>OX596274.1:76917644-78357644 GCA_951394225.1 Harpalus rufipes
CGCCGTTAAAAAAACTGCATTAATTATTATTAATATCAAATATTTGTTGTCCTTTTGTCAAATGCTATCATGGCTATCGGTATTAATAAGAAATTGAATAAATTTAATAATTAATTTATTGGTCTAAAATATTACAAATTTACATGTATTGAAATGTTTCGCGTCGCCTAAGCAACGTCCTAAACGTCAATTTCCCAGGTCTCCACCAGATAAATGACCGGGAAATTTTGCAAAAAATAGTCTCCTATTTCTAAAGCATTTCTTAAAGAACTATATTTATAATAAAAAAGTAAAGTTTCTCAAACACTCTTTCGCTTAATAATAATAATAAGAGAAAATGGAGAAATATGGAATGAAATTTAATTTTAAAATAATGAATTTGGTGCATTTGGTTCACAATGTTGGCAACAATTTTTGCTCGGCAGAAGTGGGCAAGATAGAGTACTCGGGATGTCGGTAATACAAAACCAACAAACGTAATGTAAATTGTTTCAAAATAATAAGAAATTTAACAAGTTTATTAAATTTAAATTTGCTACATATTACAAGCGAAATACTTGGTAAGTAACAAATAGTCATTTAAATGCCATGATTAACACTAAAAAATTACAAAAACGTTAAAATAATTGGAATTTAAATTTGACACATGACACATCATTCTGAAATTAGCTAAAAGCAGTTTATATGTACATTCTGTAATAAAGTTTTAATAAATAAAATTATTTGCACATAAATGAGTAATTATTAGTTTTAAAAAATATTGTTCAAACCGCGTGCGTGAACTTGGTTCCCGGAATCGTTCACCACATAAAGAAATAGAAACTGCACAAGTTAACTTCATGTATGTATAATTTGTATTTCCCGCCATTACATTTGACAGTTAGCAAGACAAGAAATTTGCTGCTTGTTTACTTTCAAGCAAATAAAGTAAATGCTAGGCTAGCAAAGTCGTTCAACAAATTTTACTTCCGGTTGCTTGTTTTGCTGGGCTTATTGAACGTAGTAAATTTGCTTAAAGTTTTGTCCAATCATCTCGACATTTCTTCTAATAATGACGTTATCAAGCAAAAAATTGACATGGATGGTCACTTTCTAGCATAAATCGTACTATTAGGTGGCTGATTGGAAACTGGATAGATTTTCAGAAGACCTGGGTGTGGGATGTCAATACTCGTAACTGTTACAAATGACGAAAATACAGAATTGGTATATGAAGTGTCTCAATTTTTTGAAAATCGATTCAGTTTTTATCAGTCGCCTAATAGCACGATTTATATTAGAAAGTAACCATCTCACCCTGGAAATTCTTCCAAAATTTTTTGCCACACCAATTTTTTTCTTGACAAGTTTCAATGATCTCTGAGTAAGATATTTACGTGGGATGCCATTATTAAAAAAAATCTTGAGATAATTGGAGAAAACTTAAATAAATTTATGATAATGTTATAACCAAGTCAAAATGTCACTGATAGTTATATTTGTTTCAGTAATAGCCTACTTCGTTTTAAGCTGATTATAAGATAATCAACGTGTAATATACTGTGTTCATAAAAAAACCTAACTCGAGTAGGCTATGAACAGAGAATCGTATGTTTGATCATTATTCCGTTCAAGAGTCAAGTTGTCAAAATTAAACTTAAAATGTAATTTTAAGCAGAATATTTATTTATAATTTATTTTCATTTCTAAAATAAGATTTAAAAAGAAAAGCTTTGATTTCTTTAGCTAACATATTTGACAATCACCCCTATTCTGTGAGAAAGTGCTCAAAAAAAGCCAATAAAAACAACTGTAAAGCCTGTCATTTTCATCTTTTCTTTATTGTTGCAATTATTATTGGTTATTTGCTATAGCAATGTTGCTAAGAGTTAGCAACTTTGTTACAGAATTGAGGTGAATATCTCTTGTCAAATTAATAGTATATTATTCAATGAGCATGTAATGTATGCTATTACTCATGAGAATGAAGTTTGCATCACGAGCCGAAAGGCGAGTGATGTAAAACATTCGAGTGACTTAATAGCCATTACATGCGAATAGAATACTATACTTTATCCACAACTGTCAAATAATAACATATTGTACTATTATAAAATCAGAAATAACCTAACAAATTTTAGAAAATTGTTTTTTCACAAACATAAACATAGTTAGCGCTGAATACTAGGTATTTATTTTAACAAAACTACGAAGTGATTTGACATTTAGCAGAAAATTTTAAACCGACTATTCAGCTACATTTTAAAATAAAAAAATAAAACTACAAAAAACGAGAAACCAAGTATACTTTTGGCTTTTTATGTGGAAATAAATACTTATTAAAAGTAATTTGTTTGTATTTTTTGTAAGGTAAGATTTGAATTTGACACAGCGGTTGAATAATATTATTCCATCGAACTGTCAATATTATTCAATTAGCAACAGTAACGAAGGTCATTAATTGATAAAAAACGATTGAATTATGGGTATATTATTTGACAGTCGTGGATAAATACTTTTTTCTATTTCGGTGTTCTTATGTTTCTATAAACGCACTGTTTTGTACTGCAAACACGACGTTTAGAAGATCTATAAGCGTACTATTTTTGGCGCCTTTCATGTTCTCGGGTTGGTAGTCATGCTTTCATAACTGACAGATGACAGGTAACCTCAAAATGGTAAGTTGTTGATAATATTTCAACATATTACTTTTAATTATGGATTTTTATACTTTCTTTAGGTGATAAGACTAGAAAAAAATATAATATTAATTTCACAACCAGAATTAGACCTTGAATCATAAATACAATACACCTTGCAATACACTAATTAATCAATAGTTGACAAAATATGAAATTTCAATTGTTAGCGACAAGCGTTACCAACATAAACATAACTAACAAAAAAATACCTAGTCATAATTTGACGTCGCAATTTAAATAAATTTAATCGTAAAAATACCTCAATAGAAAAAATAGTATAAAAAACACGTATCATAAGGCCTGTTGACGCACTCGTCCTTTGTAAAACTCGCCTAGCGGCTCGTTTTCCAAACTTGGACTCGTACGTTAACAGATTGCCTTATGATACTTGTGTTTTAATGTACTATTAAAGTAAGATATACGTTTCTTTGTTAATAGCGTATCCCGAGTTACGTTTTTTTTTAACAAACCTATAATAGATTTGAATGACAAATTTAGAAAATCACTGTTCACTTGTTTCCTATATAAATCTGGTAGGAATACTTTTCAACCCTTTGTTGGCCAGAGATAACAAAATTAAATCGATATCTCAATGTACTCCAGAGTTATGGAGTTTGAAACAAGATTCGTTTTTTAAAAAGCCTCCCGGTATCACTCCATACTCAAATTGTAAAATTTGGGAGACACTCATCTTGAATCCATAACCGATTGTCTCAGTATTTATTCCGCATACCGTACGGTAAAGCATCGCACATTAATCTGCTATGAGGTGTGATTTATATCGCTGCAGTTCCGAATAGCACGGGTCCATGGTCCATGTACTGGAGATGAAGTGTATCCCTGCCTTACGAATACGAGTGACCGTTGTTGGCTCCAGTTACCGGGTCCAGCGAGGTTCATTTATAAACTCGTCGCGTTGACAGTCTCCTTCGCTTATTCTTGCCTGTTCGCCAACTCTTCTTATTTTACAAAAAGGTTTTTTCTTTCAACATTTTTTATTACTCCACGAGATATTACTAATATAATTGTCTTTCGCAAAGAATAAAGAAATTTAAAAAGAATACTCACGTAATTAAATCTGTGATTTATCAATTTAATTATTGCTGCATTTAACAACTTTCAAAATTTACGGGGTAGGTCTGGAGAAGAAATTGATGCTGCAATAGTGCAATTCACGATTATTCTGAAAGTATTCGAAAAGAAGATTGGTTGGGAGCTTTTAACATATTTAAAATAAAATTCTAAAATATATGAACCAATTGTCTTATTCTCAGTAGTATCATTGTGTAAAATTGTTTTTTTAAACCTTCACATTTTATTATAAATCTAAAATTTTGGTATCTTTTTTATTTAATTTGAGTGAGATATTTTTTTTTAAATTACTAGAATATTTTAATTGTTTGTATTTCTTTTAAATGATATAGTTTTCAGCGCCATAATACGAACTACGAACTAAGAATTTTAGTGGAAACGCGACTTAAAAATTTTGTGTAATAAGCGAGGTATGAATTTTTAAAGTTCGGATTTTGGCGCGTGACGTACCATGTCCTCACCAGTGGTGGACAAACTGTTAATTCTAGAAAGTACAAAATTTTCATGTTTGCATAGCTGACACATTTTTATATACAAACTTATATACATTATATTCATGAAATTATTATTAAGCTTAAATAACATAAATAAGATGCATTTTTTTCCTAATAAATTATAAAATTTTGAAACAGTTTTACCATGGTTTGACTATATTGTGCCACAAACTATGGTGGTGAGCGGGAGTATAAGATGCGCGAATTAAATTCAATCGCTTGTAGTTTGCGAACTAATTAATATTTAAACAATCTTTTTCACTAATACTCATTAATTTACGTATATTTTCGCATTCTTATCTAAGATAGTTAAAAATTTGACCATGGAAAAGTAGCCCATTGCAATAAAATTCATGTTAGAAAAATTAGACTTTGATTTTGTTTACATTATTATGTTGTTTTTAGCGTAATCCATAATGTTATATCGTTTTTTACCTGAAAAATTACGATATTAGAATATCCCATTAGTGAATATCTAAATCACAGTCCTATTTTACATTTTATAAAAACAGAAATCAATATCAGTAGTGAGGAAAAATATATTCTTTATTAAAATATTGATTTGTTAAAATAATAGTAAAAAGCACCCCTCCCCCCACGCTACGCCCATGGATGTCAGCGTTTCAAACATTTATTTGTTGACAATTAAGTTCAAAAGATATTGCAAGCCTACGTGCAGGGTTGATATTTTGATATGGATGCCATATGATACCCTTCAACCCCTCAGATAATCCTCTCACGACGATGATAACGGTTTTAGTTTTTAAGTAATCTGGTTAATGGAGTAAACATATTTAGTTTTAGTTTTGGCTCGCGTTCTGCATAACGCGAGTATTTTGGTTTCAGAATGCAGCGGCATCTTTAGGATTTAATTACATTTAGTAATCAAGTTTAGTGTAAATGTAAATAAATATGTCTAAATAGAAATTAGTTTAAAATCCAAAGAATGTCCGTATCCATAGTTAGTGTTCATCGGTTCATCATAATGTAAGTGTTCATCTATCATCAAAGTGACAATGTATGTGTTTCTCCTCAATCAAGTCGCGGTCGCTAATGATCAAAGTGTCCACCAGTTAGTGAAAGTTGGAAAAGCACCAAGAGTTTCTGTAACACCTTCGTAACAATAAGCGACCATCTTTTATTAAAAGATTATATTTTTGTTATTGTTTAGACAACGATGCTTATTTCTGTAAAATGATAAAAATAGAAACAGCAGTCTTCCATATATGACAAAGTAAGAAATAATTAGTTGTTCAGTTGTGTAGTTGTATGTTTGGCCGTGGATGGCGCCCGGCCTCTCTCTCACATAATGGATCACACGTCACTATTGTCACATTCATTATCACTTGCCATAGCTTAATCAATCATAAATTACAATCATCAATATAGCGAGCACAGCTCCAACTATAATGTCCAGTCCACCCAAATATCCTACTGTAATGTTTGTTTTTTTCTCTCACCTCACCTAGTATCTGAGTCCTTATCGGCGGCTCTAGTTGTTTTGTGTTACTAATGGTGCCGAAGTCATTAGTACCCTAGACACGTTAAAAATTAAAGACTAGTTTGATACCACTGGAATGCCAACATGTTGCCTGTTGCTTGCCACTAACGAGATTTCAAAAACGTATAAAATTGTAATCAAACCACGGACAACTACAATACTGGCTTAACCTCGAAATAATCGCGTCATAAAATTGTTCCACGATAATAATACAACTTTATTTTATTTCCCTTTGATGAGAAATGGGGATTTTAAATCGTATCCTTATTATTTTATTGCTTACAATACGTGGTATTAATAAGAGTATACCTACATCGAATATATGTACCTACAAATATACATGTTTTTTTTATTTTTATTTTATTTAAATTGGAAAGTAGGGCATCGAACAATAAGAAACATAAATGTTACAATTAATTTTTTATCAAGCAATAATAAAAAACAAATTGGCAACACAAAAAAAGATTACATTACTACTTAGCACATTTATAAAAATCTGTATCATTTTCAGTGAAAAAATCTCATGTGGCCAGCACAATACCTTCCGTCAATCCTGTGTATTATGTATAAATTCCATACATAAATTTTCTTGCAAAAGATTCTAAATTTCCAGTCAAATTATTTCATAAACAAACTATGAAAATTGCACTTGACAATGACATCTTCTTCTTCTTCTTTAGCTTTTCCCATTTGTTAGGGGTCGCTATTTTTTATTTTCTTCTTCCACTCATTTCTGTTTTGCGTGTCGTCTTCATTCAGTTCCTTTTCTCTCAAGTCTTCCGCAATGCAGTCCTTCCATTTTATCTTTGGTCTTCCTCTGTTTCTTCTACCTTCTATTAATAAGCTATTCATTATTCCAATATATTCTTCATCTCTCTTCATGACATGTTTAAACGAATGTAATCGTCTCTCTTGTATCTTTCTTGAAACTTCTATCACTCGAGCCATTTACCTTATCCTTTAATTCCTTACCTTATCTTTCCGTGTCATCCCAACATCTATCTAAACTTCCTTATCTCTGACACATTCATTTTTGTTTCATTGATACTGACATCTGTCAATTTGAATTATGAAATTTAGTTCTTTATAATTCTTTAACACTGTATTTATTGAATATGAAGTATAAAATGTAATCCAATCGTATAGAGAATGAACAACAGTTAGTAAGAATATTTCTGGCGAGGAAAGTAAATTTAACATCGTCCAGAAACACAAGGTATTAAAAAACTGCGTTGCATTGCAGTAATGTTCCCCTATCAGTATGTTAAATTATATTTCTTATCTCCTTAAATTATATTAACAACCCATTCCTTATGTCAACGTTTCAATAAAAAAAATCTTTTTCTCAAAACTTTTGTTAAATAGGTTATACAGTCCTAAAATTTCCATGTTGGATACGTTATCCAGGACACTCTGTAGATGTAATATGTTCCAGATTAGTAAATCTATTGTATTATTTTAAAATAATTCTTTAAAAATATCATGGTACGTTGTTAACGCCTATAACAATAATAATTTTACGAGTATTGCGTGATGATTGATCTATAGCACACGCAAGTATGTACATATGTATATGCTTATGCCATTATGCTATGCGGGTAGGTGATTTTTATGGATGTTTGTGTGTCAGGGCATCATTCAGCTGATTCGGTGCGATGTGTCTGTCATAATACATGAAATAAAAATTAATTGATACGGTTATGTGTTACGACAGTGGCGCGGCAAGTGTGACGCGTGAATTGTCCATGCGTGTGATCGCTGCGAGTGCGTATGCGCGTGCCTATGTCAGAGACGGAAACGAATAATTTACACACAAATCAAATTTTACAATTTTGATTAGGTAGAAACTTAGATGCACAAATAACAAAAAATGAATTATGTAATGAAAATTATTATGTTTGTAATAAATATTAAATTGCAATTAAAGTTTGCATTGTTTTGAAAATTAAAACGCGGAAGCAGGTATTTATTTATTTTTTGAGAATATTAAGTCTGATTTTGCCTATATTCCAATAATTCTTTTGTTTTTTACCTCCCGTTACCCTTAGCAAGGGAGGTATAGGAATCATGGTAAAAATCGCATATCAAGATTTTGATAAATGACCACGTTATATGTCTGTGGGTGTGTATGTGTGTGTGTGTGTGTGTGTGTGTGTGTGTGTGTGTGTGTGTGTGTATGTATGTGTGTGGATCTTCTGGACACTCTAACTCAGATACTATCATTCGGAACATTTTGAAACCATGTATTTCTATCTTATTCTAATATGAAAAAATACCTTTAAATGTTAATTTTTCGCAATATGTTATTATAAAAATTAAATATTATTCAATTTGCTATAGATTTGCATTAATAGTTTTTCTATGTATTTTATGGATAAATTTATAAAATAATACAAAAATTATATCTGGAGCTTATGCTTTAAACAAAACTCCATGGTTACACAGTTCAGCTCAAAAGCATGTAACTGACACATAAATATCAAAAAATAATCATTTTAAATTAATAATATTAACGTTTTAAAAAGAAAAGTGTAAATAGAACAATACTTATACGGAATGGAACTAAATATACATAATTTTTAGCAGTAGTAAATATGGAGGTATGTATTTAAATAAAAAAATTAATAAATATATCATCACGGCATATTACCCGTTGCTGGGTGTGCTAATCTGCTTTGTACACAGATTTCAGTAATGATAATGATATAGCGTTTACCAAGTGTCACCCACGGTCAATTTTGTGCCATTTAAAATTCGAAATATTTGGCGTTGATCGAGATCGAATCCGGATTCCCAGATTCGCGACTAGACACTCAGGCACGCAGACACGAGATCCCATAGGTATGTATAAATAATAAAAATTAAATGGCGGGAGGTATTGTGTTGGTCACATCAGATTTTTTTTTCATTATGACCTCTTGCAATTTTCAATAAGGAATTTAGATGACGATTCTAGCAAATAACATAGGACAGGATAGGATTCATTTCCAGACGGTAAATCGAAATTGGATAATAGAATAAAGGAACACTTCATCTTAACATTAAATTCAACTACATAATAATTAAAGACAACATTAAATATAATATTATAGGTACATTTATCTACAGTCCTTTAAAGGACTTTTTCGCTTTCGGATATTAATTTTCTTTTCAGGATTATTATCTAATTGTAACAGCATCAACAATATGGAAAAAATTAGCAATAATGCAAAGCCGGAGGGGTACACCAAAAATGCAAGAAGTAATGAGAACAACAATGCTGGAAGTAAAACTGGAAACCATAAGGACAATTTTAAAATTAAGGTCATCCGGGATATGGAATTCAACTAGATATCTTTTAAGTTCGAATCCATTTTAAGGACAATAATTGGAATACTATAGGAAGAGTAATGACAAAATCTTTAATCTTAGAAAGTTGAAGAGTCTACTGGACATTAAACATTTTTACCTTCCGTCACCTTTAGGTAAGAAAGTTATTGTCTGGTCAAAAAATTCAATGATGAGTTTTTAGTGAATAAGTACGTTAATACGATTTTACCATTTTTACGATGATGTATGTGTGTCTGTATGTGTGTGTGTGTGACACAAGTTTCAGATCGCATAACTTCAATACCACGTTTCCAAAAATTATATTTTTTTCGTATTCCTCAAGTTTACATCCAGAAGAACAACTGATTAGATTTTGGTTATAATTGGTGAACCGGAAGTAGCCTCATTTGAAGATTTAACAGCTAATTTGATTTATTGACATTTAACGTTATTATAACTTAAAGAATATTTATTATTCTCTATACGATTTGATTGCATTTTATACTTCATATTCAATAGATATAGAGTTAAAGAATTTTAAAGAAATTAAATTTTAGAAATCAGCCAGCTATGCTAAACATGGAAACTACTAATATATTCATATAATTCAAATTGACAGATGTCAGTATAAATAAAAAGTTAATGAATGTGGCAGAGATGAGGATGTTGAAGTAGATGTTGGGGAAGACACGGAAAGATAGGTAAGGAAATTTCATGAGGAGAAATTGAAGAATATATTGAATGAAGAGAAAATAGCTCAGTAATAGAAGGTTGAAGAAACAGAGAAAGACCAAAGATAAGATAGAAGGACTGTATTGCGGAAGACATGAGAGAAAAGGAACTGAATGAGAACGACACGTAAAACAGAAATGAGTGGAAGAAGAAAATAAAAAAGCGACCCCTAACGAATGGGGAAAGCTAAAGAAGAAGAAGATATCAGTGTCTAGTGTAATTTGCATAGTTTGTTTATGAAATAATTTTACTGGAAATTTAGAATCTTTTGCAAGAAAATTTATGTATGGAATTTATACATAATACACAGGATTGACGGAAAGTATTGTGCTGTCCACAACAGATTTTTTTTATGTTTGTATTTGTTGAATAGTGTGTTCTCTAGTCAAATCATGTCCTGAGCAGGGCCGGCTGCTAGTATGTGTCCAAAAAACCTCTGGCTGGATAGGTTTGACATATCCAAGATGCAATACTATACGGGGTAGTCGGCTCGACCAGAGTGTCAAGTCAAATAACGTAAACTACCGCACAGAACACAATTTGACGAAATTCGAGCGGTTGCATGCATTTTATAGGCATTTCGTGCCAAAATAGTTACTGGACTGTATTTGTGAAAAATGTGACTTTTTCGCTTACAAATTTTCAAAAAATACTTCAATTTAACGGTAACCTAAGGCACAGAACTCAATTCAACGAAATTCGAGATGTTAGATGATTTTAAAGAATATACTTTTTCCAGAAAAAATGCCATAATCACTATAAATATTACTCTCCGCGTTGTTTTGATTGTGGGCTACAGTTGTTTATTGTTTGACAGTCACCGGAGTATTCGTACTCGTAGAGAAGAGATGGGTTCTTGGCCGGTTCGTTGCCCGCCATGTCACTGTGTTAGCCTGGCATTCTTGTCTGTCGCTCAGCACATCGCGGTGGGCGGCTACGCAACATACGCAACAAACAAACACACACAAATACTAACACACAATAATATCAAACACAAAATCACTAACCAAAATTCGAAGCTTCTCTTTTCTACTGCAGAATTCAGTATTCAGTACTACCAGGGTAGTGATAATCTCTAGTAACTAGCTTACATCTTATTCTATGAATGCGTGACTCTGTTTTATTACTTTTAGATAATAATTATTAACTAGTACATCATAGAATATATTTCAAAAATACTAGCTCAATGAATAACGATTAATGATCTGTAAATCTATAAATAATGAACAAAATCGCAACGAAACTGCAACTCTTATGTATAATTTTATATTAATCAACAAGAATAAATGCGTTTTTCGGTTTTTACAGATCTGGAAGACTCACATATTTGTTTAGAATTGGCCTATAGGGTTGGAGCAGACACGTGACTCGAGTGATCTTGCAGAGCTTTGAAATCAGCTGATTTGCGTGCCCTTGTCATTTTGACAGCTTTGACAAAAACAATATTTTGACATATTGATTTTGAATTGCTAAAATGTTATTATTTTAATTTGATGTGTTTTACTGTCTGAAAATTGTAAAATAATAACTGTTTAGCCGTTCAAAATCAAAATAACTCAAAACATTGATCTCGTCAAAATGACAAACGCACACAAATCAGCTGATTCCAAGCTCTTCAAGGTCGCTCGAGTCACGGGTCTACTCATTCCCTATAAGACTTTAGAACTACATATCACCTTTAATTTGGTTTCATAAAAAAATATAAATAGTGCAGGACCCTGATCTCAAAACTAAGGCCTCAAATAATATATACAGAGTGATTGAAGGTTCCGCCTCTGATTTTTTGTTTACCGCATCGTCGTGATAGTGAAATACGATTAACAGATTGCATTGGCATACATATTTCCAATCATTTCTGTCATTTCTGGCAGTACGAAAATATGCTTCCAAAATAAACTTGTCATGTTCTTCCGTAAACACCATCCTAACGAAAAACGTAACGATTTGAATAAATACCAGTTTAATTTTAAAAGATAAAAACACTGTATGTCAACAAATTACGTAACGCCGCTGACTTTTCCAAATGTCGGTAATTATGGGTAACATAAATTGACATTGCCGGTAAATTGATACTAATTTTTTCCATGGAACATAATTTTGATCATAATCAGAACTTCTTCAATTTACGTGACTTCCAATCATTCTGGATCACCTTTATTTAATATTAATATTTTCAACTCGTATAAGTTATAGCCTTAAATTAAATACTTTTATTATTTTATTACATTTACATATCATATTATATACTTAGAAACATCCAAGCCCCTGGTGGGAATCGAACCCACGACTCCAGTGTCCGAGCGGTAAAGGTCGCTTTGAGCGCTGCCAGAAACACGCTTCTTTAACACGCTCGACCACCGAGGCGGGATATATATTTAAAATTTGATTAATGTAAATTTGGAAAATTGTTGAAACATTTTGAGAAATTCTGAGACTATACCGGTTGTCACCAATAAAATAGTGTCGCAATATATTGTTATAGAACAATATATTTGGAATTTAGTGACATCACTTAGTTCAGTTTATATCTGTTCTAGCGGTTCGTAGTACAAATCATCAAATACTCAAAAAATTGCACTATACTAAGTTCTACGATATATTCAGTGGCGTATAATCTTATTAAGTCCGAACTTGTGGTGCAAAATATTACAGGTGGTGTACTAACTTGGACCATCCCACAAGAACTGATGTACAAATTTTCATTTGAAGCTTAAAAGAAAGAAAAACAATACCTCTCGTGCCCTTTCCATTGTAGTATATATAAGTATTGTATTTAACATTTCTTGTACACACAAAAAATTCTAATTGCATCTAATCTTTATATTTACGTATTTTCTATAAATTTAAATTCATTCTATGACAAAGTTTTCTCCATTTCGTCTAAATATTCGAGATTTTTCCAATTCATTAACGGGATTGGCGGTATTTCATGTAATATACCTATAATTTTAAATATATAATTAATAATACAATAAGACATAGTAAATATCGTTCCCAGAAAAAGTCTTTAGTATCTCTGAATTTTTGACACTGACATTAGTGACATTTATCTGTCAATTACAAACATTTTAATTTCTCAAGTAGTTACCATGGAGATGTGTGGGCTGTGAGATTTACTACAACAGATTATTTTATAGATTATATATCTATATCTTTAAATCTATAGAAGGTATAAAAAAAAATTTAAATGTGTCGGATAAACAATTTTGTTTTTCAATATTTGTAATACCATAAACATACGGAAAATAATATTTAAAAGATTTTTGTTAAAATACTACTTCCGGTGGTCCAATTGTTACCAGAATCTATTCAACTCTCCCCATTACTGTTAGATTGAGAAATCCGTAGTTACACAGGTCTTTAGTCTTATAGAATTTGAGAAATCGTACCTCCAACAACCTCTTTCACACACACACATCCACACACACATACAGACATCATCGTAAAAATGTTAGTATCAGATTCTAGGTACCTTAAAACGTGCTTATTCACTAAAATCTGGATATGCGATTTTTAGCATGATTCCAATACTTCTATTAGCGAGAAGTAAAAAACGAAGCGAATGACGAAATATATAGGCGCAAATTTCAAGGACGTTAAACGAAGTAGAAAAAAATTAATACACCATTGGATATATTATCAATAATATTGGAATATCATCAAAATTAAATAGTGGTTTTTCGAATTCGATCTATTATCTGTCAAATACGAGTATTATGTTATCAGTCTAATATATTTGATTTGTAAGAATATAGTACAAAACGCAAAATGCATTAGGAATTATTTCGTTCATGTACTCGAATGTATTCCATAGTGATATAAATAATCGTTGACAGTATGACAGTGCTTTCTGTTTTTTCACACATCTGATATCTTCGTAATAACAAGTGAATTAATGGTCCTTCCGTCAAGAAGGCTGCGGACAGCTCTATTTCACCTTGTGCAACGTTATACTACTTATATATTACATTGCACTATATTTCACATTCTATAAGTACCGTATATACTCATCACTCTTATCTGTCGCTCTTTCTGATTGTACTTATCAATAAGAAGAAATACATATTTATTGCCGAATCAGGAAAATGAACAAATTTTTGTAAAATAATTAAAATTAAAAAGTTTCCATACTTTTGTCTAACACTGTACCAACCCCAAATGTATTCGTACCCTCTGAAAAAAATATATTAACAGCAAGAAGAAATAAATTTTTAGATTACAATAGTTAAGACTACATTTGGGCATTTTTTTATTTTATGTATTAATAAAGTGTACTGGATTTAAATATAACGTTATTACCTAAATTTATCATTTTAACAATAATCTACGGGCAAATATATGACAACAGACACGTGCTATTTTTTTAAGTTCCAACACTAAATAATACAATATTTATGTTAGTATTATTTATAAAACTGAAGGTAAAGGAAACTGACAATATATTCAATTAATAACTATATTAAATTTTATTTTTTTAGTAATATTATTTGCAAAGTGATATTTATTTATTAAAGTACCACCTACAATTATATTAAAAACAAGAATAAATAAACTTCTGGATGCTATGATTATTACTCCAATTTTACAAATTTTGATATGGTGTATTAATAGAGTGTATAGCACTTGAATACATTGCATATAAAATTTCATATGTTTAATAATAATTTATTTGCAAATTGTCTGCATATGACAAATGTTTTCGTCTTTAATAATTCGCAAATAATTTTTATTAAGTAATAAAATTAATTGAGTACATTGTCAGCTTTACCTCAGTTAATAACATTGTATTTAAATCCAGTACATTTTAATAATACATAAAATAAAATAAAAAATGCCCAAATATAGTCTTAACTATTGTAACCTAAAAATTTATTTTTTATTGCTGTTAATATATTTATTTCAGAGTATAAGTGTGAGTCCAAAATCATATTACAAGACCCAGTAACAGTTCGCCATTTAGCTCCAAATATTGAAAAGTAGAAATTTGCTACAAGATATTTTAACACCTTTGCAGGATCATATACTTGATCAAGACCCTCTGTACAATCACGGAACACAATTATTAAATTTAATTTTTGATATTTATTTTACAATTAGAATACACCAAGAAACGAAAGTTATTGTAAACAATGTAACAAGAATTTTTTTTTTTATTCCGGTATCTTATTTACTAAGATAGATAGATACTGAATTAATCGACTTAAAATATGTTAAATTATAATTCATTAGTTGGTTTTAATCATAATTTAGTAGTTTTATTTTTTATTTCCATTGAATATACGTATTATTAAGAACACTTGCGCCTCTAGTGAGCAATGCTCAAACTAGACTAAACATATATCTATCAATCTATCTCTAGTTGTCCCTGTCTGGCCAGCCGAAAACATAACAAACAAAATGAAGTTTTGTCAAGTTATATTTCGTCGTTGATTTCAACAATGTAATTTTGTCAACAGTTGAATCATGCACCGCCTAACTTTGCGCAAAATTTATAAGTGACCGAAGTATTCTGATTCGTATGTTATAGTTAAATTGGTTTAAAATTAAATGTCATTCAGGTAAAATATTGTACCGCCCAAACTAATATGATTTTGGGCTCGTATATGCCTGCTAGGCTATAATAATTAAATTAGCTTAATCAATTAGCATAAATATAACTTTCAAATATAAGAAAGTGCATATCAAAATATTTGTTTCAAATGTTAACATGCCATTAGATATTAACAAATATTACGACTTGCTAATAAGAAAAATTGGTAACTGTCATGTCAGCTTAAATATTACTGTTCATTTCATATTAAAATATTAAACCATATATGTACTTATGTATACGATTATAAAGTCTAGACTACTAGATTGGGATTATCAAAATTCTTAGATTGTATTTTCTATGTTTGCATATACGAATGTGATGTCTTTTAGATATTATGATAACTATTACGAAACTAAAATATCATCTCGCAAGATTTGTTTATTAGAATGTTACTTTAGTTTCAAAGGTTCAGTCTTACCTGATAGTGTGTTCAAAAAAACTCGAAGCAGGCTATGAACAAATAAACGTATGTCAATTTAAAAATATTTAAAATTAAATGAACGAGAAATTGTCAAAAATGTTATCTAAAGAAATCAAAGCTTTTCTTCTTGAATCTTACGTTAGAAATAAAAGCAAATTAGAAAACGGTGAATGGTAATCGTTATTACCTTTTCTGCCTAAAATTACATTTCAAGATCAATTTTGACAATCTTGACTTTTGAATGGAATAATTGAATAATGATCAGACATACGTTTCTCTGTCAACTGATCCACTTCAAATTTACAAATTTTATTTATACGTTTCCTGAAAAAATATGGGCCATTAGTATGAACAACTATTTAAGTGTGATTAGCGAGCAGTTGACTAGCATTGTATTTTTCTGTGTCAATCGTTAGGTTAGGTTATTGTTGTTATATTTAGAAAAATATAAAATGCTTAGACGACTAGCCAGATTGTAAAACATTGCTAAGTCAACAAAGGTTTGACAATCTGGCCGTGTCTCATCCGCGTTTTATAATCTGCTTACAACATATACAAAGGCTGTTCTGAAAATATATTCATCCTTGGCCAAAATACACTACTTCATTTGTTAAACTCACTTTTCAAAACATAACGAAAATTCCGTTTTTGGAATCTCCTCTATCAGTCTTGTAAATTCATCTTCAAACAAACACTTGATTGTTACTTGATTTAGAGGTCATAGTTGAACACCCTAGATTCGTCACCCTTAATGAAGCATGAAGTTCTTCCAGAGACGAAAAACGATGTCTACACATAGGCTGTTTCAGCTTTGGGAATAGGTCGAAGTCTGGTGGACTCATGTCCGGACTGTAGGGAGCATGAGGTGTAACACTTCCCAACCGTATTCACGCAGTTTATCGGTTACGACATTTCCGATGTGGGAGCGAACATTGTCATGGAGAATGAGTGGCCCAACTTCAAGCAATTGAGGTCGGGTTTTGTGTAATTTTCTGCGCAGTTTTTGCATGAAGGCCCTAAAATAAACTGCTGTGACACTTGTTCCACATGGTACTCTGTCTGTCATGATGATTCCTTTGTAATCATAAGCTAAGATCATCATTTGTTTGATTTTTGCTCTCCGAATTTTTTTGGCCGTGGGGAATTTGAACCTCTCCACTCGTTGGACTGTGATTTCAACTCCGGCTTAAAATTTCTAACCCACGTTAGCGACTATTGTTTGACCTTCTGTTGGGTTTCTGTCACGTAAAGTTTCGATCTTAATGTACGACCTCTGATCTTCAACAGTCACAATACCTAAGACACGTGGAAGCTCCATTTCTAGCTGACGTTTGTATAAAACAGATTACACTTTAGTTAAAAACAAACCATACACGCTTCTTTCCCAAGCCTACTACTACAACTGACGTAAATGTCACAGTTGTTGGATTATGCAATTTGCAGTGTGGCCAACCTGTGCATTACTTATGAAATGACCCTCGTATTTCAGTTTTCAACACTCATAGCTGCAAGTCGTTGTGTTTTGAGATTATTTCTAACGAGCATCGCCCACTTTTAAATTCACGATACCAATAACTAACGGTTGGTAATGATGGGGCAGATCACCAAAAGTCGCCACCAAATTTTGATTGTTCAAACGTCAAGTTTCTTCTGGTCATACAAAATCATAGCACGAAATGCTTTTCGAGGCATTTTCATTCTGATTCTCGTTTAATTAGATTTTGACATAATTACTAATATATTTCAAAAGAAGAATATTTGGAAAATAGTTATTTGTCAGAGAAGAAAGCGCTTCTTTTTCCTACTCGAGCTCGAAGTTTACCTCATGAGCAAGAGTGGAAAAAGCGCTTCCTTCTTGTGTTAGACACAACATTTTTTTCACGACATGTTTCTAAAAACGATGTGCTCGGACCTTAAATATACTTTAAGAAAAGATTAGTAGAATAAGGGTAATATTTTGTTTATTTGAATCAAAATAATTTATATTGACATGACTAGTAGAATAAGGGTAATATTTATTTGAATCAATATATATTATTCATAATTTATATTTACACTTTGACAACACAACTGACACGTCAAAAGTTAGGTTATCAGACGCAAGGCAGTGTAACAGTGTTGCCAATGAACCAATCTTAAATCTAAATTAAAGTTGTCAAATTGTGATTTAATCTAGAAAAAGAAAAATATGACATAATTGTAAGATAATTTAAAGTATGTATATCACTAAAATAAGAATTTTCAATAAAATTAGGAATTTATTTATACTTTTTACAATATATTTTTTGTAAATAACATTCATGTTGGTAACACTTCTATATTTTCCTCTCCAGAGAGGAAATTCACATTTTCCTCACTATTTTGGGAGAAGAAAGTTGAGCTTTCTGTGCATGTCGTGAAAAAATAATATTTTTACAACTGGTACTGCCATCCAAACCTACTACTAAAAATTTTCAGAACAGCCCTGATATAATTCACAAGTATAACAATCGCGTACCTTCATATAGTTATTAAAATGCTTGTAAAATTAGCCCCCATCTTGTATAAATTCATAATTGAGTTATCAAAAATAATTTGACGATTATTTCTAACATGGCAATATTTCAAATTCTCAAGAAGGTTAGGCATTCGGCGCATTCTGCTGATAGCGACATCACAGGTCGCAGTGGCCGTGCGGAGAAAAAACGTGAACATCGGACCGGTCCGGCTCGATTATCCCGGCTGGCCGTGTAACGAGCCCAGACAAAGACAGAACATAGTTTTTCTCTCTATTCTGCTCACTCGCACCCGCACAGCTGACGAAAGCCTCTCACATATAAATCATTTATTTTAAATCCGAACCACTGATATGAAGATAGTTGCGAATGATAAGATTCGGGTACATTTACACACCAATTGACACGAGGAGTTAATTAAAAAGGAATTTTCATTGGTGCTGCCGGTAATTCTGTTATTGACACTCTTTCTGATTTGTCAATATTTCAAACAGAATTTAAATTTAAAATACAAATACTGAGAAATGTAAATCGGGTTTTTATTGCTTGGAATAATTTATCAGATTGGTATCAAGTAATTAAAAAACAATTCAAATTGTAAAGCAAGTTAATGTCACACTGTCAAAGAAAAATGGACAAATAGTCTGTTGGACAAAATCATGGAACTTTTTTTAAATTTTAATTCATACTGTGTACTATTTTACGTTTCTAATTTGAGTCCAGGAAATTGCATATTGAAACACAAGACCGGAAAGTATTGCCTGAAATATTTCCTGGAATGTATATTTTTAACAAAAAGAAACTTCAAACTCAATTTCTGATAAATTTATTTTAAATAGCACAATTTGAAACTTATGAACGATTAATATGGTCGAGTTAGAATTTTCACCAATTCTAAAAGTTGGCATGCCTCATCGGTAGTTACTGTGGTAATGGAAACTTTTTGATATGGCTGGAGCACTTGTAAGAGTGCAAAATTGTAGACTTTTCGCCAATTATTAAATAACCGGTATTCTTTTCGACAACTTTACTGGGAACAAGTTTCCCCATAGCTTCGGCACATTTTAAAGAAATTTGACTTAAAAAATCACAAATGTCACCAGAAGAATTTGCAGCTTTCATTTTTGACAAGCAAGACAAACAATTCATATAAAACAAATACACACGTAACCATGTCAAATTCAAAGACGATGTGATATAATTTAAATTGACATATTTTGAATTAATTTTAAAATATTTAAAACAAGTACACAGTATGAAATAAAATGTTATACGTCATACAGCCGTGTTATTACGGTACTCATTGTGAAATTCCTGACTCGACTACTTCGTCGCCTCGCCCGTAAACTTCAAATATATCGTTGAATTCGTAAGTTTACTTAGATATATAAAAATATATAGGTGTCCCATTTGAAATATGAAAATTAATGTTATTTCCAGTCAAACTAGAAGCGCTACCATCATGCCAAATACCATATTTAAAGATAATTAGAAAATAATTATAAATAAAAAGTTATTTTGAGTGGCCCGTTTTTCAGTGTCACTCCATATAGTAATGTCCAAATTTTCTAACCATTCCAGCGTCTCAGGTGTTACGTTGAAGAAATCTCTGCTGCTGTCTGGATCCTTCCGCAGAAATAGTGAATCAGCGCAAACCCCATGATGTATACAGACTCTATTCAGCTTGCTCCATATTTTACGAAAGACATGTGATCCTGGAGTTTTTGAAGAACAATTTCAATTTGTTATTAGTATCTCTGTTCTATTCATCACGCCATTTGTCTCTGGAGTTGAAAAATAAATCTTCCAGTTCTTGATCAAATCAGAGTGGAGGATGTCTGTAACGTAGCCTGCGAAGGTTTACGTCGGGAAGATTTTCATGTACTTTTAAATCTCAATTTTCAAGTATCTTCTTATATTCTCTCAGAAGGGCATCAGATCTTCGATGATATGGTGGTGGAATATTGCAGAGAATTGGGAGCCTATAGGTAGGGGTAGAGAGATCAAATGCATTGTATAAAGTTGGCTTTCGATTTTATTTAGTGGCAACTATTCATCTTCAGTAAAAATTTTGAAAGATGTCCGATCAAGGTCATCTACGAATTGTATGAATTCAGATTTTTGCTCCGCCCATTACGACAAATTCAGTAGTGTCGTTTGCTTAGTTTTTATAAGGGTACATAAGATACTACTGTTATTTTATTATTATAAAAATATATGTTACAATAAAAGCATTCAAAATTCAAAAATAAGTCAACTGGTAAGTTTATTAGCAAATGTAAAACTAAATATGTGAAAAATAAGATAATGACACAATGTAAGTGTCAGTGACTGACAAAAAATAACGTTATTCGTACGGCTATGAATGAAGGTAATGTATCTGAATTAATATATAAACTTACGTTACAGCGAAAGCATTATCAACAACGAGCATCGTTTTAAAGTAGAATGTCCTTACTTAGTCAAAACAATATGAATTTTTGAAAGACAAGCGTGTTATATCCATCCTTGTCGCACACGCTTATAGCCTTTGCAAAGGAAAGAGATAAATGTATGCCAATTTGTTAATTCGTTCATGATACAGATGACCTTGATCGGACATCTTTGAAAATTTTTACTATAAATTGGAGAACAATACTCATCTGCAAAAAATAACAAACTCAAAGCAGATATTCTTAAAGTAGTAGCCGATTAGCCCCGTTGTCCTGCATAGTTTTTGAATGATATTATTCCGGGTTTTTATTTTAGCCGCGATGTTGTTGTTTTTTTTTTATATAAGAAAAGTGTGAGGTCCAAAATAACTCCCAGATATTTGGAGAATCTATTATGTAGGAGACGTCGGTTTTCAAATATTATATTTAATTCGATTTGAACTAGATTATTGATTAAGTAGAAACAGTTTACTTCAGTTTTATATGGATTAGGTTTTAGTCTCCATTTCTTGAATACTGAGAAAAAGTAGTCAGGTCTTTGGTTAAAATTTATTCAGTTGTACTAATTTTTTATATCTGAACGCTAACTTAATGTCATCAGCATAAAATTTTCTTGATATTTTTCCTGGCAGATCTGAAATATGTAAATTAATTAGTAAATGAGATAATACGGATTCTTGCGGGAGACCATTATTTAGTATTTTTACTTTGCTGATTGATTCCCCGAGAACAACTTGAAAATTACGACAGCCAAGAATGTTTGATATAAGCGCAACTATTTTCTTGCAGGGTATTATGCGAAGTAGCTTATAAATTTAATCGATGTCACATACCTTAATTACTCCTCCTAGTACGGTCTACATCACTTTAAAATCAGATATATTCTGAACCCGTAATAGGAATAGTTTTAAAACATTCCACTTTTATAATGTTCTTTTTAGAGTTTAGTTTATAATTGGTGACCGAAACATAGTATTTAGGTGTAATTAAAACTGAAATAGTGACAAATGCTGTGGTGTGTGTGTATGATGCTAGAAATGTAATGAGGGAGATGAGACGGAATGAAGACAGATGCGGTGACAGTGGAGGCGCTATCACGACACGTTGAGCCACTTAGGTCCGGCGCGCCGCTGATAACAACGACAACCAGGGCTGTACAAACCGAGATACTCTTCTCACTGCTCGTTCAAATCTCCAACGTATAAATATCAAAAATTGACTGTCGGGTCCAGCAATAAAACTATAAATATTGTAATTATAACGTTTGCTTTTACATTGAATGCAACATGTCATTAATTTTTCTGTTGAAATGAAACATGCATTGTATTGATTCTCTGCTTACTCTGTATAATATAAATGCTATTTTTGTTTGAAATAATTTTTGGAATTGCAGTTTTCTCGCATAAGAAATTATTTCAGAGCTCTGTATTTTTCCCAACAAAAGCATTGTGAACATTGCTCTGAATTAGATTATTTTACATTTATTTGTTTTCGTAAGGTTGCATTTGAGGCTGTTTAATATCAGTTCAGTTTAATAAGTGCAACGTGAAAGAATGAATCTAATATAACAGTAAAATATTCTACCGACTTAGGAACTTCAGAAACAATTAAATAGTTTTAAATGCCATAAATTTATAAGCAGTATCATCACAGTTTCCACTTCAAGTGCAAATTAAGCATAGTCTACACTAGTGTGATTGTGAATGTATATTATATACAGTTACTGCAAATTATATAGTAGTCAAGTCAGTATATAAATTGACAGTTATCACATTTATATGTATAGGAAATATTTATGAATCAAATAGTACTCAAGTTAGTATATACATTGAAAGTTATCATATATAGGTATATATGTATATTATAGGGAATATGTATGAATCAAATAATGTTAGTTATCAGAACGATATATATTTTTCATCACGTCTTCACTAAGTCTAACTGCAAACGAATCTATAGCAATAATAAAAATCTGTTGTGGTCATCACAATACCTCTCGCCCTTTCCATTATGGTATATATGAGTATTGTATACACAAAAAAATCGAATTACACCTAACCTTCATATTTACGTATTTTCTATAATTTTAAATTCATTCTATGAGCAAGTTTTCTCCATTTCTTCTAAATGTTCGTTTTTCCAGTTCATTAACGGGATTGACGGTATTTCTGAAGGGTTCATGTAATATACCTGTAATTTATATAATATATAATATAATATAATTAAGAATACAATAAGAAATAATAAATATCGTTCAGAAAAAGCCTGCAGTACTATCTCTGAATTTTTGACACTGACATTAGTGACATTTATCTGTCAATTATACACACTTAAATTTCTCAAGCAGTTACTATGGAGATGTTTGGGCTGTGAGCAGGCTGTGATTTATTACAACAGATTATTTTATAGACTATATTTCTATATCTTTAAATTTATAGAAGATATAATAAAAAAATTAAATGTGTCGGATAGAGAATTTTGTTTTTTAATATTTGTAATAACATGAATTTTCAAAAAATAATATTTAGAAGATTTTTGGTAAAATACTACTACTTCCGATTATCTAATTGTTACCAGAATCTATTCAACTATTTCCATTACTGTTAGATTGAGGAATCCGTAGTTACATAGGTCTTTAGTCTTACAGAATTTGAGAAATTGTACCTTCAACAACCCCACGCACACACACATACACATAGAGATCATCGTAAAAATGTTATAATCTGACTCTAGGGATCTTAAAACGTGCTTATTCACTAAAATCTGGATATGCGATTTTTAACATGAATCCAATACCTCTCTTAGCGAGAGGTAAAAATAATAAATACTGTCATATTTTTGTAACTTATATACTAATTATTTTCATTTGTTTCAGGTATGTGAACGCCAAAATTTCCGTTCTATTAATTGCAAGATGCTACTGGATAAATCAGTAAGTTTCATCAAAAATTAATGGCTTATTATTTTCAATATTTTTTTCTATTACATTTTAACTCTAATCAGCATTAGAAATTAATTCTTGCGTTAGGTTTATAAAACGCCTAGACGACTATCCAGATTATAAAACATCGCTAAATCAACGAAGGTTCGACAAACTGGCTACGACATACACTCTATATCTCCGAGTTGATCCCCACGTCATCAATTTCTGATGCAAGAATTACTAAACTTTCATCTAGCATCTTTGTCGTACACACATGACATATATGAAACTTTTATTCGCTATCTCATTATCGTTGTCCCAGAGGGGTATACGCTATTTGCGTCCAACCAGCGGCAAAAAAATGAAATAGAAACGATATTGTAACCGCCGTAACAATTTGAATTATTTTAATATTCATGTCATTCTGTCAATCATGTGATTAAGATGATTTTGGTGTCGATAATTCGTGTTTCGTTGTGCATCGGTAGTTTTGTTTTGAAACTGCCTCTTCATCACTTTTTTTATTTTCTTTATCACTCATTTTGAAATGTTCGGGGTCAACAATTGTTAAGCCATGAGCTGTCAGTGGTTAACGTAGTTAGTGTAAATTAATAAATGCACAATACTTTTCTTTTATTCTCTTTAATTATGATTTTCTTTGTACATAAACTTTTCTTGTCTGTGGATTACCAAACATGTGTTTTTACATATTTTTGTCATGGCGACAACAATCTCTTCTTCTTATTCTTATATCTAATACAGTGTTCTCAACTTAATAAAAACTAACTTCAGTGTTGCCTACAGTATTGTATTATGCATTTTACTATTGCAAAGATGGTGTTACTAAGATTGCTGACAATTATTACAACATATTGCTTTTGAACCGTTTTGGACAATAAAAAG
This sequence comes from Harpalus rufipes, assembly GCA_951394225.1. Lineage (NCBI taxonomy): Eukaryota > Metazoa > Arthropoda > Insecta > Coleoptera > Carabidae > Harpalus > Harpalus rufipes. The sequence continues at coordinate 76,942,221 of OX596274.1, forward strand.
AGGTATATTTCATCCATTATACATATCGTATTTATCCCAATTCGATTATTATTGCTAAATAAGTATTTATGCATTGAATTTTGATGAATAATAAAATTGACACAATATATGTTATATTATAATACTTTTTTTGACATAACACCATAATCAATTGATTCATTGTTGCGAAATAAATGTAAACTTCGAATTTTGATGAATAATAATATTCACGCGGTATAAGTTATATTATATACTGTCAATGGGGTCATTTCACATTTTCTAATTTATTTTTTTCTTGAAAGATTAGGTCAAATTAAATATGTAGTTGTATGTTTTACACCTTACAAGTCTTTAGAATCAGAAATATGATTTTTTTAAAGTTGTCTTTAATTTCAAATATTTGGACGTTGACGTCACGGCATACATCACGGCTTGTCGGATGCAGCAGTAGCTCTCTACCGGTTGTGTTTGGAACTATGATTGTTTGGGTTATCACTTGTCAGTTTGAATTTGTGACAGCAACATATTGTTAACGAAAAACATATTTCATACAACTTTTGGTATTCATTTTAATAAATGTTTTATTTACATACCTTTACTCTTAATTCTGCTATCACCTGTCACAATTTTAGGTTAGTTTGTTTACAACAGCAAACGGAAACTACGTGGACCGTTGTGTGTGAGAGAGGAATGTCTTTGTATGAGTAACAAGCCGTGACGTCACGAATTTTACATTCGCGAAAGTTTATTATCAAATTTATGAATGAAAAATCACATATTTCATGTTATTTTATGTTACTATATTTATTAAATGAGACGGATTTCACAATTTTATAAAAAAACGATTTTTTTTTTAAATGACTCCATTGTCAGTTTTACACGATAACATAACGTTATCCATTCGCTGTAACCCCCCCCCCTGGCGATTCGAACCGTATGCTTACGATTGATGTCACGGGGTGAAGTCGTGGAAACGGACTTTAAATGTACATGTTACAGTAAAAGTACATAGTGGAATGATGTGCACATTGCCCCGGCAAATTTACTTATAATTGTTTTCGCTTGCAATTCAACTAAATATAACAACAATAACCTCCCCTAATGACTTTTGTGTGTTAGGTGAGAAAATTGTTGTTGTGTTTGATTGAATTGCAAGTGAGTAGTTTTGGGCAAGTCTTTACATTTACCGGTAATGTGCAGATCATACCACTACGTACATTTACTGTAACATATATAATTGAATATCTGTTGTACATCCCTGTTGCCTGAGATGATTCAAGCAACACCATCCATTCCTCCTCCTCTTCTTCTTCTTCTTCTCCGCCCTGGATTGAGTCGTGTGAGTGCGTATATGCCACACCCCGCGCTAGTCTCCACTTGGCCCATCAATCACTGAAGAATCTAACACCTCGACTTCACCGACCGCTATCATTTGTGTCTATGTCTGTGTCCACGGTGCGGACGCGGACGCGGCCACGCGGTCTCTCTCTGTCGCCCTAACGACCAAATCATTCATACCGTACCCACCAAGAGCAACGTCAATGTCATTACACACAAAACATTTCAATATTTACTGCGACAAGATCTTGTACCTGCAATTATAAAACTATAAACTAGACGCGTTGGATTGTTTGCATTTTTTGCCAATTTAAAGCAAATGAAACTAAAGTAATGTAGATATAAACATACATAGTCAGTTTATAGATAGATGTTAGAGGTAAATTATGGTACGTTGTGAAATAAGTACAAATAAAGGAATTTAATTGATTTTGTCAAATTATTTTAATTATATTATAAATTGAAGACCTCTTGGCAAAAACAACCTTAGTCCAAATATTGTAAATATGAGTCACATATAGCGACATGTACCTATATGCAAGAATGCCAAACAGTTTGGCAAAACCGAGGGTAACACAATTACAAAAAAGAATCTAGGCACAAGTTATTGCAATTTAAAGTTTGAGCGTTACAAAAAGTCCTATAAAATTGTCTAATTATTATATAATTATGTATATTTGAAAAAATATTTGAAAGTATTATTTATAAATCTTTGTATGCTCTAGTACTAGTACATCAAATTATACCACAACAACATGGTTTTATACCGGGACGCTCAATGGGGTAGTTACCATATGTTAAAATTTAATGAAATTTTTATTTGTTTACAATATATGACTCATAATAAGATATATACTGCAATAAAATTCGCCATTTATTATGTAAATATTTCAAAAAAGTTATTTAAAATATTAATAATTCAAATCGACCTCTTCTCTGTGACGTCACGCTTACATATTTAAAGCCGCAAATGTCGCTAGTGTCGTTTTGCAGCGATGGGATGTGACATGCCAAAGTGACGGTTGATGGTGATACTGACCACATACTGACGCCGTGGACATAACCTTGTTTCTATTTATCAACTGTAATACAAAACGTCGTTACAAACTTGCTCAAGCAAAAATAAGTAAAAATACGTGCTAATTTGACAGCAATCTAACCTAACAAACAAGTTCCTCTTACCCCGCAAGACATACGTCGCAAAATATCTTTGTCATACTTGGAGCAGCACGTCAGAACTAAGTTGCAACGGAAGCGACAAGGGTAACGTCACAGTGGCGGGAATAGATATGTCCGGTATTTTTAGTATTTTTTTTCTCATTTCAAAACAATAATTGTGCAAAATAAAAAATATGGAAAAATTAAATTTAAAAATACTTGCTTCTAGTAAAAAAATCAAAAAAGGTGAAACTATCCCATTGAAACGAATCTGCTGGAATATACAGATTACATTTTAAAAGCTATGGAAAATCAAGTTGAGGTTGATTCTGTTTACACTGACTTCAGCAAAGCGCTTGACAGAATTCCTCATAATTTATTAATAACTAGGGAAATGTAATCAACCATACGAATCATGTGAAGGATATAAGTGTGATACTAGATAATAAGTTAATCTATGACATTCCTATCGACAATATTGTTAAAATGGCTTATAAAATGTTACGCTTTCTAATACGAGCAAGCTCTAATTTTAAACATCCATCCACTATTTTAACATTGTATAACTCTCTTGTTAGAAGTCAACTGGAGTTTGCTTCTGTATGTTGGAACCCACGGTATGATATATAAATCGTATTGAAGCGATTCAACGAAAAAAAATTAAATTTCTGAATCGTTGCTAAAGGTCAAAATTGTTGTCATTAGAAAATAGAAGAAAGTTAAGCGACCTTGCGTTCTTACATAAACTTTTTAACAATGTTGTCGATTCACTAAAATTATTATCATTATTTCATTTTAGAGTCCCTAATTATGATACTAGAATAAGAAATTTATTCAGTCATTCTTTCTGCCGTACTAATTCTATCCTAAATTCTCCCATAAGAATATCACACTTGTACTACTTCAATATGCCAGATTTATTTTCCACAAGTTTACAATATTTCAAACGCTCACCTAAATTTTATTAGTTATATTCCTCATTTAAATATGTTTTGTTCTTTGATATTTTTTTACTAAACATTTGCTTCTAGTTTTTATATGTTATATTATGATCATGTGTACTGTATCTAATTGTAACGCTTGAGCTTCTCTTTAATTGGGAAATTTTCCTGTTGAGAAACCAAACACTTATAAATAAATAAATAATTGCTCAACAATGTTTATTTTTCTATTTCTTAATATCCAGTAAATATTTTTCTAATTTTTAAACATGATCCTGAGTTAAATTACAGTTACAGATATCTATAAAAGTAAAAAAAAGCTAGAAAGTTTATTATTTGACTAAGGTTTTTTTTTGTTAAAAGCTCTTTAAATGAAAACAGAAATTTGACGTAACCCAAATTTGGTTAGAATCATAAATTTATTTGAAATGTATAAAACTCATAAATTCTTACTGAATTTATGATGTTTTATAGTATATGTATATAGTACATTCCTGACTGCAATATTTCAAGCAGACATCGCTTGCTGTACGAGAAAAAATGATATATATCTAGAGAGCAGTAGAGAATTAATTGTGTGACTTTAATTACATGCGACAGGCATTTGTTATGATGACGTCACGATGTTACATTTCTATAACATATTAAACGCTGCTGACAAGTAAAACCGGATGCTGCCTCAGATACGAATCTATTAACGTAATTTGTGACATATTTTATTCATTATAGTGCATTTGAGCGACAGTTGCATTATCAGATTATTATTTATTATAAACTATTATCGAGTTATTGATTAGGAAAGTATTTCCTGATTTTTTTCCCGTTGTCTCAGTTTGACCTTTTACTAATTTCCCGATCTTCTAAATAATATAATAATAATATAAGGGAGAGAAATTAATCATTTTTCTAGCTCAAGGACTACAAACACCGAAGTGTACATACTATTTTTTTCACCATCAAGAGTTAAACTTATTACAAAAATCCAATTTTTGTAGTATTAAAAGCTTGTAACAAATTCGATTTGTCATATTTGATTATTTATGGCCAGTTGCACAACTTATATAGTAAAAATTAATAGGCAGAAGACGCACGTCATCAACCAGAAAAAAAACTAATAAAATGAAATATAACTTGTAGAAGAAAAAATCTGTTGTGGCCAGCACAATACCTTCCGTCAATCCTGTATATAATGTATAAATTCCATATATAATTTTTCTTGCAAAAGATTCTAAATTTCCAGTAAAGTTATTTCATAAAAAAACTTTTCAAATTGCACTTGACACTGACATCTTCTTCTTCTTTAGCTTTTCCCATTCGTTAGGGGTCGCTATTTTTGCGTGTCGTTCTCATTCAGTTCCATTTCTCTCAAGTCTCCCCGCAATACAGTCCTTCCATCTTATCTTTGGTATTCCTCTGTTTCTTGAACCTCCTATTACTAAATTATTCATTATTGTTCCAATATAATTCATTTCTCCTCATGACATGTTCAAACCAATGTAATCGTCTTTCTTGTATCTTTCTAGAAACTTGTAACACGAGTTATTTTCTTACCGTATCTTTCCGTGTTTTCCCCAACATCTACTTCAACATCCTCATCCACATTAATTTACTTTTTATTGATACTGACATATGTCAATTTGAATTATATGAATATATTAGTAATTTCCATGTTTAGCATAGCTGGCTGAATTATAAAATTTAATTTCTTTAAAATTCTTTAACTCTTTATCTATTGAATATGAAGTATAAAATGTAATCAAATCGTATACATAATAATATATTCTTTAAGTTATAATAACGTTAAATGTCAATAAATCAAATTTAACTGTTAAATCTTCAAATGAGGCTACTTCCGGTTCACCAATTATAACCAAAATCTAATCACTTGTTCTACTGGATGTATACTTGAGGAATACGAAAAAATTATAATTTTTGGAATAGTGGTATTGAAGTTATGCGATCCGGAACTTTTGTCACACACAGACACACACACACACACACACACACACACACACACACACACACACACACACACACATATATATATATATATATATATATATATATATATATATATATATATATATATATATATATATATATATATACATACATACATAAATACAGACATCATCGTAAAAATGATAAAATCGGATTGTAGGGACCCTAAAACGTACTTATTCACTAAAAACTCATCATTGAATTTTTGACCAAAGGCAATACCTTCGACCTTCCTTACCTAAAGGTGACTGAAGGTAAAAAGTACTAGTATTAAGTAATGTATATATTAATGATATTACAATTATTTCTAATTCAATCGTTATTCTTTATACATAATATAAAATTATTTGAAATAATTGTATTTATAAGGTTTTTTCACGTTGATAACGAGAGTCTTCTGCTTAATCATTTTCACCAAACATACCTGCACTACTTGTAAATATTGAAAATAACTCTTATCCAGTTACTGAACGTGCTCTGTAATTGATTTAAATCAAATTTATGCAGAAAACTGGAAAACGATAAAAAGTGATTTAAACGACAAATTTCTCATTAGAATTAATTTTTAAAAGCTAAATGTTCCTAGTTGTAGGAAACTAAGAATGGTCGATTAGAAAACCAGTTTTAGTAACAGTTGTTAAAATGTTTGTTAATTAATGAAGAAATGAAATGGCCAAATTGCATAATTCCCATTAGCAAATTAGAATATAGATGACTCAATCCAGATCGTTTAGAATAGAAAAGACAACAAGTTGATGGCGTCTCGTAAATATTCAAATTTAAAACACATGTCATCAAATTACTTATTTTCAAAGGTAGGTTGGACGCTGGTGGATTTTGGAAACAAAAATTTGTGTTTTCAACTTATGTCTTAAACATCTCTATATACCATGTCAATTTTTATCATAAAATTCTCTGATTTCGGGGGTAACAAGTTTAAAACTGCCGCACTATTTCTTGCAGTTCCTCAGAACTAAACAAGGACGATCCTGAACTAAACTACAATAATTATTGAAAGCAATTATCTATAAACTGTCAACAAATTTCTGCTCTCATAGATTAAGGAAAATATATAGTAGAAGATAAACCGTGATAACAAGTTTTAGTGCCGAGTGCCATCTATGAAAAGGTCAGAGAATTAAATTTGACAGCTGAAAAGGTGGCGGGAAATATGAATTCATTATGAATTAATCTAAAGTTTAAATTTTATTTCTTGATAATGTAATTAATAAAAAATAGATAATTAATTAAAAACATTATCAAGGAATGTGAAATATATGTTAAACTATAAAAAAATAATAAAGTACTTAATATGTTAATGTCTTTATTTAAAAATGTATATATTACATTATTTAAATCAAATAATAAATAACTACAAATTTTGCTGCTATCCTACGATGTAAACATTTAAGAGCACCACCATGATGTACGTTCTCCTGGTCCACTTACACACCCCATTTCTTCTACTGGGCACTGTTAACTTCTGCAAGAATGTGTCTCCATTACGCAGAAGTTACAAATATTTTATGTGATCTTTTTTCTGAAATACTGTTAATTTGTTGTTAATTTTTTATATCACCCTCCTATAATAATAATATTAATATGAAAGTTAATATACTTACCAAAAATATATTGAATGATAAAGCACTATATTGCAATAAAGATACAAATTTTCAAATAACAGGTTTAAATGTCAAAGAATTTCGAACGAAGTAATAGAGAATTGTGGGAAATTTACAGCAGTTCTCAAACATGTTACCATTTTATAGTATTTTGACCTTAAAGTTTGAAAATTACTGTAAAATCTGTACTACTAACGACATCTATGAAAAGATCAGGAAGCATTTCCAAACGCTACTAAATTGAAATAGTATATTCTGCAACAAGTGTGGGTTATACCATTCCAAACGTGTTGTTTTCTTTTGATTTATTTGGTAATAACTGACTCCCTGTATAATCAGCAAGTTCCCTTATTTCTGGTGACGTACATTCCATATCTATATCTTCATTTCCACTTGATATGTTTTTCCACAAAATGTCTTCAGTTAATTTTCTAAGTAATATATTATTATTTAGATAAACTTATTACTCTGGACAACTCCAAAAATCTGTAAGAGTTAACAAAAAACTCTAAAAATGTTTAAAACTTTAAAACGTCAAACGCGAATACATAAATAAATATAAAACAAAGAGTCATAACCATAGCAACCGAACGAAGATATTTGATATACCGCGCTAATATGCGGCTAAATAGTTGTGATTCGTCCAAAGTCCAAACCCCTCCGGAATTATTCCAAACGGCGTACGGAATTATTACACACGGTTTGTTGGAATAATAATAATTCCAACATAATTTTTAGTTGTGGAATGTGTAGTTTTCAAAATAGTGTTATCACGTTTCTGAATGCAAATTCACCCACTTGTGTATAACGATTCAACTCTCAACAAATGTCAGTTTTGAAAGACAAAATTAGAACCTGAGGAAATTTGGTCAAATTTACTGATGTGATATCACGTCTAACGATTTGACTTTCAAAACAGTGACGATTTGATAGAAAAACTGACCGGCTGACACTAGTTTCAAAGAAGATTTTCTGTTCCTACAATTCAATATTGCTCTCCTATTAAAAACCACAGAGACCTTGCTAAGGCGAGCAAGAGTCTAAGGTAAGTTGTCGAGTAAGCCATTGAGTGCGTTGAGTTATACCCATGATAAAATGTCGCCATTTTATTATCTTGACCAGTGCTTAACAGCCATAACTCATCTGTGGCCGCAAAGTGGGATGTACAGATAAACTATAGCGTATAATGCCAACACTTCTAACCACGTTAACCACTCACAACGTTACTAATTTGTTTCTAGGATCGACTGACACCGAGATGACAAATAAATTAGATATTGTGGACAGGTTGGTTTACACATATTTTTGTGATGTTTAAAACTGCTTATAATTATGCAAATAATCAGCCCAATTCTGTAACAAAGTTAATAACTCTTTGCAACACTGCTATATTTTAATAAGCCCTATCATACACAGTTGTAAGGTTTAGTTTTAATATAAATGACCCATGTTCTAATTTGTTGCTATTGTAACAGATACAATAGGATTTTTAATTCGTACTGTCAGACAAACAAAAGAATGTGACAGAGCGGGTAGCGTTTAGCCATGGAGGTAGGAATAAATAAGGAGGGAGCAAGTGGCAGTAAAAGTGAAGCCATTTCCCCCACTCTAGGTAGCGCCTAACTGCGTCAACCTTTAACAAAGCCATTTTGTTTAGGTTACGTTTGTGTGTTCACTAAATAAAGCAAATTAGAAAACGCCGAATTGCCATATACTGAATCCTTCTTTATCACCTTTTCTCCTTAAAGTTACATTTCAAAATCAATTTTGACAACTGAACTTTTGAATTGAATAATGATCAGACATACGTTTCATCATTTATTGTTTCATTTTTCATGACACTCTGATAATTGCCTCAAATCGTGTATTTTCTTTTGCTTCTAACAGGTAGATAAGAAACAATTGAACAACAAAATTGGTACTCATCGTTTTGAACATTTTTCTTCATTACACTTTTGTTCTAAAATTCGTAAGTAAAGAGATATCGCCAAATCAAAATTTAGACATTGAATTTCCTTATATACTTATATGACAATTTAATTTGTTATAAATAAAATTTAGATAACTCAAAGTTGCTGTTTTTTTAGGTATTTATATGTATACTGAATTTTTGGCATTGAGGGGCCGATACTATGTTGGCCGCTATATGTATATTTTTCCACACCCAAATTTTGATCCCAGTCCGTCCCTGTATATATACTGTTATATTTATTTTACTGTACTTGCGATAAGAAATAATTTAATATTGTATATTTATATTATTGCAATAAATATAATAATATCTTATTTAGTCCTTTGACATTTCATAAGAATTTTTATAAAGTTGACATTAAAGAAAATCTAGTATGATTAAATAAATAATAAAGTACATTTATTTACGACTTTATTCATAAATGCCAACATGAACTAGATTTAAAATTAATATTTTAACAATCCATAATAGGCAATGTTAATCAATATTGAATTCTTTATTAATTAAATATGACACATCTTCACGTATATATAATTCCAATAAGTAATATTTCACGCGTTAAAAATTAATAAATTTGAAATCGAAAAACATATTTGTTTGAATGACAGTTGACGGTTGTGAACAATAGAAGGTTGGCTATAAAGCTGCGATAAATAAAAATGTTAATTGTCGTTTGATTGAGTTATCAAGAATGGAACTTAGTTCTCCGTGATGGCTTCTATTATGAGCGGAGAGTAGGCATTCCTATACAGCCAATATCTCTGATTAGTCGTCGTGTAAGCTTGGCTGTACAGCTCGCTGTAAATATCACGAGAGGAATATAGTCTCATTATAATTAAAGATCGTCAATTATAAGAGGTTAAGTCTGTTAGAGGCTTTAAATCAAACGAACATAAACGTAGATTTTTATTTGTTTTGTACTGAAATCAACATGATTTAACTTACGTCGTTGTTAATTAGTTACTCAGGCCTACGCACAACCCAACAACATAAAAATCAATCTACGTGTACTAGTCTAATATAAACATACACGCACACAAACAATAAGATGCTGTCGCTGTCTGCTGGACCCTGAGGTGTTCCGAATCCACTACAGTCAGAAAATTTAGCCCAGTGCTCAAATTAAGTAATTTAGTCAGAAAATAGCAATAAAACTATAAATACCATAATAGGGTCATTTCACAATTTTTTAATTTTTGTTTAAGACAAAATGTAAGAAAAATTACTCCTTATTTTTTTCTTTTTAATTTTACACTAGAACGCAGGGCATAGAACCCGAACCTGAACCGAACCAAAACCGGAACCAAACCGTAACATTTTGGCGAACCCAAACCCAGAACCGAACCTCAAATATATTTTTCAATTGAACCCGAGTCGGAACCGAACCGGTTCAGGGTTCAACTCCGGTTAAATTTCATTTTGAATTCGAAACGTCTTGCGTAAATTCCGGCTCGCATTTTAAATTATTTCTATATAAAGATTGTTATTCAAAAAACATTAATTCAATTTTCATTACGTCGAGCCGAACCTGAACCCGGAAATTTTATTAATGTTTGAACTAGAACCGCAGCCGAACCCACCTTTCAAAAAATAAATTTACCTGAACCTCAACCGAACCCAATTTTTGGAGGGTTCGATGCCCTGCTAGAACTCCAATTATTATAAGAAATAGAAGTTTCCAGCCGTTGAAAACACAGATATGTATACGTATATACTTCTGCTTTAAGTGGAAATAAGACTTTGCTACTGACTTCAGCTACAAAAACGCATAATTTTAAGTAAATATACCTTAAACGTGTAACGGATCTTAATCTCAAAAATGAAATTCACATAATCACATATATTTAAACAAGTTTTATCAACTATTTCATGTTTTCTTCAGCTAATTTCCACATTCAAAGTTGGTTAACCTATCTTGTCATGTCATAAATTCAAAATCTTAAATTTATAAGAGCTATTCTTGCTTGTATTTGTTCATATAATAGTGCAATAATTACTTTTCATTTTTAGTCTAATTATTTAAATTTTACTAGCTTACACACAAAAATAGCCAATCTCATATATGACAGTCATTGCGCATTCTGAAATATAAATATTTTAGGTGATTTTATTTACTCATTTTTACAACAATGACAGAATTTAATGTTTTTATTTATTAAGATCGTATAGTGTAGTGTGTTTAAAAAATTATTTTATTTGAAAGTGCTCAGAAATTGTCATTAAAAGTTCAGAAACCGGCACTAAAGTAATCTAATATATGACGTTTTCATACAAATGTAGTGTTGCCAACTTTATGATAATTATTGAACATGTAAGATAATTTGGGTAAGTACAGTAAAATTTTTGAAAGATGTCCGATCAAGGGCACCTATATCACGAACGAATTAACAAATAGGCATACATTTATCTCTTTCTTTTGCAAAGGCTGTAAGAGTGTGTGATAAGGATGGATATAACACGCTTGTCTTTCAAAAATTCATATTGTTTCGACTAAGTTAGGACATTCCATTTATCAACGATGCTCGTTGTTGATAATACTTTCGCTGTAACGTAAGTTTATTTATTAATTCAGATACATTACCTGTATTCATAGCCGTACGTATAACGTTATATTCTGTCAGAGTCACTGACACTGACATTGTGTCAGAATCTTATTTTTAACATATTTGGTTTTACATTTGCCTATAAACTTACTAGTTGACTTATTTTTGAATTTTGAATGCTTTTCCTGTAATTTATATTTTTATAATAATAAAATAACAGTAGTATCTTACGTACCCTCATAAAAACTAAGCAAACGACACTACTGAATTTGTCATGATGGGCGGAGCAAAAATCTGAATTCATACAATTCGTAGACAACCTTGATCGGACATCTTTCAAAAATTTTACTGTATACGATATACAATATTAAATTTGTACCTAAAATGACAAAAAAATATGTGCAAAAAGAACGAACTAAATAATTCCAATGAACAAGTTTAAAATAAAACATATAATTTTGAGTGTTCTCTACGATAACTTCAATGTCTGAGATATGCAACATTGAATGTCAGACTGACAGTTATGTACATATAACCTATAAAAATAAATATTTTTTTTCATTTTCACAATTTTTCGATTTCAAATAAAATGTAATATGCAGCTCGGCACTGAAGTTCCTTTTTATCACTCATATGGTTTATTTTCCTCGGCCCTAGAGGCAAATAAATTCCACATTCGTGATAAAAATAGTACTTCAGTGCATAAATAACTATTATGTAGGTTTTAGAGGAAATTAAAATTTATGAAATGACCCTTTTACATTGAATGTCAACATGCCATTATTTTAGCTGCTCTGTTAAAATAAAGCTATGCATTGAATGGATTTCCTACCTACTTTGTATAGTAAAATAATCTTACTATTCCTTTTACATAAATGCTATTTTTGTTTGAAATAATTTCTTATGGGATTGAAAACTGCAGTTCAAAAAATTAGTATTATAGAACCGTTATATAAGTCGAAAACTACCTCTACCTATTTGTTTCTATTTTTCTTTTTGACTTATCCAAAACTTTTTAAAATAAAACACATAAGAAACAGGAACATAAATTTATAACCCAGTGAAATATAAAATGAAAATAAAAATTCGCTGTCAGATTACGTTGCACATTAAAAGCCAACCGATTTATCATCAAAATGATGCTAATTAAATAATCTGACTCGAGTTGTTTTATTTTCTTTTCACCGACAATGGAATAGTCCTGCTTAATACCCTATAAATTGCTCACCACCGACAATTGGGAAGTGGGTACATTTATATATTTTATTGGAAAACGCCCATAAAAATTTAAAATACGAATATAATTCTACAAAAGTATCAATTTCCCGCTAAAAAAATCGTAAAGACAGTGTCTGTTGTCGAGTCGGCTGCAGATAAATACAAATTTATACACGTCAAAGTGATATGTTAAAATCATCTATCTTCGAGTGCAAAATCTATGAGCGATATATAAGCAGAGTCGAAGTGAGCTATGTAAGCAGTAATGACAAATGAACAGTGATCTTGATTTGGATGTCCGGCCATTTTTAATCCAGATCAAAGGTGGATGTCATCCTTGGTTTTGTGCTCTGTTCAACTCTTTACTTTTTTCTTTTACAATGTGTTGACATAATTGAATCTAGTTTACATATTTTATAAATACCTCCTGTCGCTCACCTAATTAGTCACTTCGGAATTCTGCTCACGAAGATCTCGTCATTTCATGACCTTCACAAGACCAGCAACCATTTTTTCTAACTGTCATTTATTTTGTTAACGAAGAGAAGTCCTTTCTTTACAAGCGTATTTACAATATCATAAAAAATCACATTCATTAATCTATATCTATTTTTATAGTAATCCATGACGCTCTTGGAAAAATAATAATGTTAATTTGACAGTTGGAGTTTAACCCTTTAAGTCCCAAGGGGTCTTATACCTACAGGCTGGTGACTAGAATTCCCGACAATGTAAAATTATACTTTCGTAATTTTCTACTTCTCTAATTATTTTAGGTAAAAAATGTTCAAATAGAAGTTGTAGAGAATAAAATTATGTATATAAATCAATAAGCAAAATTATTTTTGCATACTTTATATTGTGACGTTAAACCAAATTGGTTTACTTCACGTGGAAAGAATAGTTCTGCGCATACAAGGAATGTGTCGCTTTATTCTGCCTGATTGTTCGGTTGGTTGGCCGCTAGCTTTTAAACAGTGGAGATGGGAGGGGTTAAATTTAAATGAACAACCCAAAAGGGTTGAATGGGCGCCACGTAATTTTTATAATTTATAGTTATACGTGTACTCTTGACCAACCGTGGACGCAGGGCCAGTTACAGCCAGTTGAGATAGGGCATAAACAATCCGCGACTATTTTGTAATTTTTACCTCTCGCTAAGAGAGGTATTGGATTCATGCTAAAAATCGCATATCCAGATTTTATTGAATAAGCACGTTTTAAGTTCCCTACAATCCGATTTTAACATTTTTACTATGATGTCTGTGTGTGTGTATGTGTGTGTGGATGTGTGTGTGTGTGTTTATATGTGTATGTGGGATGTTGGAATGACGATTACTCAAAAATTATAACACTTTATATTTGTTTAACTACGTATTTCCCAATCGGACATTCATAGGAAGATCTGAAAAGGTTTTGGTACCAATTGGACAACCGGAAGTAGAAGATTCTTGAAAAAAAATTTTCTAAATATTATTTTTTGAAATTTTTTCTTAATAATATTAAAGGAAATTAAATTCTCTATCTGATACATTTAAATATTTTATTATATATTCTATAGATTTAGAAATAAAAGAAATATAATATATAAAATAACCTGTTGTAATAAATTTTACAGCCGAAAGAATGCCATGGAAAATAGTTGAAAATTTAAATTGTTTGTAACTGACAGACAAATGTCAGTGTCAGAAATCCGGAGACATTACTGAAGACTTTCTGGTAGATACATATATTATTTTATTTCTTAATGTATTAATAGTTAAATATTTAATATTATAGGTATATTACACATACCCTTCAGAAATATTGTTACTCCCGACAATGAATTGGAAACATTTCGAAAAATTAGAAGAGTAGGACAAAATTTCTTCACAGAATGAATTTAAATTTAAAAAATCTAAATATAAGGAATAGATATAAGCAGAATTTTTGATGTAGAGTGTAGGTATATAGGAAATGTTAAATACATGAGGGCGCGAGCAGTCATGTGACTTTGTTGGCCTTGACAAGCAGTAATGGGGGCCCATGTCAGAATGATAGCTAGTAATTATGATTGTATATAGATGTCAAATATCATAATTTCTCATTCGAAATTTAGTGATTTTCCAATTCCATGTGGTTTATTTTCCTCGACAAGTAAATTCCACACTCCTGGTGACAAATTATCTACGTGAATTTAGAAAATCTTAAAAATTTTAATGAAAAATTCTGACATTTATGACATCTATGTACATAATTACTACTTATCGTTTTGAAACGGGCCTCCACATCTGCTTGTCAAGGCCAACACTGTAACATGGTTCGCGTCCTATCCTTATGTAACCAAAAAAAGGAAGTGACGAGAGGTATTGTGCTGGCCACAACAGATATTTAGATAAATTTCATTAGTTAGAGAAGAGTGCTAAATTCGGCTTACTTTGTTTATCTTTGAAGTTAAATGATTGAATTTAAAGAAAGTTATGGTATTGTGATTTTTGAGATGAATGAAATGTTCCCATGTTGTATGTAATGGACGCATAGTTGTGCGTTGTGCGAGTCACCCACGGTCTCTCGGTCTCAAAGCGACGCAGTAATGAATATGTTAACAAGCGACGCCGCTGACATTCAGATAAGATAGAGCGGGTAATTTGTGTCCCATTAAAACCATCGCAGGCCTCAACCTTTCCCGTCATGGGAACCATTCTAACCATATTCACATTGTTATAAGTACATTCACACAGACTATAATTAATTGTACGAATAGTATCTTTTATGCGCTAAACAAACTACTTTTTAATTTTCATTAAATATTATACAACGTGTTATTTCATAATAGTTATTTACGTATAGAGAGTCGAAAGAAAAGGTTTACGCCTACGGACGAAACTTGAAGCCCGACGTGTGCAAGGGTATAAACTTCTTTCGACCTGAGGTACGAGTATGTACGTTTTACGCACAACTGCAATCAAATGAAATGTTTTTAAATAATTTTTTGTACTCATGCATTGAGATGTGTTGTTTCGGGCCGCCTAAGTAACGTCCAAAACGTCAAATTCCCAGGTTACCTCCCCACATAGAAAGAAATTTAATTTTAATATAATTAATTTAGTGCATTTGGTTCACAATGCTGGCAACAATTTCTACTAAGCGGGAGTCGGCAAAACAGATTACTCGAGAAGTCGATAAAACCTAACCAACAAACGTATTACTAAAATTATTAGTTATACTTTTCGTACAAAAAATATTATAAACAACGTGCGTGAACTTGTTCCCAGAATCGTTCTATCGCTGCACGAGCCAGTGTTGCCAATACTACATATTTATCTGTAGATCTACAGATAATTTTAATGGGGTCTCGTGGCCGTGTGCCCCTGTGGCGCACTCTCCACACCAGCAATGAATGCCCGTGAGGTGACGCCTGGTAAGCGCCCGCACGGTACAAATATACATCATTACCGATATCTGTGTATGAAGCAGATTGGCACACCCAGCAATGGATAATATGCCGTGATGAAATATTTATTTATTTTAAATTTGATAATTAAATTTTTGTGTTACTTCCGCTAGTGACCCAGATAAAATATTTGAGTTCAGAAATTTAGAGAAAACAATATTGCAAGTTTCATGATGTTTGCATCATCATTTGCTTCTATTATTGGTTGAAGTATGAATTAATAGTAAAGTTGTCTATGTCTAGTATTTGGTCTGGATATTCGTATTTTATGGTCTATGAACTGATAGAATGTAAAATGTAACAGGGCGCGAGCAGACACGTGACTCGAGCTACCTTGACAACAATGTAAGAACAATGTTTTGATTTAGTTTAATTTTAGACTGTTAAAAAGTTATTATTTTTAATTTAATTTGTTTTACTTCTTGAAATTGTAAAATAATAACTTTTTATCAACTCCAAATCAAAATTAGTCAAAATATTGTTCTTATCAAAGTTACACGCGCACACAAATCAGCTGATTCCAAGCCCCATAAGGTCGCTCGAGTCACGTGTTTGCTCGCTCCCTTTTTGCCCTGCATCTTTTGTTTTTTATTTAAATTAGATACTGCGTAACATAAGTATGAATTACAGATTCACAGATTTTTGTACTATTTCTACAGATTTTTCTGCTGTGTAAAACAGACTTGCGAGAACCAAGCGTTCCCGCACTTGGTATGTAAATAACTATTTTAAATACATTTCCAATTGTATTTTTGACGTTTTGTTTATCAGTCGCTGGGCTTTTGCTCTACTTTACCGCCCTTGTGTGCTACTTTACTGTACGCATGTACTAATTTACCACACGCATAACTACTTTACCGCCCGCATGGCTACTTTACCGCCCGCATGTGCTACTTTTCCGCCCGCAGGGTGTAATGTTTCAGTTTCCACCATGGTAACTAAGAAGTAAACAAACAATTTTAATGCTTTTGACAGTATAGATATGACAAATATTATCATCTTTTCTTTGATATGTAATCTTATTTACATATTCTGGTCAATGAATTAAGAATTACAACTATTTGTTATCCCATCGTCGAACAAATCTACATATTCTTTTCCATTGCATGTATCCAAATTTCATTTATTAAAATAACTTTGTGTTCTTCTTCTCAACGGCTACCCTCATTTCGGTTAGTGATTTTCCGTCCCTTTGTCGTCTGGTCATAAGGGCAGTCACATCCGTTCGATCGGTAACCACACAAACACAGTCACAAACATCGTATTCGTAAGCCAACCGGATCATTTTCATAACAGGTTTGCAGTTTTGCCGTAAGAGTCAAATATGCAGGAAGGTCTGAACTGTGCATCGGATTTCATTGCATTGCATTGCACTGCAGCATTGCAGCGTTACATTGCTTGTTGCTTGCTGTAGTGTAGTGCGGCGTTTGTCTCCGAGTTGTTTTGTTGTGTTCTGCGACACCTCGCCGAAAGATGATACCTTCACACCATCCACACGATCCATGGAAGAGAAAGATACTATATATATACAAGCACACCAGCACCAATCATTACAAACAAAAAGGCAAAGTGTGTACATTCATTATTAACAAAACTAATGATTGCTATTCGCAATATACTTAGGTTATGTGCGGAGTAGTCACCCATACCTCATATTGAAGAGACATTCCTGGCCGTAGTCAGAAAAAAATCATTTCACCCTCATCGACAAACGCCAAACAGCTATTAGCTTTCAACTCAAGGACCTTAGAACTATGATAGGTATTTTCACTGGTCATTATCTTCTAAAATACTATGCATTTGTAAGATTGGTATAGCTAAAAACAATATCTGTTGATTCTGCGAAGAGGGCGAAGAAACATCGGAACATATTGTATGTGAATGTCCAGCTATAGCTGTAAGTAGACATCCATCTAGGTAAAAAATACCACACGGTAAATAAGATCGAGAAACTGACTCCTGGAATAGTAACTGGTATCTTACAGGCAGAGCTGGGCAAATTACTTTCAAAAAGTAATTGAATACAATTACAATTACTTTAACCAAAATGTAATTAAATTACCAATTACTTTTGCATTGTAATTGACATTTTAATTACTTTTTCAATTACTTTACTAAAAAAAAATTTACCTTACATTAAAAAAAAAACAAAAAAATAATACTACACTGTTTAATATGAAATACAACATAAATTAAAATAATAAGAGTAATAAAATAAATTTATAAAGAATTGCCAAATTTGTAAAATTTTGACGTGTTGTAGCTACCTTTTTGGTTTTGGATTGAAATTATATGCAACTCGAAGGTTGAATAATTATTCCTTTTTAGAAGGTCGATACACGAATATCTGTTTAGGGTAGGAAAACCTGCCTCACTCCCAGGTAGACACGAAAGTGACCCTTGATATAGTGGGATGCAAATGTTCTAAATTGATTTGGAATTTCGGTAACACAAGTTACCAATATAAAAGCTGAGTCTGGGAAGATGCGCAGCCCCCTCCCCGCGTCCTCGACATTTCACTTCTTAATTATAAGTAATAGAAAAAGTTTTATTTTTTAAAAAATATACTATTTGATGGTAGATGTAGATATTTTTTATAGTCACGTTTACAAGATACGACTATCAACTTTTATTTTTAAATAGCAACCTATAATTATTTTACTAAAATATAAACCGCCATTTTTTCTCTTTTCAACGATGTAAATGTTTGTATATCAAAAATATGAAAAAAATCGAGATTACTTGTAATAAATATGTTGAAAGTGTGGACATCTTCCCAGACTCACCCTGATATATGTGTATATGGTTATTAAAAATACTTTATACTGATTTATATGAAACCTTATATGTAGACATTGCAAATTCCTTGAAAAGTATATTATTACTATTAGGATTCAGAAAAAATAATAAATTATAAATGTCCAAAATACGTCGTACGTCTCAACGTGCATGACTAGTTGCATTTGTAACCTATTGTTACACCCACAACGTAGGTAAACTAGGCTTCGCCCGAATCCCGGGGATTCCCTTACTTGTTGGTTCAAAATAGTAATTAATATTTAAAACCCAAATTTTCAAAAGTAATTGAGTATAATTACTTTTTTTTACAAAGTAATTAATTACAAATTACAATTTGGGAGAAAGTAATTTAATTAGTAATTAATTACCAAAAGTAATTAATTACTGCCCAGCTCTGCTTACAGGTCGCAGTAACAAACGTGATTAGCGCTTAAAGCTCTCAAATAATTAATAATAAAAGATATAGAATTATTTTTTTCCTTAGCTTAGCTTCGATAAATACGTGGATCTCAGCCTCTCACTTGGTGTTTTTCACACCTTCAGAGCTCACTAACTTTCGGATAATTAGAAAAAATACTACATATGTTTGCGCTCACAAACAAATAATAAATGTATATCGTATACGAGTCTATACCGTGCATCAAATACACAAACAGTGTACAACATATCAATCAAGCATCTTGTAATCTATACCTGCACTCTATATCTGTACTGTAATTAGAATGACTGTGAGCTTCACCATCCACCTTTATTACTGCAAACTGCTTAAAGTTAGCAAACCAGCGTGCTACGCTAGCGAATTGTATGACGTGATAAGTGACGTCATATGTAATGTTTTACTTAGCTTGATATGCTAAGTGCTGCTAGGATACCAAATATAAAATGGAATCAAAAATGAGTTTTATAAATCACGTTTTAGATGAAGACGGTAGCTATGTGTTGTCGGAAAATAACAATTATATTAACCATTAAGAGGGATAAAGAATATTCAAATAATGAAAAAACTATTTTTTAGAATAAAATATTGGCGTTGCTAAATAAAATTTTGGAAAGTAAAGAATTATTGAGGATATAAAATCGGAGCTTGTGAAATAGATTGCATTTTCTGTTATTCCCAAAAACAACTTTTAATTCCAAGTTGGATAAATCATTTAAAAATTCACAAAGTAATATCTTAATCTGATCATCCATTTTAAAAATAAAACAAACTGGACAGCACAACCACAAAATAACAAACGTCAAATATTTGAATTCATATTCGCGCCAAAGTTGCCGTTCAGTAAACGTTTTGCTAACTTTATTTTGCTACTTTGCTAGCGCTAGCTTGCTAACTCCATTGAACGGTACTGTGAATCCGAACTATCTAATCTTATTGTATTTAAGAATGTCAAGTGTTTATACCTGCGGGTCTAAATATATGTGTTGCGTAACGGAAAAGTGAATCTTACAATAATAATATACCGATTTGCTGACACAGCTATTCACAACCATGACTTCCAAACTTTAAACCACCTTCCCCACAGTCCAGACCTAGCTCCGTCGGGCTATTATTTATCTCCTAAATTAAAAGAAAACCTTAAGCACGATTAAGAAATGAAAGCTGCAATGTTAAACTCACATATAACATTTTCTTTTCTTGTAACATAACTAAATCTTCCTTAGCATCGTGAAATTTTGTTGTTTGTTAAGTGCAGTGTAAATAAAGGAATGTATGTTATCAGAGGTGGATTTATATCCAAGAGCAGCAATCAGGTGAAACTGTGTGCACATGTGTTACACTTATCAGCTGAAGAGACACATGGAGTCCATGTCGTAGACACTGATGGATTCCCTACACATATTCAGCAAATAATTGACGCGAGAACTGACGTAAAAGATGATACTAAATATATTGCAACGTCACATAACTTACCCGCTAAGAATACTCCACTTAGATACTAATAAAGTGTTTGCTCATTTTGAAACACAGTCGAAATACAATGATATAAGTAATATACTCGTATAACCCCTAAAACACTTCTATGAGAGTTACAATAGCAGTTCGCTAAGTAGAAGATCATTCCAGCTCAGATGGTTAGAGGTTAGAGCATTATTCCGGCAAAGTAAAGGCCCAAATTCAAATCCCGGTAGCGGACATGATCTTTTCACAACCCTTGGTAAGGGAGGTATAGGGATCGTGCTAAAAATCGCATATCGAAATTTTGGTAAACCACGTTTTAAGGTCCCTACAATCCCATTTTACATTTTCACGATGATATCTGTGTGTATGTGTGTGTGGATACCATTAGATTTTGGAGTAAATCAGATAACCGAAAATGGGCACTTTACTGAAAGATCAAAACAGTTTTTCTTCAAAAAATACCTTTAAATGTTATTTTTTCGAGATTTATGTTATATAAAAATTAAAGATTATTAAATTTTCTACAGGATTGCATTAATACTTTTTCTATATATTTTATGGATAAATTTATAAAACTATCTATAATTTTAATCCCGGAGCCTAAGCTTTAAACACAACTCATACATATGGTTACACAATTCAGATCTCAAATATTTGTAACTGACAGATATATGTCACTGTCAACGAACTAATTATTTCAAATAATAATATTAACGTTTTATAAAGAACATTGTAAATGGTACAATAATTATATAGAAAGGAACTTAATACAGTTTCCAGCATAAGTAAATATGTAAAAAAGGTAAGATAATAAAAACATATATCATCATGGCATATTACCCATTGATGGGTGAGCCAATCTGCTTTGTATGCAGATGTCAGATGACGGTAATAATGATGACATATTTGTTCCGTGCAGGCGTTTACCAGGCGTCACTTCACGCGAATCTTGGGAACGGGTTAGATTCCGACCGACGCAAAATATTTTAGAATTTGAAATGGCACAAAATTGACCGCTGTGATGCACTCCACGCCAGCAATGAATATATGTAAGTATATAAATAAATAAAATAAATATATCATCGCGTATTACCCATTGCTGGGTCTGCCAATCTTCTTTGTACACAGATATAGGTAACGATGATGACATATTTGTACCGTGCGGGCGTTAACCAGGTGTCACCTCACGAACACTTATTGCTGGCGTGGAGAGTGCACCACAGGGGTCATTTTTGTGCCATTTAAAATTCGAAATATTAGACATCGGTCGGGATCGCACCCGGTATTTATATTTAATTTATTTACATGAATGAAAATTAAATTAAACGGGAGGTATTGTGTTGGCCACATATAGACTGTTTACTCTCTATTAATTATTCTTCTTCGATATTTCGTTTCAAAATTTGCAAGACCAGTATTTGATTTTTGCCGTACGCGTTTATCTGGATCAAAATCTACTTCTTTAGCAGTAGCTAACAATAGTAATGTCTCAATACACCAATTGATAATCCCTTTCAAAGACTTACATAGCCGTAGAGAGAAGTTTCCAAGGGTATTTGTTTATGAGGGAATAAATTGTTGCTGGATTGCAGTCATAATTTTTTTTATGTCTACAATCCAGCAACAACTTATTCCCTCATCAATACATCTAGTCAAGTAGCCTTTTCTCGTATTTGTTTATGTATTTATACTATTTGCAAATAAAATTTCTTTCAAAATTTATATTTTTTACTATGTAAGGTGATTTCAAATAATTATTGACGCGCCACTGGAATATGTTTGACAGACTTGTTTATTACTCCAACACATTAGCATATTATAAATATATAGCTGCGCCACTGCTTTGAAAGATTTTGCGACTTCATAGGTAATATTATAATTGCATTATTACAAAATTACTTAATTCACATAGTTTTTCCGTAGGAGATAAATCATTACATAATAAACTCTTTTATCATTAAAATTATTAAAAATTTGATGTAATTTTACCAATTTTGATAATAAAAATCCCAAACAATTTTATTAATTTCACACTTAATTGTCATTAAAACTTTAATTATCAAACATAAGACTATAAAGTTAAATTACAATTATATTTCTAATTATTTCTGTAAAAGGCGATTGTCCTTTTCTTCAATACTTTTCACGACTGATTAGCAAAAAACAAAATTTTGCTAATAACATAATATCAAACACGACATAGTTCACATTATAATAATAAATTAAAATAAGTTATGCAGGCTTTGAAGGTCTATAGTTACCAGAGTACCAACCTAAAATTTGAAGTTCTATAATATACCGGGAGTTTATTTTATCAGTAAACATAGGGTATATCACTACAGTTACAGTATAAAATGATTGACAGAAATGTATTAGAGCGTTTATTTTATAAGTAAACATAGGGATAATTAACATAGATTAAAATAAATATTAAATTATGAAAGTAAGAAATGAGATATTATTTATTTATGTTTATAAAATTCAAAACTACATTAAACTACTGATGAATTTTTATTTTAACTTATCGAATACTCAAAATTGGCACCATTAACTTCTAAATAATATCCTCAACGATTATAAAAAGAATTAATAGTATTCGCTGGAGAGTAATACTTTGTGAAGCTGTACTAATTCTGTTTTTTAATTGTTCAATGTTTATTCTATCACCATTGTACACATTTTTTAAGTGCCCAAAGAAAAAAATCATTTGGTGCAAGTTATAATTATTATAGATTTTTCGAATTGTTGTTGGGCAGGATCTCGGTCAATTATTAAATGTAGCAGCAAATACATCTGAAACTTGATTATTGCTATAATCTCCACTTTTTCTTCAATTGCATAAAATACCATTTTGAAATGTGACAGTTTGACGAGTCTGACAACTATTCTCTATGTTTACTCATAAATTAAACGCTTCAATACATTGCTGCCATTTTGTAACTATGGCAACGAAACTACTCTGTTTACTA
The DNA here is from genome assembly GCA_951394225.1 of Harpalus rufipes. NCBI lineage: Eukaryota > Metazoa > Arthropoda > Insecta > Coleoptera > Carabidae > Harpalus > Harpalus rufipes. The sequence continues at coordinate 76,966,094 of OX596274.1, forward strand.
ATAATAAAAAAAACTCTCTGTATATAGTAACAAATTTGACGTCATTACTTGAGACTATTTTAGTTGAAGACTTTAAGTGCTGATCACTTTTGTCACTAGAAGGATCTATGGGATTATGGGGTCTTGTGGCCGTGTGCCTGAGTGTCTGGTCGAGAATCTGGGGACCCGGGTTCCTTACTGACTGACGCCAAAACATACTTTGAATTTCAATGGCACAATATTGACCCCTGTGGTGCACTCTCCACGCCAGCAATGAGTGCTCGTGAGGTGACGCCGTACGGTACAAATATTTCATCATTACCGATATCTGTGTACAAAACAGATTGGCTCACCTATGCAGTTCGGAATTTGTATTTCAAGGCCAAATTTTCCTCGAAAATACATGACGTATTTCAGTGACAGCAATATTTTTGACGTTTCGTTTGGCAGCCCAGCTGGCAATTGCAGGCGCCATTTTACTTACTATCTACAGAGATAGAGCAATAGATGTTAATTGAAAACGTCTATTGTTATAAAGACAACAGTTAAAATAGAAATATTACATATAGCGCAAAATGAAATATAACTAAAACGCAACGTTAAAAGTTAGGGTATGTCTGCTTAACTTCAAATATAAAGTAACATGAGCATTGAAGTAAAATTGAGTTTTAATATTCAGTCTATTTGTTTTGACGTTATGTGAAATCTCTTTTGTTAGAGACAGTCTCAAGTCTCCAAATGAATTAAAATCTTACTCCTGGAATCTTTGGCTGTTTATAAAGCCGAAAAATCTCCCATATATCCATCCATCGATCGAGGTGGCTGCAGCAGTAGATTTATGTGATATAAAGTGTTGTTTTAGGCGCATCGTTTCGAAGTTCCGCTTTTTAATAATTGCGCTATCTGCCGTGGTTTGCATAAAGCGATCGCTGGCCGTAGGCTGCGCTACTGTGCAGGCACGCCCTCTACCGTGCCACAGACAAAGACAGCGAAATACAACTTAGTATACGTCAGAAAGAGAGAGCAACTCCTGATATTATGATATCATGTTGAAATTTTGTGGCTTTTCTTTTTCTTGGGGAATTTTTTTCTCCGTGGGGACTTTTTTCAGCGTGGGCGATAAAGATGACGAGATAAACTCCGACATGGGAAATGCGATGATCAGTCAATGTTGCTGCAGGAGTGTATCGCTAGTCGATATTTCAGCCGGCTCATTTACATGTCACCAGGACCAACGCTAGCGCGCGCTTACTAATTAAAAGTACAAAAATTGCTGTTTTAAATTGAGAATAAATATTTATGGTGTGTGGGTTTAAATGCGCTAATGATTATTGGTATGTCCGCATAATTCGGGCATTAAGTTTGAGATCTTGCCAATGCACCAGACCAATTTATATCAAAATGCATTAAGGAGGCATATCAAAACTGCCTTGTTTATACATTCACTGGTCGTGTTTGCTTATCCTTCCAATAAATATATCATCAACGCCTTCCATGTATAATTAGAATCATTTTCCTTTTTACCGACCATCTCGGTGCATCCTAAGTGATCTGTCCCAACTGATCCAACAAAAGATTTTAGTCTCAATTCATCCACTTGTACCCGAGACTTTGAGTCTCTAGCACAGGGGTGGGGAACGTCCGACCCTCACTAATGAGTAGTTGAAGCCATTACATTAGTGGTTAAATAATTAAATATTGGACTAAATATAACAGGCTTAAGTTGATAATTTTGTTTAGCCCGTAAATAATATAAGTATACAAATAGCCCTTTGCAAAATAAAGATTCCTCACCTCTGCTCTAACAGTAGGCATACTTTATTCACAGACACAGAGACAGAGGGGCTTATAGAAGTAGAATATACAGGGTGATTCATGAAGAGTTTGCTAAAATAAAACCATATATTGGAGAAGTTATTTTCAGTAAAAAATGTTATATGGTGAAAATGCTTAGGCAAAAGACTTACGTCATCAACCTGAAAAAAATCTGTTGTGGCCAACACAAAAGATTATAAATTTCCAGTAAAATTATTTCATAAAAAAACTATACAAATTGCACTTGACACTAACATCTTGTTCTTCTTTAGCTTTCCCATTCGTTAGGGGTCGCTATTTTTTATTTTCTTCCACTCATTTCTGTTTTACGTGTCGTTCTCATTCAGATCCTTTTCTCTCAAGCCTTCCGCAATACAGTCCTTCCATCTTATCTTTGGTCTTCCTATGTTTCTTCAACCTTCTATTCCTAAGCTATTCATTCTTCATCCAATATATTCTTCATTTCTCCTCATGATATTTTCAAACCAATGTAATCATCTCGCTTGTATCTTTCTAGAAACTTGTAACACTAGAGTTATTGCCTTACCTATCTTTCCGTGTCTTCCCCAACATCCTCACTTCTGCCACATTAATTTACTTTTTATTTATACTGACATCTGACAATTTGAATTATATGAATATATTAGTAGTTTCCATGTTTAGCATAGCTGGCTGATATATAAAATTTAATTTCTTTAAAATTCTTTAACTCTATATCTATTGAATATGAAGTATAAAATGCAATCCGTATAGAGAATAATATATTCTTTAAGTTATAATAATGTTAACGTTAATCAAATTTAACAGTTAAATCTTCAAATGAGGCTTCTTCCGGTTCACCAATTATAACCAAAATCTAATCAGTTGTTCTTCTGGATGTAAACTTGAGGAATACGAAAAAAATATAATTTTTGGAATCGTGGTATTGAAGTTATGCGATCCGAAACTTTCGTCACATACAGACAGACAGACACACACACATACACACACACACACACACACACACACACACACACACACACACACACAAACAACCTTAGTTCATTTTTTTGAATTTGAGACAATCAAAGATACAACTTTCTAGCTTCCTTTTATATATTTCTGTAACTTAATTTCTCAGGATCATGTTTAAATATTAGAAAATTATTTACTGGTTGTTAAAAAATAGAAAAATAAACATTGATGAACAGTTTCATAATAATTAGACATTTTTATAGGACTTTTTGTAGAAACGCTCAAAATTTAAAATGTAATAACTTTTGACTAAGATACTTTTTGCGAAAAACAGTTTTGTCAAACTTGAACTTGAAAGTACATATCGCTGTATGTAACTCATATTTACAATATTTGTATTATGATTGTTTTTACCAAGAACTCTTCAGCTAAAAAGAAATAAGCATCAAATGTCACTAACTAATAAACTTGTATTAGGTAATATAAAGGTAAAAATTTGTGGAAGAAAATATTGATAATTCATTAAAATTGAAACAATGTTTATTTGTAAAAAAAAACTAATTAATAAATTTGCTAGTCCTGAATCATCCTGCATATTATTTTTTGACTAATACAACAAGTAATAATTTGAAGGGAAATATAATTTGCTTTTATGTTGAAGTTATGTGATAAAAATAGTGATTATAAAAATGTTCTTCTGTAGATTGACTCGTATAAAATTCGTTAAATAGAGTGATTTTCTCTGTGAGTACAAGTTGCAGTACATCGCTCTTGTTTGATCCGAACCGAGTTTTTCTATTGCGCTCACTGAACGGATAGATATGGTAGTGGAAACACCGGTTTGCTTGTCTGCCGTAATCCGTGTTTTATATAGATTATTCTTTGTAACATACTATCTTTCAAATGATACTGCTTTCACAAAAACATTTCCTATTTCACTTCATTATAATCCTATATCCAAGTTTTTATCTCTAAGTGATGCTTCGCTAGTTCAATGCAAAAACAGGATTATTATTCAGTTATTCATTGCTTCAAGACGTGTATTCTTTTGTTTTTCTATTTTTCTCATGTACTTTATTAAAATGAACAATACTTTACAAATTTATCCAGATTCAAAATATGTCTAGTTCGATAAACGTATTAATGGGATCCTTCACCATAGTAACAAATTAGAACACGGATTAATTGTCGGACCTTAAAACTATAGATCTGTTCGATGACTTACACGAGGTGGTTACATTGTTAACTTTTTAACACTGAAGCGTTTTACCAAAAACATGCAATTTGGACAGGCTATTCGATGAGAAAAATTTCAGAACTAGTTCACACTTATCTGTACCGACTCGCGCGCTAGTGTAGATAGTGCAGACAGTACTGGGAACGGCTATAAATGTCAGATTTGAAGCTCTTTTGGTTAACCTGAAATTTGCTGATATTTTTGTTTGTTTTAAACTGAAAATATTGGACGAAATTTTACATATATTTATAAAGCAAATAGATGATGATATATTTGCTAAGAAATTGATAAAGTAAGAATTATTTCATCATCTCAAAGTTTATTAAATACATAGGGTCTAGGAAGACGCCCCCTACCTTTAACATTTTTATTATAAGTAATACAAAAAATTTGATGTGGCCAGCACAATACCTTCCGTCAATCCTGTGTATTATGTATAAATTCCAGACATAAATTTTCTTGCAAAAGATTATAAATTTCCAGTAAAATTATTTCATAAACAAATTATGCAAATTACACTTGACACTGAGATCTTCTCCTTCTTCTTTAGCTTTTCCCATTCGTTAGGGGTCGCTATTTTTTCTTCTTCCACTCATTTCTGTTTTGCGTGTCGTTCTCATTCAGTTTCTTTTATCTCAAGTCTTCCGCAGTACAGTCCTTCCATCTTATCTTTGGTCTTCCTCTGCTTCTTCAACCTTCTATTATTGAGCAATTCATTCTTCTTTCAATATTTACTTCATCTCTCCTCATGACATGTTCAAACCAATATAATCGTCTCTCTTGTATCTTTCTAGAAACTTGTAACACTAGAATTATATCCTTACCGTATCTTTCCGTGTCTTCCCTAACATCTACTTCAACATCCTCATCTCTGCCACATTTATTTCCCTTTCATTGATACTGACATCTGACAATTTGAATTATCTGAATATATTAGCAGTTTCCATGTTTAGCATAGCTGGCTGATTTATAAAATTTAATTTCTTTAAAATTCTTTAACTCTATATCTATTATATATGAATTATAAAATGCAATCAAATCGTATAGAGAATAATATATTATAATAAGTTATAATAACTTTATATGTCAATAAATCATATTTAACTGTTAAAATCTTCAAATGAGAATACTTTCGGTTGACCAATTATAACCAAAATCTAATCACTTGTTCTTCTGGATGTATACTTGAGGAATACGAAAAAAATATAATTTTTGGAATCGTGGTATTGAAGTTATACGATTCGAAACTTTCGTTACACACACAGACACACATACATACATACAGACATCATCGTAAAATGGTAAAATCGTATTATAGGGCCCCTAAAACATGCTTATTCACTAAAAACTCATCATTGAATTTTTTGACCAAAGACAATACCTTCCTTACCTAAAGGTGATGGAAGGTAAAAAATATTACAGTTTAACGTATAACAGTTAAGACTTCCTACTCTTTCTAGAACTACAGATCGCTTTCAATTTAGATGGTTTCATAAAAAAAAATAGTGGCGAACCCTATTACTTCAAAACGAAACATCGAAACAAAAAATTTCTTTGACATTCAGTGTAAACTGTAAACACTACTGAACGTTAACTAATCAGAATCACCGATTCCAGCATGAAATTTTAAATTTACTTCTATTGTCCACTACAATCCATCCATACACCAAATTGATTCTTACGTCCCGTTATGTATTTCACACATGATTTTTTTTATTTGAACTTTGAGCGAGCATAGCGAAGACAGTAAACGACAACACCTTAAGAAAACAAATCTTCCCTGTTCATGAAGGCATGTTTCCCCTAGGAATCATATATCAAAGCCATGGGTGAACAAGCGCCGAGTCAGGCCCACTCGTGTGATGGATTACAGGGCCGGCTCCGTGGGTGGGTGCGACAGAGATAACAAGATTGAGAATATATAAGAGGAAAAGAGATGGACAGTATGTTAGATATTACGCGATTCTTAGTCACTCCAAGAATTTTATTCAATTAATTTATCAATTAATCGGACAGTATGGTTGGGCATAGGACGTTAAACTACGGGTCGTGCTGTCCAAATTTGGATTTTCTTTTTTATCTCTCGCTAAGAGACGTATTGGATTCTTGCTAAAAATCGCATATCCAGATTTTAGTGAATATGCACGTTTTAAAATCCCTAGAATCCGATTATAACATTTTGATCAAGGCCAACAAAGTTACATGATTGCGCGCGCCCTATTCTTTCATTCTATGAGTTTGTAAATGTCAAAAATTCTTCCAATTCATTGACTGGATTGACGGTATTTCTTATGGATATATGTATTTTACCTATAATTTTAAATTTTTAGTTAATTAAACAATAAGAAATATTAAATGTACTTCCCAGAAAAAGCTTTCAGTAATGCCACTCAAACTTTCGATTTTTGCAAAGACATTTATTTGACAATTGCAAACTTTTGAATTTGTCAACTGGTTTCCTTGGTGATTATTCTATGAATTATATTCTTTGTCTCGTTATCTCTAAATCTATAAAAGATATAATAAAAAAAATAATCAAATTTAGAATTTAACGTTCTTTATTTTTTGTAATAACATAAATTTTCAAAAAATAATATTTAGAATTTTTTATAAGAAACTACTACTTCCGGTTGTCTAATTGTCACCAAAACATTTTCAGCTCTTCTCATTAAGTCAGATTGAGCAATACGTAGTTAAAAAGGTCTTAAGTCTTATAGTTTTTGAGAAATCGTTCTTCCAACACACCACGATTTTTAGTATAAATCCAATGCCTCTCTTAAAGAGAGGGAAAAATGAAAATTATTTCTAAACAGAGTTGAAATATTATTATTATTAAAACTATAATTTAGAAACGTTTACAAAAAGGATATTTGCTTTTTATTGATCTGCACTCGCCTTGTCACACACTCGGTTTTGTAATTTATTTCAATAAAAATTCACATCAAATGTATTGTTGAATTCGTAATTTTATATAGAATCCAAATATATAGGATGTTCCATTTGAAATATAAAAGTTAAAGTCATTTCCGGTTACACCGGAAGCGCTACCATCATGTCAAATACCATTATTTGTGACCCCCTCAACCTAATTTACAAATATATAAAGAGAATTAAAAATAACTATAAATTAAAAAGTTATTTTGAGTGGCCCGTTTTTCAGTCACCTGTATTTTTATCAAAGAGGGCAGATATATAATGTTATGTAGTAGGGTTGTTCGGGTTGAACAACCCGTCAATCGCATAGTATGCTGACTAGGTGCAAATGTACTCAGTCAGTGGTGAGTAGGAATATTCTCGCAGAGGAGATCTGACGACATTCACGCTCACAAAAATAGAAAAGTAAAAATCTGTTGTGGCCAACACAATACCTCTCGCCATTTTCATTTTATCTTGCATAGGGCGCGAGCAGTTATGTGACTTTGTTGGCCTTAGCAAGCAGATATGGGGGCCAGTGTCAGAATGAAAGCTGGTAATATACATAGGTGTCAAGTATCATAAGTTTTCATTCGAAATATTATGATTTTCCAAATCCATGTGGATTATTTTCCTCGACAAGTATATTCCATACTAATGGATGACAAATAAACAGAATATTTGAAATTTTGAATGAAAAATTATGACATATGACAATTGTGACATCTATGTAAATAACTACTAGCCGTCATTCTGACACGGATCCTCATATCTGCTTGCCAAGGCCAACAAAGTCACATGGCTGCTCGCGCCCTATACCTAAGTAACGAATTTAACATTTCTTGTACACACAAATAATTGAAATTGTTTCTCTTCTTTCGTTCAATGAGAAATTTGATCCTACTATTCTAATATGTTCAAATTCATTGACGGTATTAGCGGTATTTCTTAAGGATATATGTAATATTGACATAACTGCAATTTAAATAAATATTTAATTAATAATACAATAATATATATTAAATGTACTCATACCTCCCAGAACTGACACTGACATTTTGCATTTATTTGTCAATTACAAAAAATTTAATATCGCAACTGTTTTTCTGGCAACGAGATTTATTACAACAGATTATTCTATATTATTATATAATATATCTCCAAACCTATACGAGATATAATAAAAAAATTAAATTTGTCAAATTGAGAATTTAATTATCTTTAATATTTGTTGTAACAAATTTTCTAAAAACAATATTTAGAAATTTTATTTTTAGAAACTACCACTTCCGGTTGTCCAATTGTTACCAGAACCTATTCAACTCTTCCCATTACTGTTAGATTGAGGAATCCGTAGTCAAACAGGTCTTTAGTCTTATAGAATTTGAGAAATCGTGTCTCCAACAACCTCACACACACACACACACACACACATCCACACACACACACACACACACACACACACACACACACAGACATCATTGGAAAAATGTTAAAATCGGATTCTATGGACTATAAATCGTGCTTATTCAATAAAATCTATGCGATTTTTAGCATGAATCCAATACCTCTCTTAGCGAGAGGTAAAAATTAATGTATTATTTCTAAAATAAAATTATTAAAATTTCCTTTTAATTTTAAGGTAATCATGAGTGCACCAAAAATACCTAAAACTTCATTTTCACGAAGAATGGAAAAAAGTCAGCATTGATCGACAATTTCGATCGTTGCACGGAAAATATGATAAGGAAATGATCAATATATACATATAATTTTCTTCAATTTATTTGTTTCATTTGTACTATAACCTGTCGATCGCCAAATAGCTCGCGTATAGTACAAAAGGTTGAACATCCCTGTTATATAGTCATATTGTTAGTTGGTATTTAATGAAAATGCCTACCTATTTATAGTTAATTTACATCTTTAAGGAACTAAATTATCCATTGTTGCTGTTGTTTTGTGTTATATGTGAGCATTTGAATAAATTTCACAATACATATATAGAGGAATTAAAATCAAGCTGGCTTTTGTTTTAAAACATATAAGTTTATTCCCAAGAAAGAACGAGAGAAGCAAAGTTTCATATAGATTTGCATGTACCAAAACTGTATTTAAATTTCACCGCGGTACCGCGGAACATCTAAATGGCGACTACAAAATTTGCAAACAAAACACATACCGTAAAATCGGGTACAGTCACTAGAAAAATGTACATGAAATGTAATAAAATTAACAGGAAGTCTTCATAAACTTAAGGAAAAGACGTGGTTCTCGGTTCTCTCATTTAATTGACTAGAATTTCTACTTATACTATACATATAGTACCACTATCGAATGAAAGTTGACGTTTATATTATTTTATAGAGGTGGTTTCTTTTGATAACTTTGTCCTATGATTTGAATTTCAAAGGAAACTGACCTTTATGTATTCGGTTAGAAAAGATTAGAATTGTACTCAATACCACTGGAATACTACTACGAGGCATTTAAAATGACCTTAGCAAAAGGATTCGGGGATGTATTTAAAAAAATTAATACCACGAATTATGGTTCATTCGTCTCAGGTGTAAACAACCCACATGTCGGAACTACTATTAGTGGAAATTAAAAATAATCCTGCTCCATAGAATTGCCAAACTAAATATTTTTAAAGTCAAAATATTTTGTTATAATTAAAATAAACGAAAAACGTTTAAAATATTTAAATGCGCTCCTGTTTTGTTATTCTGCTATTATGCAGACACCGTAGTCATCCATCTATTTTAAGAAAACATAGTAATTTATTTTTGAGATTTCCTAGTCCAGTATTTAAATGGGTACATGCAAAAATTCTCCTGAATATTTCGTACATTTCTATTCTTCACTAAGTTCGCTAGTCGTAATATACCAAGGATGTATTTAAAGGGGGGTTTTGGGAATCAAAACCCCGTAATTTTGAAGAAAGGAATCCTTTATTGTTATGTACAGCGGGCTAGCTCAACCGACTCGTATCGATATAACGTCACACGCTACTCTTGTCATATATTCGCAGTTGAATATTTCAACTGAGGTTTTCATTTTTGCTCTTAGATATATTTTTTTTCTATTTTTTAGTGCAAAGTTGTTTTTTTTTTCGTTTACACCTTTAATATCAAAATTTATAATTTGACAGGTTTGACAGTTTTTAAGTCTCTCACATATTATTGTGAAAGCATTACAAAAGAAGATTGGTTGGGGGCTTTTAAGAAATTGAAGAAAGAATGGTTGCGTGTATTATTGTTGAAGGCAACTTTAAACATATTTAAAATAAAGTTCTAGAAAATATAAACCAAGTATCTTATTTTCAATAATTCTATATGCTACAAACAGTATTTTTGTTTTTCCATGGTGACAGTATTTTTTGCTTTGCAGGTGTCAGCAACCGATCCAGACTGTGGTGTTAACGCCATGGTAAACTACACCATCGGAGAAGGCTTTGGAAAGATAAAAGAGTTCGAAGTACGTTCTGGAAGTGGAGAAGTCTGCATTGTTGCTCCTCTAGATTACGAAACAAGGAACATGTACGAATTTCCAGTGGTTGCGACTGACAGAGGTGAGCCACTAATACAATAATACTAATACCCATGTATACCCTCAGCCCCCTCAATGATTTTAAAGAAGTAGAAAAAAACAATAAATTTAATAAATAAATATTTATTACAATTTTATATATAGATTATGGTCAAACACCGGAATAAAGAGTACAATTTTATATAAATTTATAAAAATAATACTTGATTTTCAAAAACAAAACGAATTCGCCTTTTCGGTTTTTCAAATTTGTCAATATAACTGATGTGATGAAATCTTTGTTTTTGTTATGGCCAACAGTGACATCTAGTAAAATGCGTCGATAACACCCCTCCCGACGATAAATTATTTTTCAGTCCCATCTTACATTTTCAGCCCCGTAGGGTGCATAGTCAACACCCGAATATTCAAAACCAGAACATGCATGCATAGAATCATTCAAATCCCGAATAATCAAAAATAGAATCGCGCATTGTACGAAAGCGTATAGTGTATTTTTTTCTGGTAATTGTTACTTAAATTTGTATGGATCAAATCAGCAATGGTGGGAGAAGTTTCGACGTCATAAAAACGTCATAACAAGTACAAATGGTTCCAAAACAGTTATGACAAATGTGAGATATGGAAATTTGTATACATTGTTCCGAAGTATTATGAAAAATGTATAAAAAAAGGTCTTAATACTAGTACTATGATCTGTATATACAGTAAAATTTTTGAAAGATGTCCGATCAAGGTTGTCTACGAATTGTATGAATACAGATTTTTGCTCCGCCCATCATGACAAATTCAGTAGTGTCGTTTGCTTAGTTCTTATGAGGGTACTACTGTTATTTTATTGTTATAAAAATATATATTATAGGAAAAGCATTCAAAATTCAAAAATAAGTCAACTAGTAAGTTTATAAGCAAATGTAAAACCAAATATGTTAAAAATAAGATACTGACACAATGTCAGTGTCAGTGACTCTGACAGAATATAACGTTATACGTACGGCTATGCATCCAGGTAATGTATCTGAATTAATAAATAAACTTACGTTACAGCGAAAGTATTATCAACAACGAACATCGTTTATAAATGGAATGTCCTAACTTAGTCGAAACAATATGAATTTTTGAAAGACAAGCGTGTTATATCCATCCTTATCACACACTCTTACAGCCTTTGCAAAAGAAAGAGATAAATGTATGCCTATTTGTTAATTCGTTCGTGATACAGGTGCCCTTGATCGGACATCTTTCAAAAATTTTACTGTAGATACCTATATGTATTTCATTATTTTTTTTATATAATTAATAAATATCTCCACATACATCGCTGGTTGACGTTGACTGATGTATATTAGTTCTGAATATTGTCACTGTTGCGCTTTTGTTGATACGTGTTTAAAATACATGTTATAAATGTTGACAAGTTTGTTTGGTTGTGTTGATTAGTAATATTTTTATAAGAATTTTCAATATGCCTGGTAAAATATTAAATAGCCAAGCACAGAAATTATTGCTAAATGTTGGAATATTTTACCAGAGAGAAAGAAAATAATGGCCCATTGATCTATCCTTAACCTAACTAAACCCACCCAAACCTAACCTAAAATGACCTCCACGTATTCAGTTTTTGAATGGGCAAAGCGCTATCTCCTGTGCATGCATATTCTGGCTTTGAATGTTCGGGCGTTGAAGACATTCCCTTACGCAAATTCTTGCGGGCGCCCTTGCTAATACTTACTCATAAGATACTGATTGACAATGACAAGTGTATTAGGATTAAAGTTCCTTAATCCTATCTATGGTGTATTAGTATTAGAGTATATTAGAAATTATTAAATAATAGTTTTATAGTGCCCGTCAATAGTTGGGTATAGTGTACTATATGGCGGCATAGAATTTATATTCTTTTACGAAAATAATGAAGTAATAAAACAAGATTGTTAGTCCATAAAACAGCATGACTGCAAAATGTTATGTGAGAAAGCAAAATCATAAATGTAATACTTTTTATTGTGCCTTTTACTAGCTAAATACAAGATTTAATTACACATACCTCATATCTCATTAAAACAAAACGCATTTTCATGTTAAAATGATTATTATGAAACTACATATATAGTACCTATAGCATGTTTATATTAGCAACAATCAATTATAAACAAACAACTATCTCTCTCTTCGAGCTTGTTCACAACCAGTAGGGTATTCTCTCATTATCCCCAATATTACAAATTTATTGAAAATATTAAGGTTGATCGGTAAACAAAAGGGAAAAAACAAGACATATTATAAATTAATTGTTGCAAAAGATATGAAGCATTTAAATTTTGATTATGTACCAGTTGAAATCCCTACTCCATGTTCGAATTTGATAAGAGGCCGCATTTGGTCGGGTCTTCTTCGGATTCTTCGGGGGATATGCCATATTGTGACAAAATAACGAACTACACACTACACAACTTGTTATTAATGTGTGTAATATTAAAAAATTGTTAAATACTTCGTACAAATACATATTTGTGTATCTAAATCGCCATACTGGTGGCGTTCGAAATCCGTTACATAGGCGTTTAACATGGGAAATTAAAATATTTTGAATGTTTGCTTTCCATTCAAACTAGGGTGACCAGACGTCCCGATTTTCCGGGATTCGTCCCTGTTTTGAATTGTATATCCCGATGCCCCATGAACATCTTCGGGACACGTAATTGTCCCGATTTTCATACCCGACTTCAAATTTATTTTTTATATCATCTATCGACGTTTGTAATATATATTTTATTACAATTTTTTTAAATGTTTTATATATTCTACTTTTATGCGGTACATTAATTTTATTTCTTGCATTATGAATGCATTATGCATATGTTTTACACAGTTTATCCAGGTAATTCAACAATCCGTTAAATATATTCTCTTTTCTAAAATGTTTTATGATCTGGCAATTTGTTTTTGTACATGAAAGGGGAAAAACATGCAGCTTCACATCCCTTGAAAAATGTAACTTTCAATTATAAGGCATTTGATCTTGAATGAAAAAAAAATCTCACCTGCGGCGCTTTTTTTCTAGATACCTTGCCTCACCAAAGTTTTACAATCCTTTGAAAAATGTCCCGTTTTTGCGATTTATAAATCTGATCACCCTAATTCAAACTGAAAAACTTTGTTTACATGTTCGTGAATACCTATTGTTATTTTAATGTAACCAATTTTATCTAATTATATTAAATAAATATGAAGAAAAAATAAATAAATTAACTTAAAAAGCAAAACCTTTACCATCTTGCTACGAAACCACTGTTTACATATTCTCTTTTAAAGAGGATAACAATTATTATTTTATTCAATATTTCCTTATTAATTTTGGAGAATTAATTATTTATATTTTATTTCCATCCTTTTTCAATACTTGCTAAACACTTTCTCGAAAACCCATGAATCACTGATTGCACACCGCTGGATACAACTAGCACGTCACTATTACGGGACACAACAAAATCAAAATTTATAAACTAATATCTCGCTTATTAAAAAGAATTTTTAACTCGGGTTTTCACAGGTAGTCTTAGATATGCCTGTTCTTTAAAATATTTATTTTTAATATGAGCGAATACTCTATTAATTGTCTAAAATTAATAAATAATAATTAAATAAAATTAAAAAACGTTATAATAAATTTTAAAAATTAATATCTCGATTATTAAAACGAATTTTTAACTGTTAGTTAAGAGAAAAAAATCTGATGTGGCCAGCACGTGTATTATGTACAAATTCCATATATAAATTTTCTTGCAAAAGATTATATATTTCCAGTAAAATTATTTCATAAACAAACTATGTAAATTACACTTGACACTGACATCTTCTTCTTTTCCCACTCGTTAGTGGTCGCTATTCTTGAATTTCTTCATCTACTCATTTCTATTTTGCTTGTTTTCCTCATTCAGTTCCTTTTCTCTCAAATCCTTCGCAATATAGTCTTTTCATCTTATCTTTGGTCTTCCTCTGTTTCTTCTACCTTCTATTACTAAGCTGTTCATTCTTCTTCCAATATATAATCGTCTCTCTTGTATCTTTCTAGAAACTTTTATCACTCGAGGCATTCCCTTTTCCTCTCATTCCGTATCCTATCTTTGCGTGTCTTCCCAACATCCATCTCAACATTCTCATCTCTCTGCCACATTCATTTTCTTTTCATTGACACTGACATCTGTTAATTAGAATTTTCTTAATATAGTAGCTGTTTCCATGGTTATAGCATAGCTCGCTGATTTATGAAATTTAATTCTTTATAATTCTTTAACACTATATCTATTGAATATGAAGTATAAATACATTTAAATCGTGTACATAATAGTATATTCTTTAATATTCATAATAACATTGTGTCAAAAAATGATATTTACCAGCGTTTTTTACAAGAAAAACTGTTAAAATATTCAAATGAGGGTACTTCCGGTTGACCAATTGTAACCAAAATCTAATCACCTCTTCTTTTGGATGTAAACTTGAGGAACACGAAAAAATTATAATTTTTGGAATCTTGGTATTGGAGTTATGCAATCCGAAAAGATCGTTACACACACACACACAGACACGCACACACTTACACACTTGCAGACTTCATCGTAAAAATGGTAAAATCGTATTATAGGAACCCTAAAAGGTGCTTATTCACTAAAAACTCCATTAATTTTTTTGACCAGACAATACCTTACTTACTTAAAGGTGAGGGAAGGAAAAAATAAAAAAAATATGAGAGAATACCCTATTTCCAATTTGTATATAAAATATTTTTAAGTAAATAGATCGTTTGCAGTTTATTGTGTTTGGGGGCAAGTGTGGTACGCTACGCTAAGGTAGTTGCGAGTGTTTATATCTGCTGGATGTCTTTGTCCTGCGGTTGTCCGTCACTGTCGGTGCGCTGGTGTCTCTGTCTCGGGAAGAATCTGTCATTTTCGTGGCATGTGAGCGCACACATAAATCAGCCCATTGTCACGCGAAGCATTCCGCCCGGGTTTGGTCATGTGACCGCGCACAATTCTACCTTAATTCGGCCACAGTAACAACACACGACCGGCAAAAAATACTCTTATTATTTTTGCGAAACAACGCCATTATTAATTTCATGAAAACTGCTCGGTAACTGCGCACAATTGAAACAAGAATGTAATAGCTAACAATCGAAACGACCAAATTTTATAAATTATAACCCAAGGATTACTCGGACAGTTGTTTCTCTCTCGCCAAATATTTCACATACTTTTATAATAAGCACTTGACAATGACATCGAACCGAGGAAATCACGAAAATTAAAAAAATACAATAGAATTCATTAAACAATTTGCCTTGGCCATACTGGCGCCGGTTTCCATATCTGCAGCCGACGCCAGCTAACTAAAATATCACCCCCAAGTAAAAATTATTTAAGCCGAAAATTGCTCCCTTACATGCATTACAATTATTTTTAAAAAAATGTGACCAACACAATACAATAATTTTTATTTATACATATACCTATGGGGTCTCGTGGCTGCGTGCCTGAGTGTCTGGTCGCGAATCTGGGGTATCGGATACAATCCCTAGTAACACCAAATATTTCGAAGTTTAAATGGCACAAAATTGACCCCTGTGGTGCACTCTCCACGCCAGAAATGAGTGCCCGCACGATACAAATATATCATCATTATTATTGAAATCTGTGTACAAAGCAGATTAGCACATCCAGCAATGGGTAATATACCGGGATGATATATTTATTATTTTTTTATATATAAATACATACCTGTATATTTATTTACTAATGCTGGAAACTATGTATATTAAGTTCTTTTTCATATAACTATTGTTCTAGTTAAAACGTTACTATTATTTATTTGAGATGATTATTTTTTTTTGACACATTTATCTGTCAGTTACATACATTTGAAATATGAACTGTGTAACTAAGAAATTATGTTTATATTTAAAATATAGACTCCGGATATAATTGACTATTGTATTAACTTATCTATAAAATATATAGAAAAATTATTAATTCATGCCTGTAAAAAATTCAATAATCGAAAAAATGACATTTAAAGGTATTTTTGGAAGAAAAACTATTTTGAGCTTCTAGTAAAGTGCGATTTCCGGTTATCCGATTTTACCAAACTCTAATGGCTTCTTTCCAGAATAAAGTCGAAATACATGGTTGCAAAATTTTGCAATTGATATTACTTGAGTACACACATATATACATACATGCACACCCACAGACATCATTGTGAAAATGTGAAAATCGGATTCTATGGACCTTGAAATTTGGTCATTTATTAAAATTTGTGATTTATAGCATGATCCCTATACCTCCCTTACCAAGGGTAGCGGGAAGTCAGAAACGTTTTAGTCACCTGTTGAACGTTGTAAGAGCTAGTTCCACTCAGTGCAGATGTCTAAACTGCGATTCTATATTCTATATATATTATGTACTATATACCTGGGGTGGCCAACTTCTTTATATATATGATCGACTATTTTTCTTAAAAATATGTCGCGATCGACCTACTAAAATCTTGGGGGAGGGGTATTAAACCAACATGATATTTTATTAATAATATTTATTAATTGAAAAGTAATTACAAAAAAATCTCATAAGTCCACGCTTGTCGGATTCGCCGGCTGGGATTCCCCATTTTTACAGGTTTAAAAATAAAATGTAAAATTTATAATGTATATATTCTGAAATCAAAATTATGATACCTAAGTCAAGTGCATACTCAAATATTTAAGAGTTTATAGTATATATAAGAGTATATTGTCTAAGAAATAATATATTTCTTAGATGAGATTTTTTTGTATATTTTATAAAAAAATCTGCCAAATTGAAACAAAATTATACAAATTATTTATAACTTTTTTTTTCTGCCCTTTCTAAGTTTGTCTCTTGTCAGCTGTGATCGACCAAAAATCGCTTCACAATCAACCGGTCGATCGCGGTCGACCTGTTGGCCACCCCTGCTATATACCATTATACTGCTTTAAGTAATTATTTTTTACTAAAGAATTAAAAATGATCAAATTTTGAGCTGTCATGTATGTCTTGCATAAAACATAAAACTAATTTGTAAGTTTTATGTGTGTAAAACGGGTTGCCTCTTGACTCCAAAGTGCCACCAAGTCCATGCTAAACTGGAATAGAGTTATAGTTGTTAAGGGGATTAAATTTTAAAAACTAATAACTTTTTTAAACTTTGATAGTTCATATCATACAGTTTTAAGATCTAGTTAATAATTCAATAAATAAATGACACAGTTTGTTTTTTTTTTATTACCCTATTGAGTGTTACGTTCCAAACCTAACAAAAATTAACTTTATCTAACCTAACCTAACAAAAATTTTCTTTGACTATGTAAAGAACTAATTAGATTTAAATTTTAATTGTTCAACTTTTTATTTTATCAATTTTTTCCAAAAAAAAACTAATAGCTTCAAATTACATTTAAATATCGTTTTTATGATTGCAGTTTTATCTATACCTTTAATGGATTTAGAAATAAAAATGATAAGCCAATTAGTTTTTATAAATCTTGCAGCTTATGTTATTCAAAGAAAAACACTTAAAATATTCAAATGTTTGCAATTACCAGGAAAATAATAATGTTAAAAAATAAGATTGAATTTCCATAGAAATTATTTTACTATGAAACTGTTTAGGGACACATTAACGTGTACCTAATATTAAATTTAGGAACAGTAATTTTCTTAAAGATGTTTGATCGAGGTCATCTACGAATTGTATGAATTAAGTTAATTCCGCCCATTCTGTGTAATTCAGTAGTGTCATTTACTTTGTCTTTATGAGGGTCCATAAGATACTACTGTAGAATTTAATGTTACAAAATCAAGGCTCAGTGTAACGTAAGGCGAGTCGAGTGTTCTAGAACGTAGCCAGGCTGAATTCCGACCGCCACAGGAGGAACCCTAAAACAAGCTTATTTATTGAAAACTACAAAAATAATGTTGTAGTAAATTTTGCAGTTAGTGTTAGTAACGAATGTACCTATTTGTTGTTAAGTTTTGAATATCTAGTGGTGCAAACACTGTTGCAAGTGATTACAGGCTAGTAGAAATTCCGCATATCTGGGATCGCATACCATTTATCACTCGGCATAACGTACTATAAGTTATGCAAATCGGTACTAATGAAGGCGTGCTAACAACACAGCTTACCTTGTCGTCCTATTATTAAACTATGATTACAATATATAACATCCGACGTGTATTATTACCATCATCTTGTAGAGAAAGTCACTGCGTGATCAATAGTATACGGAATTCGAATCCGTTGATTCCAAAATTATTAAGAATAACACACATGGTTATTTTAAATATGTTCAAAGTAACAGGTTTATGCATAAGCTCGTAGCGTTTTTATTGAATAGGGCGCGAGCAGTCATGTGCCTGTATTGTCCTTTGCAAGCAGATATGGTGGCCCGTGTTAGAATGACAGCTAGTAGTTATGAACATAGATGTCACAATTGGCATATATTGTAACGTTTATTTATTTGGATGAAGTGTAAAAATCAGAAAATTATTATTAATTAGAATAAAAGTTTATTAAACGATAAATAATTAATATAAAGATAATAAAAGTAACTAACACTATGATTAAACAATTATAAACATTAATTTAAGACTAAAAAATATTATTAAATACTTAAACACTAAGATTATTTAATTAAACAATATTTCACTATATTTATTATTTAACATGGGTCTCGTGGCCGTGTGCCTGAGTGTCTGGTCGCGAATCTGGGGACCCGGGTTTGATCCCGCCCGACGCCAAAAATTACATCGAATTTTAATGGCACAAAATTGTCCCCTGTGGCGCACTCTCCACGCCAGCAATGAGTGCGCGTGAGGTGACGCCTGGTAAGCGCCCGCACGGTACAAATATTCCATCATTACCGATATCTGTGTACACGGCAGATTGGCACACCCAGCAATGGGTAAAATGCCGTGATGAAATATTTATTTATATAACTATATTTAGTTATGTTCACAACTCTTAGACTATTTAGACGCGATAATAACACCAAATACAAAGGATCAGATGACCCTAAGTAAATAAACAGGTCGCGGCGTGTTTACTATGCCGATAGCTCGCCCAG
Source organism: Harpalus rufipes (assembly GCA_951394225.1). NCBI lineage: Eukaryota > Metazoa > Arthropoda > Insecta > Coleoptera > Carabidae > Harpalus > Harpalus rufipes. The sequence continues at coordinate 76,985,692 of OX596274.1, forward strand.
CTCGGCGGCCGTTCTAGCACGTTCGACCAGCGACGGCGGTCGCGTCCCCCTAGGGTCAGTAGCGTCACAAAGTTACAATATTATAATTTTTCTTTCAAAATTTGTTTATTTTTCATCAGTAGTGTGGAATACACTTGTCGAGGAAAATAATCCACATGGATTTGGAAAATCATGATGTTTTAGATAAAAAATTATGACACTTGACATCTGTATATATATATTATTACTAGCTGTCATTCTGGCACGGGTCCTCTTATCTGCTTGCCAAAACTAACAAATTCACATGACTACTCGCGTCCTATTCAAAATTTATTTATTTTTTAATAAAGAAAATACATGAATTAATCAAGAGTATATTCTTGTACAAACAATATTGACTACAACAATAATGAGCCATGGTACTTGATTGAACTGTACCAAAATGTCACATTGATATATTTTATTTACAATTTTTATATATGGGTGTATACAGAGTCAGTATATTATGCTCGAAGCATCAGCTCAATAGTTTCCTTCAACAATAAAATACTTCACCATTCTTTTTTTTCACTTCTTAAAAGCTCCCAATCCCCAATGCTTTCAAACTAACTACTGATGGATTAAAAAAACTGTCTAATCTATCCAATTTCAGGTGTTTGAAACACTGCCAAAAATGCTAAATTAATTACTGGGGGACTTAAACACTGTAAAATATGAAATTAACAATAGAATAGAATGTAAGTAAGCTTTTTAAGTATAATATTATTTCACTAAACCAATTCTTTTCTTACAGGTGGTTTGAGCACAACAGCAATGATAAAAATCCAACTATCCGACATCAACGACAACCGCCCCATATTCTACCCCCGCGAATACAACGTCTCCATCCGAGAAGGCGTCGCCAACTCCGCCATAGCCATCGTGGCGGCAACCGACGCCGACTCAGGTCGTTTCGGCGTCATCTCCTACCGGTTGGTATCCGGCAATGAAGCCGGTCTCTTTCGAATCGACCGCACATCTGGAGAACTCTTTGTCTCTCGTCCGAGTTTGCTGAGTGCAAGAACAACGCCGCAGCATCGGTTGAGAGTGTCAGCGACAGATGGTGCTGGTTTGAGGGCTGAACAAGACGCCGAGGTGTTTGTTAGTGTGGTGGATGCTGCTCAAAGACCGCCGATTTTTCAGCAGAATAAGTATTCGTATTCGGTGAAAGAGGATGTGCAGACTGGGACGGTTATTGGAACGGTGCAGGCTACTATCAGTGATTCGGGTGAGTGTTTGTTTTAATATTTATGTTACTAGATCTTAAACTCCACTTTTTGAGAACAAAATAAGCTTAACATCTACGTCGTAGAATATTAAAAAATCTGATGTGGCCAGTACAATCCCTTCCGTCAATCCTGTGTATTATGTATAAATTTTCTTGCAAAAGATTCTAAATTTCATTTCATTTCATAAACAAACTATGCAAATTGCAGTTGACACTAACATCTTCTTCTTCTTTAGCTTTTCCCATTCGTTAGGGTTCGCTATTTTTTATTTTCTTCTTCCACTCATTTCTGTTTTATGTGTCGTTCTTTTTCTCTCAAGTCTTCCGCAATACAGTCCTTCCATCTTATCTTTGGTCTTCCTCTGTTTCTTCAACCTTCTATTACTAAGCTATTCATTCTTCATCCAATATATTCTTCATTTCCCCTCATGACATTTTCAAACCAATGTAATCATCTGCCTTATATCTTTCTAGAAACTTGTAACACTAGAGATATTTCCTTACCTATCTTTCCGTGTCTTCCCCAACATCTACTTCAAAATTCTCATCTCTGCCACATTAATTTACTTTTTATGTATACTGACATCTGTCAATTTGAATTATATGAATATATTAGTAGTTTTCATGTTTAGCATAGCTGGCTGATTTATAAAATTTAATTTCTTTAAAATTCTTCAACTCTATATCTATTGAATGTGAAGTATAAAATGCAATCAAATCATATAGAGAATAATATATTCTTTAACTTATAATAACGTTAAATGTCAGTAAATCAAATTTAACTGTTAAATCTTAAAATGAGACTACTTCTGGTTCACCAATTATAACCAAAATCTAATCAGTTGTTTTACTGGATGTAAACTTGAGGAATACGAAAAAAATATAATTTTTGGAATCGTGGTATTGAAGTTATGCGATCCGAAAGTTTTGTCACACACACACACAGACACACACATATACATACATACAGACATCATCAAAAATGGTAAAATCGTATTATAGGGACCTTAAAACATGCTTATTCACTAAAAACTCATCATTGAATTTTTTGACCAAAGACAATACCTTCCTTACCTAAAGGTGACGGAAGGTAAAAAAATATTTTGCGCCTTAACGAAAAACAATTAGCAAAATGATGTTCAAAATTCTAATATTTGTGATTCATCGTTTTGCGAATTCAAGGGTGAACTTCACATCATTAAAATAAATTATTCAAATCAGTTTTGTTAATTAGGAATGAAATATTCCCAATAGAGTTGTCACTGGTCCCGAATCAATAGTTATGTATTGTGACTGAATATTTTTAATTACCCCTGTGATGAAAATAATCACCTGTCGCCGAGAATTTAAAGCTGTGCGCAAACCCACAATTTGTAGCACAAAGCCACGGACATGTATCAGCAGACGGGAGGAAATAAATTTCACCTCTTGTGCATAATCATCGTTTGGTTACCATATATCGTCGCTCTCTTTCTGTTTGGGTAGCGGGCTTGGAGACTTGGACCTCCCAATAGCCTGCATCCCCTACCTCGATGAAGAAGAAGAAACGGACTTTGTTTTTCGCAAATCTTTTTTTCAATACATACAGTACCAAACAAAAATGTGGATATACTCTAGAAAAAAATCTGTTGTGGCCAGCACAATACCTCTCGCCATTTTCATTTTATGTTGCATAGGGCGCAAGCAGTCATGTGACTTTGTTGGCCATGGCAATCAGATATGGGGGCCCGTGTTAGAATGACAGCTATTAATAATGTACATAGGTGTCAAGTATCATAATTTTTCATTTAAAACATCATGATTTTCCAAAGAAATGAGGATGTTGAGATAGATGTTGGGGAAGACACGGAAAGATACGGTAAGGAATAAAATAATAAGAGAAATCTAAGTATTAGAAGTTTCTAGAAAGATACAAGAGAGACGATTACATTCATTTGAAGATGTCATGAGGAGACATGAAGAATATATTGGAAAAAGAATGAATAGCTTAGAAATACAAGGTTGAAGAAACAGAGGAAGACCAAAGATAAGTTGGAAGGACTGTATTGCGGAAGACTTGAGAGAAAAGGAACTGAATAAGAATGACACGCAAATCAGAAATGAGTGGAAGAAAAAAATAAAAAATATCGGCCCGTAACGAATGGGATAAGCTAAAGAAGAAGAAGAAGTAGATGTCATTATTTATTAAAATTACAAATACATGGACGTTTCGGCCTTAAATGTGGTCATCTTCAACTTTTAATGATGGTTGAGACCGAGCGGCCAAAATGTGATGAAATGAAGTCCAAGAAGTTGACCATCGTGTTGTGCATTAGAAGCTTCAAGGCACTTTTCAATCCACCCGCAGTTGTACACTGCTCTCGCGCATGCGCACGATACGGCCTCTTTCAAAATCATTTATTTGATTAAATGCACATCGTTGTCATCTACGAGGCATATTTACTTGATAACAATCAAATTCGAACTGAATTTGATCATTTTGCAAGAAATATTTCATAAACAAGTTTGTATGATACTTAGGTTTGAACATGTATATTTCTTCAAAGACTAAACTCAGCGATTCTATATTACAATTGTTCTTGTTCACACTACTAATAATAAGCTACTTGTATACTGAATCTCATTTATTTATTCTTAATACTTTATGGTGTCGCATTTTCCTCTAGTGTATTTAAAAAAAGTTGAAGTAAAAACAAAATTCGTTATATTAGAAATACGATCGTTTCGACCTTACGATCATAATCAACAATACAAACTGGATGTATACAATACAAAAGTTTAATTAGAATAGAAAAGCGCTTTTATAATAAAAGTGCGCACGTAAAACGAGCTACTATGTTTGGAAGTAAAAATAATATAATTCTTCTTGTATTCGAGCGGCAACAAAACTTTGGCTTAGAGTTAAGAAAAACAAAAACTTGGAGTTAGTAAATTGGACAAAGTTTGTTTTGGGAAGCAGTCTTCTCTTCTAGTCTTTAGAATAAAAGCAAAAGACATCGTCTGCATTTTGGCGGTATGCTAAGTCGAATCGAATGCTGCGGGCATTGTATTCGTTTAAATATCTCAAACCATATACAATTTCAACAGACTTGTTTTCGATCAGGGGTTCTCAATAGTGTTTCTCTTTAAATACACACATAGATAAAGAAAATAACTATTTATTTAATACGCACATCACATTTAATAAGGGTTCTACGCATATTTTCAATTATATATAACAATCTCAATATAGTATATTGGAAGACAGGTATTACAATGATTCTTATTGTAATATGAGTACAGTTTACGTAATCATGCCGTAGGCGAGTTACGCAAAGTACGAGTATTACAAATGGACATTGTAATACGTGGTTTTCATACTATTTTTCCTATTTCACATTAATTTACTTTTATTTGAAAATTATTATTGAAAGAAATATTAAAATATCAAAGTTGGTAACACTAATAGTTTCAGTAAACATTTGAAATTTTTACATTTTGACATTTTTTAGAAGTTAGACTACAGTTAAAATTTATATTTATTATGTTATGAACCTACAAACGCACACACAAACACACACACACACACACACACTCAGACATTATCTGAAAATGTTAAAATTGAACAGGTGATGTTTTTGTGAACTAGTTTTGTATTCTGACAAATGAAAAGGCAGAATAGGGTATTCTCGCATATTTTTTTTATTTTTTATTCTTAAAGAACAGGTATTTCTAAGAGTACCTGTGAAAACCCGAATTAAAAATACCTTTTAATAAGCGAGATATTAATTTTTAAAATTTAATTTTGGTAGGTCACGTGATACGTGACGTACTAGTTGTACGTACCAGCGGTGTACAATCAGTGGTTCATGAGTTTTCGAGTTTTTCCGTAAGTATTACAAAAGGTAGGAAATCAAATATATTTAATTGTAATCATACATATTATTACTAAAAAAATGTAAAGATAATTATAAGAAAACCATTTTAAGTAAATGATTACATTTATTTATCCCTACAGCTGTAGTACGAATACTCCCGAACGAACCGAAGTAGACCCGAGCATGTACGTACCTAAATGCGGCGTGTTATCATATTCGAGCATGTAGTAGGGATATCAACTGGTCTCCCATTGATAGTACAACTAGTACATCATCAAAATTTTAATGCTTTATATCTTTTGCAACAATCAATTTATAACATGTTTTTTTGCTTTTTCTCTCTCGTTTACCAATCAACTTTAGTATTTTAAATAACTTTTTAATGTTTGTAATCATGAGAGAATACCCTATTTGTATCCCAATCTAAACCAACACTATTTTCTTGTGTAAAATAAAATATAATAAACGATTTTAATATGAGTAACTATGAATACCACTGCTTAACTTAAAAATATCTGTCAGAATAAAATTAGATTCACTCCAATTAATAAATTAGTAAGCGCAACAATTGATGCGTGAGCGCAGCTATTATTAATTTCTCTTACTAACATATTTGATAGTTAAATAACTATAAACATTGTATTTGTAATATATTTGATACTACTTTTTAAATTATCACACGTTTATTAATCAAATTTAGTGTAAAATGAAAAATCTCAAAGTATATTCAAAAGTGTGTGTGTGTGTGTCTTTCCTTGTCTCTCCAATTGGAAGAGCTAAGACCTCTCGTGAGGTTGTTTGGTTGGATTTCGTGGTTTTCGGTGGAGCCCGGTAAATTTTTCGGCTTCGCAATAAATTCTATCCGTCGTACCAGATGCACACGGCAGTAATCAGTTTTTTTGGCGATGTTCTTTTTGTTCCTGGGCGATGCGTTTTATTTTATTGCATTCGGTTCTGATTAAAAGGCGTTGTATGCAAGTTTGTTAATTAAATTGTTTAAAATGCCTATATACCTATTTAAATGCTGATAAAAAGACGTTTAAGAAATAACTTTGTTAATTTGTTGATCGGCCGGTGAAAATTCCACCACGAATTAAATTAATTTATTTTTATCGGCATAAAATTTGACTCTGATAATAACATTCAATGAATATTTCTTTTCCTACACATTATTGTCATATTACTTCTTTTTATGTTCATGCAAAATGACCTTATGAATAATTTTAAACAGCTAGTTTTTAAAAACCTGTTCATTTGGATGGAAACTAAGAATAATTTGTAATTTATGCAACAAGAGCAAAACAGTGAATAAGTCTATCATTTCACTTTTTTCTTCTTCATATCCCTGACACCCGTAGTCGGGTGTGGGATTTTCTTTTATCAAGCTTAATTATTAATCCATTCCTTCCACTTTTTCTGCCTTATGCCATCTTTTTCATTTTTTATTTACTTCTTTTATTTCCAAGTTCTGCTATTTTCTTTGCCCTTGTTTTCCTCGGTCTTTCTCTTCCACTTTTTATTATACTTTCAGCTTCCACTATTTTTCGTACTACACTGTTCTAATTTATCCTCATTATGTGTCCGTACCATCCCAGTTGCTTCTGTTTTATCTTAATTTCTGTATCTACGAGCCCAGACTCATAATAATTTAGCCAGCTTATATTTTCAACAAATCACAAAATTTACATAAAAGTTGAAAAATTGATACCAAGATAAATTGAAAGAAAATATTTTTTTCTTTCGCTGAAATGCCGCAAATATATGTTTTTCAGAAATATTTAAATAAATGACAAACCTTTTGAGTTTTTGTTTTTAAAATTAAAGAAATTTGCATCCATAATAATTTATCCATTGTCATACAATTATTACTGTATCCTGGTGTGCTTTGATCATAAAATTGTACATTATTTCTTACAGTTTTTCAACTATGGTCTATTTCATTAACTGTCCACATTCATGATACTTGTAGTATGGCTGTAATATTCTAAAAACTTTTTTTAACCTGTACACAAATGTCAAAACAATTGTTGGTATGAAAAATATGAGAAAACTAAACATGCGTAAACACATCAATCGCTGTCGATCGACTAGAAAATCAAATATGTTTGATATAGGTATAAAACCGCTCGTCGATGTTCGACATCGTTCGACCATAGTGGATGCATGCAGTGTGACCATTCCCATAAGCTAGTGTTAGTTTAATTTTTAATCGATCGCAATCAATCTCACTTGTCCAGTGTGACCACTGCCTTACTGTAAATATAGCCAAATAACGGGTGATAATAGTTCGACCGACACTTAAAAGGTGATCTTCTGGTCCAGATTTAACTCCTGCCGAGACCCTTTAATTTTGAGACAATAAAAAACAGCCAAAAATAAACATATTATTTGACTGATACCCAAAAATTTTCTTCTTTCCAAACACCTTTCCAGTCTTGTATTGCAGCCAATAAAAAACAACTTCGTAAAAATGCATTGCGTACCTACCTTGTAGGACATAGGTAAGTGCTGGAGAATTGTCCCACATTTCAAAAAATTCTTTCATTTATTTATAATTAAAAAATCTGATGTGGCCAGCACATAACCTCTCGCCGTATATTTTACCTGGCTGTATGCATAAAGCAAAGAATATTTTTATAAATACAAATAATATATTCATATAAATCTATGACGTATAAACTTCTTTATTATTCAATAATAGCATATCTCAACATGAAGATATTTTACCATAAATTATGTTACAATAAATTACAAAGTAGAGTTTACCATATATAAATATTAGGCTGGTAACTGCAATTTTCAATTCGAACAACGTTGTTTACTTTCTCTTCATATTCTTCTAGTAAAAACATTAATTTTGGGCGGTCTAAAATGTATATATGGATTGTGCATCTATTCTTACATATCTTCTTTTACATTTTATTTTTTCATACATGTTATATCTAAATAACACTAATTCCCTTTAATAAAGTGACGGATAGATTGGACTCCGATTATTCTTATATCGATGTGTAATTTTGTCAATATTTACAACTTACTTGAGAAGAATTTGATAGCTTTTTCGCAATTCAAAGTTACTCTAGTCTATAGTACTGGTGTACATTGTCCCATAATGTTTGAAACAAATTTAAGTCCTTCAACCTAGACTTGTCATCTCCATAATAGTCACAGATCAAGAACTAAGGGATTCTCCAAGTACATTTTTCTTTCACTACTCATTATTTCTGACACTGACATTTATCTGTCAGTTACAAATAATTTAAATTATCAACTATTTTTCATGGCATTCTTTCGGCTGTCAAATTTATTACAACAGATTATTTTATATATTATACTTCTTTTATCTCTAAATCTATGGAATATATAATAAAATATTTAAATGTATCAGATAGAGAATTTAATTTTCTTTAATATTACCACGAAAAATTTTCAAAAAATAATATTTAGAAGATTTTTTTTCAAGAATCTTCTACTTCCGGTTGTCCAATTATTACCAAAACCTTTTCAGATCTTCCCATGAATGTCCGATTGGGAAATACGTTGTTAAACAAATTTTAAGTCTTATAGTTTTTGAGTAACCGTCCTTCCAACATCCCACACACACACATCCACACACACACACACACACACACACACACACACACACACACAGACATCATCGTAAAAATGTTAAAATCGGATTGTAGGGACCTTAAAACGTGCTTATTCAATAAAATCTGGATATGCGATTTTTAGCATGAATGCAATACCTCTCTTAGCGAGAGGTAAAAATGAAAAACAAAAAGTCATATTTTTCTGCCAACGAAAATCTTCCACCTGGCGAGTAAGATTCCTTAAAAAATAAATTATTTTCACAAAGTAATTACTTTCCCACGCAAGTCACACAAGTTGGAGAATTTCGTACAATTTTCATGGATCTATTTTTCACATAAAACGCATTGAATCCAAAATTCTGTTTTCTTCGTACACTGATAATATTCATCACAACTCATACACTCATTGTCGTTCATATTTCATCGTTTTCACAATTGTTCATTAAAATTTCATCTTTTGGCGATGTCAAATCATACTGCTCAATATTTTATTTCGTTTCTTTTTGTTTTCAATTATTTTCTTTTCACATTTACTACTTTTCGCATCCAAGGTCAGTTTTAAGTTTCCCTCCATCCACTATCCTTTATTTGACCGTCCAGTACGTTTATTTACAGCAAATATTTTACACGCAAATATTATTGAATTTTCAGCAAACAAGCAGACTTTCAAAGTAACTTCCATGGCTAACCCTGTTACGTGTTAAGTTAAACGGTATACTCGTAGTTTCATTTATTACACACTGACTGCGATAATTTTCATTTGCACACACTGGCGGTATTCGCCTTATTAGTTATGTTAAGTACTTATCTAAGAGAACTAACATAAAGGAAGTTTTGCTTGAAGACGTACTATTAGTTAGGCTAAATAAAATGTAATTAATGTTCTTTCTTTCTTTCTTGTTAAAAATTCAGACCATTGCATAAGCTTTTCTTCTTATTTTTATATATGTACTCTTTTTCCGTTCTATGTATGTCTTATTTCCATGTTTAATAAAAAAAAAACTATATTTCTATATTTTCATCAATTGTTACTCATTACTAGTTATAACCGTTATTTAACTACTGTAAACGAAAACGAAAATATTTAGGTGGGAACATTAACAACGGAAACGAAATTTTTCGGTGTCGTTCGGATAAGAACTGAACGAAATATTTTTCGTTTTTAGTGTCTGCTTAGAATTAAAGCTGGTATTACTAACAAAGGCGATGTAATGTAACCCATAAATAGATGGCGGAATACTTGAATAACATATTCAGTTTTAGTAAGTTTAAAATCTATATTTTAAATTATTCGAAAGAAATTTCTCATCATTTGTGTAGGTTTTTTTTTTGTTTGTTGAAAATGTAAACCGACCGAACTATGATGAGTTTGGGCTCGTATTTATCTATAGGAAAAATAGGAGACAGATTGTGTCGTGCAATGATCGTATTTTGTCGTTAGTGTTTGTTATAGAAAGGTAGGCAAATAGCCGTTTGGTTGAAGCGTGCAAGGCATGGCAGCACATAAAGCTTGCTCACAGTCACAGACTGGCGGAGTCCTATGTGACGTGCAGTAAATTCCTCGTTTCTACATTTGTGTATAAATGGTGGCAGGGGCTGGCGATGAGATGCCGCGATATCGCCGTGCGTTTCGTTTTCGCCAGTGGAATCCAAAGCTTATTCAGATTTCGTACACTGCGCTGCGGCTTTTTTATCGCCCAGCCATCTTGAATGTTTTATATAACTCGCTGTTCAAATTGAAGTTGAAGATTCTTCTTACCAAGACCGAGACGGTCATGGAAATTGTCTCTTACTTTTGTATACGTTGTTTATTTGCATTCGAACAAACTCAGCGCTTTCATATCACCGTTTCAGACAATGAATTTTCACGGCCACCTGTGCGAAGAATCGAATAAACCAGAACTTATTTTTTTAAATTCTATTGAACAGATACATCTATTCTACAATAAATCAAAAATCAATAATTACTGGATTCTATAAATCAAAAGTGATGCCCGTGTTTTTCTGCTTGTCCGTCAACAAAGTGCACCATATTGTTTTACAGGACCGAAATTATCGTAGCGGAAAAATAAGGTATGAAAAAGCTTTCGATGAGATGGGTGAGTTCTATAGTGAGATGAGAGTGCTGAGACGGACTGAGATTTTGACTAAAAAGAATACAGCTATTCTAGCATTACAAGCATATTAGTAATAAATAAACGCAACATCATATCTTCCATTGCATCAATGACATTGTGTGCGTGTGCATTTGAGGGGAAGGAAAGAAGAGTCTCGTCTTCTTCTTCTCCGTGTCCGTTGACGGCGGGTGTGTACCACGTGGGTTCAGGACCATCATTCACCCGGCGGGCACAACACGATGAAACAAATGAACGTGTTATAAAACAATAGACGGTGTAATGCGCTGCATACACACGCATCGCCATCGAGGCGGCGGCGATGGAGGCGGTGGCGGTGGGCCCCAGTCCAGCCGCAGTCTCGGCTGCACTGTGCGGTAAGCGACAGCACAATGGTGACTTGACGACGCGCCGTCCTGCTTGTAAGCCGCACACACACACACGCACAAATGTTGCTAACCAAGAAGAAGACACAGAGAAAGAGACACTGCCGGCGAAAAACAGGACCGAACATAGGGGTTTTTAAGCAAATACTGAGGGTTTGCAACCAAAAATTATACCTATTTCTATACTCTCCTAAAAGATGAAGAAGACAAACCTGTAGGTATATGAATTAAAAAAAAAACTGTTGTGGCCAGCACAATACCTTCCGTCAATCCTGTGTATTATGTATAAATTCCACACATAAATTTTCTTGCAAAAGATTCTAAATTTCCAGTAAAATTATTTCATAAACAAACTGTGCAAATTGCACTTGACACTAACATCTTCATCTTCTTTAGCTTTCCCCATTCGTTAGGGGTCGCTATTTTTTATTTTCTTCTTCCACTCATTTCATTCAGTTCCTTTTCTCTTAAGTCTTCCGCAATACAGTCCTTCCATCTTATCTTTAGTCTTCCTCTGTTTCTTCAACCTTCTATTACTAAGCTATTCATCTCCTCATGACATTTTCAAACTAATGTAATCATCTCCCTTGTATCTTTCTAGAAACTTGTAACACTAGAGATATTTCCTTACCTATCTTTCCGTGTCTTCTCCAACATCTACTTCAACATCCTCATCTCTGCCACATTAATTATTTTTTTATTTATACTGACATCTGTCAATTTGAATTATATGAATATATTAGTAGTTTCCAGGTTTAGCATAGCTGGCTGATTTATAAAATTTAATTTCTTTAAAATTCTTTAACTCTATATCTATTGAATATGAAGTATAAAATGCAATCATATCGAATAGAGAATTCTTTAAAATAATGTTAAATGTCAATAAATAAAATTTAACTGTTACATCTTCAAATGAGGTTACTTCATCTAATCAGTTGTTCTTCTCGATGTAAACTTGAGGAATACGAAAAAAATATAATTTTTGGAATCGTGGACACACATACATACATACTTACATACAGACATCATCGTAAAAATTGTAAAATCGTATTATAAGGAGCCTAAAACATGCTTGTTCACTAAAAACTCATCATTGAATTTTTTGACCAAAGACAATACCTTCCTTACCTAAAGGTGACGGCAGGTAATAATAACTGAGTGACTGATTTAACATGTTTAGTATTGTTTAGTAAACATTGGTCTTCTTCTTTGCATTTATGTTTATTGCTACATTACTACAGGCTCCGCATATTTACATTGTCCGATGTCCGCTCAGTTTGTCTTTGATTCAAGGCATTAACTAGGCCTGATACGTCGACCTGCATTAACTAGGACGGCGAGGACGCATCTTCTCCAAATTCCTTCTTTACTCCAATGGAAAACCATCCACAAAACAAGCATTGGCAGATAATCTATCGATGATGTTGTGTAACAATAAAAAGACTCGACGATGTACTTCACTTACTTCAACCGACAATGACCAGGATCTGATAATACATATATTAATGAATGTTGAGGATGACCGGATGAACACACGTATGAATTATGGACGATATGGACATTTACACTTAAAGTAGCAGCTTTCGTTATGATTTAATTCATTTTTACCTCTCGCTAAGAGAGGTATTGCATTCATGCTAAAAATCGCATATCCAGATTTTATTGAATAAGCACGTTTTAAGGTCCCTACAATTCGATTTTAACATTTTTACGATTATGTCTGTGTGTGTGTGTGTGTGTGGATGTGTATGTATGTTTGTATGTATGTGTGTGGGATGTTGGAAGGACGATTACTCAAAAACTATAAAACTTTATATTTGTTTAACTACGTATTTCCCAATCGGACATTCATGGAAAGATCTGAAAAGGTTTTGGTAACAATTGGACAACCGAAAGTATAAGATTCTTGAAAAAAAATCTTCTAAATATATTTAAATATTTTATTATAATATATATTCTATAGATTTAGAGATAAAAGAAATATAATATATAAAATAATCTGTTGTAATAAATTTTACAGCCGAAAGAATGCCATGGAAAATAGTTGAAAATTTAAATTGTTTGTAATTGACAGATAAATGTCAATGTCAGAAATCCGGAGTACATACATTATATTATTTCTTAATGTAGTAATAGTTAAATATTTAATATTATAGGTATATTACACATACCCTTCAGAAATACTGTTACTTCCGACAATGAATTGGAACTATCTCGAATAATTAGAAGAATAGGACAAAATTTCTTCATAGAATGAAATTAAATTTAAAAAATCTAAATATAAGGAATAGATATAAGTAGAATTTTTGTTGTAGAGTCTAGTAGGTATACAAGAAATGTTAAATAGGTACATTAGGGCGCGAGCAGTCATGTGACTTACTTGACAAGCAGATATGGGGGCCCATATCAGAATGATAGCTAGTAATAATGTATATAGATGTCAAATATCGTAATTTCTCATTCTAAATTTTCCAATTCCATGTGGTTTATTTTCCTCGACAAGTAAATTCCACAATCCAGGTGACAAATTAACTACGTGAATTTAGAAAATCTTGAATTTTTTAATGAAAAATTCTGACATTTGACATCTGTGTACATAATTACTAATTATCATTCTGAAATGGGCCCCCACATCTGCTTGTCAAGGCCAACATCTATCTCAACATTCTCATCCTCACATTCATTTTCTTTTTATTGACACTGACATCTGTCAGTTAGAATTTTCTTAATATAGTAGCTGTTTCCATGGTTATAGCATAGCTGGCTGATTTATAAAATTTAATTTCTTTATAATTCTTTAACTCTATATCCATTGAATATAAAATATAAAATGCAATCAATTCGTATAGATAAGAATATTCTTTAATATTTATAATAACATTAAATGTCAAAATATAATATTTAACAGCGCATTTTCAAGAAAAACTGTTAAAATCTTCAAATGAGGGTACTTCCGGTTGACCAATTAAAATCTAGTCAAGTCTGCATATGGATGTAAGAAAGAGGAATACTTAAAAATTGTAATTTTTGGAATTCTTGTACTGGAGATATCGCGGCCGAAACTATAGTCCACACACACATACGCGCGCACACACACACACACACACACATACACACACATACGCTACAGACATCATCGTAAAAATCGTATTGTAGGGACCCTAAAACGTGCTTATTCATTGAAAACTCACCACCGATTTTTTTGACCAAAGACAATACCTTCCTTACCTAGAGGTGACGGAAGGTAAAAAATAAACGAACTAGCGCGCACTAAAGGAATGGCATACATCACACGCGAACTTTATTGAATTAATGTTCGTGTTAATGCACGGCCTTTGGTATTTACCAATTTACCGCCTTCAAAAGCGAATCAAGGCGAACACACGAACCACATTGTTTACGAATGGATTTGAACGAACAAGACCCTACACACTATTCACAAATTGCCCGCGAATCATACATCGCGCATCATAAATCGCGAATACATGCATAATCTGTAGCGAGCTATAATTTTAAGATTAGGGTAATTTTTAATATTCATTTATTAAAATTTTTGTAGTAATGAATTTGTGTAAATTAATTAATAGCCTAATGTGAATGCATAACCGCAGATTTTACAATGTGCAGACGACAGAAAGCGGGGATTAGTTATGGTATTTGACAATTTATTATGCCATTTAGGGTGGTTGTAAGTGAATATTATAAAATATATTCCTAATTATGGTATACATTTCTGCTTCTACTATTTAATTCATTATTAACTACGTTTACCGGCACATATCTATTATGTGCAGCCAATGGGCAGTTGACAGCGCGACAAAATGTTTAGAGATATTGATCAATAAAGATCACGATTATTTGTCAATAAATCGAAAGTATCTCTATATAATTTACCCCAATCAAATTAATTTTGAATTTCTATAAAGTTTGAAATAAGTACATCTAATTTGAAAGTTTTGTTTACAATAATTTGGGCCAAATATAAAACCAATAATGCGTACCATAATTTGGGACAGAGGGAGTAATATACAGGGTGTTCAATTTAAAACGGACACTATTGCTATCTCGAGATCTATAACAAATAACTAAGTTGGTTAAATTAGCAAACAAAATTTCTATATCATAAGACTATTAAAATGAGCTAAACAATTTTTTTTAGACCTGTGGTTCTTAAAATATGGGGTGCAACTTTCTTATTTTAAATAGCAACCTATTTTTTTATTTGCTTATCCGATTCAGTATTTTTTCCTGAATTCAACGATATCCGTATTATTAAAAAATATTTGAGCAAAATGCAAATGAAAATTATGCGGTTTTAATTTAAATCTGATTATAATTAGAGAGCTCTGAAGGAAACAATTGAATATTTTGTTTAATGTCAAAACAAATATTTCGTATACTTCTCACTGGTAAAATAAATTTTATTTACGAAGAAAAGCTTGATTTGTATGAAGGTAAAATTTTGTTTTATTCATAGCACTCTTATTACAAACAGATTTAAATTAAATCAGCATAATTTTCATTGGAATGTTATTGGATAAAAGCTTCTCTTTCAAATGGTTTTTATTAAAAATAATGGTAGTTATATATTATTTTCGAACGTGATTACGTTCATTTTCAAGCAACTAAGATTTCAGTAAAAGAAAAATATTGTCCCCATTAGTTAAAACAGTTTAAAAAAATTGTATGATTCCCATATTCAACTAATTTAGTTGAAAGTCAACTGAATAAAATTACAATACTTGAACTGAACACTTGTGTTGTTAATAAAAAAACATTTGAATAACATTCCAATCTTAATTCGTTGAATAGTTTCAACTAAGTTTTATATTTATCAGCATAATTTTTCGCAAATATTTTGTAATATTAGGGTATTAAACATATGGATATCGTTGAATTTAGAAGAAAAAAAATACTGAATCGAATAAAAAATAATATTTAGAATATTTTTGATAAAATACTACTACTTCCGGTTGTCCAATTATTACCAGAATCTATTCTACTCTTCCCATTACTGTTACATTGAGGAATCCGTAGTTACACAGGTCTTTAGTCTGAATTTGAAAAATCGTACATACAACAACCTCTCTCACACACACACACACAGACATCATCGTAAAAATGTTACTATCGAATTCTTGGGACCTTAAAACGTGCTTATTCATTAAAATCTGGATTTGCGATTTTTAACATGATTCCAATACCTCACTTAGCAAGAGTAAAAATAGGTTGCCATTTAAAATAAGAAAGTTGCTGCTCGTGTTTAAAAAAATATTGTTTCGCTCATTTTAATAGTCTTAGAAATTGTTTGCTAATTTAACCAACTTCGTATCTCTTATAGTGCTCGAGATAGCAATAGTGCCTCAATTAAATTGAACATCTTGTATATTTATTTGTGTTTTCTTCAGTCTTCAGAAAAGCAGACTACCAAAGTATTGTTTAATTGATTTAATTGATAATTTGAATGGAATTTATGGTTTTCTGTGAGTACGGCACTGTGTGTCTCAAACCAGAGCATTCATTTCCAGTAGACCGTCCTTGAGGGAATCGAAATTTCACAGTTTCTGTCTTTATATTGCGTACAGTACAGAATGCTTTAAATTACGCTCTTGTTTTATTTATTTACTACATAATCACAGTATCTTGTTTCAATCGCCAGTGCTATTGATTTCAAAAATGGGATACATCATGCTTCCATCATTTAGACCATCATATCAATTTCCCATGTAAATATCTACATGATGCACCGGCACAGCTGCTTTAACACGATTTAAACGAGAATACGGTTTAGCCGAGTCATTATAATACACTGGAAATTTATACTATGCTATAGTCTTCTAATATAGTATGTAAATATTGGAAATATAAATTTGTTTTGTTTGCTTATGAGCCCCATGATGTTATTGAATTTCTTACATGCTAGTGATTTAAATTCATAAAGTTTTTGCAGCATATAATGTGCGACTATTAGCTTTATTATACATAAAAATATACAGGGTATCCAGGATAACGTGTCCAACATTGGAATCTAGTGAACTACAATATTAGCCATAAAGATAACAACTTATTAAAATTTTCAATTACTCTCAAGTAAGAAAGAAAATTTTAGAAATAAATTACAGGATTAATGTTTCCTTACGTTAAAATAACATATTGAAATTATAAAATTTATTTAATTTGTGTATGGATGTATGTGTGTGTATGTGTGTGTTTGTGGATGTTGGAAGGACGATTTCTCAAAAACTATAAAACTTAATATCTGTTTAACTACGTATTCCTCAATCAGACATTAATGGGATGAGTTGAAAAGGTTTTGATAGCAATTGGACACCTGGAAATATCAGATTCTTAAAAAAAAACTTCTACATATTATTTTTTGAAAATTTTTGTTCCTGCAAATATTAAAGAAGACTAAATTCTCTATCTGATACATTTAAATATTTTATTATATCTTTTATTAATTTAGATATAAAAGAATATATATAAAATAATCTGCTGTAATAAAGCCCAAATAATGCCATGGAAATTAATTGACAAATTAAAATGTTTGTAACTGACAGGTAAATGTCAGTATCAGAAATCCGAAAACTTTACTGAAGACTTTTTCTGGGAAGTACATACAAATATTATTTATTATTGTATTAATAGTTATTTATTTAAAATTATAGGTATATTACATATACTCTTCAGAAAGAATGAATTTAAAATTTAAAAATCTAAATATAAAGAATAGGTATAAGTAGAATTTTTGGTGTAGAGTGTAGGTATGTACATACAAGAAATGTTAAATACAATACTTATGTAACCAAAAGCGGAAGTAACGAGAGGTTTGTGTTGATCACAACAGATTTTTTAATTAATATGACAGATGTGTATAAAAAAATTAAATATACTTAATTTTATTTCTTGTAAAATTATATATACCTATAAGATATGACGAAAAATCTCGAGCCTTACATTGCAAATTTCGGTCTCAAATGCTTGCAGCACCTCGACCCTACGGGTCTTGGTTGCAAACTGCACTCTCGATCTAAAAACTGCACCTACGACTCTTGGTACATAAATAACTATTTATGACACCAATATTAAAAAGTGACACATCTTTGTTACTTTTAACGAATGTAACATCAAATCAACATTTTTGACATATGTCAGAAAATTATTAGAAAAATAAATTTAAATGGCAAAATAATGTTTATAGAAAAAAAATAGTATTCCAATCTTCCTTCTCACAAAATAAAATGTCACTTAAATCATAAATAACTATTTTATACGAAACAAACAGCAATTTTATTAATGATATTAACGCCGTAAATTTGATTTTTTTACGTCTTGCAAAGATGTTATTAAATTGCATGTAAACGGAACATAAGAAATTCTCATAAATAAGAAAATTTAGCACTCAGTGTATTTCATTAATACGAAACTGAACACATTTCATGACAACTTGCCTTGCAGTTTGCTGTGTTCTCAGAAACGATGATTAATACCCTTGCTAGCTCATATTTTTATAAATACAAAACAAAAGTATTGCATTATGTTACATCTTCGTGTATTCGTCTTCCTTGAATGTAATAAAAATACGAAAGGCATGTAAATAAACAGGAAACAAAACAAGAAATAAAAAAACTTTTATTTTTGACAAATTGCGGGAATCAAATTTTGTGAAATTTCTACAAATTCACGCAAATATATTTAACACTTGTTGGTATCAAGTGACCTCTGCCCCCTGGTCACTTCCTGGTGCCAGGAAGACGGAGATAGCAAGAGTGATGAACACGCAGGATGAAGGAATGATGGTGCATTTTAGACTGATTGCTTCAAAACTACGATATTGCTATTTTTGCCTCATACCTACTATTGCTTGTTATACTCAATGATTTTGTAAAAGTTCCGATATTTCTCACTTATAAGATGATATATTAACCACGCCTTCTTCCTTATACCCATAAGGGGTGTGGCAACATATTTTTAACATGTCTACGGTTATAAATATAATCAATTAACTTGTAAATATTCTCTCTATCCTCTACAGTTCCTAATGCTACGATTTCTACGCCCCACAAAAATGTCAAGTCAAACTACTTTAGTGATACAAATACTAATGTTTCTCCACCATCAGCGACGTAAAGTTCAGAAAGCCTAATCCAACTAGTGCTAAACTGGGGCGTTTAGGAATAGAATGAAAAAATTTCTCAATGTATGAACCAGTCATAATACACTGTACAGTTTTGACGTAGCTGCAGGTACCTTGTTGGGTTGAAATTATATGCAACCCCCAGGGTGAAACAATTCTTCATTTCTTAATAAATTACAGAGAAATCAATATATGCACTATGGAGTTATAAAATATAATAATATAACTTGAGAAATTTGATTTACACTAACAACCATAGGCGCCCGCAGAGAAGAAAAAATCTGATATGGCCAGCACAATACCTTCCGCCAGTTCTACGTATTTTGTCCAAATTTCACGTAGAATTTTTTTGCAAACTATTCTATGGGCGTATTCTTTTTAGGGGAGAGAGAAATGATCTTACCTCGTACTGAACTGAACTGAACTACTCCTAAAAAGAGAACAGTATGTTTTTTAAAATAAGAAATAGAAAATAAAAACCTATATAGCATTATATTTATAACATAATAATCTGCTGAATTGGCTTATATGACTATAATCTGTTGTATTACTTTATGTGATTTGTTTTTGCCACCTTAAATTATTTTACATTTTTATATTTCCAGTAAAATCACTTCACAAAGATATTATGTAAATTTTATTTGACACTGACATCTGTCAACTAGTAATATTTGAATACTCTGTTTCCATGGTGCAGCTTTTAGGAGCATTAGGTTGCAAGATATTTCTTTAAAATTCTTTATCTCTAAATTCATTGAATTTGAAGAAAAAAAATGGGATTAAATCGAATAGAGAATAACATATTCTTTTATTTATAATAACATAAAATGTCAAAAAATGATATTTAATATCGTTTTTTCAAGAAAACTGTTAAAATCTTCAAATTATGGTACTTTCAAATAACCAATCATAACCAAAATCTAATCAATTCTTCTTATGAACGTACAAAAGAGGAATATGAAAGAATTACAATTTTTAAAATTTTAGAATTGGAGTTAACGAAGGAGAATTTTTTGTCACACACACACACACAATTTATAATATTACTTGATTTTCAAAAACAAAACGAACTAGCCTTTACGATTCTAAAAAAAATAACTGAGGTGATGAAATCTTTGATTTTGTCATATTCAACAGTGACATATAGTGAAATGCGTTGATAACACCCTTCCCGACAGTAAATTATTTTTCAGCCCCATCTTACGAAAATACCTGCGGACGCCCTTGCTAACAACATACATTAACATTAAAAGTTACCAATATATGTAGGTACAGTTACACTGAATATTTTATATTATTTTTGTCACTCTTTACTGACTACTTTAAAATTTCAAATAAATAATATTAGAATTCATGTCAGGTTCTATATTTCACATTTAAATCCGAATGAAAGGTCTAAAAATGCTACAAATTTAGAAGCATCTACCCAATTTGCAGTGCAACACAGTTGCCTATAAGTGACTTGAATCTGCTGTTGCAAAATTTCCTACCTTTTTCTTACCATCTTTCGATTCTACCTTCTCAATAGCAGCTTCATCTCCCTGTTTCTCTTCCAAAACTTACAGTGTAAGACATTAACTACAATGAAACTACGTATTTTCCTAATGGGAAGAGTTGATTATTTTTTGGTAACAATTGGATAACCGGAAGTAATAGTTTTTAGACCAACGTATAACACCAGCTAGTAAAATGTTATTAGAAACTGTAAATATTTCTTAAATATTATTGTTTTGAGATCGTCATATTTCGCTTTTATACAATCCAATAATTATATGGTTTCCCATTTTTGAAATTCATATTTTGAAATTCGAAAGGGTACAGAGGAAAAGTCTGAAGTACCTTTGGTTTAACCATTTTCACGCCGACTATGGGGGGTGGGCAAAGAGGGCGTCCTCCCCCCTTGAGAAAATATAGAAGGGGCGAAACTATGTTAAAGCCCCCCTTCCATTGCAAATAAATTTAGCGTATTTGCTTCGCTCTCATTAATAAAAATATTTCAATCATTGCATTTGCATCACTGATCAAGTTTCATTTGGAACTTACTCGATAGATTGGCCATTAAATCTGCAATTTTCATTTTAAAATTTAAAATTAATGCAATCCCTGAGACAACTCGTATAACAGAACGATCATTTTCTATGCTACGTGGCTTAAACACTTATTTACCCTATATAGTAGAAAAGTCGGCGCCTGTGGTACTGATACATCACTTCTGACATTTAATATTGATTCCATTAGAACTAGACATAGGAATATTTTTATAAATTACTTAATCAATATTATACATAATAAATAACTACCCAGACTTATTAGCCAAACTTAACTTTCGCATAACTAGATATTCTTCGAGATATAATCAAACCTTCCTACCCATAACTCTTTTATGCTGTACAAATCACCTATTTATGTAATGTGTAATTTATACCATAATATTTCTTCTCAAATTGATATAATATTTTGTATGTTCTTTTTTTGCATCCGTTTTTATATCATTTACTTGTACTTGTTTTGGGTTATATACCTGTTGAAGTAACATTATTATTATTATTATTTTAAAGCGAAAAATAATTGACTTAAATGGACATAAATTTGTCAAAATTACTGGACATGACTACTGATCTACTAGTTCTGTATTTGTTGAGAAATTGTCATAACAGTGATAATTAATGATTGTTAATCAGAACAAAGCAAAAATATTGGTGTGAATATGTAATTACTGGTAATATTTTTACGGGAGATAATAAGGCGAGATCATTTATAGCGTGTATTGGCGTTGATGAACTAAAACAAAGCGAAATGCAAAAGGAAGACACTGTCTTGCGTTGCGAACGAAATTGGCAACGTTATTACAGTTTCTTTCATTGTGCTGCGTGCTGCGTGGCGTGCATGCCGACGCAACAATGGAGAATCGAATGCAACGCCTCCCGCGATGTCCTTAATCAAAACGCGATTGTCATTAATTAATCAACTTTTGTTTCGGTTTCCGAGCTCTGCATGGGCGGCAAGCTAGCATCTCATCTAATCGCATTCGCATTGCACACACAATATATGCACATTTTTAAATTTTGCAAGACCAAAATAAGTTACTTATTGCTTAACCTTGTAAATTAAGTCTTCACACTTTGTTATTTATTATAGTGTTATAAAGAATATATTATTAGTAGCCTATTAACCTTACTACTAAATAAACAATTTACTATAAGAACGCCAATGAAAGCGTCAATACATTTTTTTTAAATCATAACAGGGACCTCCGTCACCTTTACAGTAACAAATTAAAACATGGGTCAAAACTATATAATAGGGACTATAAAAGTTTAAATAAACTTAACTTCTCGAGCGAAATGTGCTGCTTCGGTTTCACGAGCAATATCTTCGATTATTAATCATATCACGAGCTTATATTTAATGAGAGAATATAATGGATTTTTGTAACACAGTATGTTAACCTAACTTTTGATATACATATTCATAATGTATTAAAACAGGGTACTTACGATTTTTATTTAATATATTGGAGTTTGAATTATTGTTATTACTTATTTTATACACAAAATTAATTGTCAATGTCGTAAATAAAGAAAACAAATCCCTTAGTAACGACTATAAATAAGGTGATAATTTCTTTGTTTTTTATCATCGCTGTGATAGACATGTAACTAGGGAGATTCTGAATGTTGATTGGCGGAAAATATGTCACGTGACTAATGAATTATATTCTCAAAAATATAAAAATATATTAAAATGATACAACCTTTTTAGTTTTAGTTCTGTTTATTGAATTTAAAAACCGACGTTTCGGCAGCAAACTGCTTGCTGCCTTCTTCAGGGAATAAACAACAAATATATAAATGAATATCAAAACAATAGCAACAGGTAACCAAGGTAACACATTACAACATTTTTAATATAGGAAACCATGCCCGACAGTTCTAAACCGTCACAATGATTAAAATTATTATTCTCGGTTTTGAAAATCTCAATGGCTTCTCTCTTACGGTGGATTTATACAGTGTAATCCGTAACGTAACGTACCGTGCCGTGGCGTATTGTGACGTATCGTAACGCATGATTTTCTCCGCTATTGTATACAGAACTTTTACGGTACATATTCGTAAAAAGTATGCTCATACTCTGTCGATACAAGTGTACGTCAAATTTGTATTTTACAGGTTATTTTATTCGTTATACACTATATTTCATTATATTTCCATCATTTCCATTTAATATAATAATCTAAACTTTGACACATGTCAGTCAGAGTCACACAAAACAAGACTATTCGTAATGCAGTATTCTTTATATTTATTTCCATTTAATATACTAGCGATACTTTGACACAAAAACTGACCATAGCGTAGGGCAGTAATAATTTTCGTAAAATCGCAACGTGCCGTAACGTAGAAAGATAAAAGTTGGCGATCTTTTGGTTTTTGACACGTTACGGCTTACGTCTGTAGAAATTGTCACATACGTTTGCATTATTTTATTCTTTACGTTACGTTACAGCACCTTACGTTACGTTACGGCTTACGCTGTATAAATATAATTAGTCGAGTATGGCTTCCTATATTAAAAATGTTGTAATTTGTTACCTTGGTTACCTGTTGTTATTGGTTTCGTTATTATTTATTTATATATTTGTTGCTTATTCTCTGAAGAAGACAGCAGTTCATGCTGCCGAAACGTCGGTTTTTAAATTCAATAAACGCAGAACTAAAACTAAAAAGGCTGTAATTAAATAATGAATTCTGAAAGATTTTTTAATAA
Source organism: Harpalus rufipes (assembly GCA_951394225.1). Taxonomy (NCBI): domain Eukaryota; kingdom Metazoa; phylum Arthropoda; class Insecta; order Coleoptera; family Carabidae; genus Harpalus; species Harpalus rufipes. Next base: position 77,009,795 of record OX596274.1, read on the forward strand.
TTATAAAAATATGTTATTATTCTATGTATAAAATCAACTACGACTCCAAATTAAACCGAAGTAGAATTCAGGACCATCTCATACCAAGGAACAGCATTTAAGTTCGCCCACAACTTTTGTAAACTAGGATACTATAGGTCTAAAATTCATTAATTATTCTGTATATTATGAACTCTTCCTTCTAACTGAAATTTTATACTAATATTATTATTTTCTTGTTTGTTTCAGGAGGTTGGCGTCCAGTACGTTACTCCATCTACTCCGGAGACCCGGATGGGTACTTTACCATCGATACCACTACTGGGACTCTACGAACAGCGTCTCCACTCGATAGAGAAGCGCGCGCTACGGTTCTGCTCAATGTCCAAGCTACGGCTGGTGATCCACCCACTTATGGACACACTCAGGTTTGTATTACATTAAATTTGATCGCTAGTTAGTATATATCTGGTAAATCCAAAAGGCCTTTAGTGAACATGAAGAGGACCACTCTTTCAAAGAGACTCTCTGTCCTGGTTCCCGAATGGTTCAAAAGTAGAGTAGCAAAATTGGAATAGGTGTATTTGGTGTTGGTTGCCAAATAAAGAATCCATAGGCACTAGATGTGAGATCCCAAGACAACGCGAAAAATACCCCTTACGTTTCACCTTCAATTCCCTATCAACTTCCATAGTTGTTTCCTTGGGATCTCTACCCAGTTTTACAATTCAAGCCTCATTTCACCCTCGTCGACAAACGCAAAGTACCTATTTATTTATTAATGTAATCACTCTACAGGCAGAGGATTAATACATTTAAACTGTAGCAAAAAAAAAAATAGACAAAGAATACAAAATTTACATAAGAAGATACAAGATAGTCACACATATATGTATATCAGCGAGTCAGCAAAAATATCAGACTCGATGAAATTAGTACAAATATCGTCATTTATGTTACACAACTGCCTAACAGGAGATCTGAGCTCATAATTTGCTCGAGGAGTCATAAACAAATAATGATTTATCTCTTAAATTGATGCGAGGAACAAGAAAATTAATACAATTAATATAATATTGATCATCAATTAAGCCATAGATTGGATTTTCCTACAAGAATTCAAGGTAACAACATCAAATTCTATTAGGCAGTTGGAATAATTAAAATAAATTGAAGAATTCGAACAAAATTTATAATAATAATATCGTATGAACTTTCTCTAAATGTTTTAAATAGCTTTTACATACTTGTTATATAAAGGGTACCATATATGAGAGCAATATTCAAGCTTACTTCTAACATGAAACTAGCATCTTAAGAATGTGAAGTTTGCAACTCTCTGTAAAAATGAACTACCATCTATGTAAGATTGATATAGCTTAAAACAGTATCTGTCGATTTTGCGAAGAGAACGAATAAACTTCGAAACACATTAAATGTAAATGTCCTGCTGCATCAGGAAATTAACTTTGGATCAGTAACAGACTTCATAAAATTTATGGAACTGCTTTCAAAAAACCAAGTTCGGGTTAGATTATATTACATGAAATCTCATAGGTAACAATGACAAAAGTACTACCGCGAGTACTCACTCTCCTATTAATAATAATGTGAGAATCTAAGTTGTTCGCAAAATAACAAAACGGACAGAGATAATATCTGTAATGATGAAATTTCATTATTTCTAGGTGAACATCGACATCTTGGACGTAAACGACAACCCCCCAGAGTTCGAATCCCCAACTGTCCGCATCTCCGTAGCTGAAAACCTCGACCTTGGGGTTCCCCTTTACGCAGCCCATGCTCGCGACCGAGACTTCGGTTCCAACGGCGAAGTCCGCTACCGTTTAGGGGGCGGCAGCTCCACTCAGCCCATCTTCGCTGTGGAGCCCCGAACGGGGCATATCACCCTCACCAGGAGGTTGGACTACGAAACACAGCCAAGGCATACTTTGGTGGTGACAGCCACGGATATGGGGCAGCCGCCATTAGAAGCGAATTTGACTGTTTTGGTCGAAGTGCAAGATGTTAATGATAATGTCCCGGTTTTTGAACAGAAGCAGTATACGGTCAAGGTGTTGGAAACCATGCCGGTTAATTCTCAGGTAAGAAGGGATTTTTCTATTTTAATAAAATGCGATGTAATTCGAGAGTCAAACTTTTACATTTGTATATGCGTGTATGGTTTTGATTCAATTCCATTTTATAAAATTTTAAATTCTCTGTACACTGAAATATATTATTGACTGGAATGCACATATCTACTATAATAGTGAAGGCCTATTGAATCCCGCCTGCAGGAATCGGCAAACATCGGGACAATTTGTGAGGACGAATATTACTTCGTCTAGTGGGAAGCACATTGTATCCCAAAGTGTCATACTCCGACATTGCGCGACTAAGAATTGTCACAAGTCCTACACATATCAAGTCCTTTGGGGAAAGTTCGATTTACACTGAGACAAAATACATATGCAGTAGAAAAATAGATTTAACATTAGGAGAATAAATGTCTCTCTTGTTTCTTAAAAAAAATATATCTAGCGATCTGTCAGATATTCAAATATAGTAATAAAATATTTACTATGGTTACAGGGTCCAACAGAACTAATTTTTTGTCCAACATTAAATTCCAATTCCTGCTCCATTTCAGATAAAAGCACGGTTAAGAGTGATTGGCTTCCGGCGGATCGTCAGTGTAGCGGTTAGGTTGTCTGAACCATATTATACGGTTGAAAAAATATTTGTAATTCATTTCGGGTCTCGTGGCCGTGTGCCCGAGTGTCTGGTCGCTAATCTGGGGAACCGGGTTCGATTCCGACCGACACCAAATATTTCGAATTTTAAATGGCACAAAATTGACCCCTGTGGTGCACTCTCCTCGCCAGCAATGAGTGCCCGTGAGGTGACGTCTTGTAAACGCCCGCACGGTACAAATATGTCAGCATCGTTACCGAAATTTGTGTACATAAGTAGATTGGCACACCCAGCAATGGGTAATAATATGCCGTGATAATATACTTATTTATTTATTTATTTCGTTAAGACAATTTTAAATATGACGTTCAACAATAGTGATGTTACAAAATTTTGTTTAGTTATGCACAATGGCACAAAATTTATCCCTGTGGCGCACTCTCCACGCCAGCAATAAGTGCCCGTGAATTGACGCTTGTTAAACACCCGCACGGTAAAAATATATCATCATTACCGAAATCTGTGTACAAAAGCAGATTGGTACACCCAGCAATGGGTAATAATATGCTGTGATGATATATTTATTTATTTATTTCACTAGACAATTTTAAATATGACGTACAACAATAGTGATGTCACAAAATTTTGTTCAGTTATGCAGATTTCAGAAGTTTCTCCGATAGAAAACGAAGCGTGTTCGACTGTCGTGTTTTTCGGACTTATGAAAAATTGTAATTATAAGAATTTTGAGTTACGTTTATGTATTCTTCTAGAACGCTCCGTTTAGTGGCCATGGCGCAGATTTTAAATATCAGTAGTGGGAAGAGTGTATACGACTATTTGGCTATGTTCGGTTCGACACGAACATACACGAACAGGGCCAGCATTTGTCATTCAATGGGGCTTCATTTCAGCTTATTCTGATAGGTAGAGTATGCGAGTTACAGTCATTAATATATTTCAGGAAGTTGGATGCAGAATATAATTCTCTACAAAATTTATTTCAAGCATTATTGTCTAAAATTAACAGGCCCCTTTTGTGCAAGGAAAATCTGTTTCCCTACGTTAAACGCGTATGGTTCGCTTTTCATGTTGCACCAGATAATGGCGATGCATCGCCATTCTAGTTGCGTGTTACTTGTGTGGCTACGGAAGATCGGAATAGACGAAATAGACATAAATTGTGTGTGGAGATGACCGGCAGTTGTTGTTGTTAGCGTGACCTTGACTAGCACGTCTCCGATGGCCGAGATGATTGATCAGCATTCTAACCTAGCCGGGAATCAGCCAGCAGCCGGTAACAATCACTAACTGTACCGGTACCTGGCTTGATGTAACCGCACTCTACTGGTCACGCATAACACGTCTGACACATACCTATTGTACTCCAAACATGCTTCTTCACACTCTGGGTTGCTTACCCTTTAGATTTGGACAAGGAATAAACCGTTGTACGAAATTTAACAATATAAATGAGACTGATATTCAAAAGATCGTACTATGCCATCAACATAACGGGCAAATACTATATACCTTTTGACGACGCAATAGTAAAATAATTATTTTTCGCGAGCCGATAATTAAATTTTATCGTCATGAATAAAATTATATACTTTCTGTAGGTATCTCGAGAACTAATGAGATTTGTCTCAAACGGCAAAAATACAACAGTGATAAAAAATTGACTATCACCATTCGAAGAAGTACCCCAAAAAAGTACAAACCAAAATCCAGTACCATTTCATTCATGGAAATTATTTGTAAAAATAAAAAAATCTGTTGTGGCCATCACAATACTTCTCGCGCCCTTTCCATTGTGGTATATACAAGTTCTAAATTCTAATTGCACCTAATCTTTATATTTACGTATATTCTATAATTTTAAATTCATTCTATGAGCAAGTTTTCTCCATTTCTTCTAAATGTTCGAGGTTTTTCCATTTCATTAACGGGATTGGCGGTATTTCTGAAGGGTTCATGTAATATACCTATATCTTTAAATATATAATTAATAATATAATAAGAAATATTAAATATCGTTCCCAGAAAAAGCCTTCAGTACTATCTCTGAATTTTTGACACTGACATTAGTAACATTTATCTGTCAATTAAAGACATTTTAATTTCTCAAGTAGTTACCATGGAGATATTGGGCTGTGAGCAGGCTGTGAAATTTACTACAACAAATTATTTTATAGATTTTATATCTATGGTGGAAATGATTAGGCAATTTAAAAAGAAATATAACTTGTAGTAATTATTAGTTGTTATTTATTTTTAAAAAAAGAAGAAAAAATACTAGTATTAAAGAAACGTATATATTAATGAATTTACAATTATTTCTAAGTCAATCCTTATTCATTTTACGGAATATAAAATTATTTGCCACAATATGGACATTCTCAGTAGTGCCAGCGTATGGTACGAAAATACACTACAATTACTTCAAATAATTTTATATTCCGTAAAAGGAATAACGATTGACTTGGAAATAATTGTAAATATCATTAATATATACATTACTTAATACTTGTACTTTTTTCTTCTTCTTTTAAAAATAAATAACACCCAATAATTTCCACAAGTTATATTTCATTTTATAAGGTTTTTTTCAGGTTGATAACGTGAGTCCTCTGCTTAATCATTTTCACTATATACCTTTAAATCTATAGAAGGTATAATAAAAATTTTAAATGTGTCGAATAGAGAATTTTGGTTTCTAATATTTGTAATAACATAAATTTACAAAATATAATATTTAGAAGATTTTTGTTAAAATACTACTACTTCCGGTTGTCCAATTGTTACCAAAATCTATTCACCACTTCCTATTACTGTTAGATTGAGGAATCCGTAGTTACACAGGTCTTTAGTCTTATAGAATTTGAGAAATCGTACATACAACCTCACACACATCCACACACGTACACACACACACACACACACACACACACACACACACACACACACACACACACACACACAACACACACACACACACACATACACACACACACCAGACATCATCGTAAAATGTTATTATCGGATTCTAGGGACATTAAAACGTGCTTATTCAGTAAAATCTGGATATGCGATTTTTAGCATGATTCCAATACCTCTCTTAGCGAGAGGTAAAAACTATAAAATTTAAATTTTCGACTACATCTAATGACCTATGCATTTTATCTGTTAAACTAATGGAGTAACTTTTAACGTAGTTTTCGAAATCCCCATGTTGGACACATTATCTTGGACACCCTGTATTTTATTTATAATAAGTACCACAAGACAAGCAATTTTAAAGCATAAATCGAAATATTATATTGCTGCTAGCGTAACCGTAAGAAGTAATTTTGGGTTTAGGACATGTTCTCTTTTTAGGTGAACGTAGTGCCCGTGTGGTAGAATATTGCATATTAACAAAGCACGTTAACGATATTGGTTGAAAAATTTAGCACAAAATTCGCGTCAGCTTGTCTACTAAATTGTTTGTTTATTCGCGTTAAATCAAAAGTTTTTAATTACAAGGGGGTCGTAAAGGATGTACTTTAACCGCTACTGAACTTCCCATGGGCATAATGACATTTTTATTATCATATACCAGATGACGAATTTTTATGACTCTGGGCGCTTTATGAGACTTTTTTGCTGTTTCTCAATCATTAAATTTTAATTTTGAAATTTATTCTGGGACATACATTTGGATTTGGGAAATTTTAATGATGGTTTAATTATCAGCTGAAATAACTGCAAGTGAGTATAGTATGTTCAGTTTTTACATTCCATAATGAGAGTTATACCTATAGTATGTGTTTATCAACGACGAATTATAACTAGACAAAACATTCCTTATCCTTCCTCACTGAATGTTTTGATTTCGGCTGGTCAGAAAGAGACAACTAGAGATAGAGATATATTTCGTCTCGTTCGAGCATTTCTCACTAGATGTCATCCAGTGTTAAAGTCAAAATTTAAGCGGTAATAATAAAATATTTATTAATTACGTATTATAATTACAAAATATAAAATTATTGACTTTACCGAACAATAAATATGTACGAAAACAAACTAGCCTCACAACCGACAAATTAGTTCTTCTTATAAAGTTATATTAAATTGCTTTTTCTTTTCTTTCACATAGTATTCCAAATAGTAAAAAACCTTTTACAGACCTATTCTTGCAACAAGAAGGCAATTTTAAATACATTTTATAAGTGGCGAGATCCACTAGCAGTTCGCCATTTGGCTCCAAATATCAAAAGGCAGAAATTTGCTACATTTTGATACTTTTGCAGGATCATATACTTGATCAAGACCCTCTGAACAATCACGGAACACAATTATTAAATTTAGTTTTAGATATTTATTTTAAAATTAGATAGGTACTGAATTAATCGACTTAAAATATATTAAATTATAATTCGTTTGTTGGTTTTAATCATAATGGGGTAGTTTCGCCTTTTTTGATTTTTATATTAGAAGCAAATATTTTTAAATTTACATTTTCCATATCTTTTTATTTTGTGTAATTTTTGTTTTTAAATGAGAGAAAAAATACTGAAAATATCGGACATATCTATTCCCACCACTGTGACGTTACTCTTGCCGTTTCCGTTGCAATATAGTTGCGACGTACTGCTCGAAGTATGACAAAGATATTTTGCGACGTATGTCTTGCGGGGTAAGGGGAACTTGTTTGTTAGGTTAGATTACTGTCAAGTTAGCACGTATTTTTAATTATTTATTTTTGTTTGAGCAAGTTTGTCAATTGTCACTTTGACATGTCACAGCCCATCGCTGTAAAACGACACTAGCACATTTGCGGCTTTAAATATGTAAGCGTGACGTCACAGAGAAGAGGTCGATTTGAATTATTAATATTTTAAATAACTTTTTTGAAATATTTACATAATAAATGGCGAATTTTATTGCAGTTTGCAGTATATATCTTATTATGAGTCATATATTGTAAACAAATAAGTATTTCACCAAATTTTAACATATGGTAACTACCCCATTTAGTAGTTTTATTTTTTATTTCCAAAGAATATACACATATTATTAAGAACACTTGCCTCTAGTGAGCAATGCTCAAACGAGACCAAACATATCTCTATCTCTAGTTGTCTCTGTCTGGCCAGCCGAAATCAAAATAAACCAAATGAAGTTTTGTCTAGTTATATTTCGTGGTTGGTGTGAACTAGGGGTTATTGATAAATTTTAACCTCAACATGTAGATGTCATAAATAATAAAAATTATTCTGGTATAACAATTGTTTATGCTTCGAAATATAACTCTGAAAATTTCAGCCATTTTGGACGCTTAGTTATTGTTTTAGGGACTATTACGTCAGTCGAATTCAGTGTTTTTATAAAAATCGGGCTCTACTATAATTTTCTTATTCATGTGAACAAGGCCTTTATATTCTGAACTTTCTGTACAAGTGTTTCAAAAAACAGAGACTCAATAGTACACCCGATGATTGCTTTTACATGGAACGCAGATAAAACTTGATTATTCAAAGTAAAGAAGAAAAAGTTTATGTTTTGCACGGAATCATTATCAATCGTTTCTATTTTCTCACGTAACTAGAAAATTTAATTTGAATTTTGTAGTTACGTAAAGTAAAAGAACTGAATTCTCTGTGAAAAATGGTTATAAAGTAAATTTTATAATGCAAAAACAAACATAGTAATTTACTTGAATGTATTTACAGTTTTTTTAAAACACAATGACAGTGAGAATGGTAGCCCAACCAGATATGTAAATAAGACTACTGGTACATTAATTTTAAATTGCAATGCGTATAAAAATTCATTTTTAACATTCGATAGTCAATTTGATTAACACACTCATTAAATAGTATCCTATACACTTTACTGTAACTTTTATAATGACTTGAAATAATTATAAATGACACTTTAACTGTATTTCTCCTTGCAAAAACAAAATTTAATTTTCGATGTCCACAAACGTGTTTCTTTTGTGAAAACATTAATATTCTCAAGCAATTACTTTTATGATCAAATAGTAATGAAAATAATATTTACCATTAACAGATCTTGGAAGTAACTGCAGTGGATTTAGACACGGGGAACAATGCTCGTTTGACGTACCGATTGGTTCCATCATCCAACAAGAGTGCTGCTGAAGAAATTGAACTCTTTGGTATATTTCCTAACAGCGGATGGATCTACCTAAGGAGAGCTCTAGACAGGGAATATCGGGACAGGTAAGATTATCCATATTATTTTATTCTAATAGGGTTCTCTACTATTTTTTTTAAATTAATTAGCTTTGTTCCAGCTGGTAATTTTAGACAAGTTTGCAACATGTACAGTAAAAAATTTGAAAGATGTCCGATCAAGGTCATCTGTATCATGAACGAATTAACAAATTGGCATACATTTATCCCCCTCCTTTACAAAGGCTTTAAGCGTGTGCGATAAAGATGGATATAACACGCTTGTCTTTCAAAAATTCATATTGTTTCGACTAAGTTAGGACATTCCATTTTAAAACGATGCTCGTTGTTGATAATACTTTCGCTGTAACGTAAGTTTTATATTAATTCAGATATATTACCTTGTTTCATAGCCGTACGAATAACGTTATTTTCTGTCACTGACACTGACATTGTGTCATTATCTTAATTTTCACATATTTGGTTTTACATTTGTTAATAAACTTATCAGTTGCTTTATTTTTGAATTTTGAATTCTGTTATTGTAACATATATTTTTATAATAATAAAATAACAGTAATATCTTATGTACCCTCACAAAAACTAAGCAAACTATACTACTGAATTTGTCAGAATGGGGAGCAAAAATCTGGATTCATACAAATCGTAGATGACCTTGATCGGACATCTTTCAAAAATTTTACTGTATCTGATTTTTTTAATGCGCATGTGTGTACATAAACTGATTACTGACAAGTTTGAAACATCTAAATGTTGGAACGCTAAATGTAACAGTGACGGTACCAAAGCGAGTATTTGTTGCATACAAGCTAGCTAATCTGAAAACTAAATAAATTATTTAACAAAAAATGTGTGTGATGGTCATTTTTCTAAAATAAAATAAAATTATATTATAAGAAAAATATAATATTAAATATAACAACATGAAATATTAAAATGATACAACCTTTTTAGTTTAAGTTCTGTTTATTAATTTAAAACCAACGTTTCGGCAGCATTAACTGTTGCCTTCTCCACGGGCCACCAGTGCTATTTCGTCAACTATTGGGATATTTCATTAAGAATAGAACCTGGTGGCAAAATTTAGAAGTAAAAACAAGGGAGCAATTTTATTTCATTTGTCTGTTTTTATTTACGCACGTAGTTTATATAGTGGAAAATAAATAATAGAACTAATATTTACAATCAATTAAACTACTATTATCTAATCTGTAAAACTGTCCATAAGAAAAAACAAAACTGTGAACATAACCTAACAACTACTAACTAAAGTATTTAAAGAAAACTCTAACACAGAGTGTTGTATACGGAAAAAACAATTTAATTCTGATTGTAATAGCAAACAACGAAAATGAAGAATAAGAATTAGATGAAAATGTATTAGAGACTGAGGCAGAAAGTACACACCTTAATTTATGTAAAGACTGTTGTTCTCAAATTTGCGGCCGCCAGCTTTTAGACAGCGGAGAAAGTAGTGTTATAACAAATATTTCAAACAAGACTGTTAATTTTAATAATTGTTTAATTATAACACGTGGCGCCCTTTTATCATCCCTTATGTCCCTTAAGAACCACTCCTTTCTCCGCTTACTAAAGGCTGGCGGCCGCATATCTGAGATCTAGAGTGCGCAAGACATTCTCGTGCTATCGCTGCGCAAACTGCATCACAACTCAATTACCTCTTTTGCAAGCTAGTTGCCCTTTTCTAAAAACCGTTACTTCAAAACTCACTAGATGGCAACGATAAAATTTTAAAATTATAACTCCCCATTGGGTCGGATTTCTCGCTCGGGTCGTTTTGATTCTTCAATCCGGCTCTGACACCCAGTAAATAATTTTCTAATATTTAAACATGATCCTGAGGTAAATTAAGTTACAAAAATCTATAAAAGTAAGGATGCTAGAAAGTTGTTTCATGTACTAAGAGCTCTTCAATTATTAACCCGTCTAATTCATTTTTAAAAAATTCCAGATACGATTTGACGGTGGCAGTGAGCGACAACGGCACCCCTTCAGAAACAGCAACCACTCAAGTTACCGTTCTTGTCCTAGACGCTAACGACAACGACCCTAAATTCTCTCAAGAATCCTACGAGTTCTCCGTAGAAGAAAACCTCCGTCGAGGAGCCCTGGTTGGTTTCATTACAGCTTCAGACGCAGATCTTGATGTTAACGCAATAGTCAAATACTCTCTCATCCCAGGAAACACCAGCTTTCATATCAATTCAGTGACTGGTAAGTGCATCTCAAATTAAAATTTCTTCCGAGCAAACAAATTCTTACACAATTAAATACAAATATTTTTTGTTGGAGTTGGAAAAACATGAGACATCGGTCAGACGACAACGTTCAAGCTTGAAGCGAACGTTTCTTGAAATATGTTTGTATAGAACAATCCAAAGAATAAATATTAGTCATCCATTGACGGACCCTTTGAACTGAAACCGCGTCTTAATATAATCAAAGCTATTAGCAGAACAAGTCAGTGTTTCTCACATACAAGTTTAGAAAATGAATATACTCTGTTAAATATTAATTAATTCCCACGACACTTGAACGTGATTTTAAAACGAAATTAAAATTTATACAGAGAAAAACAAATTGTATGCATATCTAAGTAGTTTTCATTTGTATATACCTACAAAGTTTTTATTTTTTTATTGAATTTATTTTATATAGAGGGGGTCGTTCCACTTTTTTTTTTTATAAAACATCTAAATTGAAAGCGATACGTAGTAATTCTAAAAATATATTAATTGTTATTAGTGAAGATAAAAATAATGTTTTTAATATTCTAACATAAAAGGGGGTACCCAAAAATAACGACATAATTTTCTGGCGTATGATAGGGCTCTAGTTCCGACTTCTCCCGTTTGATATCTTTACTAAACACCTTTTTAATCTGGTGCCCAAGCCCAAGCGTCATCCTTGGGCAGTCAGTGTGATTTTTTCATAACTGTTTAACGTGGTCGACGATTTTGAAATGGCGGACACTAAAAACCAACGTATTAAACATCAAGTTCTGTTTTCTGTTAGGGAAATCAGCAGTAATGCTTTCAAGAGTTTACGAAAAATCCGGATCATTTTCTGACTGTTTACTAACACACACTCAAATGGTAGGCTCTCTGGTTGTCGGAAACCACACTTGGACGAATTGTCAGTCAAAATTCGTTGGCATAAACTCAAGAATATTTCAGTGAGTTCCTCCTATGTTAGTCATATTGAAAGTAGATAAGAAAAAAATCATGATTGAGACGAAAAAGTTTTTAAATTTTTTTGAAATATTTGAGATTTTAAGCATCTATACTTCTACGTCACACTATTGCTAACTTTCTCGCGCAGCCTACTACAGAAATTGGTGCGAGAAAGATATTTATAGGTTTGGTTAAATAATGACTTTTTAATACTACGAAATGTTTCAAAATTAAACGACGATCACATTTATCGATTATTCTACGACGGTCAGACATGATTGCATCTCGGATTTTTCAATGCTTTCAGGCGTTCTGGAAATCGAGGGTCATTTTCAATAGATATTCGACCACATTTAAAAGATAAAACTACTCGTAATGCCTCATTTAGCTCAAAGCTTTCTCTCTGTAAGCCCTCTGAAACAATGCGAAAGTTTCCGCTGCTGATTTCCCTAATAGGAAACAAAACTTAAATGTCTGCAATTGGCAAATCGCCGAGCGCACGTTAAACAGCGCAAAAAAATCTAACCGCTCAAATGTTTCCTCAAGGATGATGCTCGGGCAACAGATTCAAAAAGGTGTATAGTAAAGATACCTAGCGGGAGAAGTTGGAACTAGTTCCCTACCACCCGCCAGAAAATAATTCTCGTTATTTTTGAATACCCCTCATAGATAAGCTTTATTTTGTTCTCAAACAGTGGAACTCGCTAATAATTGCAGTCACATAAACTATTTTTTCCAGTGTAATTTGTAGAAAGCACCGAAGGAAAAATAGCATTCTTTCCTAAAATGTATACGCTAATTCTTGAACTAGTTTTGAACACTTGAAACGGCTATTAATCAGAGGGGACTTATGATTTTGACGTCATCGGCGGCGGATCGGCAGCGGACCTCCCTCCACATAATTTAGAAAGGGACAAGAAATTTTTAGAAAGAGCGAGGTGATATACCATGGCCGAGTCGATCAAATGCTTTCCCCTTTCAGCACCGCCCCGTTGATTCCATAATTTGTTATTTAGTCAGCAAAGTTTGGTTAAGTTATTATGTGTAATGATTGTTATTAATGAAACATTGTGGAATCGAATCTTTCTGATTCTCACGGAGGAAAAACAAATTCGATTTCATCTTTTCAATTTGAAAAAAACATGAACTGAATCCATGTAAACACTACAAAATTCCACTGTTGAGAGAGACGGAAAAAAATAATGAAATTTCTTTTAGTGTATATCCACGTCTTAATGTTATTAAAGTCTTAATTTGTCTCTGGATGTTAAATTATTAAATTTTGTTGACTGTTTGGGTACTACTTTCCTTATTAATCTTTATTTCTGTTTGTGTGGAGTTGTTCTGCTTATTATCAATTTTTATATGTGTTTTTATTAATATAAACTTGTGTCTCTTTATTAGTAGACAGCTTTATTAAAGTTGCTTGAGTTGCTGTACTTGTTTTTCCAAAATAAGTTTGATTATGTTTGTCCACTTTACAAACATAGGTTTGCGTCATTTTACTGTTATTTTGTACATAATTAAACTTCCTTTTTTATCACATGTTCCTGTAAATACATTAGTAATTCATATTCAATTTATATTAATCATATTATTTCAACTTCCGTGTTCAGTCTCAGACATGTTCATGTCTCTTTTCAAACAATGGTTGTTGTGATCACGTGGGACCAAATATGGATCACGTGATAAACTTCAAACTTAGAGCTAAATCTTGCTCACTACATAACTAATTATTAAATACTTTTTTACACACTAAGTAGATGGCGAGCAAAATATTTGAATTGTATAAGTCCCCATTGGTCAATACAAGTAATGGTTTGGTTATGTTACGGTTTTTTGAAAAATAAATAAATAAATAAATATCAGAATAGGCCCAATTAGCCGTTGAGAAAGTAATTGAACGTATAAAAACTGTTGGTTTATTTTGTTTGATGCATTGTGATTGTTTTGAATTTGACATGGTAAAGATTGCGTATTCTGGTTGTCTTGTGCTCGTATATTAAAGAATCTGGAATGAGATATATTTGTGTAAGTTGTAAAAGATCTGGTGAGCGATGTCGGTGGCTTTAATTCTAGGTATTCTCGTGCGCGCGATGCCTAATGGCCGTTCCATGTACAAATGTTTGTCCGGAGAAACAGTGTAGTGTACTGATGTTGCACCTCAAATATGGTAAATGAAATGCAAACAAACATGCGGTCGGTTCTGCGCTCAGCTTCAGCTCTCGGCTCCAGATAGATACCACTGCATACTCAGTTCTTTGTCATTCACTCCCACAGCTCGACGAGTACGAGCTGCAGAGATGCAGTGCAATGCAACCAACGATCACTGCCCCACTCCCTATTAATTCATTCTATCTATTTACATTTCGCACACTCCTAACAGCGAGGGGAAGTAGAATAATAAAGCGGAAAGAATACATGAAGAATGCGTGCGTTTTATAAAAAATGAGGTCCTACATTATTATTGTCTTATTTTTTTACATCCCGCTACCCTTGGTAAGGGAGATAATAGGGATCGTGCTAAAAATCGCATATCGAGATTTTGGTAAATGACCACGTTTTAAGGTCCCTACAATCCAATTTTAACATTTTCATGATGATGTCTGTGTGTGTGTGTGTGGATTCTCTTTACGCTCTAACTCAAATACTATCATTCAGAAAATTTTGAAACCATGTATTTCTACCTTATTTTAACATGGAAAGAAGCCATTAGGTTTTGGTGTCAATCGGATAACCGGAAATGGCAGTTTACTTGAAGTTCAAGATAGTTTTTCTTCAAAAAAATACCTTTAAATGTATTTTTTTCTCAATTTGTTATTATAAAAATTAAAGATTGTTCCATTTTCTACAAGTTTGCTTTAATACTTTTTCTATATATTTTATGGATAAATTTATAAAGTAATATAAAATTATATCTCGGAGCTTATGCTTTAAACACATCTCCGGGGTACATAGTTCAGCTCAAATGTATGTAACTGACAGATAAATGTCACTGTCAAAAAAATAATCATTTCAAATTAATAATAGTAACGTTTTAAAAGGAAAATTGTAAATAGAACAAAAGTTTTATGGAAAGGAACTTAAAATACATAATTTCTAACATTAGTAAATATGCAGGTATGTATTTAAATAAAGAAACAAATAAATATATTAACACCGTATATTATCCATTGCTGGGTGTGCTAATCTGATTTATACACACATTTCGGTATCGATGATGACATATTTGTATTGTGCGGGCGTTTACCACAAGGGTTAATTTTATGCCATTTAAAATTCGAATTATTTGGCGTTGATCGGGATCGAATCGGATACCCTAGATTTGCGACCAGACATCAGGCACGCGGCAACGAGACCCCATAGGTAAATGGCGGGAGGTATTGTGTTGGTCACATCAGATTTTTTTATGAAACTTATCTAAATTGAAAACTATCTGTGGTCCTAGAAAGTCTTAATTGTTATTCGTTTAACTGTACTTTTTAATTTTATATGACGTAGATGACGCTCATTTTGTTCTCAAACAGTGGAGTCGCATATAAATTGATCTATTGATCTATGTTTAAAATAAGTTTCGTGGTCAATAAAATTTTGTTCCCGCCTATCAACATATCTTTCATTTTTATACAAACACACGTAGTTCCTATATGACGTAGCATCATTAATTCAAACTAGTATTATTTTTTGGTTTACTTTCGTGGTTTTGTTATTTTCTACATTCATTTCCTTGAAAATGGTTTCCGGTTTTCAAAAAGGCAATAGCAAAAATAATAAGAATTTGGAATAGAGAGTGCCGTAGATGATAAGGACATTAAAAAGTCGAATATTTTAAAAATTGCGTGGCCGACCAGTATGTAAGTGGATGGATGTGGTTGGTAGGGTGCTTAAAGAAAGAAAGTTTCCAAGTGGGAAGAGAAGAAGAGCATGTATGAATGCGATTATGAGTGTGGTCGAGGCGAAAGAAGTGTGCTTAGACAGGAATGTGTGGCGAAGGATGATTGTTTCGCAACTATTATTGTGATCCGGATGCGGTATTTCGCTACCGAAAATCAGTCACTTTAATATGTTTAAGAATAAGGATTTGTTGTATAATGATGTTATTATTTTCGGGTTTGTTCAAACCCACTAAGTGGGACACGCGTGATTTTATGTATGTATTTTTAAAACTGAATCCCTATCATAGAGTGTGAAGGCCTAGTTTTAATATAAATGACTCATGTTTTAATTTGTTACTGTAGTGAAGGACCCCATTAATGTAACTCATTCGGAGGAGTTACAGCATTCATTAGACGATTATTGAATAATACTACTATTGTGTAATATTACCGAATACGATCCCGGCTTACATTAGTTAGCCTACATGTTAAAAATTCATTTATTGTGACTTCAATAAACAGTATTCATAATAATTAAAGAAATCTTTACTTTTTATTTAAAATGAAGATATTTGTACATTATAACGTAACTTTAAATGATTATTTTATTCAAATAGATAGGCACATAAAATAAGTGAAAATAGGTATTTAACATGTTTGAGTGATAAGTAAAGTTGACTGCACTGTTGAAATATCTTGTACGCACACAACAAAATACCACATATGGTAACAATGAGATGGATGTTTCGTCCAAGTTCAAGGCCACAAATGCTTGGACTCATTCAGCAGAAATTCTCAAACTTTCATTCACAATTTCTTATTGCTCCACCTACATTCTTCAAAAGTAGTAAACCAATATTTATTAATGTAATTTCTAATACATTTAAAACCTCTAATTGGTAGGTATTTATTTTATATAATGACAGATACTTCCCTCGTTGTATTGTAGTGAAGCTAATTTCAGTCCGTGCTTAGTGAATCAGTTGTTAATGGTTGCTAATTTCACACTATATCCAATATGATCAAAACCACAGTTTGTCAAGTTGTGATTAAGATGTTTAATGCCGTGGAAATCATGTTATAACATTTAGTGGAAGTACGAAATAGTATATTATGTTACAAGTTGTATAACCATCTCTTTGGTCACCATTGTATAAAAAAAGAGTCGCATATTATACTTTTTCTACGACTGCAAATTAAGACAGCAAAAATTCAGAAACTTCCTTTTAGGTTATTTATTTTTACACAATGACAGTTGATGAAACAAAAACTACAGGACGTTAATTTCAGCCCGTACTTAATATATCATTTGTTTGAAGCCACAGTTTATCAAATCGTGATTGAGATATTTATCGCCAGAGAAACCAATACGTTAAGTTACACTTTAACAACGGAAGTAGTAAAAACATGAAACTAAGTATACACTTTTAGGTGTTAGGTCTCTCGAAAGTTTGGGAATCCCTGTCTGGCTACAGAATTGAATTCTCATCGCCATGGCATGCACACACGGTCGCCAAGCCGTAGGCACTGGGATTTAACAATAAAAACGGTTACGTAATGCTAGCATACACTTCCAACAATGGAAGGTGTGATTCGAAAATACTTTACACAATCTTGCAATATTTCGGTGCAGGAAATTGGAAGAGCGAAGAACGTGCCAGCCGCCATCTTGCTACTTACATCGTCTTTTCACAATTATAACCGCGATTCGGTTCTCGGAAACAAAAAAAGAATAAATCAACAAAAAACGACGGGCACAAAATAAATACAAGAAAAAAATGAGATGATGAAAGCGCTTTTTAAAACAGTACCGACCAGTAATTATAAAGATATATAGCATCCGAATTTTCTGCCCAATGTTGGGTGTGCCAATCTGCTTTAATTACACAGATTTCGGTAACCGCAATTTATTTATATCAGTTATTGTACTCAGTGACGTTATGTACTGTTTACTTTGTGCAATGTACTTGTTAACTTATTGGCAAACAATGAACAAATAAATACTTCAGAACTAAATTAAAGTTGACATCTGGAGTTACCAGTTATATAAATATTTAAATAACAATGCCCGTCTCTTCGCATGAAGCTGTAAACAATCCATATGTTGATTTATTTCATTAAAGATAAATTCAAAGATTGTAGCTACTTTCAAAACCTCGACTGATAAATTTTCATATGAAAGGAGACAGAATAAAGATATCTCATTCTATTTATCTATGTAGATGAGATTAAAACAGCAGAGAGTGAAAAGTGATCTGTAGTTGAAGAGACACCGAGCGTGCGAATGAACGCGACAGCTCCGAGTAATAAGCCCAATTATCCGGGCATTTAGTTTTTGTCGCACACACGCACCGATAACGATCTGTGTTCATCTCAGTTTATGACACTTTCTTTTTGAGGTGGTCCTCAGTTTATGTATGTTACCGGAAAAACCAGAAATCCGTATGCACATTCTTGTTTAAATGACTACACAAAATTCTTAGGAATTATACAATAGCTATTATTTGTGTATTAAGAGCGCAAAATAGGACATTATCGATTGAGAGGTTGTTGCCATTCTCTCGAAATCGACAATGTCCATTTGCGCTCGAAACACATACAAGATTTTTTCTACAGACGCCACAGTGGAGTCCTCCACCATAAAAAAATTAATAAAATGTACACTTTGTACTTACACTACTACTCAATTAATAAGGATTAATATAAAGAAAAAACGTCTTTTATATTTAATTTTAATTTATCGTTATTTCTTATTCTTCTTGACCTATTGCTTCAATCTAATCTAAACATTTTATACTTTCGTTTTTGTAAATGAATGCCCTATTTTATTTTCACAATAGTGCGGTATTTTTTTTTTTTTGGTTATGTAATATACCGACAGAGCAGTTATGTCAGATTTATTTGTAAAGGTGGTCTCGTATGTGTCACTACAGTGCCATTAGTTCCTAACTAAACGTTTCCATCAAGAATGTAGACAAGTGACATTTCTCAACATTGTATAGTTAGAAATTTGGACAGCGAGCGTTTTTTCTACTTTGTCGCGCAAGTGACATTTTGCGTTGACAAAAGAGAGCGCAAATGGCTACTTTCTATGTAGACTGCAGAAAAAAATCCTTAACGTACAATGACCGATTAATTTTGAAATTTCCAAACAAAAAGTTTTGGTTTTTCTTAAAATTTTCATATAAAATGAAAAAGAATAGAGACTATTATTTAATTTTGTTTTTTCGTTCTAGGTGAAATAGTAACCCGCGAACCATTAGACCGGGAATCCAAAGCAACCTATGACCTCATCGCCGAAGCCCGTGACCAAGGAACTCCATCCAGAAGCTCCCGAGTACCAGTCCGCATTCAAGTCACTGACGTGAACGACAATGCTCCAATCATTGTCGACCCTCAAGAAGACGTGGTCAGTGTTCGTGAAGAACAATCACCTGGCACAGAAGTTGTGCGCGTACGCGCCATAGACTCAGACAATGGATACAACGCGAGCATTACCTACTCAATATTAAAAGGCAGGGATTCGGATGGTTATGGTATATTTACAATTGATCCTATCAGTGGGGTTGTACGTACAAGACTTGTGTTGGATCATGAAGAAAGAGCTATTTATAGGTTAGCGGTTGCTGCTACTGATAGCGGTAAACCCCCTAGACAAACAATTAGGTTATTGCGCGTAGAAGTATTAGATTTGAACGACAATCGTCCAACTTTTACCAGTTCAAGTCTTGTGTTTAGTATACGCGAAGATGTTAAAATTGGTCATGTAGTCGGATCTGTAGCCACTTCAGAACAAAGTGACAGTGACAACCTAATAAATAACAGAGGAGTCGGACATATAACTTATACATTAACCTCACTCACATCGGATCAAATTTCTGGCGCTTTTGATATAGATAGAAGTACCGGATCTTTAGTAGTAGCTCGCCAACTCGACAGGGAAACTCAATCAGAATATCGATTAGAAGTACGCGCTTTGGACACAAGTGCCATGAATAATCCGCAAAGTAGTGCAGTGACTGTTCGAGTTGAAATATTAGACACTAACGACAATGCGCCAAAATGGCCACAAGATCCAATAATTGTTCCGGTTTCCGAAGATACTTCAATCGGCAATTCAGTTTATAATTTTTCTGCCAACGATTCCGATAGCGGTCCAAATGGAGAAATACGCTACACTTTAGTTAAAAGTTTTCCAGAAGGGACAACAGTTTTTAGTGTGGACAGCCTAACAGGAACATTAACACTCATATCTCCATTAGATTATGAAACAATGCCCGAATATACTTTAATAATAAAAGCTACAGATCAATCCAAAAACATTTCCGAACGATTGAGTACTAGTGTTACAGCTAGAGTAATAGTAACAGATTCAAACGATAACGCCCCAAAATTCGTTTTTCCCGTTTCGTCAGTTGTTAATGTCAACAACGGAGTTACAGTTGGTATGGTAGTTTGCCATGTAGTTGCAGTAGACGCAGACAGTGGCGACAATGGTCGAGTAACTTATGTTGTTTCTGGTGGAAACGAAGACGGAAGATTTTCTCTTGGATATGATACAGGAGTATTAACTCTAGCTAAAAATTTTATGTCGGAAAATGAAGAAAACGAATCGTTTCATACTTTAAATGTAACAGCTAGTGATCATGGTACTCCTACAAAACAAGCCCATTTTACTTTAAAATTGCACGTTCATGGATCATCGCAACACCCTCCAAGATTTGTAAATTCAATTTATAAAGTTAAAATCCCTGAAGATGCAACAATAGGGAGCTTTGTGGTTAAAGTCGTCGCTAAAGCGACTTTAATGGAAGGAAATTTGTCATATTTTATCCCAAACGGAATAGCTGATAATTTATTCACAGTCGATTCGAAATCTGGAATTGTGTCAACTAAAGGAATTTTAGATCGCGAAAAAATAGAAGAATACACTATCCCCATTTACGTAACAGATTCCATCGGACGAAATTCAGACTCACAATCGCATAATTCTCAATTTGATGTTGCCATGTTAACAGTAGAAATAACAGATGTAAATGATCACGCACCAGAATTCAGAACTGGTTCTTGTTACCCATTACTCGTTCCAGAAAATGGTGAATTTGCTGTTATCCATAAAGTAGTTGCCATGGATTTGGATAGCGGATATAATGGAAAAATAACTTATTCAATATCAGCTGGA
Source organism: Harpalus rufipes (assembly GCA_951394225.1). Lineage (NCBI taxonomy): Eukaryota > Metazoa > Arthropoda > Insecta > Coleoptera > Carabidae > Harpalus > Harpalus rufipes. Next base: position 77,030,928 of record OX596274.1, read on the forward strand.
AATATTGGAAACAAATTTACGATTGATCCAAAAACTGGAGAATTGAGCGCCAAACCTTTGGATAGAGAAACACAAAGTAGATATACTTTGACTATAGTTGCGCAAGATAACGGAAAACCAACAACTTTACAAGGATCGTGTAATATTTCAATAAGAGTTGATGATGAAAACGATAACGACCCTAAATTCGACAGTCTAAGATATTCAGCTACTGTTGCAGAAGATGCACCATCAGATACTTCTATACTTAAAGTTCATGCAACCGACGCGGACATAGGATTAAATTCCCGAATAATTTACTCTCTGGCAAATGAAACTTATTGGTTGTTTCGCATCGACAACAAAACTGGCATAATTACAACAGCAGGACATTTCGACCGAGAGAAAAAAGATTCGTATGAATTTTTTGTCGTAGCTACAGACCAAGGAAAATACGACGCACGATCTCAAAAGGTGTCAGTGCGGATAACTATATCTGATGTTAATGATAACAAACCAGTATTTACTCAATATCCGTTTAAAGAGAAAATCCCGGCCTATCTTCAGCCGGGACAAACTTTATTACAAGTTTCTGCTACCGACGAAGATATTGGCATTAATTCAGAAATAGTTTACGGACTTCATAACGAACCTACGAACAGTAAATTTAGAATTAACCCGAATTCTGGTGTCTTGACTGCTTCGCAAAGTTTAGCCAGCGAAAATGGAAAAATAATCTATCTACATATATCTGCTACCGATAAAGGAAATCCACCTCGAAGTTCTATTGGTTTGGTGGAAATAAGTGTTGGAGACGTTCCAAACAGCAGTCCTAGATTGCGGTTTCAAAATATAACCTATGCTATTACTTTGGCAGAAAATACTCCCGAATCAACTGAAATCATACAACTTTCAGCTGTAAGAAGCGATGGCAGAAGACAAAAAGTTTTGTATTCTTTTGGTCGTGGTAACGAAGGAAATATATTTTCAATTGATTCAGACTCTGGACGAATATGGGTCCGTGATTCTTCGTTACTAGACTACGAAAAACAACCAGAACTAAAACTTGTAATTGAAGCAAAAGCAGATGGTTCTCCCACATTATACGGGTACTGTAACCTAACTGTCCAACTTATCGATCAGAATGACAATTCACCAAAATTCACCCAACAACAATATTCCGCATCCGTATGGGAAGGCAACAATAAAGGAACTTTTGTTATGAAGATTGCAGCTTTTGATGAAGATCAAGGTCAAAACTCAAGAGTGCTCTATCATATTGTAGATGGAAATCATGATAATGCTTTCATAATCGAACCGGCTTTCAGTGGTATTGTCAAAACAAATATCGTTCTAGATAGAGAAATAAGAGATACGTATAGATTAACTGTTATTGCCACTGATAAAGGAGTACCACAAATGACAGGGACAGCGAGGATTAGAATTAATATTGTTGATGTAAATGATAATCAACCTACTTTTCCTCCACATAGCGTCATTACAGTCAGTGAAGGTAAGAACATTATTTATTTTCTCCATATTTTTGATACCGTAGTTATACCTTAGTCGGGTGTGGGATATCTAATGTACCTTAAGCCTGGTTTATATTTACACAGAACAGAATGGAATAGAATAGGAATAGAAATTTTTAAGACCATTTATAGATTGCATTGAATAGAATAGTTTGGAATAGAATGACGTCACTTTTGTATCACTTTTACACTAAATTAACTAATTTATTGGTTATTTTTTTCTTTCACTAATTTCATTTAGAGCCGAGTAAATAATATCATTGTTTGTTTTTGCTAAAAAAGATAGTATTTCTGCAGAAAAACTGTTGTCCATAGTAAGTTTTTAGGTTTGAGATGGGCCAAAAGCAACGAAGTCACACCAGTCACACGAATATTAACGGAGCAAGCCGAATGGGATAGAATAGAATAAGAAATAAAATTTGGTTATTTCCTATTCTATTCCATTCTGCGCTAGTATAAATGCTTCCATGCATTTACATTGGTTTATATTTCTATTCCCTGTGCTATTCTGTTCTATTCTATTCCATTCTATTCTATGCAATCTATAAATCAGGCTTTACAGTGCATCGAACCCGCCAAAAACTGGGTTCGGTTCAGGTTCAGATTGATTCGTTTCTTGAAAAATGGGTACGTGCGCGGTTCTGATTCAAGCATTAATAAAATTTGCGATTTTGTTCCGGGTTCAGGTTCGTTTCGACCTAATGAAAATTCAATTCATGTTTTTTTAAATAGCAATCTTTATAGAGAAATAAATTAAAATGCGAGTCGGAATTTATAAGTATTGCAACGAAAAACAAAAACGAACACATTTTTCACGAAAAATCAACACATACAGCAACGTAGAAGTAGAAGGCGTCGATCGTCGATGATCGGCTATAAGTATTACGATTACGTTTAGAATTGAACCCTGGACCAGAATTTTAATACCCGGTTCGGTTCCGACTCGGGTTCAATTGAAAAATATATCTGAGATTCGGTTCTGGGTTTGGTTTCGCTAAAATGTTACGGTTTGGTTCGGTTCAGGTTCAGGTTCGATGCCCTGGTACCTTATTCAGGCAATTTCTTAAACATTTTTTTCTTAAAAATAATGAATGAACGATTAAATAAAAAAATAACTATATTTTATTTTTTCCAGGAACTGAAGTCGGAACAGTGCTAACATCTATGACAGCCAATGACGTCGATACTCATCCAGTACTAACCTACAGTTTTTCCCAAGATAATGACGATAGTACTCTGACAATGTTCAGCATTGATCGGTTTAGTGGAAAAGTGATCCTAAGCAAAAATCTTGATTATGAAACTCAACAGGAATACCAATTAAAAGTAACAGCGTCTGATTCAGCTCATACTGCCAACACAATGCTTACTATTCGTATAACGGATATTAACGATAATACTCCCGTGTTCCAACAACCGGCCTATCATGCTCTTCTACCAGGTAGGGTTTTTATTTTAATTATATTCACAATTAAATTCGAAGCTAACACAATAATTTCATGCTGACTTAAAATTGTAAGCTAAGCAGAGGTATTTTCATGTAACCATTTATAACGAAAATTTTCATTCAGAACACTTCTGGTTCAGATTTTCAGATTCGGAAAACTTTACGTGTCCTAGGTTTTTTTTAAATTGGTAGTGAATTCGCATGCGCATTGTGATCGCATAATGGTCAAATGCAAGGGTTGCCTTTTATATTTCGGTATAAGAGAACAAAAAAAAAATGTCAAAAATGGCTTTATTGTTTTTCAAAATATTCTCCATGAAGATCAATACACTTTTGCATGCGTGTGAACCAATTTTCGAAACATTTTTTCTACTCCGATTGAGGTATCTCCAAAACATGCATTTTGAACGTATCAACCGCTTCTTCAGGTGTCGAAAAATGTTAACCTCGCAATTTGTTTTTGATATTCGGGAATAAAAGAAATCATCAAATCGATGTTTTGAGCGCTCAAAAAGTCACTTGTTTGAGCCGATGTGTGAGAGCTCGCATTGTCGTGGTGGAGAATGATCCGTCTTCGGCGGTTGGTTTTCCTTATTTCTCCGAAGACTTGTGGCAAACAAATGGTTGTGTACCATTCAGAATTGACCGTTCTACGTTGCACCAATGGTACGGTTGAGACATGTCTAGTTTTTCTGAAAAAACAGGCGACCATTTGCTTCGAAGTGCTTCGAGCACGAACGACTTTTGTTGGGTTTGGTTCACCTTGGAAGACCCATTAGCCCGTACTACGATCACGGTTTTAACTAAAACGCTGTTTTAAGAAGTGTCAGATATCATTATTTAATAACAATAATAAATAATATCGAATTTATCAAAATAAGATTTAGAAGCAGAATATAGTTTGTACTCAAACAAATATTTTTAAAAAAATCGATCTTCAAACATACGTGCAAAATTAAATGTTGAAATTTGAATTTGACATTTTTTAAAACAGCGTTTTAGTTAAAACCGTGACCGTGGTACGGCCCATACAGTCGACTGCTGTTTACTTTCGGGTTCATACGCGTAAATCCAGGATTCGTCACCTGTCACGATGTCATACATATGTTTTGAAGCACCGCGATCGAATTTTTTGAGCATGTCTTGCGACCAATTTACACGAGCTTGTTTTTGAGCGATTGTCAAATAATGTGGGATTCAACGCGAACAAATCTTTTTTACGGTCAAATGTTCATGCAATATTGAATGTATGCTGGTCCCACTAATGTCCAAGGAACCTCAATCTCACGATAAGTCACATGACGATTTTGCAGTATCAGTTCACGCACCGCATCAATGTTTTTTGGAACAACAACCGATTTTAGACGACCTTCACGAAATTCGTCCATGAGCGAAATACGGCCACGATTAAATTCAATAAACCATCGATAAACACTGGTCCTTGATGGTGCTTCATCGCCACAAATCGAATTAATTACATCGATGCACTGTTGTTGAGTTAATCGACGACGAAAGTTGTAAAAAATAATTGCACGAAAATGTTCACGATTTAATTCCATTTTTTTGGCCCATACAACACAAATTGCGCTCGTACGTCAAAACGTTCTGAGTACATATACCGTCAAAAATGTGAAACTTTACGATGGAGATGTCACATGCCAGATGGCAGCACTAAAGTTGCCCAATCCCGAAATATAAAAGGCAACCCTTGTATTCTACCATCTACAGTATTTTATCATGTTGCTCATAGGTGTCTCACCTAAATTTCAGGAACAAGTAAAGGTGGTTGTAAATGGCATTAATTTTTAAGCGGAACAATTTCCACCTCAAGTGCAAGTTAAGCAGAGTCTAAAGTGCGTTTTTCTTATATTTCAGAGGGCCGTTCCGATTTGAATTTGGAAGTATTACGAGTAAACGCAAGCGACGCAGACAGTGGCGACAACGCACGAATAAAATATTCTATCCTGAATCCAGTTCGCGGCTTTACTATCGGCGAATTTTCTGGAATAATCTACGTCAACCAAAGCGCATTATCTCCTTCAATGCAAGATGCTCAAATGGCTGTAGTTGCCAGTGATTCCGGCGTTCCTCCTCAACAATCGGTTGCTTCTGTCCGGGTGAAGATCAACAGCGGAAATGGTATTCAACCAAACTTCTCCAACAAGGAATACAAGTAAGTCGATAAAAGCGTTAACTAAAATACGATAAAAGAATATACAACTTTTGGGTTGAGCTAACTATTATTTTTCTTCTTTCAGGGTTCGGTTATCAGAAGATTCCCCGAAAGGAACAACAGTAGTAGAACTCTCCCCTCCAGAATTTGGTAACCGGAAGCAATCCAGCCAATTCTTTATTGCTGATGGCAACGAAGACAAGAACTTCGAAATAGCAAATCCCAACGGCGTTATCGTCCTAGTCAGATCTCTTGATCGAGAAGTAAAGGATTCGTACACTTTACATTTGTTAGCCAGTGATTCAGGTCTCAGAATAGTTGATACCAATGCTAGTGTCATCACGGTGCAAATATCCGTGGATGATATAAATGATAATGCACCTATTTTCCAACAAACAGACTATGAAGTTACAATTAGTGAAGCTACACCAGTAACGACGTCCGTTATTCAGATTATTGCGACAGATTTGGATTTGCCTGGAAGTCCAAGCTCTGAAGTTGTTTATGATATTACTTCCGGAAACGATTTAAATTTATTCGAATTGGATTCTACTTCCGGAGTTTTGTTAGTCAAAAATTCTCTTGATTACGATAATGGCATTACCGAACATAGTTTGGTAGTACGGGCATGTGATCAAGCCGCAAATCAATTATGTTCAATGACCAATATTCAGATTACTTTGCAAGACGAAAATGATAATGCCCCAAGATTCCCAGTTACAGAATATTTAGAATTTGTAGGAGAAAACGAACCAATTGGTACTGCAGTTTTCACAGCACACGCTACCGATTTAGATAAAGGAGTTTTTGGAATGTTGAACTACACAATAGTTTCTGCGATTTCCGCTGGATACAGCGGCATAGACGAATCCTGGAAACTATTCCGTGTTGATCCATCAACTGGTTTAGTATCAACAGCAGCAGTTTTTGACTATGAACAAAAGAATCGGTATGTGTTCACATTACGCGCTAGTGATTTTGGTGGACGAACAGCTAATGTTAAAGTACGCATCGAAATCGAAAGCAGAGACGAATTCCATCCTCAATTTACGGAAAGGACGTACCGTTTTATTTTGGCAACACCTTCTTCAAATTATCTTCCTGTGGGTTATGTAATTGGGCATGTAACAGCCACAGATAGAGACAAAGGACCCGATGGAAGAGTTGTATATCAGTTGACGACTCAACACCCTTATTTCAAAATGAATCGAACGACAGGGGCTGTAACAGTTAAGAAGAAATTGGATAATGCAGCTGTTACTTTAGACGCAAGTCGAGATATAAGTTTGGTAGTAACTGCTAGTTCAGGAAGACAAGGGTCACTTACAAATATGACTGTTGTGGAAATTATTTTAGATCCTTTAGCAGATCCCGGCACTAATCTTGCCAGCGGAGATCCAAGATATGACAGAAATCCGAATAATGGGACAGCAGTTGCTGCTGCAAATGGAGGATTAGCAGATTGGGCACTTGGATTACTAATCGCCTTAGTTTTTATTGTTCTGAGTTTTGGTGGTGTGTTTTTATATTTACACATGCGTAACCGACGAAATAAAATAATAAATAAACCAAATTTAAGTGCACCAGATTCAGTGGCCAGCACTAACAATTACGTGGATCCTAGTGCATTTGACACAATTCCAATAAGAGGAAATGCCAACGGACAAGTCAATCAATTTGCTCCACCAAAGTACGACGAAATCCCCCCGTATGGGCCAGGTCCCGGCCATCACCCTGCGAGTTCAAACTCAGGAGCTGCAACTACTTCCGAATTATCAGGTTCAGAGCAAAGTGGATCTAGCGGCCGAGGTTCGGCAGAAGATGGCGACGACGGAGATGATGAAGAAATACGAATGATCAACGAAGGACCTTTACAACGAGATTCTGGCATAATTGGGCACAGAAACAACGACGTAGAAATGGATGATGATAATCTTTCGGATGTGTCTGTGCATAATACACAAGAATATTTGGCGAGATTAGGTATAGTTAATGCTGGACAAAGTGCATCTGGTCAGGTAGGCCCAGGATCGAAAGATAAGGATTCGCATCATAGTTCAGTTCCAGTAGCAATGGATGCGCATATGCATATGTTTGATGAAGAAGGTACTGGTGAACCTGATATTACTAATTTAATATATGCGAAACTTCAAGATGTAGGAGGGGGCAGTGAACGAGCAAGTTCCGCTGATGAAGGCGCTGTTGCCGTTCTTGCTCCTCAACCATCAATGAATGGATCGCTTAGCAGTATCGTGCATAGTGAAGAAGAATTAACGGGTAGCTATAACTGGGACTATTTACTAGACTGGGGTCCGCAGTACCAACCACTTGCGCACGTGTTTTCCGAAATAGCTCGCCTGAAAGACGATTCCGCGAGTGTGGCGAGCGCCGCGAGTGGTGGATCTAGTGTAAAAAGTAAAAGTTCTGGCGCTGTAAAAACAGTCCCGCCGCCATTGTTGACGAACGTAGCGCCTCGAGCTTTAAAAGCACCGGCTTCCAGCCACCATACCGTGTTACCGCGGTCGCCAATTTCGCACGATTCGGCGGGAGCGGCGTTCGCAATGTCGCCCAGTTTTTCTCCATCATTATCGCCACTTGCCACCAAATCGCCATCCATCTCTCCACTGGTGGCGCCCGGTCTGCCCGTTCTCCGGCAAGCCGCGCAGTCTCGTCAAGCCAAAACTGTCGTGGAGGCCGAATTGCGAATATGAACTTGATATCTAGTGAATTCATAGACTTTTAACAATTGTACATATTAAAATTTTAACAAATTTTTTGTAAATATTGTCAATGCAATGTAGAATGTTGTATGTTACGACAGCCATGTTACGCCATCAATTATTATTGCTAAGTAAATATTCATGGGAGTGAGCGATAAATGAAAATCAGATCAAAAATTTTTTTGTTCTTTATTTTAAAAAAATATTTATTGTGTGTATATCGAAAGTCTGACTTCATTTCTCGCTTGTTATACTCTCAAATGTTGTGCTCAAAGGAACATCCTGTAGCAAAATTCTTACTAAGACTTTAAAGTATTTGTATGTAATGAATTGTGCATGTAAGTGTAAAAAATATCTTTGTACAAAATAAATAAATAATTAAAACTTACATGCTGACGTTTCGGAATAACTTATACCTTCTTCATGGTAAGTAAAATCTTACAAATTCTTGAACAAAAAATCAGGTCCACATAAATACATAATGGGCTGTTAGTATAAACATCTAATTAAGAGTAATTAGTGAGCAGTTAGTTAACATTGTTTTTTCTCTGTCAATCGTTTAAAGAAAACAGTGTTTTCCTCCAAAGTAATTTTTATAATTGATCGATACAGTGGCACATTATCCTATGGGCAATTGCCTGGAGCCCCATAAACAGGGGAGCCCCACCCAATGTTTTTCATACACATTATTGTTGTAAGATTATCAAAATTTAAATTAAATGTCTTTATTGGTGGCAGCCTCATACCTTTTTTTATAAACTGTATAAGAATATCGAAATGGAGGATTAATTCTATCTTTCCTAATGACAATTTTAAAAATATGTATATTTGTTAGGTCCTGTTTCCAATGCTTCAGCAGATCGATCTTTCAATGTCCGTAGATGAATTAAAAATTATATAAGAAATTCATTTGGACAAATTATTTACTAATCTGGCATTATTTAAACACAGATTATATCATTTTCACTGTTTTTTACGTCTCGCTGAGAGGTATTGTATTCATGCTAATAATGGCATATCCAGATTTTAATGATTAAGCACGTTTTAAGGTCCTTACAACCCGATTTTAATATTTTTAAGATAACTGTGTGTGTGAGGAGGTTGGAAGGACGATATCTCAAAAACTATAATATGTATTTAATATCAGTTTAACTACGTCACAGATAAACCTATCTGTGACTATGTATTTCTCAATCGGACATTACTGGGAAGGGCTGAAAAGGTTTTGGTAATAATTGGACAACCGGAAGTAGCAAATTCTTTTGCTTGTATTAAAGAAGAGTAAATTCTCTATCTAATACATATAAATATTTTGTTGTATCTTTTATAGATTTAGAGATCAAGAAATATAAGGTATAAAATAATCTGTTGTAATAAATCTCACAACCCAAAAAATGTCATGGAAACCAATTAAAAAATTAAAATGTTTGTAACTGACAGCGTCAAAAATCCAGAGAAGATTTTTTCTGGGAAGTACATAAATTATATTATTTCTAGTACTATAATTAAATATGTAAAATTATAAGTATGTTACATATAGCCTTCAAAAATACTGTCAATCTCGACAATAAATTGGACATTTCGAAAAATTAGAAGAGGACGAAATTTCTCCCTAGAATAAATTTAAAATTAAAAAATCTAAATATAAAGAATAGATGAAGTAGAATTTTTGGTGTAGATTGTAGGTATATAGAAATGTTAAATACAATAGGACGTGAGCAGTTATGTCACTTTGTTGGCCTTGACAAGCAGATATGGGGGCCCGTATCAGAATGATAACTAGTAATTATGTACATAGATGTCCATGTGGTTTATTTTCCTCGACAAGTAAATTCTACACTCCTGGTGACAAATTAACTACGTGAATTTAGAAAATCTTGAAATTTTTAATGAAAAATTCTGACATTTGACATCTATGTACATAATTACTAATTGTCATTCTGACACGGGCACCCATATCATTTTGTTTTACATAAATTATAGACGATTTCGGGCGACATAACCGTTCACTTGCTTGGATTAGTTACGGTCAGCTACGGTATGATATGGTCAGTGGTGGCGCCAAAAATCGTCTGGTTCACTTGTTGACACTGAGCTTGGTGGTTATGTATATTCGTGATATTTAAAACTGTCAAAAATAGTGTCTGAGTTAAAATGCATATATAAGAAAATTAAATTATGTTTATATTAACACTGGAGGATGAATTAAATACTTCAGTGTTAATAGTGGATTATTTATATTCTTTAATAAAAATAATGATACTGTTGTTCTGTAATGTATGAATAAATATAATTGTAAACGAGACTTTTGCGAAAAATGGAAATCTAATTATTGAAATTATGATTTTTTTACATTTTCCCATGTCTTGCTTTACAATCAAAGAATTTCTAAAAGAACTAAGAACATTAATACACATTAAAAAATCTAGTGGAGGTTTTATTTCGGTTCCTTTAGAAAAAGCAATGTCATGTGGCTAAAGGCGACACATTAATATCAACAAGCGATAGATTTAAATTGCTAAATCTTCAACATGCTTCATTATTCCTCGAGGTAATACATTTTATAGAATAAGTATCATCTACAAACAAATCCGTATTATTTTAATTCGTTTTTTAAACTTTATTCTGTACTTACATTTTCGTAATAAATTCGTTACTTCCACAGTATTGCATATTTCTACAATATCTCAAATAACAGAGAAAGTTAGATTATCCATATATAGGCAACGAAAAAATCCCTTTTTGGCATAAAGACCACGACACCGACTGTTCTGACATTTCAAAATAAAATGACATAATAAAAAAAGATAGAAATAGTGAACAGTGAGCTGACCCGGCTCGCAAACCCGTTCACCTATGAACACTGATCCAAGCATACCGGGTAAGCTGCTCCTAGCGCCCGAATGTGTGAACGCAACATACCGCAAGTGAACTGTTGTCGCCCGAAATCGCCTTAAAATAAATATGCCATCATGGCTTATTACCCATTTCTGGATGTGCCAATCTGTTTTTATTAGCAGATTTCGGTAATGACGATATATTTGTACCGTTTACGGTGTTTATCAATGGCGCTCAGAGCTGTCGCCTCCACAAATCAATCGCGGGAGAAAGTGCCTGTAAAACCATTTAATAAGTAATATCGTAAAACACTGTACTTTGTTCGGGCCCCCAAATTTGAGTTTGCCTGGGGCCCCATGAAGCTATAACGCACCACTGGATCGATAGAGAAAAACCAATTAAAGTGGCGCGACATAATAATTTAATGCATAACTATATATATGTAAATTAATTTTGTGAATTTTTATTGTTGAAGACTTAGTGCTTGTGCTAGTGAACAGACGTCTGGTTTGCTCGTATTCCGAAGAAGGCTTTTTGATGCTTGGAGGCGATTTTTGGACACCTGTAGTACCTAAAGCTTACCAGGAGATTTAATTTATTTTTGGTAAGATTTATTTTGTTATGTTCGCATTTCAATTAGACATAGTACTTATTTATAAATCAATAATTCAGAAATGAATTGAAAATTTTCTATCCTTTTAGTAAGATAAATTTTAATTAAATATTTATTGTTTTCAGAAATCACGATTGTAACCACAGTTGTCGCTTCGTAGAAAATACAATTTGAAGTTTCAAAAATTTGCAATAGATGTCTCATTCTCAATGAAAACAGTCCATAGTGTACGTCCTCTGCCATTACAGGTCCAATAAGTTAGGAATTCCCACGTTATTTGTAGTTTCTACACCTAGAAAATGAATGAATTTCATTGACCCCGTAAATAAACAATAATTAAGTAATTTAATATATTGCACTAGAAGTTTTATTGTTCCATGCAAAATTAACGGTTTATATTCATTTCTGGGTTTACCATTTTACTTTTATCTGCAGTTTTCGGTGACCTTTTTTATTCATTTTAGTCAATACTATGTTTTTAAAGTTTGTAACCGAAGTTGTGAAATACCTTGTATCATATACTGTCGAGGTCGTTTATCACGCGTCACTTCCCAAATTGTCAAAGCTATAATTAAATTTATTACATATTTTCATTCTACTATTTGTGCTTTATAAACACTACATATTGTCTTACAGCTCAATATTTATTAGTATAAAAACGAACTTTAATGAACTGAATAAATACTACACAAAGATGAAATAAATGTTATAACAAATAGCCAGTACGAAGGAATTTAATTCCGTTACAAACAAAATACAATTATAAAGTTTTTATTTGACAAAATTAAATGATGACATGGTGGTGTAACAAGTTATTTAAAGATCTTTCCTTGGTTGAATTTTCTGCCTTCTTTGTCAGTTCCGGTCCAAGAGAAGTACTGTTTTACCAGATCCTTTGTGGAGTCGGCGCTGGCGTCTAGTTTGGTCCAGTTGTAAACCTCGTAGTCTATTTGCCAATCTGGGCTCAACTGAAAATAAAACCATAATAAGAAATAATTATGTTTGATTAAAAAAATTACAGGAAAATGTTAAGAATGTCTTTACCAAATGATTTATAAACACAAATCAGATGGATGATGACACTCCTGTTAATATATCTCTCTTTGTTACGAAACAAACTACCATTCGTTTTTGTGTCGCCTTTGAGAGAGAAATTTAGTCACACATTTAAATATTTAAAAGATTGTTTATCTTACCTCGAAGGCAAGCTGCGGACCTCTCCAGACCCAGATTCCAGAGATGCTGCTGTTGTTGTCATCGCCAAAGAGACAGACGGAAGCGAAGGCCTGTTTACGCATCTTGTCCAGTCGTTGGAACATACCAGTGATGAGATTACAACTCATAAACACCTTGCTAAGTTCGTCGTTGTACTTGTACTCCCCAAGCCAGATGGAGTAGTTCTCAGGGTCGAACTTCTCCCAGAAGTACGGGATGGATTTTGCTTCGTCTTCGTTGGAATAGCATCTCTTGAAGTCATCGAAATTGAAAGTTCTAGAAAGAATTGAATAAAAATAACAACGTTCGCTATTCGAGAATGAAAGTACTTTTAGAAATAGGGCCATCCCACATTTTTTACCTTCCGTCACCTCTAGGTAAGGAAGGTATTGTCTTTGGTCAAAAAATTCGGTGGTGAGTTTTCATTGAATAAGCACGTTTTAGGGTCTTTACAATACGATTTTACTATTTTTACGATGATGTCTGTATGTGTGTATGTGTGTGTGTGTGTGTGTTCGTGTGTGTGTGTGTGTGTGTGTGTGTGTGTGTGTGTGTGTGTGTGTGTATGTATGTATGTGTGTGTATGTTTCCGCCGTTTCGTGCACGATATCTCCAATACTAGAATTCCAAAAATTACAATTCTTGCGTATTCCTCTTCCTTACAACCATATGCAGACCTGTTTAGATTTTGGTTATAATTGGTCAACCGGAAGTACCCTCATTTGAAGATTTTAACAGTTTTTCTTGAAAAAATCAGTTAAATGTTATTATAACTTAAAGATTATATAATTGTCTATACGATTTGATTGCATTTTATATTTGATATTCAACAGATATAGAGTTAAAGAAGAATAACGATAATAAATTTGATATAAATTTCATAATTCAGCCAGCTATGCTAACTTAACCATGGAAACTACTAATATATTCAGGTAATTCAAATTGACAGATGTCAGTATCAATAAAATGTAAATCAATGAAAGAATAAGGGAAGTAACTCTAGTGTTACAAGTTTCTAGATATGAGAGACGATTACATTGGTTTGAACATGTTATGAGGAGAGATGAATATATTAATAGAAGGTGGAAGAAACATAGGAAGACCAAATATAAGATGAAAAGACTGTATTGTAGAAGACTTGAGAGAAAAGGAACTGAATGAGGACGACACGCAAAACAAAAATGAGTGGAAGAAAATAAAAAATAGCGTCCCCCTAACGAATGGGAAAAACTAAAGAAGAAGATGTCAGTGTCTAGTGCAATTTGCAGTTTGTTTATGAAATAACTTTACTGGAAATATAGGATCTTTTACAAGAAAATTTATGTATGGGGCGCGTGCAGTAACATGACTTTTACCCATGTCAAAATGACAGCAATTAATTATGTCCATAACTGACAAGTGTTATAATTTTTCAATCAAAATTTCATAATTTTCTTATTTCATGTGGTTTGTTTGTTATCAGGAGTATCAGGAGTATGGAATTCAGTTGCCGAGAAAGGCATAATATCAATATATAATAATCACATAATACCAAAAATTTAGAATCTTTTGCAAGAAAATTTATGTATGGAATTTGTACATAATACACAGGATTGACGAAAGGTATTGTGCTACCCACATCAGATTTTTTTATTTTAATTTCGTAAAATATAGATCAAAATATTCATCTCTGTGTATTTTTTACACAATATAAATGTATATATTTGGCGATATACTGTTTTAAAAATATCAAGTATTTTTGAAATATATCGTGACGTCAAAAATTAAAAGACTAGGTTCGTGGAATGCACATTTTACCCTAGCGGTGAAAAATAGAAATAACATCTGTCATTCTACAAGTTCAAGGTCATTTGTGTTTTGATTTGGTACATGTTCACACGTGAGTAGAGTAGCGTATTTAGATTTCAGTGAGTTTTTAATTTAATAATGGAACCCAGATATAAAGAGGCAAATTCTAACAATCTTTCAAAAGTAGACGTTAGCGTGATAAATGATTTTTTTTTATAAAAAGTTCTGAGTTTCGGAATGCTGAAGTTCAAAACGTAAAAATGAAAAGGTATGTCTTAATTTTCATTTTATTATAATTCTTTTTCAATGGGATTATTTTTTAAAGAGCTGTTTGAATTTTAAACTTTACCGCCGTGCTAACTCCACATGATTTGTGAAGCGCGGCAACTCAAATTAAGAGTGCGTACCACAAACTCGGATTTTAATTTGTGATGTCACAGTAAAAGTCTGCGAAAAAGTATTACGAAAATTATGAATGAAAAGTAATAAAATTGTAACTATTTTTCATGTAAAAGCAATGAAATTGTCTAATTTTTTTTATTTCTACAAAAAAAATGCATATATTTTTTTATGGGATGGCCCCATTATGAGGATGGGATGATAACTACAAGGAGGTATTGATAAGTTCTGATGTTAATTATCAAAATTATTTTGGTACTACGAGGGCCGTCCAAAAATGAAAATAATAAAATGGGTAGCTAAATTTAAACATGGTCGTACCAGCTAGGTTAATGATGAACATTCAGGATAGCCAAAAACTGCGAAAGAGTTCACCAAATGATACTGGATGATCGCCGAATAAAAGTTGGAGAGATATCCATGGAGAATTGGATCATATTCGTTCTTTCTGTTTTTGATCATATCCCTAGCACAAAATTCAGAATAACGATGTGAATTTTCGAATAGTTTTAAAATACCGATTACGTCAACCAGATTGCTCTAATTTGTAGTTACAGGGGGACCGCTGGTATTATTGTTTATATTTTGTATTTGTACAGGATGGAACAATTTCGAGTTCCTTATATAAAAAACTTTCTATTATGCACGTTACAGAAAATTAATTTAGGTCTTTATGGGCCATCTTTTTGAGACAATAAATACAGTGTGTTCAAATAAAAACCTAACTCGGAGTAGGCTATGAACAGGGAAACGTATGCCTGATTATTATTCAATTCAAAAGTGAAGTTGTCAAAATTGATCTTGAAATGTAATTTTAAGAAGAAAAGATAATAAAGAAGGATACAGTATATTGCCATTCCCCGTTTTCTAATTTATTTCCATTTCTAAAATAAGAATCAAGAAGAAAGGCTTTGATATCTTTTGATAACATTTTTGACAATATCTCGTGTCACACTGACATTTAATTAACTACTTTTAAATTGTTATACGTTTCCTTGTTCATAGCCCACTCCGAGTTAGGATTTTTTTTAACACACTGTACATCTTTTATTCATGTTTAAAACAAAACAATTTAGACTTGTTACACTTCGTTGAGAAGCTTATAAAATAAGGAAAAAGATATTTTCAATATGTTCCCATTAAAAAAAAAATGTTTGTATTATATCTCGCAATTATTAACTAAACACTACCAACGTCCAATCCATCCTCGTGTTTCAGGAGTCATGTTGAAAATTAAAACTGAATTTGACCGAAAAAATACTTGTTTCTTATGTTGCGCGAAAAACTTATCAATCCCCCCCCCCTACCATCCAATTTGAAAAAAATTAAATTCAAATTTATAAGAAAGAGGAAATATTTCACACAAGTTTAGAATATCTATAATACTCGCCGTCAAATAAGTTTGGACTTATGTTCAATTTTCCCCTTCTCCGCACGCTGTCCCTTGCCATGCGGTGTTGCCGCTTCTTCATAACTTATCACTTATCATATTCAACATAACCACTGAACTGGCAACAGTGTAGAAATCTCCAATCCATACTTATTTGACGGCAACTATATTTGTTACTATTTCACAAAATAGGAAAGAATGGGAGCTGCTTAGGAACATAAACGAGCTATTGATGTCTCGTCAACAGAAACCAATACGGTAAAATGAACATAAGTTCCTATAAACAACGTCCTATACTCTGTTCCACTTAACCAATTAATTAGATGGTACTAACGTCGGCGCAAATTTTAAACCGACGAAATTAAAAAATGACAATATTCAACTGCTGTCATCTGATATTTTATTAATATATTAAAAAAGGTATCATAACGCCATTGAAACTTTGTATATTCTAGCTAGTAAGTATGAAATACAAAGTATTATCTACCTGCTTTCCAAATTGGATAAAGATGATGCTTGACATTGCACATAAAAATGACACGAGATGTCATATGTCATGTGCACTAACACTAGAAATTACATTGCGTCAACTTGACTTCAATTTCAGCCAATCAGAGAGTTCAAAACTATACCTACAATACTGAATTGGTAAGGTGGAACACGGTATAGTATCCTACTAACGATATCAGAAGTGGGATAGATCTATTACTCAACATTGAATTTTTGCTTAAATATGGATAAGCGGGAAGTAAATTAAGAATAATTATGTCCTAATAGCCTACTTGCGTTATTGGGAATGGGAAAAAAGATTTGGACTTACCCTTTAGGCATGGAATCAAAGGGATCCTTCGACTTAGGTTCCTCTGCGAGCGCCAACTCCGCCGCATCAGGTTCCTCCACCGGTTCAGGCTCCTTCTCCTTTTTAGGCTTTTCCTTCTTCTCCTCTTTCGGTTTGGCTTCCTTCTTCTTACCTCCTTGAGGAGCACCGCCCTGTTGTTGTTGGAACTCTTGGTACTTCTTGGGGTCTACAGCGGCGGCTTTCTCACAGAGCTTAGTCTCTCCCACGACACCTCTGAACTGGGGTTGGTTTACAATGGTTAAGAACCAGCGGGTGACATTACCGAAGGGCTGGCGGAAGGCTGGATCCAGCACCATGGTGTAGAGTCTGTGGAGGTTGCAAGCCACAACGATGTCGGCGAGGGAGAGGCGTTCGCCGACCAAGAAAGTACGGGTGAGGAGATGGTTGTTTAGTACGGTCAGGATTTGTCTGACGTCTTCTCTCGCTCTTTCAAATGACTAAAATGAAATATATTACCTATGATAATATGCATCAATTTTAATGTCAATATTTTTTGCAGGTGTCAGTTTTAGTAGTATTAGACAAAAATTTGTGCATGTATAAAGGATTTTTTTTAGGAATAATAGTTAATTATGAATTAAGACACTAGTTCTATATTTCATCACGAATGTGTAAAATAAACGACATGAGTGATAATAAGAAACTTCAGTGCCAGGGTGCATAATAAATTTTATTTGAAATCAAAAAATTGTGAATGAAAGGAATATTTATTTTTATATGTTATGTTTTTATATCTGGCAGTCTGACACTCAATGTTGCTAATCTCATACATTGAAGTTATTGAAAAGAATACCCAAAATTGTGTTCGTTCTTCTTGCACATATTTTTTGTCAGTTTAAGTACAAATTTACTACAATCGTATAATGGATTACTTTAGTGCCGATTTCTGAAATTTTAATAATGATTTTCGTGCACTTTAGTGACGATTTTAAATAAAAACATCTTTAAAGGCTATTATTTATTTATTTTAATGTCCAGTCTATTTTTATAAACGGTATTTCAACCGTTCAATGGACCGTTCTACATCACAAAAATTCACGTACTAAGGGCTGTTTTCATAATAAACTTTATCTTCACTTTAACACTTTAAATTAAAATTAAAGTTGTGTTCGTTTTCATAATGTAACAACTTTAACGAGCACTGTAACATTACTTTCAAATTAAGATAGACTTAAAGTAATTTTAATTAGTTATAAATTGTGGCTGATTATGAAAACGGTCCTAAGTATACCAAATAATTTTAGTCGGGGGTACCACATCTAATATACAGGTTTCCGAATTTCGTTTGCAATCATTTAAAAGTTTGTGTTATAGCTCGAAAAATTACTGATAGAAAAATTATTTTACAAATAATTTTATATTCTGTGAAATGAATCAGGATTGACTTTTTTTTTTAAATAAATACGACAAAATAATTTCTACAAGATATAATATTCCATTTCATAAGGATTTTTTCAGGTTAATGACGTGCGTCTCCTGCCTTTTCATTTTACTATATCTAAACTTCAAAATAAATCAATAAATATTTCAAAATGTATTTGTCGCAGGGCGTGGCAATTTTATGCAGATTTCGGCACTTAAATATACATATTTTTTTATCAGAGAAAACTTTTACAAAAATGTCAGTTCATGGATAAACTTTAGAGGTAGATAGTACGTAAGCTCATTTCATGCAATAAATAAATTTTGATAAAGGTAAATCAAAATCCAGAATTGTAACTGGTTACTTCAATAATGTTCTTTTTGAAATTAAAAATACATGAATGTATGATTGCTACTTCTACTAATGCTTGATGTAACGCAAAAATAGAATGGTGCAATCATTTACTTTATCTCCCATTCTTACGATGATGCAACATATACAAAATCGTCTGTATTGAGAGAAAATAGTAAATAAAACAAAAAAAAATACCATTTTGTTGTACTGCATAATGCCCAACACTGGGAAAGTCCATCCATTGGATCCATGAACAATTTCACAATCCGCAAAAGTGAGCCACTGGATAACTTGAGCTCTTTCGATGTCAGAACTGCCACGGAGTTGGTCGTTAGCGATGAAATAAGCAATGGCATTGCTTTCGGCGATGCATCTTCCGTCAGCAGTTTCAAATGCCGGCACCTAATATTTATTACATAAATATCGTGGCGTATTGACACATAACCTAACACTGTTTGACATTTGTCACAACTCAAAATAATATTTATACCATTCAAAAACATACCTTTCCTGATGGGAATTTTCTTACGAAAGCTTCAGTCTTATTTGTCTTGCCGAACACAAAATCCGGTGCAATATTCACTTCAACACCAGCATATTGTGCAGCGACAAGTGCCTTCCAGGCTCTGAAGTTATCAGGATAAGTATACAGAGTCTGTAAAAAATATCTAATGAAAAACGTAAAATAAACACCGGAGAATCATTTTCAATTGTTTTCTATATCGGATGGATACAGAATTTGAGAATATTTGCGGAAATTTATTTGTTACTTACTCCCGGTGCCATTGCTATTTATTGCGGAACAGGAAAGACCTAACGTCGCTCGTGGTGACGACGTGAAACTGAAAGAGAAGAAAATAGGACGATAGCTGCTGACATCTGTAATCGTTTAAAAACAGAGAAATTGCGTTCAGTTGTTCAAACAAAACAAAATTGTTAACTATTATTATTAATTTTTTTTTTTATTCTATTCCGAAAAATTATAATACAGTTTGATTTGAAATGTATATATGTAAAAACTGTAAACTTTGATTTTGTACTGTTTTATAACATTTCTTCAACAAAAACAAAGTTAAATATGCATTTAATGTTTTATTATACAAATGCGTGTTTAATTTTGAAGATACAGAAAAAAATATTAATAGAATAAATCAGGAATGCTCAAACATTCGATTGTGAAATATTTTTAAGGTGATCACGTACACTCACATTTCGCTCTCAAGTTCTTAATAATTTGATAATGGGGTACTAAATCATAGTCTAATTTTAACTATCTAATACGAAAATATACGTAGAGTTTTAGTGAATTTTTTTGTTTAAATATTAATGGGGTTCTGGTTCTATACCATTTTTTTTTCTGGAAGAACAGAATGAAATAAGAATTTTAGTGCAAATACGTGCGACGTAGCATGTCCTCACCAGTTGTCGAAAAATTGTTAGTGCTAGTGTAATAAACCAAGGGGCACATCCGTATAGAGAAAAAAAAACCAGTGGTTCTCAAGTTACAATATTATAATTTTTAAAATGAATTCAACCATGTAATCATCTTATATCCTTTACATAACAAAAATATTGACAAATATTCAACTGAAATTTAAATAAATTTGATTTTTATAATCATTTTTTTAGTAGGCTATGTATGAAAAACAAAAACTGCTATTTGTCAATTTGAATTATTTAGGATAGAATCAAATATAACACGGTTTATAACATTATTAACAAATATTTATTTCATTTTAATTTAAATTCAATTGATTTTCATACATAGCCTACTGAAATATGACTATAAAAATAAAATTTATTTAAATTTCAATTGACTTTTTCTGAATATTTTTGTTATGTAAGAATATAAAATAATCACATGGTTGAATTCAGAAAAAAATACTCTATCGAAAAGGCCTAGAAAATATACATATTATCCCATTTAAAAAAATATAATTTTGTATTGTAACTTGAGAACCACTGATTTAAAAAAATATTTTCTTCTCAAATCGGATGTCCCCTTGGTCTTCTATAAGATTGTCTCATAGTGTTTTATTGTATCTTTAATAATATAGAAATTATTTGAGGTAGCTCGTTTAGCTGTTACACCCTACTTATACGTTATATTCATGAAGAAATTATTATTAAGCATGGATAACATAAATAAAATGCATTTTTTTCTTAATAAATTATACAACTTTGTAACAGTTTGACCTTTGTTTGACAATATTGTAACACAAACTATGGCGGAGGGTGGCGCTAGTATTTGTCTATTGATGGTTTCACATTTGATGGGCAATCAAATTGCTTAGGATATGATACGTCATACTAATTATTAATAGACTTCAATCACTTGTAGTTTGCGAACTAATTAATATTTAAACTTTTTTTTTCACTAATACTCATTAATTTACGTATATTTTCGCTGTTATATCTAAGATAGTTAAAATTTGACTATAGTATAGTACCCCATTAGTTCGCAAACTTTAAACGATTGCAGTTGATTAATAATTAGGATGACCTATTATATCCTAACCAATTTAATTGGTTGCCTGATTATAAAAGCAAAACTCGCACGTCTTGTACGCCCACCCACCGGGAAACCATCAATGGACAAACACTGGCGCTACTCACCGCTATGGTTTGTGTCACAATATTGTCAACAGTGACCTCTGTATACATGTATATTGAGGTCACAGTTTGTCAACCACTGGTGAAGACAAGCTACGTCACGCACCACGTTTTGAACTTTAAAAATTCATATCTCGCTTATTAGGTAAATTTTTTAAGTCGCGTTTGCACTAAAATTCTTAGTTCATCCTGTTTTTCAAAAAAAAAAATGATGTGTGACCCCATTAAAACTGTGACATCAGTTTTTATTTGAATATAAACGTCTTTCATTAAACTTTATGCAATTATAAAGTATGTAGACTTGTACAGTAAATAAATGGTGGAATACCCTATTTAACCGATTTCATATCTTTTATAGTTTTGAGTTCCCCATGCAGGGCGCGTTTTTTGGGACACTTGCATATTAATTTTGTATTTTTTTTTCCTACCTAGTCGATCGCTCACCGCCAAAAAGTTTTATCGCCGACCTACGATAGTAAAAGTTTGAGCATCCCTGGAATAGATGGTATGGTAACACTGTTTTAGCTTATAGAACGAAACTACTTAATATCTGTGCCTGCCTGTTCTCAATATTTTGACAATTTAGTATTTGTTACATTTTAGTTAATACGAGACTTATTAATTATGGTAAGAACACTTTTTCAATCAATTTACAGCATATTTAAGTATTTTTAAACTAATATAACGATTTTCACTTGTTCTTACCATAGCCCACTTCCTAGGGGCAAGCCCATTTAAAATGAATATTTACTTTATAATTTTAAAAGATTGATTCTTTTTTCAGGGCAATGAAAGTTCGCTACCTATGGAGCTATGCTCCAATTGTAAGTTCATTTGTTTTTCAATTGTTTATTTCTTTACTGATCGTGTTTTGTTAACAGTTGATGCAGATGAAATACGTCGTCTCGGAAAAAGATTCCGTAAATTGGATCTAGACAACTCAGGGGCTTTAAGTATTGATGAATTCATGTCGTTACCCGAACTGCAACAAAATCCTCTAGTCCAACGTGTAATAGATATTTTTGACGCGGACGGTAACGGTGAAGTAGATTTTAAGGGTAAGTTCAATTTTTGTTTCTTGTCTCTACATGTTACAGATAAAATCATTTTGCGTGACTACTCAGTATTTAAGGAAGAAAAAATAAATTATTGATTTAGATATAATTGCTTTTGAATCTTTAAATACGCAGTTTTGATTTTAATTTATCTAGGACAATTGCGTTTTACCAAATATATGAAAGTTTTTCTTATCTTGCACAGTCATTCAGTTTGTTTTTATTATTTTTGAATGGGCGTTTTTACAAATGCATTTGCTAACAATTTTATTGGCATTAGAAACTAAACATTGCATTGTAATTTTAGATAGCCTGAAGGTTCCGTAAATGTGCCAAAAATAGACTATTGTGAATATAAAATTAAAATAAATTAAAATGTGTCACTCTGCCTTTTAAAACCCTCAGTTAGGTGTGATTTTTATTTTGTACGCTGTTTTCAATAACTGCCCAGGCTCATAATAGTTCGACCGGCATACATTTTCAACAAATGGGGTTCTCCACTATTATTTTTTTATTATTTTAAATGAAAGTACATTTCATTTTGAAGTAATTCGTAATATTAAAAAGTCTTAATTGTTTTTAGTTTAACTGCATTTGATTTTTAATGTCAATATGACGTCACGGGGGCACTTGCTATCTTTCTCTCGCAGCAGTCTCTACAGTAGGCTGCGAGAGAAAGACACCAATAGTGTGACGTCACAGTGACACGGACAACAAATTTCAAATATCTCGCAAAGTAATATTTTCATTATGTTAATCGTTATTTATTGAGTAATAATTTAAGTATAAAGTGTACATTTTATTATTTTTTGGTATGGTGAAGGACCCCATTAGAAATTTCTACAAAATTCTTCACACTAATTTAAGCAGAGATTTAAAACTTATAAAATATACAAAATGGACCAGCGACTCCTATATCTTTACAATGGCTGTATCCATTTAACTGCCATGGTAGGATCGCTATCTCTTTCTAGTTCGCATGCGTCAGCTAGTACCAGTTCGACAAATTGACGATGAAGACGAAAAAATTACATTCTGTTAATTTGGCATCATCTTGGCTTGACATTATTTATTATTTCCATTTGTACAACGTGCTCGGTGATTCATTTTTACGCTTATTCGATTTACGTTTAAATAGATTTTCGCATTAGATACATGGATGAAATGTGATCAAATCTGTTTGGTCCAGCTATACACAAATGTTAGAGAGAGACAGAGATCCCACCAGTCAGGCGGGTTGCATTTTTGGTGGATACACGCAAGTTATTCAAGAAGCCAGTCCATTTTGTATATAAAGGTCAATGTGTGAGCCTAATGACGTGTAATAATTATTAGACTAGTATTTAAAGAGTTATCTTCTAGTCCAGATTTATTTTGTATCAAGAGCCTTTACTTTTGGCACAATATGAAAAATCTCGTAAAAATTCCGCGTGTATAGTAAAACTTACCTTGCAAGACATATGAGACAATATTCTCACAGAAGAATGTGCAGGGCTTGTGGATATAATGCCTTAATAGAATAAAAGATGTTACACTAATAAAAAAGATGTAACTCAATATTAAATGGCAGAATACTTGAATAATATATTCAATTTTAAATCTATATTTTCAACTGGTCGAAAGAAATTTGTAGAAAATTCTCACCATTTGAATAGGGTTTATAATTTGTTGTTAAAAATGTATACCGTGCCACAGGACGTAGTGAGTGAAGTTACGTCCCGAGTTGATTTTTATGCAATATACGCATAATAACTTTTATTTTTTATTTTTAGAATTCATTCAAGGCGTTTCACAGTTTAGCGTTAAGGGAGACAAATTATCAAAGTTAAGATTCGCCTTTAGAATATACGATATGGATAATGATGGTTTCATATCAAATGGTGAATTATTCCAAGTGAGTATTTGCAAATTTAATTAATTTTATCGATCGGCATACCGGCTTTTATTAATACTATTATTATTTTATAATCCTAACATATTGGGAAATCGTATATTTTAACAAAAAGAGAAATTTAATAGGTTATATTTACATTTTCCAACATATATACAGATCGATACTTTATTAACCTGTTGTATGGGTTTACGAAAATATATTTTATTGGTAACTAAATAAGGTCAATGAGCAACATAACTTTTAATTTAAGATTTCGGCTATATTTTTCCTGTTTTTCAAATAAATAGTCCAAATAGTGAATCCATTATTATATTATGAAAAGCTAATTAATGGGAGTGGCGACTTATGAATGACAAGCGCGCTTGTTTGATGAGTAGTGTACCATCAACAACCATTAATCAAAAAAATTCGCTGTCTCAATGTTTTGGAATCCATTATAAAAGCTATAGACTTACTACGTCGTTTGTTCAGTTATAATTAAACGGCTCAGTGGAAAGTTCCGTAAGCGATATATATTCTATAACTTGCAAAAACAGTGAGTAATGTTAAATTTTTAATGAAAAAATTACATGATCCTAAATTTTAAACACTATTGCAAAATTATACGTACCTTAAGAATCGTTCAAACCTCTGATATGGTTGACTTGTTGAGTAATCCCAATTTTTTCTATACCTCTTAATACGGTTTCGCGTAAAAAGTATATAGTTGTTTCAAAAGTGACGCCCGTGTTTTTAATTTGATTCATTGGGCTGAAAGAAATCAAAAATTAAAAGTATTTTTTTATTGTACCTATACGAGGTAGCGTCAAAAAATACCCGGAATCGTTGCTTGTACTTTATTTCACGTAAGAACATAGCGTTAGTTTAGATATAGTCAAATTTTTTGACTCTGACAATTATGATAAAGCGGCATATCCTTTATTTTCTGTAGTATAATACTGTTTGGCCTCGGCCCATATTTTCGAGCCGCTCTATTCATGCATTGAATCAAACGTCTACCAGGTATGTATAGGAAAATAGCCTTTTCAGTTTTCATTCCCATAAGATATTATTTCGAACTAAAATAGACTTTATGTTAAAGGACTGAAAGGCTATTTTCCTATACATACCTGGTAGACGTTTGATTCAATGCATGAATAGAGCGGCTCGAAAATATGGGCCGAGGCCAAACAGTATTATACTACAGAAAATAAAGGATATGCCGCTTTATCATAATTGCGATATTTATAGTTTTATTACTGTACCCGACAAAGTCAAAAAATTTGACTATAGGAATATAAATTTTGCCCTTTCATTGGTCAGAATGCAAACCTAGTGCAGAAAAATTAAAGAACAGAATTAAGTAATGTTTAACTATATTTTGTTGTAATTTTTAATATTCAGATCTTGTACATTTTTACATATAAAAATATTTATTATTGACAAAGTTTGGTTTCACGAATTGAAATTATTTATTTAATGTATATATGTAAAAACAGTCTAGGGTACCTTTATATACAGGGTATGGCCATGGGGCAAGATCGCCGCCATTAACGGGCCAATGTCAAACATACTGATAATTCATTTTCCTATTTATTTTTTAAGAAATGTGATTTTATATTATAGAAGAATATTAAATAATCACACTATGAATCTATAAAGGTAATAAAAATTCATTTATTTAAGAGATACACAATTATTATTAAGACATAGATTCAGAGCTTATGTAGAGAAAAGGATATAGGTTGTTATTATCATATCAAATTTAATGACTGTAGTTATTATTTACATAATACGTATATATTTTAAACTTACCTTTTAAAAATTTAGATGTTTGTGCTTAATATTGGTAATTTTTATGTGTTTTCAATATTGCCAGTCATCGTAGTCAGTATCTCAAGAAAATACACAAATAATATAAAAGTATTACTTACACTTTAAATAAACATTTGAAGTATATTTAAATGTGTTTTGCATTAAAATAAAACAAATAACCACGAAAATACATAATAATTTGCGCAACAACAACGAATATGACAGTGGACCGCAAATAGCGGATAAAACGCGGGCCACGTCATGGCCATACCCTGAGTAAATAGGTACCCTAAAACAGTCGGCTCTCAAGCGCCATCTACTATTTTCTTACGTGATATGAAGTATATAGAGTCAAGCAGGTGATCGCTGGAGGGAAATTTCTTTTTTATACGAGATGCAATCCGACGAAAACGTCCTGAAATTTGGGCAGGAAACGATTGAGTTTGCTGCATGACAACGCTCCGATACATCGCTCCCGATGGTGAAAAATAAGCGTGCTAAGAACAATGTCATCACTCTGGAACACCCCGCCTATTCTCCCAACGTTGCACCAGCCGATTTTTACCTATTCCACAGCTAAAAATGAAATTGACGGGACGTTTTACTATTTAGCAGAGGTGGTGGAAAATGCCACGAGGCAGCTGAAGGTACTTTCAACAAATGGTTTACAGGAGTATTGACCAATTCCGGAAATATTTTGACGCTACCTCTTATTTTTGAATGGTACTATAATTAAAAGACAATACACTTGTACTACTTTGTCTCTAAAAAAAAAAACCTTAGGTATTGTATTTTCATTTACTTTTTATAAAAAAATAATGTTCCAACCACTGAGCCACGTGAATAGTTTCCCTCTTTTTTTATATTAACGCATTGCAAATGTTTAATTTTGTGTCTGCAGGTACTTAAAATGATGGTTGGAAACAACTTAAAAGACACCCAACTTCAACAGATAGTGGACAAAACCATTTTGTTCGCGGACAAAGACGAAGACGGAAAAATCTCTTTCGAAGAGTTCTGTTCTGTAGTGGGCAACACTGATATACACAAGAAGATGGTGGTGGACGTGTAGATCGGGGCCCACCAGTACTTAAATATCACGCTTAGGTCCCCTCGCGAGGCCAGCGTTGTCGCGGAACATGTCTTCTTAGTCCGTCATGTGCAATTCTTATTACTTCTGTGATGGCACAAACTTTCGTCTCATTAGTTGGTTGTGTGTGTTTTATTTTCCGTGGACAGGGCTGGCCTGCTTGGGAACTGGGAATCTCTTTTAAGTTATTTCAAATTCACTTACTAAATACTAAACTAGTAATAATATCATCATTACAAATATATTTATACATATATACAAATAATATACATATTAACTAAAAAATAATAATTCTAATTGATGTATCATTTCTAAATACGCAATTCTAAGCATCATGTAAAAATTAATGTCACACTGTTAACAACCAAGGAACAAATTCTTTAATTCTAATTGCATGAATAATGTCGTGCTTGTTAATATCTCTTGTTATAGTATTTTATAAATGAAAAACCAAAAAAATTACAATAACACGTACATGTACTTTATACTTACGGCTCTCAATGTTGTATTGTATCGTAAAACTCGTAGTATATAACTAAAAACTAGCCAACTGCCTTGCAGTTTTCTACTCAAAATATAATGATATCAAAGTAACAATGTCTATATTGTAAGTCACCATGCACGCTGTTGCTTGTTAACACACTTTTAGATAATTTTTATTCTTTAAGAGTTTAGAAATTCAATATAACCTCTACACAAAATATAAATATAAACCATAGTGCAAATAAAATTGAATTTCTAAGCCTTATTGCGAGCAAACGGATGTAACACTAAATATCTTTCTACTTCGAAATGAGGCGGGATAAAACGCGAGTATTCGACTTCCTTTCTTAGAAATAGATTTATTGTTCACCGGAGTTATTCACTAGGCTGTCTTTATGTTGTGCGTCGAAGGAGAGCTATACTGAATAACTTGTTAAGCAGTTTCAGATGTTATCACGCCGGTATGTAATGTCTCAAACTGTAAGCGATATTTAGGCTCGATTATTATTATATACACTTAATATTAGTCTTGTATAATCCTTTTATTCATAATTCAAATCTTGTAAAAATAATATGGTTGTGTTGTGCTAAATAAAATATATTAGCTGTTCAGTTACAAGTTTAGTTGTTCAAATAAAATTATGAAAATATTTATGCATTTTTATTTCCCTCTCAATAAGTTCAACCATTGTTTTTGTAAGTTTCCGAAGAACGCTCATATTTCCAAGGTAGGTAACGCCTATTTAAAAATAGGTATTACATATTATAGTATTCTTTACGACACACATAATTGAAGTAGTTTCTTTTTATCATACTGCTTATCTGGTCATAAGGCGACGTATGGCGTAACTATGTTCAGGAAATAATTTGAAATGGTATATTCAGATGTTATGGAATTTATGCAGTTAACTTTTTACCTGTCGCTAAGAGAGGTAATGGAATCATGCTAAAAATCGCATATCCAGAATTTAGTGAATAAGCACGTTTTAAGGTCCCTAGAATCCGATAATAACATTTTTACGATGATGTCTGTGTGTGTGAGGTTGTTGGAGGTACGATTTCTCAAATCCTATAAGACTAAAGACCTGTGTAACTACGGATTCCTCAATGTAACCGTAATGGGCAGAGTTGAATAGATTTTGGTAACAATTGCATAACCGGAAGTAGTAGTATTTTAACTAAAATCTTCTAAATATTATTTTTTGAATATTTGTTATTACAAATATTAAAAAACAAAATTCTCTATACGATACATTTAACAAATTTATTATACCTTTTATAGATTTAAAGAGATAGATAAAATAATCTGTTGCAGTAAATCTCATAGTCTGCTCACAGCCCTACTTGAGAAATTAAAATGTCTGTAATTGACAGATAAATGTCACTAATGTCAGTATCAAAAATTCAGAGACTGAAGGCTTTTTTTGGGAACGATATTTAACATTTCTTATTGTATTATTAATTATATATTTAAAATTATAGGAATATTACATTAATCCTTCAGAAATATCGCCAATCCCGTTAATGAATTGGAAAAACCTCGAACATTTAGACGAAATGGAGAAAACTTGCTCATAGAATGAATTTAAAATTACAGAAAATACGTAAATATAAAGATTGGGTGTACCTAATTCGAATTTTTTGTGTGTATAAGAAATGTTAAATACAATACTTACTAATGGAAAGGGCGCGAGATGTATTGTAATGGCCACAACAGATTTTTTCCTATAGTTTACATCTTCATAAAATAGGAAAATACAATAAAACATGTTTAGGAAAATGTTTTCATTCATAATTTAAACTGGATTTTTTTACATTTCTAGAAACATCTTTGAAAACATACTACGCGCCATGACGAACATTATTGAATTGCGCTACGCTTACTATGGCCCTGGGCCCTATGGCCATCTCAAATGTCACTAAAATTCATCGACCTTACAAACTAGTTTAGATTTAGAAGGTCGATACTAAAATTACACAAACGAAATTTACAGGGAAAGTACGTCAAGTAGCGCCACGCACAGCGTAACATTGTACCATTTTGAGAAATTAGCTTGTCACAAATGCACATCTAAACTTCATTGACACGGATCAAGAAGGATCATGGACATTGTTACTACCCTCCGAATTGAAATAAAAATAATTAAATGTCACTGTTATCCATACCAAAACAGTAAAAAACTCAACAAACTTTTACATGGGAACACAACGATTTGAAACGGCCATAATATGGCACAATTGAATGAAGTTGGCCATGCAAGTAGCATTAGAGGTTGTACCCGTAAAGATCAAGCCGGATACGTCATGACTGGGTTCTGCAGACTACGCCTCCAACAAATTGTCCAGTGGCGTGCACAATATTAGTTAGATTGCCAAGTGCTTCTATCTTGCAAAAATATTCAGACCAAGAAAGTCAAAAGACCCTTTTGGACAACATTTCATTTGATTCAGATTTTGTGCGCTATCATGAAAAATTTGCGAAAATCCAAGATGGAATAAACTCAAAAATTACATTTTTCGCAATTTTTGACAAATTTAATGTTTATCTAATATTTTATTCTTGGGAAAACACATGTAATCAGAAAAGTACTGTTACTAAAAATCTAGTCTTTTTAGGAATTTTATAGTACATACATCGAAAGAAATGTGAAAAAAAGTTAAAAGTACAAATTGAGCAACTTTGTTAATAGTTAAGTAACGATCTATCATCGCTATTATAGTTTCATTGTTAACAACGCTCCGCCTCACAAATGTAAAATTTACTAAAGTGACACGTTTAATTCTAATAAAACAATTTAGTATTTTGTACGTTTTTCTTTATTAAAATTATTTTTGCGTCATTCCTATAATATTTTTAAATTTACGACTAAAAATAAACGATTTATTACGGATCATAATTAGCCCTTAATTTTAAACAAATGTGACGAACCTATGAATTCGGACAGCAGCTAACCATAAACGTCAACGTCGCCCTCTTTCTCCTTACCACTTAAAAGTGTTCCCTTATAAACCGTGATAACAAGTTTTAGTGCCGTCTATGAAAAGGTCAGAGAACTAAATTTGACTGCCGTGAAGGTGGTGGGAAATATGAATTCATTTTGAATTATCCTAAATTTAAATATTTCTTGATAATATAATTAATAAAAAATCTATCGAAAATACGTAGTTTATTAAATACATTATCACGAAATATGAAATATATGTTGCACCAGAGCTGGGAACTACTTAAAGTAAAAGTACTGGAAGTATTACTTTAAATACATCCAGTATTTACAATACTTTACTTAAAATACTTTTGAAAATTAGTACTTTGTACTGTATTTAAAATACTTTTTTTTCATAAAAAGTACTTCAAATACTTTTTGGTACTTAAAGTATCCAAAAGTATTTAAAGTAACTAAATTACTTTAAATACTAAATACTTCACGCATGCGCAAGAACATATTGCTGTGTGTTTTGTGCATTACTGTCAACACGGGCTTAAGCAAGTATAGGAAAGTATTAAAGTTTTCGCTATCTACAGTTTTCATCAAATTGTTGAAGACGTAAATAAAGATAAATCAAAACGTAATGAAGTATATTATGATGAACATTTTGAACAACTTATTTATTAAAGGGTATTTTTACTTGCTCATCAATATTATAGAACTAAATAAAACAAAATCTACTCCATTGCGTGAAGTAGTAGCTACACACATTAATCGCAGTATATGATGTCTGACTTTTAATAGCGATGCGTAAAATTTATTTATTTTATAACATTTTATATGCGTGAAGCCTTTTTACAGGCATGTAAACAAACTTCATCACTTGTTCCACAAATAAAGGTACTAATTTTTTAAATAGGTACATAGTACTTCAAAATTAGTGGGCTACTGTCTTATTAGACGAGAGTGATATACCTAAATTTGATATTTTTTTTTTTAATATTTTAACTGATTTCATAAAAAAATACTTAGTACTGGTACTGTAAGTAGGTCAAAAAAGTACTTAAAGTATTACTTTACTTAGTATTTAAATACTTTTGTTGTAAGTATTTAGTATTTAGTACTTAAGTACTTTTTTCGAGTACTGGTCCCAGCTCTGTGTTGCACTATAAAAAAATAATTAAAGTACTTAATTTGTTAATGCCTTTATTTAAAAATGTATACATTACTTTATTTAAATCAAATAATTAATAAATAACTACAAACCTCAAACTGTACGGCGACAACTATTAAAATTTAAGCACATACTATTCAAGGAACAAAAAATTTGAATTATTACGAGAGGTAATTTTATTTCAAAAAAGGGATTTTACTTTAAATGCACTGCTTCTTTGACCTCGTCATCGATGTTCGTCCACTTTTTAACAAATCTACTCTCATCTATACTCATCTTTTTACTAAAACTACCACCATACCATTTCAACATTCTTTGATGAATTTTATGAAACTTCACGTCCTTTCGTCAAAGAATGCAATATTTTGCTGCTATCCTACGGAGTAAACATCTAAGAGCATCACCATGATGTATATTCTCCTGGTCCACTTACACACACCATTTCTTTTACTGGGCATTATCAACTTCTGCAAGAATGCGTCTTCACTACGTAGAAGTTACAAATATTTCAAGTGATCTTCTTCTAAAATATGATTACCTCGTTTTTAATTTTTTATATCACCCTCCTATAATAATGATAATAGGAAAGCTAATATACTTACCGAAAAAAGTTGCAAACAGACAAATAGTTGTCTCTGAACTGAACACATCTGTTTTTGGTGCTAAAGTTCGCTGCAGATGTCAATATCGGTTGCTTGCCATAAGAGCGCCATGATAAAAAATTTAAATTTGCATGAATTTTTTAAAAATTCATATCTCACTTGATATATATTTTTTCTTACTCATAATTATACAGGATATCCCAAATTTAAAGGTCCACCTGTAATAACAGATACAATACCTCAAAATAAGCATAAATTGTTAGATTAACATACGGCCGATCTTGCTTCGTTTTCGAGTTATGGCAGCTTGAAGGTAAAGAAGTACCCTCGCTAACCTAATAGTTTAGTTCAAAATAAACGCAAAAGCCAAACTAATAATTCTTTTATTATTTCAATAATTGTTCAAAGTGTCCACCACCCGCACGAAGACAAGCTGTGGCACGTTGATTAACATCATTAATAGCTGCTAGACATTGCTCAGCAACGATTTTGTCACATGCGACCCTAATTCTGTCTTGCAATTCAGCAGCGGTATTTACAGGTTGACTATAAACTCTCTCTTTTAATGTTTCCCAAGCAAAGAAGTCAAGTGGCGTTAAGTCTGGCGAACGTGGAGGCCAAGTGACTGCTCCAAGTCGCCCTATCCATCGCCCTGGGTAGTGATTATTTAACCAATCACGACGACCACGACCGTAATGCGCTGGACATCCGTCTAGTTGAATCCACATGCCTTCTCTAATTATCAGGGGAATATCTGCATAGTCGACATTAGAGAAACTAAACGGCATGGTGATCGAAATTTAATTTGACGTTTATTAAAACAAAAACAAACGACAATCGTGACAACTACTAGATGTTAACAATAAAATTAAATTCCTCTTGTTTGCAACACAATAACTCGAAAACTAAGCAAGATCGGCCGTATGTTTATCTAACAATTTATGCTTATTTTGAGGTATTGTATCTGTTATTACAGGGTGGACCTTTAAATTTGGGACACCTGTATATTCATAGTCCTACTGAATTGAACTAATGATTTTTTTTTAAATACCGGATTGCCTCATTGAAGTAGTTTCTTTTTGCCACACAGGTTACAGAATCTGTTCATAAGGCGATGGTTGTAACTCAACATAGTTCATGTACATTGGTGTGTAATTTAACATTTTTGTAGTTGTATACGACCAAATGATGTAACGATTCCACTTTTTTATATTTTTTAATCTATAATGTAAAAAAGATGAATGCCTCGGTTTCAAATTATTAGAGGAAAAATTCAATATAAGGAACAGTTTCATGATTTATTTTCAATAATATTACCTACTTAATGTTAATATAATTACAATATATAAAATAATGAGATATAAAACATACTTAACTCATCGACCCGATCCAGATGTTAGCATATTGATGAGGGCCGCTTTCTCTTTTTCTTTTTTTCGTACTATATCTATATTCCTATTTTTCCAACTGCTTTTCCTTAATTTGATCGGTCTGCTTCCGACATAACGCCCTAGAAATAGAAAATATATATAAAGATGTTGCAAATTCCTTCATACATTGATTGTGTGAAATATGTCTTTGACAGTTTATTTCAAAGGGATATTTTGTTACACAAAACGTGAAACGATGTGTAAAATTTAAACATGTATAAATGGTTTCTTAAATGTAAAGAATTTAAATAATTAAAAATTATAACAATGGGGGGTCCCCCCGAAGGGACTTTGCTAAAGGATAGTCGAAAAGACTGAGTTCGATAGAGATCTACAGTTTTAGATCTCTTCAACTATTTTTTCGAGATTATCTGTCACCTTACATTAAAATAAATATAAATTTTTATAAAGAATTTTATTTGCAGATAATATTAACCCTCTGAAAATTTCTCTCTAAGGCTATGTAAGTCGTCAAAAGGGATTATCGAAAGGTTTATTAAGGTCTTTCTATTGGTTAGAGAAGTAAGTTTTGCTTCAAGTATGAAGCAAGCTGCATTCTAGTAGCGTCCTGTACTTCATTACACGTTGGTTTAGATAGGGATATAAATTCTGCCCTTTGATTGGCCAGAATGCTTGCTGTTTGTCTGTGATTCAATGTTATAATGCAAGCAGTGAGTGATATGCCGCTTCATAATTACGATATTTATAGTTTTATTGTTGGACCCGACAGAGTCAACTTTTCTGACTATAACTAGCTGTTAGCTCAGAACACCAGCCCCTATCAGGCTAGTTATCATATGTCGAATTTTAATAAAAAAAATATATCTGTACACAATAAGTTACTCATAATAATATTTTCTATACGATAAAAAACAATTATTGTTTAAATATGTATTTATAAATTTTAATTAAAATCGTGACGTCACATGATTGAACCGTAAACCGTTGAAGCGCTGGTGTCGTATTTGAACAGTATAGTGACAAAACTGACTAACAGAACGTAAACAAATTATCTATATTTCTCACATTTTAGAATTATGGAAATTAAAACATACTGAAAACTACCCCATTGGAAACTGCATGGGTAATAAGCAATTTAATAAAAAAAACAAAGTATATTATAGCCTAAGTGTTGTTTGCCATTGGCAGCCTATATGATACAACGTATCTTTCATTTTCATACAAACGCACGTAGTTTCGACCTGTCGTGGCCTCGTGGCATCATAATTCAAAAAAATATTATTTGTTTTACTTTCGTTATTCCATTATTTTCAAAATTCATTTACTTGAAAATTTGGAATAGAGTACATGTGTGACATAAAGGTTTTATAAATTTTATCCTTTAAATATCCCCATAAGTAAAAATCTAAGGGGTTTGAGTCGGGAGATCTGGCAGGCCACGGAATTTAAATAAAAATTATACATTTTTAATTTTGCATTTTTCTCAAATATTTTATAATATTTGGGTATTACATATAAATATCGTTGAATTCTGAAAAAAATACTGAATCGCACAAGCAATAAAAAAATAGGTTGCCATTTAAAATAAGAAAGTTGCACCTCGTATTTGGAGAACCACTGGTCTAAAAAAAATCCTGTTTCGTTCATTTCAATAGTCTTATAATATAAAAACTGTTTGCTATAGTGTAATACTTAAAATGAACACCTTATATTCTTATTAGAATTAGATTATTATAGATAACTATAAAACGTATTTCATGTTATTATATTTAATATTATATTTTTCTTATAACATTATTTTAGTTTATTTTTTGAAAAATGACCGACGAAGACATTTGTTATTTCTTGTTGTTAAATAATTTATTTACTTTTTAGATTAGCTCGCTGGTATGCAACAAATATTCGCTTTGATACCGTCACCGTCTCACGCAGCGTGCAAACACTTAGATGTTTCAAACTTGTCAGTAACAAGTTTATGTACACATATGCGCATTAAAAAAATCAGATACATGTTGCAAACTTGTTCAAAATTACCACTGAAACAAAGCTTTTATCTTAACTTTCGTGGCCTGGTAAACGCCCGCACGGTCCAAATGTCATCATTATTAACGAAATTTGTGTACAGAGCAGATTGGCAAACCCAACAATGGGTAATATGCCGGGATGATATGTTTATTTATTTTATTTATTTATTATCTGTTGCAGAATGAGTCGAAATTATGTATGAGTTATTTTTACCTTCCGTCACCTTTAATTAAGGAAGGTATTGTCTTTGGTGAAAAAATACAATGATGAGTTTTTAGTGAATAAGCATGTTTTAGGCTCCCTATAATATGATTTTACCATTTTTACGATGATGTCTGTATGTATGTATGTGTGTCTGTGTGTGTGACGAAAGTTTCGGATCGCATAACTTCAATACCACGATTCCAAAAATTATATTTTTTTCTTATTCCTCAAGTTTACATCCAGAAGAACAACTGATTAGATTTTGGTTATAATTGGTGAACCGGAAGTAGCCTCATTTGAAGATTTAACAGTTAAATTTGATTTATTGACGTTTAAAGTTATTATAACTTAAAAAATATATTAAAGAAGTTAAAGAATTTTAAAGAAATTAAATTTTATAAATCAACCAGTTATGCTAAACATGGAAACTACTAAAATATTCATATAATTCAAACTGACAGATGTCAGTATAAATAAAAAGTAAATTAATGTGGCAGAGATGAGGATGTTGAAGTAGATGTTTGGGAAGACACGGAAAGATAGGTAAGGAAATAACTCGTGTTACAAGTTTCTAGAAAAATACAAGCGAGATAATTACATTGGTTTGAAAATGTCATGAGGAGAAATGAAGAATATATTGGAAGAATGAATAGCTTAGTAATAGAAGGTTGAAGAAACAGAGGAAGACCAAAGATAAGACGGAAGGACTGTATTGCGGAAGACTTGAGAGAAAAGGAACTGAATAAGAACGACACGTAAAACAGAAATGAGTGGAAGAAGAAAATAAAAAATAGC
Organism: Harpalus rufipes; assembly: GCA_951394225.1. Classification (NCBI taxonomy): domain Eukaryota; kingdom Metazoa; phylum Arthropoda; class Insecta; order Coleoptera; family Carabidae; genus Harpalus; species Harpalus rufipes. The sequence goes on from OX596274.1 coordinate 77,067,645, forward strand.
GACTCCTAACGAATGGGGAAAGCTAAAGAAGAAGAAGATGTTAGTATCAAGTGCAATCTGCATAGTTTGTTTATGAAATAATTTTACTGGAAATTTAGAATCTTTTGCAAGAAAATTTATGTATGGAATTTATACATAATACACAGGATTGACGAAAGGTATTGTGCTGGCCACAACAGATTTTTTTTTAATTCCTTAGCAAATAAACAGATACTTATATTTGTTGCAATGGCGTTTAAAAAGTCAAAATTGAATAAAAACTAGTAACATTTTTAAACTTTGATAGTCCCTAGTCCCTACCACACAGTTTTAAAGTTTATAGTTTTAATATAAATAACCCATATTCTAATTATTTGCTAATGGTCGTATATTTAAGATTTTAACTTGAATGAGAAATTTTCACAAACGTTACAAAATGTCAAAACTAGAAACAATTCATATTTACATAGTTTTTCTCATTTTAAAAATGTATTTTCATGTAAATATAATTCACTTTGAACATTTATTGGATGAACGATTCGTTTTTGTTAAAATATTGACAATAGACAATAGGAGACATCATTATTTGTTTCATATGTACATTATATGTATTTTCCAAATAACTACATATTTTTACCTCATGCACGTGAATAAACAATATGTACATAGAGAAACATGAAATAGGAAATTTATAATTATTTTGAAAGCATTCCAAAAGATTAGTTGTGAGCTTTTAAGAAGTGGAAGGAAAGAATGATCGTGTGTATTATTGTTAAAGAAAACTTCTAAGAACATATTTAAAATAAAATCTTAAAAAACATGAACCATGTGATCGTCTTATGTTTACTACCAAAATATTTTTTCCTTGTACAATAGAAGAAGAAACCGTATTTTGATCTGGATATGAAATTGTGACATTCAAAACCATATTAAAAATAACTTTAATTAATATTTATTTAGTGAATACATGGCGACAAAATAGTCGTAAAGATAATATTTAGTGGCAGACACAACTATAAAGAGTGATTTTGAAATAAACATCGAAAAATAAGTGAAAAATCAAGGAAAAGCTTCCGTAAAGATGTGCTCAAAACCATGTTTACTGACATTGGAATACATTTCTACAAATCAAAGTTGTGATGTAAATATAGGCATTTAATTACTATACTTGGAGTTCATCCACGAGATGGTTTAAAAATAGCCAACAAATCTATATTTAGAATTTTATAATCTCCTTTGGCTTGTTGGTCATAATTGTTTTGTTTTTTACGCCTGGGTCGCAGATCAAGACAATGTACGATTACTCAAATATGGGGCAAATTGAGACTTGTGTGACTCATTTTTAGAATTTTACATAATTAACCTGGAATTTTAATAATCTTCATTTTATTTTACTTCTTGACTTGAGCAGCAATACTGAAATCATTTTATTTTCATAAATATACGAGCCCAACCCCAAATGTATTCGTACCCTCTGAAAAAAATATATTAACAGCAAGAAGAAATAAATTTTTAGATTACAATAGTTAAGACTATATTTAGACATTTTTTTATTTTATGTATTAATAAAGTGTAGTGGATTTAAATATAATGTTATTACTTAAATTTATGATTTTAACAATAATATACGGGCAAATATATGACAACAGACACGTGCTAATTTTTTTAGTTCAAACAGTAAATAATACAATATTTATATTAGTATTATTTTATAACACTGAAGGTAAAGGAAACTGACAATATATTCAATGAATTAGTATATTAAATTTTATTTTTTTAGTAAAATTATTTGCAAAATAATAAACTTCTGGATGCTATGATTATTACTCCAATTCAACAAATTTTGATATGGTGTATTAATAGAGTGTATAGAACTTGAATACATTGCTTATAATAAAAGTGCTTAGGTTTAATAATAATTTATTTGCATATAAACCATTGTCTGCATGTAACATATATTTTCGTTTTTAATAATTCGCGAATAATTTTTATTAAAGTAATAAAATTTAAGATAGCAATTAATTGAGTATATTGTCAGTTACCTTTACCCTCAGTTTTATACATAATACTAACATAAATATTGTATTATTTACAGTTGGAACGAAAAATTTTGGGACTTGTCTTTTGTCATATATTTGCCCGTAGATTATTGTTTAAATGAGAAATTTAGATAATGACATTGTATTTAAATCCAGTACACCTTATTAATACATAAAATAAAAAAATGCCCAAATATAATCTTACTTTTATAACCTAAAAATTGATTGGTTAGTGTTAATGTTTTCCAAAATTTACCTGACAGACACTTATAACTGTTGTGAAGAGTGTGTTTTATTAGTTACGTTTAAACTTCATGTCATAATAGGGTCATTAACCATTTTCTTTTTTTTTAAGTTTGTCTTGAAAACCCCCTCTATAAGTCTAAATACTTCTTACAACAAGGAAGTATATCTAAATACAAATTAACTTAATCATCTCTGTATAATAAACATAATTTCATTTAAACCTGAATTATACTCAAGTCATTTTCATCTACTTGTGTTTGTAATTAATTTAATGAAAAGCATACGGACGCTTTACAGATAATCTTCCTAAGACGAACAAATCTGAGTGGAAGAAAATACGTTGTTTTCCTTACACACCTGCTGCAAAACCAATTTGAAATACTACTTTAATTGGTAAACTAATACTAGAAAAATAAATATGTACAATTCTAATTAATCATGAAAATAACAAATATTTAAATAGCCGTTATTCAATGGAAAATACTAATTAAAATTTGGTAAATATTATTATCAAATTAACTGACTCAGTGCAGTGAATTTTTTTTTAAACTAACAAAATATCAATATTTATTTTTGGCAGCCAAATTTTAATTATTGTATATGTTTAGATTATCGTTTAATAAAAAAAGTTTTAGCAAAAATAAATTGCTTCATTGTTTTTGCTTTCATCCACCTTCTTCTATTTTTTGAATCAAATAATAAAAGAAAGTATTCAAACCAATAGTCCAGCAAATTTATTTGATTTCTTATTATTTAAATTATTTCATTTAATAGTGTCATCTATACAGGTGACACTGAATTTTTTTATTTATATATTTTTTTTAATTTTCTTGATATATTTGTAAACTAGCCTTACGGGCTCACATATCATGATATTTAGCATGATTGTAGCGCTACTGGTTTAACCGGAAATGACATTAACTTCCATATTTCAAATAAGACACCTATGTATTCTTATATATTTCGAATCTACGTAAAATTACGAATTCAATGATTTGCTTGAAGTGCATTTTTTTATTGAGAAATAAATTACACACACGTAAATAGTATTTTATGTATCTAGGACGAAAAGTGAATCTTTATGAGTAATTACGGCAGAGGTGGGTTGCCGTGGCCGTTATTACTTGATTATCTTAAAGACACTTTTCGTCCATGCTTACCTGCCAGTCTCATAAGATACGCAATGTTTTACAGACTTGGGGGAGGGAGGTGAAATATAGAACGGAGCTCATTTTGTCCTAACTCTGCTGCAGTTAACATCGTGGAAATTACAAACCGAGGCATAAACTATTGAATGATTTTAAAATTAATTAATTATGCATGCGTTACGTACGTAATATTTGTTATATTCCAGTCTCATGCTACACCAGTATGTAGTAAATAGCGTAATGGTAAATTTGCATGTGTGTGAAGAAACAAAATTAATTTTTAATAAAAACATAAATCGGATTATACTTCTTGCGTGCACTATCTAGCTCTTTCTCCCCACGAATACTTTCTTTCTCTGCGCACACCAGCGAGAACTGTCACGTAAGACTGGACGGGCTGTACATACATAATTTTGTCATACTGGTTTCTAAAGCAACGTTTTTTGAACGATTTATAAAACAAAAAGTGCAACATTAAAGTCCTAGAACTTTAAAATATCATTTTAAAGTTGTAGGCCTTTAAAATTTTACCTTCATACTGAATACTTTATTTATACGACATTAAATTGTTCTTCGCCTCAGTAGCTTCATTCAAAATATCTCGAGGAATGTATTTTTCATCAATTATAGCGAATAAGAATGTTCATGAAACCAGAAAAATTCAATTTCAATCTGTCGATTTGTCAAAATTTTGCTAGTATTTGTGAACAATTGCGACTTAGCCTACTTATACAAAATTCATACTGCTACAAATTGATGCATATTTCTTTCAATAATTTAATAAGTAGAAACCCGTATGACATAAAATTTTGTATGCAACTCAGACGAAAAGTGTCTTTAAGGTACTCACAAGTAATTACAGTCTCGGCTACCCGCCTCGGCCGTAAACAACTTGCTCATACCTTAAAGATTCACTTTTCGTCCTAGATACATAAAATACTATTATGTCATGCTGGTTTCTAGTTATTAAATTATTAAATGAAATATGCTGCAATTCGTAGCAGTATGAATTTTGTATAAGTAGGCTAAGTCGCAATTGTTCGAAAATCCTAGCTTCACTAGCTTGTCTATAAATTATAAAAAAAAAATGACAGATTGGAATTGAATTTTTCTAGTTTCGTTAATATTCTTATTCGCTATAATTTATGAAAAATACATTCTCGAGATATTTTGGATGAAGATGTTGTGAAGAATAATTTAATGCCGCCTAAATATAGGCTTCATTATGAAGGTAATTTTATTCACTTTTTGTTTTATAAATCTTTCAAAAATCGTTACTTCTTTAGAACCCAGAATGACAATAATTATTTATGCAACATGAGTAAAAAGTATAGTCTTATTTCACGAATAGGGAAGTTTGACCGAACGAGCCGTATGCCTACAATAAAAGTGCGCTTTTTTCATACTTTTATGTGTTAAAAAAGACATACTTTATAAACCCATTTTAATGAAAAAAATCTGTTGTGGCCAGCACAATACCTTCCGTCATTCTCGTGTATAATGTATAAATTCCATAATTTTTCTTACAAAAGATTCTAAATTTCCAGTAAAATTATTTCATAAACAAACTATTCAAATTGCACTTGACACTGGCATCTTCTTCTTCTTTAGCTTTTCCCATTCGTTAGGGGTCGCTATTTTTGCATGTCGTTCTCATTCAGTTCCTTTTCTCTCAAATCTTCCGCAATACAGTCCTTCCATCTTATCTTTGGTCTTCCTCTGTTTCTTTAACGTCCTATTACTAAACTATTCATTGTTGTTCCAATATAATTCTTCATTTCTCCTCATGACATGTTCAAACCAATGTAATCGTCTTTCTTGTATCTTTCTAAAAACTTGTAACACTAGAGTTATTTTCTTACCGTATCTTTCCGTGTATTCCCCAATATCTACTTCAACATCCTCATATCTGCCACATTAATTTACTTTTTATTGATACTGACATTACTGACATCTGTCAATTTGAATTATATGAATATATTACTAGTTCCCAAGTTTGGCATAGCTGGCTGAATTATAAAATTTAATTTCTTTAAATTTTTTTAACTCTGTATCTATTGAATATGAAGTATAAATTGTAATCAAATCGTATAGAGAATAATATATTCTTTAAGTTATAATAACGTTAAATGTCAATAAATCAAATTTAACTGTTAAATCTTCAAATGAGACTACTTCCGGTTGACCAATTATAACCAAAATCTAATCAGTTGTTCTTCTGGATGTAAACTTGAGGAATACGAAAAAATTATAATTTTTGGAATCGTGGTATTGAAGTTATGGAATCCGGAACTTTTGTCACATACACACACACAGACACACATACATACAGACATCATCGTAAAAATGGTAAAATCGTATTATATGGACCCTAAAACGTGCTTATTCAGTAGAAACTCATCATTGAATTTTTTGACCAAAGACAATACCTTCCTTACCTAAAGGTGACGGAAGGTAAAAATGTACTTTTTTAACAGACGTAAAAAAGATAATTATGAATATTTAACCTGGTAAGCTTTATTAGGTAGGCTGTGATAACAAATTGAACATTTTTTTGTAACAAAATATACAATCTTACAAAAATAACTTACTATTTACACATTTAATTTAAATATTATCTCAACTGTTTTCACAGCCTGCCTGTGGCTTAGCAAGTTAATTATTCATAATTTTGTGTAACATTTTAGTAATTTATTTCTTTAATACAAATGACATATCGTTGAATTCGTAATTTTCGGTAGATTCCAAATAAATAAAAATATATAAGATGTTCCATTTGAAATATGAAAGTTAATGTCACTTCCGGTTAAACCGGAAGCGCTACCATTATTTCAAATATCATTATTTGTGAGCCCCTAAGCCTAATTTACAAAAATACCAAGAAAATTAAAAAATAATTATAAATAAAAAAGTTATTCTGTGTTACGTTTTTCAGTGTTACCCTAAACTTACTAAAAATGAACAGCAAATTTGTAAATATTTAATAAAAAATTCACTTAAAACCATAATATCATCCAACATTGGCATTTTGAGAACTACGAATATGCAGTCGATTTCAAGTAAAACAACCAACAATTCATGTCATCCATTGGTTACTACGTAAAATACTAACTTGTTTCATTATATCAATAAAAAATAAAAATGACATCGTACGCTACACCCCTCTAATTTTCAACGGCTCAATAATTTTGATAAATGATATTTAGCTTTGAAAGAGATATTTTTGTTCAAAGCAACCCACATATGAAATCTGGAGAATGCATTACCTGGCAATATTGATAGTAATTTTAATAGGAAAAGGATTTCCACCTACAACCACGGAACCACGCAGCATGAAATAATACTTAAACTAAAACTCTTTAATATCAAATTAAATTGAAAACTCATATTTTCATTTTTTACTTTCCGTCACCTTTAGGTAAGGAAGGTATTGTCTTTGGTCAAAAAAATCGATAGTGACTTTCTAATGAATAAGCACGTTTTGCGGTCCCTAAAATACGAATTTACTATTTTTACGATGATGTCTGTATGTATGTGGGTGTGTGCGTCTGTGTATATGTGAGATCGTTTCGGATCGCATAACTCCAATACCACGATTCCAAAAATTATATTTTTTTTGTATTCCTCGAGTGTAGATGCAGATGTGATTAGATTTTGGTTATAATCGATCCACCGGAAGTACCCTCATTTGCAACTTTTAACAGTTTTTCTTGAAAAAACTCAGTTAAATACCACTTATTGACATAAAATGTTTATAAATTTTAAAGAATATGTTATTCTCTATACGATTTGATTTCATTTTATACTTCATATTCAATAGATATAGAGTTAAAGAATTATAAAAATATTAAATTTCATACATCAGCCAGCTATGCCAACCATAGAAACTGCTAATATATTCAGATAATTCAAATTGACAGATATTATGATAGATCTTGGGGAAGACACGGAAAGATACGGTAAGGAATGAAAGAATGAAATAACTCGAGTGTTAGAAGTTCCTAGAAAGAAACAAGAGAGAAAGAAAGATTACATTGGTTTCATGAGGAGAGATGAAGTATATATAGGAAGAAAAATGAATAGCGTAGTAATAGAAGGTGAAAGAAACACAGGAAGACCAAAAATAAGATGCAAGGACTGTATCGCGGAAGTCTTGAGAGAAAAGGAAGTACATGAGAACGACACACAAAACAGAAATGAGTGGAAGAAGAAAATAAAAAATAGCGACCCCGATCCCTAACGAGTGAGAAGAGCTAAAGAAGAAGAAGATGTCAGTGTCAAGTGCAATTTACATAGTTTGTTTATGAAATAATTTTACTGGATATTTAGAATCTTTTGCAAGAAAATTTATGTATGGAATTTGCACATAATACACAGAATTGATTGAAGGGAATGTGCTGGCCATATCAGATTTTTACCTCTCGCTAAGAGAGGTATTGGATTCATGCTAAAAATCTCATATCCAGATTTTAATGAATAAGCACGTTTTAAGGTCCCTGGAATCCGATTATAACATTTTTACGATGATTTGTGTGTGTGTGTGTGTGTGTGTATGTGTGTCTAACAGTAAGGGAAGAGTTGAATAGGTTCTGGTAACAACTGGACAACCGGAAGTAGATCATCTTCCAAGCCGGTATGGCTACGCTTAAATTCAGCTGCCCACTTATTGCCAGTAATAGGTATATGAAGGTGCAAATCACCCAAGTCTTTTTTCAATTTATGAAAAATATTTTGAGATCTTAAGCCTTTTTTACAAAAACCTTAATGTGTTGCAAATAAAATTAACATATCTTTTTTATTTCGAAATTCGAATAAGTACCTTTTATAGTATTAGTAAATATGATTATCTGTTCAAATTTCTGTATATATTAAACACAGTAGCAATTTAAAAGTATGCTGTTTGAATTGACATCAAATTACACTGCATGCGACGTCAAAGAAATACTAGCCAATGACAGAATTGGAAAGATAAAAATTGAAAAATATTTATTTTTCTCTTATTTGATTATAAAAATATTTATGCTTACAGCAAAATGAACTTCACAGAATGAAACTTTGATTTTGTAAATTCTTTCATCGTTTCGAAGCACTACTAAAACTTTTTTTTTTACTATTATTACTTCTATTTGGACACACTAGCACAAAACTCTTTTCAAAATATAAAAGTCAGTAACATGGATAAAATTAGTAGATAGTATACAGTATGTCCCATTTAGAGCTGCCACCATTGGGATCTTGAGAACTAGATACAATGTCGATTAAATGTATTCGTACCCTCTGAAAAAAATATGTTAACAGCAAGAAGAAATACATTTTTAGATTACAATAGTTAAGACCATATTTGGACATTTTTTTATTTATTTTATGTATTAATAAAGTGTAGTGGATTTAAATATAATGTTATTACTTAAATTTATCATTTTAACAATAATCTACGGGCAAATATATGACAACAGACACGTGCTAATTTTTTTAGTTCCAACAGTAAATAATACAATATTTATGTTAGTATTATTTTTTATAAAACTGAAGGTAAAGGAAACCGACAATAATTAAATTTTATTTTTTTAGTAAAATTATTTGCAAAGTGATATTTATTTATTAAAGTACCACCTACAATTATATTAAAAACAAGAATTAATAAACTTCTGGATGCTATGATTATTACTCCAATTCAACAAATTTTGGTATGTTGTATTAATAGAGTGTATAAAACTGAATACATTGCTTATAATAAAATTTAATTTATTTGCAAATAAACCATTGTCGCATGTGACAAATGTTTTCGTCTTTAATAATTCGCAAATAATTTTTATTTAAGTAATAAAATTTAAGATGGCAATTAATTGAGTATATTTTCAGGTACCTTTACCCTCAGTTTTATAGATAATATTAACATAAATTGTATTATTTACTGTTGGAACGAAAAATTTTGAGACTTGTCTTTTGTCATATATTTGTCCGTAGATTATTGTTTAAATTAGAAATTTAGTTAATAACATTGCATTTAAATCCAGTACATTTTATTAATACATAAAATAAAAAATGCCCAAATATAGTCTTTAACTATTGTAACCTAAAATTTATTTTTTATTGCTGTTAATATATTTATTTCTGAGGGTACGAATACATTTAGAGTTGGGCTCGTATATCCCAGAGTTGAAAAAGTTTGGAAAACGCTGTTCTGTCTAAATAGCCGGCGCCTTTTTAACTATTATTAACGAGAATAACATTCTACACCATAAACATATTTTTCTGTACGTATGACGTAAAATAATCATAAAACATTAAATTTTCCTGATTTTTTATCCTGTGATCTGTTCGACTTTCGACTGATGAAATTGGTAGTAATTCCCTTGTGAAGAAGAGCGCTGGTTGTGCTTAAAGTTCGTACAGTTCGAGTCCTGGGACGCGACGCGGACGCTGTTGTCTCATTCAGTCGCAGGCTGCACAGCGGTCCAGCAGCAGAATACCGGAAGCAGTGTAAGAGCTCCACTCAAACCGAATCAACAGGTGAGAAGAGTAGAATACTTTATAAGTTATACACAAACACGATTTACCGTCCAAATGTATGATAATTGGTTATGATATATGTCCCATGTGTAATACCAAGTTTCCTTGCTATTATTTATCGTAAACTATTGCCTCCTCTCCATTATAGCACTAGTGTGGGAATTAATTAAAACAAGATTTTTGTCTATTGAAAGTGATCTGAATCTGTAGTTCTAGAAAGTCTTAATTGTTATTCGTTAAGCCGTAATACTTTTTTTAATATTGTATGAAGTAGATGTTAAACTTATTTTGTTCTCGAACAGTGGTGTTCGCTAATAATTGGAATTACATAAATTGATCTATTTCAACACTTTTAATATATATATTTATACACCAAGTGAGTTAAGAAAATATTTATTTATAAAAAGAAAATTTAAATTACGAGCCCATAGGACGAGTGGGTTAAATTATTTGAGTGAATAAACAATCTTAACTCACGTGGTTTATACAATATTTTACGAAATAATAATAAAAACCATTATAATATTTAATTTGGACAAAATAAAAAAACTAATCAATTAGTACATTCTGTATGAACGTTAAGTCGTTTATTTATGAATTATAAACAATTTTCTGTCATTTATGTCGTGAAAAATCATGAAAATGGCTGATCTGTCTAATAAAGACTGTGATGAGTTTTATTTTCAAGCATTATTTTAAATGCATTATTTGTTGCAGAGTGAGTTAAAATTATGTGAGTGTCTTAAAACAAAATTAATTCACTAGCAAATAAACATTTACCTATAGTTGTTGCTATAGAGTTAATAATGACAATTTAAAACGTCAAAATTGAATAAAAATATATAAATAAGTTTAATACAACTTTTGTGGTCAATAATTTTTGAGAAATATTTTTAAACAGTTTTAATTTGTTACTATGGCGAAGGACCCAATTTGTTATTTTATTCAATTTTTAAGTTTTAAACTGTCATTAACATAGCAACAATTATAAGTAATTGTTTATTTGTTAGTGAATTTAACTGTTTCAGCAATGGTGAGCTATATAGGGAGCTCGCGCAAGACCTTTGTTAAATTTTTATCTAATTTGCGAACTCCTTTTTTATATTTTTTCAAAAAAGAACATAATTCGTAAAAACATTTCTTTACATAAGTTGAGCTACAAAATAGAACGGTAGCCTAACAATTAGTCGTCGCTGACTGTGCGATGACTATTAATTTCTCGTTTTCGTTTTTATGAATCAAAGTGTGAGCCCTTTGTTAAAATTTGAGCGATCCCTTTGTCAAAAATTTTATAGCTCACCAACTGTGTCTCAGTGATTCTTAACTTTTTACTAGTTATGGCTCTCTAAACATTTTAAATATTTTCGCGGCTTCTTAGCTTTAAAACATACTAATTGTAAAATTGTTCTAATAATATGGGTCTTATTATTTGAAACATTTTTGTCCAAAATTAATTGGGAAGTTTTGCGCAAGGAAAAACTGATTTCCCATGTTAAACAGAGCTGGGACCAGGACTCAAAAAAAGTATTTAAGTACTAAATATTTACAAGAAAAGTATTTGAAGTACTTTTTTTATTAAATCAATTAGAATATGAAAAAAAATACTGAATTTATTAAGTATATCATTCACATTCAATAAGACAGCAAAAGTAGTACTAATTTTAAAGGCATAATACACCTAATAAAAAAACTATATATTGTGGAAGAAGTGCTAGTTCATGAAGCTATGCGTGTCAAACAGGGTTTACTCATATAAAGTGGTTTAAATATTTTGGTTTCACATTTCACAATGAACAAAAAACAACATGGACGTTGTGTTTAAATATTTAAAATAAACTCCATAACAAATTTCATTTTAGGCATCACTATTAACAATCATACTTCGAATATTACGATAAATATGTTTAACTACTACATTACACATTGGGACAGGAAAAAATCTTTATATAATTCTATAAAATTGATGAGCATGACATCTTCATTTACCTATTTACCTTTATTTGCGTAGTCGATCATAATTCGATAAACTGTAGATATCAAAAACTTTATTACCGATACTTGTTCAAGTACAAAATACACAGCAATGTTCTTGCCAATACGTAAAGTATTTAGTATTTAGAGTATTTGAGTTACTTTAAGTCCTTTTGGATACTCAAAGTACAAACAGGTATTTTAAGTACTTTTTATGAGAAAAATAGTATATTGTGCAACAAGTGCAGAAAAGCACCTATTGCCTACGAGGTGTGAAAGTTTCAGCACGAGACGAAGTCGAGGGCTGGAATCACACAAGTGGGCAATAGGTGTTTCTGCACGAGTGGCACACTATACTTTTTCTACGACCACACTCTTTTGTAAGATAAATAATTTATTTTTAATAAAAAACATATAGTTGGCAAGTCGTGGGATAAAGTGTGAGAAATTATTTCTCACACTTTAACCCACGAAATGATTAACTTTCGGGCTTTGTAAAGCAAGGGAATGCGTGAGAAATAATTTCTCACACTTTATCCCACGGCTGTGGGAAATTAATAACTTTCGGGTTATGTAAAGTATGGGAAAAGTTCAATTTTCTGTAGTGGTCGTAGGAAAAAGTATTTTAAGTACAGTACTAAATACTAATTTTGAAAAGTATTTTTACTTTAAGTAGTTCCCAGCTCTGATGTTAAATAACGCCTATATGGCCATCTTTTTAATTAACACTTCGTATATGACGATCTGTGAAGAAAGCTCGAGTAATATTGATAATAAATATGAAATTTAATGTTATTATTTCAAAGGAAGGAAACATAAACAGTGGCGAAAATAAAATAAAAGTTCAATTTAATTTGGTTCTGTAACTTTCATCGTTAATTAATAGTATTCTAAAAAAAAGTTGATTCTAATTACCTATCTATTATAAAACTAATACCTTAAAAATTTGCATTAAAAATATTCGGAACATTTGAGAAAAAACACCTACCTACATAAAACTTTTGACAGCAATATTAAAACTCCTGTCATTTAATTTCAATATGCTTTTGTTCGCTAAATACATATTTAACTATGTATCAAAAATGTAACATGCTGAAAATGTTTTTTTAATTTAGTTACAATTTTTCGTTTTATATTACACAAATGAAACTGTTTTCTAAACAGCGAAAACATGCTTTATGAAAAAATAGATATGTCATATTCCTCATTTCATTTTTCCATATCCGGATGTAATCAATTTATTTTCTGTATTGTGTTCTCATTATTTTGTCGTTTATTTTCATTAAAAGTTAACCTAAAAATTTTCAAAATTATGAAACTTTAATGCGTTATCAGTTTGCCATGATATTTGTACCTTCTTTGTTTAAGGAAATATTTTGACGTTTACCTGAGGTAACATTTGTTTTGAATATTTTAGTTATTTCAAACTGTCAAAGAATTAGTTATTTCTTATACAAGACAATAAAATTCTATTTTTTCTATAAAGAAAAAAATATAAATTAAATTATTATTTAAACACAATTTACTAATTTTATATAAGTTGTGGTTCTACATTCCATGAATAGATTTTTCTCGTAACACAAGTTGTTATACAAAACGTTAAAGTTTATAATATATTTTATTTAATTAAATTTATATAAAATATACTTTATCTACCCTTTCTATTAAGGAGTTAAAGTATTATTTTGTCTACCCTTGCGGTTAAATTGCTACTTGATCTACTATTTTGAGTAGACAAAATAAGCATTCTTTGTTGAATCTTCGGCAGTTCGAAATAATAAAAAATAAATGATATATCAGGTAGACGTCAAAATATTTCGCAGATTTGATATAGATTTGCAGCATTACTGCTAAATTTTAAACTAAATCATCAAATTATTCTTTAAATAATTGATTTTCACACTTATTTTACTGCTTTCAAAACAGTATCAACCACAATATAATTCAATCTGAACATCTGCTGCATAAACGATTATATTTGTGAAAAAGTTGAAAACAAAATACAGAAGCTTTTGTTTCATATTTATATGTATTTTTCAATTATAATCCTACCATTTTGTTTATAAACATTGTATGAAAAATAATACGTAAATATAGAACAAACGAATATAGAAAATAACAACTGTGGAATGAATTACGTTATAGTAAAACCTACTACAAAGGATTTTATAACTGATATAATTTTAATTAGACAAATGTAAATGCATCACCAAAAGCGTAAGTAAAAATTATGTTTTTATATTCTATTCATACCATTTTTTAAAAAAAGAATTTATTAAACATAAATAAATAAATGATGGCGTGGAGAGTGCACCAAATGGGATCGAACTCGTGTCATCAGATTCGCGACCAGACCCCATTAATGTTCAAATGATATACAGGGTGAGTCTGGGAAGACCCCCCCCAACTTTTTTTATTATAAGTAAGTAATAGAAAAAATGGCTTATATAAAAGATTTTTTATTTTACCTACATATACTATTTGATGGCATATATTTTTGATAAAGACAGGTTTACAAGATAAACCGCAATTTTTTCCCTTTTCAACGATGTATTAGTTTTTATTAATGTATTCGAAAAAAATCGAAAAAATAAGATAATTGAGGTATAGGGAAATATTTTTTATTCAAATATTATATGTGGCTATGTGTAAACAAATTTTACTATGTTAATATCAACAAAGTATACATTATTACTTACTTATTATTAACTTATTTATCTATTTATTTATTATTTATTTTCACATAGCCACCTAGAATATTTGAATAAAAATTATTTCTCATATATCTCAATTATCGTATTTTTGTCGATTTTTTTCAAATGCATTAATAAAATCTAATACATCGTTGAAAAGAAGAAAAAAATGGCGGTTTATATTTTAGTAAAATAATTATAGGTTGCTATTTAATAAAAATGTTGATAGTTGTATATTGTAAACTTGACTTCATAAAAAATATCTACATCTGCCATCATATAGTATATTTAAAATAATAAAAAAATTATGTTCTATTACTTATAATAAAAATGTTAAATGGGGGAGGGCGTCTTCCCAGACTCACCAATTTTTTAATTTTTTTTTTCTAGAAGAACAGATGAACAAAAAATGTTAGTACAAACGCGACTTAATGATTTTACGTAATAAGCGAAATGTGAATTTTTGAAGTCCAGAATTTAGCGTGTGACGTAGAGCTTGTCCTCACCAGTGGTCGACAAACTGTTAATTTAGAGGGTACAAATTTTTTATGTTCGCATAGCTGAAATATTTTTATATATAAACTTACACGTTATATTCGTAAAGAAATTATTATTAAGCAAAAATAACAAATAAAATTAATTATTTTCGTAATAAATGATAGAACATTGAAACAGTTTGACAATATTATGACAAGTGACACGAACTATGGCGGCGGGTGGCGTTAATGTTTATCCATTGATGCTTTCACAGTGGGCGGGCGTAAAAGACGCGCGAGTCTCGTTTTTAAAATCAGGAAACCAATCAAATTGTTTAGATTAGAACATGATGCGTCACACTGACATCAATCGCTTGTAGTTTGCGAACTAATTAATATTTAAACAAAACTCTTTCACTAATACTCATTAATTTACATAATATATTTTCACTTTCTTATCTAAGGTAGTTAAAATTTGACTATGGTCGGTAAATTTCTCGACTGTGGTGTGGATTAAGTATTAACAATTACTCGAAATCTCAGCCATACAGTATTCTTACAAAATCACCGTTTCGGTATACGTACTTTCATTATATTATAAATCACCCTAGCTCTGAAAATATGTAAGTACTTTGAAGGTTCAATTTTTATTTTTCTGTGATACATAACTTCTTCTTGCATTTATTCCAAAGTTTTCAAAGCTCCTGCATTCTCTCAGAGAAAAATTCTTCAGACACATCTTTCAAATATTTGTCAACAATTTTTATTGTGCTTATAAGATTCTTTAATAAATTTTTGAACAAAAATATATTTTGAATCCAAATCCTTAATTCTTGAATAATGTAACACTATAAATTTAGTTATTTGACGTTTAAACTTATTTTATTCATGTGAAATATGTTAGAGAAACAAGTGAAATTTATAGATTTTGGTTTCAAATTAAATGTATGTCAGAAACAATTAAATAAAATATTGCTTTTATTCAATTGTGTTCCTTCATGGCTAGGCAGATAACATTCTTAAATTATTATAGTGTCATATGAATGAGATATAAACGTCCTACATAAATGACCCGACTTACTTCTGAGTTGTGAGGGAAACTTGCACACCATATTACATATTTTATTATTCGTCTTTCAATAAATATCTCGGAACCAATAAAATAATCTCAATAAAACTACTACATATTTAATCTTTCTAACCTGAAAAAGAAAGTTTTTTTACATATAATTTTCTTTAACTTTCATTGCAAAGTAAATTCTAAAAGATAAATAATTTGCCGCAAGGTACTTTATGAAAAAGATTTAAAAAAAGTTTATTTAAACGCAATGTCCTTTGAAGAATTGTTTCAAGTTATACAATATTTTCAATGATAGAATTAAACTGTAAATAACATATTTTTTCCACCACCGAGACAGAAAATCGGTTTTTATGATACCAAAATCATGACTGAAATAACAATAACATTTTTTTCCCAACAACTACCCCTGGGTAAGAATTGCATTGCGTAATAATAATTTGTTTATAAGTAGTTCAATAGGGTGGTTGCAAGAAATTTGAATTCGCAAAACTATATTATATATGAGTAGTTTTATTTATTTAAACATTATTTGTGAAAACAAAATCGTAATAAGCCATATAAATAATGTGTTATAAATTATTGAAAAATGTATAAATTTTCAAATAAATCACGTGACTTAAAATGTCCCCTGACGTCATAGGTCATGGTGCGGCAGCGCACCAAGTGAGTAAAATTTGTATTAGCTTGAAATTAAAACACATTTTGAACAAACGTCAAAGTGACCCTGAAGTTTTGGCTTAAATACGTAACATATTTTGATTGTAATAATAAATATGAGTAAGCAGGACTACTGTATAGTGCCTACGTGCAAAAATACTGCGACCAATAATCCCAGTAAAATATTTATTAAAGTGCCATCAGACCGAATAAAAAGAAATTTAAGGTTACAAGCAACTTTAATGTAAGTACTAAGTAATTCAATAATATTGTCGCCTTAGTTTTTTATTTGTTTTGATTAATATTTTAGGTTTAATAATGGTGTATGCAAAAATGTTAACCACTTCATTACCGACAGTTACGTATGTCACAAACAAACTTCACTGGTTACCGTACAGATGTAGTTTAGAACCATGACCTATGACGTCATAAGAGTGGGGGGTAGTTTCAGCAAGAAATTTTGGCGCGATTATTTTTTCTCCAATACTTTAAAAACTATGAAAAAAAATATATTTTTTAATTATGTAGGTACTGTAATTAAAGTACCAAACACTTTCTATTAAAATGATTTTTAAAAAATGTGCAACCACCCCATTCGCTCGAGCTAACACCTACTAGGAAACTACCTTTTTCTGCATCAAGAAACGCACATGCAAACAAGACCATTATTCTAGTCCTTTTCGGCAGTTTATTATGGCATTATGAGACACAAATATAATAAAATACACGCCAATGTATACGAACTATGTTGACAGTTCCAGATTATATTCTGAACAGAGAGAAAATCTGTTGTGGCCAACCCAATACCTCTCGCTACTTCCGTTTTTGGTTACATAAATAAGCCGCGAGCAGTCATGTGACATTATTTAATAATTATGTACATAGATGTCAAATGTCAGAATTTTTCATTAAAATTTGTCACCGGGAGGAAAATCACTAAATTTAGACACGGGCCCCATATCTGCTTGTCAAGGCCAACAAAGTCACATGACTGCTCGCGCCCTATTTTATTTAACATTTCATTGTCGGGATTGACAGTGTTTTTGAATGGTAAATGTAATATACCTATAATTTTAAATATTTAACCATTAATACAATAATAAATAACATAATGTATGTACTTCCCAGAAAAAAATCTTCAGAAATGGATTTTTGACACTGACATTTATATGTCAGTCACATACATTTTAATTTTTCAATTGGTTTCCATGACATTATTTGGGCTGTGAGATTTATTACAACAAATTATTATATACCTTATCTAAATCTATAAAAGATATAATAAAATTTTATATGTATCAGATAGAGAATTTACTCTCCTTTAATACAAGCAATAACAAAAATTTTCAAAAAATAATATTTAGAAGATTTTTTTTAAGAATCTGCTACTTCCGGTTGTCAAATTATTACCAAAACCTATTCAGCTCTTCCCAGTAATGTTCGATTAAGAAATACGTAGTATTATAGTTTTTCAGAAATCGTCCTTCAAACATCCCCCACACACACATATATATTCACACACACAGAGACATCATCGTAAAAATATTAAAATCGGATTGTAGGGACCTCCAAACGTGCTTATTCATTAAAATCTAGATATGCGATTTTTAGCATGAATCCAATATAGTTTGGTTAACGAAAGATGACAATTCAATTTATGGATACAGTTCAACTGAAAAAAATAAGTGTAATTTATTTGAAAATTATGTTTTTTTTTAAATAATGCCTTTCTCAAAGATTTATGTTCTTCACCTATGTATTTGCAAAACCCAAAAACATAAGACTTGACAAAAACCATGGAATAATATTTTGATTTAAATGTCAACATCACTGGGTAACTATTAGAACAGAGGGCAGTGCAGTAGATAATTAGATATCTGTAATTCTACGACATACGTCATTATTATTTGTAATGTGTTAGAAAGTAATGTCACCATTTACGTATATCTGTCACATAACATAAGCTATATAGACATACGTCAAATAATCTTTCTCTTTCTAACATGAAATGTTGTTAAGCTACTACTGTATAATGTGCTGTGTATTCTTTCTTCGAACAAGTGACCTTGAATAGTCATCTTTCGTGAACCAAAGTATACCTTTCTTAGCGAGAGGCAAAAAAAGAAACTACTTCAATTAGGTATGTCGTCAAGAATCATACACTTTTAATTGCACAATGCCATTCTTACTTGAAGAATACTATACTACAATAATTATTATTCTTCTTTCAAAAAGGCATGTTGAAAAGTAAGAGATTTACTTCAAAATTATGAATAATTTAAAGCGGATGAAAGTTGTTAATTAAATTCATTTGAAATGGGTGATTCGGAATTCAGTTCAAAAGCGACGTTTCTTTGAGTTTCCGCTAGCAATGAAGAGGAGTTTGCAACAGGTGATAATCTCATTTCCACGTGCCGACAAAACAATAGCCGGGTTACCAATTTCAAACTTGTTTTTTCTCATCAAAAATAAAAAACTTAATTTATTTGTTACACCCCCAACTTCTTAAAATATAACTTGATTAACAGTGAGGTTCTTAATTTATCTCTCCTTTATTTAAAACGTTAAAATGACTTCCTACTTTGAATATTGTTGATAGATAAAATATTTATTCAGTATTTTGTAATAAAATCTTATATTTAGTGACAAAATTTGCATGTGTTTCAATAACCGGAATAATTAAGTTCGTGCATATGCATAGATTTCATAATTGATTCTCTCAAAATTTCCGGGAAATGCATTTCCGAGTGAAAAAATTTAATGCAATAAGTAATTGTTATAAATCAATTGAATTACGATATTGGCCTATACTGTAATGTAAATTTAGTGCAACGTTTTGTCGGAGCGCACTACTGGAGCTCTGCCGTCGCTCTCTCTACACCGCGCTCGCCACCACTCCTCCTCAGGTCATACCCACAAGCTAGAGAGAGGAGAGAAAACGATTTCGCATGAAATCTTGTTGGCTCGGTCCGAATAGAGGCTAGCTGGCTAGCATCAGTTTTGAAATTTTATGCGCCAAGTTTATATACTCTTATTATAAAATGGTTAAAACTAAAAATTCAGATCAAAACAGGCCTTCAAAATCAAAGAAACGAACGGCTACTGCTTTAAGGAGGCGAAAAAATGCTCTTCTTCAACAAAAGAACTTGCAAACAAATATAAATTTGGCCAAAAAAGCAACTAGAAGAATTTTGTTGGATTATATAGTGCAGGGTTGGTAGATATGTACCAATAAAATGTTCTAAATGTTGATCAATTATAACCAAAATCTAATCAGCTCTTCATATGGATATAAATAAAAGGAAGACGAAATAATTATAATTTTTAGAATTGTAGTGTTCGTGTTATCGTCACACACACACACACACACACACACGCACGCACTCACATACACACACGCACACATCATCGTAAAAAAATGCTAAAATCGTACTCTACGGACCCTAAAACGTGACGGAAGGTGAAAACTACTCTGATATTTACGGTTCTAATAAATAATTTATTTTTAATATAAAAAATTATAAATTATGTATTGAAAGTGATCCTAATCCTACGAGTGAATTTGCTTTTGAGAAAACCATAACAGGTAATAGAATTGAGCAATTAGGATATGTTCTAAAATGGGTCATGAAATTACAACTGGATCATTCCAAAATTTGCACTATGGGTCACTTATATCCGAAACCTGCAGAGGATTAGGCCTAAGCCTAACATGCTTCAAATTTTCAATGTATGATATTGAAATTTCTAAATACACAAATAAATATTGGTTGCGTATGGGGCAATATAGCAACTGGTAGTACAAATTCGCACAAATAAGAATTGCTCTCTGAATAAGGATACATTTTACAAAATTGAAAATGAAAAGGTATATCCACCTCCTAATAAATTCACTAATAAATTTATTTAGCTGATTAATAAAAAATATCTCGGAAACATAAACTTCTGTCACATATATCATAAAAATTGCTTTCATAAACGATATTTTATAAGCTGTGCCTAGCCTCCCACGTCGGTATCGGTATTAATTCCGGTTTTCTAATTATGTCTTAGTCAGATTGTAAAATTAGCCAAATTATAAAACACCTATGCATTTCACAATATGGATAGACGTTTTAATAAACGAAGAATAGCTTTCATACAAGCTAAGTGCACATGACTAGCCAGATTGTAAATCATTGTAGTCAACGAATATTTGACAATGTGGCGGTACGTTACAATCTCGCCACTTTTTATTTAGAATGCATGTTACCGGAAATCGTGAACAGGAAAATTTCAAATGGGTTATTCTACAAAAGAGAAACAAGTCACTTGAGGGAATTAGATTTAGAATAAATTCAGAATAAAATTATCTATTGTTCTATGTAAAAGTATATGTTTTCATTTTAAAAAAATATACGTATTCCAATTTGGAGAACTATTTTCTTTTATAAGTAGCTGTCACTTTTGGCTCCTACAACTTTATTATTTACATATATGCTTTTGCTCTTAAAACTTGCACAAAATACCATAGTAAATATAGCAAAAAAAATATGTTGCAAAATTTTATAGTCAGTCAGTCATATGGCATAATTTTCTGGGGCTGCTCTCCCAATGCCGTTCGCATTTTTATAATACAGAAACGAGCTACATATTAGAAACATTTATAACCTTATCTACAGAAATACATGTAAACATAGTTTTATAAAAGAAAAGTTTCTTACTCTGCCATGTTTGTATATTTTAAATTTCATTTTAATTATTAGAAAAAATTAAAAATAAAATTTTAAAATATAAGAATTGTCATAGTTATAATACTAGAGATAAAGAGAATTTAGTGCTTCCAAAACAAGTGACATTTAACTCTAAATAATTCTTTTGTAATAGGAATCAAATTATATAACCATTACCAAAACATATAAAGAACATTGATTCGTTTAATTTATTTAAAAGGAAACTAAAATATTTATTAATTGATAAATGTTACTACATTTAATGAATATTATACGGATAATTTTAAGTAGGTACTTTGTTTATTGAAATATCATGAACACTATATTTGTGACATGTATGTATTTCTGACATTCCATATACCGATGCAATTTTGGTCTTACTTGAAGAATAAATTATTATTATTGTTATTAGTATTATTATTATTATTTTTAACTTGAATAATAGAGAAATTATAGGGAGCCGCGTTTTTTTCTAGATATGTTCTTTATGTACTCGTAGTATAAATTCAAACCCTAATTATATTTATAAAAATACAATTTTTCTTCAAACCAAAATTAAATACTTTTCGTTCTTGAAGTATGAAAGAATGAAAATACTGCAGTGTAGAGATATTTCCCGTCCAGTACGTACTAGACTAGCCTCCAAGCGAGGTATCGCTCGCGCTGGCCGTAATTTTTAAATCTTGCTCTTTGAGATTTTGGCGCCTCTCCCTGCGATTGTAGCGCTAGAGATCCGCAGCGGATTAGTTTGTCAAGCCCAATTCGACGGCGACCTTAAGATGAATTGTTGACTGCTAACTAATCTATAAATCAGCAGAATTCTGAGCGCTAGCATATTCTCAAATATATAAAATTATCTATTAGCAAATAAGGGATTACATCTCTATCGAATTAAGAGACATTAGTAAAAAATGTGATGTGACCAACACAATACTTCCAGCCATTTACCTATGGGGTCTCGTTGCCGCGTGCCTAATGTCTGGTCGCGAATCTGGGGAATCCGATTCGATCCCGCACAATACAAATATGTCATTATTACCGAAATGTGTGTATAAATCAAATTAGCACACCCAGCAATGAATAATATGCCGTGATAATATATTTATTTGTTTCTTTATTTAAATACATACCTGCATATTTACTAATGCTAGAAATTATGTATTTTAAGTTCCTTTCCATAAAACTATTGGTGTATTTACAATTTTCCTTTTAAAACGTTACTATTATTTTTTTGACAGTGACATTTATCTGTCAGTTACATACATTTGAGCTGAACTATGTAACCAGGGAGATGTGTTTAAAACATAAGCTCCGAGATATAATTTTTATATTACTTTATAAATTTATCCATAAAATATATAGAAAAAGTATTAAAGCAAACTTGTAGAAAATGGAATAATCTTTAATTTTTATAATAACAAATTGCGAAAAAATTACATTTAAAGGTATTTTTTGAAAAATAAACTATCTTGAGCTTCAAGTAAACTGCCATTTCCGGTTATTCACCAAAATTTAATGGCTTCTTTCCATATTAGAATAAGGTAGAAATACATGGTTTCAAAACTTTCTGAATGATAGTATTTGAGTTAGAGCGTAAAGAGCATCGACACACACACATACATACATACATACATAGATACACACATACATCATCGTGAAAATGTTAAAATTGGATTCTAGGGACCAAAATCTCGATATGCGATTTTTAGCACGGTCCCTATACTTCCCTTACCAAGAGTAGCGGAAGGTAAAAATAATGAATATTAATAAAGAAACAAAATCATACAATTGAAATACATATATCGGAAATAAGGTTTTTTTATACTGGCTCGTCACGAATATGAATTCCAGATACATAGTATTATTGACGACTGAATTTCATTCATTCATTCGTTGAGGGTTTTAAGCACTAACCGCTTTTGTCACTGCGACCTGCAAGGTCTTGTGTAACATAGCTTTATATCTTAGTTTTCTAAAAGCAGTTCCATAGTTCTTAAGAATCCAATTACTGCTCCAAGAGTCAGTTTCCCGATCTCATTTGCCGCGAATACCTTTTACCAAGATGGTTAAGTCTACTTACGGCCGTAGCTGGACATTCACAAGTTTCTTCGTCCTCTTCACAGAATCAACAGATATTATTTTCAGCAATACCAATCTTACATAGATGGTGTTTGAGAGGACAATAACCAGTAAAGATACCTGTCATAGTTCTAAGGTACTTCTTGCTGAGAGCTAATAGCTCTTTGGCGTTTGTCAACGAGGGTGAAATGAATTTCTTCGACTGACAAATGCCGGGGACACACAGTACTTGTAATGACCATTAGCTACATTCTTAATTGAAGTTAATGCTCATTAGAAAAATACGTAGACACACGGACATTAGTTGAAATTTCGTACACATGCGCAGATCGCAATATTTGTTGACAGTTTTCACGTATTCTTGTGACAGTAGTGTAGGTTAGTCAAGGTTAAGTGTATTCTCATTTATTTAAATATGCCAAATAAGACGTCAAAAAAGAGATTCAAGTGGACTCCGGATCTAGAATGTATATTGATTGATATTTTGGAATCAAAATATCGAAAATTTGAGAAAACAATTACCACGTATATGCCAAAATGGCAATCGTTTTTAATGCATTTACCGAGATTGCCAAAAAAATATTCAGTATTCGATTTTATATAATTAAACAATAAATTACCAAAGTCCAAATGGTTCTGTTGATTTTTTTTCTATTTAAATACAGCAAAATGTATTCAATAATTCTCTTATTTTTCTGAATGCGTCTATTTGATGAAGAGAGCATTTCAGACAAATTTCGCGACATCTCCATTACTACTCGGAGATAATTTAAATTATTCACAATTAGTTGATTTAGAGAACTCATTTAAATAATTTCTAACCTCCAAGTTCCAATGCAAGTGACTACTGTCAGATTTCAATATTCTAGGCGATAAGAGCCGAACACTTCCGATCCTTCGTTTTAAAACTTCATCGGCACTTTTCTTCATTATGAAGTTTGAAATGACCATTACATAAATGATCACATGACACATGACAACTAAATTAAGAATTAGCTGTTAATGTTCATTAACTTTCGCCGTGTGTCCCCGGCATAAAGGCTGGGATGTCTCTCCAATATGAGACTATGGTGAAGGCATTTAGTGCCTTTAAAACAGCCTGGCTGTCTGGCAATATGTTGATTGTTGCTCCTTTGAGACCTTTGTTTAGGTTTATTTGAGCACAGAGATTTATTGCGTAGATCTCTGCTTGAAATATGGTGGTACTGGTGCCTGTGGATTCCTCCCACTCCAG
This sequence comes from Harpalus rufipes, assembly GCA_951394225.1. Taxonomy (NCBI): domain Eukaryota; kingdom Metazoa; phylum Arthropoda; class Insecta; order Coleoptera; family Carabidae; genus Harpalus; species Harpalus rufipes. The sequence goes on from OX596274.1 coordinate 77,092,473, forward strand.
TTTCTCTTGACTCTAGTTTTGAACCATCCGTAAACCAGCACAAAGAGTCCCTTGGGAAGTGTGGCGAGTAAAAGACTGCCTATAAATATTTAACGAATACCGAGTTAAGAAGTATGCCTACTACCAATGGAAGTAAAGAAATTTAAATAGCGGAGTCGTGGCTATCAGTCCAGCACTGCAATTCTCAACCAGTTTTTATTTGACTATAAATGTCTTGCAATAAACTTAATAATTTAAATACACTTGCAACTATAAAGTGTGTCGATTTATACAGTGTTATAATATTCATTTATTTTTTATAAAGAAATTTAAATAGCGGAGTCGTGGCTATCAGTCCAGCACTGCAATTCTCAACCAGTTTTTATTTGACTATAAATGTCTTGCAATAAACTTAATAATTTAAAAACACTTGCAACTATAAAGTGTGTCGATTTATACAGTCTTATAATATTCATTTATTTTTTATAAATATAATTTAGAAATAGTATATATTTCAAGAACATTTAGGTCCACGAAGAAAACAGTTTGATATGAAAACTTATATTCGTGACGTCACATTTATTTTTCAAACTTCGGGGGACCATAACTCGCTTGTCAATAAGAATATTTCACCGGATTTTCATCAATGATCTTAGTTTTATTTATACTTCCAGATGAAATTATAAAAAAAATTGTAGTCCGAAATCCCCGAACTGTCACTGCTTGCTTTGACATTAAATGTCAAAGTGTCATTATATATGCCGCTCTGTTGAAATAAGTCAAGCATTACTTGTATAGTAAAATAATCTAACTATTCCTTAAACATAAATGCTATTTTCGTTTGAAATAATTTCTTAAAGGAATGATAACTGAACATCTTTTAGTGGGAAAGTTAATGCTATGTTATTTTGCTTTGTATAGGTCAATATGTATTTTTCATTTATTATTCACGTAAAAAGTGTGTTGAGATAAGAAACCACATAAACTTAAATTGCAGTAAACAGAAAACGGAAGAAGTAAAGTCGATATTACGAAACTAGGTTGCTAAACAGTTAAATTGTATAGTAAAAATAATTGTTTACAACACTATTTTCATTACAAATATACAAATAGTATATAGACGCCATAACAATTACAGAACAACAGTGTAAATATAGAAGCTCGTCGAACTTTTAACAGCATGTCAGAACAAATAATTCCGCAAAACCGCACATCAAAGCCATGAAATGTGTTGTGAAATTAGGTTGACACAAATTGACCAATGGTTGGGACTATGTAATTTCGGAATTTGCTTACTTGACAACTATTTGTCACATTGGAATATTGGAATTATTCATTACCACTTAAAATGATTCATTGAGTATTTATCGCTACATTATTGATACAATCAGTTGTAGTTTTTTGATTTAGTTTCTCTGTAACCCGCCCTTTAAAATATAAGTTGACTTTCTAGCTTCCTTACTTTTATAGATTTCTGTAACATAATTTACCTCAGGATCATGTTTAAATATTAGAAAATAAACATTGATGAACAATTACATAATAGTAATTAGACATTTTTAGCGGACGTTTTTGTAGATACCCTCAAACTTTAAAATGTAACAGCTTGTGACTTGTGACTAAGATACTTTTTGCGAAAAACAGTTTTGCAAAAAACTATTTGGCATCCTTGGAAGTACATGTCGCTGTATGTAACTCATATTTACAATATTTTGACTGTTTTTGCCGAGAGCTCTTCGATTGTAATAGGAATGGATGAAAATGAAATACTATACAACAAATTGAGACTAAAATCAATATTTTTTTTATCTCCCGCTATACCCTTGGTAAGGGAGGTATAGGGATCGTGCTAAGACCCCTAGAATCTAATTTTAACATTTTCACGATTATATCTGTGTGTATGTGTGTGTGTGTGGGGATCCTTTTTACGCTCTAACTCAAATACCTACTATCGTTCAGAAAATTTTGAAACCTTGTATTTCTACCTTATTCTAATATGGAAAGAAGCCATTATATTTTGGTGTAAATCAAATAACCGGAAATGGCACTTTACTGGAAGCTCAAAATAGTTTTTCTTCGAAAAATACCTTTAAATGTTATTTTTTCGAGATTTGTTATTATAAAAATTAAAGTTTTTTAAATTTTCCACAGGTTTGCATTAATACTTTTTGTATATATTTATTTTATGGATAAATTTATAAAATTATCTATACTTATAATCCCGGAATCTACGCTTTAAAGACAACTCCATGGTTACACAGTTCAGATGTCAAATCTTTGTAACTGACAGATATATGTCACTGTCAACAAACTAATCATTTCAAATAATAATAGTAACGCTGTAAAAAGAATATAGTAAATGGAACAATAATTATATGGAAAGGAACTTAATACAGTTACCAACATAAGTAAATATGTAGGAATATAGGTAAGATAATAATAGTATATTATGTTATTAGGAGTAGAAAGCGGTCTTTTTGTGTTGAACTCAGCTATTGCGGCCGAGGCGCTAGCCGAGGCCAGACAAGCTGGGTAAAACACAAAAAGGCATATTTGTACCGTGCGGGCGTTTACCAGGTGTCACCTCACGAGCACTTATTGCTGGCGTGGAGAGTGCAACACAGGGGTCATTTTTGTGCCATTTAAAATTCGAAATATTTGGCATCAGTCGGGATCGAACCCGGTATTTAAATTTAATTTAAAGTATTTACATGATTAAAAATTAAATTAAACGGGAGGTATTGTGTTGGCCACATCAGATTTTTTTTTCATTCGGCAAGTAAACAAAAAAAATGCCTATTTTTATTTCTGTAGACAATGAATTCAAACATTTCAATATTATACTTGTATTACACGCATTTATTAAACGATGTATCAATCAACCAAATAACGTATAATGTAAGATCCTGAAAAGCACTCTAATAAGATAAAAACCAATTTGTGAGTTCTTTTGTTTTGTATGTAAAGGACTACCTAATAACAATAATGCTTCATTTTTTTCTTTTATTTGTTTGTTATAACAAGATATTTGTTTTGTATACACTTCAATTAAGGAGAAAAAGAAATATTAAATTTTTATACGATTTTAAAAATATAAATATCTCAAAAAAATTATATTCTCGTTTATATTATTAACACAGGGAAAAAAATGTCTAATTGAACCTAATTATTATGTTAGGCTTAAATATTTCTCTAACTATACAATCTAACCTTCTCAAGGTTTCAAAGGCTACAAAATGTGGCACAATATAAAATCGAATTGTAAAAATAACGTTTTCCACCTCTGGGTCATGGCAAAAATTATTATAAAATAGTGGTGTGCGGTCAGTGGAAGCAAAATTTGCTCAGAACTAGTTTTGAACTCTGAAAATTCCCAAACCCGAAAAACAGCCACAACATAAATCAACACGAAACACAAAAATGCTAAAATACATGCCAAATGTATACGAATTATGTTGACAGTTCCAACAGAGTTACGACATACGTCGCCTTATGAACAGATTCTATAACCATGTGGCAAAATGAAATTAATTCAATTACGTATATCTCCAAGAATCATAAACTTTTTATTGAGTAATGCCATTCTTACGCGAAAAATACTATATTGTTATATTTGTTATATTAAACATGAACAAAAATTATTTTAACTTCTCGGGTACTAAAATGGTAAAATATTACCTATATAGGTAATACGTTTCGGGTATCTAGCCTAGCTATCGTGCGTCCTTATATTTTCTCATTAAAAAATTTTAATTGAATTTTAATACGGATGAAATTAAAGAAGCATCTTTTGTTATGAAATATTTTCCACAAGATTAAAGATTCTTAAGTTTGTCTTAAAGATTTAATACACCTAATGCAGAATCCTGAAATATGTCTTTAAAATTAGTTCATCCAGCAATTTAATTAACTGTTTCTATTAATAAATGAATAAATTAATTACAAGTTTATTTTTTAGTGATAATAGTTACAAATATCAAGCAATAAAATTACACACAGGCGCCTAGATAGTAATTATCGACACTTGTTTTATAAACAAATTAAAATTTCACTCAGCATAAATTTTTATAGGCAGAGAACAAATCATTGGAAGTGTAAATGAATCTTGACTTTTGACATCCGCCTTTGGTCTATGGAGTATTTTCGTTAATTTGACGTAGATTTGTGCTAAGTATGCTTTGCTTTGTGCACTATGACCCTCCAATAACATATTTATCTCAAATTATTGGTCTGGCGCCTTCTTATGATTGTAAATTTAATTATTACATTCCTATGTTGAATCGGAACTAAACAATAACTTGATGTAATTTTTTTGGTTAATTATATATACAGAATGTTCATTTTAAATGGTCCACCATTGCTATCTCGAGAACTATAAAAACTACAAAGACGGTTAAGGCAAAAAAATCCTATTACATAAGAAAAATTTAAAGAAAAGAAATATTTTTTTTTTGGCCAGTAGTTTTCAAAATACGGGACCTAACTGTTTTATTTTAAATGATAACAGATATATATATATATATATATATATATATATATATATATATATATATATATATATATATATATATATATATATATATATATATAATTTACTCATTTGTTAGAGAATCTAATTCTGAATTCAGCGATATAATATTTTCATACATACATATAAGGATTTTTTTGAGAAAATTGTGCATAAACTTTTATACTAATTTGATTAAAATATAACTATAGTGAAAATGATTAGACTGAAGAAAGAAACTAAAAAAAGAAAAAAATACTTACAAAAATAAATATAACTTGTAGAAATTATTAGTTGTTATTTATTTTTTAAAAAAGAAGAAAACATATACTAGTATTAAAGAAACGTGCATATTAATGAATTTACAATTATTTCTAATTCAATCCTTATTCCTTTTACAGAATATAAAATTATTTGACATAACATTCTCAGTAGTGCCAACGTATATGGTACGGAAATAAACTACAATTATTTTAAATAATTTCATATTCTGTAAAAGGAATAACGATTGACTTAGAAATAATTATAAATATCATTAATATACACATTACTTAATACTAGTACTTTTTTTTCTCTTTTAAAAAATAAAACCCAATAATATCTACAAGTTATATTTCATTTTATAAGGTTTTTTTCAGGTTGATGACGTTCGTCTTCTGCCTAATCATTTCTACTATATAAAAAGAGTGCCACGAATGGAAAAAATTAATACATGTTACTTTTTTACACAGAATTATAGTGCCCTGGGAGAAGGAATTGAATATTTTATTCTTTTAATTGCAAACAAAATATTCACATATATCTTTCATGGCATTCTAATTTTATGTAAAAAATTAACACATACATTTTTTCCATTCATGGCACTCTTATTATATCCATATTTTAATCAAATTATATAAAACTTTACATGCATTTTCCTCAAAAATATCGTTATGTAAGGGTATCGAAATATTATATCACTGAATTCAGAATTGAATTCTCAAAAGAATGAATAAATAAAAAATATATGTTCTTATTTAAAATAAAAACGTTAGGTCCCGTATTTTGAAAACCACTAGTCGAAAAAAATAATTTTTATTTTCTTTAAATTTATCTTATGAAATAGAAATTGTTTGTCCATTTAATCGTCTTTGTAGATCTTATAGTTCTCGAGATAGCAAGGCTGGCCCATTTAAAATGATCAGCCTGTATATACAAGGGGGTATTTATAAGTTTTTAGCCTCAACATGTAGACGTCATTAATCATCAAAATTATTCTGATACTACTTTATGCTTTGAAATATACCTCCGGAAATTTCAGCCATTTTGAACGCCTAGTTATTGTTTGAAAATCATTTTTGTCAATCCAATTCAATGTTTTTTATAAGAATGGAAGAAATCTCAAATCGTTCAGTGGTTAAATTTTTGCATTTAAAAGATAATAAGTTTGCGCGAATTAAATCAGAGTTGGACGCTGTTTACGGGGACTTTGCTCCATCATTTGAACCGTAGCTGAATTTAAACGTGGTACTCGTTTGGTTAATGATGAGCGTTCAGGATAGCTGACAACTGCAGAAAAGTTCACCAAATAATGCTGGATAACCGCCGAATCAAAGTTGTGAGGCATATCAAAGGAACACGTTTATCATAATATTACATGACGAATTGAGTATGAGAAAAGTGACTAAGCATTGGAAGCTGTGACGGCTGAATTTGAACAAAAAAATGCAGTCGAGTCGAACATTTCCAAGGCCCTGTTGGAGCGATTTAAGGAAAACCAGAAACAGCTCAATTTTTTGCATCAATTATTAACTTTTAATATTACTTGGATCCGCCACTATACTTCTGGGCCGAAGGTACAATCAAAACATTGGATTGCGAAGAGTGAACCTGCTCAGAAGAAATTTATTTTGCAGAGCAAGACGCCAACTACTTTTTGGATGAGATGGAAAATGTGTATTGACTTAAAAGGAGTCTATGTTGAAAAATAAAACTGAATTTGACTGAAAAAATACTTATTTCTATGTTAGGCTTAAAACTTACCAATACCCCCCTTGTGTAAAACTCATAGGATTTAACGCACTCGTCCAAATAAGATTATTCTTTTAACTCATGTTACATAAATAAATAACTATTTCCTACTTTCAAAAATAGTTCTGAAATCTTTTATGCATAAAGCTATATTATGTCTCTATCGCGACAAATACAGATCAAAATTCTGAACTCTAACAAAATAAAACTATTAGATATTTTCACATCATACTTTAAAATTCAATTTTATAAATCATCTTCCCTATCGCATAAAGTAATATACCGGTACATTTCGTCAAAGCTCGCAACATAGCTGAGAAAGAATGCAATAAATTTTAAAATTGAAACTCTAGTCACGCTTTTATTTATTTCTTCATTGGCACATTGGAAATAAACAAGGAAAGTCATTTTAAAATAGCGCGACGATGAAAGACAAATTAGTGGTAATACACCCACAATTCTGAAAATGTAAATGTAAAACTACACTGTAAATTCAAGAAATAAAATATCGAATACAGAATTTAAACTTCAACTATTTCACAATATACTTTTTGGCTAAATTCTGTACTAGTTTTCAAACACATTTTTGACCTGGTATATTAAACTGTCTGTTAACTGTCAGTTAATAGAAAAATATAACATCGATATTAAGACCAAGCATAAGTTGTACAAATTACACATGTGTCTATTTTTCGTTTTTCTTTAACTGACGGTTAAATTAAAAGACAGTTTAAACCAGGATTGGGATAACGTTAACGAATTGTTACGTTATTTCATAACGTTATAAAAAAATTAATTCGTTACATAACGTTACAAATAACTTAATAAAAAACATAATAACGTTATGTAACGTTATAATAAAGTTATTTTTGTTTCGTTATTACAACGTTACAATAACAATATTATTAAGTTTGTAATCAAAATTCATTAAAAATTAAAATTAAAAAAAATATATTAAAAAAACTTACACACGTCTTATCCTAGAAATGAAACAAAGTGTTCAACATTTGTATTTGACCACTAATGACATCTATTTATTATAAAACATGAAAAAAAATATCAGGAAATTATACTTTCAAACGGCAAAAATCTTGTAAAATTTGTAAACTTGGATAACGTTATAGTGAAATGTTATTTGTTGTTACGATTACGTACCGTCATTTTGTAAATATAAAGTTATTAAAAAAAATAATAAATGAAACGTTATTATAACGTTATCGGGTATTGTTACGTTACGTTTCCCATCTATGGTTTAAATAGAGATGAAAATAACGGGACTACAAGTTAAATATATGGCGTTACGTTGTTAACTAATCAGCTGATACTTTCACTTTGTTTGAAAAGTTTTTCATACATTTGGAAAAATTAAACAAATAATCAAACTTATATAAATTCTTAGACGACACTTTACACCGAGAAAATATATAAATCAATGCACAAGCTTAAACTTTTTTTACATATCTATTGCAAAACAAAATATTTTGACGTATTTTACCAACCTATTGCGTACTCAGACTCAGTGCGCAAATCTGGTACGATGGGTATAAAACTTGGATGCATTTCTTTTATCCAAATCCAAACAATAAAAAGTTTTGTATGTATATGAGTATACATTCATTATACAAAATATTGAATAAAATCTAGTTTCCGTATTGGACAGATTGTACATTCATTTTTGTGAAAATTAAGCTACAACTACCTTAATTCATTTAGAAGCAGCTCTTGTGTGGACGTTATACAAAGTGTCCCAAATTAAGTGGTACACTATTGGGATCTCGTAAAATATAAGAGCTACGAGGTCGATTAAATGTGCAATGTTGTGCAGTTTTGAGGGCTCATTCAGATTCCGCTGACAAAAATTTATAATTCCGAAATTTGAAAGATATTTAAAAAAATTGAAAATTGCGATTTTAAAAAATATCAAAAAACTCCGTAATTCTAAAAAAATGTTTCATATAAAAGTTACATGATTTGATAAGGCAAACTGAAAAGTGATGTCAGAATAAAATTGAAGATGCGATTTCCAAGATATTAATAGCAACTTTCTTATTTTATATGGGCGCCATAATGGATTTTAAAAAAATACTCTTTCCAATGGTGTAAGGGTTATTGTGTTTTAATTATGTTTTGCCTTCTGCTCCTACTCTATAAAATTACTCGCTATGCACAGTGCTATAATAATTTCATTACGAATATTAAGTTTTATGCTAATCCTTTTCTCATTAGTCATTATTGTTTTGTCATTCATTAGTATTAATAATGATATAGTCCGTACATTATTCAACTGATATATAATTTCAAAATAGAGTAAATTATGTAATGCAATTTCTAAAAATATGGACAATATTTCTTAATTGTAAAACACGAAACAAAATAGTATACCTACTTATGGAAAAGGAATAATAAAAAGTATAATACCACACGGGTCTGCAATACACTAATACACAAGTCTAAAACAATACTGATCGGTCCATACAAAACAAATTATTTACCTATTAATTGTATTCTTTTATTATCATTGCAAGTCTGCAATTAATTCTAACAAATTTAGGGACTTAAGCTACCATTTAGCCCTGCATTTAGCTGCATGACCTGTCAAAAAGTTATTATTTAATAATTTTCAGGCAGTAAGACACATGAAACTAAAGATAATAAGTTTTTAGCAGTTCAAAATCAAAATAAGTCAAAACATTTGTCTTGTCAGTGACACAAATCAGCTGATTCCAAGCACTTCAAGGTCTCTCGAGACACTATAAAACCATAAAATCTAATTCCTTGTATCTTCATATACCTACAATATATTTAATACGTAGTTTAAATTTTTTAAGATGCCCGATCAAGGTCATCTTCGATTGTGTACATTAAGATTTTAGCTCCGCCCATTCTGTCAAATTCAGTAGTGTCCTTTGCTTAGTTTTTATGGAGGCACATAATAAGGATACTACTGTTATTTTATTATAAAAATATATAAATTGAGTCTGGGAAGAGACCCGCCCCCCTTTAACTTGTTTATTATAATTAATAGAAAAAAATGGCTCACATAAAAGTTTTATTATTTTAAATATACTATTTAATGGCAGATGTAAATATTTTTTATAAAGTCAGGTTTACAAGATACAACTATTATTTTTTTAAATAGCAACTTATAATTATTTTACTAATAAATAATTGAGATATATGAGAAATAAAACTAAGTAAGTAATAATAAATAAGTAACAAACAGATGTATACTTTGTTGAAATTAATTTAACTGTTTAACATTGATACATTATGTTTATTTTGACATAGCCACCTGTAATATTTGAATAAAAATTATTTCCCATATTTTCCAATTATCTTTCTTTTTCGATTTTTTTCAAATTCATAAATTAAAACTAATTCATCGTTGAAAAGAGAAAAAAATGTCAATTTATATTTTAGTAACATAATTATAGGTTGCTATTTAAAAAATAAAAGTTGGTAGTCGTATCTTGTAAACCTGGCTTTATAAAAAATATTTACATCCGCCATAAAATAGTATATTTAAAATAATAAAACTTTTATATGAGCCATTTTTTCTATTACTTATAATAAAAATGTTAAAGGGAGGGGGCGTCCTCCCAGACTTACCCTGTATATTACAGTAAAAGCATTTAAAATTCAAAAATAAGTAAACTGGTAAATTTGTTAGCAAATGTGAAACCAAATATGTGAAAAATAAGATACTGATACTGACACAGTGCTACGAATCGAGTTAAATATCCGAAATAATAAATGAACTTGAACTTACGTTACAGCGACAGTATACTCAACAACGAGCATCGTTTTAAAATATGTACATGTCGTAACTTAGTCGAAACAATGAATTTTTAAAAGACAAGCGTTTTATATCCATCCTTATCGCGCGCCCTTCTTTTCAATACAAATGTATACCTACAAACTCAAAACTAAAACCGTTATCATCTTCATGACGAGATATCTGAGGGGGTGCAGGGTGCATATGGTATCCATATAAAAATATCAACCCTGTACGTAGGCTTGTAATAACTTCTAGACTTAATTGTCAACAAATAAATGTCTAGACCGTTGACATCTAGACTAAACAAATAATTAATAGAAGAATTACACTTATTTGTAAACAAAATATCCCTAAGCCGCCATATTTGTACGCCATTTTACTAATATTTATTTTATTTATTTCAGATTCTGAAATGCGTTCACTCTACCTATACTTCATAATCTTAAGCATTAATTATGCAACGACCAGCCCTATCCCTTCTGAGGGCGTAGACCTCGCCGGCACCACCACCAAAAAAGACGTATTCATCTCCCGAGGTTGGGGCGCGGGAGGTATGCCCTTCAGTGTACTATACATGAACCCCCTCGGGGGCAAATCATCCACAGGATCGGCTACGCAACAACTCTACCAACATGACACTCGCCCTAAAGCGCTGCCCCAAGTCCGTACAGCGGGCAATGGGGGCATGACGACCCGCAGGAAGCAATATTCGATTATCCCGCAATTATTTGTCTCGTATGGATGGGGCCCCCTTGGAAAATAAGTCGGGGGTAGTAGATTTAAGTTATTTATTTTCATATAAATAAAAAGCGAAAAAATAACGATGAAATATCCCTAAGTGTGTTTTACACTATACAGTCTATTAATAATATATTGTATAGTGTAAAACGTATTTTACGCCTCTTAGCATTTGTACAAGAATGGTTAAATTATTTATTTGTGTCTATATAACCTATAAACCAGATCAAAATATTTTGATGTGACAGATATGAATCCTCTAGGATCAAAACTCGTTAAAGCCACTTAAATAAAAATTTCAGAATGGCAAAAAGACTGTTTTCTATTTTCTAGCAGCAACTATTTAATGAGGTATTATGCATTTTTAACTGTGCTCTGATCAATAAATAGCATCACTTAACGACATTTAATAAAGAAAAATAAACAATATTAAAAAAGACAGACTGCATTTTTCAATAATAATTATTTATATATCGTCACGGAAGTTCTACTTTTTATTACGAATGAAGAAAATAAACCATATGAGTGATCAAAGGGAACTTCAGTGCCGAGGTGCATATAAAATTTTATTTGAAATTGAAAAATTGTAATAATGAAAGGAATATTTATTTTTATAGGTTATGTTTAATATCTGTTAAGTCTGACACTCACATTGAAGTTATCGTAAATAATACTCAAAATTATGTTTATCTCGTTATCTCAAACTTCTTCATCGGAATTATTTAGTTCGTTCTTCTTGTACAACATAAGTTGGCAACACTGAATTTGCATAGAATCGTCGTACTTGTCGTCGTATAATGGATTAGTTTCGTGCCGATTTCTAAACTTTTAATGACAACTTTTAAGCACTTCAGTGAAGATTTCAAATAAAATATTAACTGGAAAACCTGAAGCTACGTTTTGTATTTTAAAATGGATTTAGTGGGTTTTGCCAGTATTTAAATGGAGTAACTAACGCATCATATAACTAAAAACATCTGCGTAGCCAGGAACTATATTCTCTACAAAAGTCACCAGTCACCATGGTGATATTTTGAAGCGCATTCTATTGGGGTAATAGGTGTACTAGTACTAAGCTACTTTGGGTTCTGTGAAAGTCACTACCTCCATTGGTAGTGACCAAAAGATATCATTGATGGCAAATTGTTATTAACAAGCGAGGTTTTTTTTTAAATTTGTATAATTTACGTATATGTAAGTGTACGTATTCATAATCAAGTAAAAATTTAATAAAGTTCACTGAGTAAGAATAACTTTAATATACATATTTCAGAAAATTTGGTTCTATTATAATGGCATTTATTTACGGAGCTTTAGTGGTAATAGAAGAACTTGAGAATGCGGATAGAATTCATGCTGATTGTTTATTTGGGGTGCACATACATAGCCACCAACACAAAGTACAAAAATCCCTAGAATGCTACTTTATAAAAAAAAAAAAAAAATGAAGTGCGGGTTATACACGTCGAGCTGTTAGGAGTTAAGCTGGATTCAGAGATTGCATAGTAAACATAGCATAGAATAGCACAGAAAAACATAGATAATGAACATACGGAAAAGCGTGTACTGATTCAGAGTTACAGACATAGCATAGCACAACACAGCATAACACGGGGAATTGGCCATATTTTATTTCGAAGCTATGTTTTGCCATGTTCGGCCATGTGCGCTATGTTTCGTGAGTATTCGTAGTTAAACCACGCCTACTTCTACAGCGTGTTAATGTTGACAACTAGCTAACCTTTGGTTTGAAGTTTGGTTAAGACAACTTTTAAGTTATTTTGTATTGCAGTTGTGTTCATTATAATTATTTAAAAAGTGACAGCTAAATAAAACTTGTGAAATCAACCACAAATACTGACATGAAGTTATCTACATACAACAATTCTATGTTTTCTGTACAATCTCTGAATTGGTTTTAAGTTTCTATGTTTTCCTGTGTTGTGTATTCCTATGCTGTGTTTACTACGCAATCTCTGAATCCAGCTTTTAGAAGAATTCAAAACAGTTATCGCAACTGCCCGAGAGAGAATTACTACAGATTACCATTCGCAGTAAACGTGTTAAATATGCATCATTTTCTCTTAAATTTTTGTAATTTATTTCTTCACTAAAAATGCACTTCAAACATATCGTTGAATTTGTAATTTTACGTAGATTTCAAATATATAAATATATATATAGCGTGTCCCATTTGAAATATGAAAGTGAATGTCACTTCCGGTCAAACCGGAAGTGCTACCATCATGCCACATACCATGATTTGTGAGCCCCTAAGCCTAGTTTACAAATATTTAAAGAGAATTAGAAAATAATTATAAATAAAAAAAGTTATTTTGAGTGGCCCGTTTTTCAGTGACACCTGTATATACTTTGCTTAGGTCACCAAGTTAGTCACCATATAGTAATGGTGACAATTTTTAGAATAGGTATCCAGACACATAAGCCTGTCAATGCATTCTGCTTGACTAGACTACGCGAGGCAGATTTCAAATTTCACCCCCCACTTTGTTACAAAATATGTAGAACGCTAGAGAATTGGAGAACATTTTCATGTATTTAACTAATTTTTCGGCGAAGGGGTTTTAATCTTAGAGGACTATATGTCGTTATACCAAAATCTGTTATTAAAAGCAGATTGGCTACCCAGAAATGGGTGGTAGCCATAATACTATATATTTTTTATTTTAGTTTAATTATGTATAGGTGAGAAATATTCTCATATTGTTTGATGAATATATAACAATTGTATTCGAAGTGATTTATTGTATAATGTACTTTGCACATTTCATTATAATCTTACGCATTTACCATACTCCAATCTATGTATATTGTAAGTTGTAAAGATATGTAATATAAAGACGGAATAAAGACTGATGTAATAATAAATTTAAAAAATGACTTACCATTCATTTCTTTCATGGCTCGAATGAAGTCCGCCGGATCTTTGAAACTCACGAATCCAAATCCTTTACTTTTGTTTGTTCGCTTATCCCTCACTACTCTCGCTTTTAGGAAGGAGCCATATTTGCTGAAAGTCCTCGTAAGTAATTCGTCCGTGACGTCATTTCCAAGGTCACCGCAAAATATTCGAAAATCGTCTTCGTTCCAATCCGCTAAAGTATGATCTTCCCAAGTTTGACCACCAGCCACACGCATTAATTTTCTGTTTTTTCCTCTTCTTTTATAATCATCCGGACCGAAAGATTGTAAAGCACTACTTGCTTTTCCTTGACTGATAGCAACTTCAGCCGCAACACTAACTTTTTCGGGTTTTAGTTTCTTTAGCTTCTTCTCCACTTCGGCCTGAAGGGCACTGATATCGATAGGGGGCGGTAAAACTTGCGATTGAGGTTTATTTGTGTATATTTTAGGTTCAGCTGACATAACAACTGGCTGGATAACAGTAGGTTCGTTGTATGATTGATATGGTTCTTGCATTCGTCCATTTTTTGAATGTTTTGAAACTGAGTTGGGTATTAAAAGTGGTGGAGGTGGGGGTGGAACCACTCCGCCAAAACCTGACATCATAGTTGAGTAGCCATAGTTACTGTTGCCGAAACTATGGGCGCCAGCAATTTCAGCTTCGAATCTAAAATTAAATTCAACAATATAGTCAATGGATTTCCCACTTTTTTAAAAAAATTATTAGTAAAATTTTATCTTTTACTATTTCATTTTTGTTAATATTCTGTCGTAGCGTGAATGTTATGCTTGTCTTGTTCTCAAACGGTGGAGTTCGCTAATAATTATTGGTGCTGTAAATTGATCTATTTCAACATTTATAAAAATATAAAAATGTTTAAAATAACTCTCGTGGTCAATAGGGGTTGGCCATAATGTCCATACATCGCCTGTTCACTTCTTGTTTCGTTCAATTTCATAATGTTCAAATCTTGACCATTAAGGGCCGGTTTTTCAATCGCTGGTTAATGCTTCGGTTAGGGATAACCATGATTAAAATGGGCGTATGCGTTTTTCAATATTACTATTTAACCGAAGAATTCTAACCGATGAAAATTGGCGGGTTAGCGTACTTGACCGTGATTACAGCGTAATGAATTAGATAGCAGAGATAGGTTCTGACGAAGAATTTGAATTAATTAATCGTATGATTAATAATAGAAAACGTTATAGAGTAAGACAAAGGCCAGATCATTTTACCCAATGGGATGATGTGGAATTTTTTTGAAGATTTAGTTTATCGAAACCTTCGGTACAGTATACAATACAGTATACAGGGTGGTGACCGTCACAGCCCAACATAGGACTTTAACATGTAAAATTAGACTCCTAATTTCCTGTTTCCCTAATTATTTTAGATAAAAAAGTTTCAAATAAAAATTGTAGAGCATAAAATTCTGCACCTGAATCAAAATTAATTTTGTATGCCTTGTAACGGCAGAAATAAATTAGGTCAAAGTGTCGAAAATCACCTCATAAATAGCAATAGCCATGGAATTCAGACAAAATAAAAAATGTCTAACGGTTTATCTATCACGTTAGGGAAATTTATTTTTATTAGATATTATTTCTAATTTATGTTTCAATTAACAATTATCTGTTAATTTAAATTGATATTTATTCACTTGAACAGATTGTACAAATAATAAAAATAAATTAACCTAGCTTGACAGATAAATCGTTAACGTTTGTTAATTTTTTGTTTCAATTCCATGGCTATAGCTATTTTTTGCTGTGATTTTCGAAATTTTTATACCTAATTTTTGATGTTACAAGGCATACAATAGTTATTTGTATATCAAGGCCGCGAAATCACTCTTTAGCGTACCGAGAGAAAAATTGTCGCCGAGGCCGCTTGCGGCCGAGGCAAGACAATCTCGAGAACGCTAAAGGATTTCGCGGACAAGGTGTACACAATATTTTTTGTGCAATCGTAAAAAATATGTAATTACAAATTTTATTAATTTTAAACAGTTTCACTGTAAATTGAAAGTTGGCTTTCAAGGTAGCTATGGAATTGACATTTGATAAACAAAACAATTAGTTTTGAAAAAATCATAAAATCATAGTGATTGTTTACTCAATTTCGTGGCCTATATTGCGGTTGCACAAAAAAATTAATTTTGCCCAATGATTCAGATGAAGAATTTTAGCCCTACAACTTTTATTTGAAGCTTTTTTTACCTAAAATAATTAGAGAAGCAGGAAATTACGAAAATCTGACTTTACATATTAAAGTCCTATGTTCGGCTGGGGATTACATGAAACACACGAAAACTTTTACATAGCCTTCTTCAAATAATGAGTTATGCATTTCTCGACTCCGCTAATCTAGTCCTGCTCAAATCTTGACTTATGCACCGTACGACAAGTACACTCTGGAGTACAAATTGAAGTAGAATAGGTTGTGTTATTGGTAGTATTTTTATTTACAATTTGTACTCTGGACTGTAATTGCTAGTGACCTTGTCGAACAGTGTATAAGTCAAGATTTGAGCAGGACTAGATTTGCGGAGTCGAGATATTCGTAAGTCGTGATTTGAAGAAGGATATATAAAAGGTTTCGTGTGTTGCGACCCTACCCGTTCGGCTGTGCCGGTCACTCATCCAACAGAAAGGTAAATAATTTTAAAATTGATTATATAGCACGTGACAAGTGAAATAGAATGGAATTGGTAAATTGTGAAATTTGAAATGAAAAGTTATGGTTATGACATTTGACATCAACATAATTACTATTACTGGGTACCTTTGCGAATTTTTTTCTAATAATCATTTTTTTGCGTAATTAGTAATTTTCATTGTTGTAATTACATTGCTCATTGAATAATATACTATTATCTGTAAAAAAGTACAAGACCTGAATATTAAAAATTACAACAAAACATGGTTAATCCTCACTTAATTCTGTAGATTTTATTTGATACTTGACAACTTACAGGTGATAATTTTTTTCATTTTTGTGAACTAGGTTTCCATTCTGACCAATCAAAAAGCAGAATTTATATCTCTATCTAAACCAACGCTATTTTCTTACGTGAAATAAAGTATTGAAATATAGTTATCAGTGTGTACATTTGATTATTATTCCATGGCACCACGGATTTAATTTATTAACAGTTAAAATTCACTGATTTTTACTGTTCCGGATAATAGAAAACCATGAATAAAAATAACATTAGATGATCTACAAAAAAACTATTTAGTTTTGCTGACAAATAATTAAGGGAGACAATATTTGAACATTTCATAGTTAACAATAATATTGAAATCGCTATGATGCGTCTTCTGATGCACCACCTTTATTTATTTATCATTATTATAGTTGGGGGGCGAGATATGAACCTATAACTTCTTATTGAGCGATGAAACTATACATTCAACCTCTAATTGTTATAATATTGTACATTTATGAAATTGCAGAAAACGTAAACTTTATCTAATTTTGATTACACAATAAAATAAAGTTAAGAACAGATATTTAATATCAATCCTTTACGTATTTAAGTATTTTTTGACTGACAAATAATACATAAATAACATAATTTAAGAAATAAAGGAGAAAATCTTATTTTTATTTATATATATTGTGAGGTTAAGTTATAAAAATTATGTTATTTTACTCACCTACTCATTTCATCTTCTAAATTCGCCATTTCTGTTTATTTTTTAATAATTATTACTAACAAACAAGTATGATTTCAATATTTATTTCCCTTTTTTATTAAAAAGTGACAGTTCCACAATCCCGTTGACAAACGTTTTGTTAAGCTGTTACCAACCCACTCCGTACACCGTGACGTAATTACTAATTCCCTACTTCGTACTTCAATTTTTCCCTAGAAATTTTTGAAGAATATATTTTTCAGGTTATTAAATATCTTTAATTAATAATATACTTATTAATAATTTGTCGTTTAAATTTTATTTGTAACTCAAAGTAAGTAGATTACGTAATATTAATTGTCAAACTTTTGTTATACAATCAGTGCAAGATGGTGTCTCCGTTGGAACTTCTAACCTCCGACCCCGACCGAATCCCTTCAGTAGCCGAGAAAATATGGGCCCCCGCAATTTGTGCTACACTAGGTTTTGGGGCAGCTTGCGCCGTAAGCTGGGGACAACGTAGACCAATTTTCTCTGGTAAGTTTTAACCTAAATTTGCAAATCTGTTGGTTCTCAAAAGTTTTCACCCTTAATAATTTGTTTGCGCAGGTCTGCAGTTGCACGCAATTTTAGCTGGAGGCGGTGCAATAATTGGTCAATACGTGGACGGGAGACGGAATAGACATTACGCTGAACGTGATGCAGTGCTTCGCAGATATATTGAATTGCATCCCGAAGATTTTCCAACACCTGGTAATATTTCTAAATTAAATCTACAAAATTCGTAGTCACTGTTTTGCTTTAAACTTTATTTTCAGAGCGCAAAAAATATTCCGAAGTTTTGGAACCATGGATCCCAGTTCGCTAATTTAAATATTTCTTTTAGTAAATGTAGATCATGTAATGTACATATTATTTAAATAAATCAAATACATAAAAATCCTATGTTTCAATATGTGAACATTTTTTTTTATTTTTCTCATCTTTTTATTGTTTTATTCGAAACCTAATTAATAATTAATTAGCACAAATACTAAAAATACACACGTAACAATTACGATCATCTAAAACAACAGTCTATAACAACATTATTTTTATTATTAAACATTATCCGGGACGTAGTTGTCTTTCCCGGGGATTCCCGAGCCTTCGGCGTCGCCGATCCATGGGTACTGATTGGGGCACTCTTGACATGTTTCCAAATATCGGGTGTCCGTGAAGTTGGCTTCAGCGGGTTTGAAAGCAAGTGCGCATTTGTTAGGATTGTTGCAACCATGAGGTGGTAAGGTGTCCTTCTTTTTGCAACCCCAAGCCTCGAAATTCTTGATCTGGCTGATTGGTTTAGGATCGGTCATCCATGTTAATGATTGTGTTACTGTCACGAACCATATGTCCGGTCTGAAATTTTATTTTTTAACATTTTTTGACATAGATGATATTCTCATTTTGTTCTCAAACAGTGGTGTTCGCTAATACTTGAAATCACATATTCTTTTTCAACCCTTATAAATATGTTTAAAATAACTTTCGTGCTCAATAATTGAAAATATGAATGAATATTTAGGACCGATCCTACCACCTCTAGTTAAAGTGACTGTTTATTAACCATTAGTTAAGAATTAAACTGAAGATTAAAAGCGATGCGATGATGCGAACAGTTTTAACTTCCAGTTAGCTCTAATCAAAGGTGGTAAGAACAATTTTGCCACATAACCGTTGGTTATCACTAACTGTCCCTTTAACTAGATGTGCTGGAGCGGGCCTTAATAAAATAATAATGTACTTACAAAGTAAGAGACCAGTCTAAGAACTTATGTAATCCAAGTTCCAATTCCTTAATTGAGAACCAGTTAGTATGAAATGGCATCATGTAAGGAGCGCGATTTTGATCGTAATATCTCAAGAAATCTTCTTGTAACCATTGGAACACTTCTTCAGGGTCATGGTTATGTAAAACACACTGGTCTAGGTATGGGCAGTGTCCACCTTCAAAATCTTCTACGTAATGCTCGTTCAGAGGGACTTGCCAAACACCTAAAACAAACCAAAAAGGTTGATATAATAATTTTGTTTTTTTCTATAACAGATTAACCTAATAATTGTAATTTAATGTTATAATTTTATAAATATATAGAAGGACCTGGCCACAAAGAGGAATATTTGACGAAGAATTTGAAAAATAGCATAAAACAGGATGGATTCACTTGCAGAAGGCAGGTCGAAATTGGAATGAAATATAATACTTCACTTTAACAAAATTTAATATCGTATTATATCTTTAATTTATCTAGCTCTTTGATATTTTATTTTTCTTTTAGATATTAACTAGCAAAATTTCGGCTTCGCCGAGTTTCCCCTAAGGCTCCGCCAATAGTGTTGTTTGATAATCTATACCTACATCCCATCCGTCTAGGCACACTTTAAATCCAAAATGTTAACAGTCTTCTAAAGATTTAAAGTATTTACTCTCCTGCCCACCCAAACTACCCACGCAATCTGACCACCCAAACTGCTCACGCAACCTGCCCACTTAAATTGCCCACGCAACCTGCTCACCCAAGCTGCCCACGCAGCATGCCCACCCAAACTGCCCACGCAATCTCTTAAATTTTGTACTGAAATAAAACTAAATTACAAACTTAAACAACGTCAATAATTTGGAAAGAAATCAATATTAATTTAAAATCGGAAAAAAGCAAAAATTCTAGAAAGAACAACAATTCTAATAAAAAAACGTATATTTATTTGACATACCTGGGAAAGATTTAGTTGGACAGGTACCCGACTTACATTCATGAGGTACTTTATAATCGAGTGTGTATGGCCAAACTGGGACAGGTTGAGGTGGAACTCCAATAGAACTATCGTAAATATAACCGAAATCTTCTAGAACCTGAAATTATATTTTATTATGTATGTAGGTATGTATAATTTGGTGTATGAAGAATGTATGGTTAGGAACAATGTGATTAAGAAAGTTGGTGTGAGTCAGTTGAGATGGTTTGGGCATGTGGAGAGAATAGCGAGTGAACGGCTTGTTAAGCGTATATATCTTGGTGAAGTTGAGGGTTTTCGATTGCGTGGCCGACCAGTGTGTAAGTGGATGGATGTGGCTGGTAGGGTGCTTAAAGAGAGAGAGTTTCCAAGTATGAAGAGAAGAAGAGCTTGTATGAATGCGATTATGAGTGTGGCCGAGGCGAAAGAAGTCTGCTTAGATAGGAATGTGTGGCGAAGGATGATTGTTTCCTAACTATTATTGTGATCCGGATGCGGTATTTCGCTACCGAAAATCGGTCACTTTAATATGTTTAAGAGTAAGGATTTTTTGTATGATGTTGATGTTGTTCTTATTGTTATCGGGTTTGTGCGAACCCACTAAGTGGGACACGCGTGATTTTATGTATGTATGTATGTATGTAGATATGTATGTATATAGGATTTCGGGTCTTGAACTCCTTTCGAGTTATGTCCTTAGGGTGGGTGACTATGACACACACAATACTATTATTTTAAGCTGGATTCAGAGATTGCGTAGTAAACATAGCATAGAATAGCACAGAAAAACATAGATAATGAACATACGGAAAAGCGTGTACTGATTCAGAGTTACAGACATAGCATAGCACAACACAGCATAACACGGAGAATTGGCCATATTTTATTTCGAAGCTATGTTTTGCCATGTTCGGCTATGTGCGCTATGTTTCGTGAGTATTCGTAGTTAAACCACGCCTACTTCTACAGCGCGTTAATGTTGACAACTAGCTAACATTTGTTTTGAAGTTTGGTTAAGACAACTTTTAAGTTATTTTGTATTGCAGTTGTGTTTATTATAATTATTTAAAAAGTAACAGCTAAATAAAACTTGTGAAATCAGCAACAAATACTGACATGAAATTATCTACATACAACAATTCTATGTTTTCTGTACAATCTCTGAATTGGTTTTTAGTTTCTATGTTTTCCTGTGTTGTGTATTCCTATGCTGTGTTTACTACGCAATCTCTGAATCCAGCATACTTTTCCCACGGGAGCCTTGTTACGGTCCCTAACCGGTGCTCGATAACTAGGGGTTGACAAGTTAATTATATAGTACATTGCAACTTGAAAAGTAACGGGAGTGAAAACCAAGCAAGGACAGTCGAGAAAATTTTCCAACCCGACCCGAATTTGAACCTAAATGTTTGCACTCTATCCCGCCGATTATTTTATTATATAATTATACATTCATTTATTTTCAATTACCTTGTATTGTGTATTTCTTCCTGGTTTCAAAAATGGAGCCCTCATACCAACGACTTCACTTTTGGAAATGTTTGCTAAATTTTTTAAAATTTCTCTCATTCCTATCATTTCTCCGACCCATTCTTCGTAGCCTTTATCTTGCAGGCCTTGTTGAAGTCTACAAATTTTATTTACAACATATAAAAATGTAAAACTACACATGTTCAGTAAATTATGTTTTGAATATATAGTAAGATAATCACCATACGGTGTTAAAAATACGAATTATTTTTCGACATACGTGATTGTTTCCGTTGCAATTTCATGTCCATCGCTAGCCATCTGCTGTATCATATGATAATTGCTGTATTCATGTGAAACGAAAAATGTTCCTTTAATATCGCACCCATTTGGATTCTTGCGTTTTTTGTTCAGCACTTTCTTATAATGGTCGAAGTTATTTAAGTTAATTGCTCCGTCAAATGTCAGTAAGATCATCTGTGGGGTCTGAAAAAACGAGGAAGATGACGATACTTTCTTCGCCTATAAAATACTTCCTTTCCACGGAGTATTAATTACGGATTGCTGTTATAATCCATTCACGATAGCACGAGAATGGTCTGTTCGCAAATTAGTTCAAAATTCCTTCTCTATCGTGAATGGATTATAGTTTCAATTAATTGCGAGTTCCTACTTACATCTTCGGGATCCAAGCCGCCTGGAATAAGAGTGCCATCTTTAGAACAGAAACAATATGGCAGAACACATTCGGCGGAGTTGCATTTTACCGCCAAATCTGTTGGAGGTTCTGTTATTGGTGGGGGAGCTAAAATATTAAAATCACTGTAGCTTGCTGTAATTAATAATTAAATCTATAATGAATGTATTATTAATTAAATGTTAATGAACATGCAACCACCTTGAATACATACTATTGAAATGAAGAAAATTTATGAGGATGAGTTGATGGTATGCGTTTGCATAGTCGTATTGTATGATAATGAACAGAATGGTATTGGCACAGAATCACAGATTTCTTATGTTATCGCACAGATGCGACTGTATATGTAATGTATGTTATTAGTGCATAAATAGAAATTGGCAAATATGCAAAATAGAAGATTTTGCATGAAATGCTATTGTAAAGAAAGACAATAAAAAGATGGTTCACGGATCAACGATAGTTAAATAGGTATTTATTATACAAGACGATATAGAGATACTTTTATCGACAATCGGAAGGTGTTAGTTATCTATCTTTCACGAGTCGATAAGTCGTATATAATAAATATTTTATTTTGTTACTGATGTTTCCTAGTATCCACTAACTTTACGCGAGTTTGTAGAAAATATAAAGTACAACTTTGCTTTACATTATGCATTATTATTATTTTTATAAAGAGTAGATAAAAACTCAAAGTGTAGATAAAAAATTACCTACTTTATCTACTGTTGATGTTAAATTGTTACTTTATCAACAAAAAAAGAACGCGCAAAGCCTACTTTTAACATCAAGTACAAAATAAAAAATATCTGTTTATTTATGTATATATTTAATAGATGTAAAAAGAATAATTTATAAAAACTCAAACAAAATTTACAGTTAATTTATAATCCTTTAACAATTACTGGGGCATATTTTGTCGTTAAGGCCCTATACCTTGTTTTTTATCCAATTGATCTTAGACCAGTGCGTGCACTTCTGTGTCAAAATTTAATGCGTAGTTCCCTTCAAGAATATACACACAATCATTATTTCCTTCCACTTCGTAAAATCTCCCAACTATTCTTTTTTTGCTTTGAAAATAATCATGAATTTCATCATTAATCCCTTCTGCACACGAAAACCTATCCCTATCCACATCCAAAAAAATATCCAAAAGTCGCATATTGCCAAATCTGGTGAGTATGATAGGTGTTCTATTACTTTCACAAAAACTAAAGAAATGCTCTCTATTTAATTCCATATTTTCAGTCGCAACGATACTTGATTCTAAGTAACTTAATTTCAAAACACAGATAAATAACTGCTTAAAATGCAAATTTTTTTAGCCTGGTTTTCTTATTCTTAATAATTCTAGCATGACCCTTATGGTACTATTATTAAAAGTGTTTTATTATTATTATTATTATTACAATTGAGTCAGAAATGTTAAATACGTTTGACATATTTCACATTTTTGAATTTTTGTAAACCGATGGCGGCACTATCTTTATATTTAAGGTAGAACAATATTTATTTAGTAAAACAGAAGCAAGGTTAATAAGTTAATATAGGAATTCTAGTTATTATTTTCTCTTTCTTACTTGAGGGAATGGGTCCACACCGAGCTTCATTTTGAAACGTGCAGAATTTATTAATGTCATCGAAATGTAATCCTGAAGGACATCTATTTAAATATGGATAGCCATCTACACACTAAATAAAATAATATATTCAGTAAAAAATATACGGTTCCCAGGTAACACTTTACTTGATAAAATCTCCTACAGGTGGCAGGATCTGCGTAGTTTCCGTTTCCTACTCCTTCAGGACACGTAAATTCTTCTTTCTTTTCTTCTTTTTTGTTGTTAGTATCTCGTTGGCTTCCAACTAGAATTAAAAAAATATATTTTTTGAAGAGGTGGTAATAAAATAGAAAAAAAGTGTTGCAGAAACTCAGACAGCAAAAAAGTTGCTCAAATAAAAACAAAATAGAATAGATTTAATAAAAAACAAAAGTTCAAATTAATAAAAACAAAAGTTCAAAACACCGAGAAAACCGACAGTAATAAATGATGTTTTTAATTTTTCTTTGCAAATTTTAATATTCGGTGGGTAGTGTCTTTCTACACAAAAAATATGTTTGGTTTTTTGAATAAATAAATACTAGAAATATCAGTTATACGGCATTTATTTTTACAAAAACGTTAAAAAAAATAAATAAAAATATCATTATAGCATATACAGGATGTTTGGCGTAAATCCGGGCACCACGAATATTTCGTTTATGTTGAGAGATACAAAAAAATGTTAATAAGCAAAGTTAAACTAGACAAAGGGGCTCATAAAATGATCATAACAGAAATTTTGTATCACTTCCGGTTTTAGCGGAAATGGGTACAACTTTAAAACTAGCATAGGGAATCGGTATTTTTATATTTTTTTTCAGAATGTACATAAAAATTGCTTCACTATGATACCAAATTATCATAGTTTTACTTTCACCATTTCAAAATAGCAATCATCTATTCTCAAAATATGTTTTCATAGCTTGCTATGTTTTATTTTGTATGGAATTTTATTAATACATATTTCAAGAATAAATGGTCGCCATTTTGAAATGGTTAAAGTAAAACTATGATAATTTGGTATCATTGTGAAGCTAATTTTATGTATATTCTGAAAAAAATATATAAAAATAATGATTCCCTATGCTAGATTAAAGTTTTTTAGCCATTTCTGCTAAAACCGGAAGTGATACAAAATTTCTGCTATGATCATCTTATGAGCCCCTTTGTCTAGTTTAACTTTGCTTATTAACATTTTTTTGTATCTCTCAAAATAAACGAAATATTCATGGTGCCGGACTTACGCCAAACACCCTGTATGCTGGATGTGCCAATCTGCTTTATGTACAGATATTCGTTATAATGAAATATATTCGTACAGTGCATGCGTTTACCAGGAGTCACCTCAATGGCACTCATTGCTGGCGTAGACGGTAAAGAGTGCACCACAGGGGCCACCTCGGGGGCCACTTAGTTCTTGTTTTAATGCATGTAAAACTGTTTTATTGTATATAAATAAAAGTAACTCTATTTGTTCTGGGAGATTTCAACGATAGATACAGAAAGGATATTAAGTAATACACTTATATGAATAATATACAAAAATTATATCTTTATTTCTAAATAAACCAGTTTTTTTATATGTATATAAAGTATGTACGTGTACTATGACAATCCCTAACCGGATGTCCTTGAAATTTAAGAAACTTTCAACAAAACTAAATTAAAAAATTACGATTATTTTATAAAAAAAAGTATCAATCAACATATCGGACGTGCTCCGAAAACCTGAATATATGTGTAGTTAGGAAAATTGACTGTCGGGTCCAGGAATAAAACTATAAATATCGTAATTATGACACATAACTGTCACTGCTCGCTTTTACATTGAATGTCAACGAGCAATTATTCGTGCCGCTCTTTTGAAATGAAGACATACATTGACTGGATTCCCTGCCTACTCTGTATAGCAAAATAATCTTACTGTAACGTACGCTCAACTGACGCCACTAGTCGAACGTTTCTAGAAACTCCTTGAAAGCAGTAAGGTAATAACCGCTCGCAGTTGTGTAAACAATCATGTGCGGTGTGACTTTATACTGGAATGTTCGCGAATTTTTCTAGAATAAGGTGACTCTGTGCGAAACAGGGACCAGTCTACAATGTCGTTCAGTTATGTTCAGTCAAGTTAGTTAGTTGAAGTCAGACAGTTGAGTGGTGTGAAATAAATGGCGATATAAATAATAATCTAAGTGGAAAATTGGAAAATAATCGGACACGCAGTCTAGTGAAAATTATTTATTTCCCTGGTCTACGTTTCTACTGTTACAACAGTCTTCTTCAGGGCTCTAAAAGGTATACATGGAGTAATTACAAACATGAAAATTACAACAATATACAAGGATTAATCCTTGACTTTACTTGCTTGTCCTTGTTACAAAAATATTTCTTACATCGTTGAGTTACACGTTTTTCAAAATTTTGAAAGTTTATAATTATTAGAAAAGTTGTTGAGTTTTTCTGCGTTCCAGCTAAAATAATTTAATTGACTTGATATATGTACAAATATATTTAATAAATTACACCTTGTTATCTTCAATGAGTCGTATGGGGGTTCCCTATGTTACCATTAATAATTGACCATTTCTGTAAGTATAAAAAGTATTTTATATAAAAAAATTGTTATAAATTTTGTGTAAATAAATTGTACTTTGTTTATTGTTGTAATTTTTATGTTTGTAATTACTCCATGTATATCTTTTAGAGCCCTGAAGACGAGTGTAGTTACAGTCGAAACGTACCTAGGTCAGGAAATAAATATTTTCACTAGACTGCGTGTCCGATTATTTTACAATTTGCTACCAGTTGATCATCGTATTCAGCCTATAATAATCTAAGTGTTGAAGTATTTGATAATATATTCTTAGTCTTAAATTAGCGTTTATATTAATTTAATCATAGTAATCGGTATGTTATTATCTTTGTCTTAATTATTTATTGTTTAATAAACTTTTAATTATTAAAATATATCTGATTTTTACGCTTCACCCAAATAAATAAACGTTACATTACTGTTCCTTTAACAGTAATGCTATTTTTGTTTGAAATAATTTTTAGAACTGCAGTTTTCATTGCGATCAGAAATTATTTCAAACAAAAATAGCAAGGAACAGTATAACAGTATACAGGGTGTAACACCAAAACCGACCACCGTCATTATTTTCTTTATTGTTATAGTTACAAAAAAATGCTATAAAACAAAGTTGTAGGAAACCAAGGGGGACATCTCATTAGGGAAGATATTTTTTTAAACCAATGATTCTCAAGTTACAACGTAAAGTTATATTTTTTCAAATAGGATTATACATATTTTCTATGCCTATTCGGTAGTGTTTTTTTCTGAATTCAATCATGAGATTATTTTATTGAGAAAAATTCATTTGAAATTTAAATAAAATTTATTTTTATAATTATTTTTCAGTAGCCTATGAATGAAAAACAATTGAGTTTAAATTAAAATGAAACAAATATTTGTTAAAAACGTTATAAACAGTGTTCTATTTGATTTCTATCCTAAATAATTCAAATTGACAAATAGTAGTTTTTGTTGTTCCTACTGAAAATGATTAAAAATATCAAATTTACTTAAATTTCAATCGCATTTTTTTTTCAATATATTTTATGCAAGGACATAAAACTAATACATGGTTGAATTCAGAACTAAATAGTCTATGGAATAGGTATAAAAAATATGTATAATCCCATTTAAAAAATTATAACTTTGTGTTACAAATTGAGAACCACTGGGTTAAAAAAATATTTCCTTCTTCAATGGGATGTCCCCCTTGATCTTCTACAATTTTGTTCTATAGTATTTTTTTGTAACTATAATAATAAAGAAAATCATGGCGGTAGTCGGTTTTGGTGTTACAGCCTGTAGAGTAGGCAGGGAATCCATTCAATGCATGTCTTCATTCCAATAGAGCGGCACAAATAGTAGCACGTCGAAATTTAATGTAAAAACAAGCAGTTACAGTTATAATTACAACGGAGATGGAAACAGGTAGTAACGATGTTTCGGATTTGCAGTCAATAATAAAATTTATTCATACCAACGTTTCGACTATAGTGACTATACCATAGTCTTCATCAGGGCTCTACAATACATACACAAGAGCGAAATATAGTACATGTGAACACAAAAAACAAAATATACAGGATGTTTCCTTTAAAACAACCAGCGCTTTTTTGGGCGAACTAATGATTTTAGAGAAAAATGTTATATACAAAAAATTACCAGGAAAAAGGGCTTAATTTATGAGGAATAATAAATAAAAAATTCAGTGGTTCTCAAACGGTAGAATAAAATTATTATTTTTTAAATGGCAACCTATATAATTTTTTTGTCCATTAGATAGAGAATTTTTTTCTGATTTCAACGATATAAATATGATATGGGGTTGTATAACAATTATTTCGAGAAGAATGATATTAAAAATCAGAAATAATTTTACAATATTGAAGTAGGCTATTAACGTTATTAAGTGTTTGTTTTCGTAATTGTTTAATTACTTATTAATAAAAAATGGCTTTGCAGTTACAAGAATTAACAAATTTAGACTATTTTAATCTTACTGTTATGTATGGAGAGTGTGAAAGAAATTTAAATTCTACGATACGAAGATTTTCACGGCTTTATCTTCGTTATGTAGTTCATTTGTTATTATGAATTTCTTAGTAAAACAAGTTATTTTAGATATAAGAAAATAATATACTATCGTAACCTAGGCAATAGTCGTATTAATAGTTTATTGCATAGCCTACTTCAATATTGTAAAATTATTTCTGATTTTTAATATCATTCTTCTCGAAATAATTGTTATACAACCCCATATCATATTTATATCGTTGAAATCAGAAAAAAATTCTCTATCTAATGGACAAAAAATTTATATAGGTTGCCATTTAAAAAAATATAATTTTATTCTACCGTTTGAGAACCACTGGTTGAATTTTTTATTTATTATTCCTCATAAATTAAGCCCTTTTTCCTGGTAATTTTTTGTATATAACATTTTTCTCTAAAGTCATTAGTTCGCCCAAAAAAGCGCTGGTTGTTTTAAAGGAAACACCCTGTATATGTATATAATAGATTACAATAATAAAATATGAAACTTACAGAAATGTCGGTTGAATGTGGATAACAGAAAACATACATTAAAAGGCGGACATTTAAAATTATAAATAAATAAATAGTTAAAACCGCAGATAACAGAGTGAAAATAGTCAAATATAAAAACTTATGATGGATGTATATGATATAAATGGATGTCACAAAAGAAAAAAATATACAACGTAACTTTTACACATTTATTTAACTTAACAGATAAGGACTACTGTTTATTTTAGATTAATTAATGCAGGACCAATAGATGGTTGGATGCTGCAAATCCTGTCGTGTGATAATGAACACCTTGATTGTAGAGATGTCTTGTTGTGCTTCCGTGTAATATTTATGGGTTGGTATTATTTTTGTTTTTTTTTAACTATTTATTTATATTTTTAAATGTCCGCTTTTTAATGTATGTTTTCCATTATCCACATGTGTAATTTTTTTTTTCAACAGACATTTCTGTAAGTTTCATATTTTATTATTGTAATATATTGTATATATATTTTGTTTTTTGTGTTCACATGTACCTACTATATTTCGCTTTTGTGTATGTATTGTAGAGCCCTGATGAAGATTATGGTATAGTCAGTCGAAACGTTGGCATGAATAAATTTTATTATTGACTGCAAGTCCGAAACATCGTTACTTCCTGTTTCCATTTTCATCCCAAATACAATCGAAAATCGTTTTTGAATTCTTATGATTACAATATTTACAATTTTGTTCCTGAACCCAACAGAGTCAATTTTCTGACTATACGAAAGCATACCGGTATTTAAATTCATTCATTGATGATGCTATGTAAGATGGCGCTTGTCTGTCGCCCCCGCCTTAAATTCAACTCTTGAACGAGTGTTAAAGCGTCAGTATCTCTGCATGTTCCTCGTACTTTCTATTTCAACCTCAATTTGTTACCGTACCGGTGCTACTAGCTGTTCGTATCGGTCTGTTCATTCTATTTCATTCAATATCGAATCAATGATCTCTGATCTCATGACACGAAATCAATGACTCATTGTTTGTGATCTACCTGCAGTAAATTCAATTTTGTTTTAACATTGTTGACTGTAATGACAATTGTATTTTGTTTAGAATGATATTGTACGGGAAACAACTAAATTACTAAGTATAAATTATGTGTCACTGAAAGGTTTCCTGTTTCAGAAAGAAATATGTCTCAGTAAATTATGGAATTAATAACAACATTAACAAAAAATACATCTCAAGATTAAATTTAGGGAAAGTACATGAAAGGTCATCAAAATAAATCAACAATTAGCAAAGCTACGTCATGTTTTTGCATTCTCATTCGTCAAGGAAACTATAACACATGTGTACTTTATGAGCAAACAGGTTTTAATTATTAAAAACAATCCATGGTCATAATGTGTCTTTTACATATGTTGTTCGCAAAATATTGAGATAGATGCAGATGAACTTAAACGGACTACATGGCGGAAATATACAGGTGTTATATTTTAGTGGACCCAAATATCTCGCTTATTTATTAAGTTAGTAATTGCTTTCATATAACATGATTTATACAGCAACATGTAAGCTACTTGATGACGGATGTACATTCATAATACCACTTCCGGTTTATTAGTAATTAATATCAACTTTGAAATTTCAAATGAAACATACTATAATTTTGTACAAATTTGAAAAGTACATCAAATTTACTTTACAATCATGTAAAATAATCCATATGTTACATTATTAAAAAGTAAAATGGCGGGCACTTTTTTATACATCTAGTCGAAAAGAGAATAGTGAGCCATGACTGTGGCTTGAAATAAAATAATGAACTAAAACAATTGTAACTATTATTATTAAACGAAATAATATTATTTTTGTCATAAAGTTCTGCAGCTATGCGTTTATTTTTTAAACTTCGAAAATACACATCTAGCATATCAACTTTTTCTGAGTTATATAAATTCATTTTACAATAAATTAATAAGGTACTACAATGAAACTTGCTAATAATAAAGGTTAGAACAATTATTACTGAGTATTTACAGGTTGACATTTACCGTTTTACAATTGTTAGTTAATTGTTTTATTTCAAGTCATAGTCATGGCTCACTATTCTCTTTTCGACTAGGTGTATAAAAAAGTGCCCACCATTTTACTTTTTAATAATGAACATATGGATTATTTTACATGATTGTAAAGCAAATTTGATGTACTGTTCAAATTTGTAAAAAAATATAGTACGTGCCATTTGACATTTTAAAGTTGATATTAATTAGTAATAAACCGGACATGGTATCATGAAGGTACATCGTCATCAAGTAGCTTACATGTTGCTGTATAAATCATATTATATGAAAGAAATTACTAACTTAATAAATAAGCGAGATATTTGCTGGGTCCATTAAAATATAGCATCCTGTATATAATATTCGCATGTACTTTTTCTCTATAAATTCGTAAAGAATAGATGAGATAGCTGGCGAATGAAATATTCTTTATTATTTAACATAAATTGTCAAAATAACTATATTCACATTTTTTTTTGAGAAAAACTGTTTAATGCTTCAAATAAAGTACTACTTCCGGTTGTACAATTATTGCCTAAAACTAATCGTAAGCAGCTTTTTCCATCAATGTTAAAATGAGGAATACAAAGATATAGTCAGAAAAATTGACTCTGTCGGATCCAGCAATAAAAGTATAAATATCGTACTGACAAAGCGGCATATCGCTCACTGCTTACAATATTGGATGCCAACGGGCTATTATCTGCGCCGCTCTATTGGAAAGAGTACATTCATCTGAGTGCTCTTCGTGCAGTAAAATAATCTTACTGTTCTTTTAACATAAATGCTATTTTTGTTTGAAATAATTTTTGGAACTACAGTTACAGTTTTCATTCTCATAGGGAATTATTTCAAACAAAATAGTTATTTACATATCAAGGCCGTGAAGTCACTCCTTAGCGTTCCGAGAGAAAAATTGTCACCGTGGCCGATTGCAGCCGAGGCAGGATAATCTCAAGGGCGCTTAAGGATTTCGCGGACCTGGTTACACTATTTTTTGTGCAACCGAAAAAAATATGTGATTACAAATTTTATTGTATTTAAATATGTAGTTTAATTTATTGAAATAGAAAGGCTGCTTTGATGGGACTGACATTTGATAAACAAAACAATTAGTTTTGTAAAAAAAATCATTAAGAAACGTTATTTCTAAAATAACTATTTTACAATATATTTTGTATTTATTTTTAAAAAACCAAAAATTTATTTTGTCATATTTTAGAAACGTTACTGTCATTCGGGTTGATTTTTAACAACTGGTTAAAAAAATTAACCAATCGAGTATGTTGATATATAACAAAAAAATGGATTTAGTTGTCAAATAAATATCTATAGGATAAAAAATTTAACCAGTCGTTAAAAATTAACCACTGAGATACAGAATAGGCCCGATTGGCATATTATTCGTCATGTCAATTCTCATGTCAAAGTGATTTTAAGTTACATGATGTAACTTACATCTATTAATTTCGCGACCGTTGCGCTTACGAAATGTTTAGTTCGCATCCGGTTGCACAAAAATAGCATTTATTTTAAAGGAACAGTAATATTTTTTTACTACACAGAGCATATCTTCATTTCAACAGAGCAGCGCAAATAATGGCTCGTTAGCATCCAATGTTATAATGCAAGCGATGAATGATATTATGCTGCTTTGTCATAATTACGAAAGTTATAGTTTTATTGCTGGCCCCGACAGAATCAATTTTTCTAACTATATCCATGGTTTAAATATGTTTGTAATATTGGCCGATCAATAAAATATTACATTTGTAATTATGAATTACATATGAAACAAGATGATAAAAAATAATCTATCGTCTAGTGTTTGTAGTTTATATTTACATTTGCAGAACTTAAAATGCAATTAAGAATTATCGCGATCACTGGGCGTAACAAGTGGAAATCCGGTATTACTTTTCTTTATTTCAAAAAAATACCATTTAATCAATTTATAAACTTACTAATTGTATTTAACATGCTTAATTTTTCATTCTATTACTTAATTTATTATATTATTATACAATAATACTGCTTGACATTATACTTTTTAGCGATTAAAAAAGTAACTATGCACGAATTATAATAGTTGCATTTTCCTGTTCGACACAAATAATAAATAATTATAGATAAGTTACATATAGTTATAAAATTAATAATATTAATCTTTTATTGTATATCAACTTATTATACGTTATTATAATTTGGTGATATACTAGATGGGGATGAGTTAATTTTACATTATATTTTTGTAACATAAATGATAAAATGATGAAAGGACACACATAGACAGCCATAATGGCCATATTCGGGATTCGAAACCGGGACCCTTGGATTGTTAATCGAATACGTTGTCGACTACCGCGGTCGTTTCGATGGAAAAATAAAAGAATCCGTTTTTTATTGGTGTAACTTTATACTATAACTTCCATATAAAAATTGGCATTATAACTCAAAATCACACTGTCATAAAAAAAATCAGCGTCGCCATTCGAAAGAGTACTTAAAAAAATGCCCTAAATAATTGTTAACCATTATTTCATACTTGAAAATTCTAAATCTAGTTACCCATGATTTTTTCGGATAAACAAAACACCGCTAATGGCGCAACTTGCAACTTTTGTTTAATTAACCGAATTCGTATCTCTTATAATTACTAAAATCGGAAATCCAGTTGTTGGAAACGTTATCCTGGACATCCTGTATATATCAATATGATAATATTATACGAGTTATACTATATTTAGATTAGAAATGACAGTTATGAGAGCAAAGGTAGTTATTTGCACATTAAACTGTTAGAATGAGGTAACAAGAATTTATTCACTGTCTATGTCTATCGTGAATAGTCCAATAGGCAGGTAAATAATATTTGGGTATTTACCCCGAGGTCTGTTTACCTACGCAATGGGGTTCTCCAATATAACAAAAAATATTAAAATGTACACTATTGAAAGTATTACTTAATAAATTTAAATGTACAGTCTTTATTGAAAGTATTACTTAATAAATAACGATTAATTTTTTTAAAAAAACATTTTTTTAGTCATTATTTTGTGAAATATATGAAATTTGTTGTCAATGTCACTATGACGTCACACTATTGGTATCTTTCTCTAAAACCGCAACCTAGTATAGAGTCTAGTGTAATGAGAAAGATAGCAATAGGTGTCGTCGTGACGTCATATTGACATTAAAAATCAAATGCAGTTAAACCAAAAACAATTATGACTTTTTAATTAAACGAACTTTCATTTAAAATAATAAAAAATAAGAGTGGCGACCCTATTGTTAAACTTTTACGAAACACGTCTTAATACATACGAGCCCCATCCCACATCAGTTGATCTACCCACTTTAATTTCATTTTATTTAGTTAATTTATAATAACTAACAAATTATCTCCAATTTTTATTAATATTTAATGTAAAATGAAATAAAACTTAGTTTTGGGTTTTACCAATAATTCAAGAAAAACTGAAAAAATGAAACGAATTTAAATTGTAAGGATATTAGGTTTTATTGAATAAGATGTATAAAAAATTACAGTAGAAATGCTAAATTTCAATATTTAATTTCACCCTTATATTTGAAGAACGATCTTTTTCAAAATATTATTTTAAAGCAGAACATAGTTTATATTGAAAAATATTTAATGTGCAAATATTTACAGTAATTTTTTTAAAAATGTCCGATTAAGGGCATCTGTATCATGAACTAATTAACAAATAGGCATACATTTATCTCATTCTTTTGCAAAGGCTATAAGAGTGTGCGATAAGGATGGATATAACACGCTTGTCTTTCAAAAATTCATAATGTTTAGACTAAATTAGGACATTCCACTTTAAAACAATGCTCGTTGTTGATAATACTTTCGCTGTAACGTAAGTTTATTTATTAATTCAGATACATTACCTTGATTCATAGCCGTACGAATAACGTTATTTTCTGTCAGAGTCACTGACATTGTGTCATTATCTTATTTTTAACATATTTGGTTTTACATTTGCTTATAAACTTACCAGTTGAATTATTTTTGAATTTTTAATGCTTCTACTGTAATATATATTTTTATAATAATAAAATAACAGTAGTATCTTCAGTAACCTCATAAAAACTAAGCAAACGACACTACTGAATTTGTCATAATGGGCGGAGCAAAAATTTGAATTCATACAATTCGTAGACGACCTTGATCGGACATCTTTCAAAAATTTTACTGTACCTTTGCTCTCATAACAGTAAAAACAATTGGCTGGTGCCACAAGTCTTGTTTTGAAAATGCCAAATTTCAATATTTAATTTCACCCTTTTTGTTCAAAGAACGATTTTTTTCCAAAATATTTTTTTGAATACAAAGTATGTTCTGCTTTAAAATAATAATTTGAAAAAGATCGTTCAGGGGTGAAATTAAATATTGAAATTTAGCATTTTCAAAACAGAGTTTTCAAAAGAAGGCTTGTGGTACCAGCCATTGTTTTTACTGTAAATTACTACTGTAATTTTTTGGACATTTTATATAATATAACCTAATATCCTACCAATTTAAATTCGTTTAATTTTTTTTTCAGTTTTTCTTGAATTCTTGGCAAAACTAAGTTTTATTTTACATTAAAACAACAAAATATTTTAGAAAACATATCTAGCTATGTGTCATTAGAACGACAAAATGTCCGTAATATTAATAAAAATTGACGATAATTTATGTTAATTATTATTTGTATCATAAATTAACTAAATGAAATGAAATTAAGCGGGTAGGCCAACTG
Organism: Harpalus rufipes; assembly: GCA_951394225.1. Classification (NCBI taxonomy): domain Eukaryota; kingdom Metazoa; phylum Arthropoda; class Insecta; order Coleoptera; family Carabidae; genus Harpalus; species Harpalus rufipes. Next base: position 77,128,540 of record OX596274.1, read on the forward strand.
ATGTGGGACGGGGCTCGTAATACATGTTTCGAATAAAAAATTGTTTATTTTTGTGGTTCTTTTTGTTTTTATTTTATTTAACAAAGATAATATTTCATAATGTACTTTTATGTGACTTCAAATATTTCTCAATCATATTGAATACCCATATATTTGTATTATTTTTAATCACTAAATATACCTTGAAAAATAAATACTCTAATCGTGAATAAAAAAATTTACTTCATTTTCTGCAGTTCCCAATATTGTTTGTTTTTAATTAGTAGTAATTATTCAAGTTTTATTAATGGAAAACTTACATGTGAAAGTTGAAACCATTTTTGAATTAATTTAATTCCATTTTGAACCAGCATTTTTTCTCTATATTAGTACGCAAATTAGCTACCTAGATAGAAAAACTAAAACTACAAGTTTTTTATATGTTATTCAATATCTTTTTTATCCTGACACTTTGATATTCTTCGACAATATTACAATAACTTGCTAGGTAATGAAATAGTAATGTACCTATACCGTTATTGTGAAGCAATAAAGGAATAGTAAGATTTCCAGCGATAAAATGTGTTGTGGAATAAATCGAACTGAGCCGGTAGCAGTGGTTGTAGCTACCGTCAAGGACTTATCAGAAATGCAAGAAATGTTTTCAAGGAAAGTATGCGAAATCAATATTAATAGAAACTGTTAACTTTCGTATTTGTAAAAATAAATACTCTTTGACAGTGTTTTAACCGTTAGTTAAATATTTTATAGTAATGAGTGTTTGACTTAAGTTTACGGTTACATCATTATAGTTGACATTCTAAAGCAGTTATATTTAAAGACATACAATCCAATACTAGCAATATCTTCAATATTTTTCGTAATTGCACAGAGCGACAGAGCAAATATAGGTAAAGGCGTACGCGTACAGTAAAATATAAGAAAAAAAAATTCTAATAAATTTTTGTTCTACGGCCATTCGTTTCTGTGATATTCTTGATTAATAGTTATTTATGTATTAAGGGCATAATTAAAAGATTATAGCACGGGGGAATATTTAAAGATCGACGCGTAGTGGAGAGCTCGGGGGAGCTTTTAATAACTTACTAGGTGTGGCAATAAAATAACGAGCTTTTTTTTCCGGCTTCCCTGTTAATTTGGAAACAATGAACGTGTGTCATATTAATTTGTTATCTTCCCTCCATGCACAGTTAAAATTTCAAGATAATTGGGCAAACCGTTCAGCAATAGTCTTTGATTGAAGTGGACCACTAGCCGTGTTCATTCGTTCTGTAATTGTGATTTTATGGTTAGTTTAATCGTGATCCTTTTGAATCATGATTTAAATATTATATGAATAAAACAACTTGAATAATAGAAATACCATCTAGCGTCAAATATCATATGCAGTCCAATGCAAACTAATTTATTTTATTTTATAAATAATCTAATGTCGAGTGTTATACTCAGCACATTAAAAATGGATCATATAGAAGTAAAAAAAAAAAATCTTGGTAACAAATGAAGTATGTTTACTTAAAATAAATCTTTTATGTAACATATTTTCTTTGTTTTCAAAAGTATGGTGGGTCCTTACAATCTTTTGTGGGAAAATCATATTTCCCTTGATGCAACAAACCCCACATTGATAAATTTCTATGCTCGAAAACCTATTGTCGTTAGCCATTTTTAAATTTGCGCTGAAATGAATCTGTGTGATCACTCAAAAAGGATGATTCAGAAGGGAAAGAGGAAGGTTGTCTAGTGATCACAAAATCAGAAAGTGGGGATAACGAATAAGAAACGAAAAAACAAACTTCTTCTTAATCATGATCATTTTGATGATTTAGATTATGAATCACAGTCCGAAGGAACATGGCTTTTCTTGTACTCTGCCAGAATCATGTTAGCATCAATATAAAATTCTTTGTGAAACTTAAAAAATCAGTTACGGAAATGTACGATTTGTTGAAGAAAATTTATGATGATAAGTATCTGTCTAGTACTCAAGTTTTTGACCATTTTAGGTTTAAAGAGGGAAGAGACGAGATCGGAGACGATTAGCGCCTCGGCCATGCACTGACATCGTTTTTTCGAAATTTGAAGGATTGTTCACTTGAATTGGGTACCATGGGACAGTTCGTTAACCAGGTATCCTACAAGGAAGTTTGGATAAACATTCGTACACGGGTAAGAAGAAAAAGTGCTGAAATCTAAAAAAATAACTCATGGATTTGCCATGAAAACAACGCGCCAGTATAGAATGCCATGTCTGTCGAGACATTTTTGACGAAACACAACATCATCGTTTGGTACATAAAGCGTACTCACCTAACCTAGCACCATTTGACTTTTTTATTCCCAAAATTTAAATCTGCGTTAGAACCAAATTCCAGTCCAAGATGCGGTTAAAGAAAAACCGGCAGAGCTTATGAACAACCTAACAAAAAAAGGCCTGCAGCATTGCTTCCAACAATGGAATATTCGCAAGGGGAAGTGTAGGGTTCGGGGAGGAGGGTATATGAATAATTGTTTTACGTAATTTTTTGAACAGTCAATGTTTTAAGATCAATCTCGTTATTTTATTGCCACACCTTGTAAGTTTTATTTTATTTTGGTTTTCGAAACTTAAAGATTCGCAAAGTACTTATTATACCTGTTTGTTATATCGTTGCACTGAATTTTAAGTATGCTGTGGTTTCTATGTAGATTATTGATATTGTTATATTGTTTGTTTATAAAAAAAAATTGAATTTGGTGTTAAATGAAAATGACAGATATCCAATGTTCAAAAGGGCAGGCTGGTTCCGCAGGAGTCAAATGACTTATACGAGAAAGAATATGAAAAGTTTTGCGTGTGGCGGTGTTCAAAAAATGAATTTATTATGTTTAACATTTGTCCACAAACCACAATTCTGATTTGATTGAATATCTGATTAAATAGCTTGACAACTTTATAGGCCCTCGGGCGATAAAAGCCAAATTGCACCCGCTTATGAGGGCAACTAAACAAGTTTATGATTCCAAAATAAAATAATAATATAAAAAGAGCAATCCGTTTTTAAAACATAGTAACCTGAGTGTGTTAATATATATTTTGTTTTTTTCTTTTATAATGAACAGCATTTAAGAACCAAATGTACCGGAAACTACACAAAACTGTTAATTTGTAAAAATATCTTCTTTATTTATATTAACAATAACACAAAATGAGAGAAACGTCCGCTTTCCGAATTCGAAATTTTTAATTGTTAATTTTCTGCCATCTGGACTCCGGATTAACAACCCAAACAAGCGACGATCGGGGCACCAGGTGACGTCGCAGAGTCAGAGCCGCCTCGATCTCTCATTCTCAAGTCTTAACAACACACGAGGGAAATCCATGGCAGACGGACCTGACCGCATTTTTATACGGCGAGAAAATCATCGACAACAAAATGGATAAAATTTAAAATTGTAGAAAGTTATGAAGTGACTATTAGCCATTCGGAAATTGATGCTTTAATTTCAAATTATCACCCGAAGCAAGATTTTACTCTCTATTGGTTTGTTTAATTATGTTCTCACGGTTTTTTTTTATACTTTGAATAATTAATTATTATAACATTCATAAAATAATAATCCTCACCTGTATTGAACAACAAACACAAAAATAACACTATATTCGTAAATAATAAGAGACGCGACATGGCGTCTTGATTTATTGAAAAAAACAAATATTTTTTGTTAATGTATACTGCGCACAGTACTCTAGATTGCTTGATTCAACACTGAAAGCAATAGACAGGTCATACCACTTTCCTTTCGAATTTGAGATCTAGAAGTCGGTGGAAGGAAATACAAGTTGGTTATTGGTTAGTCACTTTCTTCGTGTTTCGAAGAACTCAACTGTCTATGGAATGTAAATCTTCATTTGTTTCTTTTATGGTTTTGTTTTATTGTTTGTAGCACAGCTCATTTGATTTCTACTTTTTATTATACGGAAAACAAATATTTCTTTACATATTTCAATTGTACAATGTAATTTTATATTTTTATAAAAAAATAGATCATTTTCTTACTACTAATGAAAAATAAAACCACATTTTTACATTTTATACAATTTCAAGGAAGATTTTTTTTGTAATACGTAACTGCATCTTTATAGACATGTTCGATAAAAAATTCAAAAGTGCAGTGTATTGCAGATGTTGACTTGCATTAATCCACATTAATATTTGGATTAATAACCAGAATTTCATAAAAAATAAACCATTTAAACATTTTGCGAGTCTTGTAATGAATGTTACAGTTCATTTAATAAATTCGGTTTGTAGTAATAGTAACCGGGAATTATTAATACTTACCGGGGTATTATGAATACAAACCGTTAGGTTTGAATAGTATTAGTAATTTCCGGTAATTATTAATACAAACCGGAATTATTAGAAGTACCGTAATAAGTATACTTACATTTATATAGAAAATATAGTTTTTTGTCGCTTGGTGGCAGCACCATCCTCGTTTCATGATTTTTACAAATAAAATTCAATTAAATACATCAGCAAAATCGTATGCATTTGTGTTTTTGAGGGCGCGTTAACATTAGGGTGTAGCAGACTTGCCCAAACCAAAGTTCCATTTTTAAAATGTTGCTTGTTGTTTCTAATCGGAGTAAATTTGTTTTATTTTGCCTGGAAAATATATTTAAATAATTTCTAAGCGAGGAAACGAGACTTTTAAACAATTATTGGATATAAATTAAATGTACTATGGAAATATTCATTTAGAAATGGTGAAATGATCACTACATGGTACCACAAGTTTAGTTTTGATTTTATTGAAAAGTATCGGTATATTTTCTGCAATTAAAAATATAAATTGGTTGAATTATTATTTCTCAAAATTACGAAATGTTAACACTGGTTGTTCTTGCATTAACCCACAGAAATTTCATGTATTTATTCGTTTTTTTTTTTTAGAATTAATCGTTAATTTTTCTGTGTCTGATAAATTTGAATCTTCCAATGAATTCAAAAAGTTAACTTCTCTCACTTTTTTTGTCTGCCGGAATTAAAATAATTTTTTCCGTCGACCGTTTATTAATAGGCTATCTTAATGTATAGAAAATCATTCATTAATGACCCCTATTAATGCATGATTTTTATTAATAAACGATTTATTGGGTGCGTTCGCCACATGGAACACAGCATATATTGCTAACGCTAAGTTGTAGCAAAAAGGTAGACAGAATTAAAAATCATGCTTTTGACACTTACTAGCTAGGTATATATTCACGTAGCATACCTTTAAAATGAATTTGAAAGAATAAAATTCCTCAAATAACATAAAATACCGCTTGTGTCATCTAGGATTAAGTTAACTGAACGCACCCACTGAAAACAATTGATGACAAAACTTATTGATTTTCTGACGTAAAATTTGACGTTCGGTCAACCATTACTAACCTAAAAAAAATTTTCATAGAGTAAAATTAGATTTTCCATTTAAGTAAGATACGGTCAACGAAAAAATATTGTAACTAACACGTGTGTTAATTGGCGATTAATGATCGAGACATTTTAACGCGTGAGCGTAGCGAACGCGTTAATTGTTGAGATCGCCCTCATTAACACACTTGATAGTTAAATAACTATTAAAATTACCATGTTAAGTCCTTACTGTAGTTTGTACTAACTACATCACACAAAAAGTTGAGCATCAGTCCATATTCATTTAACGGCGAGTATAGTTACTAACTTGTAAAATTGGTTGCTAACGTGTTATAGTTTTTAACGTCATTAGGCCAATATAAAGCAAATAACGGACGCGGCTGAAGTTTGTAAACCGAGGAGATAGCCGAGGTTTATAATCAATCAAGTCTGTTATTTGCATATTATTATGTCATATTGACAATTTTTTTGTTGTTTATAAGTTTTCCGGGCCATCTCTCATCATGCTGTAATGCGTCAGTTATAAATCTTAACGGCCGGCGGCCGTTAAGGACTCGTTTTCAGTTTTGTTAAATCAAAGTAACAATATGGTATTACGAAAAAAAAATGTTAGTTACCACGTTAGTAATGTTGTTGACATATGAAAATTGTGTTTTGTTAATGACATACGACATACGTATTAAAAATAAGTGTCAATTGCAACTGACAGGTTTAGGTTATAAATTTAAATTTGATTTGCAAGTGAGTAACGAATAAAATATTGTACAATACTCGCCCGTGCCTATTTTACGGCTTCAAGGACGTGACAGACTCGCCTGCTGGACTTGCCTGTCATTTCCATTTCCCCCTTTCAGCTTCAGCAGTAAAAACCGTTTTATCTGGCTTGTAATGTAAAATACATAACACAAACTACGTACAGGTTGCCTAACTTAAAAAGTGTAATGAACTTTACCACCATTAAACCCATAATATCTGGTAAAGTATTTCTACAATAACAATATACAATATTTACAAATTCTTACGTTCAATACTTTGGCAAATCAAATAAATATGCAAAAAATAGTAATTCTAACATTCTACAAACAAACCAAGTAACTTTTAGTTATAAAGTTGGTCACTCGTTGGCAAAATATAGTGGTAAACCTGTTATAATAAGTTTGTATTTGTATCAGTTTTAAATTTGAAGTTTATGAAAATAACATAAAAATGGCAGAAATAAATACTGTTTACGATGCCGCGTACAAAGGAGATTACGAAAAGGTTGTAAGATTATTGGAAGAAAATCCTATGCTTATTACAATGGCGGATAACGTGAGTACGCACTAAAAAATGCATTGTCATATAACCTAACCCCTAATATTTCTAACAGAATGGGAGACAAATAATTCATTGGGCTTCAATAAGTGGAAATATCACTTTAGTTAACCATTTATTCGAACTAGGAAGCCCCGTTGACCCTACTGATGACACAGAAATGACTCCGTTAATTTTAGCATGTTCCGCGGGCAAAACTGCTACCGTAAACATATTATTACAAAAAGGAGCAAGAGTTAATCACAAAAATGATCAAGGACATTCTTCTCTGCAGTATGCAAGCTCGAAAGGATGGCAAGAAATTGTTCAAATTTTATTGAGCAACGAGGCAGATGTTAATATTACTGATATTAGAGGAGCAACCCCGTTGCATAGAGCTGCATCGCAAGGAAATACAGCAGTAGTAAAACTTTTGTTGGACCATCAAGATATAAAAGTAAACCAACATGATGCATATGGAAACACCCCCTTGCATCTAGCGTGTGAAGAAGATAGAATTGAAGATGCAAAACTTTTAGTCCAACATGGCGCTCAACTTGATACGAGAAATAAAGAACAAAAAACTCCTCTAGATTATTGTTCAAGAAGCTTAGCTAAATTATTAACAAGTTTAGCTTCAAATCAATAGTAACAACATGTATTTTTTATTTAATATAACATTTATATTACAATATTTGTACATCAAAGTTTAAATAAAAATTTCATAATGTTCATGAAAAAAGACTAGAACGTAAGAACTAAATAGCACCTATTAAAACATTAAAAGTAAAGTACTTTGGCACCAAATATTCGATTATAATAAACAAAATTAAAACAATACTGGTATAGTTAATTCCGCACGTACAAAATTATTATTTATTATCAGGGCAAGAAACCGAAAAATTTTAGGGTATTAAGAATTTAATTTTTGAAAGTTTTGTTCAAAAACCGGTTAATAGATCACGAAAAAAAACTTTTTCGGTGAAAATTATTTTCAAACTCAAAATGAGTGAGGAAGATAGCTAATTCCTGCACTAAAAACTTTTTTTTGTTATAAGTAGCAAATCACTACTGCAGGGTTTTTATATATCCATGCGTAGCTACGATTGTAGGTACGAGAATTTAATCCAAACGCAGAAATTGAAAAAAAAAACTCGAAATGTTATTGTAAAAATCTGGAATACATTTTGTGGACGATTCAAAAAATCACTAATTTTCCGCACTAGTTACAAAAATAACTATTTCCATTAAGGACGCGAATAAAATATTAGTTAGTATGAACGACTGATTAAGGATGTTAGCGTGCTGTTGACTAGCATTGTTATTTCTCTGTCAATCGTTTATGGTTTATTTTAGAGAAAAATCCTTCAATAAATGATATAGAACAATTGTACGCATCTTTTATTTGAAGTATTTTTCTCTAAAATAATCCATAAACGATTGACAGAGAAAAAACAATGCTAGCCAATAAATCGTTATTACCCTTAATAAGTTCTTAATAACGGTCACTATTTTTTTGCGTACTTAACGGAAAGTTATTTTTGTAACAAATGCGGGAAATTAATGGTTTTGTCTTCAGCCGTCCACAAAATTAGAACAATTATAAAATGTATTGCAAAAACGTTTGTTACTTATATAATAAAACAAAATTTTGGTTTTTAGTGCGAGAATTAGTAATCTTCCGCACTCATTTTGAGTTTAAGAATACTTATTTCCGAACTATGTATGTGTAAAATTAGTGCTACATTCTCTAGAAAACTATTCTGTTTACTTATTAAATAATTTGGTATTTTCCAGGCCCGTCCAAAAGTTTTTTATTCATTTTAGTGTAAAAAAGTACTTTTATTACACATAAAAAATAAGTGTGAAAAAAGTGCAACTTTCGGTTAATAAAAATCCGTCTTTTACTAGAAAAATACCTGGTTCGGTTAAATATCGCGTTTTTGGTCTTAAAATATTAGTTATTAAATCCGGTATAAAAAAACGGTTTCTCACCCTGATGCTTATAGTAAATTTTACGGTTTAGCACCAAATTTATAACGTTTTTAAACATTTTCTTTTATTAATAATTCTTTGTCTTCCGTTTTGCTCACGGGAACATTTACAACTGGATTTCTCGAATATAAAATAATCGAATAGGAAACAACAGCAATCGCTAATACAGTGTTTAAATGTATAGGAATGCCAAATAAAACATAACTTAATAAAGCTATAATAATTAATTCAAGTGCACTGGCAAAAGTTTTTAAAATAGAATTTAATGACTTTAAAACGAAACTAGTGATAATACCTACAACAGCATTATTAATCATTATAATCAGAACTTTATAGTGAAATACTACAGATAAATTATGACTGTTGATAGCGTTTAGTATATCACCTTGATATACTAGCAATGCTAAATTGCAAACTATTGAATCTAAATACATAAAAATATTTTGTACATATATATTAACGTCAGCACCTTCTTTTTTTAATAAATGCTCATTATATACCCCAGCAAAACACGAACATAATAGCTGTATTACAATTAATGCTGATGCAGGGCTTAAATCGAAGCCTTTTGTATTTTTATTCAAACTACTATCAGTTTTAGTACTATCTGTAAAATCTACTTGTTTCAACATGCATCCGAGGGTTAAAAGTATCAACGACAGCCACTGTATATTACTTAATTGTTTTTTAAATAAAATCTACAAAGAAATGCTTTAAAATTGTACTATTTCTCAACAAATAAACACTTACTTGAAAAAGTATTCCTGTGACGACTACTCGTACTTGTAACAACAAATAATATGTAGTTGGATCGAAAGTAGCCAAATTTATAAAAGACAAATTGTTGTATAAGCAATACAGAAACGCAGGTATAAAATACAGTATCAACAGTTTTTTATTTCCGGAAATATCAGCATATAAACTCGATACTTTATTGCTGAAATTATTATCAGTTATCAACTGTCTTGTCAGCAATACGTGTACTTACTCTTTGCAATATAATACAGTAGAAAAAATCAACTTCAACGTTTCAGTTAGAAGCACAACACTAGCAATATTATAATCATATTCGTTACTGGAACTTTGCGAGGCTGTTACTAAAAGACCTAAATTAAAATAAAATGAAATATATCGTACAATAACATAACCTGTTATTACAAACCTTGGCTAATAAATAACAGCATATAAGATACGAATATTACAGCACTACTTTTAGTAGGGAATAAATCTGACCAATTTATTCCACCCATTTTTAAATATTATCACATTACCATTAAATTTTACTTTCCTCCTGCATTTGCAACTGTCAACTGTTTAAACCTGGTTTCTGGTTTAAACATACGAGGGCGTTCCTACTTCCTACATTTGATAATTCCAAGGACTTTGTACTACGTGAAAGATATTTTATTATCTCCAAGCAACAGTAAAATAAATTCAACATTCAACTAAAGATAAATTAATAAAACTCGAAGTTATTTAATTTGTTTAAATAGAGATTATACAAAACTTTTTTAAAAATTGAGTGGGCATGTTGCGTTGGCAGCTAGAGTAGGTTACGTCTACGTTGCACAGTCAGTTTGGGTGGACCTGGCATAGAAAAGAGAGTAGGTATATATTGGGTACCTGGGGTGCTCAGGTTATGTTGCATGAGCAATTTGGGTGGTAGTGGGCATTGAACTTGGATTACCAAAAGTGCAACCCGCCTGACTGGTGGGATCTCTTTCTCTAACATTTGTATATAGCTGGGCGAAGCAGATTTGATCACATTTTAACCATGTATCTAATGCGAAAATGTATTTAAACATAAATCGAATGGGCGTAAAATGGAATCACCGAGCACCTTTCACAAATGGAAATGACAAATAATGTCAAGCCAAGATGATGCCAACCTTAACAGGATGTCATTTTTTTCTTCTTCATCGTCAATTTGTCGAACTGGTACTAACTGATGCATGCGTACTTGTCACTGTTAGAAAGAGATAGCGATCCCACCATGACACATGGATGCAGCCCTGCCATTGTAAATATATAGGATTCGCCGTCGCCGGTCCATTTTGTATGTAGAAGTCAATGGTAGTGGGGTTGTGGACATGTTGCGTGGCTTTTAAAAAATACTATCGGCAGAGCCCTACGAGAAATTATGCGTATCCAAGGTTTCGCTAGTACTACATAACATCCTATTTTACAAAATTTGGTATCATTGGGGCAGTGGCACTTTTCGTTTAACCGGAAGTAGTTGAATTTAGCCGAAATATTTTATATAAAAACATTGAACGATAGTATGAACAACTAATTAAGGGCGATTTTTTCTGCAAAATAATCTATAAACGATTGACAGAAAAAGACAATGCTGGTACACTAGTATTATTTAGCGTACCTATATACTCAGGGTATGGCCATGACGTGCTCGCGTTTCGTCCGCCATTAGAGGGCCACTGTCATATTCGTTGTTGTTGCGCAAATTATTATGTATTTTCGTGGCTACTTGTTTTATTTTAATGCAAAACACATTTAAATATACTTCTAATGTTTATTTAAAGTGTTAGTAATACTTTTATTTTATTTATTTGTGTATTTTCTTGAAATACTGACTACGATGACTGGCAATATTGAAAACACATAAAAATTACCAATATTAAGCACAAACATTTAAATTTTTAAAGGGTAAGTTTTAAATATATACTTACTATGTAAATAATAACCACAGTTATTAAATTTGATGTGATAATAACAACCTATATCCTATGCTCTACATAACCTCTAAATCTATGTCATAATAATAATCGTGTATATATTAAATAAATGAATTTTTATTACCTTTATAGATTCATAGTGTGATTATTTAATATTCCTGTATAATATAAAATCACATTTCTTACAAATAAATAGGGAAATGAATTATCAATATGTTTGACATTGGCTCGCTTATGGCGGCGATTTTGCCCCATGGCCATACCCTGTATATAAAGGTACCCTAGTATTCTTTAGGGTACCTTTATATACAGGGTATGGCCATGGGGCGAGATCGCCGCCATAAACGAGCCAATGTCGAACATATTGATAATGCATTTCCCTATTTATTTGTAAGAAATGTGATATTATATTATACAGGAATATTAAATAATCACACTATGGATCTAAAAAGGTAATAAAAATTCATTTATTTAAGAGATACACAATTATTATTGTGACATAGATTTAGAGGTTATGTAGCGCATATGATATAGGTTGTTTTTATCACATCAAATTTAATAACTGTGGTCATTATTTACATAATAAGTATATATTTTAAACTTACCTTTTAAAAATTTAAATGTTTGTTCTTAATATTGGTAAATTTTATGTGTTTTCAATATTACCAGTCATCGTAGTGAGTATCTCAAGAAAATACACATATAAATAAAATAAAAGTATTACTTCCACTTTAAATAAATATTAGAGGTATATTTAAATGTGTTTTGCATTAAAATAAAACAAGTAGTCACGAAAATACATAATAATTTGCGCAACAACGAATATGACAGTGGCCCTCTAATGGCGGACGAAACGCGAACCACGTCATGGCCATACCCTGAGTATATAGGTACCCTAGTATTCTTTAGGGTACCTATATACTCAGGGTATGGCCATGACGTGCTCGCGTTTCGTCCGCCATTAGAGGGCCACTGTCATATTCGTTGTTGTTGCGCAAATTATTATGTATTTTCGTGGCTACTTGTTTTATTTTAATGCAAAACACATTTAAATATACTTCTAATATTTATTTAAAGTGTAAGTAATACTTTTATTTTATTTATTTGTATATTTTCTTGAGATAATGAGTACGATGACTGGCAATACTGAAAACACATAAAAATGACCAATATTAAGCACAAACATTTAATTTTTTAAAAGGTAAGTTTAAAATATATACTTATTATGTAAATAATAACCATACTTATTAAATTTGATGTGATAATAACAACCTATATCATATGCTATACATAATCTCCAAATCTGTGTCATAATAATAATTGTGTATCTCTTAAATAAATGAATTTTTATTACCTTTTTAGATTCATAGTGTAATTATTTAATATTCCTGTATAATATAATATCACATTTCTTACAAATAACTAGGGAAATGAATTATCAATATGTTTGACATTGGCTCGCTTATGGCGGCGATCTTGCCCCATGGCCATACCCTGTATATAAAGGTACCCTAGTATTCTTTAGGGTAGCTTTATATACAGGGTATAGCCATAAGGCAAGATCGCCGCCATAAGCGAGCCAATGTCAAACATTGATAATTCATTTCCCTATTTATTTGTGAGAAATGTGATATTATATTATACAGGAATATTAAATAAGCACACTATGAATCTAAAAAGGTAATAAAAATTCATTTATTTAAGAGATACACAATTATTATTATGACATAGATTTAGAGGTTATGTAGCGTATAGGATATAGGTTGTTATTATCACATCAAATTTTAATAACTGTGGTTATTATTTACATAATAAGTATATATTTTAAACTTACCTTTTAAAAATTTAAATGTTTGTGCTTAATATTGGTAAATTTTATGTGTTTTCAATATTGCCAGTCATCGTAGTCAGTATCTCAAGAAAATGCACATATAAGTAAAATAAAAGTATTACTTACATTTTAAATAAATATTAGAAGTATATTTAAATGTGTTTTGCATTAAAATAAAACAAATAACCACGAAAATACATAATAATTTGCGCAACAACAACGAATATGACAGTGGCCCTCTAATAGGTACCCTAAAGAATACTAGGGTACCTATATACTCAGGGTATGGCCATGACGTGGCTCGCGTTTCGTCCGCCATTAGAGGGCCACTGTCATATTCGTTGTTGTTGCGCAAATTATTATGTATTTTCGTGGCTACTTGTTTTATTTTAATGCAAAACACATTTAAATATACTTCTAATATTTATTTAAACTGTAAGTAATACTTTTATTTTATTTATTTGTGTATTTTCTTGAGATACTCACTACGATGACTGGCAATATTGAAAACACTTAAAATTACCAATATTAAGCACAAACATTTAAATTTTTAAAAGGTAAGTTTAAAATATATACTTATTATGTAAATAATGACCACAGTTATTAAATTTGATGTGATAAAAACAACCTATATCCTATGCGCTACATAACCTCTAAATCTATGTCATAATAATAATAGTGTATCTCTTAAATAAATGAATTTTTATTTTTTATTACCTTTTTAGATTCATAGTGTGATTATTTAATATTCCTGTATAATATAATATCACATTTCTTACAAATAAATAGGGAAATGAATTATCAATATGTTTGACATTGGCTCGCTTATGGCGGCGATCTTGCCCCATGGCCATACCCTGTATATAAAGGTACCCTAGTATTCTTTAGGGTAGCTTTATATACAGGGTATGGCCATGAGGCAAGATCACCGCCATAAGCGAGCTAATGTCAAACATATTGATAATTCATTTCCCTATTTATTTGTAAGAAATGTGATATTATATTATAAAGGAATATTAAATAATGACACTATGAATCTAAAAAGGTAATAAAAATTCATTTATTTAAGAGATACACAATTATTATTATAACATAGATTTAGAGGTTATGTAGCGTATAGGATACATGTTGTTATTATCACATCAAATTTAATAAATGTGGTTATTATTTACATAATAAGTATATATTTTAAACTTACCTTTTAAAAATTTAAATATTTGAGCTTAATATTGGTAATTTTTATGTGTTTTCAATATTGCCAGTCATCGTAGTCAGTATCTCAAGAAAATATACATATAAATAAAATAAAAGTATTACTTACATTTTAAATAATTATTAGAAGTATATTTAAATGTGTTTTGCATTAAAATAAAGCAAGTAGCCACGAAAATACATAATAATTTGCGCAACAACAACGAATATGACAGTGGCCCTCTAATGGCGGACGAAACGCGAGCCACGTCATGGCCATACCTGTATATATAGGTACCCTAATATTCTTTAGGGTACCTTTATACTCAGGGTATGGCCATGACGTGGCTCGCGTTTCGTCCGCCATTAGAGGGCCACTGTCATATTCGTTGTTGTTGCGTAAATTATTATGTATTTTCGTGGCTACTTGTTTTATTTTAAAGCAAAACACATTTAAATATACTTCTAATATTTATTTATAGTGTAAGTGATACTTTTATTTTATTTATTTGTGTATTTTCTTGAGATACTGACAACGATGACTGGCAATATTGAAAACACATAAAAATGACCAATATTAAGCACAAACATTTAATTTTTAAAAAGGTAAGTTTAAAATATATACTTATTATGTAAATAATAACCACAGTTATTAAATTTGATGTGATAATAACAACCTATATCATATGCGATACATAACCTCTAAATCTATGTCATAATAATAATTGTGTATCTGTTAAATAAATGAATTTTTATTACCTTTATAGATTCATAGTGTGATTATTTAATATTCCTGTATAATATAATATCACATTTCTTACAAATAAATATGGAAATGAATTATCAATATGTTTGACATTGGCTCGCTTATGGCGGCGAACTTGCCTCATGGCCATACCCTGTATATAAAGGTACCCTAATATTCTTAAGATCGCAGCGCTGGGGTGGCAAGTTTTGAACTACAGGTTGAACGAGATATGACGTCAACCTACTGCCAAAGCCAAATTTGCAAACACATAATTTATAGAATTGTGTATTTTCCATAGTACTGTATTATATTTAATTTTCTTTTTATATTATTTTATAGTAGGTTTTATATTATCCATTAAGGGTAAATTAATGTAAATTCCAAGTACACTTTTATAAAACTTTAACTTAAATTGTATAACCACTTCTGTTTTAGATGATATCTTTAAAAAAATAATTAAAATAGCAAAATTTCATGATTATATTTCGTATTCACTTGTGAACATTAGTATAGGATGTATTCGTGGAAGTGAAGATAACTTAAATGATATTTTTGTGAACATTATAAAACTAACCTCGTTTTCAAATAGTCTTGTTTGAAATATAATGAATAAATCTTCAAAGTACACAAGACGGATATATTAATTTATAATTTTCTTATTCACGCACCGTATTATTATCTATTTTCATCTTGTCAAGCATATTTTTAATAAAAATACGAACTTTTCGTTTACGCGGGAATTCGTGACAACATTATTTATTGCCTTTCTAACGTGACAATATGCACTCAAGTAATCAGCAATAATTGTTACTCATATTACAATATATATGTCAATTTAGATGCAGAAATACGTATAATTAGTATGTTCGAAAATTGAACCACGACGTTACCGCTGAAAATTTTCAGGTTACCGGCATTATTTTCGAACGCGGTAACTGAAATGTATGGTAAATTTTAGTTACCGCCGCAACCGTGCTCAGAGCACGGTTTTTGTGGTAATTTATAGTCTAATCTAACTTTTGAAGTATACATATGTTGTTATTTTACATCATTTAAAAGTAAATTGTGTTTAAAAACAACAGAGTACTGTACATGGTACAAAAAACAAATAGTATCCAACAAAAATATCCTCCGATGCAAACTAAGATGATTTTGACAGTTATAAATAACAATGAATACCAATGCGTTCGATTGCTTACCGCGAGAACCGTAAAATATTACTACTTTAATAAAAAGTCAACCTGTAGTTCATTATTTTGCCACCAGATGTCATATCGCCACATCGCTTAGCAATACACGCCAATAATACTTAAAAGAAAGCTTTTGTTTACACTATCACAAATTTGTAATTGAATATTTGTAAAAAACATTTTCTACGTCAATGTAAAGTTGAAAAAATTAAAAAAATAATTATTTATCAATGTACTGAAGTTCTTTTTATTACGAATATGGAATTTAGTTGCCGAGGCCGTAGGGCCGAGGATAATAAAGCATAAGAGTGATAAAAAGGAACTTCAGTGCCGAGGTGCATATTAAGTTTTATTTGAAATCGAAAAATTGTGAAAATGAAAGCAATAATTATTTTTTTAGGTTATATCAAGATTGACAAACCTGTGTCAGTTAGACAAACAAACGAACTTATGTTCAGTGTTGCGAACTTCAGGACATTGAAGTTATCGTAGTGATCACTCATAAAATTATGTGTTATCTTAAACTTCTTCATCGAAATTTATTTAATTCGTTCTTCTTACATATATTTTTTGTCATTTTACTTACAAATTTACTATTTTACATCGTACACCTACCCAAAATATATTATATGTCATAAGGTTGGCAACACTGCATTTTGCCGATTTTTGAACTTTTAATGGCGATTTTTGTACCCTTTTAGTAACAATTTCAAATAAAACAATTTTTTGAAATAGAATACCCTATTTTTTATAATTTAAATTAATTTTTCGTTAAAAAGTATGGGTAGTTTTTTTTATGTAGAACATTTTATGTTGAAAGTATTGATATTTATCTACAATCGTACGGGAAATAAATAAGTGTTCTCAAATTAGTACGGGAAATAGTCAATTCCTGCACTAATATAGAAAATAATTAAAACATAAGACTTTTGTTTTATTGTCATGTCATAAAAAAGATATTTCGTAATTTTCTTATTTTTGTGGACGTTAGAGATTGCAACACATGCGGAAAAAGTGATGTTTAAAGAATTTAGTTAAATATTGATTAATCTACGTAAAAACCAGGACAGATAATCCCATCTCAAATTTTCAATATTTTATTATGGCATATGGCTATGTCACTAATATAAATACCAAATATTTATCTGGCTGATTGTATGGATTGTACATAAACACATGTCTACATATATTATGATAAAAAATACGTGACCAAAATAAAAGCTGATAACAAAGCATAAAAATGTATAAACAATTCGAAAACGTAGAGTATTCTCTTCTGAATTGTCAATCTGATAGTTTTTCTAATACTAAAATTGAAGCAATGTCCACGGTAAATCTTGAGGTTAGCGGCAATGAGTTCGTGGCAGATACAAACGTGGCAATGGGTCACAATCACAAAACTTTTAATAATGATTTAAAGAAGAATTTTAGTGAAAATATAACAACAATAGTTCATATTTTTATAATACAGTTTGTTATTTTCATTCTGTATTTAAGTTTTAGCAATGAAATTGAGTTATTTACTTGGCATCCAATTTTGTTGTCTGTTGGGGTAAGCTAACCAAATATTTTGCAAAATATTAGATTTTTTTAGGGTGGTACATCGGGAGACGCAACAGCGATTCGATGTTTTTCTGAAATTATTATTTTTTAGCAAAACGGTTGAATATTTTTTGTGAAGAATAAAATTCTGTATTTAATGATATTCTACTTTATCATTTTCTATTATTCGGAACACGAAAAAACGAAGAAAACTTAATATTAATTAAATCAGTGGTGCCATGAAAAAATAAACAAATGCGCACACGATTCTAAATTTAACTTTAAATTTTAATCAAAAAATGTTAAATAGAAATATTATTGCTAATATATTTTTTATGTTCTAGTGGTCTCTCTTCATGACGGAAGCAATTTTGGCAATTTCTACAGATAATTGGTTAACGAAATTCATTTCAAATCAGGATAAAATATTAATTCATTGGGGTTTGCAGATAGTTGCATCAGTTTGTATTATAACCGGGTTCATTATTGTAATTGTTAATAAAAATTTAAAAAATAAGCAACATTTTAAAACGTGGCATGCAATTTTCGGCTTAATATCAATAATATTTTTTATTATAACATGTTTAATAGGAATACTGACGATTTATAAAATAAATTTAAGACAGTATATCTCTCCTAAGTTTAATAAATGGTTACACATATTTCTAGGTGTAGCTACGTTCATTTTCGGGGCCATAACTCTCATTTTAAGCCTCTATTCTCATTGGTTCGTTAAAAAAACTGTATATAGCTTACAAGTAGTTAGTTTTATAGGACTTGTAATAACATCTTCATGGGTATTAATAAGACCTACAATTTATTTATTTAAAAGTTACTTAAAATTTTAAAAATATATCTAACCCCCGGTTTATCAATGCAATTCTGAATATATTTCAGAAAGTTAGGAATGGTTTTAAAAAGTTGTAGTTAGCCTTATACGTAAATCGTATGTGATTTTTAAGTCAAGCTTGAATGTGATATTTTGCAAAACTACCAGATGTATGTAAATTACATATTTTAAATTATATATATATGAATATGTACAATAATTATTTTAAATTTTATTTTTATGAATATAACGAAAAGTATTTTAATAAATTTTTTATGTTCTTATAAACAAAGTATTTTTGTGTTTGAATTAAATCCAACATAATTATTCCTAATTTAGCTCCCATTTATCCACATTTAAGAAAGGTGTTGTCTGAACTCCAAAAGTTCAATGATGAATAACATTGTTAGCCCATTTATCGTAGGTAGACTATTAAGACGTTTTTAGGGAGGTATGTTCATTTTTCCGTCAAGGTATCGGGACAACGGGATGTAAGCAGCTCCTTTGGGTCTCTGAGCAGCTCCCTTACGTCGTCCCTATTTTGTAAAATACCAAAAAGTAGATATTTTAAACTTATGTGAAATATTTGCTCATTCTTATAATTTATGATTTTGTATTTAAATTATTTCAAATTGCCCTCCATTCAAAATATTTCCATTGACTTGTCAAATGTGAGATGTCAGCGTTTTCAATGTATAGTTTGGTTCGAAAGATGACTATTCAAGGTCATTTATTAACAGTATGGTGTAATATTACTTGCACATAACTTCACTACATTTCGTATACAGTAAAATTTTTGAAAGATGTCCGATGAAGGTCATCTACGAATTGTATGAATTCAGATTTTTGCTCCGCCCATTCTGACAAATTCAGTAGTATCGTTTGCTTAGTTTTTATGAGGGTACGTAAGATATTATTGTTATTTTATTATAATAAAAATATATGTTACAATACAAGCATTCAAAATTTAAAAATAAATCAACTGGTAAGTTTATTAGCAAATGTAAAACCAAATATGTGAAAAATCAGATATTGACACTGACAGAAAATAATGTTATTCGTACGGCTATGAATCAAGGTAATGTATCTGTATTAATAAATAAACTTACGTTATAGCAAAAGTATTATCAACAACGAGCATCGTTTTAAAGTGGAATGTCTTAACTTAGACGAAAAAATATGAATTTTTGAAAGACAAGTGTGTTATATCCATCCTTATCGCACACGCTTATAGCCTTTGTAAAGGAAAGAGATAAATTTATGCCAATTTATTAATTCGTTTATGATACAGATGACTTTGATCGGACATCTTTAAAGAAAATTACAGTACATAGACGTGCAACATGAAACATGAATACATTTTAAGTGAAAGAAATAGCGTAATTTATTTGAAAATTATGTTTCTTTTTAAATAATGCCTTTTTCAAAAATTTATGCTCTTCATCTATGTTTTCGCAAAACACAAAACTTGACAAAAACTATGGAATAGTTATTAGATTTAAATGTCAACGTCACTAGAAACAATAAAAAATCTGATGTTTAAGTTTAATTTTTATTAATTTAAATACATACCTTTACTTATGCTGGAAACTGTATTAAGTTCTTTCCATATAATTATTGTTCTGTTTACTATTTTCTTTCTTTCATTTACATACATTTGAAATCTGTACTGTGTAACCGTGGAGTTGTGTTAAATTATAACTAATTTTATAAATTTATCCATTAAATATACAGAAAAAAATTAATACAAATCTGTAGAAAATATAACAATCTTTAATTTTTATAATAACATAAATCTCGAAAAAATAACATTTAAAGGTATTTTTCGAAGAAAAACTATTTTGAGCGTCAAGTAAAATGCCATTTCTGGTTATCTGACTTACACCAAAATCTAATGGTTTCTTTCCATATTAAAATACGGTAGAAATACAAGGTTTCAAAATTTTCTGATAGTATTTAAGTTAGAGCGTAAAGAGGATCTACACACATGCACACATACATCATCGTAAAAATCTTAAAATTGGATCGTGGTCATTTACTAAAATGCCACCAACCTATATAGGATGAAGCGACTCTACGGGAGTCAGTCTACAACCTACAATAGTCAGTGTTCCAAACAAAGCCGTATTAAGTGTGAAATAAATAAATGTGTTAACCCGAACTTGAGTTCGTTACACTATTAATTTTATTCAGTACCTCTAAAATTAAAGCGAAATTAGAAAAAAAAGCTTTAACAAGATTATCCTCCATTTTTAATTACAAATCTAATTCTATATGACGAACTTAGTCGAAATATTTCTAATTTAGCCGAAAAATAGATTTTCTCGAATTTGTTAACCCCAAAACAAGGTGCATTCTAGGATAAATGCATTAAATAAGTTACGAATTGGAAAATGACAACAAATGTTGTACAAATGATTAAATTTGAATGTGTTTATTTGAATGTTTTTAATACACTGTAATATTATCAACAATACATAAGAACCACATGTTTTTATATTATAGTATATGTCCATACAATGTTCTGCTATACAAAACGATTTATATTTTTAACAATACACCCATTAATGGAATGCAACAAATTACCAACTATTTACAATATCACTGGACTCAGAACGCACAAATTTTCACAAATAAAATTGATTAAAACAGTTTATTAAAGATAATTTAAAAAAAAACCAGGACAATAATTCTTAAGAATAGTTTTAATATTTTCAAAAATTTTACAATATAAATTATTAAAAACCACATTCGTTTGAACATAAACTAACGTAATAAACGAAGGACGAAATCTTATTTCCATAATAAAATCAAGACTTGTGCGCCTGTTCTCGAGAAATGAAGAACTTTACCAGGACACCTACGAACGGAAGTTGCATTAGCTTAGTTGATAGCGTGATTCAGATTCACCTGCGAAGGTTGAGGACCGTTCACGCAGAGTTGCGCGAATCGTGTTCTCAAAGTTTGTCGAAGCTCTTCGCGTTGTTTTGAAAGATGCCGCACTTTTGATTTGAATTCTTGCACTTCTTCTGCTGATATATAACTTCCTTCGCCTTCTTCGTCGGAAGAACACGAATGCTAAAAGAAGTAAAATAATGGGGTAATTTAACATTTTATGATTTATTTTTGTCTTGACAGAATAGGTCAAATTGATATGTAGGAGTATATTTTACACCATTCAAGTCTTTAGAATCAGCGATTTGATTTTGCAATAGTTGCCTTAAATTTCAAATATTTGGAACTATTTAATGAAACTTTTGATATTTATTTTACTATGTTTTATTTACATACCTTATAAGGCACTAAGCTCTATTAAAAAAAAGTGTGGACAAAATAGGGTTTATTTGATCAACCAACCTGATTGTTCAAAATCGCGGTAAAGTTTACATGATGTAAATTAAATTCTCCATATCCTTTTTTTCTATCGATCTCTTGTTTCATAAGTGCATAGGCGTACATATCGTAGTACTTGGTGATATTAATGTAATGATACAGACAGTATTTAATTTTAGCGGGTCGTTAAACTAAACTACGATTAATTACTAGTAATTATATTTTTTTAATATAATGAGGTCATGCACTTTTAATCAACAGAGTAATGAAAAATAATAGACCCATATTTTTTATTTTTCCTCAAATAGATCTTTAATAATGAGAAAATTGCTATTAAAAATGACACTGTTCAAAAAAGCAGCTATTTTTCCCAGCCTCGTCCCTCGCCCGGTGACGTCACATTTCATTATCGATGGCTATTTTGATTTTCACACTAGGTTGTAAACGTCAAAGTGACATTTAATGAAAACCTGAAATTTACGAAAGCAAACATGTCGGTGAAACTTTATTTTCTGCCATCGTGCCAAAATACTATGGAAAATATATTCAATTCAATGCCTCTCGTGCGTTTCTATAGCTAAACAAACTTCTAGCGTCTAATCTCAAATATTTACAATGAAGCAAAGCCGATGTGAGGCGTGGAATTACTTAAGGCCAAATGAAAATTATATTTATAAAAATGAAAAGAATGTTGTTTATATTATAGCATATTTAGATATAAAATTTTCAATTTGTAGTCATACGTTTTTCTTTTAGAAATTCTGTGTTCATATGTTAAGTTTGTATGAAATGAGTCCGAACTTGCAGTTCTGAAACGTGACGTCATTACATAACTGGTTTTTACAACTTTTTAAAAATATATTTTAAAACAATTTTATACAACAAAAAAATGTAAATGAAAAATAATTTAATCATACAGTACGACCTCATTAATGATACTGTTTTAAATTAAAAGTTAAAAAACTCAATTAACTCACAGTGTATTTTTGTTTGTACACCTATGTATGTATCAATTGATAATGAGTGAAGTTCTGAGATTAAATCAATGGGGACTTATGTTATTTTCACGTCATCCGCAGCGGATCGGGAGCAGACTTCCCTCCACACAATTTAGAAAAGGACAACAAATTTTTAGAAAGAGCGAGGGATTATACCATTGCAGAGTCGATCAAATGCTCTTCCCTTCAGCAATACCCCGTTGATCACGTTTCCCGGCATTTGTTATTTAGCCAGCAAATGTGTAGTGCCTGTTATTAATTATCTCTCCTTTCAAAGAACAGTCGTAATTACGTGGGATCACGTGATAAACGTCAAACTCGAGCTGAATCTTGCTCACTAATTATTAAATACTTTTTTACACACTAGATGGCCACCGATTTTTTTTTTTATTAACTCAGTAGATGGCGACCGAAATATTTGAACTGTTTAAGTCCCCATTGAATTCTGATTGTTTCATTTTGCTTCATACGAGTTTAACTCTTTTTTGCATTATATTACTATTGTTACCATTTGGTGTATAAATCTGTATTTTTCAATATAAACAATAGTAGTATTTGTAGTTCGTTAGAAATGAAATACCAACTTTGGACAAAGTATTACAGGTAAAATTTATTACTGATATTAAATAGATTTTGTTTATAATTATTGTTCTAGGTCTAGGCAATAAAAGATAACGAATTTATTTCTTCTATATCCCGTTCTACGCTATTCAAAGTTTTGAAGAAACTTGGTTTCGTTTGGGGAATTATAATAACACACACTAGCAATGAAAATGGATTTGTAGAAGGTGGATTACTGTTATTCAAATAAAAAAGGCGATTATCTCGAGGACATGAATTCCCAACGTGTTTAAGTGGTGGATAACACGACTTAGAAGAAAGTTCAGTGGCGTATATAGGTGGTGGCCCGAGGGGCCCGGGCCCACCCCGAAATAGTTTCTTATAAAGTAGGCGAAATTATTTGAAATATACAGCGGGAGGTTTTTACCACCGTATCACTACAATCTGAACCAAATTGAATTAATTTGGCTCAGGTGAAGGAATTTATTGTAACAAATAATAATCACTTAAAATATCAGGGATTACAAATCTGTTTCATGAAGGTTTGGTTTTCTGTGTTGTTTTAAGTTTCGCTATTTGTACTGTCTCTACTATTAGTATAACTGTGATTATTGTAAATTATTTAAAAAATCCTGATATACAAATATATTTGTCAATTGTTTTAAATTACTTTGTCTTATTCCTTACTTTTTTCTTTATGTAATAATGATTTTATATGATATAGATGTGAACCTCATTTTGTCCTCAAACAGTGGAGTTTGCTAAGAATTGGAGTCACATAAATTGATCTATTTCAATATTTATAAAAATATATAAGTATCTTCATTTCTACACATGAAATTATGGTGGTATTTTAAAGAAAAAGTGGTATAATTTACTCACCTCTAGCATTTGTTGTAAACTAAGTTTAATACTATTGGCCCTAGGAAAGAATTTCGAATGTTTATAATCTGCATGACATTCCGCCTCTAAATTGCAACAACTTCCTGAACAAGCCATTTCAGACCCTTCTGGAGAACTAGGTATACTCGAAGTTCCAGACGTAGACTCACAACACCCGTTATTGTTCTCCGACGAATATCCACAATCATGTGACAATTCACTTGACGACCACGTTTCTTTCACACCTTGTTTATTTACTTCTAACGGTACATGTTTGTCTGAGAGGTCGCTGTCGTCTTGTTCATCGAACGGCTCGAAACAGAATTCTGGTTGTTTGTTTTTCTTTTTGATGGTGAGAGAACATTTGCAGTTTTCATTGTCATACCAATTCGTGGTGTCTTTTGCGTTGATTTCTTCATTTTCGTTGGGGCATTTTACTTTTTTTTTACTACCGCAGTCTTTATTACAATCCAAGCAAGTTTTTTCCAAAGTTTGTTTGACATTAGAGACAATGCTTATTGCACAAGAACATAATTTACTGTTAATTTGTGTTGGTTGTTCATCTTCAATTGGTGTTTCGCATCTATTGCAGTTTTCTTTTTCATCGGCTAAACGCTCCTTCTTCCTACGTCGTTTCAGCTTTTTTTGTTCTTTGCGTTGTTGTTTAAGCTGTTCTTCTTTAGTGAGCTCTTCATATAATAATTCTAATTGAGAAATGCCTTGCTTCTTTTCGACTGCGCATTCGAAGCTTCTGCATAAAGTTACGACAGCTACAGCTGCGAAAACTTGACACGTACATTCTTCTTCTCTCATGCGAACGTAAATTCGATGTAATCTTTCATAAACGCAGATCCCCAAGCATGTGAGGACTTCTTCCTGAGCAATTTCTAAGGTTTTTGCATGACGTTCCCGGCGACTGTAGGTGTAAAATGAACAAAATCAAACGGTGGTCAGTTGGGAACGAAAAATTAGTAAAAAAGCGAAGATCTGATATCGCTAACACAACCTACATACGCAACATATAAAGCTAGGTAAATTATAGTGGAACTCTAAGCATTTTCTTCAATTTCTATAGATATCTTACATATTTCAATATACGAGGAGGTACTCAAAGATAACGAGATTTTTTTCTGACGGGTGGTAGGGCGCTAGTTCCGATTTCTCTCGTTAGGTTAGATTTACCAAACACCATTTTGGATCTGTTACCCAAGCATCGTCCTTGGGGAAATATCTGGGCTGCGTTCCAAAACAAAGATACAGAGTAAATAGATCCTTTACTTAAAGGTAGTTATACCGTGAAACCATTTTACCCAGAATTAATTGAAATTTAATCTCAACTGAAGTATAATCTACCTGCTTGCCTAATTTAAAAACAATTGACCACGCGGTAGCTGAAATATTTGCAATTAAATTCGATCTTTTTAAAACGAAGAATAGGTAATGGCAAAATAAACATAACATTTTAAATTATAACTTTTATATCCAAACCGACACTTAATCGAAAAACTAGTATGTTATAGAAGACTAATTAACGGATTTTATATAAAAAAAATAAAATTATTCACCATCAGATTTAATTTTATTACCTTTAGAAAATTATATTTGACAACCATGTACAAGCATTCCAGATGGAGTATCAGTTAGCAACGCCGACTTTGGTATTAGCGAATAAGAGGTGTTCTTTGGTTAAAGGAATTTCAGACGTACATTCGAAGGAAATATATTTAAATGGGTATTTTACGTGAAAAGCATGAAAAGTTTAAACAATATAATACTACTTTTGTTCTTTTAAGAAAGAAATATATTAATTTAATTTGCAGTTCCGATTTCTGACTTAGAATTAGTCAATAAAAATTACACTGACGGCTCAGATGTTTCTCCGATGCCGCTTGGACAACAGATCCAAAAGCGTGTCTAGTAAAGACATTAGCGCCCTGTCATCTGCCAGAAAACAATTTTTTTGGTACCCCTTCGTAATATGCTTTTCCAATTGACGAACTCTTGGCAAAAACAAGTCCAAATATTGTAAATATGAGATGCATATATAAAATCAAGGCTGCTAAACAGTTTGGTAAAACTGTTTTTCGCAAAATTATCCTAACGTATGTAACAAGTTTTGAGAAAAAATTACGCTTCAAATTTTATTATGAAATAAGGTGTAATCTAGTTATTACGCATATCTGTCCATAGGGTAGTTGGACAGATAGTCGAAAAGTGAAATTGTTAACGTTTCTGGGGATCAAAATATTGGACAGACGACTATCTATCGAACTATATGGGAATGTGAAGAAAATGCATTAGGTATTAATTTACCAAAAAGTGGACGACTCGAACTTTTGTCCCCAAATCGAATCAGCACTTATTCAAAGTGCTCAATCAATATTTTTATTAAAAAATCAACATTTTCGAAAACTTTTAAGTATAATTAAATGTTTTCAGTTAATTTTATGTGTTTCCTGTAAATTTCAACCAAATTCATAACCAAATAAAGGTTTTGATGTTTGATGAATTGCGAAAAAATCGCAACGGGCGTCTTTTTAGAAATATAAATAAAACTTTTTCTGGAAGGTTTAAGATTTGGAAATGAGTTATTTCAAAAAATTTCAACTCTATTTTCCGGAACTCCTAAGGCCTTTTAAAAACATTAATACATCAAATCGACCTCCCTAGAGTTTGTTTTAGCAATAATTAATACTCTATCTTTAATCGAAATTGAAATATTGGCCGATTTTTAGCCAAAAGTGTACAATTTTTAAACCTGGGTTTGAGTAGTTTTTAACAGGAAATTTAACCACTTTTATACCGGAAATATACAAATCAACCCTCTAAAGTTCATTTTTGCAAAAATAGATACTCTATCTTTAACCGAAATCGTGATAATGATCCATGTTTAATCTCGCATTTTTGGCCGAAACTAAACATGAAAATAAGTATTTTTGGGGGTTCATAATTCCTGAACTGTTTGAAATATCTTCAAGTTAATACTAAAATCGTGTTGTACGAGGTTAAAATATAAATTGACTCGTGGTTGCGAAGCCCGCAGGATATCAGATAGTGTAACATAAAATGGAATTAAGTTTTTGGATTAAGGTCTTACAGAAATGCTTAGAATTCTCCTATTAGTGTAGGTTGCGTTAAAAGGATGTCAGTGCCTCGTGATAATAAAATAAAACAAAAAACATACATCATATCATACCTGCCCATAAGTTCAGGCTCGGCACGGGAAATAAGCTTGCTGATGTAATCAGTTTTAGTCTGCAGATGTAAGTGCTTATCAGGTAGACACCGTTTGATGCCCGAATATAAAGCAGAAACATAACCTTTCTCTTTGCACGGCTCTGGTTCTTCTACGAGCAGGGTGTAAGCGCGCAGCACCTTGGTACGACACTCACCGCAGAACCGGTGCTTGCGGAGGTAGTTCTCCAGGGTGCAGTGCAGGGTGCTCGACTCGATGAGGACCACTTCGTCCTTGCATTGCTGCTTCATGCATTCCCAAACGTCCCGCCAAGCGGGCGTGATTGGTCGGCTACGTTGCGAGTCTAATGAATGCAGAAGACAGCGATGGCTTTTCTTTGAACGTCGTGGTTGACTGTCCACTAGGTTATTCAGCCGGGAACTAAATCACACACATTCAAATACCGCTAGGGTTTATACAGTAAAAAAGTAAAATAAACAGTAAAAAAACAAAAATTGCACAGTAGATAGTTAGTTATGTTTATGTAACAAGTCCCTTCGGCTCGTGCGGCAAAATTTTCTTGTTCGTAAAAAAAATACGAATTTCATACGTCCGTAAATGTAAGTCAAGGGATAAAGGACGGTCGAACATTTTCGCTTGCTCTTCACCAGTATTTGCACTCTCGGTCAGCGCTTTTGAAACCGGTCATTTCTTCACGCAGCCCGCCCAATGGCGTGCGAGCGCGGGAAATTCAATTAAACGTCAAATTTTAAATAACTGCGTAGACAAGTTAGGAAAGTCTTCTACTCGATATGTTTTGTAACAATGATTAACTTTGTATTGACAACTGACAAGCTGCGACATGACATCTGGTGGGAAAAATATGAACTTGCCGATTTGGTACTATATTGTGACTGTATGCTTGAGTTACATGTGGTTTGATCATTTGATGTGAATAAAAATGGGGAAAAGTCGTACAAATTGTTGTATATTCTGACGTCACTCTCAAGATCTGGTCGAGACACAGGCATTGGGTTTTATAATTTTCCGAAACATGGCCAAAATAAAGTTAAAATTACGACAAGAGCAAGTGTTGAAATGGATATGGATCGACGAAAAGCATGGAAATATGCAATTCGTAGTGCAAAACAAATAACAAAACATATGAAAGTTTGTTCTCGTCATTTTAAATCGGATAATTACATATTTCGTGGTCTTTATCTAGCTTTACACGTGCATTCTGCACTAATAATTTTTAAATTTTCTCTAAATGTATTTTGATTTCATGTGGTTTTGCAGAAATTACACTGGTTCGCAGACAAAGTGCAAATATTACCCACATTATACCGTCATTTTTTAATACTCCACATAATATTATGTGGTTAGCGTTTATAATTCGTTCACCTGCGATCATCAATTTCGATTGATTAAATATATATAAAATTATAAATACATTTTAACATATCTTCTATAATACATTTAGAAGTAGCTGTTGCTTCCAGAAATCTAAAATGTTCTTTGGTACCAAACCCCATTTTAAGTGAAAAAATTGCTTTTGTTATTTGTTTTCATATGTCACAACACTACGAGTACCAATTCAGAAGCAGCTGATCGGCCCGATGGTGCTGCCGCCATCGGACATGTCAGTTCTCAATAGTGTCATTTTATTTCGTGATGAAATTTGTACACGTAAAGTTGATTTTCAAAACATTAAATTAACTATTATATTATATTTAAATTTACTTTTCTAATAATTTGAATACATCATCTTATGCCTTTAACAGCGGGTGGCATTTGGCCTTCTAGGGTCATCTTACGGCAAGAGTAATAACTATGTGCGTGCACGCCAGCGGGCGGAGATCAATTTTTTTGGTAACAAAATACCATAGAATGTTACTGATTAAGAGCAAGCGAAAACCGAAAACATTCGACCGCTATACTATGATAAGGAGCATGTATGCGATTATGAATGTAGTCCAAGCGGAAGAAGTGTGCTTGGCCAGGAATATGTGGCGAAGGATGATTGTTGCATATCTATTATTGTGGTCCGAAAGCGTTATTTCGCTACCGAAAATCGACCACTTTATTATATACGGAGTAAGGAATATTTGCAGTATGAAGATGTATGGTTAGTAAGAATATTTCAGCTGAACTCATTATTATTATTATATTCGGGTTTATGCTGATCCACTAATGCCCAGTTGCACAACTTATAATTAAATTGTTAACAGTGGGTTAAATTGATAATATCGTATTGAAACGAAATGTCAAATGTGTTGTTGAATATTATGTAAAATTTCGATATGCACTTTTTTTGTTAACCTGTAGTTAACATATTAACTATAAACTGTGCAACTGGCCATAAGTGGGATATGCCTGATTTATTTGTATGTATGTTTGATAAAAGTAATTTAAATAAATCATAACAGAAAAATATGTTTTATTTTCTAGTAACACTTTTTTAGAGCAAACGAGTGAAAAAATGGAACGCTATGGCACTGTTTTCACACTTTTATTATATAAAAAATACCCACACTTTAAGATTGCATTTTAATAAAAAAGAGTACAATGTTTTTAATGGACGTAATTTTTTTTCTTACAATCATGCCCAGTTGTACCGCTGACACTTTAATTTTTAACTAAGCTTAAACAAAAAAAAAATCAAATAGAAATTCTAACAACAATATTCAATTACAACTGTCGCGCGTAAATTGACACTGACCTTGAATGCGCAGAACCTAAAATTCGTACTTCGCCGGGTCCGAATATAATATTAATTAATATACGCAATTATATAACGAACAAAACACTCCGTCAACATAAAAAATTAGTATAAAGGAGCCAAAGTATGGACAGGTTGACAGTCTCAACGCGACCCAGCTATACTCGTTTGAGGTTTCGTTTGATACTATATTGTCAATTTAAGAAATACAAAATTTAAGCGTCAGGCGGTGCAACTTGGCGTCAATACAATAAAAATTCAGCTTAAATGTGCACAGTATAAAATTATTTTGCCTGAGTGTTTGACCCCTGTGGTGCACTCTACGCCAGCATTGAGTGCCCGCGAGGTGACTCCTGGTAAACGCCCGCACGGTACAAATATTTCATCATTAACGATATCTGTATACAAAGCAGATTGGCATACCCAGTAATGGGTATAATATGCCGTGATGATATATTTATTTATTTATAAATAAATAAATAAATAATCTAACGCACAGAACTCACGCCCGGAATACTTCATGGCCTTTTGCAGCCTATTAATATTTGTAGTGTATTATACTTCATTTCACTTAAGAAAATAGTCGATACATCCATTAAATAAATAATTTAAATTTGTGAAACCAAATTTTGTCAATATTTTTATCTGTAAAAGTGTATAGGTGTAAATCGAAAAGTGAGCCATAAGCGTTTAACATGGGAAATTTGTTTTTTGTGCAAACGATACTTAATTGTTTTGTGCAAAAATGAATGAAAGTTATTTAAATTCTGCATCAAATTATGTGAAGCGATTATTTTAGTTCGTCATCTAAACGTAAAAATTACAGTTTTAATGAGCTTTTAGGCTGAACAGCCATGGATTTATAACAAAAAATAAACAAATGCGCCATTTATAACTGTCAATTAGAAATAGATTTAGATTGCAGTAGTAAATTAACACAAAACACGAAAAGGTAAACTGTTTTATACTTCATTTCACGTAAGAAAACAGTAGATGGCGCTTGAGAGCCGACAGTTTTTTAGATATAATCTTTGAATATATAATACATATAAGAATGGCAACGTAATGTATTTAGATTAAATATTTCGAGAGAAGGTGCCATCTATCCCTCCCTATACGAATTATTTCTGAGTTAGTTCAAAAAATACACAATAGGTGGATGTTGCACAGTATTGCCACGTAGCTAGAACAGCAAGTTAAGATTTTATAAAGGTTTTTAAGTTTGCTACTGTAAAGCAAGTATACATGTACATTGAAGATTCAAAATATATTATTTGGTTATTATGAAACAATATTTTTGAATTATTGATTATTGAATACCTCTAACAAATAGTATCTGGCAATGCTGTCAACACGATTTACCGTAGTTCATAGTTTTATGGTAGGAGTCACTAGCTATCTATAATAATTTTGTGAATAAAAAGAGACAGATATAGTATGTTGCTAGGCCATATGCGTTGCCATTCTTATATGTATTATATATTCATATATTATACAACAAGACGATTGAAAATTCTCGATTATACGAAACGTGTTGCCTGGAAACACCACGAGACCAAAGGTCGAGTGGTATTTCCAATAGGCAACTCGTTGAGTATGTCGAGAATTTTCTATTGTCGAGTTGTATACAGGTAGACTATATCATGAATAAAAAATAAATTAAAAAGTAAATAGTAAATTTAACGTAGACCTGTGGTCTATTTTATTTTGACAGAAACGTCAAACTATATACTACATAACCTAATCTTTTTAAATATAGTTGTAGTAGTATGTAATATTACATTGAAATGCTTGTATTTCAAAATAAATGTTTGTATTTCAAATAAACTAGCAACAGTGCAGTTCCAGATTTGTGATCCAAATAATTATTTGTTTATTTGTCAAATTTTTACTTCTATAATTCCTTTCTGTCAAACAATAGATGCGTTCAGTTATTTGTTTCGGTGCATGTGGAGCAGTCAGTGTGATTTTAAATGTCTACTTAAAGCATACAACGCACGATTTTCCTCCTCAAAGTGTAACTACAGATTCATTTATACTCGTATACTCGATACTGTGATCGAATGAAAAAGATCATGTCCGTAAATATAATTAAAAATTACATTGCCAGTTCTGAGTACATAGAACAAAATAACCAAACGCACTTATAAGTGAATATACGAAGGTAGGTATATTCGAATATACCAAGGTTCGTATATTCGTTCACCATGGATACTCAATAATAATCGCTGTAATACGTGGTAGCTAAGGAAAATCACACATTCTTATTGGTTTATAACTTAATGAATGATATAGTCAAAGATATAATTTAATTCACGAAACCAATTCTGACGTTTTAAACTGTCATTATTAACTCCACAGCAACAACTATAAGTAACTGTTTATTTGCTAGTGAATTAAAAAAAATATATCACTTTCACAGAACTCTAGAACAAATAATGCATTTAAAATAACAGGCACGAAAATAACACTTTCACCACAGTCTATGACAGAAAATAAAGTTTGTTACTTTTAATAAACGAATTGACATCTATCAACGATGATTGCGAGGGGTTAACCACTACCTGAAAATTTGTACACTGATTTCCAAAAATGGAAATATTTTATAATATATTTCCATATTTCCAGCAGTATTTCTACTTATTTCCAGAATATTCTAGTATTTCCGAAATATGTTAATATTTCCGTACAATTTCTAATATTTCTTTATAATTTCTAATATTTGTTTCGTATTTCCAATATTTCTATATTATTTTCAATATTTTTTTAATGTTTCCAATAGAAGGAATATAAATTAAATCAAGATTCGTATCAGTGTCACGAGAGAATTTGTTGAAAATATTGAAAATATATGAATAACTAAATTTTAAATAAAACTCTTAAGTACCATGTTTTAATACAATATGAATATGTATATCAAAAGTTAGATTAGCAGCACACACAATGTGTTACAAAAATTCATTATATTCTCCCTTTAAATATAAGCTCGTGATATGATTAATAAGGGAACACATGTATCGTCCTAATGTTCGTACATCGCCCTGTTCATTTCTTGTTTCATTCGGTTTCCTAACGTTCAAATCTTGACAATGAAGTTGACGCAGATGACTTCGCGCGCACACAATTTAAAAAGTACACTCCGGAGTACAAAATGTACCTGAAAATTATTTATTGAATCGGAATAGGTAGAGTTATTGTTAGTATTTTTTATTTAAAATTTGTACAGCGGAGTGTACTTTTTAAAT
Source organism: Harpalus rufipes (assembly GCA_951394225.1). Lineage (NCBI taxonomy): Eukaryota > Metazoa > Arthropoda > Insecta > Coleoptera > Carabidae > Harpalus > Harpalus rufipes. Next base: position 77,162,179 of record OX596274.1, read on the forward strand.
TGTAAGCGCGCGAAGTTCATCTGCGCTAACTTCATGGTGAATATTTGAACGTTATGAAACCGAACGAAACAAGAAACGAACAGGGCGATGTATAAACATTATGACGTTGCATACCTAGGCGATTAATAATCGAAGATATTGTTCGTGAAACCGAAGCATCACATTTCACGCTTCCTTCGGACTCGTGAAATCTGCAACTCGATTTCACTCGAGAATATCATCGATGATAATCATATCACTTGTTATACATATTACTTATGAATATATTTTTTATGTATTTTTAACGGAATTCTTAATTACTTTATATTTTTTTGTAATATTCACTCTATCACATCTATTAATTTGAAATGGGTTATTTCCAATTAAGTATATTGGCCCATAAAAAAGTCTTTTTCAACATAATATCATTATGATGTGACCAAACCAAATAAAACTATCTAAGCTTTCTTTTAAAGATTTTATCTTGTATTTCTCATTTTTTTAGAAAAAATCCAACAGAGGGATTATTTACACAACAGTTTTATTATTCAATAAAACTTTAAGTATACTCTCGTTTTACACTGAATTGATGATGCGTTTAACACATACTTAATAGTATTTCTACAATATTTCCGAGTATTTCCGAATATTTCCAAATATTTCCGAGTATTTCCAAGTACATATTTCCATGTATTTCCGAATATTTCGTTATATTTCGGAAATATTTTTTGTAAAATGTACACTGATTTCCAGTGCTGGTTAACCTCTCGGATGATTGTTATGCACACCCTACTAATTGATTAGTTCTTTATTTTGTCAAAATTAAATATTATAAGGTCTTTATTATTATTTCGTCAAAACTGAATAAAATATTGTATAAATTACGTGAGTTAAGAATGTTTATTCACTCAAAGAAATATCCCACTCGCCCTACGGCCTCGTGGTTTAAACTTTCTTTTCATGAATAAACATTATCTTAACTCAGTGTATAAATATCTATTATTCGTAAAAATGTATAAGACCTGAATATTAAAAATTACAACAAAACATGGTTAAACATCATTTAATTCTTCAGATTTTATAACTGGCAACTGACAGGTGATATTTTATCGTTTCTGTGAACTTGGTTTGCATTCTGACTAATCAAAGGACAAAATTTATATTCCTATCTAAAGCAACCCTATTTTCTTACGTGAAATCAAGCGTGAAATGAAGTATACGAAGTATAGTTCTAATTGACAGTTAAAAACAAGTCAATTGTTACTTTTTGTCATAAATCCATGGCTGCCTAGACCAAGCTCACAAAAAACTGTAATTTTATAAATATTTTTTTATATGATGAGCTAAAATAATCGTTTCACATGATTTATATGCGGAATTTAAATCCCTATAACTTTTATTTGAAGTATTTTTGTACAAAATAATTAGGTAACGTTTGCGCAAAGAAAAACTGATTTCCCATGTTAAACGCCTATGGCCCACTTTTCGATTTATACCCTAATATTAAAAAATACAACAAAACATGATTAAACATTATTTAATTCTGTAGAATTTATTTCATAAATGACAACTGACAGGTGATATTTTTTCGTTTTTGTGAATTAGATTTGAATTCTGACCCACCAAAGGGCAGAATTTATATCTAAACTAACGCTATTTTCTTAGTGAAATGAAGTATAAATAAATATTACGTAGTGGTTAGATATTGTTTTATTTAGTTAAATGATTAATAGCTATTATGGAGATATCTAATATTAAGATGTTGTAGGCAGTTGTTAATAAAGTATCAAGTGATGTTTTGTGCTTGCCAAATTTCCCAACCCCAACCCATAATAATTTCACATCAAATCAACAAGGTAAATAGTTAAGTGCCGCTCAGACTTTTCTAAACATAATTTAACGCTTAACATAACAAGCTAACGCGCAAAACTCACGCCCACAAAACTTTAAACTGTATGAAACAATCTTAATAAAAATATTTTGTATCCAACTTATTTTCATATTCAATCAATAAGAAAAATAAATAAAAGTGGAGCTACTTAACATGCCAATTTATTTACTGCGAAATTAATCGTTGTACTGTATGTATTTAGTTTTTTATTCCGTATATAATTTACTCTTTTAAATCGCGTTTAATATTTTACTGTGCAAAATTATTAAATGTGAATATCTTGAAAACGTTGCATTTATCAACATACCTGTGCCCATGAAACAGAGTTGCCAACACTGACGGAGTTACAGATTTGTCTGTTCTCAAAGTAATAACTCCGTCTTGATTCACAGTTAGTGGATCTAAAGTAGGATGTCCACACTTAAACAGCTGGTAATACAGTCTTTCAACACTGCAAATCACAACAATTATATCAGTAAATTATTCAAATAACGTTTATTTAACTGTTTTACCTTCTTCGGCAACCAACACAAGGGACTGCTTGGTTTAACACTCCAAGCATGTCAGTCTTAGAAACTTGTAAAGCGGAACTAAGTTCAGTAGGAGTTAATAATTCCACTTTACGTGTAAATTCTTCAAGTTCTTTGCCTTTTACAGGCTTATTATCACAAATCAGACCCATCGAGTTTAAATCCATCACCATCTGTATTCGAATATAAATAGTTTGTGTATTATTGTTTGTCAAATGAAAATAAAGTATGTAGAATCGTGTTCAATTCTTGTTTAAAATCAACGGTTGAAATATATTTGAAAAAGTAAAATTGTGCGTATTAAAAATATCAGGAAATATTATATTAGGTCATTTAAAAAAAGCATGTCTTTAGGGTTATGTGCACCGTTTGATTACATACACGAATATGTCTGATAAATATATGGTTTATAAGCTACATAACTTAAGCTCGGTGATATCTTCAATTCAGAAATAATAAATAATTACCGTTAGATTTTCATCGACTACAAGTGGAAGTTGTCTCCTGCCGAGAGGTCTGTCTGTTCGGTACACATCTACCAATTTCGCCATTATTTTCCAACAATATGTATTTATAGCGATATTCTTTATAGCTGAGTAGTTGATACAGCAAATAAACAATTTTCACTACGTTTCACATCAGCTAAAATTCAACATAACATGTTTTTTGCACTGCCATTTGCAATTATTTTATCAGTTTTGTGAGACGTGAACGCAAGTACACACACTCGACACAACACAAATCGCAGATGGTAGATGGCTCTTACCAACTTTTACCACTTCTTGACAAGCTTGACTCTTTCGGAGATAGCTTCACATATATTTATAACTGTCAGCTGACATGAATGTCAAATTAACTGTCAAAAAAAACCTTAATTAATCTAACATTATGGCAGATTCACAGCTTAGTTTTAAATACTTTTGCGATGTTTGCGAAAAAATTCAATCAGTTACAAAATTCGCAGATAAAGAAAAAGTATTACAAGATTTCATACAAACATACAATAACACAGATAAAAAATCGGGCGCTGTACGTTTATCTTACATATGTAATTACAATTGTAAATTAAATATAAATTTATAGGAATCAACATTTTATCCGGCTCTACGTCTTCTTATCCCTGAATATGAAAGGGAACGTCCTCCTTATGGATTGAAGGAAACTTCATTTTCAAAACTTTATATTCGTACTTTATGTTTACGTGGAAATGATGCAGATCAACTTTTAAAATATAATAAAGTTAGTTCTAATTCAAAAATTACAACAGATTTTGCAGATGTAGCATATTGGGTACTTAGAAAATGGTGTCCTACTAGCAGTACATTAACAATCGCTGATGTTAATAATTATTTAAATAATATGGCAAAAAAACATGCAGACCATCAACCTCGTATGTATTTATTTTTAAGAAATATTAGATTGTTTAATAAGTTTTCTGGTGGCTGTGAAAGTTTAATGCCCGAACTTCAACGGCTTGAAATCCCACTTTTTACACATTAAACATAATTTTTTGGTATATTTATTGGAAAAAATAAATAATAAACTTAAAAAAAGTCTGTGTTAATATAATAAATACAATTTAAAAAAAAACCTAATTCGGAGTAGGCTGTGAACGAAGAAACGTCGACATATTTGTCAAAAATCTTATGTAAAGAAATCAAAACTTTTTATTGTCTTTTCTCCTTCAATAGTTATTTGTATATCAAGTGCTGAAAGTCTATCTTTGTCGAACCAAAACGAAAGTTGCAGCCTGAGCGAAGCGAAGGTTGCAATCGTTTGTGTTCGACAAAGGACTTTTAACACGTGTTATACACACTATTTTTTCTACTCCTGCAAGATAAAAAATAAGGAAATAAAGAATTACTTTTTAAAAATAATTTGACATTTATTTTCAATTTTTGTATTTGTGATGCGTATCTATGACAACAAACATTCTATACAACATTTGTAAGTAAAATTCGTTGCTAGGATACCGAAGCGTGCTGCAAAATTTTGAAGCACTAGTGCTGCAAAGAGTTACTTTCAACATGAAAAACAAACCAGAAGATTGTATTTTCAGAGCAGGAGTAGAAAAAATATATTTCAAGATCAATTTTGACAACTAGACTTTTGAATTGATCAAACCCGACATACGTTTCTCTATTCATAGCCCACTTCGAGATTGATTTATTTGTTTTAAAACATCGCAACGATAAAAAAAAATTCATAACCAAAACAGAAAGTCGGTTAGTATGAAACCAAAATTATGACTGCAATAAAATGACTCACTAGGCACAGTAGTTACTTTTGCCCCACGGGAAATAATTTAAACAATTATCCCTGCCGGGCGTTATATTCACAAAACTAGCTCAATATAATTATTAAATACATTATGTTATTCAGGGCAGTTTTCGTAATCAGGCTCACTTAGACTTTATTTAAGATTACTTTAAGACTTTGGCCCATATTCCGAACACACTTTTATAATAAAAGCACCTTTAAGGAGCATACTCCTCATAAGAATATAATGTAAAAGCACGCTCTATAAAAGTGCTTTTATTATAAAAGTGCGTTCGGAATACGGGCCTTTATCTTTAATTTAAAGTAATGCTAAAGCGTTAAAGTTATATGTATTATGAAAACGAACAAAAATTTAATTAAAATTAAAATGTTAAAGTGAAGATAAAATTTATTATGAAAACGGCCCTCATAAGATTATTGATTTTTAGGGCCATTTTCATAATAAACTTTAGCTTCACTTTTAACACTTTAAATTAAAATTAAAGTTGTGTTAATTTTTATAATATAACTTTAGCACTTTAGCGAGCGCTTTAGCATTACTTTAAAATAAAGATAGTCTTAAAGTAATTTTAAAGTTTTAAAGTGAACTTGATTATGAAAACGGCCCTGAAATATTGAAATCGTGGAAAAAAATATTTAAGCATAATTTATTTAACAGGTGAGGTGGAAAACGAGCTGAGCAAAATGATAAAATCAAGCACAGCAATCGAACAAAAATGGATCATAAGAATTATTTTAAAATATATGAGATTAGGTTTAGGTAACGATAGAATTTTAAAAGTTTTTCACCCTGATGCTGCAGATTTGTATGATGTCTCTAGCAATTTATCAAAGGTATACATAAAAAAAATAGCAAAAACAACCTTAGTCCATTTTTTTGAATTTGAGTTAATCAAAGAAACAATTTTCTAGCAGCCTTATTTTTATAGATTTCTGTATCTTAATTTACCTCACCAGGATCATGTTTAAATGTTAGACAATAAACATTGATGAACAATTACATAATTAGACATTTTTATAGGATTTTTGTAGAAACGCTCAAACTTTAAAATGTAACAAACTGTGATTAACTAAAATACTTTTTGCAAAAAACAAAAAACTTTGCGGCATCCTTATAAATATATGTACCTGTATGTTTCTCATATTTACAACATTTGAATTATGGTTGTTTTTGTCAAGAACTTTTAAATTTTAAAACTTTTTGTAAAACATTTATTATTTGTAGATTTGCATTGTTTTGAAAGATGCTAACGTACGATTACATGAATTAGAAGTAGAATTATTTACTCCTTTTCGTCCTATGTTGTCATTACATTGCGATTCGAATGTATTCAACGAAGTCGTAAAAGGAGATAAAATATTTTATGTAGAAAATAAATTTGATGGAGAAAGATTTCAATTACATATGAAAGATGGTTTTTTTAAATATTTTTCTAAAAATGGTTATGATTATTCTAATATTTACGGCGAAAATTATAACAGTTTAGGCTTGATTACTCCAAAATTAGTCGATATATTTTCAAACATTAATAGTGTTATACTTGACGGCGAAATGATGGGCTGGAATACGAAAACTAAAAATTTTGGATCGAAAGGTAAACATATAATATAGATTTGAATAAATATATTGTAAAATATTTTTAGGAATGAGTTATGACGTAAAAAAATTAACAACTGATAGTACTCATAGACCGTGTTTTATTATTTTTGATATTCTTTTGTTAAACGGTCGCATTTTAACAAATAGGCCTCTTTTGGAACGATTAAATATTTTAGATAACTTATTTGAACCTATTAAAGGAGTTATTATGAAAAGTTCTCGTTTAGAAGTTAAAACTAAGTAAGAATAATATTTATTAGAATAATTGTCAGATTATGTTTTATATATTTTTATTACAGACAAGATTTGATGCAAGAATTAAATAAATCTGTAGATAGAAAAGATGAAGGAATTTGTTTTAAAGATCCACATTCAATTTATAAACCTAATACCAGAAAAGCTGGGTGGTGGAAAATGAAATTAGAAGTGAGTAATTTATTAAATAAAAATGGGATCAGAAGGGGGGATATCTATTTATGGAAAAAAAAAATTAAACGGTGGTTCTTAAATTAGAGAATAAAGTTATATTTTTTAAATAATACATATTGAAAATAGTAGAATACCATTGGACAGCATTTATAAATAATTTAACTATTTTTGTAGTATTTTGATGGACTAATGACAGAACTAGACGTTATAATATTAGGCGGATATTACGGCGACGGAAAAAGAAAAGGTTTAATCAGCAGTTTTTTACTCGGAGTTGCCGTATCTGAAGATAATGGCGCATCTCCAAAAGAATTTCATACATTTGCAAAAGTTGCCAGTGGTATTTCAGCAGAAGACTTTGAGAAATTACTCGCCAAACTTGACCCACATTGGATAGAATTTGACAAGAACAAAACACCAGATGGAATCGTTTGGAAAAAGGAAAAACCAAATTGTTGGATTGAACCGCGAAATTCTTGCATCCTGCAGATAAAAGCTTCGGAGTTGGCAAGATCCAATGATTTTCAAACTGATTATACATTAAGATTTCCGAGAGTTGAAAAAATTCGTTATGACAAACCATGGTATAATTGTTTAACTATTAATGAATTACAAAATCTAACAAAAAATAACAAAGCAGTTGAAAAACTCAGCGGGCGACATCTGACGGAGGGAGATTTGGAAATTTCGCCCTCAAAGCGAAGAAAAAAAGAAACAACTAGTTCTTTAGCTCATTTGTATGACGTTGAAAAAAAATCGGATTTACTTACCGGAACAGAATTTTGCGTACTTTCCGGAAATGAAACAATATCTAAACAAGATATTGAAGTAAAAATTAAAGAATTCGGTGGAAGAATTGTACAATTTACAGGTCCAAATACATTTTGTACTATAGTTGGAGATGTTACTCCAAAAATTAATAATGTAATTAAAACATCTTCGTTTGACATAGTCAGAGTGGAATGGATGATAAAACATTTGGATTTGTCAGTAAAATCGTTAAATTTAACTCCAGAAGATATGTTAACTATAAGTGAAAAGACAAAATTACAATTTTCTAATCGATATGATAAATATGGAGATTCTTTTCTGCAACCAGCTACTAAAGAATCTTTGCAAAAAGTTATGGACAACGTTACAAAAGAGGTAAGCCCTTTAACAATTTTGAATTTACCGCTAAAAAATTTTTCCCAAAGTTTAATCAAGAAATTTATTTGTTCCTTTTTAAAAAATGTGTATTGCATGTCAATTTTATCCTTGCGATGTTGTTGGGATGTCACGGCCCCAATGTAGCTTTATAACTACGTATGCCTGAAGCCTGCGCGCATGCTCTGAAACTTCTGAAATGGGGAATGGAGACTTACAATGGACCTTTTACATTTTTATTGCACCATGACGTAATTTTTCAATACACCACGTAGTGAAATTTTTATGAACTAGAGATGAGTAGGCACCATGTTGTCAAGTAAAATGATTAAAAGGACAAGCATTTATTTTTGATAAAAAATATTTAAACACAAAAACTGAAATTATTTTGACTTTGTAAAGAAATTATTAATGAAGACAAAACAATTTATTGAAAAATAATAACAATAGTTTCATTCTTGTTTGTAACTTTCTTAATAACAAACTGGCAACTACGCAATTATCTGTCACTTTATGTGGTGTTTATTTCGCGTCTTTAGAACATAAAACCACGTTTCTGATTCCCATTTACCAGTCCTCTCGTCTTGAAATATTTATCATCACAAACGCTTTGTGTGCATTTATTTAATATAGTTATATTCTTATTTCCGCCATTTCAAATTTTGTTTAAAATATATCTGGCCTCCTCTATGCGCAAACAAACTACTGCGCACTACATATATGTCATTTTTTCTCTATCTCTCTCTTTTCATGTAAAAGGTTCATTCAAATGTTTCGGTGGCCATCTAGTGTGCAAAAGAGTGTTTAATAATTTGTTATGTAGTGAGCAAGATTTAACTATTAAGTTTGACGGTTATCACGTGATCCATCACGTGTTCCCATGTGATCACGACAACTGCTTTTTGAAAGGAGAGATAATTAATAACAGGCACTACACAAAATAACATAGTTTATATTGCCGAAACGTCGTAATTTAAATATATATAAACAGAATTTAAACTAAAAGGTTGTATTATTCTATTAACATAACAAAACTTTGCTGACTAAAAAACAAATGACGGGAAACGGGATCAATGGTAAGATATGCTGAAAGGGACAGCATTTGATCGACTCGGCCATGGTATATCACCTCGCTCTTTCTAAAAATTTCTTTTCCTTTTCTAAATTGTGTGGAGGGAGATCCGCTGCCGATTCACCGCGGATGACGTCAAAATTGTAAGTCCCCCATTAGGTATGAAAATGATGCCCAAAGTTTGATTTGTTTATTATTGTTATTTCTAATTTCTGTTCAATTTAATAATAAACATTTTCAATTTAACAGTTATCTCTTTCTATCTTTGCACATTTTAAGAAAAATTAATAGATAATGGACTCTATTACATTTTAAAAACTGTGTGACGTCATTTTAGATATGCCATCTAGTGGATTTTTTCTTATTCATTGTGTGGGTGACACCATGTTGCCAAATAACGGAAATGAAATAAAATGAATTTATACTTGTTAAAAATTATGAACAAAACGACAAAAAAATTAAATAGTTTTTTCTGTGTTACAATCAGAAATATATCTAATAAAAAATATATATGCTATGTAAAATTCATGTTTCACGGTTTTATCGGTTTTTAAATATATCATTTGACATCTATGCTATTTACTGTCACTCACTATTTTAGTAGATTAGTTGTCTCTGCTGACACTTTTCGATTGTTTTGGTACGCGGAACAAAAATATTTTGGTATCATAAAAAACATAAGTATGCAAGTTTGAAGTGCAAATATGCAGGAATATAACAAAATACGAAAACAATTTAACGCATACAATTGTATCGCTTCTAATATTTTATATTGTGGACAAAACTTCTTTATAAAACTTATTCTTGTTAATTTTGAATTCGAAATGTACGCGCAATCGTAATATAGCCGATAATCGACGCCTGTGTTGTCTGTTTGTGAAAATTGTGTTTGTGTTCTTGTCTTGCGTAAATTTCGGCTCATATTTTAAATTATTTCTATATAAAGATTGTTATTCCAAAAACATTAATTCAGTTTTCATTAGGTCAACCGAACCTGAACCCGGAACAAAACCGCAGTCTTTCAAAAAATAAATTAACCTGAACCTGAACCGAACCCAGTTTTTGGCGGGTTCGATGCCCTGGTTAAAACGAAAAATGTCGCACCGAAAAATTGACACGTCATTTTTACAACTTATGATATAATATCGATGCTACCTTTTTTCATTTTAACTGACTGACAGTAGACCGTTCAATCAGAGATGAAAATACCGGGCCTTAACACTTTTCTTGTTTTTTAGGGCGACTACTTAAATTTGTTACCAGATGAGTTCATAAACTTTGATGAAGAAATATCTTTCACCAATCCTCTTGGTCTCTTTCGTCCATTTTTTATTTATTTCGACAAATATTTAATAATTGGGGATTGTACATCGCCTTCAACAGATTTATTAAAATCTGTTGAATGTGATTTTGTATTTTATGGAGGAACGAAATGCGACACAATAGAAAATTACATCAGTCATGTAGTTTTTCATTCAAGGTTCGTATGTATTTTATGTACCATAGAAACAGTAATTTAATTCAATGTTTAGTGATTTCAGTCGCAAGGAGATAATTAAAGAAAAATTAAAAGAAATTGGTAACGAAGAAGTTAAATTTGTAAATGAAAATTGGATTACAAATTGTATACAGATGGGATCTGTTGTTAGTGAAGAAATGTATTGTTTGTAAATAATTATATAATGTATTGTTGATAATTTCAATAAATTTTAATTCATTTATTAAGTTGTTTTAATCGAAAAGGTCAAAAAAGTTGTTATGATCATTTACGATTGTTATGCGAAACGAGACGCATGCGCAAACGAGTTCCAAGTGGAAAATGTCAAAAACGGAATGTCAAAATACTTCAAAACATCAACAGTTTTCAACCGATGTGTAATGTGTACATAAAAGTATTTCATGTTAAATATAATAGTTTGAAATCATGGCTACTCAGGAAAGACTTGTAAAATCGTTAGACACATTAAAATCTTTGTTGTCGTCTAACCTTACATCTGACTCAACAAAGTATGTATTTCATAACTTATTTGATTGTTTATTATGATTGTTGTATAATTTATAGGAAAAAAGATAAAATCTTACATTGTAATGTAATAGGAGATGCAATGTGTAATTCCACAGTAAAGGTCGCCACTAATTTTCCAAATTTACTAATTTTTTCCATTGAAATTTTGTTACAATTATGCGACGATTCCGAATCTGATGTTCGAATGATTGCAGACGAAACTTTAAACAGAATAATAAGGGTAAATCATATTACAAATTAGTATCTTGTATATTAAAATATGTTTATTAGGCAATGACAAACGGTAATATAATAAAAGTGCAATTAGAATTACATAAAGAAATAAAAAAGAATGGTTCTGCCCGATCCCTTCGGGCAGCATTATGGAGATTTGCCCAGCTTTGCCATATGATTCGACCACATAAAGGAAAGCCATATGTTAACAATCTTGTACCTTGCATTACAAAAATTACCGAAAGATCTGAGGAAAGTCTTCATGAAACTTTGGCGAATAGTCTACCGAAAATTTTGGATGCGTTAGGGAGTTTCACAACAGATAACGATGTAAAGGTATTTATTTCTTATTACTTTGCACTTATAACTGCAAGAGAGATAACAGTATCTGAAGAATGGTGATAATACGGTGTCAATAACTTTAGAAGTAAACATTTGAATGTGATCGTTGAACGGTGATGCTTTATTGTTAATTTGTTTTGTACATATGATCAAAGTATGCTATGACTTTAAACCAAGAAATAATAGTATATTACATATCAAAAAAGTTGGATTTAATTATAATTTCGAACGACAAACACAAAATGTCAAATAAAAATAGTAGCTGTTAATGTGCGTACATTTGTTTATTATTCCATGGCACCACTGATTTTATGATTAAGAATTAAATTTAATTGATTTTCCCTGTTCCGGATAATAAAAAAATATGAATTAGATATCATGAGAAATCAGAATTTAATCTTTATAAAAAAACTATTTAACTATCTACGGTTAAACATTTGTTAATTTATTTCAAAGTTTCAATTCCATGGCTTTCGCTATTTTTGCAGTGACTTTCGACATTTTCATGCTTAATTTCTGTCATTAAAAAGCGTGCAAAATTAATTTTGCTTATTGATTCAGATGCTAAATTTTAAGCTCTACATCTTTTATTTGAAGCTTGTTTTTTAATACTTAGGGCTGCCATATAGAAATGTCAAAAAATATGACAACTCGATCTGCTTTTGTCTGAATTTTTTTTGGCAGATTGCTTGGGCAGTTTGAGTGAGCATGTTGCGTGGGCAGTTTGAGTGGGAAGTTTGGGTGAGCAGTTTGAGTGGGCATTTTGGATAGGCATGTTGCGTGGGCAGTTTGGGTGAACAGATTGCGTGGGCAGGAGAAAAATACTTTAGAAGACTGTTAGCGTTAGCGCTTTGTGTTTAAAGTGTGCCTACACGGATTGGATTTACGTATATACTATCATAAAACACTATGAAACTCGGCGGTTAATGATTGAAAATAAAATATGTTTCAGTGCTTACTAAAAGCATTTCTGCAAAACATATCAAACCCATCTGCAGTTTTAAGACGAACAGCAGCTTCATGTATAATTACCATCTGTTTAAAATGTCGAAAACCACATATTTTTATAATTTATATTTTAAATACTTTACTAGGTATGTTGTGTGAATTTATTTTTAAAAAATGATTTTAATCAATAAAAATTATAGATTTATTAATTCCTGTTACCAACGATCATTCAACTTGTTTAATTTTGGGAGTTTTGGGTTGCTTACGTAGTATTTTACCGCACATAAAACAGACTACTGGAGACCAGGAATTAAAAGGCAGTTTTGGGGTCAAAAGAAATTTGAATGACAATCTTTTGTCGCCTACTAGATTAATTCAAGTAAGAATTACTATTATTTGTGTAAAATAAAAACTATATTTTATAACGTTTCAGGTTTATGAATTATGTTTACATTACGCTAGTAATTCTGACCATAATGTAATAAATGCTGCTTTAGAAACTTTGAACACTTTGTTGCAAAATTCTCCGTCTGATTTAATTAACACTCTTATTTCAGGGGAAGGAATTACTAAGAGTCGAATAACTACTTCTGACTCTTTTATGAAGCTTAAACATCGTTCGCTCAGTAAGTTTTTTTTTTTCATACAAGAGCTTTAGAGTTGAGCTTATTTTTATTAAAATTCAAGGTCAAATAAGTGTTGCAACAACGAGAACGTTAGCAGATGAATCAACATTAGTCGACAACGAAGTAACAGAAATAAGAAGTGATATCGAAAAATGGATAGAAAATTCCAAAATTCCACCCCAAGAAAACCGTGAAAGTAAAGTTCCAACAGAGGAAGTTACCATTGAAAATAAATCAGAAAATAATACAACTGAAAATTTTGAATATAGTAACATATACATAGGTACAATAGATCAGTCGTTTGAAATAATAGAATCTACAAACACATTAAAACCAGTTGATGATATCAGTGATGGAATTCCTTCAGAGAAAAGTTCCCCGAAAATGATTAACGAAAAAGTGGCTAATGTGGAGGATAACACTGTTTTATATCAGGTAAATTTCACCAATATGCTCTTTTTGCTCAACCGAATTAAGAGAAATTAAATAAAATATATTTTTTAGGAAACAGACATAGGATCATTTACCGACCAGTCGCCTCCCTTAGAATATTGCGCCCGCTTTTTAATAAAATCATTTCTCCTTACTGGCCACCCGTCTAATTTAGTTCCGGATAAAACTGTTAGAATTTCAGTAAAATCTTTAGCTTTAACTTGTATTTCAAGTATAGTGCAATTTTATCCCAAAATTTTGTTAATGTATCTCGATAAAAATAGTGCCAAAATGGGTGAAAGTGCCAAAAATAGTGAGAAAGTCTTTTCAAAACAACAGATATCTGATGTTTTGTTATTCAGCGATCACGGAGATCCTCAATTAAGAGGGAATATTTGTTGTTTAATTGGTAATTTTATTCGAGCTGTGTTGGTCCAATCGCAAAGTAACTACGATAACTGGTTGGGAGAAAATTTGGTCACTGAATCCAGTGAAATCTTTCAGTTGAAGAATTTGATGCAGTTGCTGGCAAAGGTATGTTTATATTTTTGGTTTTTGAAGAAAAATCTTACAACTTTTTTACACGATCGGTTTTTTTTAATTTTTACTGATAGAGTTTCCAAAGTAGGTTTTATTTACTGATCAAGATTTGGTTGCTAAGATAACAAAGGCAATAAATCGTACAAAAAGTACATGGGAGGTAAGTGGATAAATACTTTGTACATCACCTTGGCAAAAGATTTGCCTCTAGTAAAAACAACTACTCTAAATGTGAATTTTGACAATATTTTTTAAATTTTATTCGATATAAAAATGCTACAATATGTCCTATAGTACATAAAATATATTAAGCATCATGGACGTTATTAGGTCTGTTCGTTTGTCTTAGTCTTTCTACTACATGCAGAGAAATCCGCATTTGTTTGTCATAGATCATTACTTGAATTTTGTTCGGTTTCAATCGAGCAATTGTTCATCTCTGCTTAGATCATGATTTTTTTTACTCCATGTAGAAACGAGGCGTGAAGTGGGTATCACACGTACGCAGGTATATATGCAACTGATTTGAAGCAACTTTTCAAAATACCCAACTCTTGTTATCACAGGTGCGCAGAGTTACCTATAATTTGGTTATTTACATATTTAATATTGGTAACGTTTTTCTATACATTTCATATCCCATAACTCTGGAAAATCTCAAATTACATTTATCGCCGTTTCCAAATATGTATCCAAATGATTTTCTGTGCAACACATTTTTAAACTTCACGTCAAAACATAAACACGTGTGTTTATTTCTATCGCGCATGCGTACATCGTTTGTACGCACGTATCTGCAACTTGTCTACGAAGTTTTCAAACATGTTCGTAAACTATAGATGCATGAAACCAATCTCTTATCATACGAAAAAGTTGTATGAAATAGGCAGTTGCAGAAAATCCATGATAAGTTGCGCGTATGTGCTTACGTGTGATACCCCCCTTAAGAAAGAGCAAGCAGGTATGTGGGTAAAGCTGTGTTCCTTCGGGCTGTGATTGTGATTTTTGTGAATCCTGATTAGTTTAACCGTGATCCTTTTGAATGAAGATTTAAAAATTATATCAAGAAAACAACTAGAATAATATAAACACCATCTAGCGTCAAATGTCATATACAGACCAATGCAGACTAATTTATTTTATTTTATAAATAATCTATTGTCAAGTGTTATAGTCAACACATTAAAAATTTATCATATAGAAATAAAAAAAAAGTTCTTAGTAACATATGAAGTATGTTTATTTAAAAACAAATGTTTTATGTAACATATTTTCTTTGTTTTCAAAAGTATGGTGAGTCATTACATGCTTTTGTAGGAAAATCACATTTCCTTTGATAAATTCTACGCTCAAAAACTATTGTCTTCAGCTATTTTTAAATTTGCTCTGAAATAAATCCGTATGATCATTTAAAAAGGATGATTCAGAAGGGAAAGGGGAAGGTTGTCTAGTGATCACAAAATGACAAAGTGGGGATAACGAATAAGAAACGACAAAACATACTTCTTCTTAATCATGATCACTCTGATGATTCACAATCAAAAGCATCAAAGTGATCATGATTAAGAAGAAGTATGTTTTCTCATTTCTTATTCGTTATCCCCATTTTCTCATTTTGTGATCACTAGACAACCGTCCCCTTTCCCTTCTGAATCATCCTTTTTGAGTGATCACACAGATTCATTTCAGAACAAATTTAAAACGACAATAGGTTTTCGGTTTTCGAGCGTAAAAAAATATATCAATGTGGGGTTTATTGCATCAAAGGAAATATGATTTTCCTACAAAATAATGTAATGACTCACCATATTTTTGAAAACAAAGAAAATATGTTACATAAAAGATTTGTTTTAAGGAAACATATTTCATATATTACCAAGAACATTTTTCTTATATTCTATATGATCCATTTTTAATATGCTGACTATAAGACACGACAGTAGATTATTTATAAAATAAAATAAATTAGTTTGTATTGGTGTGTTTATGATATTTGACGCTAGATGGTGTTTATACTATTTAAGTTGTTTTCTTGATATAATTTTTAAATCATGATTCAAAAGGATCATGATTTAAATAACCAGGATTCACAAAATCAAAATCACAGTTAGAAGGAACACGGCTATTCTCAGTTGGATTGTGATCAGTCTTAATCATGTGACTAACGTACATAAAGTGCAAAATATTTATAGCACGAAAATTTTATTTGAATAAAATATTTTTACTTATAATTTTTTATATAATTTCTTAAGTTATTAAAATGATCTGCTAATGAATATTTTTAAATTTTTGTGAACAATTTCATCTTTATTGCTAATGCACGACGGCATTACAACATATCAACGTCATCATTTATTATTTGTTTTTTATGAGAAATTCGTTGGGTTACACAAAAATTACGTTCTTTTGTATACGCTCCGAGTAATTGCTCAAATCTGATATAAGCGAATAAGAGAAAAATATCAGAGTACTCCTACATGTGTAGAGTAAGACAAACGAAGAGATCTATTATTTATGCTTTTATACATTGTCTACGTCTCGGTATACAAACATTATCCTTTAGAGCGGCAACTGTACTTACCTCCCTTAATACTTAAATAACTATTATCTCATTTAACAATATAATTCCAAATATTGTGAGACGTAATTGTAGAAATAATCTTAAACTAATTTAGTGGTTGCAATAGTAAAATTTCATTAGTTCACATCTAAATAATAATACAAACATGCCTCTAAAATTCTTTAAAATATTTCTCTAAAAGTTCTTAATATCTGTAATGTATAAATCCTGTGTACAATAAAAAAGTCACAATTTTAATAAACAATAAATATTTGCTTTCGTTCATTAATAATGGTGATTACTAAATTTTGTTTACCGCAAATCACCAGAATTATTTTTAATTTGATTGCCATTATTACGGTAAGTGACAATATTTATTGAACTTATAATCGGGTTTTTATGAAGCTTCATGTAAATTTAAAACGATATGTAATTCTACAAAGTCTTAATTTTTATTCATTAAAATGTAATATTTTTTTTAATATTCTTTGATGTATTCGTAGATGTTAAGCTCACCTTGTACCTAAAAAGGAGTTCGCTTATAATTGACGTCATAAATTGATTAAGTTCTTTAGTATATTGTTTAACATTCATTATATTATCGTTCAATATTACGTACTTAACGACGAAAACAATAATTAAAATACATATTCCTACCGTGTCGGCCATATTATGTGGTAGCAAGTAAAAAAAATCTGATGTGGCCAGCACATAACCTCTCGCCGTATATTTTACCTGGCTGTATGCATAAAGCAAAGATTATTTTTATAAATACAAATAATATATTCATATAAATCTATGACGTATAAACTTCTTTATTATTCAATAATAGCATGTCTCAACATGAAGATATTTTACCATAAATTATGTTACAATAAATTACAAAGTAGAGTTTACCATATATAAATATTAGGCTGGTAACAGCAATTTTCAATTCGAACAACTTTGTTTACTTTCTCTTCATATTCTTCTTGTAAAAACATTAATTTTGGGCGGTCTAAAATGTATATATCTGGATTGTGCATCTATTCTTATATATCTTCTTTTACATTTTATTTTTTCATACTTGTTATATCTAAATAACCTTAATTCCCTTTAATAAAGTGACGGATAGATTGCACTCCGATTTTGTCAATATTTACAACTTACTTGAGAAGAATTTGATAGCTTTTTCGCAATTCAAAGTTACTCTAGTCTACAGTACTGGTGTACATTGTCCCATAATGTTTGAAACAAATTTAAGTCCTTCAACCTAGACTTGTCATCTCCATAATAGTCACAGATCAAGAACTAAGGGATTCTCCAAGTACATTTTTAATTCATTACTCATTATTTCTGACACTGACATTTATCTGTCAGTTACAAATAATTTAAATTATCAACTATTTTTCATGGCATTCTTTCGGCTGTCAAATTTATTACAATAGATTATTTTATATATTATACTTCTTTTATCTCTAAATCTATGGAATATATAATAAAATATTTAAATGTATCAGATAGAGAATTTAATTTTCTTTAATATTACCACGAAAAATTTTCAAAAAATATTATTTAGAAGATTTTTTTTTCAAGAATCTTCTACTTCCGGTTGTCCAATTATTACCAAAACCTTTTCAGATCTTCCCATGAATGTCCGATTGGGAAATACGTTGTTAAACAAATTTTAAGTCTTATAGTTTTTGAGTAACCGTCCTTCCAACATCCTACATACATACACACATACATCCACACACACACACACAGACATCATCGTAAAAATGTTAAAATCGGATTGTAGGGACCTTAAAACGTGCTTATTCAATAAAATCTGGATATGCGATTTTTAGCATGAATCCAATACCTCTCTTAGCGAGAGGTAAAAATCTTTCTTGAAAGCACATACATTTTTTTGATTCACTACATGAGTTATATACCAACAAGACCGCGAACGATTAACGAATCGACTAATATTTAAATAATTGTCACTATTAATCATTTAATTACGAAAATTTTTAAATTATTGCGCGACGAGTAACGGTTTTTACTTGCGTATGCGGGAAAAGCGACTGAATTTTAACGGTCTCTAAAGCTGCGTACACACTTGAGCACGAATGCGAATGAGGCAGATCGAGGCTGAACAGAATGCCTCGTATGGGATAAACGTTTTCCCACATAACAGCGCATGAGGCATGCCGCGGCAGTGCTCCAGTGTTGTGCGGCGAATAGGCGAAATGTCGAATGAACACTTACTACCCGTGGCTTGTATCAGTGTTATACTAATTTTAAAGTTAATAAAAATCAAAAAACGTAAAAAACAGAGGCGAAGATGGTCTTCACAACTTTATTTGAGACGAAGCCGCATTAATAATGTTAATAGTACTTTTTTATTAAATGACTTACGTACTGACGAAGATTTTGGCAAATTAAAAAAATTCCCCAGAATGTCAAAACAAGATTTTAATTTTCTTTCAAATGGCATTGAAATAAAATAAAGAAAAACGATACAAGATTCAGAACCTTTTAAACTATCCATTTTATTCTTTATTTCTTCTACTCTTTTTTCAAGAGATGCTGCTATTTCTGCCCACGCATCTTCTTTTCTTAAGTAAGTATTGTACAAATTGGAATCCCGAGGGTTCCATAATATTTCCTTCTTTCTATATTTATTTATAAGATTGAAACATAACTCTGGAGTCCACTTCATTTTTACAATGTATTCAAAATCATGTGTTCAAATGTTTTGAACACGTCCACACTGAGCACGAATCCCTTTGATAGACCGACAGCAGTTGGCTCGTTCCGAACTGTTCGGCGAACAGTTCGTCGTGCCTCGGGACAACGTCCACACTGCATGCCTCGTACGGCCGCGGCCTGCCTCATTCGTATTCGTGCTCAAGTGTGTACGCAGCTTAATGATGTGATGTGATCGCTGGGCACGACAACTGTGATCCAAATTTCGCTACTTTTATTTTCTTATATAGGAATTTTATTGAAATAAATAAGTAAATTATTATGAACAAGTTAGTATAGGAAAATTTCTATACAAAAGTAAATAAATAAATAATTATAATAATAATACTATGTTCGATTATTGTATAAAATCACTCAGTTATATTCTGGGATGTTAAATATTTTTGCAACTTACCACAGGAATTTACTTGTTTAAATTACCGGGAAAATTAACAAATAAGTTACCCTAAATTACCAATTTTATTTATTGTAAATTACCAGATCTTTCACGATATATTAAATCAATCTTTTAGAAAAAATTAAAAATTAAAAATGATTTCGTTTCAGGGTCTACAAGACGAATCTTCCACTTGTTCCAGATTAAGTTTAATAGGAATAGGAACATGTATGACAAGTATCATTGAATCAGTTAATAGCGTATCAATTTTGCCAGTTTTGAATTTATTACCAACACTTGTTAAAAATCCATATTGGCTTGTTAAGGTTCGTACTTTAAAAAACGATTACGGGGGTCCGCTGAAATTATTGAGAATAGGACGCATGGTTCATATTTTCAGAATTTTATTTTAAACATGTCAATCACTCTTTCATTCCACTTCTTAAAAGCTCACATGCAATCTTCTTTTGGAATACTTCAAACTAATTTTTCAGACATTTAAAAGCTGTTAAATTAATTTCTAACGACTTAAAAACTGCCAAAACTATCAAAATAATAAGTGGAAGAGCTTTCAAGCAATGTTCTTTTGGAATTCTTTTAAAATAATCATGAATTGCAACATATCAATCTCTTCTTCAGACGAAAACAGTACATCCCGTATATTTTTTCTAATTTAAAAAATAGCTAAACATCGCACATTGCTAAATTAAAAAAAAAAGGATTAACTAAGTTCAAACTTAACTTTTGCTGGCATTATGTTTTTAAATATAGCTGCCGCGCATTAAGTTGAGACTGACCTTGAACGTGCAGAATCTAAAATTCGTACTTGGACAAGTCGAAATGTAATTGCTATTGTTAAAACGAGAAAAGACTCTTGCAACATCTAAAATTGGTATAAATGGAATGGAGATTCATTTATCAGCCAAAGTAGGCGCAAGTCCAGTTTCAACTTTAACGCGCACCAGCTATAACAGATTTTTAATTGTTTAAAATAATACTGCAAGTTTTGTTTTTACGGATTATCGTATTCTCATTAATTTTAACGTAACTCTCGTATTACTTTTTTTTTAAATTTTTTTATATATTTCAGGTGAAATTAGTTGAAATAGTTTGCGAAATTCCTTTTGTAACTCTTCATTTTGTGACCGGAAATTGTGAATTTCAAGATAAAATAATTCATAACGTTTTGTTTACTTTGTTAACAGACGAAGATCAGAGAATTCGACATGCTACGGCACTTGCTATCGTCAAGTAAGAAACATCAGTAATTATTTTTTAGTTTATTAATTGTTGCGTATTTTTAGAATTATTACAAATTTATATAACGAAAAAGATCTTCCATATCAATGTATTACTACGACTAGAGCTATTTATTATAAGAATAAATATTTGAATAATTTATTCAATCATTCGTTAGATGAAAATGTTTATGAATGCCGAATATTGAAAAATTTACCTAAACCTTATGATTCTATTGGCTCCGAAGTAAATTTTGCTGCAGAACAATCTTTATCGAGAATTATTAGTCATTTATCTCAAAATTTATTAAACCCTTCATCCAAATACTGTGCAGTAAGTTTTAAATTATTTTCCACGAATAATATAATCCATAAAATATATTTTTGTAGTATGGGAGTAGTGAAGCATTATTCTTACTAGCAAGTAGTTTCCAAACAACTAGGTATTATCAAGCATGGAATTGCGGTCGTTTAAAATCAACTAAATCTACGCAAGCTGAAATTTTTCAAAGATCTTTTTCTCAAAATGCTGAAAGTCCGGATCGGCATATTGAAAGTAATTTTAGTAGCGCATGTGGTTTGTTAAATACATGCGTTACTTTATTAACAACTACTACAGTAAGCCAAGAAATTACTTGCCATCAATGGCTTCTCAGTTTGGCGGGGAATATATTTGCAGGTATGTATTAAGAGTGTCCAAAATAACGTGACTAACGTGGGTATCTTGAGAACTAATGGTCGAAACTAAGTCTTACAGATCTGTATAAAAACTGACAAAAACACATCTATTTTTGTTGATTAATATAAAATTATACATGATTTCGTTGCGATTTTATTCATTATTTACAAATTTACAGACCTGTCAGACTTACAGTTTCAACCATAATACTGTAATAATTTACATTAGTATAGGTATTCGTCATAAATCAATAAATAAAATTTAATTTTGGATTTCTGATCCCACTTCTGATAATTGTATTAAATTGAAAGACGTAATTCAAATGTGTTTATTATTCAGTAACGTAATTGACCTATAAAACAAAATTGTCGCATAATATTCTACTACATTACATAATTCAATAATTAATTGTAAAATAACTAATTACATTTCGTGATATTTTCAAATTTGATGCTATTTAAAGAACAATTAAAATTTAGTATTTAGAAGGCTTATAAAATTCTTGCAACAATCCTATTCTATTTACTTTCTATTATTTGTAGGAATTGGGGTGTATAATTTAAAAACATCAAACGAATTGAACCCGGATTCCTCGAATAAACTGTTGTGGGATATGTATGCAGATAAATTCATCGCGGATGTTACGGAACAGTTTTTACATCACATTGTAAGATTGTTAAATATTTTTTGTCATATTATTGACGAAACTTTACCCACTTTGCCACCAACTAAACCAGTTTTATCAAACTTACCGGCAGCTACAAGTTTATCGCCAATTAAGAGAAAGAGTAAGGGGGATATACATGAAAAAAATAAGTCTACATCTTCTATTAAACATTCCACAGGTACGATATATTTTGGTAAAGGGGTTTCCTAGTTTATTGAGTCAGACTAATCTACAGGGTGTTTCGCGTAAGTCCGGCATCACGAATATTTCGTTTATTTTGAGAGATACAAAAAAGTGTTAATAAGCAAAGTTAAACTAGACAAAGGGGCTCATAAGATGATCATAGCAGAAATTTTGTATCACTTCCGGTTTTAGCGGAAATGGGTACAACTTTAAATCTAGCATAGGAAATCGGTATTTTTATATTTTTTTTCAGAATGTACATAAAATTTGCTTCACAATAATACCAAATTATCATAATTTTACTTTCACCATTTCAAAATGGCAACCATCTATTCTCAAAATATGTATTAATAAAATTCCATACAAAATAAAACATAGAAAGCTATGAAAACAATTTTATTATCTTATAACAAAAGAAAAGAAGAAATTAAAAAAAATTAGGCGTGAGGTATTATTTTTTTATTTTTTAGCATGTTCACAACGATACCAAAACAGAAACATAAATGTGAAAAACTACAAATGCTCAATATGGTCGCCGTTATTTTCTATACATTTTCTTATAATTATTTAATTAATACAAGAAATTGTCACTATAACAAATGTAGGTAAATTCTTTTCTTTTGTTATAAGATAATAAAATTGTTTTCATAGCTTGCTATGTTTTATTTTGTATGGAATTTTATTAATACATATTTTAAGAATAAATGGTCGCCATTTTGAAATGGTTCAAGTAAAACTATGATAATTTGGTATCATTGTGAAGCTAATTTTACGTATATTCTGAAAAAAAAAAATATAAAAATACCGATTCCTTATGCTAGATTTAAAGTTGTACCTATTTCCGCTAATACAAAATTTCTGCTATGATCATCTTATGAGCCCCTTTGTCTAGTTTAACTTTGCTTATAACATTTTTTTGTATCTCTCAAAATAAACGAAATATTCGTGGTACCGGACTTACGCCAAACACCTGTATAATGTGGTTTATATTAATTTTATCTTTTATAGAAAAAGAGGATAAATCTGACAAAAAAAGTGAGACTAGTAAATTTACTGCAATGGGATATTTCGCAAATTTACCGCATTATATGAAGTTTTATGATATTTTACGGATGGCACACACAAATTATAAAGTATGTTTTTTTTATAGGCTAATATAATTGATAATACAATTAAAAGTTACCCCTAATCTTAAAAATAAGTGAAAATAAAAAGAATACGAGTATAAGTATTTCGGTAATCAACTTAGACAAGTGTCAGAAGACACCGTGTTCATAGCGTCGTAATGCTATGCATATGTTTCTCAAAATTACTCATCGGGAATTAATTCAGGCGAGTGTCAGAAGCAGGGACCTGATCCGAAATATATTTATGGTTCAATCGTCGTTTCTGAATTATTATCATGTATCAAAACCACTTATCGGAAATCAACTCAGACGAGTGTTAGAAGACACCGCCGCTTAAAGATCGCGACGCCCAGCGTCGTTTCTGAATTATCATTATTTCTCAAAATCATTAATTGGGAAACGACGTCGTGATGCAAAATGTCGTTTTTGAATCATGTTTGTCAAAACTACTCGTGGGGAATCAACTAAGACGAGTGTCAGAAGACACCAACGTTCATAGATGTCGTGATGCCAAAAGTCGTTTCTGAATTATATTTCTCAAAACTGTCCATTGGGAATCGACTCAGGCGAGTGTCAGAAGACACCGACGCTGTTAGACGTCGCAACGCTAAGCGTCGTTTCTGAATTATCATCATTTATCAAAATCACTCATTGGGAATCGACTCAGACGAGAGCTAGAAGACATCGACGCTCTTAGACGTCGCAACGTCATTTGTCGTTTGTGAATTATCATCATTTATGAAAACCACTAATCGGGAATCGTCCAGCGTCATTTCTGAATTATTATTTCACAAAATCATCTATTGGGAATCGATTCAGACGAGTGTCAGAAGACACCAACGTTCATAGATGTCGTGATGCCAAAAGTTGTTTCTGAATTATATTTCTCAAAACTGTCCATCGGGAATCGACTCAGGCGAGTGTCAGAAGACACCGACGCTGTTAGACGTCGCAACGCTAAGCGTCGTTTCTGAATTATCATTTATCAAAATCACTCATTGGGAATCGACTCAGACGAGTGCTAGAAGACATCGACGCTCTTAGACGTCGCAACGTCATTTGTCGTTTGTGAATTATCATCATTTATGAAAACCACTAATCGGGAATCGTCCAGCGTCATTTCTGAATTATTATTTCACAAAATCATCTATTGGGAATCGATTCAGACGAGTGTCAGAAGACACCAACGTTCATAGATGTCGTGATGCCAAAAGTTGTTTCTGAATTATATTTCTCAAAACTGTCCATCGGGAATCGACTCAGGCGAGTGTCAGAAGACACCGACGCTGTTAGACGTCGCAACGCTAAGCGTCGTTTCTGAATTATCATTTATCAAAATCACTCATTGGGAATCGACTCAGACGAGTGCTAGAAGACATCGACGCTCTTAGACGTCGCAACGTCATTTGTCGTTTGTGAATTATCATCATTTATGAAAACCACTAATCGGGAATCGTCCAGCGTCATTTCTGAATTATTATTTCACAAAATCATCTATTGGGAATCGATTCAGACGAGTGTCAGAAGACACCAACGTTCATAGACGTTGCGACGTCGAACGCAGCCTTAGACAAGTGTCAGAAGATAACGACACCCGTTTTAAGACCAACAAAATAGGCGATAAAAAGAAAATTTAGAGCAAACAAAAATAATTGTGGTATAGTAAGTAAATAAAGAGAACATTTATTGGCATTATTTTTTTTATTTAGCTGCAGATGTAAGAACCGGTGCCAATTTGAGAAAATTGTTCTCGGAATACGTATATAGTTTTTATTTTCACTTCATTTTAAGATCAGGGATAATTTTTAATATTATCAAATATATTCTTCCCTGTTTGTTGTTCTATATGTATATAGGTAATTTTATTTCTTTTACAGATTACTTTAGATTCAGATGCAAGTGAAAAATTCTTGCAACTTTTAAAAACAACATTAGATACATTATCTCAAGTTCTAGAAATGTCGTCAGTTTTTGAAATGGGTAGAATTGCCGAAGAATTATTATTTTACCTTCGATCTACTGTCATTTTAGAATCAACAGCTACTGTCCACTGCGTCTTACAGTTGTTGAAATGTTTGTTTGGCACAAATTTATGTTTTCAAATGAACGATTTAGGATTAAGACATAAATTATATCAACCCAATTTAGAAGTAAGATAATAATTATTAAATTTGAATATAAGTTAATAAAATATTTTCTAGGATACACAACCAGACAAATCTGGATTTTACTGTAATATTTTTCAGTCTATGTACGAACATTTAAGTGAAAGTATAGATGCAGTTAAAAATTCAAATAAATTAGATAAAGATAGTGATCATACTGTTATGGGATATTTACATAGAAAAGAAAGAAAACAGTCGGTTAATTATAAAAGTTTGTCGCGTACTGCGGACAAAACGGCGTTAGCAAACTATATTAGGTTGTTTGAACCGATGGTTATCAAAGCGTTAAAAGTAAAAAAAAAACAGTAAGTTAATTTTTTGACTAATATTTTTTGTTTTCAGCAATATACGATAACCAGTGATGTCAGACTGCAATGTATAGTTTTGAATCTTCTCAGTCATTTAGTTCAGTTAAGAGTTAATTATTGTTTGTTGGATTCAGACCAAATATTTATTGGATATGTTTTGAAACAATTTGAATTTATTGAAGAAGGCCAAATTCAGTAAGTAATCAATTTTATGTTACTCATAATAAGATACATACTGTAATAAAAGTAAAAGTCGCCATTTATAATAAACATTTCATTTTTTTTAAATGATTCAAATCGGCCTCTACACCGTCACGTCACATTTGCGTACTAAAAGCCGCAAATAGTGCTAGTGTCGTTGTTTTACTGCATTAGGATGCAAATGTTGATATCTGCCAATAAAATAATTAGCAATATTTATCAACCAAACAAATTTCCTAACTCCGCAAAACATACATACCAAAAATGATATATATTTTTGTCATACATTACAAGCAGCATGTCCGAACTTATTCGTGTAACAGAAAAGACGAAAAAACGTTTGGTGCCAATGTAACACACGACAATTCTGTCGATTAGGTTAACATAGCAAAGGAAGGATTATTTTTCTCTGTTCCGGTGGTAAGCGATGGATAAAAGAGTCTTCCATAAGCACTTATTGCTTGAGCGTGTAGGTTGAACTGAAATAGGATCGGGCGAAATAAGGATAATTTTACTTACCCCGTGCCATATAATGATCGCGGATCTACTGGGCTAGACGACTGGAACTGGATCTTTACCACTTACTCTTAATTAGTGATTAGGGCTTTTTCAAATAAATATCAACACCGGGGGTAATTTTATTAGAATATATTAAAAACAAAATTAGTACTAGAAATACAATAAATAACCACTTAAATTCATGCATAATAATGCTTGTACACGGGGGCGTTATGACAATTACGTGCTCGGGATAGCGTGATGACAGCCTCAAGCTCACTCCTCGTGTTTGCGATATGCAAGCAGATATAGCTCAGCAATTTCGTTCGTTTGATTCTAGCCTTGTTACAATTGCAACGGAAGTAGCAAGCGTGACGTCACAATGGTGGAAATAGCTATATCTCGTACATTTTACAATTTTTTTCTTCTTGTAAAACAAAAATTGTGCAGAATAAAAAATTAGGGAAGATTTAAATTTAAAAATACTTTCTCAAAATAGGCGATAACTACTCCTTTCTTTTTCATTTTTTTCTAGTTTGGCAGAAGAGTTAATCCCCAGAATATTCCAATTTTTGGTTCATCTTTCATATGAAAAACAGCATTCAAAAAGTATCATGAACGTACCAAAAATCATCCATTTATGTGATGGTTTAATGGCTAGCGGTCAGTCTCCAATAACTCATTTCATCCCTGCGATAATACCAGTTATAGAAGATATTTTCATATTTCGAAACCAGAACAATACAGTCACTGATATAAAAGAATTAGAAACAACTAGAGACGTTTTATTTTCTATGTTGTTGAGATTAGTGGAGTATCCTCAAGTTATTAAGTTATTAGCGCTGGTTGTGAGCGAAAGCAGATATTGCAGTGATAATGGAGAGAGGTGGAATCGATGGTCGAAACAAATTGGAGAAATTTTACTATCTGTCTTGGCGCAAAATAGAGTCAGGCTAGAAAATTCTGAGTCGCAAGTTGCTTTGTACAATTTAATTGTAGCATTAAATCCAATTGTTTTTAAACCAATTTCAGGTGTTTTGAAAGTTTTGTTCAGCGAACCTCCTCCTCAAACGGTAAGAATCTTAAAATATTAAGGATGATTATCGAACAGTTGACGAGCATTGTTTTTTCTGCCGATTGTTTAAGAATTATTTTTGAGAAAAATATTTTAAAGAATTTTTTTTTCTACATATTGTAGCAAAACTCCCTCCCTAGTTTTAATAAGGATGAATATGGTGTCTATGGGAGCAAGTGAATGGGAAGTTTACGTTACAAAAAAATTCAATCGTAGGCGCGCTTTTGCCGTTGAAGCCTATATCCGCGTTCCGTATTAGGTTCCAAATGTCCCTTCGCCAAGCAGCTCCGACCCGAAAATCGATTACGTTGTGAGTAAAAAACTTTAGGGAAACAGAATTTGCCGTCAGAAAGAGACGTGGACAACCATTGATTGTTCAAACACCCGAAAACATCGACAAAAGGAGATTGGGCAGTTACCGTCAATTCTGAACGGTATGTGAGCATCGTCCAGAATTTTTTGCCCCAACTCTTGAAGAACTTGATCGGGAGAATGTCTGGTTCAGGTAGGATGGGACCACGGCCAAGACAGCGCGAGCATTTATGCAGGTTTCGAGGGAAATGTTACCCGGGCACTTGATCTCCTTGATAGGCGATATTCCGTGGCCCGCGCTCTCACCAGATTTTACCCCGTGCGACTTTTTTCTGTGCCGGTGTTTAGAAACATCGTTCAAGGAACCTGAAAACCCTAAAGGAGACATGGGGAATCCAATCAACAGAGCGGCACAAATAATTTTATTGTCATTTTTTCTTACTATAGTCAACTGCTCCATAATCACCCTTAATCAGTTGTTCATATGAACGGTCATAATATTTATATTAATAATATTTTCCAGTCCCCTTCTACAAAATCGGTCAACTACTGGCTAGGAATGATTCTAACACTTTCAATAACTGTTTCGCAAGTGAAAGAAGACGTTCTCTTGATGAGGATTGGTGAAGCGCAGTCGGAATTTTCTGCAAGAAGTGTTTTTGATGTAGCAACAAGTGAAGTTTCGCCAGATCCGCTAAATGTTTCAAATCCAAATCATTTACTCGATGGTGTTCTACCGTCTGAAATTTTTGCACGATTCATTTTTAGAGTAGTTGGTATTTCTAGCGAGAAATGTTTACAAGTTTTTAATGAAGAAGGAAATTGTGATAATTATATTTTTCAGCAGTTTTCCATATACTTGATATACTGCATTCATATGTTCCAATCAGGTAATAATAATTGAGGAACTCTAAGCAAAAACAACTTTGGTCCATTTTTTTAAATTTGAGATAATCAAAGAAACAACTTTCTACCTTCTTTATTTTTATAGATTTCTGTAACTAAATTTAACTCAGGATCATGTTTAAATATTAGAAAATTATTTACTGGATGTTAAGAAAAAAAAAATATTGATGAGCAATTACATAATTAGACGTTTTTATAGAACGTTTTTGTAGAAATGCTCAAACTTTAAAAATGTACGAAGCCTGTCTAAAAAGAAACTGACCTACAATTTTTACGCGCTAAATATTTACGATAGGGCGGTGCCACTTTTCACAGTGGAAGGGGACACCTTAATGCGCATGCATGAATTTTCGCTTTGTCATCGGGTGCGTTATTCTGCTTAGTAGCTGCTGTTTGAAGTGCTGTTCCAAATGTTTGTCGGAATTCCGATTCGCTCAAAATTACTGAACATGTTGGGCAAAGATGCTGCATCAAGTTTTGTCAAAAGCTTGGTGAGTCTCAAACCGAAACAATTCGTAAGATTCGTCAGTGTTTGGAGGCAATGTCTCTGATGTAGTTCGACGCAAAAGATCAGATCTCTGGACGACGAAAAACTGGCAGTTTCATCATGACAATGCTGCATCTGATCCAGATTTTCTTGGCAAAAAATGGAATTTCAGTCATTCGCCAAGCTCCCTACTCTACAGACATAGCTACTTACGACTTCTGTTTGTTTCCGAAATTAGGGAGGCCACTGAAAGATTCCCGTTTTGAGAGTAGAGAAGAGATAATGCGAAACGCGAGGGCGGAGCTGCAGACTATTACAAAAGAAGGCTTCCAGAGGTGTTTCCGTCAATGGAAGAATCAGTGGGCTAAATGCGAGGAGGCGCAAAAGGCCTTACTTTGAAGGGGGTTCGGCTCCCAATCACGTTAGGTACGCAATATTTTTTTCCTAGTCGAAGGTCGGATTCTTTTTAGATAGGTACTGCAATAGCTTGTGACTAAAATACTTTTTCGAGAAACAGTTGTACTAAACTGTTTGGTATCGTTTCCAAGTGAACTAGACGCGGCTCAAATTCCTCTAACGAGGATAAAATATAAAAATCGGCACGTAAATGTACCACGTCCGTCTTTCATAACATCTCGGCACAAAGGAATTTTAACTAAAAATCGGCACGTAAATGTACCACGTCCGTCTTTCATAACATCTCGGCACAAAGGAATTTTAACTAAATTCGGCACGTAAATCTACCACGTCCGTCTTTCATAACATCTCGGCACAAAGGAATTTTAACGAAAAATCGGCTAAAATTAAGAAATCAGGTTTAACCTCGACGGATGACGTCTCAAGAGGTCATTTAACTCAACTTTGAACGGAAAGTGAGCACTATGACCAAAACTACTGCAACGTCGACCAGGTTGTCTAAGATAGGGGCGCTACAAAATCGAATTGTAACATGTCGCTGTATTTAACTCATATTTACAATATTTGGACTATGGTTGTTTCTGCCAAATTGTTAACATCTAATATATACTACAGACCACAGTCAAGAAATTTATCTATACTTTCTGTTATTTATTACAGGGAGTCATTGTAAAATAGCAAATTCAGCGATTCACTTGATATCATCTCCAAATATAGATATAGAACCAGTTCAAATTGATATTGTAAATAGTAGAATTTTAAAATTGGCCCCTTATTGTCCGATATTAGCGTTAGAGTGGTGTTATTTATTAACTCTTCTAAATTATAACGACAAAGTATTTTGGTCCACAATCTTACAAACTCCAAAATGTGATGGTATTGTTCATTTAGCCCCAGATTCCTTAAAAACTAGCTGCAAGTCGAATTGTATCAATTTAGAGATAGTTAAAATCGGTGGAACCATTTTGTACTGTGATTATTTGGTAAGATATTGGAAATTTTATTTGGGAATTTATTTAATAAGACAAGTTTTAGTGTGAAAATATTAGTGATGCAGAACAATTAACTTGGTTATTAGTAAACCATATAGAGTATGTAGTGCGTTTATCAAACGAAGTTCCAGTTTCTGAATTAATATCGACTGTTCATCGAAATTCCGCTGCCAGCGGATTGTTCATCCAAGCAATAGGCGCCCGATGCCAACATATTACAGAAGTATGTTCCACAATTATTATGAAATGCTATCGAGAAGTCATCGGACTGTAGAGTGCGTACACGTTATAGAAAAAATGACTATCAGGCCCGGCAATAAAACTAAATATCGTAATTATACCAAGCCGCATATCGCCCACTGTTTGCTTTATAATATTGGATGCCAACAAGGCATTCTTTGCGCTGCTTTGTCATAATTACGATATTTGGGTAAGGGGAATGTAACCTGGTGGGGACGGACGCAGATACTGTAGGAGTACACATTGTAGTGGGAATTGGCGAAACATCTAAAGAAAAATCAATATAAATCACAATATATGTCAAAAAGTCGTAAACGGCAAACACTTCCCCAACACACGTGCAAAAACATGCAATGCACAATTAACAGCAATAACCTTGTAATTTCAAAATGACAAGGGACACATTGTAATGGGGGAAGCGGCCTTCATTAGCTATTGCAAATACTCCCTCCATATTATTCCTTCCTCCATGGGTTTTGTTAGCCACGTCTCCAAGGAAGTGTTAGCGGTATACACAATATTATTTTTTCCCTACTAATATTTTTTTGTTAATAGAAATCAGGTATAACCTCATTTTTTTAATTAAAATATTGATTTTTTATTGATTTACTATTAAAACAATAAAAAACTTGTACAAAATATTTTTAAATCTACGACCTGAAATACACGTTTCATTACGTCGCGAAATTACGTATCTCCCAGTTTTAAACAAAACTGACGAGCCTATGGATTCAGACCGTAGCCAATAATAACCGCAAACATCACTTTGTTTCAATTTATATTGTTGACGTCACACTATAACAAAAGCCTCCTTATTTCTGAAGTATTTTAATTACGAGGGCCGTCTTAAAATTAAAGATATATAGGCTATCAAAATTCGAAAAAAGAATTTTCAAAAATCTTACCGGAGGGTGTAGAGTGTAGATATACATCTCAACTACACCCGTTATTTTCATACATCTTATGCAGGCCACCAGTGCCTTTAATTTTGGGACGGCCCCCTTATTCATTTTAATTGTTATTAATATTCATTATTAAGTATATACTTTCGCTTTTTTTACTAATTTCTCTGAATTCGGTTGAGCTGGAATAGCCTACTACAGTCCGAGTACTTTCCGATAGTATGTACTTCGATTTTTTTTTATTAATCAGCATTTTTTTTTCTAGCCATGTTTTATAGATAAGCTATTAAGATCAGTAGAAAACGCACACCCATCTCAAAGTGGAGCACTTTTATTGTTAATAATTCCTAGACTATTAAATTGTCGACAGTTGGCGTTATCTAGATTTGCGTCTAGTCTAGCTAGTCGAAAAACTGAATTGTTATTAACTATGACAATGGAAGAAGTTCAAGAACAATTGCCGAAGGATGATTTAAATATTATTATTAATAGTTTGTTGAAAGCCAAAATTATTAAAAAGTAAGTTACTTTTCTCTATTAAATATTTATTAGTTATTTGTATAGATGATAAAATTCTATTTATCCACGAGAGACGAGTCGATAATTAATGTAATTATTTTCTCTTTTCAGGCATGAAACATTAGTGAGTTTATTAAACAGATTAGGCAGCAAATGTTATGATTTATCTCCGATAGAATTCGATCAAAGACGAAATTTAAATCCTGAAAATATCAAAAACATAGCTATTAATAAAGCTTGGTACTTATCCCAAGTAAAAAATCATTGTAATCAGACAACATATTCTGGTAAAGAATCGGCAGAACTTTTGAATAAATTGAATTATGAAGATATGCTATCCATAATGTCCAATGTTGATTTTAATAATTCCATTTTGAAAGACTGTATTATTTTGGTTAAAAAGGCTGTGAAATATAATTCTAGTGATGACGAAAATCCTTTGTTGGGAGCTACTGTCACAACTTTGTTCAACCATATTGCTTATATTAAGACTTTGATACCTAAACCTCATCAGGTAAGATGTGAATAATATTAAGAAGTATTTAATATTGTACAATACCCTAAAAATACGATACGCACTTGTAAGGTACATTCACAATCACTTTAGACCCCGCTTAATTTGCACTTGAAGTGAAAATTGAGCCGCTTATAAATTTATACTATTTACAACCATTCTTTACTTGTTCCTGAAATTTTGATGAGACATCTATGACCATCGCGATCATTTTACTCCAGACTTGAAGTGAAAGCTTGGATTTTGTGTGATATACAGGTATAACACCAAAACCGACCACTGTCATTCTTTTATTTATTATTATAGTTAAAAAAATATATTATAGAATAAAGTTATAGGAGACCAAAGGGGATATCCCATTAGAGAAGAAAATATTTTTTTAAGCCAGTAGTTCTCAAGTTACAACACAAAGTTATATTTTTTTTAATGGGATGATTTATATTTTTTTGGCCTATTCGATAGAGTATTTTTTTAAATTCAACTATGTGATTTTTTTATATCAAAAAAATATTGAGAAATATTCAATTGAAATTTATAAATTTTATTTTTATAGTTATTTTTCAGTAGGCTATGACTGAAAAACAATTGAGCTTAAAATAAAATGATACAAACATTTGTTAACAACGCTATAAACAGTGTTCTGTCCTAAATAATTCAAATTGACAAGTAGCAGTTTTTGGTTTTCATACATAGCCTACTCTAAAATTATAAAAATCAAATATATTTAAATTTTAATTGCATTTTTTTCAATATTTTTATCATGTAAGGATATAAAAGTAATGCATAGTTGAATTCAGAAAAAACTACGCTATCGAATAGGCATAAAAAATATGTATAATCCCATTTGAAAAAATATAACTTTGTGTTGCAACTGGAGAACCACTGGTTTAAAAAAATATTTTCTTTACTATAATTTTGTTCTATGATATTTTTTGTAACTATAATAATACAGAAAATAATGGCGGTGGTCGGTTTTGGTGTTACTGTATAATAATATGAAAGTGAGTACCGATGCTACCAGATTATTTATTGGTATATAAATAAAACCTAATTTGGAGTATTAAAACATACTTTCATACGTTCGGAGGACAAGGAGAAATAATCAAGGGCAATTATTAATAATAAAGTACAGATGTTCATTTTATTTTGGTCACTATAGCTATCTCGAGAACTATAAGAGCTACGAGGTCAGTTAAATTAGCAAACAATTTTTATTTTACAATGAATAAAAAAATATATTTTTCTACCACTGGTTCTCACAATACAACTTCTTATTTTAAATGGGAACCTATTCTTTTTATTCGCTTATTCGATTCGGTATTTTTTTCTGAATTCAACTATATACATATTCCACATCCTAATATTTCAAAATATTAGAGAATAATACCAATGAAAATTATGCTGATTTAATTTAAAACTGATTGTAATAAGAGTGCTATGAACAAAACAGTTGAACATTTTGTTTCACGTTAATTGTTGTTTAAGAAAAACTTGATATGTATGAAGTATGTATTTTGTTTTCTGCATAGCAATTATAATTATTACAATCAGATTCAAATGAAATTTTCATTTAATTTTTTCTCAAATAGAACAGGCTCCCATTTAAAATAAGAAAGTTGTATACCTTATTTTGAGAACCACAGGTAGAAAAAAATATTTTATTTGCCGATTGACATTAAAAGTAGGTTTTTTGACAGCTAATAGTCTGTAAAATATCACTTTTACCGCCTAGGCAGTAAAAATAGTTTTACTGGCTGTTACATAGCAACCGCTCAACAAACGCATAGCAACGGTTCAACAAACGCATAGCAACATAACTTGATGGCGATATCGTTCTAAATAGGCATTAAAAATAATCACTAAATTAATGTTAAAACTAAAATCGCCTCGGCAATGGAACGGCAGACTCTGCTGTAAATCGGGTATTTTAGTGCCTAATTAAACAAATAAGTAATATTCCGAACAAGAATTTAGGCAAAGATTTGTTACAAGGGCTGTAGCCAAAAAAATGAACTGACCAGCTGACTTTCTAAACGTCAAATAAAAATAATACCGCTAAATTTCGTCTTGTTACATTTACGAGGTTTAAACCGATATACAATCCGAACCCTAAGTGCGCCGGGTCAAATTTTTTTTTCTAAATGGCTACTACATGAAAATGCTTCTGCTTAACTTAAAATAATTTTAAGCCAGCATGAAAATCTGCTGGGTTCAATTTGATTATGAATGCACCTTCATGATCCTTTCTGATTTTGTATTATTATTTTCAGGTTTACAAAGCATCTGGGAGAGAAATAACTCCATCTGAATTAAAATACATGAAAAGAATTGCAGAATTATTTTCCGATAACACATTTTGGCATACATTTTGCAAATTGATTCCGACAGTAACTTGCTATTTGGAATCTCTTCCAGATTTACCAAACAACAAAATACCCGACAATCACTTCGAAGATTTTGCTAAATTTGGAGTATTATGTTTGGAATCTATCGTATACCAAATAAATAATCAGGAAACTATAACTCCTAATTTTATGGACATGGTTTTAAACTGCGTTAATATCATTTTCAAGCAACATAACTTTTGCAGTATTTTGGGACTTGATAGTTATTGTTCATGGTTGTGTTCAGCTGTGAATTCAATCTATTTTTCAATTGAATACTTGCTTCTAAATCATGAACCTTTACCAAGTTTACCAACTCATGGTTTAAGAGCAACTTTGGAAAACATGGAGACGTTATCAGCAGGACATGCGTGTTATCAGTTGTCGATTATGATAACTTGGTTGAAGCAAATTCAAAATTTGGAAATACCAATTCCTGATTTTTTGTTAAAACCGATTAAAAGTATAATTATTTCGTTGTCTCGTTTACCGTTGGTTAATTCTTATGTATTAACACCACCAAATGCTTGGTTGCAAGGTTGGCATGTAGAATTGTCCGGACCGTTTAATACTCATGTACCACCTTTACCGATAGAATTTCTTCAAGAGATTGATGTTTTAGAAGAATTCATATTTAGGTAAGGTGATAATAAAAAAGCTAGAGTTGTTAAGACCTCTGGCATGGTTTACATGTTGAGTAAACTTAACTACTTTGAGCAAAAAAGGCTGTATGACTTCTGGCATTGTTGACATGTTCAGTAATTTTTACTTCTCTTTACATGGGGTCTCATGGCTGTGTGCCTGAGTGTCTGGTTCTGAATCTGGGGACCCGGGTGCGTAAAACGTAAAGACATTCCGCTGTATTGACAACTGACAAGCTGCGACATGACATCTGGTGGGAAAAATATGAACTTTCCGATTTGGTACTATATTGTGACTGTATGCTTGAGTTACATGTGATTTGATCATTTGATGTGAATAAAAATGGGGAAAAGTCGTACAAATTGTTGTATATTCTGACGTCACTCTCAAGATCTGGTCGAGACACAGGCATTGGGTTTTATAATTTTCCGAAACATGGCCAAAATAAAGTTAAAATTACGACAAGAGCAAGTGTTGAAATGGATATGGATCGACGAAAAGCATGGGAATATGCAATTCGTAGTGCAAAACAAATAACAAAACATACGAAAGTTTGTTCTCGTCATTTTAAATCGGATAATTACATATTTCGTGGTCTTTATCTAGCTTTACACGTGCATTCTGCACTAATAATTTTTAAATTTTCTCTAAATGTATTTTGATTTCATGTGGTTTTGCAGAAATTGCACTGGTTCGCAAACAAAGTGCAAATATTACCCACATTATACCATCATTTTTTAATACTCCACATAATATTATGTGGTTAGCGTTTATAATTCGCTCACCTGCTATCATCAATTTCGATTGATTAAATATATATAAAATTATAAATACATTTTAACATATCTTATAATACATTTAGAAATAGCTGTTGCTTCTAGAAATCTAAAATATTCTGTGGTACCAAACCCCATTTTAAGTGAAAAAAATTGCTTTTGTTGTTTGTTTTCATATGTCACAACACTGCGAGTACCAATTCAGAAGCAGCTGATCGGCACGATGGTGCTGCCGCCATCGGACATGTCAGTTCTCAATAGGTGTCTCATTTTCGATATTTTTTCAAGGTATCTCGGGTAATATTAATGATAGAGCAAAACCGTTTGCACATTCCAGTTTGATAGTCACCACAAGAATTTTCGATCTTCTTTTGTTTTTGAGCTACAAGGAAAAACTCGTTTTTCGCTAATTTCAAAAATATCTCATCTTATTTATTATGATAGTTAAAGAAAAATTGTTTTGACAAAATTTTGAACCGTTTTGTAGGTAGAATAAAATGATGTAATTAGATTTTTCGAAAATTTAATAATTCTCGAGATATAACACAAACTTATGATTTTTTAAATGAGTACTTATGTTGAAAATAGTCTCATCTTTTTGCTTATTTTATAAGCTTGTCAATGATATATAACAAATCTACATTCTTTTGTTTTAAAATATAAATAAAACAAATTATTTTTTTCATCATATGTTTATTTTAATTCTTTATTTAATACTTATATTCTTAAAATTATTCTTCATATATTTTATCAACGTTATAGTCGAAAAAAGTACTTTAATATACTTCTGAGGTATATAAATGGAAGAAATGATAAAAACTGAAGAAAATAATATTAAAAATAAAGAAACGGTGATCTGCAATAGAATTTTTTATTTGTTTCATAATTATATTCAACTTTTTCACTCAAAAAAAAAATAAAAATTCCTGTTTTATTCATGTTTCAAATAATAGAATGTAGGCTTGTTATATATCATAGAAAAGCTTGTAAAATAAGAAAAAGATGAGACTATTTTCAACATAGGTTCCCGTTGAAAAAAATATAAGTTTGTGTTATATCTCGAAAATTATTAAGTTTTCAAAAAATATAATGACGCCATTTTATTCTATGCAATGAAATGGTACAAAATTTGCATAACCATTTTTTTTCCTGTCTATCATAATAAATAAGATACGAGATATTTTCGAAATTAGCGAAAAACGTGTTTTTAACTGTAGCTCAAAAACAAACGAAGATCGAAAATTCCTGTGGTGACTATCAAACTTTTCTCAAAAAGTTGACCCTGAAACATGCAAACGGTTTTGCTCTATCGATAATATTACCCGTGATACCTAGAAGAAACATCGAAAATGAAACAATATAAAGGCGGCGACGTTCTTAAGCGCCCAGGACTTTAACGGAGGCGATTCTTTACTCTCAGTAGACAAACCCTAACGCAACTATTATCGTGGTAATTCAGAAACACACTGGTCTTTTTCTATAATATCTAGGCGTTTTATTAGATGACAAACAGCTTATTTAGCTTGCATATCTAAAAATAACAATAAGCTAACTTAACGCACATAAGTCACGCTTGGATAACTCGGGCCAAGTTTTGTGGCACAGACAAAATTTTGTTCGATCACTATCGTTCAGTTTTTTTCGATTCTAATACAAAATGGCCTCTTTCTCGGAAACAGTTGAAGATCAGACGTATGTTGATTAAGCTTTTTTACTCATTTTCACCAGCACTACATAATGCCCTTAAAGTTCGTATGACAAAAATTTTGTTTTATGTCCTGCACAAGAGCAAGAATTGGTTATTTCCGTAACTCATTTTGAGAAAACATTTCCCGCGTGATTGCAGTAAATGTTTTTCTTTTCTTCTTTTTTTTAGAATAACTTTGCTGGGGTGGACGAGCAGACAACAATTTGAAGAAACCTGGATGTGTTTGCTAAGCGTTTTGAGCACCAGCCCTACAGAAGACAGCCTACCAGACGAAATCGCTTCTATAATCCATTCTACCAGTCTTTCTGTTCAGGCAATCACTACTCTTCTTCTCCAAACTCTTTTAATTCCAGTACCTGGAGATCCTCATACATCCACACTCATCCACGTTTCCAGAGACAGCGAAATTGATTGTTCCAACACTGCGATATCCAAACTTCGATTAGCGCAAGAAAGTTTGTTCTGGAAGTACCATGAATATGTTACTACAACAACAGTGCAGTTTCCTCTCACAAATATATTTAAGAAATCGAATTTTGAAAGAGTTTTCAACCATGGTTATGGGTATAGTCAATTATCAGTTGATTATTTGTGGATTTCTGTTAAAATTGCTGAGGTTACAAAAGAAGATTGTGCAGCACCTCAAGCCTATTTAAAACGACAGAAATATTTAACGGAAAGCGGGTTGGATTTACATTCTTGTTTGCAGTTTTTGTTGGATTTATATACTCAGTGGCTCAAACATCAGGTATTGATAAAATATTGCGAATGTCACAATAGAATTATTGAGAATAAGACACAATAATACACTCTATCATTCTTTCCTCCCACTTCTTAAAAGCTCCCAACTAATCTTCTTTTGGAATGCTTTCAAAATAATTATGAATTGCAGCATGAATCTCTTCTTCAGACGAAATCTACACTGTAAACTTTAAATAAGTCCAAAAATAGCCTAAAGTTATTATTCCTGTTTTTTTTTCGCCAAAACCTGCTGTTGAAGCAGTTATGGAAAGACGCATTAGCATTTTGGCTGCAACTGTCTTGTATCTATCCAACTTAATTGCCTTTACCAGTGCAACTGGCGCCCTAAATAACCCTTTATTTTACCCTGCCCTATTTCTTCATTGGGCGAAGCCACTCTCAAACCGCTTACACGGACCTATCGATCCGGGCGTTGCAACAAAATTGGTAAAGAATACTGGGTGGTGTATGACGAAGTGACAGTCCTCCACGACGAGTTAGGCCCTCTGCATCCAATTCTTTTTTCACACAGCTTGGCCAGGGTACGTTGTACCCCGATCCGCAAAAAAGTGCTAGGGAAGGGAAAACGGGGTTAATATACTCATTTTCTGTTAAAAACAAAATCCCGGGACCTCCGACTAGCTACCCGCAATCCTCACCCCTCACAAACAGTTACAGAATGGCGACCGAGCAGCGACATCACGAGGGATAGGCCGTCACAAAATTGCGCCCGAGCAGGGACGTCGTCATACAATGGCGCCCGAGCAGGGACGTGTCACAACTGGATACATTACTTTATTCATAGCTCGATGCTTGTTGGTTATTTTTTTCCCATTTTTATAAATACATACACGATTTTCTTGGTGTGTAAAGTATGTCGAAAAAAGGAATATAAGTTTCGTCATTTGTTACAATTTTTAAGAAAAAGATTGTCAGCCACTATTTAATATTGTAAAGTTTGTTGGAATTTTTTCCGCTTTTCGGAAATCAGAAAGCTGATGTAACACAAAACGACAACTTTTTTAAATGCGGATAATCGTATATGATTCTATGAATATCTGAGGATGTTATCTAAAAAAAGAATCCGACCGTCGGCTGGGAAAAAAAATTGCATACCTGACATAACAGAAAATGTAGGTAAATTTCTCGATCGTGGTCTGTGGTACAGATTAGATGTTCAATTGAGGAGCTCTTGTCAAAAACAACTATAGTCCTAATATTGTAAATATGAGTTAGACAACGACATGTTGTTACAGTTCAATTTCGTAGCGCCGCTGTCTTACACAATCTGGTCGACGTTGCAGTAGTTTTGGTCAATGTGCTCGCTTTCAGTTCAAAGTAGAGTTGAATGACCTCTTGAGACATCCGTCGAGGATAAACCTGATTCTTCGACCTAGCTGCTTTTTGGTAAAAAATCGTTTTTTCTGTGTCAAGATGTGAGAACCGGACACGATAATTTTTCGTGTCGATTTTATCGTCGTTGGAGGGATTTGAGTCGGGTCTAGTTCACTTGGAAAGAATAACAAAATGTAGGCCCCTTGCGCCTCCACACATTTAGCCCACCGATCCTTCCACTGCTGGAAACACCTCTGGAAGCCTTCTTTTGAAATGGTCTGCAGCTCCGTCGCGGTCCGCATTATCTCTTCTCTACTCTCAAAACAGGATCCTTTCAGTGGTCTTTTTAATTTCGAAAGTAACCAAAAGTCGCAAGGAGTCATGTCTGGAGAGTACGGGGTTTGGCGAACGACTGGAATTTCATTGTCATGATGAACTGTCAGTTTTTCGTCCTTCAGAGGTCTGGTCTGTTGCGTCGAACTGCATCACGGAGACGGTGGAGAACTTCTTGACAGTACTCTTTCGTCACTGTTCTTCGGGTGCATATTCGTGATGCACAATTCCATGGCTATTAAAGAAGACAGTCAGCATCACCTTGATTTTGCTTCGCACCGGTCGCGCTTTTTTCGGACTTTGGGACAAGGGATGCTTCCATTGCGATGACTGAGCTTTTGTTTCCGTGTCGTACACGAATTGTTTTGGTTTGATAGTCACCAAGCTTTTGACAAAACTTGATGCAACATCTTTGCACAACACGTTTTGAATCTAAACTTTTTTGGAGTTATAATCACTGAAATCTTTTTTTGAAATCATAATAAATCATGATTCAAAAATGCTTTCTGGTTAATTCCATATTTTTTCTTACAACTATAGTTTAAAAAAAAAATGAATAACTAAGTTTTAACTAACTTAAGCTCCGCAACTTAATTTTAAATGACAGATAAATAACTGATTAAAAAAATGATGCAAATTTTGTTTTTCACCTGATTATCTTATTCTCAATAATTCTAGCGCATTTTGTCAAATAAAAATGAGATAAAAAGATCTTGTTATAATTTTATAAATTTATGTCTATATGACGACTTTTCAGGCCAATACTCCTCTAAGATTGCTTCACGAAGTAGTAAAATCTATTATGGTTTTATCAGATGTATTTACCGAAAAATCTCAGTTTACTTGGATGCTAGATATATTTTTAAACTTATCAAAGACTCATCCAATTGAAGATGAAATTTTGCACCAGTATTTAGTTATTGGAATTTGTAAATCAACTGCAGTTTTAACTCCAGATTTAGAAACGTATGATTCAGTGAAGAAAATGGTAGCTACAAGTTTAAAAAGTGGATTTTTACCAGCTAAAATAGCAAGTTTACATGGGATATTATATTTGTTACAAAGTAGTGTTATTGGGAATACTGTTATTGGTGGATTATCTGAAGAAACGCAGCTTATACATCCTGTGGCAATCGAGTATATTCAATATCATATCAACACACACGCAAAGTAAGTTTTGCTTTTCTAAAAACACGCTGCCCCCCCCCCATAAAAAATGCAACATCCATAATTAATATTATTCATACTTGTTTATTTATGGTACTCTTAATAAATGATTAAAAAATGAGACATTTTTATCGATCAATATTTTTTTTAATATCGAGAGTGACCGTTGCGCGCATTTATAACAGCCGCTATTCTGCGGTGCACCGATTCAAAAAATGTTTGGATCACATGTTGTGATATATTCATCCATGCTCTTGCTACATCTCATCTTCAGTCACAATATTTTGGGGATTTCGTTGCACCTATCTGTCTATCCATATCCCATACATGTTCAATAAGCGACAAATCTGGGGAACGTGTCGGCCATGGAAGTAATGCAATATTGTGATGATTAAAATAAGCCTGTACTTCATCAGCAATGTGATCTTGTATACGGCCTCAGGTAAACGATTTAAAAAAACGGTGCGCTTATGCATCTAACACTTCATTGAAGTATTGAAATCGATTCATAGTCCCACGAATACGAAGTAGATTAGACCTACTATTGTAACTTACAGACAGCACCCCAAACCATTATCCCTCTAGTAGGGGTGGTATGGCGAATGCAAATAATATTGTGCTCCTGATAAGTTCGTTAGGGTGTCGTCTAATAAAAGTACGGTCATCATTGTGGATTCGCCGAAAACACAATGGGCTACTTGCATACAAGAGGATTTTGAAAACTATTATATTTTTCAAGTTTAGTTTACTCAACTACATTATTTACATTATAAATTTTTCAAATACATTGTGTTATATTTAATAAATTTAACATAAATGTATCCCTCCTATCTTGATGACGACACAGTCACTAGCATTTGATTCGTTAATGTGAATGGGAGAGGTGAAGAGAAGATCGAGGATCAGACAACGTTCTACTATCTCCGTCTCTGTCTTCCCAAACTACAGAACTAGGACGTATGTCATCCGTGATTGTGATGTCATAAAAAGAAAATATTTATTTTAGCCGTAAGTGACAAAATTTTGAAAAAAGAAAAAATAGGGGGTCTTTTATTTTATAAATATATTCCAAAAAAAAAAAAATTTTCTTAGAATCATGCAAGTAGCCCATTGAATGTCACCGGTGTAAAAGTGAACGGCGTGCCCGTAGTCCAAAATTAATTAATCGGCGCGATACAGTACAGGCTGAAATTGGAACTCGTGTTACATGTTTCCATTACAAAATTAGAGTACTTGATGTTGCTTGGGGACTTTGAAAATCCAGCGTAATAAATGGTGAATTCGTAACCGTCACGATCCTCTTCTTCGTGCATTTTGGTGTTGTCTTTACCATTGCCTTCATACTCTTAAAATTGTGCTTTGGTTTTGATTCAAAACATACTATGTAGCACCCAGACCGATCCTTTATTTTCAGATTTGTACAATAGGGTGTGAGCAGTCATGTGACTGTTGGCCTTGGCAGTCAGATGTGGGGGTCTATGTCAGAATAATAGCTAGAATGTACATAGATGTCAAGTGTCATAATTTTTCATTCATCATGATTTTCCAAATCCATGTGGATTATTTTCCTCGACAAATATATTCCACACTACTGATGACAAATAAACAACATGAAATCTATTATAT
Source organism: Harpalus rufipes (assembly GCA_951394225.1). Classification (NCBI taxonomy): domain Eukaryota; kingdom Metazoa; phylum Arthropoda; class Insecta; order Coleoptera; family Carabidae; genus Harpalus; species Harpalus rufipes. Next base: position 77,206,044 of record OX596274.1, read on the forward strand.
TCACTTGAACTGTGCGCAGTTTATAATTATTTAAACAACAGTACAAAATTCAATGAGCGTATATCTCTATTTGATTGTACAACTTGCATAGCTTCTGTTGCACTTGACCTGTTTACGAGCGGATTATCAACGACATACGGTATTTTAGCTTGCACGTAGCATATTCATTTTTTATAATTTTCTTACTTTACCTTTTCAAGGGTTTTAAACTGTTGCAATCTATTATTGAATAAACAAACTATCGAATTCTTAACAAGAGCTGCTTAATTTCTGTTATATCCGTCACCTGAATTAACAAATAAATACACATTGGATCTATTACGTTTCGTGTTTTATTACACATAGAACAAACTATTACATTATTACGTGCTAAAAAAAAAAAACAACTAAAAACAGCAACTTGAACCCTTCTTCTTGTTCGTTGAGTGCGCCACTAACATCGAAAATACAAAATACATTACATATTCAACAATTTTATTTATAATTTTTTTTTGTCAGTAAAATCAAACTCTAATCTCACTTTTCTGGTCTATTGTTCAAAATGTCGAATGCGTCTACGTGGCAACTTTACAACACAGTGCAACGTTTATCAACAACTAACAAAATTTAATTCAAACAAGCTAATATAGTCAATTCAAATATGTAACTGTATTGCGGTGCATCAAGTAAAAATGCGACATTCGATTTGCTTGAAAATCCAATCATTTAAAGACAACAGTAGTTCCTATACATAACTATAAGGAGAATTGCCTATCTCAATTATTTTAAGGTGTTGCATTTTTTATGACGAGCAGTGTAATATGATTGAAATCGACCTCTATATCGTGACGTCACGTTTGCTTATTAAAAGCCGCAGATAGCGCTAGTATCGTTTATTTTGAATGTTTTTAGTGTATTAAGCCAATCAGAAGAACACCAGCTGATAATGTGGGCGTTGGCATTTTTCATGTTGGAAAACGTCGAAGAACAAATAACAGAAACAGATATAGTCCCATCCGTATTACAAGTTGCTCTAAGTTTACTTTCTCAACAGAGTTTACCAATTTCTATACATAACGCCTTAATGCAAGGGTTAGAACGACTCATTGTTAAAAAATGCATTACGGGAAAAGTTATAGAACAAGTTACAAAAATAGCATTGGACAAACTAAGAAATACTAATCCAAACTATGCTTTACCGGGTCTACAATTATTATTGTCGTGCATGTATATGGGTGAGAATATTGTTTATTTTTATATTTCAAATTTATTAATCCATATTCTGTTAGATTCCCAAGAGCAACTGAATGCTGATAATCCCGACGGTGTAGTTCAAAGCGATCCAGAACTTTTTGTTCAGATGATTGAAAAAGTTTCAGCAGTATTTGATCGAATAAAGAAGAGTTGTCCATTTGAAGTTGAATTATTATGCTCAGTCTTACCGAATATTTTAAATGATTTCTTCCCTCCGTCTGAGATTTTGACGAAAGTTATAGGAGAGTTTTTGTCCCCTCAACAACCTCATCCGAAGATTTTGAGTGGCGTTGTCTTTTTGGTGAGTGAAAAACAGAATATTTGTACCCGTCGTGGTTGTAGCAACCACATTTCAAAACTTTCCAAATATTAAAAAAAAAATGTACTGCGGAATGTACTTTTTAATTTGTGAGCGCTCCAAGTTTATCTGCGCTAACTTCATGGTCAAGATTTGAACGTTATGAAACGAACGAAACAAGAAATGAACAGGGCGATGTATAAAAATTATGATGCTTCATACCTAGCCATGTAATTTTCAATTTATAGTCTAAATATTTTTTTTCTTTTAGAAATTCTGTGTTAATATATGTGTATGTGTCTAAAAAATGAATTTGAACTTGCAGTTCTGAAACGTGACGACACAACATGGCTGGTTTTTGCATTTTTTTAAAAATATCATACTTTAAAGCAATTTTATGCAACAAATAATGTAAATAAAGAATAATTAAATCATACAGTGCGATAAATTAGACTATGCTTGTTCGATTTAAACAAAAAAAGAACAATTATTTTTTGCCTCATTGCAATGTCTTTATTTACGAACTGTGGTGTAATCAGCGCCGTGCGGTGGTATTTTGGGGCACTAAGCAGGGCCGCTCCGTACGGGTGGGCAGGTTGTGCCCCGCACAAAGGCGCCTGACCATGAGGAGCACCATTTCATGACAGTAAATAATAGTATTTTTTGCAAACTACTCTTATTCGTAAAGAAAAAATGCCTATACAACTTACATAGTTAGGTGATAGAAGTGACTAATATTTTTCATTAATTTGTTTGCATTAGAGCTCTAATTACGTTTAAGTAAAATAATTATCCTACGAAACGTATATTTTTCTAGCATTGTTATATTCAAATAATAATTGTGAAGCGGTTGATTACAACAATGAATATTTTGGTTACAGCTCATTAATATTGATTACAAGAATGAATCTAACAATGAATTTAGTAGAAAAAAAAGAATATCCTGCTAAACGGATAATTTTATGATATTGTTATAACTGTAAAATTGTTGATTGCAACAAACAATTTTGATTACAAGAATAAATCTAAAAGGATATTTCATCAATATTTTAAATCTAGTATTTTTCGAAGAATCAAAAATAGAGTTTAAAATTTAAAGAGTTTGTTAATTATATATTATACATTATGGAGGGCACTGAAATATAACTTTGCACAAAGGCGCCTTTTACCCACGGAACCCTAAGAACAATATTTATTTATAAAAGAGTGAATTTTTCATTCATTTGATTCAATAAAGAAGAATATAGAACGAACTGGCTCTAGCTTCTTAACTGGGTAATTAATTATAAAGAGCGTATCAATCAGAATATATCTATCATTTCAATTCTGTATGCGCCTTCTTTTAACAAAAGGCGCCTGGAGCGATTGTTCCTTTGCCCCATATCACCGCACGGCCCTGTGTGTAATGCAATATAAATATGAGAAATATAGTTTACGCGGGAAGATTTGGTTGCTGATTGTTATTAAACGAAAGAAAAAAACTTGAAATAGTTATTACTTTATTATTTATGAGAAGTACGACCTCACATCTACATAAAATAATATATTGCAATCATTCTAATTTAGATACATGTCTTCATGTTATGTCAATATAGAAATTCATTTGCTTTTGATCAAATAGTGAATAATCGTCTCTTTATAGGTATTCGAGCGCGCATGCGAACGTTCCCAACTGCTCCTCCTTCAAGATTGGGTCGTTTGTAGTCTTTCAAATTTCACTCAATCCCTCCCTGTAGGCATGGCGACCTGGTGTCTCACATGTTTCTTCATCAGTGCTAGTACAAACTCTTGGCTACGTTCTTTATTTCCTTACGTCCAATCTAGAATCGGGAGATACGAATATGAAGACAAGAAGATGCTCTGTATAGCGGGGGCAGACTTCTACCGTAGCCTAAGCAACGAAAACCAGAGACAGTCGTTTGTAGAGACATTCAATAAAGTCAAAGACCTTCCTGGAACCCCTTTCAAGGATTTGATTACCTGTTTGTGATTTTGTAGTAAGAAATAGAAGTAGAGAAGTTTCAGTAGAGGGTAGAAAGAAAATTAGGAGTTTCTCTCAGGATATTTGAGTTGTGTGGATTGTTTTTTGATATCCAATGTTTTAGAACGAAGCATTCCATGTGTCATAATCCTACAGCATTTAAAAAACTGTAGGATTATAACGCCTGGTACGCATTTTGTTAGAATTGGTTCCAAAGTCCGTTAGAGTGTGCTAATAGGTTAAGCGGAAATTATTTTATTATCAAATTATTAGGTTAGGTTTTACAATTAACTAATTGCTGTTTCCTGTATATATATTTACATATTATTTAATTGCTTGCATTTTTAAAAACTGTAATAACATATGAATATGTACAAAATATGCGTCCCACACTAATGTTTTGATTTTTTCCTGTGGTAGACTAAAATTATTTTTACAAAAATATTTAAATAATCATTGTAAATATACGTGTGCTAAAGGCTCTATTTAAACATATTTTGAAATGTAAAATTCAATAAGGAGAACAGCCGTCTTTTAAAATAGATTCATATTTATTTTGAGAAATACTTGTTCAATATTTACAAATTTATGTATACTCTATTAAAATGATTGGTTTTTAATAAAAGTACTACCTCTCATAGGAAATTATATCATGTGTTTTATTTTAAACGGGTAAATTACCAAATAAATGACAGTAAATTACCAAATTTTGTTTATCGTATTACAAGAATTTTTTTAATACTAAGGCCCAGTATTTTCCTCTGTTTGAATTGTTTCTTAACTTTACTGTCCCATGGACCGTTACCACCGTTAATTTTGCGGCCGTCATAACAACTACTCTGTTCACATGCTCCGTAGCTCCGTCAAAAATATCGATGCGCACAGTTCCAAACTTGGAAAACGAAATATTACTAAAACATATGTTTCGACCTCAGTGATATTGCCTGTTGCCATAACCTATGTTTTGTAAGTAGTAAAATACCCCTGTTTATAAATTCCACCCAAAAATAAACATAAAGAAATAAAATACAATAAATTTTATGTCAAACTGGTTTAAGTGGGTATTAATGAAATGTGTGTTCTGATCATGCGCAGTTAAAATTTACGGCGACAAGGCCCATCAACGCCGTTAAAAATAGAAATATTTCAACGGCGGCTGTTGCCGTTCGTAGCGTCGAGACCGTTCGTACCATATGATTTCAACTAATCACAGCATAGAACGGTGTAAACGGTGAGCAATTAGACGGTGATAACGGTACATATAAATCCAGCTTTAAAACGAAAAATATAGCATCGATATATTAATAAGTTCTAAAATTACATATTTATCAAAACGGTTTTCACACGCATACGCGAGAAATATTTTTTAAATGGGAACATATACTGAAAACAGTTTCTTCTTTTTTCCTTATATTATAACCTTTTCAATGATATATAAGACTTCATTCTTTTGTTTTAAACATGAATAAGCCATTAATTAATAATTTTTTGGAGTGAAAAAATTGAATTTATTAAGAAACAGATGAAAAAAAAAAACAATTACAGATCATCATTTGTTTATTTTTAATGTTATTTTCTTTATTTTTAATCATTTTTTAATTTATATACTTCAGAAAGTATATTGAATCACATTTTTGAAAATTAATAAACTAGTCCGAAAATAATTTTGAGAATTTAAATAATAGATATAGAATCAAAATAAACAAGTAATGATCTGTAATCGATTTTTTAATTTAAATCTTAATAGATTTCATATTTTTCAGCCCAGAAAATGATTGCAGCATTTATCTTCTGTATCGTTGTTCCTTTTAAATGGGGTATGATGGGGTAGACTACTCTGATCTACCCGCTTATCTCGTCCCGGTCCCCGTAAAGCATCCATAAATTTTTCGAGTGAACTGACCACCTGCGTGTTTGTTTATGTCATGTATTCAGTTTTGACGTTTTGTTAGACTAGCGCACGACTAGTGATTTCAGCAGAAATTACACTGTTTGATTCAGAAAAAAAAAAATATTGTCTATACGTGTTAATCCAGACGATAAGAAAAGAGCGGAAGAAAGTTACAGGAATATTTATAAAGTAAAACGATGTTAATCGTTTTAGACATGAACTTTGCATATATTCTTCTTGAATATGAAATAATGATAGAAAGAAGCAAAAATAGCGCAGGAAATTCTAGTTGTCAATAAAAATAATTTGTCAATAAAAAATAACGCTGACAGACAACAATAATTTTTTCTTGTTCCTTTTATTTCGTTCAGGGGGAGTTGCGGATCAGTTCATTTGAGTGCTACTAACCCTTTTCATGCATGTAAAAGGAAAGCACCTATTCGTCTTTAAAACAAAAGAATGTAGCCTTGAAAAGCTTATAAAATAAGGAAAAAGATAAAACAATTTTCAACATATTTTCCCATTTAAAAAAAAAGTTTGTGTTATATTTTGAGAATTAATAACCTTTGAAAAAATCTGATTCTACGTAAAAAACCGTATAAAAATGATCTAAACATTTTTGTATTATCTTTTGTAATAAGCGAAATAGAAGTATTTTCAAAATAAAATCAAGTTTTAGCGTTTAGCCTGTAGCTCGAAAACAAAAGACGATAGATAGTTCCTGTGGTGCCTATTAATGTTGTCTCAAAACGTTGACCGATAAAGACCTACAGTAAAAATTTTGAAAGATGTCCGATCAAGGTTGTCTACGAATTGTATGAATTCAGATTTTTGCTCCGCCTATTTTGACAAATTCAGTAGTGTCGTTTGCTTAGTTTCTCTGAAGGTACATAAGATACTATTGTTATTTTATTATTATAAAAATATATGTTACAATAAAAGCATTCAAAATTTAAAAATAAGTCAAGTGGTAAGTTTATTAGCAAATGTAAAACCAAATATGTGAAAAATACATGAAAAATAAGATAATGACACAATGTCAGTGCCAGTGATACTGACAGAAAATAACGTTATTCGTACGACTATGAATTAAGGTAATGTATCTGAATTAAAATCTAAATTTACGTTACAGCGAAAGTATTATCAACAACGGGCATCGTTTTAAAATGGAATGTCCTAACTTAGTCGAAACAATATGAATTTTTGCAAGACAAGCGTGTTATATCCATCCTTATCGCACACGCTTAAAGCCTTTGTAAAGGAGGGGGATAAATGTATGCCAATTTGTTAATTCGTTCATGACACAGATGACCTTGAGCGGACATCTTTCAAAAAATTTACTGTACATCAATTTTCAATAACGTGCATAAGAAAGTTTTTTTCACATAAGGAACTCGATTTTGTTCCATTACGTAATATATTTTTATTTTATTTTTATTACCATTTTTGCTGTTCCAAAATCTAGTATTTTACTTATACACAGAGACATTCTGGTCAAAATGAGGTCCATCTCCCATGATCAGATTGAGAATAAAGTTTTGGCCCGTATTACGAGCACACTTGCATAATAAAAGCGCTTTTATGGAGCACACTTCTAATAAGAATATAATATAAAAGCGCGCTCCATAAACGCGTTTTTATTATAAAAGTGCGCTCGTAATACGGGCCAATGTCTTTCTAAATAATAAGATACAATTTGATTAAAACATTTTTACGGTTTGTTCTGTTGTGATTTTTATAAATTTCCAAAATGAGAAACAAAAGTTAAAAAATGGCTGTATTACAGTGCAATTTTATAATAAAAGCGCTTTTATGGAGCTCTTCATAAGAATACAATGTAAAAGCGCGCTCCATAAAAACGCTTTTATTATATAAGTGCGCTCGTAATACCCGGCCATACGAAAAAAAATATATTTTTTTAAATGTGTTAAAATTAGAATTTTCAAAATAAAAATTTGCTATACGAATTATTTTATAGTTTAAATTTATTCCTTCTAATAAAAAAGAAATTACAAAAGGTATTTATATTACTGATATCTGCGTACAAAACAAATTGACATACCCAGCAATGGGTAATATGCCGAGATGACATTTATATATAAAATTTTATAAATTATTTACCTGTTTAGTTTTAGTAAAATTATGTAGATGGCAGAACCGACCTCGTATTTCATATGTCAGACAGAATCGTGCCAAATTCTACAAGTTTGTTTCCTTTGATATTTAGTTGGATTAGTTTTATTGTATCATTTTGATGTGTTAGTTATATTACAGTGTTTATTTATTTATATTAGTGAAGTTTTACTAATAATATAATGACTTTTTGGGGTATACGTATAATTATTGCCGTTGAAGCACAGCGTTGAAGTTTGAAGTTGCGGAAGACAAATGAGAAGGTAGGAAAAACATCAAATGTTTTATTTTAATGTACAAGATATGTTTCACATATTCAATTATTTATATCTTCAAGAAAATTGTTACAAAAACAAAAACCTGTAATTTCGACTATCTGATCTGATATCAAATGTTATTCGTGCTAAAGAAACAAAATAACAGTCCCATTAAATATGTTAAAAGAATTCCATCAAATTAGTAGCATTATTAATAATTATTTTTAAACGGGCTGTATTTTATCACGACATTTGCTCGTTGTTCAAGATTTTATACTGAATTCTAGCCATGGGCGTCCGTTGTGGGGCAAGGGGACGTAATAATAATGACAAACTTTCAAAACTAATTTTGATTTTGTTTGTTGCGTGACAAATTGTGTCCTCAGATATTTCTTAGTGAATCAATACGACAGAAATATACGCTAGAGGGTAAAGGATAATCGGAGGTTTTCCGGAAATTGGTTCCTACAGCAAGTGGCTTGCTTTTCAACTGTTGCGTGCTAGCGGGTTATTATTTTCGGCAATGGCATTCTGGGGACACAGAATTTTCGAATGACGATGATAACTGTTGTTTAAATTGAGATCTCGATCAAGAATTTCTATAATTGATACACTGACTGAAATACAATTAGACGAAGATAAAATTACAGGGAGACACTAAAAACGAGCTACCCAAAATAACTTTTTTATTTACAATTATTTTTTAATTTTCTTCATATATTTGTAAACTGGGCTTAGGGGCCCATAAATCATGGTATTTGGTATGATGATAGCGTTTCCAGTTTAACCGGAATTGACATTAACTTTAATATATCAAATGGGACATCTATATAATTTTATATATTTGAAATCTACTTAAAATTACGAATGCAACGATATGCTTGAAGTGCATCTGATGTGGCCAGCATATTTACCTTCTGTCAATTCTACGTGTTCTGTACAAATTCCACACAGAAATTTTTAGCAAACGATTATATAGGCGCTTTCATTTTAGGGGAGACATGAACAGATCTTACCTCATACTGCACTGAATTGAACTAGTAAAAAGAATATTATGTTTTTTTTAAATAAGAAGTAGAAAATAAAAACATATATACAGGTATACTTAAAAAACTAATCGCTATCCGTACTTTTCATTTTTCAAAAAAACTGTAAAAGTGACATTTTATTCTATTCTATTCTATGCAATCTATGAAGCACGCTTTATATTTACAATATAATAATCTGCTGAATTGGCTTGGGGCTGTAATCTGTTGTATTACCTTATGTGATTTGTTTTTACCACATTAAATTATTTTACATTTTTATATTTCCAGTAAAATCATTTCACGAAGATATTATGTAAATTTTATTTGACACTGCCATCTGTCAATTAGTAATATTTGAATATGAAGAAAAAATATAATTAAATCGAATAGAGAATAAAATATTCTTTAATATTTGTAATAACATAAAATGTCAAATATGTAACTGTGTTTTTTTCAAGAAAACTGGTAAAATCTTCAAATTAGGGTACTTCCGGGTAACTATTCGTAACCAAAATCTAATCTACTCTTCATACGGACGTACAAAACGGGAATATGAAGGAATCATAATTTTTGGAATTGTAGTTATTGGAGTCATCGTCGGAGAAATTTTTATCAGGCATACACAAAAACATACACCTACAGACATCATTGTAAAACTAGTAAATTTGTATTCTAGGGACCCCAAAACGTGTTTATTCATTAAAAACTCACCATCGATTTTTTTGACCAAAGACAATATCTCCCTTACCTACCTATAAAGGTGACGGAAGGTAAAAAAAATGATCTATTTGACAACACAGCCTCAATAAAAAAATATTTCAAGGTTATCGTTGAATTCATAATTTTACATAGATTCCAATTTTATAAAAATATATAGGTGTCCCATTTGAAATATGAAAGTTAATATCACATTCGGTGAAACCGGAAGCGCTACCGTAATGCTAAATACCATTATTTGTGAGTCCCTAAGCCTAGTTTAGAAATATATCAAGAAAATTAAAAAATAATTACAAATAAAAAAGTTATTTTGAGTGGCCCGATTTTCAGTGTCAGCCTGTATAAGTAGATATATCATTACGGCTTATTTTTTTCAATTTTCATATAAATTGACGTTTACTCTTGGTCATTGAAAATGTTATTTTTATTTATTATAAACCACCAAAATGGGAAAACAAAAATATCTCTTTAGTTTTTGCTTCTTCCTCTAAAATAATCTTATAGAAATAGCGAAATAAATACAATTTCCCATACGATTTTAATTCAACTGAAACGTCCTAACAAGTTAGTAAATAATTACTTATTTGTTGTGATGTCGTGCAAGTATCTTGATTCCTGTGTTCGGGATGTTCCCAGCATCCCCTTAGGACCGTGGCTGGTTCCCTGAGGTGCGGACACAATGGCCCAATCAAATGCGCCGCGCTCTCGAATACGCTGAAATGTCTGGGGACGACCGGATTGATGTATTGGCTCATTAAAAATAAACTTGTCACTTTTCAACTCAATATGTGCGCTTACTATATTTAAATTGTTGCCCAATATGAAGAAATAACTGGCGAGAAGGAAATTTTATTCAAACGAGGAAGTGATGGTGGAAATTAATACATATTTTGCAAAATTATACCATTCCTATTCGTAAAGGATCAACAAACTGGGACACGTTGGACGAAATTTTTGAGGTTAAAAAGAAACTACGTGACTTGACACTTTGGCCGAGCCGACTACCTCGTAGTACTCAATCCTGGATACGCCAGGCCTATCCAGCTTGAGGTTTTTTTGGACACACACTAACAGCGGGCCCTACTCAGGACAGGACGCGGACTAGAGAAGAGCACCCTAGTCAACAAACACAAACATAAAAAATTGTTTAACGTCCAATAGACTCCCCAACTTTCTAAAGGGAAATCTATGTTGGGTGACTTTTTACCTCCCGTTACCCTTGGTAAGAGAGGTATAGGGATCGTGCTAAAAATCGCATATCGAGATTTTGGTAAATGAGCACGTTTTAAGGTCCCTAGAATCCAATTTTAACATTTCCACGATGATGTCTGTGTGTATGTGTGTGTGTGTGTGTGTGTGTGTGTGTGTGTGCATCCTCTTCGCTCTAACTCAAATACTATCGTTCAGAAAATTTTGAAACTTTGTCTTTCTTCCTTACTCTTATATGGAAAGATGCCATTAGATTTTTGAGTAAATCAGATAACCAGAAATGGCACTTTATTGAAAGCTCAAAATAGTTTTTCTTCGAAAAATACCTTTAAATGTTATTTTTTCGAGATTTGTTTTTATAAAAAATAAAGTTTTTAAAATTTTCTACAGGTTTGCATTAATACTTTTTGTATATATTTTATGGATAAATTTATAAAATTATCTATAATTTTAATCTCGGAGCCTACGTTTTAAACACAACTCATACACGTGGTTACACAGTTCAGATCTCAAATGTTTGTAACTGACAGATATATGTCACTGTCAACAAACTAATCATGTCAAATAGTAATATTAAAGTTTTAAAAAGAAAATAGTAAATGGAACAATAATTATATGGAAAGGAACTTAATACAGTTTCCAGCATAAATAAATATGTAAAAATATAGGTAAAATAATAAAAACATATAATATATCATCACAGCATATTACCCATTGCTGGGTGAGCCAATCTACTTTGTATACAGATGTCGGTAATGGAAGCTGCTGTCTTCACCACTGTAGAAGGAAAATTTAACCGCCAAAATGATACAGTTTATGCTCACAGCTTTCGGCAAGCTGCAGAGAAAATCCCGAAGATAGATAGGGGTCACCATCCAGCGTCAGTGATGATTTGGCGGAGGTTGTCGTCGCAATGCTGGTTAGAGCTAAATTTACCGAAGTTCATTGCCACTGAAAATTGGCCTTCTGGAAGTCTGGACCTCAATCCTTTGGACTACCGTTTGTGGAATGTTTTAGAGGAGGCCTGCTTCAAACCTCATTGCAATATTGAGGCTTTAATGGCTGATTTGGTGAAGACAGCAGCTTCCATAACCCTGGAAGTGGTGCGTGTGGCAAGAGATGAGTGGCCGGGACGTTTGTAGAAGTGTGTGTGAAATAAAAGAACGGTCATTTTGAATAATTTTATTTTTTTAAACCTCTCTTGTATTGGGGACAGTATTCATGGCACTGTTACGTATATCCACAGATTCTAGGGACTTTAAAACGTTCTTATTCACTAAAATCTCAATATTTTTATAATTTTTAACATGATGCCTGTAATTATCTCATCTAATGTAGGTACATAGATCTATTTAAATTGAAAACCTTCATTTATTTAATATTATCAGTCATCCCCTGATCTGAACAATAGTGATATTTTTAACAGTGTATTATCTATATCTATTATATCTAGTAGATCTTTTTCTCATCTTTATCCCTTGGGTATATTCCAAAGCCATACACCATAAGTTCATTATAAGTCAATCAACTAACATGGTAGAGTAACAACACATTACACATGAGCGTTCGGCCGGATAAAACGGCTTATTCACAGATTAAATCAGCGACAATGGGGACGGGGTGGTACGCCCCTCTCTGGAGAGAAGAGTGGAGAGCATGGCCCCCTCAGCAATTATAAAGTTGTTTGAAAGAGCACGCAGTGACAAGAGATAAATGATTATGTAGGATAGCAGCTTTATTGTTCCGGTTATTTGATTATGTTTATGGTGTTAGAGGATGAAATTAATTTAGGGAATGTATGTGGAGGACTTAATCAATTTCCAGAATGTGGAGAGATCATAAAGGAAGGAGAAGGACCAATATTGCATATAGGACGTATTAATATACAGAGTCAATAAATACTTGGTTGAGTTTTGATTCTTCACATTAAAAAGATAAAAATAATGTTGAGCTTAACTATAGTCAGAAAAATTGACTTTGTCGGGTCTAGCAATAAAACTATAAACATTGTAATTATGGCAAGGTGGCACATTAACTCTTACTGCTTGATTTTACAATGAAAGGTAACGTGCCCTTATTTGTGCCGCTCTGCTGAAATGAAGACAAGCATTGAATGGATTCCCTACTTACTCTATAGTAAAATAATCGTACTATTCCTTTAATAAATGCTTTTATTTGAAATCCTCACGAAAGTGCACAAAAATCGTCATTAAAAGTTCAGAAATCGGCACTAAGGTAATCCATTATACGACGATTTCATGCATATGCAGTGTTGCCAACCTTATATGTGCAAAAAGAATGAACGAAATAATTTCGGAGAATTAGGTTGGGATAAAACATAATTTTGAGTGCTATTTACGATAACTTCAATTTCTGAGATTAGCAACATTGAATGTCAGACTGACAGATAATATAAATATTCTTCTCTTTTTCACAATTTTTCTATTCCAAATAAAATTTAAGATGCACCTCGGCACTGAAGTTCCTTTTTATTATTTGAGTTTATTTTGTTTTTGTAATCTGAAACTTGTATTAGAGCACAGATGGCAGTAGTGTACATAAGACATATGACATAGGTGTGGTTGTCCACCATGTTCGTTCATCCGTTCGTTGTAGTTATAAAAAAAAACGTTTAAAATCTTGGTCATTGTGTTTTATTCACTGCCTAACATTTATAACTCATATGGTTTATTTTACTCGGCCCTGGGGAACTCGGCAAATAAATTCCACATTCATGATAAAAAAATAGAACTTCAGTGCCTAGATATATAAATAACTATTATTTGAAATCGTCACTAAAGTGCACAAATTCGTCATTAAAAGTTCAGTTTCATACCAATGTAGTGTTGCCAACCTTATGATAATTATTGTACATGTAAGATAATTTGGGCAAGTGTTATGATATACAATAGTAAATTTGTACGTAAAATGACAAAAAATATGTGTAAGAAGAACGAACTAAGTAATTCCGATGAACAATTTGAGATAAAACATATAATTTTGAATTTTCTCTACAATAACTTCAATGTCTAAGATTAGCAACATTGAATGTCAGACTGACAGTTATGTATATATAACCTATAAAAATAAATATTTCTTTCATTTTCGTAATTTTTCGATTTCAAATAAAATTTAATATGCACCTCGGCACTGAATCACTCAAATGGTTTATTTTCCTCGGCAAATAAATTCCACATTCGTGATGTATGATATATAAATAGAACTTCAGTGCCTTGTACTTAAATACCTAAATGTTTATGTTTGAAATAATTTTTGGAACTACAGTTTTCATTTTCACAAGAAATTTTGTCAAACAAAAAGGACATTTATGTTAAAGAAACGGTATAATTATTTTACTATACAGGGTAGGCAGGGAATCCATTCAATACATGTCTTCATTTTAATAGAGCGGCACAAATAATGGTATCCTGGCATTCAATGGAAAAGCAAGCAGTTACAGTTATGTTGTCATAATTACGATATTTATATTTTTATTGCTAGACCCAACAGAGTCAATTTTTCTGACTGTACTTCTGGATCATATAACAAAATATTTAAATACATAAATAGTTATGTGATTAGGGGTTACAATTATTGGATCCAACAACTAATAGTATAAGGAAGCCAAATCTGGAGAATAGGGGTTGCGGAACAAGTTGGAACTCTAACTTGCATCAATTTTGAAGGAACAGTCTTCGCCTTCGTTGGTACAACTGATTGTTTGGACTGTTCCTTATGGTCTTAGCCCTAGAGTGTAGCGGTGTAACATTTTATATTCAAACAAACGCAAAACACAGAGAAATAGACTGATTTGGTTTAAACTTGGCGTGTGTTTCTCCACGAGATGCTACTAACTGAAAATAGCCTCAATTCTTTTTCAACCACGGTCCTACATGTTGATGAAAGTATCTTATTATGAATATATCATGAAAGCATTATACAATTTCAATTGGAATAACTTCCCAAGCAAAACAATAAACTATCAATAAAATATCAAACATTTTTCACCCCCCAATAAACACCCCAACCCCTACAGAAGTAGAAAACCATCCCTGAAAAGGAAACATTACATGATCCAGTGTGCGTTGTCTCTTGATCAGTTCGCTCACGCCACTAAGGGGCGGGGGTGATAATTCAATTCCACCCCCTATAGGCGCAGCAGTGAAACAGAGGCTTTTACGCTGTAACAATTAAAGTTTCAATGTGACAAACCAATTAAATACTTTTTTTCTATTTTCTTTTTCCGAACAAGAGGTAATTGACGTTATTTTTCGAGCGAAGTGCAGAGTGAAATTTAATTTAAAAATATTTCATTTTTGCATTTTCCCATTTAGGTAAATTGCAGGTAAAAATGTACGTGTGAATTATAAATTGATTGATATAAATCAGGAAATGCACTTGAAAAAATGGGTGAACTTGAATATTTTATAAAGTAAGGATGGACCTTTTAGTATATTATGAATTACGCTACCCTGTCAATTACTGCATGTACATGGTATATATTTTTATTCATAATTATATAAATCTTTTCTGTCTATATTTAATCCAATTATTTTAAATATGGCAATTGATTTAATTATCTTAATATGCTCTTAAAATCTTTTTATACTATCAATTATTCATGACATATAAAATATTTTCAATTAATCGGTAGTCAATATTTTATTTTTTTTAATTTTACTGCCGTTTTGCAGTAGTCTGTATTGCAACAGCGTCAAAACTGCGACGTTTTGCAATAAAAACCAAAGTACTATAGTGAAACGAAAAAAAATATTAAAATAATTAAAATTAACTGTGCCATTTTTAAATGTAAAATTACTACATAATTAGACCATTAAACTTACAACAGAAAACAATTGTTAGATTGTGATGATATTTACGTAATTTGCTAATTATTATTGTGTTTCTTAGGTAGCAAACAGACAAAGCGAATTGACATACGACTACATACATACTAACACATGTTTTAAATAGAAAAAATCCTAAAAATTAATTATCTTTTATCATGTAGTAACTTAGAACTTCTCTATGATATTGTAAGATATTTTCGACTCATAAAAACAGCACCGATTTTAACCCTCTACAGCGCGCAATAAAAACACAAACGCACGCATAAATCTGAGGGACCATTTGGATAAAAAACAAGGTATATAGCCTTGTCGACAAAATAAGCCCCAATAATTGTTAAAAGTGTTACACTGAAACAAAATATTAGTGCCATTTGCCCATCCTTGTTTATATGACAGTTCTGTTTGTTTCACAGTATTTTTACCTCTCGCTAAAAGAGGTATTGGATTCATGCTAAAAATCATATCTAGATTTTATTGAATAAGCACGTTTTAAGGTCCTTACAATCCGATATTAACATTTTTACGATGTGTGTGTGTGTGTTTGTGTGTGAGTGCGTGCGTGCGTGCGTTTGTGTGGGTGTTTCTCAATCGGACATTAATGGGAAGAGTTGAAAAGGTTTTAGTAACAAAATTGGACAACCGGAAGTAGCATATTCTTGAAAATATTCTTTTAAATACAATTTTTTGAAAATTTTTGTTTTCACTAAAATTAAAGTAAAATAAATTCTCTATCTGGTACATTTAAGTATTTTATTATATCTTCCATAGATTTAGCGATAAAAGAAATATAATATATAAAATAATCTGTTGTAATAAATCTTATAGCCGAAATAATACCATGGAAACCAATTGAAAAATTAAAATGTTTGTAACTGACAGATAAATGTCAGTGTCAGAAATTCGGAGACATTGCTGAAGACTTTTTCTGGGAAGTACTTACATATGTTATTTCTTATTGTATTAATAGTTAAATATTTAAAATTATAGGTAGATTACACATACCCTTCAGAAATACTGTTAATGAATTGGAAACATCTCGAAAAATTAGAAGAGTATTTCATCATAGAATGAATTTAAAATTAAAAAATCTAAATATAAAGATTTGATGTAAGTAGAGTCCCTAGAATTTTTGGTGTAGAGTGTATAGGTATACAATGTTAAATACAATAGGGCGCGAGCAGTCATATGACTTTGTTAACCTTGACAAGCAGATATGGGGGCCCGAGTCAGAATGATAGCTAGTAATTATATACATACATATCAAATATCATAATTTTTCATTCTAAATTTCGTGATTTTCCAATTCCATGTAGTTTATTTTCCTAGACAAGTAAATTCCACACTCCTGGTGACAAACTAACCACGTGAACTTAGAAAGTCTTGAAATTTTGAATGAATTTTTTTTACATTTGACATCTATGTATATAATTACTAGTTGTCTTTCTGCCGCGGGCCCCCATATCTGCTTGTCAAGGCCGACAAAGTCACATGAATGCTCGTGCCCTATACTTATTTAACCAAAAACGGAAGTGGCGAGAGATATTGTGTTGGCCACAATATTTTTACTTTCACCTTTAGGTAAGGAAGGTATTGTCTTTGGTCAAAAAAATCAATAATGATTACATATTTGTATCGTGCGGGCATTTACCAAGCGTCGCCTCACGGGAACTCATTTCTAGTGTGGAGAGTACACCACAGGGGTCAATTTTGTGCCATTTAAAATTCGAAATATTTGGCGTTGGTGGGGATTGAATCTGGTTCCCCAGATTCGCGACCAGATACTCAAGCACGCGGCCGTGAGACCCCATAGGTATATCTATTTAAATTAATAAAAATTAAATGGTGGGAGGTATTGTGTTGGTCACATCAGATTTTTTCTGTCATGATTTTGACATCCATTTGTATGCCTGAGTGGTGACAAAAAATATTCTCATCTGAAATACCTAAAAATAGCCTTTATTGAACAAATGTATTGGAATATAATTGTTAAAATAAAATTGATTATATAAGAAACAACTGTACATGGGACTGTGGGACCACCTTAGTTTTTAATCATCTTCAAAATGCGAACAAATCGGTGCTATTTCCGGAACAAATCTTTTATTTTGTTTCCCATTGCTGTCGGTAGCAGTGGGCGTGTAACCACCGATTTCTGTGGGTTTGTGGATTCCGAAGACCGGAAAAGCAAACACTTGCACTGTTATTTAGCACCCGCTTACGTTTCCCACCCTTGCGGTGGTTCCTGTCCCACTAAATGGGTGGCGGTACTATCAGTGGTTAGCTACTCGTTATTATCAGATTTTCTACCATTTGTGGTTTTGTTGTCGTCATGAATAAGACAAATGAAGATGTAGAGCGTAATTTAAATTGAATTTTCGACCGTGGGAATATTTTGAAGGTAATATAACTTAAATGAGGTAATCATATTTTATTGCTTATTGCTCCAATGGATTTAAAAATGAGGACGGGCCAATTTTTCTGTCTAAATACGCAAGAAATATAATTAAGTAACAATCATGTACTACATCTTTGTACAATTCCTTCACAAAGGCACCGAACCCATAAAAAACATGTCACCTTAAGTAGCACTTAAGTGTAACAAACCTTTTCTTGTCCGGTAATTGACAGTGGAAGAAAGCAAGTGTCTGTTGTCTCTGTGATCGAAGTGCAATAAATAGCGCATCAGTGGTGGTTTAACTCCGGGCGCGGAAGCGGAAATGACAGGTTAACTCAATCCCTGGACTTGCTGCTCGTCTTCGCTGTAATCGCTGTCGGCCAACGTTCACCAACTAATAATTCAAACGGTCAGTGAGATACACATACATACCAACCACACATGACTAGAGATTACACACATACCTACGAGGATGAGGTACAGTGGGGGATGATACATGGATCATTAGTTATGAATTTCTTATATCTTCTCAACAAATTCTTAAGTTGAACACGAGAAAATTATTATTATTATTATTGTTAATACATTATCCAACAGGCAATTGCTGACCTTGTCAATCAGATATGGGGGCCTGTATTAGAATGACAGCTATTAATTATGTCCATAACTGACAAATATCATAATTTTTCATTCAAAATTTCATTTTTTTTTTGGTTTTTTAGTATTCCTTTTCTCAGCAACTGAATTCCACACTCCTGATACCAAATAAACCACATGAAATTTTGAATGAAAAATGATGACATTTATCAGTTATGGACGTAATTTTGACCCGGGCCCCCATATCTGCTTGCCAAAGTCAGCAAAGTCACGTCACTGCGCGCACCTGTTACATAAATTTTCTTGTAAAAGATCCTATATTTTCAGTATAGTATATTATGTGGCAAGTGTGTGAAGCTGAAATTTTTACATGAGGGTGGAGATTGCGACACGAGCCGAAGGCGAGTGTTGCAAACCACCCGATTGTAAAATAGGCTTCACACACGTGTTACATACTATACTTTTTCTACGATCTTGCAATAATATATATATATATATATATATATATATATATATATATATATATATTTTATAAATTAATAACACATTTCTCATGAAGTTGTTATTTCTACGGACCATTTACCAACACATGATTTACGTGTATATAAAGATATTCATTGTATGTGTTAAAACTGAACTATTTACTTCACGCACAGTGTACAAAAAATCAAGCTTCACACATAAAAATTGATACGTGAAGTACTCACTTCACGCATGGGAGTAGAAAAAAATTAGTTCATAACCAAACTATGCAAATTGCACTTGACACTGACATCTTCTTCTTCTTTAGCTTTTCCCATTCGTTAGGGGCCGCTATTTTTTATTTTCTTCGTCCACTCATTTCTGTTTTGCGTGTCGTTAAAGTTAAAGGTACATCGATAAATAGTCTAATAAAATTGGTTTATTTTATTGAAGAAGAACGCTGGGGATGATTTTTATATTTTTTTATTGGATTCATGCTAAAAATGGCATATCTAGATTTCAATGATTAAGCACGTTTTAGAGTCCCTACAAACCGATTTTAATATTTTTATGATGATGTCTGTGTGCGTGTGTGTGTGTAGATATATGAGTGTGTGTGTGTGTGTATGTGTGTGTGTATGTGGGGTGGTTGGAAGGACGATTTCTCAAAAACTATAATACTTAATATCTGTTTAACTACGTATTTCTCAATCGGAGATTACTGGGAAGAGCTGAAAAGGTTTTGGTAATAATTGGACAACCGGAAGAAGCAGATTCTTAAAAAAAATCTTCTAAATATTATTTTTTGAATTTTTTTATTCTTGCTTGTATTAAAGAAGAGTAAATTCTCTATCTGGTACATATAAATATTTTATTATATCTGTTATAGATTTAGAGCTAAAGAAATATAAGGTATATAATAATCTGTTGTAATAAATCTCACAGCCCAAATAATGTCATGGAAACCAATTGAAAAATTATAATGTTTGTAACTGACAGATAATTTTAAGTGTCAAAAATCCAAAGACTTTGTTGAAGTTTTTTTCTGGGAAGCACATACATTATATTACTTCTTGTATTAATAGTTATTTATTTCAAATTATAGGCATATTACATATATAAAAATACTGTCAATCCCGACAATGAATTGGAAACATTTCGAAAAATTAGAAGAGGACTAAATTTCTTCATAGAATGAATTTAAAATTAAAAAATTTGAATATAAAAGAATTAATGTAAGTAGAATTTTTGGTATAGAGTGTAGGTGTACAAGAAATGTTAAATGTCAAATTAACTACGTGAATTTAGAAAATCTTGAAATTTTTAATAACAAATTCTGACATTCGATATCTATGTACATAATTACTAACTGTCATTCTGACACGGGCCCCCATATCTGGTTGTCAAGTCCAACAATGTCACATGACTGCTCGCGCCCTATACTTATGTAATAAAATACGAAAGTGGCGAGAGGTATTGTGTTGGCCACAACAGATTTTTTCTTCTTTCCTTGCGTCCTGTCGCTCTTTTAGACAAACTCAAAATTGGCTAACAGACCAAACGTACCATTTGTTCCGCGAAACCTTTCCCAGATTCGTCTTATAGAATATTTTTGGGCTCTTATCTCGAAAAGTTTACGATGGAGGATAGGAAGCACAAAGTCCAAATCGATGTAAATGACGCTGAAAACCTAATGCTAGGTGTCCGCAGAAAGTTGCGCCTTGTGGAAGAACACTGCCTTCTTTATTACCTTCCGTCACCTTTAGGTAAGGAAGGTATTCTCTATGGCCAAAAAAATCATTGATGAGTTTTCAGTGAATAAGCATGTTTTAGGGTCCCTATAATACGATTTTACTATTTTTACGATGATGTCTGTATGTATGTATGTGTGTCTGTGTGTGTGTGACAAATGTTCCGGATCGCATAACTTCAATACCACGATTCCAAAAATTATATTTTTTTCGTATTCCTCAAGTTTGCCACCAGAAGAACATCTGATTAGATTTTGGTTATAATTGGTGAACCGGAAGTAGCCTCATTTGAAGATTTAACAGTTAAATTTGATTTGTTGACATTTAACGTTATTATAACTTAAAGAATATATTATTCTCTATACGATTTGATTACATTTTATACTTCATATTCAATAGATACAGAGTTAAAGAATTTTGAAGAAATTAAATTTAATAATTCAGCCAGCTATGCTAAACATGGAAACTACTAATATATCTATAATTCAAATTGACAGATGTCAGTATCAATAAAAAGTAAATTAATGTGTCAGAGATGAGGATATTGAAGTAGATGTTGGGGAAGACACGGAAAGATACGGTAAGAAAATAACTCTAGTGTTACAAGTTTCTAGAAAGATACAAAAAAGACGATTACATTGGTTTGAACATGTCATGAGGAGAAATGAAGAATTATATTGGAACAAGAATGAATAGTTTTGTAATAGGAGGTTGAAGAAATAGAGGAAGACCAAAGATAAGAGGAAGGACTGTATTGCGGAAGACTTGAGAGAAAAGGAACTGAATGAGAACGACACGCAAAAATAGCGACCCCTAACGAATGGGAAAAGCTAAAGAAGAAGAAGATGCCAGTATCAAGTGCAATTTGAATAGTTTGTTTATGAAATAATTTTACTGGAAATTTAGAATCTTTTGCAAGAAAATTTATGTATGGAATTTATACATAATACACAGGATTGACGGAAGGTATTGTGCTGGCCACAACAGATTTTTTAATTTAAGTTCATAATTTTGTTGCTTATGAAGCACTTAATTATAAAGTTCTACAAAACTTGAAGAAATATTTTTTTTTACAAAAGAATTTTGTTGAAATTTATGTCAAAACTTGTGGGACATACGTTATAATTAGCTTTGTATGTCAACTTAATCCAAAGTGTTATTTCCTTTGGAATCCAAATCAAACTTGATTAATTTCCTCCAATCAGCCAATCATTTCATTTCGAGTTTAAAATTTACGAACTCATCAAAATGCTACAATAACATCAGAAACAATTAACCCCTCATCAACCAAGGGAGGCTTATCAAATATCACTGATCAAAACTACCCCAAAAAACAGTCACAGCATACTTTGATCACAACCAACCAGTCAGCAATATCCCTTCAATAAACAGCTGAACGGCCCATGCAATGAGTGTATCCCTAATTTTATTTCACGCGCCCCCGCCAAACAAATGACAAACGGTGCCAGGGGTGGGGTAATTGATCCCAGGGGTGGACAGAGCAAGAGTAGAGGTTGAAGTTGGAGTGTCCACGGGTATCGAGTAACAATAACAAATGAAGTAGTGAAGTGTTACTGTTTATGAGAGAATGTTTTTTATGCGCTACAGATATTTTATTAGGGAGTCAAAGAGAGTACCACATTTCATATTTTTATTCTACAAAAATAGTAAAAGATATATTTTTTATTTTAACACAAAAGAATGACATTGTGCAATAATGTTTCCGTTATAGGTCATCCAATTCGCTCTATAATCTGTGCTGTCACCTACTAGAAAACTTTCTTTTCTGCATCAAAAAACGCAAAAAACAAAACCATTATTCTATCCTTTTTCGATAGTTTTTTTTTTGACAACATTGATAAATCACTTAAATCAACACGAAACACAAAAATGCTAAAATACACGCCAATGTATACAAACTTTGTTGACAATTCCAAATTATAGACCCTTAACGAATGGGAAAAGCTAAAGAAAAAGAAGATGTCAGTGTCAAGTGCAATTTGAATAGTTTTTTTATGAAATAATTTTACTGGAAATTTAGAATCTTTTGCAAGAAAAATTATATATGAAATTTATACATTATACGCAGGATTGACGGAAGGTATTGTGCTGGCCACAACAGATTTTTTTTTTATTTTTAAAACAAATACTCGTCATAATAACTTAATTTCTACTAAAGATTAATTAAATTTTTTTCTCCATTTTTTGCAATATTTAATGGCACGTATAATAACATTTAATGCATTTTATATTATAGTCGTGAAACAGTATTTTGCAAAATTCTTACTTAAGTAATCGCAAATTTGCAACTAGGTACCTACCGCAAAAATTCATTAACGACAAAAACAAACTTCTGTCTTTCTAGTATGTAATTTACTCAATAAACACGATAGTAAAAAAATTCTATCCTCTTTGTAAGTGAGGACAGGTCGACCTCTCGGAACTATACAGGATATCACCCATTTCTAGAAACATCACACTATCGCACGCAACAACAAAAACTAATCGGCCCCAGCTAAAACAAAAGAGGAAACGTGAGATTTCAGAAAATGTCATTCGGGATTTTAAATTACAGGGTGGAATCTTTAATCATCTCTACAGAGCGGCACATGAAGGAGGTGAATAATACATGATATTATTTTAAAAATTAGGTCATATTAACTTACAATATAAACATAAAAGCTATTTTTGTTTGAAATATTTTTTGGAACTGAAGTTTACATTAGGTACCTTAAGAAAATATTTAAAAAATAGCATTTTTCTTCAAACGTCATAAAAGTAGTATCTTTTGTGACTTGATTCACAAGGTAGAAATAAAATAAATATCCATAGAAACTATACAGAATCAACGAATAAGAAGCAACATGCATAAAAGAAACCTGTAATATCGTCCTAAATGTCACTATAACACACTAGGTAACCTAAGAATAAAGTTACTAAATATCATCAATAGTTGTCAAATTTAAATAAACAACCTATGAATTGAAATATAAACAGAGTTTATTTTTGAGGAAATAACATATTAAAGAATAGCAGACTTACAGATTACAATTACAGGGACAGTAATGAACATAAGAATACTTAAAATTAAAGTGATAAGAAAAATTTATATTGTTTTGCAGTGATTCCTGGACATATCTTTCAGCCACATGTTAGATTCCCAT
Organism: Harpalus rufipes; assembly: GCA_951394225.1. NCBI lineage: Eukaryota > Metazoa > Arthropoda > Insecta > Coleoptera > Carabidae > Harpalus > Harpalus rufipes. Next base: position 77,230,010 of record OX596274.1, read on the forward strand.
CCAATTGAACAACTTCAGGGGGCGTACATTATAATACTTTAAATTCCGACATAATTGCACCCAAGGAGGATATAAAATTGCACAGTTTTTATTTAAACGTTAAAACGTGAATATTTTCACTTCAATGTTTATAACAAATAATGAACAAATGAGTATCCATAGCTACAGGGCAATTGAAATCGCAAACGTAATTTACGTAAAATGTAACGTCAGTAGTAGATATTTTTCTTTAAATATCTGTTTGAAGAAAAAATATAATGTGTCTTTCGGAGTAAAAGTGTCTTTGTAATACACTATTATGTGTAGGGAACATTAAGATTAACTATACAGAGTAGGCAGGGAATCCATTCAATGCACGTCTTCATTTCAACAGAGCGGCACAAATAATGACATGTTGGCATTCAATGTAAAAGCAAGCGCTGATAATTATGTGCCGCCTTGTTATAATTACGATATTTATAATTTTATTGCTGGACCTGACAGTCAATTTTTCTGTGTATACGTATCTAGTTCGTGCCGCTTGGTAGAAATATCCACATTGAGTGCAGTACAGTTTGTGGTTTTCGTTTCCTGTCAGACCCAAAAATGAAATGTAATTACAAATAATGTTTTGTCAATAAGCTGAAGAACCCATTAGATACTATCCCAAACTCAGCCGACAAAGATGCTCAGTTTTTCCAGTATCTAGTTGGCATGTGATAGTGTGTTGTCTTTAGTGGGTGGTTAGTGCAGCCTTGATAATTACAAACGAGTGTAGCGACCTTTGGTCTGTGGTTAATGGAAATACCGTGTTAAGTGACTATTTGACGTAGATTTCAACATAAAAAGTCTAGTTTTGGTTTATGAATGAAACGGAAAAAATGTGTCACTTAAAAAGTTGTTTACCACATGATTTATTTCTACAAACTACAAACAAGTCATTATGATTAGTTTTTATTGTATGTTTGTGCAGAATGTTTAAAATTAAACTATGATAATTTTATTAAAATAGAATTATTCAGAATAAGAAAATCCGATAGCTCGAAGAAAACAAAACTATTATTTTAAACAGTATTTATCTGTCATTACTAAAGTTTAGACTTGGTGGCGCTTCGGAGTCAGCTCGATTTACACACATAAAAGCATAAAACATGAATTAGTTGGTGTCAAACTGTTAGTTTTAGCGAGTACAAATGTTTCATGTTCGCATAGCTGAAATATTTTTATATACAGGATGTTTATTAAACATAGGGCAAAAATTGAAGGGATTATTCCCTGGACCATTCCAAGATGATTTTGTCCTTTGATGATTTTTGAAATAAGCTTTGTTTCGAAGATACAGGGCGAAAAAAATTCGACAAAACCAATTTTGATATTTTTCAAATTATTAATCTAGTAACAGCAGGCAAGTTATGTGTCAAATTTGTTGAGACGTTTGGCTGTTAGACGTGTATTTTCTGTCTATAATACTTAAACTTTTGTTAGTGAAGTCCTCTTATCATGAATAGCTATACGAACGCCGAGATGACTGACATGCATTTCATTTATGGACTTGCTGATGGCAATTCATTATAAGATAGGCGGATTCTTGCATCGTAGCTGGAGGTAGTCATTTTCAACAGTACTTGTAGATTAAGAAACTTTACATGTAATTTTTGGAATTAAATGTTATTATTTGTATGTACAAGAAATGTTAAATTAGTTAATTATGACCCGGGTTCGATTCCGACCGACGCCAAAAATTACTTCGAATTTTAATGCCATAAAATTAACCCCTGTGATGCACTTTCCACGACAGCAATGAGTGTATCCGTGGGGTGACGCCTGGCAGGAGTAGTAAGCGTCCACATGGTACAAATATTTCATCATTTACCAATATCTGCGTACAAAGCAGATTGGCAAACCCAGCAATGGGTAATATACCGTGATGATATATTTATTAATTATTTATTTAATATAAAATGGAAATGGCGAGAGGTCATGTATTGGCCACATTAGATTTTTTCCTAATAAATTATAGAACATTGAATCAGTGTGACCACAATATTGTGATACAAACTATAGCGGCGGATGGCGCTAGTGTTTTTCCATTGTGCGTTCAATGAAGTAAGCAAATCAACCAAATGCTAGGTAAGCAAACGAGACTTGTTGCTTAGTACACTGAACGATTTGCTAGTTATATGACGAACTGTCATTCACAACTGTCATCGAGAAAGTTATACAATTGTCAAATATAACATGTGTATCTCTCGTATCTCTTTTATTGGTCTGGAAAGTTATACAAAATTAATTTATAGATAGGTACAGTTATTTGCAGATAGTGGGATTTTGAAGATTTTTTTAGGTGTAAAAAAATATTTCAAATTTAATAATGTTACAAACATTCATCAAAAAACTTTGAAAGCTTTTTACCTCTCGCTAAGAGAGGTATTGCATTCATGCTAAAAATCGCATATCCAGATTTTATTGAATAAGCACGTTTTAAGGTCTCTACAATCCGATTTTAACATTTTTACGATGATGTCTGTGTGTGTGTGTGTGTGTGTGTGGATGTGTGTGTGTGTGTGTGTGTGTATGTGTGTGTGTGTGGGATGTTGGAAGAACGGTTACTCAAAAACTATAAGACTTAAAATTTGTTTAACAACGTATTTCCCAATCGGACATTCATGGGAAGATCTGAAAAGGTTTTGGTAACAATTGGACAACCGGAAGTAGAAGATTCTTGAAAAAAAATCTTCTAAATATTATTTTTTGAAAATTTTTCGTGGTAATATTAAAGAAAATTAAATTCTCTATCTGATACATTTAAATATTTTATTATATATTCCATATATTTAGAGATAAAAGAAGTATAATATATAAAATAATCTGTTGTAATAAATTTGACAGCCGAAAGAATGCCATGAAAAATAGTTGATAATTTAAATTATTTGTAACTGACAGATAAATGTCAGTGTCAGAAATAATGAGTAATGAAGGAAAAATGTACTTGGAGAATCCCTTAGTTCTTGATCTGTGACTATTATGGAGATGACAAGTCTAGGTTGAAGGACTTAAATTTGTTTCAAACATTATGGGACAATGTACACCAGTACTATAGACTAGAGTAACTTTGAATTGCGAAAAAGCTATCAAATTCTTCTCAAGTAAGTTGTAAATATTGACAAAATTACACATCGATATAAGAATAATCGGAGTGCAATCTATCCGTCACTTTATTAAAGGGAATTAGTGTTATTTAGATATAACATGTATGAAAAAATAAAATGTAAAAGAAGATATGTAAGAATAGATGCACAATCCATATATACATTTTAGACCGCCCAAAATTAATGTTTTTACTAGAAGAATATGAAGAGAAAGTAAACAACGTTGTTCGAATTGAAAATTGCAGTTACCAGCCTAATATTTATATATGGTAAACTCTACTTTGTAATTTATTGTAACATAATTTATGGTAAAATATCTTCATGTTGAGACATGCTATTATTGAATAATAAAGAAGTTTATACGTCATAGATTTATATGAATATATTATTTGTATTTATAAAAATATTCTTTGCTTTATGCATACAGCCAGGTAAAATATACGGCGAGAGGTTATGTGCTGGCCACATCAGATTTTTTGATATGTGTTTGACATAAACACACCATAAAATGAGATAGAAACGGTACAAGTTATCTTCATGTACGTATAAGTTGTATTTCCCGCCATTATATTTGATAAGTTAGCAAGATAAGCGAGAAATTTGGCGCTTGGACCGCTTGCGAGCAAATCAAGCAAAGTAGTTCAACAAATTTTACTTCTGCAGCTGATTGAAACATATTTGTTACATATTTTTCGCTACCTATTGTAAACTTGATTCGTGTTTATATTAATCAAAAATCTGGAATCGTAAGACCATTCTTAACTAGAATAGATTATAGTTCATCAGTTTTTAAAGTATCGTAGTGAATGAAAATATGAAATTAACCAGAAAGCAATCTCGAATCATGATATAAAATTTGATATTTTTTAAGTCAGTCTAAAATTAATTTGACAGTTTTTAAGTTCTCCAGTAATTAGTTTGACAGCTTTGGTAGTTTTTAAGTTACCAGAAATTAAAGTAACAGCTTTGACAATTTTTGGGTGTTTCAGAAATTAGTTTGAAAGCATTGAAAAATAAGTTTGGTTGTTGAGCTTTTAAGAAATGGAAAGAAAGAATGGTGAAGTGTATAATTGTTGAAGGGAACTACTTTGAACATATTTAAAATAAAATTCTAAAAAATATGAACCATATATCTTATTCTCAATAATTTTAGCGTGACTCATGTTTTTCTCAACTAATGTTTGTAATTTTTTATAAATTAGGAACCAAATTATAATAATCCTTATAAGAAGTTTATTTCATTATTTAACTCATAGATATCGCCGTAAGCATTTGTAAATGGCAGTAAGGAGATCTACGTCACATCCGCTAAATTTAAAATTTGTATTAACCTTTGAAAAATTGTATCTCGCTTAAATAAAATAAAATCTCTGTAAAAAAATGCATTTCATTCGTACTTATTTTGCCGTTTTTGTGGTAATTTATTTATTTAATGGTAACATGGTCTTATTTTTTGAAACCTTCAATGATGCATTAAAAATTGCCGTATATGGCTTGTATAAAGTAAATTGTATATGATATTAATATCATAAAGGTCAAACAAAAGTGACAGTAATCAAAAACAATTTTGACAAATTGCTGCTCATTAATATTAAATATAGCATTCATTGTCATCAAAAACTAATTTCACTCGGAATTTTGTACATTAACTTCAACCATGTATAACTAAAAATAAACATATATTTCATAAATCATACGTTAAATTGATAGGTACTTATTTTATTGAAAAAGTTCAGTTTCATTTTTTTGCTATCTGTACATAGTTGTTATTCGCCGTTTATTTTTTTCTAAACTTATCAATTCATGTTACTAAATAAACATTCACATCATTATTTTTAATATTTTATTTTTTTAATACAAAATTAGTTATTGTAACATTTGTTTTTTTTTATTTATTATAATTGTTTCGTTATTTTCCATATTTATTGAAAATGGATTCTGGATTTCAAATAGGCGATAATAGAAGATTTTAAACTAGTATGAATTTGAATAGGGTGGATGTGTGACGTAGATGTTAAGATTAAGGGCATTAGATTCGAATATTTTTAACAAAAACTAGAAATTTTTAAACTTTATAGACCCTATCATAGTTTTCAGGTCTAGTTTTATTATATATTTTTTAATTTATTGTAATACTGGTCAAGGTCAAGTGGACGACGATCATTTGGCCAACTAAAACAAAAAATTTGCACGTTTAATAAACATATAATAGGAGAGTACACTAAGTGAAATTTAAATGTTTTGATAATGCAATAATAGTAAATATAAAAGTCAAATTTATATTATCTTGTAATTAAAAATCGAAATTAAAAGTACCATATGTTCAAAACGGTCGTCACATAAAAATCCGGTTAGACGTATCCTGTTCTGGTTATCTCTCAAGATGGACGATGGACGTTAGATGGCATTATTTCGCATTTCTCTGTTTAGAGTGAGGTTAAAAGTGGAAATGGTAGCAAAAACGGCTGACAGCTGTTTATATGCCAGTTATGTTTCATTTGATTAAAGCTTAAATCAGGTTTCAATCTGTGTTTTAAATGTTACAATTTAATCAACTACTAATATAATATTTTATTAGTGAAATATAGATAGATATTTGAGACAAGAAAGGATTCGATGTGGAGCTAACTGCTACGTCGTTAGACAAACAATTACTACATTGGAAGAAAACGATCGAAGACTTCTTAAATTATATTGACGGTTAATCGAATGAAGTCAAACATCAACTCATAACCAATTATGTGGCACCAAATGTGTTTCAATATAGAGGCGAATCAAAAATATACAACTATTTTGTTCAGATGTATTTGTAGAACTAGGTACAAAGCAATATTTAATCATTTTGCTATAAAATAAAAACATGCGTTTTAGTGTAAAATTATATTAAAGTAAGAAAACTTACCACTTAAATATACTCCAATTTTCTGTTTACGTGAAGGTTACATACTAGCAAAGAGGCAAAAGAAGTCGAATAAAAGAATCGTGGAATGCACGTTGATTTATTCTGTAATGAACGCAATTTTATACTATTCCACCGATGTTATCAATTGTAATAAATAATCTCAACGCTGATCACCAATTGTAATAATATAAACTTTTAATACTATGTCTTAAGCTTTTATACTCAAATAAGTCCGAGCGGTTTTGACTTACTTTATTCCGAGCGGTAATTTTCTTCAGAATCTTTTTGAATTCAAAAAGGTGTGAATAAAATTAATTAATTAATTTTTATGAGTTTAACAAAATATATTTACAACGATAAAGTTAGAGATGAATATAAATACAAAATAAAATTATAACTATAAAACAAATTAATAGATAACAAATTTTTAATAGTCAAATACAAGAGCAATTTACAACAGCATATTATAATGACAAATTACAGTGAGTTCAATAAAAAAATCATAAAAATATAAATTTAAAAAAATTACAACTTGGTTTAATTATCTCGGGAACAACAACTATTTGGTTAAATAATATAACAAGAAATTACTTCGTAATATTTTACATTTTAGCCTCCACACATCTTTCCTGGACGACGAACCAACACCCAATTCCTATTGTTTCACTCTAAGCGTCATTCTCTCATTTATGCTGATTTAGCATAATGGTTCGTCTCTCCTCTCGTAAGACTAAAGCAAAACTAATACACAAATACAATTTCTTTTACAATTTAACCTACATGTGAAATATACATATTTTACCCTAATTACGAATATTTCTAATATTCGTAATTAGGACCTTTGCAATCATTACAATTCCATGTTAAATAATCAGTAAACTGACAGATGTTAATATGATATTTATGTTAAGCGCTTCATTTATATTTTGTCTCTTTTTGCGCCATAAACATGGTATAACTATCTCTGTTTAATCGCTCACGCTTGTCTTGCTACAATCACATGCATATTCTAGGGCCGCATACGTCATACTTCCGGTGGTGTTTAATATTTAATTAGTTTTTTTCGCAATAAATGATATTTTATAAAAAAATAAAAAATACTTATATTTTTTCATGTTGATTAATATGTATATAAATAAAATCGTTAACAGTGACGCTCTGATTTTTCAAAATAAATTTTAACATAATCTAACCTAACGCACAATACATCTACCAAGGACCAATTTAATTTTGGTTTTGAATTCTAAATTTGGTTTAGAATTTACTTATATTTCGTTTCAAAATGAGCTGGAGTCAGGGCCGTGCGGTGATATGGAGCTAAGGAGCAATCGCTCCAGGCGCATTTTGTTGAAAGGCGCACACAGAATTGAAATGATAGATATATTCTGATTGATACGCTCTTGATAATCACCCAGTTAAACAGCTAAAACCAGTTCGTTCTATATTCTTCTGTATTGAACCAAATGAATGAAAAATTCACTCTTTTATAAATAAATATTGTTCTTAAGGCCAATGCTGCTCCGTGGGTAAAAGGCACCTTTGTGCAAAGTTATATTTCAGCGTCCCCATAATGAATAATTTGCAAATTAACACACTCTTTAAATTTTAAACTATATTTTTGATTCTTCGAAATATATTAGATTTAAAATATTCATGAAATATCCGTTGTTAGATTCATTCTTGTAATCAAAATTGTTTGTTGTAATCAACAATTTTACAGTTATAACAATATCAGAAAATTATCCGTTTAGCAGGATATTCATTTTTTTTTCAATTAAATTCATTGTTAGATTCATTCTTGTAATCAATATTTATGAGCTATAACCAAAATATTCATTGTTGTAATCAGCAGCTTCACAGTTATTATGTGAATTTAATAATGATAGAAAAATATCCGCTTGGCAGGATAATTATTTTACTTGAACTTAATTAGAGCTCTAATTTAAACAAATTAATAAAAAATATTGTTCATTTGTATCACCTTACTATGGAAGTTGTATGGGCAATTTTTTCTATACCAATAAGAGTAGTTTGAAAAAAAAACTAATATTTACTGTCATAAAATGGCGTTGCTCATGGTCAGGCGCCTTTGTGCACAGGAGCGGCTCTGCTTAGGGCGCCAAATTGAATATTATGGCGGTAAATTAAATGTTATGTTCTCCAGGCGCCAAAATACCACCGCACGGCGCTGGCTGGAGTAATAAATTAGTCAAAGATATTACAGTGTCGCGTCAATAATTGTTTACTAAGGGATAGTCGAAAAGGCTGAATTCATTAGAGCGTTTTAGTTCTCAATTATTTTTTCGAGATCAGCTGAAGTAGATTAAAATAAATATAAATTTTGATACAGTACTTTTATTTGCAGATAATATAAATACATAATCAGATCCCTCTGCAAATTTCTATCTACGCCTATGTATCTCATTAAACGGTATTATCGAAACGTCTTTTTATTGTTAGAGAATTAAGTTTTCTTCCAGAAACAAAACGGACGGCATCTATGAGCGCCCTAGAAAAGTTTTCTCTAATTTTCTGGCAGGCAACCATCTCTGACAAAAATCCAATACTATTCTTACAAATTTATTACTTCAGCTCATTTTGAAACGAAGTATAGTTGGATGCAAAAATGTGAACAATTTCGAATCCATAATAAGAAGGTTTTGGGGAAATAATCAATGTGAAAAATAACATGTTATTCTGCGGATGAGTGTATATTAGATTAGATTTTAATCAGCGAGGGTTGAGCCGATAAAGAGGGGCCCTGCTACCGACCATTACTCATAGGCCTGACGCAAATCGGCTAATCCAATTGTTAGCGCCCTCCGGACAATATGCGGTTACTGTTACTGTTACGTTACCCCCCTCCACCCGGAACGAAACGCTCGCAGCCAAATGATCGCGTTGCGATGCGATTGTTTGCCCTCACAGCACTCTTTGTAATTTGATTTGTTTTGCGATCTGTAACCCCCAAATTTTAGGGGAATTAATGAGTTTTGAATAAGAAACACTCGCAAGTAAATTATTTGGAGATTTACTTCTTATGCTACCGGTTATTTATAGGGGACCGTTATTAGGAATAGATTGGGATTCAATTATCTTCATAAATAATATGGAAGATATCGGAAAATACTCGTATTGTTACGGGAATGGGTTTATCAGAGAAAATTCAACTTAGGAATTATGCTAGAACACCGAAGTTCAACATAAATTTGTTTCAACCTATATCGTAAATACACAGAAGGGCTATTCTGTAAGCATCGTTATGACATAACGAATCGTTAAAACGTTATATCGTTATAATAATAACGGAAATCGTTTAACAGGCATATTCTGTAAACGTTTGTTATGACATTATGCGTTGTTATATCGTCATTATAACGATAATCGTTAAAGTGGTATTCTGTAAACAATAATTTAATTTTACATAACGAAAAAAAAAAAAAATAACGATATTGTTATTTTTGAATGACTGGAAAAATCATTCGTTACCTAAACGTTTTGTCAATAATTCAGTGTTTTTATTCATGTCAAAATAAAATTACTATTATGTTGAATAGTAATCTCAAAAACCTGTCATATTATAGTTTTTTGCAAGGTAAGCTTAAAATAATTTAATAAGTTTTTATTCCTAGCGCCTAGCGTAAGCTTCCCAATTTGTCTACAGATGGTAATAGTAGCTCTAGCATAGCTCACAACAAAAAGAAGAAAGAGTCTGACAGCTGACAGGTTGACAGCTGGATCCCACTAGAACTAATCTAACCTAGAAGTTTTGTGAGTGATATTGATTTTTTTTTAGATATTTCATTTAAAATTATAATTTGATTTTAGGCAATAAAGTTCTTAATTTGATCCCAAGGTTATTATTTTTTAAAATGTGTTACAGAATATGTATACGAAGATAACGATTATTGTTAAGTATATACAACGATTTTCATAATAACGATTTCGTTATGATAACGAATCGTTAAGCAAATATTTTACAGAATAGGCTTGTTAGTACTGATTTTATGTAGGGCCAAAAAACAGCGCCGTCTATTAATTGGAACGCAAACTATTTTAACCCCTCACGTTTTATTAATATTGGTTCAGTACAGTTCTCGTAGGGGCGTAGTTTGTTGACCTCTTCAATCTGCCTTGTCGAACAGCGCAATCAAATTTTGTGTTCGTTTCTGCAAAGGTTTGCTTTAGTCTAAAAAGCGTTTGGGGATGCTTCATTGGTATATTGCAACGTTTTTGGCTGGCATGAACGATGGGTGAGATGAAAACAAACTTGACCCAGATAGTGGCCGCGCCGTATCAACGCCGAAAACATTGAAACAGTTCGAAAACTGTTGTTTTTCAACCAACGTGTTACGATTGGTAGAGTAGTTGAATATTAACAAAGAAACAGCTGGGCTGATTATCGCCGAAGATTTAATGAAAAACATGCGCACGATAACGCATCGGCTTATAAAGCAACAGACGTGCGTCAATTTCTGTCCTACAAAAATGTCACTGTGTTGCATTATCCTCCGTATGCGTCTGATTTGGTTCCGGCTGACTAATCTCCCGCCCCACAATAAAATTGAAGCTGGAAAGGAATCGTTACTATCAGGGACCTGAACCGAAACATATTTATGGTTCAGGTTCGATTCAGGTTCAAAAATAAATGTCGGTTTAGATTTAGTTTCGGTTCAAAAAAAATAAAATTATAACGGTTTATTGGTTTTGGATTCGGGTTCGAATTTCGGTGCAGAGCACAAGCACAAAAATATGCGGTAATATGTATTATTTTTAAAATTGTATTAATAATTTAATTTGAATTCACAATTTTTAATGATATATTTAGCAGATCGAACCGAATCTAAATTTAAATCAGTTTAAATTTTGTTCGGGTTTATTGACATGGACTAATAAAGGTTTGGTTCGGGTTCATAAAAAATTCGGGTTTTCGGTTCAGGTTCGGGTTCAGTCAGGTCCCTGGTTACTACGGCGTAACAACATACACTAAAATCATTGTGACGAAGGTATTGAACAGTATCCCAGTTTTACAGGTCTATTCTGTAAAATCGAATCGTTACCATAACAAAATCGTTATTATGAAAATCGTTATTTCTACTTAACGATAATCGTTATCTTGGTATCCGTATTATGTAACACATTTTGAAAAATAATAACCTTGGGATCAAGTTAAGAACTTTATTTCCTAAAATCAAATTATAATTTTAAATGAAATATCTAAAATAATTCAATATAACTCACAAAACTGCTAGGTTAGATTAGTTCTGGTTGAAGTCTGCTGTCAACCTGTCAGCTGTCGGACCATTCTTTTTCTTTTTGTAGGTTATGCTAGAGTAATTACATACTACCATCTGTAGACAAATTGGGAAGCTTGCGCTAGGCGCTATGAATAAAATCTTATTAAATTATTTTAATATTACCTTGCAGAAAACTGTAATATGAATGATTTTTGAGATCACTATTCAACATAATAGCAAGTTTATTTTGACATGAATAAAAATACTGAATTATTGACAAAATGTTTAGATAACGAATGATTTTTCCAATCGTTAAGAAATAACGATATCGGTATCTTTTTTTCGTTATTTGAATTAAATTATTGTTTACAGAATACCACTTTAACGATTATCGTTATGATAACGATTTAACAATGCAAAATGTCATAACGATCGTTTACAGAATAAGCCTATTAAACGATTTTCGTTATTACCATGACGATATAACGTTTTATCGATTCGTTATGTCATAACGATCTTACAGAATAGCCCTATTAGTCTTCCAGAACGCCGTGAATGGACTGGAGGACTACGCCAAACGCTGTGTTTAGAACAGAGCCATATTATCCAATGTAGTTTTTTTTTAATGTAACTTTTAATTATTTTTACACTTATGCATGTCAACTTTATTCAAATACCTAAAGTAAATATATTTTCCTTAATCGTTTTATAGGAATGTAGGGTAGGTAAAATAAAGAAAACAAAACAATATCACAATCACAATGGGCACAGCCACTGAGCGCCCTTAACTTTAAAAATATATTAATCAAAATTTTAGAATTTCTCTCGCATTTTTATGAAAAATCCTAATATGTTGGATGTTATTTCTAGAATATGTCTTCCTGTTACAAACTACACGCCAAAAAAAAATTACGGAATTCTTTAACGAATGACAAAACACTGATCTTTCTTTATTATCTATAGAATCAGCAGTTTCAAACGTTAAATGTAGAAAAATCGTCTAATTATTGATATTATGTTTAGTGTTTTCATAAATTCAAACAAATTATTAAGACATGTTTAATTTTAAGTACCTAAAAATTATTGCATAGGCGTCAAAATTTTATCAGCCTAGGGCGCCCAGATGACTTAATCCGGCCCTGGTTTAGAAGGAATGTATATTAAAGAATAAATTGATTTTGATGATATAACAGCTTTTGTCTTATTTATAAGGAAAGTCCTAAAACTTTATAGCCACACTGTGTGTCATTTCGCGTAGTCAACACCTAATAAGTAAAAACCATATAATAATTACCACAAAAAACACAACCTTAAGTTGGCAAAATTGTTCGCGCTGAGTTAAACAAAACACTACCACATCCTCCCGGAGTCGGTCAAGAATCAGGAGAATAAAGCCTTTATGCGTTCACTTTTTTCTCATTTCCAGAACTCATGAAAGCTGACTTTAATATTGTCATCGGCCGTAGTTAATACTGGAAAAAATCCCCATCAGCAGCAATCATAATCAAGAGTGTTGTGAGTGATGCGATGCTCGGATGTTTGCGGAGTGAAACAGCGATGAATCGCCTGTTGATGTGCTTCTAAGAACTTGCAAACGACAGAGGCAGACATCAGATACAAATGTGTTATTATGGTGATCATATCAATTTTGTGGCATTGTTGCAAAAAAGTTGATAATTTGACGCTGTATGGATCGTGTAGAATGTTATTATGGTTATGTCGTGTAGCAATGCACTTTGTCATATCCTTGTAAGCAATTTAAAGAAAGAATGTATAATTATGTTCATTGTCAGTTTTAGAAAAAAAAAACACGTTTTTCGATTATATAAAAAATTGTGTTCACAGATTTGTCAAAAAGAGTGATTTACGTAACAAGATCAGAAAGTAATATTTTACTGGGTGAGCATAAGCAAGCATATTCCAGAGCGAGCCTTGAAAGCTTGTGAGGTCACTTTTAGGTCATATTTGGACAAAATAATTTTTCTACTCATGTTCTGAAAATACAATTTTCTGATTTGTTTTTTATGCTGAAAGTGACTCTTTGTAGCATGTTTCGGTATCCTAGCAACGAATTTTATTTATGAATGTTGAATAAAATGTTTGTTGTTGTCATAGATAGGCATCAGAAACACAAAAATTGACAATAAATATCAAATTAAAAAAAAAATTCTTTATTTTCTTATTTTTTTTTTATCTTGCAGGAGTAGAAAAATAGTGTGTATAACACGTGTTGAAAGGTCTATGTCGAACAGAAACGATTGCAGGTTGAGCATTGAGCAACTTTCATTTTGGAAAGAAACACATTCGGCACTTGGTATACAAATAACTATTTCGCGGTCTTGAAAAAAAAGAATAAATAAAAATCTATAGTTATGTATTATTTTTTTTTGCGATTGTCCAGAAAATGATTTGTTTCTGATCATGTTTTAGACCGGAGAATCCTTCTTTACTGAGCTATTTATTTGTTTTTTATTTCCTCACTATAAACATAATGCATACCTACAAATTATTATTTTTTGTTAGATTATTATGTTAAAATAATGTAGTAGTCTATAACATGTTTTGTTGTTATTATTAAAATTGTAAAAAATAGTAGTTAAGAAATGACAATATAAAAATGTCTAAGTTATCGTTATAAAATAAGTATTTTCTAAATTGAGGAATATACGAGGTGTGTTCAAAAACTATCGCGAATTTTGAATTTTCGCGGGTTACGTATATTCGAATTTCGATCTTTTTGTGGCTTTATGTTGGTACTCATGTCTCTCACTTATTTCGACAAGCTCGGCCATTTTGAATGTTCACTTACTTGTTGACAGCTGCTTTGCTTGCACGTGTTTTGGATCGTCTTCGATTTTTACCTATTGTGCTTATTCGTTAAAAACTGACTATGAATTTTTTGACCAAGACAATATCTTGCTTATCTAAAGCCGACGGAACGTAGAAAAAAATAATTCATTTAAAATTTGTCATTGTCATAAAATGTTTTTATCAAAGAAGTTATTTCATTTCTACGAGTAGAAATGAAATAACTTCTTTGATAAAAACATTTTATGACAATGACAAATTTTAAATGAATTATTTTTTTCTACGTTCCGTCGCCTTTAGATAAGAAAGATAATGTCTTGGTCAAAAAATTCATAGTCAGTTTTTAACGAATAAGCACAATAGGTAAAAATCGAAGACGATCCAAAACACGTGCAAGCAAAGCAGCTGTCAACAAGTAAGTGAACATTCAAAATGGCCGAGCTTGTCGACATAAGTGAGAGACATGAGTACCAACATAAAGCCACAAAAAGATCGAAATTCGAATATACGTAACCCGCGAAAATTCAAAATTCGCGATAGTTTTTGAACACACCTCGTACTTTTATTTTTAAACATAATCTAACATATTCAGGACTGCGAAAAAATATTGTACCCAATATGGCCTGAAAGTGTCTTTACTGAAGCTTCCAACAAATAGCCTGATTCTCGTGACACTTGTTTAGAAAACGATATTGTAATCAAAACAATTATTGTTTCGTATACAATAAATTTCAATTTTACGTAAACATTGAATCTGAAACCATATTGTATACAAAACAATAAATTGAAAAGTAAAAAATTTACCGTACACTATACAATTTTTGGTATTCAGATGATTAAAACTGTGTTTTATGGAAAACAATGATTGTTTTAAAATATTGTATTCTGAACAAGAAACTGAGCTACTTGTTACGGAAACAATAATTTTTAAAATACAATCTAAATTGTGAATAATTATAAATACAATTTTTATTACATTAATTAGTGATATTATTGACGTCGAAAAGAGGAAATATGATATGTTAGAGTAATAGCTAATGTACTTACATATGTGTAATTTACATTTATGAATTAAATAATTTATACATTTTGCTCAATTAAAAAAAAACATTTAAGAGTATTAATGATCCTTTAAAAAACAACAAACTTCTATAAAAATTAACTTACAGATTATCAATTGAAAATGCTATTGAATAAATTTAAGTATCCTCTCTGCTAAATTATCCAAATCCAGATTGAGATAAAATTTCTGTTTTATAACAATAAAACTATGTATCTTATTTGACTGTATATTCTTTATTCATTTATAAATACATATTACATTTACTCAATGAAAGAAGTTATGTGCTGATGTTAAATAGTGTTATTTTTTATATCAGTTATTGGATGCTTATTTTTGGTAACAAATGTAATCAATAATTATTATATGATTAATTTCAACAAGTTTGTACAGAAACACAAACGTAAATGAATTTTTCAGCAGATTTATAAAATGGGAATCTTGGTAGTTATTATTATTATTATTATTATTATTATTATTATTATTATTAGAATTTTATGATAAATAGAGCCCTAATTAATTTGATAAAATTGTAATACGATATTAACTGTTGTTATTTTTATGTTTTTCGGCAGTTCTTTTCGTCTCTATTAACCCATTTCAACAAGAATCTAAATTTAAAACCACCTAAAATATTTACGAATTTAAATTTGACTTTTTTCTTCCCAATTTGTCTACAGATGGTAGTAGTTGCTCTAGCATAACCTACAACAAGAAAAAGAAAGGTTCCGACAGCTGACAGGTTGACAGCAGACTCCCACCAGAACTAATCTAACCTAGAAGTTTTGGAGTTATATTGAATTATTTTAGATATTTTATTTAAAATTATAATTTGATTTTAGGAAATAAAGTTCTTAACTTGATCCCAAGGTTATTATTTTTGAAAATGTGTTACATAATACGGATACGAAGATAACGATTATCGATAAGTAGAAATAACGATTTTCATAATAACGATTTCATTATGATAACGATTAGATTTTACAGAATAGGCCTGTTAAAATTGTCTTTTGTTGCTACTAATTATCACTATTAAATTTCTCTTTTATTAGGTACTACTAAGTTATTCCTGTACTAATTTTACTTTATGAGCGCAAATAATTTAATAGTGACTAATTGCTGTCATTAGTAGTGCTACTAATATTCAGTAAAAGGTTATGAACTTGGCTCTAAGCACAGAAAAATAAGACTAAAACTACAGATCACTTTCAATTTAGATGAAGGTTTATAAAATCCCATTATCAGTTCACTGGATGTTGTCACTTACCGTAATGATTCCAATCTAAAGGTCACCTGGATTATTTGAGCGCTAAAATGAACATTTCGCGTTTATGAAATTTTATTTAAAAAAAAAACACATGAATTCGATTTTAATGTATTTTTAATAGCTAGTATTGCGCAGCCGCTTATACATGTAGTTGTATTTTGTATGTACGTTTGTCTTATCTACATTTATACATATACAATAATAATAGTAATAATAGATCACACTACTAATTTCAGGAATTCTGAAACATAATTTATTTAAATATCACTATGTGTTTTTTTAGTCTGTGTTTTACCAGTGCTTGTCAAAAGTTTGTCACTGCACTGTAGTGTTCCCTCACTTTCACTGGGAATTTTACAAGCGCAAATATTCTTCACAACAAGTTAATTATGTGTATAACATTTCAATTGTGTAAGAAGTACTTGGTGATAATGAATTTTGCAATGATGTAAAATAATTAGCTTCGTTATTAGGTGATTTGCATATCGTAGTCAGCGCCGTCCTGGCGGATGATATGGCATTTTTGGTTATGTATTGCGTCACAATATTTTCGCAATTTATATTTTATAAAATATAATTTAACTAAGAAAGGTATAATGTAAAACAGGCTTTACACCGTTTGCAACTGCTTCTACATCATCAAGTACATCCTTACATCTTTACCATCCTCCGTATCTTATTCAACCACCTGGTGCACCCAGAATTCTGGCGGGATTCCGCGATACGCTGGCGATGGTGGCCACAGAGTTCAGCAGATGGGCTCCGCGACAGGTAGCGAGGGCTGAGGAGGTGCGGAGTAGGGCCCGGCCCACGGTTGTAAGTTCTGTAATGCCGATAGAGCCGTATCGCCGGGAGGTGCTGCTGGAGGTGGTGCTCCCTCCCCCATGTAGCCCTTGGAGAGGGCCTCCGCCTGAAGGGAAAGCATGAGGCGGTTGGCGGCTTGGCGTTCGGCTTCGCGTTCTTCTGCTGTCTGGCGCCTGGAAAGGAGAAAAAGTTATAATTTATTTATGCATCATTTAAAACGTGATAATATGTGGAGCAACTTTAATTTGGGTTGAAGTTTACATTAGTCTAATACCAAAAGTAATATCATTTTCCTTTGAATTGTTTACAAATATTGAAATAAATTTCATGAAAGAAAATGATCGAAAGCGAGTCATTGGCGATTTTAATTTTGAATATAGATTATAGGAAAAATCTTTCACCATTAATCATTTTGTTCTGGAAATCACGGTAGACTAGATATGATATAATTTAAAAAGTTGACAGCGGAAAATTACTATAAAGAGTCAAATGTAGTTGTAGAAAAGCATAGCTAGGAAAATGAATGAAAACAAGAAAAAGAAGCTTCAGACGGAATCTATTTGGGAAACATAAAAAATCTTTAAGAAAATTAGGCAGAATTTAAAATTTCACCTATATACGTAAACATGTATATTATAAGAAAGAAAGATGATAATAAAAAATCTGTTGTGGCCAGCACAATACCTCTCGCCACTTCCGTTTTAGTAGAGGGCGCGAGCAGTCATGTGACGTTGTTGGCCTTGAAAGCAGATATGGGGGCCCGTGTCAGCATAACAATTAGTAATTATGTATATAGATATCAAATGTCAGAATTTTTCATTAAAATTTTCAAGATTTTCTAAATTCAGTAGTTAATTTGTCACTAGGAGTGTGGAATTTACTTGTCGAGGAAAATAAACCACATGGAATAGGAAAATCACTAAATTTAGAATGAAACATTATGCTATTTGACATCTATGTACATATTTATTATAGCTATAATTCTGATATGGGCCCCCATATCTGCTTGTCAAGGCCAACAAAGTGACATGACTGCTCACGCCCTATTGTATTTAACATTTCTTATATATCTACACTCGACACCAAAAATTCTACTCTATTCTTTATATTTAGATTTTTTAATTTTAAATAAATTTTGTCCTCTGCTAATTTTTCGAAATGTTTCCAATTCATTGTCGGGATTGACAGTATTTTTGAAGGATATATGTAATATACTTGTAATTTTAAGTATTTAACTATTAATACAATAAGAAATAATGTATTGTATGTACTTCCCAGAAAAAAACTTCAGTTATAGCTCTGGATTTTTGACACTGACATTTATCTGTCAGTTACAAACATTTTAATTTTTAACTGGTTCCAAAACATTGTTTGGGCTGTGAGATTTATTACAACAGATTATTATATACCTTATATTTCTTTATCTTTAAAGCTAAGATGTAATAAAATATTTATATGTATCAGATAGAGAATTTACTCTACTTTAATACAACAACAAAAATTTTCAAAAAATAATATTTAAAAGATTTTTTTAAACGAATGTGCTACTTCCAGTTGTCCAATTATTACCAAAACCTTTTTAGTTCTTTCCAGTAATGTCCGATTGAGAAATACGTTGTTAAACAGATATTAAGGATTATAGTTTTTGAGAAATCGTCCTTCCAACCTCCCCACATACATAATCCACACACACACACAGACACACACGCACAGAGAGAGCATCGTAAAAACATTAAAATTGGATTGTAGGGACCTTAAAACGTGCTTATTCATTAAAATCTGGATATGCGATTTTTAGCATGAATCCAATACCTCTCTTACCGAGAGGTAAAAATAGCAAATATGAACCAAACTATAGCAAAATGCAATTGTTAATAAATCAGAAAAACTTGCTGCGTGAATTGCATCTGAAACCTTGGAATCAGAATTTTGTAATTACCGATGCCGAATTCTATTTCACGTTGGATGATAGTGATTTTGCAGGAAATGAAAGTTATTTTCATAAACAAGGCATTCATGATCCGACAGAATATAAATTGAATTCAGAAATTTCATTAAAAATAAACTTCGCCACTTCAAGAAGGAGACTGTTTTGAAAATATTAGATGGACTTTCAAAAATAAACTAGATTATAGCGATGGATTTTGTGCAGATTATGTTATTTAACTGTAGTTTATTTGAGGGTAGAGTTATTTTAATTTGTTGCCTTTTTAAGTTAAATAATAAAGTTATAAAGCTTGTGCAGATTTTATGTTAACATACCCTTATTTTTGCAAATTTTGATATATTGCTCCAGCTTATTTTGAAACGACGTATATACATATAACGGTCAATATCTTCTTTTTTCCGTGCGCATTCATCCCCTAATTATTTTAGACAAAAAGTATCAAATGGGTGTTGTGAAGCAAAAATTTGTACATCCGAATTTTCTTAACTGCAGAAAGAAAATTTGAAAATTCACGGAATTATAATGTAATAGTATTAGCCAATTAGATACAAGAGACGAACAAAAGCGTAACGTTTTATACATCAAATTATTAGTATTTATTTTGACAATCATTATTCTGACAATGACGTAATAAAACGTTACGTTTGTGTTCGTCTCTTGTTTTTAATTCCACTAAATAAATAAATAAATAAATATTTCATCACGGCATATTACCCATTGCTGGGTGTGCCAATGTGCTTTATGCACAGATATTGGTAATGATGGAATATTTGTACCGTGCGGGCGCTTACCAGGCGTCACCTCACGGGCACTCATTGCTGGCGTGGAGAGTGCGCCACAGGGGTCAATTTTGTGCCATTAAAATGCGATGTAATTTTTGTCGTCGGTCGGGATCGAACCCCGGGTCCTCAAATTCGCGACCAGACACTCAGGCACACGGCCACGAGACCCCATGAAATTGTAATTCCGTGAATTTTCAAATTTTATTTTTGCAGTTATGAAGTAGCCAAAATTATTATTTTTTATTGATTCGGATGTAGAGATTTTTACTTTATAACATCCATTTGAAACTTTTTGTCTAAAATAATTAGGGGAGCAATGCGCACGGAAAAACTGATTTCGCATGTTAAACGCCTATGTTTCACTTTCCGTGATACACCCTGTATATTAGTAACGGAAGGTAAAAATCTGGTAATATAAAAAAAAAACTCTTATGTAAACTGAGGGGTTTGGTAAAAATAAATTGCAATTAAAGAGAGTTGCATTTTCAATACCGATGCATCCGTATCCATATTCCATATCATATCCCTCTACTGTAATGGAGGGAAGCTACCTAACGTATGTATCTGTGCTGGTGTGGGAGATGGGAGCGACAGTTGAACTCGTCGACTTGCCGTGTAAATATTTAAACCGCTAAACACTAGACCGGTGTCTACGTGCATTATTTAGCGGGCCGCTCTGTCGGCTTGTGCATTATCCAGGGGCTTTTAGGGCTGTCAAACCCCGGCGGCGACCAGGCCCAATGGACCCACCTCTACTGACCAAACCAGGACCCCACAATCGCACACGAATAGAACACACAAACCCACACACAGATTTCTAACACTAAATATAGAAATATATCTTCACGATTTCTTTTCTCATTGCTATGATTTTATCAAAGGGGAATACGAGTCCCAGGTTACAATAGTTCGATCGGCTTACATTTTCAACAAATTATAAAACTTACACAAATCGTGCGAAATTTCTACAGAATTCTTTTCACTACTGTAAATATAGACATAAAACTTACAAAAATTGTGGGCCAAATGTCGACCGGCATTTAAAGGGTCATCTTCTAGTTCAGATTTGTATTCTACCGCGACCTTTTACTTTTGACAGAATTTAAAAACTACGTAAAAATCCAGTGCATACAGTAAAACCTATTTTACAAGGTATGGGACAATACTTTACTCTAACAATATGCCTAATAGACTGATAACGCTGTTAGGGAATGTAACGGCGCAATACTTGAATGGCATATTCAATTTTTATAAGTTTGAAATGAAAGAAACTTGTAAAATTTTCTCAACATTTGCGTAGGTTTTATAATTTGTTTGTTGAAAATATATACGGGCTAAGCGAAATAAAAAGTGTATGCAAAGAAATAGTAAACTTCAATAATTATAAGGTAGCATACGTTAAATTAAAAATTTTAGCAAAAAAGAAAATGATGAAATATTACTTATTATTTTACTGTAATAAAAATGCTTAATTATAGTAAACATGACGTCATAGTCCCTGGTAAACCAAAGCTGACTTGTCCGCCATTTTGGACCCACTTCAATCATTCAATATCAGTGTTACAGTATTATTAATCATAGAAATTATCCACAATGACGGGTTGATTTGCTTCAAATTGTGCAAATCATTTGAGAAATGGTTTTAATTTTTTCAGGTAAATAAATGTTTTATTGTTTATGCAATACATATCTAACCTCAAAAATCTTAACTAACCGTATTTTTCTTGTTTTATTATTTTAAATAAATATAATATGACAAATATTGAAGTTATATTTAGCTATAAAAATAGTTACTACAGAAACTTATATAAAATCCACTTTTATTTCATAATTTACTGCGTTCATTTTGGCTCCAATATGGCGGACGAGTCAGCTAGGTATTATCTATAATCAGTAGCTGTAGTCTATCGCAAATGGTTAGTATAATGGTCTTGACTGCATGCACGTTTTTTGACGCAGACAAATATAGTTTTCTAGTAGGTGTCAGCAAAGAATTTAGAGCGAATTGAAATATTTCTGAATTATCTACAAACGAAATATTATTGTGCATACTTACGTAGAGAACAATATGGGGTCTTTTTACCTTCCGTCACCTCTAGGTAAGGAAGGTATTGTCTTTGGTCAAAAAATTGGTGGTGAGTTTTCAATGAATAAGCACGTTTTAGGGTCCCTACAATACGATTTTACTATTTTTACGATGATGTCTGTATGTGTGTGTGCGTGTGCGTGTGTGTGTGTGTGTGTGTGTGTGTGTGTGTGTGTGTGTGTGTGTGTGTGTGTACAATTCCTCTTCCTTACATCCATATGCAGACTTGATTAGATTTTGGTTATAATTGGTCTACCGAAAGTACATTCAATTACAACTTTTAACAGTTTTCTTGAAAAAACATTTAAATATCATTTATTGACATTTAATGATCATAAATTTTAATGAATATATTATCCTCTATACGATTTGATTGCATTTTATACTTCATATTGAATAGATATTAAGTATTATAAAGATATTAAAATTCATAAATCAGCCAGCTATGCTAACTATGGAAACTGCTAATATATTCAGATAATTCAAATTGACAGTATCAACGAAAAGAAAATGTATGTGGCACAGACTATTATATTGAGATAGATGTTAGATACAAGATAGACGATTACATTGGTTTGAACATATCATGTGGAAAGATGAAGAATATATTGGAAGAATGAATGGCTTAGAAATAGAAGGTAGAAGGAACTGAGGAAGACCAAAGATTAGATGGAAGGACTGTATTGCGGAAGACTTGAGAGAAAAGGAACCGAATGAGGACAACATGCAAACAGAAACGAGTGGAAGAACAGCGACCTATAACGAATGAGAAAAACTAAAGAAGAAGTTTTCAGTGTCAAGTGCAATTTGTATAGTTTGTTTATGAAATAATTTTACTGAAAATATAGGATCCTTTGCAAGAAAATTTATGTATGAAATTTGTATGTAATACACAGGATAGACGGTAGGTAATGTGCTGGTCACATCAGATTTTTTTATTCTAGTTAATGGAAAAACAATATTAAGGTATTCCAATGCATATTCTCTCTATTGGGAAATGATCTGTTACGGTCCTGTTTTCGTTGGCCATCTCTTGTCTTGTGTACCAGTAACCGGCATAGCGGTAATTGTTACCGGTTAATTTGGTCATTATTAAAACGGTACCACGTTAATATTCAGCTGATGACGGTCGGTGAGCTGAATGCGGCTATTATAACTTTATGTGTCCCCCCGGCCTATACAGCTTCTAGGCCGCCAGGACCGGACAGGGACGCCCGGGCGCCTACCTGCCGCACTACTAACTGTTCAGCACAAAAAGGCTTTACATATTATAAACACAATAAAACGAGCACGAGTAATACATACCACCAATGAGGGAATATAGTTTTTTTTTCTGTTATTATATACCAGCCCTGCGCCAAAAGAATTTGCCTACATATTTTTTTCCAATTTACAAAACAACTAACTATACGAGGTATATTCAGAAAATAACCGAACTTTATTTTTTTAAACTTTATTTTTAATTTTACAGATTATTGGTCCTTGTCCCGCTCAAAGTACTGTCCTCCCCTATTCACACACTTTTCCCAGCGGTGTTTCCATTTCGCGAAGCAGTCCTGGATAGCTTAATTTAAAATGGCCTTTAAGGTCTGTGACGATTTTGCTTTGATGTCATCAATAGTCTGAAAACGGCGTAAACCCAGCTTCACTTCCAGTTATGATCCTTTGCATGAATGTATCATCGTCATTGTCTTGTTCAAGGAGTTAACCACAAACGTCCACTCGATTTTTTTTCTGTTATTCAACTTGATACATGTTCAGTTTTTCAGTCAAAATTTCATGGCATGACTCAATCGAGATGCTAACCTCTTCTGCAATTTCTCTGATAATCAATCGGCGATTTGCGCGCATTAGATCGTTGATATTATGAATGAGGATCATCTTCAATTGACTCACGACCATTTTTAATTGTGAAAACCATTCGTAACATTGCGTACGACCCAGAGCATCATCTTAGTAAGTTTGTTTCAAAAGTCGTAATGTTTCTGTCTGTAATGCAAAACACATTTAAATAAACTTCTAATATTTATTTAAAAAGTAAATAATACTTTTATTTTATTTACTTGTATATTTTCTTGAGATACTGACTACGATGACTGATAATATTGAAAATACATAATAATTACCAATATTAGGCACAAACATTTAAATTTTTAAAGATAAGTTTAGAATATATACTTATTATGTAAGTAATAACTACAGTTATTAAATTAGATGGGATAATAGCAACCTATATCCTATGATCTACATAACCTCTAAATCTATGCCATAATAATAATTGTGTATCTCTTAAATAAATGAATTTTTATTACCTTTATAGATTCATAGTGTGATTATTTAATATTCCTTTATAATAT
This sequence comes from Harpalus rufipes, assembly GCA_951394225.1. Taxonomy (NCBI): domain Eukaryota; kingdom Metazoa; phylum Arthropoda; class Insecta; order Coleoptera; family Carabidae; genus Harpalus; species Harpalus rufipes. The sequence continues at coordinate 77,254,389 of OX596274.1, forward strand.
AATATCACATTTCTTACAAATAAATAGGAAAATGAATACTCAGTATGTTTGACATTATATAGAGGCACCCTAGTTGGCTCATAAGAGCAATGCCATCTATTGATTCCGTGCCGAACAATGTAGACTCAAGAGTTCCTTGCCTGCTTGAAGTCACATTGCTATTTGCATGTTATGTTTATTCTGCTACATATTGCAATAGCTAATGGTTGTAATCATGAGGTTAACAAAATAAAGAAAAATGACGAAAGGCAGAAATCATCGCGGATGTTTCTCAAAACGTGGGCAGCAGTGTTACCAACAATGCGCGTGAAAATTTCAGAGATTGAAAATATCTGATGAATTTCCAATTAAATTTGTTATATCTTTGAAATCAGATGTGAAGCATGTTTTCTTAACTATTTTTTTCCCCAGACTTATTTCTATTCACCTAGTTTTTAGTCAGAAGTTTATGGGTTTTCGCGATTCTAGAGGCAATTATGTCGATGATTTATTGAGTTTCCCTATACTCGCCATGTTAAATCTTCCAACTTTAAAGTTCAATAACTCCGATTGGAACTGGTCAAGTTGACTAAAATTTTGGATTTACATCGAGCAATACTTAAACTAGTATGCCAAAGATTATTATGCTGTAGTTTTTTAACATTGTATATATTTTTTTTGTTAACTTTCTGTATCTTTCTCTCGCAGTTGTACTTACACTGCGGCAGAAAGCACAATGTATAAATTTTTACAACTAATTTTGTCACATGTATAACTTCATGTATTTAAAAGTTTATTGTAACAATCTTCTGATGGTAAGCATTATTTATTACTGTGTAATTATTGCTGGGCTATGCTGTTTTTTATTCTGTAACATTTTTATTCTTCCTTGTCCTCCAGCATTGAAGATGGATTAATTAAATCCGAAACGTTTGCAACAAGAAGTATATTTTATTTCCTTCAATTTATCCATCATCCGTCGATATTCTTCTACTTATATTTAATGAGAGAATATAATGAACTTTTGTAACCTAACCTAAGCTAACTTTTGATATAAATATTCATATTGTATTAAAACGTGGTACTTACGAGTTTTATTTAATATTTCGTAGTTTCAATTATTGTTATTATTTATTTTTATACTAAAAATTAACTGTCAATGTCGTAAATTAAGAAAACAAGTCCCTTAGTAACGACTATAATTTTTGTTTTTTATCATCGTTGTGATAGACATATAACTAGGGAGATTCTGAATGTTGATTGGCGGAAAACATGTCACGTGACTAATGAATTATATTCTCGTTTATATTAAACTGCTGTAGTATTTTTTAATTCGGATATTGTAAAAGGAAGCGTTGGGCCCATAACCTGTTCCACACTTGTTACACAATATACTATTTTCTGTTACGTGCAATATGGGAAACAAATGCAACATGTTTCATAAATAATTTATTTATTGTTGCAGATTGTGGACATGCAGCCTCTTCAAAGGACCTTCATTTACTGACTGTAAGTGCAATATTTAAAAGTACATATATTATACATCAAGGGATATAATTCTTGAGGACAATAATAGTTTTCATAATCACGGTGTATATGTTACATTGCATACTCGAATTCAGGCATTGTACGAAAAAATTCTCAGAACTAATTTTGAACTCCCGAAAATTCCTAAATCCGAAAAACAGCCATAGTGCGTTAAGAATTTTGAGTTTTGAAACGATTTTAATATTAAAAATATCAATACCTTGCTTCGGCATTTCATTGACAGTCTTCCTTTATTTTATATCGAGTTTCGATCCCAAAATTAAGAAGCGGTTAGATTCGGTTCAAAAATAGTTTCCCGCTAGTTTCAGCCTCGGAACTGAAAATCGATTAGTTTGAAATAAACGGGTATCCGGATAATTTTACAACCGGATTTCCACCGTTGTATTAACTGGTAATTGTGTTATATTCACTCGATAATAACAAAGAAATAAAGTAGCTTTATGGCCCAGTTATTGAGTGTATGTTGTGATGAATATGGTAGGTCTTGTCGCATATATGATTTATGGCCCTGTTGGCGTAGATTTGTTGCGGAGTGACGTGACGTTTGCAGGCGTTGAATATGTCCGGAGCCGGGGTCTTCCACTTGCGAATACGAGCTCGAGGTTGCTACATAAAAGCTTTCCCATCCATATTTCATGTGATGGAACGCTATGGAAAGACAAATAACCGAGAAATGAAAGTCCTTTTTAAAGAAAGGAGTGTATATTTTATGCGCCGGCGCCGACTTCAGCTTCATGCTTCAGCCTGGTTTTAATGCTCGCCTGAAAATTTAAACTGATGGCCCATTGCTGCCATTTTCAACGGATTTCATTCTATTGACCTTTTTACATTTTTCTCGCATTTCATGCAATTTTAAATCTTTCCAAAGTATTCATTTTTAAAATCAGTTTTCAAGACAACTTTAATTACTACCATAGAACATTTGATTTAAAATCATTGCGCAGAATATGCAAATGACATTTCCTTTTAATAATAAATTCGTTATACCTATTTTAAATCTATATATTTATAGTACCGCGGGTTCTATATCACACTCGATACGATTATTTAAAGAATCTGATGTGACCAGCACAATATCTCCTGCCATTTCATTTTTATTAATTTAAAGGTGGTATTGTTCATGCCAGAATAGCATTGCGCAAAAAAAATCTGTTGTGGCCATCACAATACCTCTCTCACCCTTTCTATTGTGGTATATAAAAGTTATTTAATATTTCTTGTACACACAAAAAATTCTAATCACACCTAATCTTTATATTTAAGTATTTTCTATAATTTTAAATTCATTCTATGAGCAAGTTTTCTCCATTTCTTCTAAATTTTCGAGGTTTTTCAAATTCATTAACGGGATCGGCGGTATTTCGGAAGGGTGCATGTAATATACCTATAATTTTAAATATATAATTAATAATACAATAAGAAATATTAAATATCGTTCCCAGAAAAGGCTTTCAGTACTATCTCTGAATTTTTGACACTGACATTAGTGACATTTATCTGTCAATTACAGACATTTTAATTTCTCAAGTAGTTACCATGGAGATGTTTGGGTTGTGAGCAGGCAGTGAGATTTACTACAATAGATTATTTAATAGATTATATATCTATATCTTTAAATCTATAGAAGGTATAATATTTTTTTAATGTGTCGGATAGAGAATTTTAGTCTTTAATATTTGTAATAACACAAATTTTCAAAAAATAATATTTAGAAGATTTTTGTTAAAATACTACTACTTCCGGTTGTCCAATTGTTACCAGAATCTATTCCACTCTTCCCATTACTGTTAGATTGAGGAATCCGTAGTTACACAGGTCTTTAGTCTTATAGAATTTGAGAAATCGTACCCCTAAAATAGTTCGTATACATTGGCGTGTATTTTAGCATTTTTAACTTCCGTCACCTATAGGTAAGGAAGGTATTGTTTTTGGTCAAAAAAATCGATGGTGAGTTTTTAATGAATAACCACGTTTTAGAGTCCCTAGAATACGAATTTACTATTTTTCGATGATGACTGTATGTGTATGTGTACGTGTGTGTATGTGACGCTCGTTCCGGATCGCATAACTCCAATACTATAATTCCAAAAATTATAATTCTTTCATATTCCTCTTTCGTACGTCCATATGAAGAGTTGATTAGATTTTGGTTACGATTGGTTAACCAAAAGTACCCTAATTCGAATATTTTAACAGTTTTTCTTGAAAAAAAGCAGTTAAATATCATTTATTGACATTTAATGTTATATTTTAAAGAATATGTTATTCTCCATACGATGTGATTGCATTTTATACTTAATATTCAATAGATTAAGGTCCAGTTGCATAAAACATTGTTAACTTTAATCATGTAGTTAACTTTGACAAGGCTTATTTTCCAACGTATTTTTGATACGTATCCATGGTTACAATGTGCAGTTAAACACATGATCAGCTAACAACGTTTTATGCAACTGGCCCATAGAGTTAAAGAATTATAAACATATTAAATTTCATAAATTAGCCAGCTATGCTAACCATGGAATCTGTTAATATATATATTCAGATAATTCAAATTGACAGATGCCAGTATCAATGTAAAGAAAATAATGTGGCAGAGATGAGGATTTTGAGATAGATGTTGGGGAAGACACGGAAAGACAGGTAAGGAATTAAATGATAAGGGAGGTTGCTCGAGTGATAGAAGTTTCTAGATAGATACAAGAGAGACGATTACATTGGTTTGAACATGTCAGGAGGAGAGATGAAAAAACATTTCAAGAAGGATACATAGCTTAGTAGTAGAAAATAAGAGAAACAGAGGAAGACCAAAGACACGATGGAAGGACTGTATTATGGAAGACTTGAGAGGAAAGGAACTGAATGAGGGCGACACGCAAAACAGAAATGAATAGAAGAAAATAAAAAATACCGACCCCCTAACGAATGGGAAAAGCTAAATAAAGAAGAATAAGATGTCAGTGTCAAGTGCAATTTACAAGTTTGTTTATGAAATAATTTTACTGGAAATTTAGAATCTTTTGCAAGAAAATTTATGTATAGGGAGCGTGCAGTCACGTGACTTTGCTAACCTTGGTAAGCAGATATGGGGGCCCGTGCCAAAATGACAGCTATTAATTATGTTCATAACAGACAAATGTCATAATTTTTCATTCAAAATTTTATGATTTTCTTATTTCATGCGGTTTATACCAATACAATACCAAAAAATGAAATTTTGTATGAAAAATTAAGACATTTGTCAGTTATGGGCATAATTAATAGCTATCATTCTGATGCGGGCCCCCATATTGCCATGGTCAGCGCCCTATGGAATTTGTACATAATACACAAGATTGACGAAAGGTAATATGCTGGCCACATCAGATTTTTGTGTCTTGTGTTTGCATGTGCATTTCTTGATGCTGAAAAAGATTGTTTGCTATGCCCTGTTTTTAAACCAGGAGGAGTAATTTAAATTTTAACCGCTAAAACTGACGCTTCTGATTGGCTAGTGCTTCCTCAGGTTTACACTGTACAAAGATTTTACATTTGATGTATTAACTGTCATACTTTTGAGGTTATTCATATACAATTCATATGTGACTGACGAAATGGCAAAGAAAAATAACAAAATTGTGTTAAGATTGCCTCCCTACCACTGTGAACTCAATCCAATTGAGTTGATATGGGCAAAAATAAAGAATGAAGTGGCATCAAAAAATACCACTTTTAAGCTAAATGATGTGAAAAATCTTTATCAACAGGCGGTGCAAAATGTCACATGGGCTGACTGGAAAAATTGTGTAACACACGGCAAGGAAAAGGAAAAAAAAGTGTATGGTGGACGGAATAATAGACGATTTAATAGAACCATTCATTATTTCGGTTGGCAATGATAGTGACTCCAGCTCATCGGAGGGTTCTGCAGGAGGCTGTGCAGCTTGACAAACAAAAAATGTTATCTTATTGATGTTATAATATACAGTTTCAATTTATATTAAATTTTAAACGAATTAAATGTAATATTTATTTTTTGTATTTTGTTCTTTTGGTATTGTATTCTATTGTATAAATTTGTAAATAAATAAATTATATATATATAGGTTATGTGTATATTATCACTATGTTCAATTCAAAAATATAGTTATAAATCAAGTAAGAGTGTTTATTTAGATTACAGATTATTTTTTATTCACATAATCAAATATATGGTGTGAAAAATAAGAGCTTAATGTCAGTTTTATTTTAAAATAAGTTCCATGTGAAGTATACAGTGCAGATGTGTACGGAGTTTTTGTATTTCGCGCGAAAAAAATCTAGTAACTTTTTCTGGTAACTTTTATAGTTTAAATCTGACTTTCGCATTTACTCCTCCTGGTTTAAAAACAGAGTATAGTAGGTATCAGCACGAATTATTGAACGAATTGAACTACTAATAAACGAATTATTATTGCTCAATGCCATTATTACGTGAAGAAGGTTATATTAGAGTTAGTGGTTACATCCGCAGACATCATCGTAAAAATGTTAAAATTGGATTCCAGGGACATTAAAGCGTTCTTATTTACCAAAATCTCGATAAGCGATTTTTAGCACGAGCCCTATATCTTGCAAGTTTGGTGGGTGATAAAAAAACTTGTAAATTTGCTTCTATTTTGAACAGAGTATCCATTTTAAATTCCAATTGCTCTCGTTGGGAAACGCGAAAGCTTTTATGTCTTCAGGAAAGCAGCGACAAAATTGACAAGCGCTTCTTTACAGTATAGTATTGACAGCCGTGTGCCTGACTCTAACTTTTTCCTGCTAGCGCCGACATTTCCGTTTCCGGAAAACTCGGAAAGTGTCAGCATTTTCAAGTAAGATCCATTTTGCACTTCACATAAGAATATGTCATCCAAATACAACTGCTTTGATTGTAGAAATGTGTGTCTCTAAACTTATTGACATATAACTCCCTGTATAAACTTAATTATATTATAATAATGTTCAAATATGAAATGGATTAATATTAGTAAGCAAACATATATAACATTAGTATGTCGTTGAATTAACTAAACAGCTATAAATATTTCTAATTGGACATTCAATTTTCGTCCATCAATTATTAATTCGCATTATAGGGTATGAAATTAGACTAATATACAATTAATAATAATTAATAGTTTAGCTCCGCCTATTAGCTACTCTATGATTGGTTTACATAAAATTAATAATTAATAACAAATGAAGTCTATTTATTCTAGTTTTATTTCATTGGCTGGTTATATTAACCAATTAAATAACGGGAATTTAAATTTATATAAATTGTATTATTAAATATAAAATTTATTAATGTACACGAAAAAAAATAGAACATTGGTCAATTATATTAAAGCTAGACCGTAAGACTGTATGATAGGGACTATAAAAGTTTTTTAAAAATATTTGTTTTTACAATATTTGAGTATTTAATGCACTTAACTGTCATACAACTACTCTGTACCAAATTCTTACTTGTGCACTAAAAAAACTAAGTCGGAGTAGGCTATGAACAAAGAAACGTATGTCGTACGTCTTAATTTATAAGTATTTATCCACGACTGTCAAATATTATACCTATAATTCAACTGTTTTTTATCAATTATTGACCTTCGTTGCTAATTGAAAAAAATTGACAATTCGATGGAATATTATTCAATCGTTATGGCAAATTCAAATCTTACCTTGCGAAGAGTAGAAACAAATTACTTTTAATAAGTATTTTTTTCCACAAAAAAGCCAAAATTACACCAGTTTTCTCATTTTTCATAGTTTTATTTTCTTCTTAAGCTTAAAATGTAGCTGAATAGTCGAATAATTTTTTTCTGCTAAATGTCAAATCACTTCATAATTTTGTTTCAACAAATACCTAGCGATCTATGCTATGTTTATCTTTATAAACACACGATTTTCTAAAATTTATTAGTTTATTTCTGATTTTACAATAGTACAGTATATGTTATTATTTGACAGTTGTGGATAAAGTATAGTATATAGCATGTAATGGCTATTACTCGCTCGAATGATTTACATCACTCGCCTTCCGGTTCATGATGTAAACTTCATTCTCATGAGTAATAGCATACATTACATGCTCATTGAATAATATACTACTAAATAAATATCAGGTTGACACGAGATATTGTCAAAAATGTTATCTATAGAAATCAAAGCTTTTCTTCTTGAATCTTATTTTAGAAATGGAAATAAATTAGAAAACGGCCAATATTCTTTTGCACTCTGTTAAAGTTTCCAAGTACCTAGGTATATTTCAAAATAAATTTTGAAAACTTGAATTTTGAGTTGAATAATTATCAAACAAACGTTTCTCTGTTCATAGCCTACGTAAAATTAGTTTTTATTAACACACTTTAATTGCATGCCTTCTGCTAACGCCTTTTTTAAATCCGGAATTCATTTTCAAGTAAATGCAAAAAATAACGAAATAATACTTAATGCCACGCCAGATAAAAACCACATGTTTTTGTATGAAAATAAAAGATATGTTGAATGATATAAGCTGCCATTGCAAATCAAAACTTGGACGTAAGTTCTTTTGTTAATTATTTTAAATTGCGTATAATTCATGCATATTTCCAATTATTGACCACGCAATTTATTTGAAATCTATTTATATTTTTTTTCTAAGTGTTGACATAGATCAATTTATGTGACTCTAATTATTAGCGAAATCTATTGTTTGAGCACAGAATGAGCTTAATGTATACGTCATTAATAAAATAATTTCGGCTTAACGAATAACATTAATACTTTTTAAAAAAAAATGTTTTCAATTCAGAAGTAATTTCATAAAAAAAATGATAAAATAGTGAAAGACCTCCATTAAATTCTCTGATATTTTAAAATTCTTAGAGCAGTTTTGAAATTACTATAAATTATAATTCACTTACAAGTCAAAATTCCTGCTCCAAGCTCTATAAAAAAGAAAAAAAATCATTATTATATAATTATTATGGACGATAATATTTAGGTTTATTTAATACTTGCATGCTAGATAATAATTTGATTCAGATTTGAAATATTTTTTTTAAAAATTTATTCATTGGTATTTGGTATCCAAAAATAATCATAAACAATATTTTAAATTTTTCAAAAAATTGTATTACATTTAGAATTTTATTTTAGATAAAAGTAAAAAAAGTGAAGTAATTTAATTTTTATCAAGATTCTAAACGAAATTTAAAATTTATCATTAAAATAATATCTCTATTCAAATAATAAATAATTCGTCACTGAAAATAATTTGAAACGATAACAATAGCATTTCGTGGTATTTTAACATAAACATAATTATTTTCAAGATATGTAAATGTGATAAAAACTTTATAATATTTGAGAAATAAAACGAAATATTTTAAATATATTTAGGGGTATTTTAATTACCGAAGATGCAGCGACTAACAGACGATGTTATCAATGCTTTAAATGCCTTTTATATTTTAAATGCGGTTTGCTTTAGATAACATGTTAATTTCACATTTCAAACTTCATTTTAAAAATAAAGCACCTTTAGTTAATTGATAACTCAAGTGGTTATATTCATTTAAAATTCTTTAGAAAGAGTAAAAAAAAGTCAAAGAAATTTTAACTTACTGATATAGGAAATGGTAACCTATTTACACTAATGTAACTTACATAATATATTTGATATTGTTACTTCATTGAATGACAGTGTAAAAATATTTTTTAATTAAATTATCACTTATGGCTGTATTACACGTAACGATAAATCGACCGATTTATTGATCAACTACGACCTTTAATTTATCGGTATGTGTAATACAGGAAAATCGATCGATTTATTTATGAAAATAAATTGAACAATAAATTGATGAAATAGAACGAGTTCTATTTTACGTCGATTTTTTGGGGAATATTTGGTTACTTTTCTAGTGCCAGCTCTATAATATTTGACATTTCAAACTATATTTGATGTATGCAGGTTATAAGTTTTCATTTCTGTTTTTTATACAAAAATGACAGGATATCAGTGCTTAACACGTAGAAGAAGAATCGAAAATCTAAAAAGGGTAACGTTTGCGTTGATGGTCATTCATTATGTGAAAAACTAAAAATGTAGGTGATGGTGGGTGAAACCATGGTTTGATAAAACCAAGGGAAATTTTCCTTTGGCCGGGAATGACTTTGTTAACAAAGGTCCGGACCAGTTTAAATTATTTTTAAGAATGGATAAACTAGGTTTTGATAAACTGTTAAAATTAATATCACCATTACTTAAAAAGGAAGATGAAGATACTTTTATGAGAGAGTCAGTTTCTGTAGCAGATAAATTAATAATTAAATAAAATAAAATAAATATATCATCACGGCATATTACCCATTGCTGGGTGTGCCAATCTGCTTTGTACTCAGATATCGGTAATGATAAAATATTAGAGTTATTAAAATCTTAATCTCTTCTTTTTTTTTAAACCCCTCAACAGAATTAAATTCCAATTACAGAGTGGGTTCACATCACAAACATCCATGCCTTAGTGGGATTCGAACCCAGAACCCCGAGCGCACTCATGACTAAGGAGCGTTGCTCTAACCGTTGAGCCACCGGAGCCGACGTATATCCGCTTTTACTCATTTTTAATTATAAATACACTGCAAACTCTAACAAAACTAATAAATGAAACGACAGAAGCCAGAAATCTACTGAAGCGCCACTAAGTTAAATTCCAACCTCAAAAACATTCATAAAAGACATGAGAAGTTGGTAGCCTTGATTCCAACAACAATAAATTGATTGAAAATCGTTGTGTGTAAATTCTCAATATTTCTACGACAAATTGATCGATTTATCGGTCAATAAATTGAATCATCCTTTTTGAGTGATCACACAGATTCATTTCAGAGCAAATTTAAAAATCTGTTGTGGCCAGCACAATACCTCTCGCCATTTTCATTTTATGTTGCATAGGGCGCGAGCAGTTATGTAAATTTGGTGGCCTTGGCAAGCAGATATGGGGGGCCCGTGTCAGAATGAGAGCTAGTAATATACATAGGTGTCATAAGTTTTCATCCGAAACATTATGATTTTCCAAATCCAAGTGGATTATTTTCCTCGACAATGGATGACAAATAAACATCAGAATATTTTGAATGAAAAATTATGACATATGACAATTGTGACATCTATGTAAATAACTACTAGCCGTCATTCTGACACGGATCCTCATATCTGCTTGCTAAGGCTAACAAAGTCACATGACTGCTCGCGCCCTATACGTAACGAATTTAACATTTCTTGTATACACACAAATAATTGAAATTGTTTCTCTTCTATCGTTCTATGACAAATTTTATCCAACTATTCTAATATGTTCAAAATTCTTCAAATTCATTGACGGTATTAGCAGTATTTCTAAAGGATATATATAATATTAACATACCTGTAATTTAAATACATATTAAATTAATAATACAATAATATATATTAAATGTACTCATACCTCCCAGAAAAATCTGACACTGACATTTTGCATTTATTTGTCAATTACAAAAATTTGAATATCGCAACTGTTTTTCGGGCAACGAGATTTTTTACAACAGATTATTCTATATTATTATATACTATATCTCCATACCTGTACGAGATATAATAAAAAAATTAAATATGTCAGATTGAGAATTTAATTATCTTTAATATTTGTAGTAACAAATTTTCAAAAAATAATATTTAGAATTTTTCTTTTTAGAAACTACCACTTCCGGTTGTCCAATTGTTACCAGAACCTATTCAACTCTTCCCATTACTGTTAGATTGAGGAATCCGTAGTTATACAGGTCTTTAGTCTTATAGAATTTGAGAAATCGTGTCTCCAACAACCTCACACACACACACACACACACACACATCCACACACACACACAGACATCATTGTAAAAATGTTAAAATCGGATTCTATGGACCTTAAATCGTGCTTATTCAATAAAATCTGGATATGCGATTTTTAGCATGAATCCAATACCTCTCTTAGCGAGAGGTAAAAATGGCTAACGACAATAGGTTTTCGAGCGTTTTAATTTATAAATGTGGGGTTTGTTGCATCAAAGGAAATATGATTTTCGTATAAAAGCATATAATGACCCACCATACTTTTGAAAACAAAGAAAATATGTTACATAAAAGATTTGTTTTAAGTAAACATACTTCATATGTTACCAAAAATTTTTTTTTACTTCTATATGATCCATTTTTAATGTGCTGACTATAAGACTCGACAGTACATTATTTATAAAATAAAATAAATTAATTTGTATTGGTCTGTATATGATATTTGACGCTAGATGGTGTTTATATTATTCAAGTTGTTTCCTTGATATAATTGTTAAACCATGATTGAAATGGATCACGATTAAACTAATCAATATTCACAAAATCACAATCACAGTCCGAAGGAACACGGCTATTGTTTGGCACGGCGTAAGTAAAATTATCTTTATTTCGCCCGCTCCCATTTCAGTCAAACCAGTACGGCCACGCAATAGGTGGTTGTGGAACGCCCTTTTTATCCTTTACTAACCACCGGAATAGAGAGAAATAACCCTTCCTTCGCTATATTGACCTAGTCGGTAGAATTGTCATTTGTTACATTGGTAGAAAACGCGAAGATTTCGTCTTTTCTGTAAAATAATGAAGGACCCAATTACGTTGGTTGATAAATATATGCAACGATTTGAGAAGAAATCTTGAATTATACTGACTATAAAAATAAAATCTAATGTTATTATTTGAATACGTTTTATTAAATCTAGAAAAGGAAAACTATTGACAATCGAGTTAGGCTGTCAAAAACAGTGGCATGGATTGTAAATACTGGTTACCAATTATCGTTTGTTCAGTTGTGTAGACATAGAGAATGATTATTGTAAAATCACAAACTATACATTTGAGTGCAACATTTAGTTAGTTTTGGTGTTGCGTTGTAATTGGACGGCTGTTATGATAATGCCGGGGCTAATAATACAAATTGAGTTGGTTGCGATGAAATATGGCCGGTAATCCATTACGGTGTCGGCAAATTGCTTTTATCAAGGCCCACTATGTAAATCATAATTAAAATATCGCCGCAACCGCAACGACGCGTCCGCCGCCATAACCGCCCCCTCCACTACCCCACCGCCGCTAGAGTACTTTGTTAATAATTGAACGTCGGGTGCGATTAGCGAGACACCTATAGCAAGCACGACCAAACACTCGAGCGGCACACACCAACGAAAACACTAGTCTTTTCTTCCAAAATTGAAAAGAAAAATGTATTATTCAATTGTATTTAAAATGATACAAACCTTTTAGTTTTAGTTCTGTTTATTGCTATAAAAACCGACGTTTCGGCAGCATGAACTGCTGCCTTCTTCAGGGAATAAACAACAAATATATAGATAAGCAATAGGTAACCATGGTGACAAATTACAACATATTTAATATAGGAAGCCATGCCCGAATAAGTTCTAAATCGTCACAATGATTATTATTCTTGGTTTTGAAAATCTCAATGGTTTCTCTAATTAACCTGTTGTTGAGGTGTGTTGGTCTCGCTAGTTCGCTAGTATTTTGTTTCTTCGAATTTTATACGGTGGAATTCTTCCAGGGCATGCTCTGCAACTGAATTTTTTTCTGGCTGATTCAATCTGATCGAACGTTGGTATTCATTCAATCTTGTTGAAATAGTTCTACCAGTCTGGCCTATGTAAACTTTCCCGCAGACACATTGAATCTGATAAATCCCTGATGACTGAAAAGGGATGACGCCTTTTACTTGTCTGAACATATGTCGAATTTTGCCATATGGAGAAAACAAAATCTTGAATATTTGTCGACCTGGCGATTATTATTATTTAATGTATCCAAACGCGTTGCGATTTTTCTTTATTCATTAATCTTATGCAGGCATTGTATAACATTAAATAACAGGTAGTGCCTTAGCTCCCTGGCTCTATACAAGAACCGCCCCTGGCAGGAAATTGGCCTACTGAAATTTTACTTTTTCAGAAAATATCACAGTTAAGAGCTGCTGGTGTTGTTTTAGCCAGATCTTCTTTTGTGCATTCTTCTTTTAAGTTGGCGCACGTGAGCAGGTGGCCACAATGACATAAAGTGTACATATTTACTCCATATTTTCCTACCTGACTTCGCAGGCGACTTTCCACATGCGTCATTACATGGTGGTAGTTTCTCATTATTGCTTTATATTCTGGCTTTAACGTCGCATCCCACAATTAGCGTCTTGTTGCATTTTTAGTTTGTGTTAGAGGATGCGCTGAGTTGACGAAACTGTGTCTGAATTTTAGTCGAGATAGAGCAGGTTCTTGGCCTAACATTGGGTTCCAATGTTCGTGTAACTGTGTTTGGAGCGCTCTAGCATACTTCGTCGAAAAATAAAACGCCTTGAGATACTAACAATAATTTCCAATTATTGATCCCGAAAGTTATTTTAAATATATTTATATATTAATATAAGTGTTGAAATAAATAGATTAATTTATGTTACTCGAAATATTAGTGAAATTTCCTGTTTGTGTGCCCAACACAATACCTCCCGCCATTTAATTTTTATTTATTTAAATACATATACCTAAGGCGTCTCGTGGCTGCGTGCCTGAATGTCTGGTCGCGAATCTGGGAAACCCGATTCAATCCCTATACTAACACCAAATATTTCTAATTTTAAATGGCACAAAATTCCCCTAGTGTGCACTCTCCACGCCCGTGAGGCGACTCTTGGCAAACGCCCGCACAATACAAATATGTCATTATCATTACCGAAATCTGTGTACACAACAGATTAGCACACCCAGAAATGGGTAATATGCCATGATGATATATTTATTATTGTATTTATATAAATACATACATACCTGCATATTTACTAATGCTGGAAACTATATGTATATTAAGTTCCTTTCCATATAACTATTGTTCTATTTACAATTTTCTTTTTAAAACCTTACTATTATTAATTTGAAATGATTATTTTTTGACAGTGACATTTATCTGTCAGTTACTTACATTTGAAATATGAACTGTGTAACTAATAAATTGTGTTTATCTTTAAAACAGACTCCGGGATTTATAAAATTGATTATTTTATTAATTTATCTATAAAATATATAGAAAAATTATTAATACATGCCTGTAGAAAATTCAATAACCTTTAATTTTTATAATAACATGATCGCGAAAATATGACATTTAAAGGTATTTTTGGAAAACTATTTTGAAATTATAGTATAGTGCGATTTCCGGTTATTCGATTTATATCAAAATCTAATGGCTTCTTCCCATATTAGAATAAGGTCGTTAAGAAAAAGGGTTCGGAAATTTTAAGGGCGTATAGTATAGACTAACTAACCGTTTCAAAGATATGAGCTATTATAAAAAAACAAGTTACTACATATGTAATCAAGTTTGCTGTGATTAACAGTAAAAACATATCCCCATTGCATTAAGTCAGGAGACCTGAGAGGTTATGCCACTGTGCCTCCTCATCCTATCCATCTTCTACTGTACCTTTGATTTAAGTGTTCCCTAACCATAACAGAATAATGCGGTGGAGCTCCAACATGTATTATCCACATATCAAACCTGTCGTTAATGGGCACATTCTCTAACAATCCGGGTAAAATATTAACCAAGAAGTCGAGATATGGTGGTCCTGTTAGTCGATTCGGTAAAAAACTGGTCCTATAAGCCGGTCGCCTAGAATGCCCCAACCATATATAGTACATTTCTGAAAATAGCTCATATCTTTGAAACGGTTAGTTTGCTGACCCATATTTATTAGGCTTTTTTCACTTATTTTGGTCTATACTATACACCCTTGAAAATTCCGAATTCTTTTTTAACACCCTGTGGATCCCTTTCAATTCAAATAAAGTTTTATAAAAAATATATGGTAGAGCATTCCATTGTGATACTTGTACAAGTAGTAAAGAATTATGAAATATTTCAAAACCTGGAAAATTCTTGAGAAAGAATGAAAAACGTTTCTTCCTTTATGTGTAAATTTATAAACAAATTGTCCGCTCTTTGTATACCAGGCCCATATTATTGGCATACGCGCACCGCGCGTAGTTTAATTAACGTGTTAATTAAATATGAAAGCTTCATTGTATCAACACCCTTCCGGGCGGCGCTGCTATCAGCCTTCCGGCTCCGGGCGCCATGCTTCCTTCCCCCACTTTTCCACCTTCGGCTTTCTCCGCCATCATTCGGCTTCCCTCGGCCTTCTCGCCTCCTGCGATGCCGGCATGTTTTTAAAGTTAAATTGAGTCTGACTTGATCCTGATTAAATTTAATGAACGTGCGCTGCAAAGAGAAGTTTTCGGATTTTACTCGGAGATAATTTTCCGTTGTTTTGTTAGAGTGTTTAGGGAGTTTCTGCTCGGTACTGTATAAAGTGGATTTTGCTTAATGTGAACGTCTAACTAGAAGGCGAGGCTTGGCTTTTATTTAATGAGCCACTGAAGTTTGCCCGCAAATGACAAGAAATTTTCACTTAATTATTTAGTTGACTACGCTACGTTAAATAAGTTACCAGTTTTAACGATTTATACATGGCTGAGGGGATATTTGTATGAGCTTGTTAAGATAAAATTAGCAGTTCTAAAATGTTAACTAATGTAGCTACATACTTACGAGTGTAAATGTGAAGTATCAAATAATGAATTAAAAGTACAGACAAATAGCAATATAATCGACCGATTTCTTGCTGGTTGATTTCAAGAGAGGAGGATTATAAATTATAAAAAAATCAATCAGAACTCATATTTTAATTAAAATGATAGATTTTAGTTTTATTTCTGTTTATTTATTTAAATACCGACGTTTCGGCAGTATTAAGTACTGCCTTCTTCAGGGAATGAAGAACAAATCAACAAATATATAAATAAATAATAACAAAAACATTAGCAACAAGTAACCAAGGTGACAATTACAACATATTTAATATAGGAAGCCATGCACGACTAAGATCTAGACCGTCACAATGATTGGGTTATTACTCTTGGTTTTGAAAATCTCAATGGCTTCTCTAATTAACATGTTGTTTAGGTGTGTTGGTCTCGCCAGTATTTTTGTATCTTCAAATTTTATACGGTGGAATTCTTCCAGGGCATGCTCTGCAACTGAAGATTTTTCTGGTTGGTTCAATCTGATCGAACGCTGGTGTTTATTCAATCTTGTAGAAATAGTTCTACCAGAGGAAGATTGTGTTCTGTCATTTCTCAGTATTCTAGCTTTGACATTTCTTTTGGTTTAGTTTCGTAATTGAGTTTAAGTGGACATTAAAGTTAAGTCAATTTTGCTCCAACCACGGTAGGAGACGGACGTGTTTAATTACGCCCCGTAGTGATTATGTAATTTCATTATATTAATAACATGATAGTGAAGTGTAGTTAGGTAAAGTGAAGTATAGTGATGTGAAGTGAAAATGTGTGTGTGTGTGTATTAAGGATTTAGCCGATAAAGTAATTTAGATTAATATTTTAGTAAATAACATGACAGGATAGGATTTATTTCCAGACGGTAAATCGAAATTGGATAATAGAACATAAGATGATTGAAATGATCGGCTTTAAATTCGATTACATAATAATTAAAGATAACAATAAATTTAATATTATGGGTACATTTTATCTACAATCCTTTTAAGGACTTTTTCGCTTTCGGATATTAATTTACTTTTCAGTTTTACTATTACTGGATTAGGTGTTAACAATTACTCGAAAGTTCAGACATACAGCATTTATTCTTACTATAGCAAAAATGTAATACATTCAGCAAACTCAAGAACCCAGTGGACAAGAACGACAAATCAAACGTGGTTTATAAAGTTTATTGTTCCACTGACAACTGTAAAGCCACATACGTTGGAACGACCAAACGTTATTCGAAGATCCGGAGGAGCGAACATCGCAGAACAACACGGCAAACAAATGTTCTCTGGCTGAACATTCCAATACACTAAAATACACTTTTGAGCTGGATAATTTCAAGATTTTAGAGGAAGAGCAGAATTACTCCAAACATATGTTTCTTTAAATGTTACATATCAGGGATGATTGCAATAACATCAATGCAAGAACTGAGAACAAGGACTTAACAGCGTATATTTTGGTGTATTGGAAAAGTTCAAAAAGGAAAAGGCAAATTTCAGGCCAAACTGAGTTTCATTAATTTCCTTACATTTTATTTAAATTTCTACAACTTGCTACATTATTATTGGTGTACAGACGACCAATAGAGTCCGTATCAATGATGTCACCAGAATCCTTACACAGGATATTTCCGGCTATTTTCCGTATTATTCGGTTGTCGTTTTTTAAAATTAATAGATGTGTGTATGCACTCTGAATTTTTTGTACGATGTTTAATAAATTAACTGAATGTTTTGTACGAATGTATTTTGTGTACATGAATTGTAACAATTTGTAAGATCTTACTGTAAGTGTGATTATGTCCATGTTATTTTGTATGTATTACATTTTTGTTGTATAATTGTTGTAGACCCTGAAGAAGGTGCAAGGTGCAAAAACGCTCCGCTTTATAAAAAAATATGTACCATAATACCATCACAATAGTTCTTCTGTTCATTGGAGGAATTATGGATCAAAATGGTATGGCATCTCCTTTATTCTCCGCATTTAGCACCTTTAGATTATCATCTTTTCCTTAATCTTGGGTCATTCAACTTTCGTAATAATTTTGGCGATCGTTAGGATCGAAGCTGGGTCCCCAGATTCGCGAACGGCCAGGGGACTCTATTATTACTATTTTAAAATACCGGGTGTAACACAAGCGGGCCATTGGCGTGTAACATGGGAAACAGTTTTCCTTGCATAAAAGTGGCCTGTTCATTTTAGACAATAATGCTTCAAATATGTTTTGGACAATTAAATTCTGCATGCAATTTAGTAATCATATTTTATTTTGCATATTCCGTAATCGAGATATGTTATAAAATTTACTTTTTTATAGTTTTAGCCATGGTATTTAATTAAAATAACATATAATTGTAATGACATTTAACTTATCTATCAAATTGTCTGTATCTATGGGAGTCATTAATATTGAAAATGAATAATCATATACTCGAAGAAAAGTAACAAATTATTAAAAAGTATTATTTTGATGCAAATTATATTTTATAATTTTTGCCAGGTAAAATGTCATTTTGTACTCGCCTAAGCAACGTCCGAAACATCAATTTCCCAGGTCTTCCCCAGTTAAGTGACCGGGAAATTTTGGAAAAAAAAACACTTTCCTATTTCTAAAGCATTTCTTAAAGAACTATATTTATAATAAAAAAGTATAGTATCTCAAACACTTGTTCGCTTAATAATAATAAGAGAAAATGGTGAAATATTGAATGAAATTTAATTTTAAAATAATGAATTTAGTGCATTTGGTTCACAATGTTGGCAACAAATTCTGCGGGAGCCAGCAAAACAGAGCATTCGGGAAGTTGGCAACACATAACCAACAAACGTAATGTAAATTGTAACAAAACAAAAAGAAATTTAACAAGATTATTAAGTTTAAATCTGCTATATACTTGGTTAAATAATAAACAGTTATTTAAATACCATGATTAACACTGCATTACATAAAAATAAAAAATTAAAATCATTGAAATTTAAGTTTGACACATCACTCTGAAATTAGCTACAAAGTCAGTGCATATGTGTAATATAACGTAATAAACTATTCCCATATTAAACGCCTATGAGTCACTGTTCGTGTTACACCCGGTATAATTATTATTATATAATAATATATGTACGCCTCCGACTTCCTTGCAAAAACCGCGGAAGCCCCCAATCCAAAACATTTACATTTTTGTTTGACATTTAGTGAATTAGGTCGGAAGAAATCCACTTTGCATCCGTAATAAAAAGTCGCTTAAATATGAAGACTCCGGTTCTATAATAGGTTAGATCTCCGCCATGTTTAAACAGGGAATAATTAAAAAATGATCGCCGCAATTTGGTCGACGTTAAACTCCCTGCTAATTAGAGCCCAGCAGGTTAGTGCTAATTGCCATTATAAAGTTACCTGCCTGACTCGACTCCCTGCATGCTTGCCAACTGCTGAATATTTAAACTCCCTGGTGATTAGGTTTTTCTTAATCTTTTTAATTTCTTCCTTTTAAACATTTGACCGTCTTTTCACAGTTTTAATTAACCATTTATGAATATTTCACCTTTGGATTTTACCTGCACAAGAAATTTTCCCTCTTAACTGAGGTTTTCAGCATTTATCTTGGCCAGAGCTGGGACCAGAACTCGAAAAAAGTATTTAAGTACTAAATACAAAATACTTACAAGAAAAGTATATAAATACTAAGTAAAGTAATACTTTAAGTACTTTTTTCATCTACTTACAGTACCAGTATTAAGTATTTTTTTATGATATCGGTTAAAATAGTACAAAAAAATATCGAATTTGGGTAGGTATATAACTTTCATCTGATAAGACAGTTAAAGTGGCCCACTAATTTTAAAGTACTAAGTACCTATTTAAAAATATTAGTACCTATATTTGTGGAACAAGTGAAGAAGTCTGTCCACATGCGTGTTAAGAAAAACTCAACGAATATAAAATGTTTAAAATAAACTCCATAAGACATGCATTGCATTTTACGGATCGATATTAAAAGTCAGATTTCACATATTGCGATTAATGTGTGTAGCTACTACTTCACGCATTGGAGTAGAAAAATTCTTTAAAGTACAGTACTAAGTACTGATTTTCAAAAGTAGTTTAAGTAAAGTATTATAAATACTGGATGCAGGCCCGGCAGTTGGTATTGAATCCGAGTGGGTAGTTGACCTGAGTGGGGGGTCCCCGCCGTAAATTCAAAAGTAGAAATTCGATCATATTCATTAATAAGTATGAAAAGTCAACTTAAATAATGTTACACTGACAGAATTGTAACAATGAGCATTTAAATATTGAAATATAACAAAAACTTTCTTTCATTTTGTTTAACCATTTAACAACTATTGTTAAATGATGTACAGTGAATAAAAAGGGATATTGACGGTTAGGAAATGAGGTATTTCTGGAATTCAGCATTTATGAAACATTTTACTCACCCAAAATCCCGAGTGGGTACTTTCCCCACTCGGAGTGTCTCGAGTGGGTGCAACTACCCACTGTACCCAAATTATCTGCCGGGCCTGACTGGATGTATTTAAAGTAATACTTCCAGTACTTTTACTTTAAGTAGTTCCCAGCACTGATCTTGGATGAAGATAACATGTCATAATCTTTTTAAGTTTTATCAGGTATTCTTCCTACATTCCCTTTATTTTAACGATGAAAGGGAAAGCAAGTGTGACGTGAATTTATTTATTTTATTTAACTCCACTTTTAATTTCTCCACTATTAAAAATGCATAATAGCATTATATCTGTTGTTATACTCGTATCTTATCAGGTATAAAACGTAATTAACATTTTTCTTTCATCTATACCTATTAGCAATGCAAGCTAATCCATCAATTTGCCGTGGAAATGTTGTTCCGATGAAGAAAAGTAAACGTAGTTAAGTTAGTGAAAGGTATACAGGGCGTTCGCTTTCTATGCGGGAGGCACGTTGTCGACATGGCAGACTCGGCGCCACCGATTCTGTCCAACATGGTATATCCATTACTCGACCAGGTAATTAAAACTCCGCGTTGTTTGTTTGCTTTCAGAACAAGAAGACAACCGAGTGACATCCAAACACTCACCACTTATCCGTAGACTAACTCTGACACGACGAAAAGTTTCACGTTTAGTGATCAGGTTCGATTTAAGCACAACAAATGATTTATTATTACTGTAAGTTTTTATATTATAACTTATAATTTATACGTATAAAATCTACCGGAAATTCTGCAATTATGTTCTTTTTTGTCAATTTGTATAAATGGTTGTTTAAAGACAGCTTTCAAGTGAGGAGATTTAAGAATAGGTTTCCTGTCTTAATGTGGGTGAGAACAAAATACTTTGAGATGATAGGATACGAGTGTCATTAAAGGGGTATAATTTAAGGGTTGTACTTGAAATAGACAATTTTAAAATCACTTCACTTCGAATGTTCTTCCATAATGATTATGTTTTTGATTGTATCTTTCCTGGTTGTATATTGTATTTGAAACTAAAACATCTTTAAAATAGTGGCTATCAGAAGAATATAGTAAAAATTTTCAAAGATGTCCGATCAAGGTCATCTACGAATTGTATGAATTAAGATTTTAGCTCCGGCCATTCCATCAAAGTCAGTAGCGTCGTTTACTTAGTTTTTATAAGGGTACATAACATACTACTGTTATTTTATTATTATAAAAATATATGCTACAGTAGAAGCATTCAAAATTCAAAATAAAGTCAACTGGTAAGTTTATTAGCGAATGTAAAAACAAATACATATGTGAAAAATAAAATACTGACACAGTGTTAGTGTAAAAAAATCCGATGTGACCAGCACACTACCTTCAGTCAATCCCGTGTATTATTTACAAATTTCATATATAAATTTTCTTGCAAAAGATTCTAAATTTCCAGTAAAATTATTTCAAAAACAAACTATGCAAATGGCACTTGACACGGACATCTTCTTCTTCTTTAGCTTTTCTTATTCGTTAGGGGTACCTTTTTATTTTCTTTTTCCATTCATTTCTATTTTTCGGATTGTCCTCATTACTTCATTCGTTTGCTTTTCTTTGAAGCCTTCCGTAAAACAGTCCTTCCACCTTATCTTTGGTCTTCCTCTGTTTTTTCCACCTTCTACTAAGCTATTCACTCTTCTTCAACCATATTTTTCATCTCTCGTCATGACATGTTTAAATCAATCTAATCGTCTCTCTTGTTTTCTAGAAACTTTTAATACTCGAGTTATTTCTCTTATTCTTTCATTGCTTACCGTATCTTTCCGTGTCTTCCTCAACATCTATCTCAACATCCTCATCTGCTACATTAATTTTCTTTTCATTGACACTGACGTCTGTCCACCATCTGTCAGTTGACCAATTATAACCAAAATCTAAACTAATAAGTCTGAATATGGATGTAAGGAAGAGGAATACGTAGAATTGTAATTTTTTGGATTCTAGTATTGGTGATATCGCGGTCGAAACCGTGGTCACACACACACGCTCACACACACACACACACACACACACACACACACACACACACGCACACACACATACGCACACACACACACACATACAGACATCATCGTAAAAATAGAAAAATCGTATTGTAGAGACCCTAAAACGTGCTTATTCATTGAAAACACACCACCGAATTTTTTGACCAAAGATACCTTTCTTACCTAGAGGTGACGGAAAGTAAAAAATCTGTTGTGGCCAGCACAATATCTCTCGCCACTTCCTTTTTTTGGTTACATAAGTATAGGGCGCGAACAGTAATGTTACATTTTTGGGCTTCACAAGCAGATGTGTGGACCCGTTTCACAATGATAATTAGTAATTATGTACATAGATGTCAAATGTTAGAATTTTTCATTAAAAATTTTAAGATTTTCTAAATTTACGTCAATTTATCACCAGGAGTTTAAAATTTACTTGTATGCCTTAGATATTTAACATTTAATTCTGCTCCACATGGAATTGGAAAATCACTAAATTTAGAATGAGAAATTTATACATAATTACTAGCTATCATTCTGACATGGGCCTCCGTATCTGCTTGTCAAGGCCAACAAAATCATATGTATTTAACATTTCTTGTATACTCTACACCAAAAATTCTACTTACGCATATATCTATTCCATATATATTTAGATTGTTTAATTTTAAATTCATTTTTGATGAAGAAATTTTGTCCTCTTCTAATTTTTCGAAATGTTTCCAATTCTATTAATACATTAAGAAATAATATAATGTATGTACTTCCCAGAAAAACTCTTCAGTAATGTCTTCGGATTTCTGACACTGACATTTATCTGTCAGTTACAAAAAAATTAAATTTTCAACTATTTTCCATGGCCATTCTTTCGGCTGTAAAATTTATTATAACATTATTTTACATATTATATTTCTTTTATCTCTAAATCTATAGAATATATTATAAAATATTTAAATGTATCAGAAAGAAAATTTATTTTTCTTTAATATTATCAAGAAAAAAATTCAAAAAATATTATTTAGAAGATTTTTTTTCAAGAATCTTCTACTTCCGGTTGTTCAATTGTTACCAAAACCTTTTCAGATCTTCCCATGAATGTCCGATTGGGAAATACGTAGTTAAACAAATTTAAAGTCTTATAGTTTTTGAGTAATCGTCCTTCCAACATCCTACATACATACACACACACATACATCCACACACACACACACACACACACACACACACACACACACACACACACACACACACACAGACATCATCGTAAAAATGTTAAAATCGGATTGTAGGGACCTTAAAACGTGCTTATTCAATAAAATCTGGATATGCGATTTTTAGCATGAATCCAATACCTCTCTTAGCGAGAGGTAAAAAAGAACGTTATTCGTACGGCTATGAATTATGAATCAAGGTAAAATATCTGAATTAATAAATAAAATTATACGTTACAGCAAAGTAATGTAAACAACGAGCATCGTTTTGAAATGGAATGTCCTGCTAAATTAGTCGAAACAATCCATACTTATCGAACACGTTTGTAGTCTGGAGATGTACGCCAATTTGTTAATTCGTTCATGACACTGATGACCTTGATCGGACATCTTTAAAAACTTACTGCATCTATTTCTTCCATTTTAGTGCATTTTAATAAAAGCTTGTTTATACATATTTTCAATATTTCTGTTTGAGAGTTCAGTGAAACGTGAAAACAAAACTTGTGCCTGGGTAGTTTTGAAACATAGACTGTGTATTCTGCAACATCTCGTGTTCATGTGACTTTTATTCGTTCTTAGGGTGCTCCCCGCAGATCGCGTTAGCGTAATTGACTAACAGCGGAACCGTATCGTTTCGTGGCATCTTCCCAGGCGCTTGGAGTTGGAGATGGAGGCACCAGCACCGGCCGCGCGCTGCATTGTGGGTAAAACAGGCGGTAATCGAATTGCGGACGGCGCGTTATTTCATTTGCTAGTGCTGTTACGTTACGTTACGTTGCCCCGACGCGCTACGACTATGTCTGCTGCTTTATGTTAACATCCAAGGGTAGCAAAGCAATCCTTAAGGGTTATGTGATAATTACAGATCACTACCCCAATGCTTCGTTTAATCATTTTTATGGACCTTCTAACTCTATCAATTTTCGGAAGAGCGAAATAAATAATAATTATTAGCTATTAATGTCTCCAGTAGACACACTGAGCCGTAGTGTTTAACTGATGGAACAGCATTTTTTTCTTCTTTAAAAGCTGTATTTTTTGCAATTTCTGCCTTCATCAGTAATGACTGTTAGTGAGATGACGTCTGGTAATCGCTCGCGCGGTACGAATATGTCATCATTACCTATCAAAGGATAATATGCCGTGATAATATACAGTAATTTTTTTTAAAGGTGTCCGATCAAGGTCATCTGTATCATGAACGAATTAATAAATTGGCATACATTTCCTGTACAAAGGCTATAAGAGTGTGCGATAAGGATGGATATAACACGCTTGTCTTTCAAAAATTCATATTATTTCGACTAAGTTAAGACATTCCACTTTAAAACGATGCTCGTTGTTGATAATACTTTCGCTGTAACGTAAGTTTATTTATTAATTCAGATACATTACCTTGATTCATAGTCGTACGAATAACTCAATTTTCTGTCAGTATCTTACTTTTCACATATTTGGTTTTACATTTGCTAATAAATTTACCAGCTGACTTATTTTTGTATGCATTTATTGTAACACAATATTATAATAATAAAACAACAGTAGTATCTTTGTACCCTCATAAAATGAAGCAAACGACACTACTGAATTTGTCAGAATGGGCGGAGCAAAAATATGAAATCATAAAATTCGATGGTGGAAATGATTAGGCAGAGGACTCACGTCATCAACCTGAAAAAACCTTATAAAAACAAATATAACTTGTAGTAATTATTAGTTGTTATTTATTTTTTAAAAAGAAGAGAATAAATATACTAGTATTAAAGAAACGTATAATATGTATTAATTAATTTACAATTATTTCCAAGTCAATCCTTATTCCTTTTACGGAATATAAAATTATTTGACACAATATGATCATTCTCAGTAGTGCCAACGTATGGTACGAAAATAAACTATAATTATTTCAAATAATTTTATATTCCGTAAAAGGAATAACGACTATCTTGGAAATAATTGTAAATATTAATATATACATTACTTAATACTAGTTTTTTCTTCTTTTAAAAATAAATAACACCCAATAATTTCCACAAGTTATATTTCATTTTATAAGGTTTTTTTCAGGTCGATGATGTGAGTCCTCTGCTTAATCATTTTCACTATAACCTTGATCGCATATCTTTCAAAAAATTTACTGTATTTATATTTTCAAGGTAGTCGATGAACATAATTCTATGACTATTCCAAAAAAATAGTCGCCGTTATAATCCTGGCCGATGAAATAGTCTTTACCTTCTTCGGAGCAGGTTAACTCTTCGCAATCCACTGTTATGATTGTTCCTTTATCTCTGGAGTGTAGTAGTAGATTGAAGTTTCACAACAGTTATAAATCGATGTTAAAATTCTGACTCGTTTCGCTTAAATCGCTCCAATAGGGTTTTGGAAATGTTCAATCGAATGAGCTTTTGGTCCAACGCTTTCTCGTACTCAATTCGTCATGTAATACATGATAAACGCGTTGCTTTAATATGCTCACAGTCTATATCTACTCGTATAATCCTAATTCGAGGGTCAACCAATATCATTTGGTGAACTTTTTCGATGTTATCGGTAGTGGTCGCAGTTGTTGGGCGGCCCGAATGCTTATTATCAACCAAGCTGGTACAACCACGTCAGCCGTCCATCTATTTACGTTGGTAAATAACGGAGCAGAGTCCCTGTAAACAGCATCTAACTTGGCTTT
Source organism: Harpalus rufipes (assembly GCA_951394225.1). Classification (NCBI taxonomy): domain Eukaryota; kingdom Metazoa; phylum Arthropoda; class Insecta; order Coleoptera; family Carabidae; genus Harpalus; species Harpalus rufipes. The sequence goes on from OX596274.1 coordinate 77,280,988, forward strand.
AAATTGTGCCGACGTATTGCCTTTTAAATGCAAGAATTTAATCATGGCACGATATTCGACTTTTTCTGTTTTTACAAAAACACTGACATCGACTAGCACAAACAAATGTCAAACAATTTGTGAGCCTCCAAAATGGCTAAAATTTTCAGAGGTATCTTTCAAAACATGTACAGGTGGAACAAATTCGAGTTTGTTATATGAAAAATTTTCTTATTATGCACAGTATTGAAAATTGATGTAGTTCTTTATGGGCCAACTTTTTGAGACAACATTAATAGGCACCACAGGAATTTTCTATCGCCTTTCTTTGAGCTAAAGGCTAAAACTTGTATTTCGTTATTTTTAAAATACCCCATATTGCGATTGTTATAAAAGATAAAGAAAAATGTTTAGACCATTTTTGTACTGTTTTTTTCGTAGAATAACGTGGTTTGATTAGATTTTTTCAAAACTTAACAATTCTCGAGATATAACACAAACATAATAGTTTCTAAATGGAAACATATGTATGCTGGAAATAGTTTCTTCTTTTTTCTTATTTTATAAGCTCTTCAATGATGTATAATAAGACTACATTCTTTTGTTTTAAATATGAGTAAAACATGATTTATTATTTTTTTGGGATGAAAAAAAAAAATTCATTAATGTTGTCTCAAAAAGTTGGTCCATAAAGGCCTACATCAATTTTCAGCAACGTGCATAACAAGAAAGTTTTTCACAGAAGGAATTCGAATTTATTCCAGTCTGTACAATAATTATAGTACCAAAATTGTAGTACCAAAACTGTTTTAACGAGTAACCACAAAGTGGTTAATTTTTAGCAACTGAGTAAATTTTTACCTTCCATCACTTTTAGGTAAGGAAGGTATTGTCTTTGGTTAAAAATTCAATGAAGAGTTTTTAGTGAATAAGCATGTTTTAGGGCCCCTCCTATAATACGATTTTACCATTTTTACGATGATGTCTGTATGTATGTATGTGTGTGTGTGTATCTGTGTGTGTGACAAAAGTTTCGGATCGCATAACTTCAATAACCACGATTCCAAAAATTATATTTTTTCGTATTCCTCAAGTTTACATCCAGAAGAACAACTGATTAGATTTTGGTTATAATTGGTGAACCGGAAGTAGCTTCATTTGAAGATTTAACAATTAAATTTGATTTATTGACATTTAACGTTATTATAATTTAAAGAATATATTATTCTCTATACGATTTGATTGCATTTTATACTTCATATTCAATAGATATAGAATTAAAGAATTTAAAAGAAATTAAATTTTATAAATCAGCCAGCTATGCAAAACATGGAAATTACTAATATATATATTCATATAATTCAAATTGACAGATGTCAGTATAAATAGTAAGTAAATTAATGTGGCAGAGATGAGGATGTTGAAGTAGATGTTGGGGAAGACACGGAAAGATAGGTAAGGAAATAATTCTAGTGTTACAAGTTTCTAGAACGGTACAAGCGAGATGATTACATTGGTTTGAAAATGTCATGAGGAGAAATGAAGAATATATTGGATGAATGCTTAATAATGGAAGGTTGAAGAAACAGAGGAAGATCAAAGATAAGATGGTAGGACTGTATTGCGGAAGACTTGATAGAAAAGGAACTGAAAAAGAACGGAACGTAAACATAAATGAGTGGAAGAAGAAAATAAAAAATAGCGACCCTAACGAATGGGAAAAGCTAAAGAAGAAGATGTTAGTGTCAAATGCAATTTGCATAGTTTGTTTATGAAATAATTTTACTGGAAATTTAGAAACTTTTGCAAGAAAATTTATGTATGGAATTTATATATAATACAGAGGATTGACAGAAGGTATTGTGCTGGCCACAACAGATATTTTATCATATAATCGTGGAAGCGTGCCTGAGTGTCTGGTCGCGAATCTGGGGAACTGGGTTCGATCCCGACCGACGCCAAATATTTCGAATTTTAAATGGCACAAAATTGACCCCTGTGGTGTACTCAACACGCCAGCAATGAGTTATTGTGAGGTGACGCATGGAAAACGCCCGCACAGTACAAATATGCCATCATCATTACCGACATATGTGTAAAAAGCAAATTGGCACACCCAGCAATGGGTAATATGCAATATGCCGTGATAATATATTTATTTTAGTTAAATAATAATTTAACAACTAAAAATCTTGCTGAAATTAAATCACTGAGTTACAGAATAGGCTCAATTATTTTTTAAATGTAGACTTATTGAATCAGAATTCATGTAATCAAATGTGTCCAATACTTCAGTAACTACTTGCTCAATAAACTTCGAAACGTTTTACCAACAATTCTTTTTGGAACATTCGATTTAGTTCAATTAATTAATTAGTGGGAAGTCTGGTCCTCTATTGAGTGGTCGCAATTCACTTAGCGATCGGCCATCAGCTCTCAGCGTCCGTGTCAAGTAACCGGCGTCGACTTCTAATCTAATCACTGATCACTGGCAAACACAAACGACAACCACAGGCACAACACAACTAGATCGAAACCAAGACATTGCCGTCTGACTAGACTGGCCAATGTCACAGAGTGTAATGCAACTAACAGTAATGTCGCACTAAACGAATGTTACTTGTAAAAGGATTTCAACTCAATAAAATTAAAGAGAGACCATACGATGACAGTACTTGTCCATAAAGAATTGACAGCTAATTTAAGTTAAGGGATGTTTGTCTTACCTCCATTTGGTCCGACGGTTCTGGAACCACGTTTTGACTTGGGCGTCGGTCATTTTGAGCGTCTTGGCGAGGGCAGCGCGTTCAGCAGACGCTAGGTACTTTTGCTTGTGGAACCTCTTCTCCAATTCTGCGATTTGTAAGCGTGTGAAGGAGGTACGAGGCTTCTTCCGTTTTGGGGGTGTGCGATTTTGGTAAGGGTGACCGATGCGACGCGCCATTGGAAACGTTGCTGAAACAATCATAAATCCTATTTACAGATTTAATATGTAATGAAACATTTTCAATCATATAATCATTTTGTATGCAATTTTGAAAAATTGATATTTTTCTATTATCAAGCCTGGTAAACGCTCGTATTGCAAGAATATGTCATCATCATTACCGATATCTGTGTACAAAGCAGATTGGCAATATGATGTGATAGAGGACTTCACGGGCTTAATTTTTTTTATTCTACCCGGCCCGGCCCGTTGTATTAAGGCTACCGCTTCAACATTTTGAAACGTAATACGCTGTAAAATTTATACAAACACTCAGGGTTAGATTCTATCAAAAATGTTCTCCTTTTGATATCCCCATCATAGTATGACCTAATAATACTAATAGGCAGACAAATGCTTTACGTATGATGTAAAAATATATTGATTGAACCTTCCAACTAAGGGTTAAGAAATCTTGTTTTACAACATTAATAGGGGAGCATTATCTTTAATGCGACGCAGTTTTTTAATAAATGCCTTGTCTCATTTGTAGGGTTTCATCAAGTCAAGTAGCTTGATGTTTTTGTAAATTACTTGCTTTTCAAAAATTCATTACTTGACTTGACTTGATTTTCTATCGTTACTACTTGACTTGATCAAGCAATTTCAAGCAATTCGAGCTACTTGATTACGAACCGATTATGTACGAAAACGCGCGAATTAGTAGAATCGTAACGCATATGTTACGAGTATATATGCTATGCTGATTCACTACTGCAAGTACCTGTGCAGAGGTTTAAAGAATTCAACCAATATTGAAATGTATACTGTATATTATAATAACTCGAGAATATTTCGACAAAATTTGAAGTGCTAATCATTATTATTAAGATAACTGTAGATAGTTCTACTATATATTCCAATAATGAATGGATTTTTTAAACCTCTTAATATCTCGGAGAAAAATAAAGTTCCAAAATGTGCCAAACCCGAATGTTATTTAAATGGGAAAAATCAAAAGCATTTAGGCATAGTCAAATATTAAAATTAAGCGGAATCATTGCCAGTAATTTTTTTTTTTATTTATTTGGAACCATATTAAGCGTCGGCCAGGTTAAAATTCGACTTGCTCCCTTTGAAGGTCAACCGTAATACATACGTATACTATAAATAGTTTATGTTAATTCATATATTATACTTTTAAATTTGTTTTTAATTTTTAAATTTGAATGTATGATTTATTTTTATGAAAAAAGTCTATATTTCAAGGTATATTATTGATATTGTTATAAAACATAAGGAACTATATGAAAATGAAATGTAGTCTTGAAGAACTACTTGATTTTTTCACGTAATTGAAAAATGACTACTTGATTTTTCAAGTACTTGAAATTGTAACTATTTGACTTGACTTGACTTTCAGCTACTATTACTTGACTTGAGCTTGGCTTGATTTCTCGTCAAGTCAAGCCGTGAAACCCTATTCATTTGTCTATGAACGATATTAAATCTACTTCCCTGATCTCCCAGCGTTATTGTATACTTTTCTGCTAACAAATGCCCAAAAGTCTTCATTCAGTCTCGCCTGAGAAACATTTGCGGGATGATTCTCTCTCTCTCTCTCTCTGTTTTCTATAAAATGTCGGCTCCATAATGCTCTGCAGCATCTGGAGATTCGCTCAAGCTGGGTCGCTGTCTATTTGATTATATTATTTCTTTTTCGAAATTTTAAATCATTTCTGACCAAAGTTCTTTTAACAATCATCTTTAAAATTCCAAGTTGTCGAGTTACTTGGTGCGCGTGCGATGAAATTGACCACTTTGAATTTGAATGAGTCTGCTGATTCTATTTGGGGGCAAAAGTTAGGGTCGTCCATTTTATGGTAAATTAATACATATTACACCTTCTTAACATTCCCGTATAGTTTGGTAAATAGTCGTCTGTTCAATATTTTGATCCCCTACAACGTTAATAATTTCACGTTACGATATCTCTGTGCAACTAACATAGAGATATATTTGCGTATTGCGAGTTTGTATAACATCTTTCAAAAGTTTTTCTGGGAATTTTAACATGGTATATTATAAAACAACTATTATGTATTTATTAGCCCATTAGACCTTATTTAATAATAAAATTTGGAGCGTAATTTTATTCTCAAAACTTTTGTTACACACGTTGGCATTAAAAGGCCTCTTTTGTTATAGTTTGTGTCACGAGAAAAAACAGTTAAGAAAAGATAGGAGCTAATTTAACCTTGTCTCTGATTGGTTCAAACACACTCGGAACATATTTCTCCATCTCAACTTTCGTCATTAAGGACTATAACGGACGCACGAACGAAAAACAAAAATGAAAAGGTGCCTATAAAGACCGGCGTCCATTATTATAACGGCCGCTGGCCGTTATGGTTTATAACAGGCGTCTGCAATTAAGAATAAAGTATTTCTAAAAAAAAATCACAGTATCGTGAAGAGCTTTATGGTATTACGAAAAAATTTGAAAGTCACACGACCGATATGCAAATAACGGATTCGGCTTATTATAAACCTCGGCTGTCGCCGCGGGTTACAAACTTCAGCCGCGTCCATTATTTACTTTGTATCGGCTTAATGACGTTAATAACTATAACCTAATAAATATTGTCAGTGAATGATTTCTTCTAAACTTTAGACTCGGATTAGAACCATCGAAAATTGGATTTTATAAATACTAAAAAATAATTTAGGTACTGTCGTTATGTAAAATGATATATAACTCGAATATAAAAAGTACCTATTTTGTTTCCTTACGTAGAAAGGTTTAGATGTTATTATCTACTATGGTTTCCAGATTATGAGAACATTTCGATAATTAGTGGATTTGCAGGTTTAATCGATTTTTTATACTATAATGTAGGAAATAATTCTGTGGCTTACAACTAATCTATATCCTGTACGTAAGTATACTTATACATAGCTGCATTAGATATTTTTATAGATATCTCTCAATGGAGCTTCAGCAGAAGGTGTTAAATTTGGATCAATAATGTAGAATTAATATAGAGCTGAGTTGTAAATTATCGATATAAAACTATCTAGCAATATATCAAAATAATCCGTGTTGATTACAACAATTAAATGCTTCCATTAAAATATTTTGGTTTAAAAACAATGTACTTTACATATTAATCATGTGAAATTTAAATGTGTTGATTACAACAATGAAATGCGTAACAGTACAATCACCAATTCAATCAATAATAAGCATTGATATAGAAAAGTATTAATATTTATCAAAATTTTAATTTTATTTCAACAATTATCATTAAATGAATATTAAATAATATGTTATCACTATATTTGAATTTGGCGCCGAATTTTGTAACTAAATTCATTGTTTATCATTGTATAAATTAAGCTTCTGGTTACTCTTTTCTCTCGTGAAATATAGTATAGTGGTGATTAGTTTGTTGTTCGCGACATTTTTTAAATACTTTTATAATTTAAATAATATCATGTAATGATGTACTTATAGATAATGCTAACGAGTAAATGTAAACAGTAAGCCCATATTTAGATTTTAGTTTAAATAAGTATATTACATGTGTCATTCTCGTATACATAATACATATTACAAAGATAGATAAGGTATTTATGTTTAATAACGCGTTCACGAACGTATGTCATTTGCATTAATTATTCATCAAACATCAACGCTTCGGACACATCTGGATCAAACCGTAGAGCTACGGTTTACCCAACAACTTACTCAAACTAACTCCCACAAAACAATGAGAATGAAGCCAGATTAAATTATTTCTAAAACAACTACTTTGTTGTAAATCCAGCTAATTAGCTATTCCATTAATTATTATATCAATACCTTGATAAGTTTTTAGGTGTTTTTCAAATTGAAAAAAATCTGATGTGGCCAGCACAATACCTTCCGTCAAACCTGTGTACTATATATAAATTCCATACATAAATTTTCTTGCAAAAGGGTTCTAAATTTCCAGTATAATTATTTCATAAACAAACTATGCAAATTATACTTGACATCTTCTTCTTCTCTAGCGTTTCCCATTCGTTAAGGGTCGCTATTTTTATTTTCTTCTTCCACTCATTTGTGTTTTGCGTGTCGTTCCTTTTCTCTCAAGTCTTCCTCAATACGGTTCTTCCATCTTATCTTTGGTCTTCCTCTGTTTCTTCAACCTTCTATTACTAAGCTATTAATTTTTCTTCCAATATATTCTTTATCTCTCCTCATGTTATGTTCAAACCAATGTAATCGTCTCTCTTGTATCTTTCTAGAAACTACCGTATTTTTCCGTGACTTCCCCAATATCTACTTCAACATCCTCATCTCTGCCACATTCATTTACTTCTCATTGATACCGACATCTGTCAATTTGAATTATCTGAATATATTAGCAGTTTCTATGGCTATGCTAGCTGGCTGATTTATGAAATTTAATATCTTTATAATTCTTTAACTCCATATCTATTTAATATGAAGTATAAAATGCAATCAAATCGTATAGAGAATAATATACATATTCTTTTAGTTATAATAACCTTAAATACCAATAAATCATATTTAACTGTTAAAATCTTCAAATGGGGGTACTTCCGGTTGACAAATTATAACCAAAATGTAATCAGTTGTTCTTCTGGATGTAAACTTGAGGAATATGAAAAAATTATAATTTTTGGAATCGTGGTATTTAAGTTATGCGATCCGAAACTTTCATCACACACACAGAAATACATACATACAGACATCATCGTAAAAATGGTAAAATCGTATTATAGGGACCCTAAAACATGCTTATTCACTAAAAACTCATCATTGATTTTTTTGACCAAAGACAATACCTTCCTTGCTAAAGGTGACGGAAGGTAAAAAGATCATAGCATAATTTAGTTGTGTTAGTAATTCCATGACGTACCAATTCATCTCTGGTTTGTTCCCATCATTGTAATATTTAAATAGAAATGTATGGGATTTAGTTTCGACACCGTCGGAAGGTGTAGGTAATAGACAACACGTGAATTTCATGTTCATGTCTGCAATTAGGTTATTCTGCTGTAAAGTTATGTTTGTGTTGTTGTAGTTACGATAAATTACACTTCTCCTTACAGCACTAAACTTAACGAGCCGTTTGTCTTAAGTGTCAATGAAATGCGTTTTTTGACACCGACGAGGGAACACCAGAGAAGAAATTACAGTTTTGTATTTTACAAACGGTTTTTTACAATTTTTCTTCTTTTTACCTTCCGTCACCTATAGGTAAGGAAGGTATTGTCTTTGGTCAAAAAATTCGGTGGTGAGTTTTCATTGAATAAGCACGTTTTAGGGTCTTTACAATACGATTTTACTATTTTTACGATGATGTCTGTATGTGTGTGTGTGTGTGTTCGTGTGTGTGTGTATGTGTGTGTGTGTGTGGACCGCCTTTCGTGCACGATATCTCCAATACTAGAATTCCAAAAATTACAATTCTTGCGTATTCCTCTTCCTTACAACCATATGCAGACTTGATTAGATTTTGGTTATAATTGGTCAACAGGAAGTACCCTCATTTAAAGATTTTAACAGTTTTTCTTGAAAAAATCAGTTAAATGTTATTATAACTCAAAGAATATATTATTGTCTATACGATTTGATTGCATTTTATATTTGATATTCAACAGATATAGAGTTAAAGAAGAATAACGATAATAAATTTTATATAAATTTCATAATTCAGCCAGCTATGCTAACTTAACCATAGAAACTGATAATATATTCAGGTAATTCAAATTGACAGATGTCAGTATCAATTAAATGTAAATCAATAAAAGAATACGGGAAGTAACTCTAGTGTTAGAAGTTTCTAAATATAAGAGAGACGATTACATTGGTTTGAACATGTCATGAGGAGAGATGAATATATTAATAGAAGGTGGAAGAAACATAGGAAGACCAAATATAAGATGAAAAGACTGTATTGTAGAAGACTTGAGAGAAAAGGAACTGAATGAGAGAGAATACATGAAGTTGGAAGAAGTATGAATCTGATGTTGAATGTTGATAAATCCAAAGTGTTAGTATTTGAAAGAAGTAAATTGGTGACTGAGTGCAATGTGTTGGTGGATGGAGTGAAACTGGAGCAGGTAAATGAGTTTGTATATTTGGGTAGCATGATGTCGAGAGATGGTCGAATTGATCGAGAGATAGAAAGGAGAGTGAGTGCGGGATGTAAGGTAATGGGTGCTCTGGGTACGTTTGCACGAAATATTAACGTATCAAGGGATGCTCGGTTGAGTGTATATAATGGAGTGCTAGTGCCTGCTTTGATGTATGGAAGTGAATGCTGGGCATGGACAGGGAAGCATAAAAAGAGAGTGACTGCCGTGGAAATGAGGTATTTACGTGGTGTATGTGGGTATGTCAGACGGGATCGCGTGAGGAATAATTTGGTGTATGAAGAATGTATGGTTAGCAACAATGTGATTAAGAGAGTTGGTGTGAGTCAGTTGAGATGGTTTGGGCATGTGGAGAGAATGGCGAGTGAACGGCTTGTTAAGCGTATATATCTTGGTGAAGTTGAGGGTTTTCGATTGCGTGGCCGACCAGTGTGTAAGTGGATGGATGTGATTGGTAGGGTGCTTAAAGAGAGAGAGTTTCCAAGTGTGAAGAGAAGAAGAGCATGTATGAATTCGATTATGAGTGTGGCCGAGGCGAAAGAAGTCTGCTTAGATAGGAATGTGTGGCGAAGGATGATTGTTTCCTAACTATTATTGTGATCCGGATGCGGTATTTCGCTACCGAAAATCGGTCACTTTAATATGTTAAGAGTAAGGATTTGTTGTATGATTGATGTTGTTCTTATTGTTATCGGGTTTGTGCGAACCCACTAAGTGGGACACGCGTGTTTTTATGTATGTATGTATGTAATGAGGACGACACGCAAAACAAAAATGAGTGGAAGAAGAAAATAAAAAATAGCGACCCCCTAACGAATGGGAAAAACTAAAGAAGTAGAAGAAGATGTCAGTGTCAAGTGCAATTTGCATAATTTGTTAATGAAATAACTTTACTGGAAATATAGGATCTTTTGCAAGAAAATTTATGTATGGGGCGCGTGCAGTAACATGACTTTGACCCGTGTCAAAATGACAGCAATTAATTATGTCCATAACTGATAAGTGTTATAATTTTTCAATCAAAATTTCATAATTTTCTTATTTGATGTGGTTTGTTTGTTATCAGGAGTATGGAATTCAGTTGCCGAGAAAGGGAATCATAAAATACCAAAAAATTTAGAATCTTTTGCAAGAAATTTTATGTATGGAATTTGTACATAATACACAGGATTGACGGAAGGTATTGTGCTGGTCACATCAGATTTTTTAAAAATAAATAACACTCAATAATTTCTACAAGTTATATTTCATTATATAAGGTTTTTTCAAATTGATGAATTGCGTCGTCTGCATAATCATTTTCACTATACGCGTTGAGCTTTAAACATTCCCTCGTGCTACAATCTTTTAATTATGCCCTTAGTACATAAATAACTATTTTTCTGCCATACGTAATTGTAGGTATTTGGTATCTAGAATTGTATCTTGCACGAAAATACTTCGTACCTTCATTTCGTAAAAAATAAAATTTGAATTCATTGGGCAATAGCATTTTTCACTTGTCGACTACATTCTAATGTTGATATGTTTTGCTAAATTTTTATATCTTCTACTATACGCCCTACTTCTTTAAGACGCCGAGACATAGTACTTCGGCTGACATTGACAAGGTTTTCTATTCGAATTTCTTTCGAAGTTTCCACAGTAGTTTTCTTGGATCTGCTATAGATTTTAATTTAATTATTTTATCAGTTCGCTTTGTTGGTTTACGGGGTCTGTTGTATCTTGGCTTGTCAGCTAATGATTTTGTCAACATATTTGGTAATAATTCTATTTGCTGTGCGCTGTGCTTTTATCGATCATTAGCAAGCCGGCTATCTCACGAGAAACCTTTCCTTGCCGAGAAAAGTTTATTACAAATTATTGTAACTGAAAGTGGGTGTATTTCACAATTACGTTAGACAATAACTTAAATTAATATTAAATTGGGAATTTCATGACAAATATAAATAAAGAATACTTTGAAAAACAACTTGGCTCGATATTTTTGAGCACGTTCAATTTCGTATTTTGCTATAAAATACAATGAAAATTAATTTTACAAAATGTCAACCAAATTAATTATAATGTAATTCACATTCCTAACAGATGTGTAATATATAAACATACTACAAAAAAAAAAAATGTTCTTTTATACAGAGTATAACAGAAATAAGCACATTAAATTTAACCAGTGATAGAATTCGTCGAGAACAACAATATTTATTAATAACTTTTTTTTGAAATCTCATTTTTTTAGCATTCCCCCCACCCATAAATTAAGTAGTCGTTTAGGTGTTTTCATAATAATTATGGTCCAGTAGCAATAACAATGAAACAATTGTTTTTGACAAATGTGAGTTGTCAACTTTTTCAAATATATTTTGACAAATAAATCGATTAATAATTATTATAAAAGTTATAATCAGTAAAAATGCCCGTCGTTACGGATAGCGAGTATACAGATATTGTGCTGGCCTATGTTAAAGCTGAGAGAAATGCTGCCAAAGCTCAGCAAATTTATTTGGACCGTTTTCTAAATTATTATCTTCCAAACGTTCGCACCTTTTTATGTGTATGTAAATAAAATAAGTATTGATTCTCAGCCAGGTTTTAGTACTCGAATAATAGCACTACAACAAAATGTCACATATGACAATTTGGAGGATATTGAAAAAAGAACAGTTACATCATTTCGTCGACACCTTCAGAGTGTATTGACAATGATGTTGGCCATTTTGAACATTTATTGTGATTTCATTTAGACCTGCATCACTTTTAATCATCTTTATGCGTTTTCTTGTTCCGTCAATTGTAGAGTTGTTCTTGGTCGACTACATCCTATAAATGTCCTACAATTTTTAGATTGTCTATTCGTTATAACATAAAAATTTGACGTATGACTTTTTTTTGTTATCTTAGTCGAGGTATTCTATTCTATCTTTGATCTTTCCCGATTTGTGTTGACAAATTCATTCAACCTTTCTTTGTATTCAGTTGCAGTCACAACGGAAACAATTGGTTGTAGACGCATGCGCAGTCCATTTTGAATTCAACCATAGGCGTGTAATGAAATATGTAATAAAACTTTGAAGAATTTTAACTCAATATCTAGAAGGTTTACAAGAAAAAGTTATTAAGAAATATTGTTACACTCGAGGAGTACTATCACTGGTTAAATTTAATGTACTTATTTCTGTTACAGCCTGTATTATAATAGATAAAATAAGTTTGGCTCAATACTTTTGCACGCCACTGTAAATCTTTAGAAAATAAAATTGCTACTAATTTTATTATGTATTTTTATCCCGGAAATATTTATTTTAATAGCTCTACTTGTAAATGGGATGTCTTATTACCGGGAAAGATTTTAATATGTTTTTGATAGTAATATAGCAAAAATAGCGATGTAAAAATAAAAATTATAAAAACAAAGTAACGTTATAGTAATTTTTACTTATTATTGTATCCGGGTATAAATTCCATTTTCAATTTACCTGCAATAATGCAGTCATTAGTTTAATAATTGTTTTTAACATGAAATGAACAAAATTGCCTATTAAAATACATCCTCTAAAATTTTAATTCAAATAACCAAATTAAAAAACAATTTAAAACATGATTAAAAATCAAAATAAAAATAATAATACTTAATTCCATTTTCCATTAAAAAGCTAGTTAGTTTTATCATTTTATTTAAAATTACATACTTTGATGTGTTGCAACAAAAAAAGCAAAAAATAATAAATAGATGACTATCGCAACATTGAATAATAACAAAAGTAAAACGGATGTTATTTACTCATACAATCAATAGACTCTACAAAAAACTCATTCCGATTATGATTGGTCAGAATCGACATGAAATAACAATTGCATTTGAATTAATATGATTTTTTTTATTCAGCCATCATTCGTTTTTATTCAGCCTGTAATTTAATCAAATTAAAATGCTAACAAATAAAACAAATTACTCCGATAATAATCGTTGAATGGTAGTAAATAAGTAGCTAGCGTTCAGCTGTTTTACAAAACAAAGGCCTAACTCCTCCCCTTCAGAAATAAACTTTAGAGGAATCATTTTTCGTAAGGTCGAATTTAGCTTGCTCAGTCCGAAAAATTCTATTATAAGCGGCGTTCCCATTGGTCGGCTCACTAATGACGATTTCACGTGAGACTGTCGACTGTTCGTCGGTAAAACAGAAAGCTGTAATAGACAATTGCGAGTAGCTGGCTAACGCGTAACTGATCATTTTTATTATAAAATTCATGATGGCTGCTCTAATTGCAGTAGGCTGGGGTTTTTATTCTGCTCGGCCCGATGTTCAACTGTTTCGTGGTCGTGCTTCGTTTGTTTCTTTATGGGCTGGCTCTCTGGAGCGATGTGTTTTTGTTTTGATACAGGATGGTTACTATTATGATGATAACATGATGCTTTTTGTTTTTTGTAACTGCAAGGTATCTGTTTCTTGGAATAAAGCAGTATGTTATGTTATAAAAGAAGAGCAACTGCTATTTCTACAAATTATGATAAATAAGTATGTATTTCTTATAATATACTAGAAGAAATGGTTGAACTATGATGTATTTGTATCTTGCAATGATTATGGTTAAATAGTTTTTACACTATTTTCAATTTTATATATAAATGTAATTGTATATGTATACGTCTAATAAATATTTGTAGAATTCGTTACAAAAAAAATTGTATAACATCTTTCACAGAAGTTTTCGGAAAAAAATTAAATAGACGATTCTGTAGGTGTGTAGATTAAGGTAAGTTATTGGACCTGCTTATTAGTATAATAATTAACATATGACTTGCCTATTGAATCTTGGGCAAGTTTCAAAGTTTATTTTGTGTACCTTTTTAAAATCTTGCGCCTTAATTTTAATCATTTTGGGGCTCATAATTTGTCGTACACCTTCTTTGTAAGTAACGCCCAAAAAGTTTTTATAGATAATGCCTGAGTATGTTAGAAAGATTGTTTTCACGGGGTACAAATGGTATGTATGCACCCTGAAGAAGGTGTAAGAGTGCACCGAAACATTGGTATAGTAAGAATAAATGCTGTTTGACTGAACTTTCGACTAGTTATTAACACCAAATTCTTTAATTTTAATTTATCTTCTAAAGGAAGTTTGTTAAAGTTCGTTTTTAACAAAACATTGACACTATTCATTGCCATATTAATTTATTTGTGATTTGTCGTACCGCGAAACAATGCACTACAACTAAGTATTCATTTTAAAACTGAGCCGAAGTGGTACAATAAGTGCGGCCACACAGTGCTTACTAGACATGGCTACCCTACGCTAGTCATAGAAACATCACGTTGTCATAGCAACGTGGGGCGCCGTACGTTGAGCGGCCAAGGCTTCAGCGCAGCCAACCATCTCGCGTCTAATTTAAACGTTTTATATTTAACTATTAACTACCGTTACAGTACTACTGCTTAATGTTTTACTATATTGTTTATTTATTATATTAAAAAGGAAGTTATTTTTATCGTTTTTCAAAAGGGGGAGGGGGCAGCCATGCCGCCCCTGAGTATCGTTCATTCAATTTTTTCCGAAAACTTGTGACACATGTTATTAGACGTCCAGAAATTACTTTGGGAGTACTAATTTATTTGTTAATTTATTCACACTCACGGTTTATTTAAAAAAAAGCAAAAAATGTAAATAAATAATTAGTGTTTCTGAGTGAAAAATACGTAGTTAAAAGTATCAAGTAATTGAATCCAACAAGTTTTCTATTATCTCCGTATATACTTAATTAAAGTTGGTAACTCCAACTCCATAATTTCTAATTGTGGGAGTGATATTAAACACTTGCACTTAACGTCTGCAAGCGAACATATATTACTAAGTAAGGATCGTTAAGACAACAAGCACCTAATATGTTCCTTGGTTTTACCACTAGTTCTGAATTACTTATTAAATACAACCAAACACAAGTGCTCTACATGCATACGCGAATATTTACATTCATTTCAAAAATTTATATTAGTAATATTAATAATTATTATTACTTACTGCTACAAAATATTTTAAACTGCTCAAACATTTTAGCTTATAAATATTATATATCACAATTTGTGTATGCCTCCATAATTTTTATATACTTATCATAAAAAACGAACAATACCTAAGTGAAACAACTTAAACATCTTGTTCAAACAAATTTACAACCCCAGTTTGCTATCAAATTAATAAATACTATATCGCGTGAGATATAGTAATCACCAGTTGTTCGTCCATCTACCGGACACTTCCGTCCTTCTTTGCAAGATGGCGGCAGACATATTTACCCTTTCATATGCTCCAATGACTACTTATAATATTTATTTTTCATATAGTTGACG
Organism: Harpalus rufipes; assembly: GCA_951394225.1. Lineage (NCBI taxonomy): Eukaryota > Metazoa > Arthropoda > Insecta > Coleoptera > Carabidae > Harpalus > Harpalus rufipes. The sequence goes on from OX596274.1 coordinate 77,296,411, forward strand.
TGTGTTTCCAGTGAACGCGGAATTTATTTAGAAATGGAAGCCATGAGTATAATCTAATGTTTGTAATGAAAATGGTTTGTTTATTATTTAGTTTTATTTGTAGTTTATGTTTTATTAGACAATTGATATGTTGTACATAAATATCTAATAATTTTCCTATGTAGGTATTGGTAAAGTAGGAATGCATTATGTGGAATGAATATTTAAAAAATAGGTAGAATTATTGACATGGGTTTGAAATGATAATAGTTTTTCATTTATTCGCGATAATTACTTAATAAATAAACCATTTACGGTAAAAATTTTGAAAGATGTCCGATCAAAGTTGTCTACGAATTGTATGAATTCAGATTTTTACTCCGCCCATCATGACAAATTCAGTAGTGTCGTTTGCTTAGTTTTTATGAGGGTACGTAAGATACTACTGTTATTTTTTTATTATTATAAAAATATATATTACAGGAAAAACATTCAAAATTCAAAAATAAGTCAACTAGTAAGTTTATAAGCAAATGTAAAACCAAATATGTTAAAAATAAGATACTGACACAATGTCAGTGTCAGTGACTCTGACAGAATATAACGTTATACGTACGGCTATGAATCCAGGTAATGTATCTGAACTAATAAATAAACTTACGTTACAGCGAAAGTATTATCAACAACGAGCATCGTTTATAAATGGAATGTCCTAACTTAGTCGAAACAATATGAATTTTTGAAAGACAAGCGTTTTATATCCATCCTTATCACACACTCTTACAGCTTTTGCAAAAGAAAGAGATAAATGTATGCCTATTTGTTAATTCGTTCGTGATACAGGTGCCCTTGATCGGACATCTTTCAAAAATTTTACTGTACAAGGTTTGCCTTTTATATTTCGGGAATGGGCAACCCTAGTGCCGCCATCTGGCAACTGACGTCTCTATCGTAAAGTTTGACATTTTTGACGGTATACGTACTCAGAACGTTTTGACGCTATTTGTGTTGTTTACAGTAACATTTTAGTGCGATTATTTTTTTACAATTTTCGACGTGGATGAACTTAATTCTATTTTGGCGATGAAGCATCATCAAGGACCAGTGTTTATCGGTGGTTTATCGAAATCAATCGTGGCCGTAGTTCGCTCAAGGAAGAATTTCGTGAAGGTCGTCCAAAATCGGTTGTTGTTCCGAAAAACATTGATGCGGTGCGTGAACTAATACTGCAAGATCGTCATGTGACTTATAGTAAAATTGAGGTATCCTTGGACATTAGTGGGACCAACATACATTCAATAATCAATATTTCATGAAACATTCAATTCGCGTTGGACCCCACATAATTTGATAATCGCTCAAAAACAAGCTCGTCGATTAGTCGCAAGAAATGCTCAAAAAATTCGATCGCGGTGTTTCAAAATATGTGTATAACATCGTAACAGGTGACAGCAGTCGACTGTATGGGTTTTCCAAGGCGAACCAAATCCAACAAAAGTCGTTCGTGCTCGAAGTACTTCGAAGCAAATGCTCGCCTGTTTTTTCGGAAAAACTGGACATGTCTCAACCGTACCATTAGTGCAACGTAGAACGGTCAATTCTGAATGATACACAACCATTTGTTTGCCACAAGTCTTCGGAGAAATAAGGAAAACCAACCGCCGAAAACGCATCATTCTCCACCACGACAATGTGAGCCCTCACACATCGGCTCGAACAAGTAATTTTTTGAGCGTTCAAAACGTCGATTTGATGAGTCATCCGCCGTATATTTGGCACCCAATGACTTCTTTTTATTCCCGAACATCAAAAACATATTGCGAGGTCAACGTTTTCAACACTTGAAGAAGCGGTTGATGCGTTCAAAATGCATGTTTTGGAGATACCTCAATCGGAGTGGAAAAAGTGCTTCGAAAATTGGTTCATACGCATGCATGTGTATTGATCTTCATTGAGAATATTTTATTTATTATTAAATCTATCCAAAAGGATCTAGGATTCCAATTACAGAGCGATTATATGTATAAATTTACAAAATGGTACAAATATACAAATGAGTACAATAAAGAAATTATATGATGAACAATACTTAACGAACAATAAAAAAATATTAAACTAAATCTCAGATTAATAGATTATGGATATTTTTTTTTAATTTACTGAAAGAATCACTAAATATGTCTACATCCGTGTTACTATCATGAATTAAGATTAAATATACTGTTGTCTTAGTGGAGACTTCAATTCATAATTCTTTCTTGTATAATTACATTTGAAAGGTAGTTTTTTCCTATTGCAGAAACGTGCGGAACATTTATTGGTATTTAACCGAGAGAAACATGATCGTCTATTAGACCATTTTGAAAAACAATAAAGCCATTTTCAATGATAAATATTTGTTTTTGTTCTCTAATCCCGAAATATAAAATGCAATGCTTGTGTCCAAATATTGTATAAATGAGTTACATACAGCGACATGTAGTTTCAAAGATTTCAAACAGTTTGGTAAACTGTTTCTCGCAAAAAGTATCTTACTCACAAGTTATTACATTGTAAAGTTTGTGCGTTTCTACAAAAACGTCGTATAAAAATGTTTAATTATTATGTAATTGCTCATAAATATTTATTTTTCTATTTTTTAACATCCAGTAAATAATTTTCTAATATTTAAACAAGATCCTGAGTTAAAGTAAGTCACGGAAATCCTTATTAGTAAAGAGCTAGAAAGTTTTTTCTCTGATTATCTCAAATTAAAAAAATCTGTTGTGGCCAGCACAATACCTTCCGTCAATCCTGTGTATTATGTATAAATTCCATAGATAAATTTTCTTGCAAAAGATTCTAAATTTCCAGTAAAATTATTTCATAAACAAATTATACAATTTGCACTTGACACTGATATCTTCTTCATATTTAGCTTTTCCCATTCGTTAGGGGTCGCTAAGCTATTCATTCTTCATCCAATATATTCTTCATTTCTCCTCATGACATTTTCAAACCAATGTAATCATCTCTCTTGTATCTTTCTAGAAACTTGTAACACTAGAGTTATTTCCTTACCTATCTTTCCGTGTCTTCCCCAACATCCTCATCTCTGCCACATTAATTTACTTTTTATTGATACTGAGATCTGTCAATTTGAATTACATGAATATATTAATAATTTCCATGTTTAGCATAGCTGGCTGATTTATAATATTTAATTTCTTTCAATTTCTTTAACTCTATCAGCCGTATTCATAGTGCCGCTGTTCGAGTTTAAACCAGGTCTATCTCAAGTTTAACTTAGACCGGCACAAACAGTTATTCATAGAGGCAGTTTAGAGCTAGTACGAGTTTAAACCTAGACTAAAATTTAGACCTCTTCGCACCCTAGTTTATTGTGGGATTAAGTCAGTTGACAATAGTATGAAAATAGAATTTTGTTTAATGTAAATTATTGTTATTTAATATATATTTTTTGGTAAGTAGTATGTTATAAATAATTTCATAATAATGTTTACAATATTACTATGCCATGAATTTGTAGCTCATATTATTGCCTTTTAGGAAGTTCATGATGGATAATGAAATTTTGATCATGGTAATGATGTAGAAGATATTAAAAACCTCGTAAAAAGGTAGTGGAATATCGGAAAAAAGGAACCGGGTTTATTTAAATCATAACAATCTGAGATATTTATTAATATATCGAATACAAAAATTATAGGTTAGTAAAATAAAACTGTAATTATAAAGAGTTAATTAACAAATATAATTTGGTTGAAATTCATGTATGTTGTTATTGTTTGGTATTATTATGGAATGTATTCAATTTTTGAACAATTTTTAAAAACTCATTTGATGAAGTCGCATGTGGCGTACGAAACCGGTCGATTGAGATAAATAAATAAATTTTGATTGCAATCTAGTTATTTTTTATCATAACATTTAAGTTTTTTATTTAATTTAATTTATTTTTCATTTTCATCATTTCACATTTACATAAGTTTAAATATTTATTCTTCCCATCTCTTATTATGCAATTCTCTTTCATATTTAATTTGTTGTTAATTTCGGGGAACTGCAAATTATGTTCGTCTATATTTACAACAAATCCACCTTTTCTTGCAAATCCTGATGTACTAAAACCATGAATATGTGTTACCTCAATCAACATACAAATATTAATTTCGTAGTGAAAAGCTAATAAAAAGATATCAATGCAGTTTTAGTTGTAAGAAATCAGCGCAGTGAACATCAGCTGTCATCACAAAATTCAAAATTGTATTCACTACGCATGAGCAGTACATTGGAAGGCCATGGCCGACTAGATAGACTGGTTTAAGTTCGATTTACTTAGACCAGGTTTAAACCAGGTCTAAATTTGACTATGAATAACCATTTTTAGACCTGATTTAAACCAGGACTACCTAGACCTGGTTTAAACCTAGTTTTTCTCCTTTACTATGAATACGGCTGTATATCTATTGAATATGAAGTATAAAATGCAATCAAACCGTATAAAGAATAATATATTCTTTAAGTTATAATAACGTTAAAAGTCAATAAATCAAATTTAAATGTTAAATATTCAAATTAGGCTACTTCCGGTTCACCAGTTATAATCAAAATCTAATCAGTTGTTCTTCTGGATGTAAACTTGAGGCATACGAAAAAAAAATTTGGAATCGTGGTATTGAAGTTATGCGATACGAAACATTCCTCACATACACACAGACACACACACACACACACATACACACACACACACACACACACACACACACACACACACACACACACACACACACATACATAAAAATGGTAAAATCGTATTATATGGACTCTAAAAGTGCGTATTCATTAAAAACTCATCATTGAATTTTTTGACCAAAGACAATACCTTCCTTACCTAAAGGTGAAGGAAGGTTAAAATGGACAGGTTATTTTTGCTAAAAGCTCTTCAATTTTTATATGATCTATTTTCCTTGCGGTCAATTTAGCGACAACATATTTTCTTGTAAGCTTATTAGATGCTCAACTAGAATCGCTAAACACTGAGAACTATTTGTTTCGCTACTGTTTACCATTATTTTTAATACCATAATGATCCTTTTTATTTTGCCGAGCATTTCAAAACGACTTTTCATTCTGCTGGCAGTGGCAGCGGTGAAGAGAAGACAGCCGGTCTGCGTTTCAGTAGCACTGATTCAAAACACATTTTTTTGTAATTCACATGTAATTACGGATGTAATTATGTAAAGTAATTAGTCACGACAGCCCGAGAGGGAGAGAGAAGAACAGGAGACAAGGAGCGACGTATGGGAATGTAAAGCGAATGAGAACTCACACCAAGATGGGTTCGTTTACTATGGAAGAAATGGGAGACTTATTAATTGCATTTGAAGAAAAAAAAACCACACGATACCTCCCGCCATTTAATTTTTATTAATTTAAATACATACCTATGGGGTCTAGTTGACGCGTTCCTGATGTCTGGTCGCGAAACTGGGGATCCCGATTCGATCCCGATCAACGCTAAATATTTCGAATTTTAAATGGCGCAAAATTGTCGCCTGTGTTGCACTCTCCACGCCAGCAATGAGGCGACGCTTGGTAAACGCCCGCACGATATAAATATGTCACTATCATTACTGAAATATGTGTAAAAAGCAGAATAGCTCACCCAGCAATGGGTAATAATATTTATTTTTTATTTAAATACATACCTGCATAATTTACTAATGCTAGAAATTACGTATATTAAATTCCTTTCCATATAACTATTGTTCTCTTTACAATTTTCGTTTTAAAACATTATTATTAAATTGAAATTATGTATATTAAGTTCCTTTCCATATAACTATTGTTCTATTTACAATTTTCTTTTCAAAACGTTACTCTTATTAATTTGAAATCATTATTTTTTCGACAGTGACATTTATCTGTCAGTTACAAACATTTGAGCTGAAATGTGTAACCATGGAGTTGTGTTTATAGGAGATATAATTTTTATAGTACTTTCTTTATAAATTTAACCATAAAATATATAGAAAAAGTATTAATACAAACCAGTAGAAAATAGAATAATCTTTAATTTTTATAATAACAAATTATGAAAAAATAACATTTAAAGGTATTTTTTGAAGAAAAACTATTTTGAGCTTCAAGTAAACTGCCAATTCCGGTTATCCGATTGACACCAAAATTTAATGGGTACTTGCATAGAAATACATTGTTCAAAAGTTTCTGAATGATAGTATTTGAGTTAGAGTGCCCAGAAGATCCACACACACACACACACACACACACACACACACACACACACACACACACACACACACACACACACACACATATACATATATTATGGCTAGCACAATACCTCTCGCCATTTCCATTTTATGTTACAAATAATTCAAATAATTGTATCTACGAATATTCTTTCGTTCTATGACGATTTTTGTCCTAGTCTTCTAATTTCATTGACTGTATTCGTATTAGCGGGATATATGAATATTAATATATCCATAATTTTAAATATTTATTAATCGGTCACTTTAATATGTTTAAGGGTAAGGATTTGTTGTATGATGTTGATGTTGCTATTATTTTTGGGTTTGGGCGAACCCACTAAGTGGGACACGCGTGATTTTAAGTATGTATGTACCTATGTATAATATAATAAGAAATATTAAATGTACTTCCCAGAAAAAGCTTTCAGTAATGTCAATAAAACTGTTGATTTTTGACACCGAAATTACAAACATTTATCTAAACTAGTTTCCATGGAGTTGTTTGACCAGCGAGATTTATTAGAACAGATTATTCTATAATATCATATATTATATTTTTAAGTCTATAGGAGATATAATAAAAAATTGAATGTGTAAGATTGAGAACTTAGCGACCTTTATTATTTATAATAATATAAATTTTCAAAAAATGATATTTACAATTTTTTTTTTTAAGAAACTACCACTTCCAGGTGTCCAATTGTTACCAATACCTTATCAGCTCTTCCCATTAATGTAAGATTGAGGAATCCGTAGTTAAAAATGTCTTAGTCGTATAGTATACAGTACTTCCAACATCTATACGCACACCACACACACGATCATCATTGTAAAAATGTTATAATCAGATCTAGGGATCTTAAAACGTTCTTATTCACTAAAATCTGGATATGCGATTTTTAGCATGAATCCAATACCTCTCTTAGCGACAGGTAAAATATAGTTATTAATAATTTTATATGTTATTTAATGTTACTACAACAGATATAAAAAATGTAGATGTCCATTTTATTACAGGTTTATTTCTGAGTTTATATTTACTTATATGATGTCACTATGTTGATGATTATTGATGTTCTATATTTGTAAAGATATATTCGTGTTTTTAGAAAAGTAAAACATGTTTATGTTGAGCAAATGACTGTGTTTGTATTTACGTTTTATTCTCAAATGCCTGTATTCATTTAATATAATGTATGGATATACTGTTGATCGTTATCTCCTGCTATATTCATTTTGATTGTTGAGTTTCTCTACCTAAAATGGCGGTCAATATAATTGTGCTATAAGCCACATAATGTTCTGATTATATCATGATATTTTATCCATTAAATGGAATATTATTCATTAAACAAAATGAATACTTACAACAAAATGAATTTTAATTTTTGTTTACAAATCAAAATTCTCAAATCTCAAATATAATATTATTATTTAAGTTGAGGGCTTTAAGAGCTAACTACTATTGTTACTGCGTCCTATAAGATCTATTGGAATATGGTCCTAGTTTTTTGGAAGTAGTTCCAGAGTTTTTATGAAGCCAATTACTACTCCAGAAGTCAGTTTCCCGATCTCATTTACCGGGAGGTACCTTTTATCTAGCTGGCCACAGCGACACATTCACATACAATGTGTTTCGAAGTTTCTTCGTCCTCTTCGCAGAATCGACAGACACTATATTCAACTGTATAGCTTGTTCGGAGATATTTCGTTATGGCCCTCTCAGCGGGTCTATTGTTAGAGATTTAAGCTTGATTTATAGGGGTGCAAGGACAAGTATGTATTCAATATTTCCCATTTTAATTTTACTTTTAAAAATGAAACAGAGAATTTTGTACAAATATTATTAATGATAATGAAGCAAAAAAAAATGTTACATAAAAGTATCATTGTATAACAATTCGTCATTTAATTAAATAATGCAATTAACATCAGTATTGTCTTCTTCAAATGGTCGCCACATATTAAATACGTATATTGTTGACCTCAGTACGAAAGTTAGTATTACTACTGATTTTAAATTTTTGAAAACTCATTTATATACCTACTCACTAGGTATGCCTTTGGTATCTTAGTTTCCCTAATATATATTAATACCGGTCAAGGACGATTCTTCTCATTTTATATTTCTAGTAATAGTCAAAGACTTAATTTAATTTTGCGAATTCATTACTATTTCAAGTAAATCTGAAATACGTAATGCGCACAGAGATTAGAGATTTCCGAATTTAAATATTTTGCAATCCTACCCTGAGCGCCAACAGGTAGAATCTCTTGCTGTGTGCGGTTCACCACAGGCTTAGTAAGTTAAAGCCATAACGAAATATCTTTGAACAAGGTATACCAATCTTACATAGATGGCATTGCAGAGGACAATGACCAGGAAAGATACCTGTCATAGTTCGAAGGTCCTTTTCGCTGAGAGCTATAATAGCTCTTTGGCATTTTTGACGACAGCTGCTTTTCATTGCCTAGAACTAGAAACCCACCACAAAATGACGTGGTTGTGTTTGGCCAGTTGTTGTAGGGTGTTCATGCAATTCCAGAATAGCTTTGACTCACAAGCACAAGTGAAGGCACCCAGTGCCTTTAAAGCAGCCTGGCTGTCTGATATTATGTCAAACATAATAGGGTTCTTCTCTATTTTTACCTTTCGCTAAGAGAGGTATTGGATTCATTCTAAAAATCGCATGTCAAAATTTTAATAAGCACGTTTTACAATCCGATTTTAACATTTTTACAATGATGTCTGTGAGTGTGTGTGTGTGTGTATGTTGGAAATAATGCCATGGAAACCAATTGAAAAATTAAAATGTTTGTAACTGACGGATAACTGTGTGAGAAATTCGGAGACATTACTGAATACTTTTTCTGGGAAATACATACATATATTAATAGTTAAATATTTAAAATTATAGGTACCTATATTACATATAGAGTGTTTGGCGTACGTCCGGCACCACGAATATTTCGTTTATTTTGAGAGATACAAAAAAATGTTAATAAGCAAAGTTAAACTAGACAAAGGGGCTCATAAGACGATCATTGCAGAAATTTTGTATCACTTCCGGTTTTAGCGGAAATGGGTACAACTTTAAAACTAGCATAGGGAATCGGAATTTTTATATTTTTTTTCAGAATGTACATAAAAATTGCTTCACAATGAGACCAAATTATCATAGTTTTACTTTAACCATTTCAAAATGGCGACCATTTATTCTTAAAATATGTATTAATAAAATTCCATACAAAATAAAACATAGCAAGCTATGAAAACAATTTTATTATCTTATAACAAAAGAAAAGATTTTACCTACATTTGTGATAGTGACAATTTCTTGTAATAATTATATAATTATGGCTCAAGTGAATTACACAAATGAAGAAATGGTTGTTATTATTTTAATATTCGGAGAATGTCAAAGAAATTCTGTTAGCGCACTTCAACTTTATGGAGAGAGGTATCCTCACCGACGACAATCGAGAAGACAATATTTTAATGAAGTTGTTATGGATCATTTAAACTGAAAATCGACGTGCAAGAAGAGGAAATGAAGTAGATAATCATCGAGATGAAGAAGAAGAAAGAATATTAGGTTACATTAATTACAATCCTGTGTGTGTATGTTGGAAATAATGCCATGGAAACCAATTGAAAAATTAAAATGTTTGTAACTGACGGATAACTTTGTGACAAATTCGGAGACATTACTGAATACTTTTTTCTGGGAAATACATACATATATTAATAGTTAAAAATATTTAAAATTACAGGTACCTATATTACATATATCCTTCAGAAATACTGTCAATCCCGACAATGAATTGGAGACATCTCGAAAAATTAGAAGAGTAGGACATTTATTCATAAAATGAATTTAAAATTAAAAAATCTAAATAAAGAATAGGCATAAGTAGAATTTTTGGTGTAGAGTGTAGCTATACAAGAAATGTTAAATACAATACTTATGTAACCAAAACCGGAAGTGGCGAGAGGTATTGTGCTGGCCACAACAATTATTTTTTTTTTAATGAAACTTTGTCCAAATTGAAAGCGACTTTTATTTCTAGAAAATCTTAATTGTTATTCTTAAAGTTGTAATATATTCTTTTTAATATTATGAGGTAGATGTTAAGTCTCACTAACTGATCTTGTTATACACATAAAAATCTGATGTGGACACCACACGACTTCCTTGTACGATTATTAAACTATACATATTTTGTTAATAAATAAATTACAAAATATTAATTTCAACTTCAAAACATTAAGATATATAGCGACCATAATCTAACCCAGTTCTTTTTAAAGAGAGTTTTGATTACAACAAAGAAATATTTGATTACAACAATGAATATGACTAATTTCACAATAAAAATATAATATTTGTTATTGTACGAATTATAAAATTGCACGTATTTAACGTAATTTGATATGAACATTTTTTTTACGTTTTTGTCCTAATCCATAGCATGCTTTATTACAAAAACAAAAAATCTGATGTGGACACCACACGACTTCCTTGTACGATTTTAAACTATACATATTTTTTTAATAAATAAATTACAAAATATTAATTTTAACTTCAAAACAGTAAGATATATAGCGACCATAAAGGGAGTTTTTAAAGAGAATTTTGATTACAACAAAGAAATATTTGATTACAACAATGTATATGACTAATTTCACAATAAAAATATAATATTTGTTATTGTACGAATCATAAAATTGCACGTATTTAACGTAATTTGACATGAACATTTTATTTTTATTTTTTTGTCCTAATCCATAGCAAGCTTTATTACAAAAACAAAAAAGTATATAATTTTTAAATTTACATATCTCGCTTATACAAAGGGCTAATTTAATAATACTTGATGTGCTAGACGCAGAAATTAATTCTCTAAAACTTTTATTTGAAGCATTTATTTCTAAAATCAAAATAAAATCATTTTATTCAAGAAAAACTGTTAACAACTTCAAGTAATGTACCACTTCCGGTTGACCTATTTTAACCAAAATTTATTATGTTATTTCGATTGACATAAAAGTCTTGTATACCAAATTTGAAAAGTTTTGGATTATATTTTAAAACAATTTTTCATTAAAATCTATTATAGGCTTCATGTAAAGTACCACTTCTGGAAATAGTGTAATTACCAGAAAGGGAGGTGCACAACTAGATGTTATAGGATTCCTAAATACAAAATTTCAACTTTCTACGGCTTACCGTTTTTGAGTTATGCGAGATACGTACGTACGTACGGACGTACGTACGTACAGACGTCACGACGAAATTAGTCAAAATGGATTCAGGGATGATCAAAATGGATATTTCCGCTGAAATCTGAAAACCGAAATTTTTCGCGATTACAATGCTTCCTTTACTTACGTAGAAGGAAGTAAAAATGTATAAATATGTGTGCTCAATAATTAGAAATATTTAATAAAATAGCAGAAATAGTAAGAATTTAAAATAGAATAGGTAGAAAAGGGTATTAAAATAGTGAAGGAACCCACTTGGCTGTTTTCAGAATATGCGTTATGATTTTGAAAATAGAAAAATATCGTGAATAGTACCAATACAGTTATTTTTGAAGGCGGTAGAAGGCGTGAAAATATATTTAATTTAAAAAGTTTAGTAAACTTTTCCTGCACGAAAGAGAGCAGTTAAATATCAGCGTCAATAGTCTCAGCAGTCCATAAACAACAAACTAAAAAAATAAAAATAAAAAATCCCTGAAAAAGTTGAAAAACCTGGCAGATAAAATCATTGAAACGTGTGAAAACTTTTCACCATTTACAACAAAATCAATACAGATTACTTTACGTCGGAAAATATCCCGTGTCTCTAGTTGGCTTTGGTAAGAGTATGAGTGTGTGTATGTGTGTGGGTGTAAGACAAGTGCCACGTGGAGGGAGGGAACAAGATGGCGGCCTCCCCCGTGGCCTGTAAAGTAATACACTCGCGAACCGCGGCTATATTAAAATTCTCTAAAGTTATGGTTGTAGACTTCAGTAAATGGTTGAGCGCGCGGCTTTTTATATGCGCGATGCGCTACCAGCCACACGTAGTTTGCAGTGAGAATAAGAGGCGTTCAGCAGAGGAACAATATTCTTCAAAATATGACAATTTTTTTAAATATACGAGTGTATCGAACTCTTCTGAACAATACGGATGAAATTGTATTTTAATAAATTCAGGAAAAATAAACTAAATAGAAATAAAATAGCTCAGAAGATACACAAAATGAAGCAATGGAAGAAATGAAAACATAACGATAATGACAAATCAAGAAATAAGTATATATAATAATCATTGGATAGAACAGAAGCAACTGGACACAAAATGAGGATGGATCAGAAAAATCTAATAAGAAATGCAGTAGAAGCTGTGAGTATGAACGAAAAAAAGAAGACAGGAAAACATGGGAAGCTAGAACTCGGAAATAAAAGTTAAAAAGTGAGAATAAATGAAAAGGATGGCAAGACTGAAAGAATTGGAAAGAAAGAGAGAAAAAATGAAAGAAAGAATGGAAGAAAGAAAAGGAAATCCTATATCCGACTATACGAGCTTCAGGGATATAGAGAAGAATAAGAAGAATTTTTAGCTATGCTTAGCTTTTACATTAAAATGACGTATGAAACATTTGCATCATAAAAAAAAATCTGTTGTGACCAGCACAATATCTCTCGCCACTTCCGTTTTTGGTTACATAAGTATAGGGCACGAGCAGTCATGTGACATTCTTGGCCTTGACAAGCAGATATAGGGGCCTGTGTCATAATGACAATTAATAACTATGTACATAGATGTCAAATGACAGAATTTTTCATTAAAAATTTCAAGATTTTCTAAATTCACTTAGTTAATTTGTTACCAGGAGTGTGGAATTTACATGTTGAGGAAAATAAACCACATGAAAATGGAAAACCACTAAATTTACAATGAAAAATTATGATATTTGACTTCTATGTACATAATTACTAGCTATAATTCTGACATGGGCCCCCATATCTGCTTGTCAAGGCCAACAAAGTCACATGACTGCTCGCGCCCTATTGTATTTAACATTTTTTGTATACCTACACTCTACACCAAAAATTCTACTTATAGCTATTCTGTATATTTAGATTTTTAAATTTTAAATTCATTCGATGAAGAAATTTTGTCCTACTCTTCTAATTTTTCGAGATGTTTCCAATTCAATGTCGGGATTAAAAGTATTTCTGAAGGGTATGTGTAATAAACTATAATTTTAAATATTTAACTATTAATACAATAAGAAATAATATAAGTATGTACTTCCCAGAAAAAATCTTCAGTAATGTCTCCGGATTTCTGACACTGACATTTATCTGTCAGTTACAAATGTTTTAAATTTTCATTTGGTTTCCATGACATTATTTGGGCTGTGAGATTTATTACAACAGATTATATACCTTATATTTATTTATCTCTAAATCTATAAAAGATAAATAAAATACTTATATGTATCAGGTAGAGAATTTACTCTTCTTTCATAAGCAAGAACAAAATTTTTCAAAAAATAATATTTAGAAGATTTTTTTTAAGAATCTGCTACTTCCGGTTATCCAATTATTACCAAAACCTTTTCAGCTCTTCTCGTAGTTAAACAGATATCAAGTATTATAGTTTTTGAGAAATTATCCTTCCAACCGACCCACATACACACACACACGCATATATATATATATATATATATATATATATATATATATATATATATATATATATATATATATATATATATATATATATATCCAAACACACACACACACAGACATCATCGTAAAAATATTAAAATCGGATTGTAGGGACCTTAAAACGTGCTTAATTATTAAAATCTGGATTTGCGATTTTTAGCATGAATCCAATACCTCTGTTAGCGAGAGATAATTAATAGATAAATATAAAATGAAATTAATTTGTTTAAATGCATTATATGAATATTATTGATTATATGGTTATTTACTTTCATGTACATTTAAGTACACTCATAGCAAGATAATAAATACATTTATGTTATCTTTCTTGACAAATGGCCACTAATATTTAAAAACTAAAAAATAAAAACATACATAAAATTAAATGTCACGGTAACTTTCTAACAGCCAAAAACATATGGATAATATACAAAGAAGGAACCATATCTTTATGATTATGACACAATCTTGACCACACTTTTTATTTTTATATATCTATTAAATGAGAAACGGTTTAATATGTACTTTCACATATAAAAATATGGCTGCCAACTTTTACTTTTCATAAGTTGCATTTAATTCAATAATATATAAATGTGTTTCTTAAATGAAAATTAATTTATACATTTGTCGCTTTATGAAATTAAATTGACTATTTTGAATTACAATCGGCGAGTTCATAAATTAAATTAATTATTCTAATTTACAAGAGACGTTTTCTGAAATAAATTTGAAAATACCTGAAATACAAATGAGGAGCTCTTAGCAAAAACAACCTTAGTCTTTTTTTGAATTTGTGACAATCAAAAACACAACTTTCTAGCTTCCTTACTTTTATAGATATCTGTAATTTAATTTAACTCAGAACCGCGTTTAAATATCAGAAAATTATTTACTGACTGTTAAGAAATAGAAAAATAAACATTAATGAGCAATTACGTAATAATTAGACATATTTATAGGATGTTTTTGTAAAAACGCTAAACTTTAAATTGTAATAACTTGTGGCTGTTTACCAAACTGTTTGGCATCCTTGAAAGTACGTGTCGCTGTATGTAACTCATATTTGCATATTTGGACTGGTTGTTTTTGCCAGTAGGTCTTCAATTGGAAAAGCAGTAGAGATTCAAAAGTTAAAACCAAAAATCTGATGTGACCAACACAATACATCCCGCCATTTATTTTTTATTAATTTAAATACATATACCTATGGGGTCACGTAGCCGCGTGCCTGAGTGTCTATAGTCGCAAATCTGGGGAACCGGATTCAATCCCTACCAACACCAAATATTTCGAATTTTAAATGGCACCAAAATGGACCCTTGTGGTGCACTCTCCACGCCATATATGAGTGCCCGTGAGGCGACGCTTGGTAAACGCTCGCACGATACAAATATGTTATTATTATTACCGAAATCTGTGTATAAAGCAGATTAGCACACCCAACAATGGCTAATATGCCGTGATGATATATTTATTATTTTTTTATATAAATACATACCTGCTTACTTACTAATGCTGGAAACTATGTATATTAAGTTCCTTTCTATATAACTATTGTTCTATTTACAATTTTCTTTTTAAAACGTTACTATTATTAATTTGAATTGATTATTTTTTTGACTGTGACATTTATTTGTAAGTTACATACATTTGAAATATGAACTGCGTAACTAAGAAATTGTGTTTATCTTTAAAACATAGACTCCGGGATTTATAAAATTTAGTATTTGATTAATTTATCTATAAAATATATAGAAAAGTTATTAATGCATACCTATAGTAAATTCAATAATCACAAAAAAATGACATTTGAAAGTATTTTTTGAAAGAAAAACTATTTTGAGCTTCTAGTCCTGTTATCCGATTTATACCAAATCTAATGACTTCTTTCCATATAAAGTCGAAATACAAATTTTCAAAATTTTGCGATTGATAGTATTTGAGCTAGAGTAACCAGAAGATCCATACTAACACACCTATACATATACACACACCCACAGACATCATTGTGAAAATGTTAAAATCGGATTCTATGGACATTGAAACGTGGTAATTTACCAAAATCTCGATATGCTATTTTTAGCATGATCCCTATACCTCCCTTACCAAGGGAAGCGGGGGGTAAAAATATAGTATTGATATTAGAATGAGTTATAAAAATTATGTGTTTAATTTTTAATGCAACGTTTCCTTTTAACTAACAGTTAAGTTAGCAGACATTGTAACCAGAGATGAATATACCGATCCTCATGGCAACAAGAAATAAAAAAAATCTTTTAACATTTCCATTGTCTTATATCGCACTATTACTGCTTAAGTAAATTACATAGTAACATAGTCCATTCTTACATAGGTACATTTATTCTTCCACGTAAGCCCTGGCAATTTGCGGGCAGTTTAGTTGGGGGATATCCTGCGTGACATCCTGAGCCCTCTTGCGTTGCGAGGGGACTGCAAACTCGCGCTGGATCCGGACTCCGGAACTCCGGAGCGTAAGCGTAGCCCGGCACCAAAGCGCTTTATGGTGAAACCGCGAGCGGGAAACTAAGTGAAAATGACAGCTTTTCCTCGGAAAACATCGGGGATACACGCCCTCAACGATGAATACGCTTGTTCCGAAAAGACCGGAAAAGATGAAGATCATACTCAGGGAATATGTTTATTTCGCTGGGAAAAATAAAATGATAACCATTAAACGATTTGTATATGAGCCCAGGCTCGTAATAGTTCGACCGGTTTATATTTTCAACAAATTATAAAACCTACACAAATGGTGAGAAATTTATACAAAATTCTATCGACTACTTTAAATATAAAGTTACAAAAACTAGGCTATTTGTATGCCTTTTTATCTGTCGCTAAGAAAGGTATTGGAATCATGGTAAAAATCGCATATCCAGATTTTAGTAAATAAGCACGTTTTAAGGATCCTAGAATCCGATTATAACATTTTTATGATGATGTCTGTGTGTGTATGTTGGGGGTTCTTAAATTCTATAACACTAAAATCCCGTGTAACTACGGATTCCTCAATCTAACAGTAATGGAAAGAGTTGAATAGATTCTGGTAACAATTAGACAACCGGAAGTGGTAGTATTTTAACAAAAATCTTCTAAATAGGTATTATTTTATTACAGATATTAAGAAACATAAAATTCTCTACCCGATACATTTAATTTTTTTATTAGATTTAAAAATATAGAAATATAATCTATAAAATAATCTGTTGTAGTAAATCTCAGCCCAAACATCTCCATGGTAACCAGTTGAAAAATAAAAATGTCTGTAATTGACAGATAAATGTAACTAATGTCAGTGTCAAAAATTCAGAGTAGTGCAGAAGGCTTTTTCTGTAAACGATATTTAATATTTCTTAATGTATTATTAATAATATATTTAAAATTATAGGTATAATACATGAACCCTTCAGAAATATGAATTGGAAGAACCTCTAACATTTAGAAGAGTAGGAGAAAACTTGCTCATAGAATGAATTTAAAATTATAGAAAATACGTAAATGTAAAGATTAGGTGTAATTAGAATGTTTTGTGTGTATAAGACATGTTAAATACAATACTTATATATACCACAATGGAAAGGGCGAGAGGTATTGTGATGGCCACAACAGATTTTTTATTTAATATTTTTGAAAAGAATATTATATCTTGTTACCCATATTTTTTCTTTTGACAAATTTTTTATTAATTGGCCAGAAAAAAATTAATGAAATTTGAATATTTAAATTGCCGCCATGTATGACGTAGAATTATGCCGCAACAATGAATGGCCGTAAAGCCATAGCATCGGTGCACCCCATAGCAACGGCATGTGCGGGTAATTTAAACATGACAGATCACTTGTTTGACATTTTAATAATAGTTTGGAGATTAATATTTTAATTGATGTGTAGTTAGAAAGAAATATGCTAATATTACAAAATTTAACTTTAAAGAGACCAAAATATTAAGAAATGAAAATAATTTAAATTTGGTGATATTAGGAACTCAATAAATTCACAGACCGACATAATAATTGTGTATCTCTTAAATAAATGAATTTTTATTACCTTTTTAAATTCATACTGTGATTATTTAATATTCGTGTATAATATAATATCACATTTCTTACAAATAAATAGGGAAATGAATTATCAATATGTTTGACATTGGCCCGCTTATGGCGGCGATCTTGCCCCATGGCCATATCCTGTATATAAAGGTACCCTAGTGCACAATAGGGTACCTTTATACTCAGGGTATGGCCATGACGTGGCTCGCGTTTCGTCCGCCATTAGAGGGCCACTGTCATATTCGTTGTTGTTGCGCAAATTATTATGTATTTTCGTGGCTACTTGCTTTATTTTAATGCAAAACACATTTAAATATACTTCTAATATTTATTTAAAGTGTAAGTAATACTTTTATTTTATTTATTTGTATATTTTCTTGAGATACTGAGTACGATGACTGGCAATATTGAAAACACATAAAAATGACCAATATTAAGCACAAACATTTAATTTTTTAAAAGGTAAGTTTAAAATATATACTTATTATATAAATAATAACCACAGTTATTAAATTTGATGTGATAATAACAAACTATATCATATGCTATACATAACCTCCAAATCTGTGTCATAATAATAATTGTGTATCTCTTAAATAAATGAATTTTTATTACCTTTTTAGATTCATAGTGTGATTATTTAATATTCCTTTGTAATATAATATCACATTTCTTACAAATAAATAAGAAAATGAATACTTGGTGTGTTTGACATTGTCTCGCTAATGGCGGCGATCTTGCCCCATGGCCATACCCTGTATATAAAGGTACCCTAGTGCACAAAAGTAGTCAGCGCCGACGTCGGACAAAAATGAAAGTTTTGGGTCGTTTTGGTAGTGTAACAAGGTTATGTTTTATGTCAGAATAATTTTGCAATATCTATTTTATAAAATATTTGCAATGAGTGCGAATAATAAGACGTTAAATTATTATGTAATGCAGTGGGGGATATAATAATTCTTACAAAATTACCGATTGAAGTATTAAATTTTACAAATTTCCTAAAATATTATATGAGGAATAGATATTTTTTCAAGAGATATCTTCCACAAACATGAAAAATTAATTTAGATTTACTTAATTTCACATTGTAAAAGATACTTATTGTATGAATAAAATTCAAACAATGGTCATATGAATGAAACAATGAATTGTACACATGTTTTTTTTTAGTTAATATTTGAACAAGATATAATACAGGAAGTAGAAAACTGTTTTAAAATTGTATAGTACTTGCAGTTATATAAAATAGAAGTCTATGTTCGACATAATTTGTCTATTTATTATAGATTGTGTACCATATAATGTTAATGGTCAGGTAGAATGTAGAAATTCACAGGGTTCGTATTTTTCGTGTATTTTCCTTTCTGAGCTTGTGCCACTGATTCCATTTAGAGCTTGGTATGTTTTTAATAAAGAATTTGCTTCATTTATTGCGAATATAATAGAAAAATATGCTAACATCAACCAAGTTCTTCAACTCTTTAAACGTAATTTCGTGGGTGTGGAATGTCTTCTAATACTTAATTAATATTATAAAATATAATATAAAACTCATAAATAAATTCATAAACAATAGTAAAAACTGAAAATAAAGTTGTAAATTGTATCACCTTCTCGAAATGTCAAAATTTTTTCGGTACCCAAAAGTATCAAAGTAGACGTTAGAGGCGCTGACGCTCAAAATGTGCACATCGCCTATCCTATAGTGATAGAATCTGATTTTCAATACCCCGCTAGTAGTCCATTGATGGGTAATTATAGTTCGACCGGCATTTAAAGACCATCTTCTAGTCCAGATTTATCTTCTACCGAGACTTCGATCGAGACCTTTTACTTTATAAAATGAAAAACGTAAATAACTATTTTCTATTTCCATTGTAAAAATATGGCTTAACGTACTGGTTCTGAAGGCGCTAAACTAAGTTTTAATCACAACTGTGACTTCGATTGTATTGGACACGACGTGAAGCTGTCATTCGGTAAAAATAACTGACGTATTTATTTCTGCTGTCTTAATTTGCAGTCGTAGAAAAAGTATATTATATTGACATTGATTGTTCTTGCATTAAGCCACACATATTTATTTATTGTTGAACTATTTTTCTTCGTAAAGTTTTTTCCCAATTTTTACGCGTCTTTATGAATATTCTAACAGCCTTGTCGTTAATACTAAATAAAGTAAAATTGTGTTGATAAGTTGCTTCCGTACGCACGCAGCCAAACTTTTTACGACGCCTTTTCTTCATTGTTGTCTTTACGTTGGCAACACTGCTCAAGTAATGGATATTTTAATGAATAATTGAGTGAATGGTGCGTTAATGGTCGTCGTTCACGTACTTCGATACAAATTGTTCTTTTGTTTATTGCTATTGTTATATTCGCTATCGAACGAAACCTCGTAAAATCTATACGTGTTCTAGATGCGTTGTTTGTTCACGTTCACCAACGCCTAAAATCATTAAAATGTATTTTAGGACAGGTATAAAAGTTTGATTAAAGTGCAATAATGTTAGTAAAATTATCTGCAAGAACTTAACACTCCATTATGACCTGATTTATCTTTATTTTAATGGATTTGCAATAATTTATTGTAGCATTAGGTTCTGTCAGCAAATTTTATACTTATTTTGCATTAGTATGCACTGTTGACACATGTTTCTGAACTAGTGTAACAAATTTTAATAGTTTTTTAGAGGTCGTATTTTGAGCTATGTATAATTTTTGTTTAATCACATCTAAAAAAAAAATCTGTTGTGGCCAGCACAATACCTTCCGTCAATCCTGTGTATTATGTATAAATTCCATACATAAATTTTCTTGCAAAATATTCTAAATTTCCAGTAGAATTATTACATAAACAAACTATGTAAATTGCACTTGACACTTACATCTTCTTCTTCTTTAGCTTTCCCCATTCGTTAGGGGTCGCTATTTTTTATTTTCTTCTTCCACTCATTTGTGTTTTATGTGTCGTTCTCATTCAGTTCCTTTTCTCTCAAGTCTTCCGCAATACAGTCCTTCCATCTTATCTTTGGTCTTCCTCTGTTTCTTCAACCTTCTATTACTAAGCTATTTATTCTTCCAATATATTATTCATTTCTCCTCATGACATTTTCAAACCAATGTAATCATCTCGCTTGTATCTTTCTAGAAACTTGTAACACGATGAGTTATTTCCTTACCTATCTTTCCGTGTTTTCCCCCACATCTACTTCAACATCCTCATCTCTGCCACATTAATTTACTTTTTATTTATACTGACATCTGTCAATTTGAATTATATGAATATATTAGTAGTTCCATGTTTAGCATAGCTGGCTGATTTATAAAATTTAATTTCTTTAAAATTGTTTAACTTTATATCTATTGAATATGAAGTATAAAATGCAATCAAATCGTATAGAGAATAATATATTCTTTAAGTTATAATAACTTTAAATGTCATTAAATCAAATATAACTGTTAAATCTTCAAATGAGGCTACTTCCGGTTCACCAATTATAACCAAAATCTAATCCGTTGTTCACCTGGATGTAAAAAATAATAATTTTTGGAATCGTGGAATTGAAGTTATGCGATCCGAAATTTTCGTCACACACACACAGACACACACATATATACATACATACAGACATCATCGTAAAAATGGTAAAATCGTATTATAGGGACCCTAAAATATGCTTATTCACTAAAAACTCATCATTGAATTTTTTAACCAGACAATACCTTCCTTACCTAAAGGTGACGGAAAGTAATAGTGATATTTAGCACAAAGTACATTTCCATTTGTCGGATTTTTTTTCTGTAATTCCTGTTTGATATGCAAATGCACGGCACTTTTAATTTGATAAGTTTTTAAAAGGTTGTACACCCCTAATTCGTGCCATAAATCTTGTGGTACATGAGTGTATTAAGGAGCTATTAAAATTTCTGGGCTATCAGTAGGTATTAATCATCGGGCGTTTTAGTCGAAGTCGGGGCTTAAGTTAACTTGGACTGGACTCGGCGACGACAGCGAGGCCTCGCGACCGCAATCGCGACCTGCCGCCCGACTAATGGCGACACAGGAATGCTTTCATTGAGCCTGCCAGAGGCGAACGAGCCCAAACAACTGGAGCACAAGAATATTGGAATTTTGGGAAGATGGCATTACTCTTCCTAGAGCATTCCAATTATTTTCCTTAAATGTGAATGCGAATTTAAAAGATATCTAGTTGCATCCTAAATCATGGAAGATCTTCATTATTCTAAAGTTTTCCTTTGGATAGAAGATAGGTCATGCAAAAAAAATTAATTGGTCCTTTTTACCTTCCGTCACCTTTAGGTAAGGAAGGTATTGTCTTTGTTCAAAAAATTCAATGATAAGTTTGTGTGTGCGTTTGTGTGTGCGTTTGTGTGTGTGTGTGTGTGTGTGTGTGTGTGTGTATATGTATGTGTGTGTGTGTGTGTGTGTGTGTGTGTGTGTGTGTGTGTGTGTGTGTGTGTGTGTGACGAAAGTTTCAAATCCCATAACTTCAATAACACGATTCCAAAATTTTTTTTTTTTTCGTATTCCTCAAGTTTACATCCAGCCAGAAGAACAACTGATTAGATTTTGGTTATAATTGGTGAACCGGAAGTAGCCTCATTTCAAGATTTAACAGTTAAATTTGATTTATTGACATTTAACGTTATTATAACTTAAAGAATATATTATTCTGTATACAATTTGATTGCATTTTATACTTCATATTCAATAAATATAGAGTTAAAGAATTTTAAAGAAATTAAATTTTATAAATCAGCCAGCTATGCAAAACATGGAAACTACTAATATATTCATATAATTCAAATTGACAGATGTCAGTATCAATAAAAAGTAAATGAATGTGGCAGAGATGAGGATGTTGAAATAGATGTTGGGGAAGACACGGAAAGATAGGTAAGGAAATAACTCTAGTGTTACAAGTTTCTAGAAAGATACAAGAGAGATGATTACATTGGTTTGGAAATGTCATGAGGAGAAATGAAGAATATATTGGAAGAATGAATAGCTTAGTAATATAAGGTTGAAGAAACAGAGGAAGACCAAAGAAAGATGGAAGGACTGTATTGCGCAAGACTTGAGAGAAAAGGAACTGAATGAGAACGATACGTAAAACAGAAATGTGTGGAAGAAGAAAATAAAAAATAGCGACCCCTAACGAATGGGGAAAGCTAAAGAAGAAGAAGATGTTAGTGTCAAGTGCAATTTTCATAGTTTGTTTATGAAATAATTTTACTGGAAATTTAGAATCTTTTGCAAGAAAATTTATGTATGGAATTTATATATTACACAGGATTGACGGAAGGTATTGTGCTGGCCACAACAGATTTTCTTGTTTAAATGTTTAAGCATAGTTTACTTTATCGTTCTGTATGATTAGATTATTTTTTATTTACATTTTTTGTTGCAAGTTCAAACTCATTTCATATGAACACAGAATTTCTTAAAGAAAAAAAATACATAAAGGGTGTTGATCGCGATATCGGA
The DNA here is from genome assembly GCA_951394225.1 of Harpalus rufipes. Taxonomy (NCBI): domain Eukaryota; kingdom Metazoa; phylum Arthropoda; class Insecta; order Coleoptera; family Carabidae; genus Harpalus; species Harpalus rufipes. The sequence continues at coordinate 77,319,985 of OX596274.1, forward strand.
ACAAAAGACTTTAACATGCGATATTTCCTTCAAGCTTCAAATAAAAGTTGTAGAGCATGAAATTCTGTATCAATCATCCCAAAAATAGCGATAGCCATGAAATTGAAACTAAAAATTAACAAGTTCGCGATTTATCTATCAAGCCTAGATTAATTTATTTTTATTATATTTGTAATTTCTGTTAAAGTGAAACTTTAAATTAATAAATAACTGTTCACTTGAAGAGATCTTACAAATAATACCTCATAAAAATATATTAACCTAACTTGACAGGTAAAATGTCAAACATTTGCTAATTTATCTGTTTCAATTTCATCGCTATTTTTAGGGTGATTTTCGACATTTTCATACCAAATTTCTGCCGTTACAAAACCTAATTTTTCTTATTGATTCAGATGCAGAATTTTAAGATCGATTTGAGGAAAAATAGAAAATACGAGTCTATTATTTTTCATTACTCTATCGTTTAAAGATAAAAATGACAAATCGTGCATGATCTCATTGTCGTAAGTCGAGTTAAGTCAAAAGTAATAATTAATCCCCAAATTATGAATTGTTGTCCTTTATCTTTTTTGTCTCAGAAAGCACTTATTCAAAACGTAAACAAATTTTGCAGGTCGTACTATATTCCATTCACGATATAGCTAGAGAATTTGGAACTAATTCTTGAACGAAAACAAGTCATTTTATTGGTCAAAAAGCGGATAATTTTGGAATCGGACCAATAGAATGACTTGTTTCTGTTCAAGAATTAGTTCCAAATACTCTCGCTATCGTGAATAGAGTATACGAGCTCATACACAAATAGTGAGAAATTTCTACAAAATTATTTTGACACTGTTAACATAGACTTAAAAAACTTACAAAAACTGTGGGTCAAATTATGGGCGATAATAGTTAGACAAGTATTTAAAGGGTCATTTTCCGGTCCAGATTTATCTTCTATACCGAGATTCTTTAATTTTGGGGTAATAAAAAACAACTTCGTAAAAATCCAGTGCGTACCATAAAATCTACCTTGCAAGACATGTGGGGCAATACTCTAACATAAGAATGCGCAAATGCAATTGGGATATTACATTAACCTAACTTTTGATATACATATTCATAATGTATTAAAACATGGTACTTCGAGTTTTATTGAATATATCGGAGTTTGAATTATTGTGTATTACTTATACTCAAAATTAACTGTTAATGTCGTAAATAAAGTAAACAAATCCCTTAGTAACGACTATAAATAAGGTGAACATTTCTTTGTTTTTTATCATCGCTGTGATAGACATGTAACTGGGAAGATTCTGAATGTTGATTGAAAACACATCACGTGACTAATGAATTATATTCTCCACTATATAAACTGCGTGCGTATACATACGAATGAAATAAAAATGTTCCCTTATTTAGTTCCAATTTTATCCACCAGGTTCGCATTCTTAATGAAATATCCCATTTACTAATAAAGGCGATGCAACCATTATTAAATGGCGGAATACTTGAATAACATTTTCATTTGTTATACGTTTAACTAGTTGAAAGAAATTTATGGGAATTTCTCACCATTTGTGTAGGTTTTATAATTTGTTTGTTGAAAATGTATTCTGACCGAACTATTATGAGTTTGGGCTCGTAGCCGCCATGACTGGTGCGCTTACAGTGCCGCCAACGGATTCTACGGGGCCCAATATCATACAGCAAATAATATAGGTATTTCAAAAGTGACGCCTAATCAGCTAATTTTCATATTATTACACTACTAATATTTATTTTGAATTTGGTTTAAATTAACGTTAAAAATATTTTTGAGTCAGGATCTGCATTTGTGTTCTTGTTCTTATTGGATTACAATTCAACAGACTGTAAAATGACAAAAGTTCAGCAATTTTTAAACTGGTCAACATAGTTGAATCATTAGTGTATTAGTAGCGCTCAATTAACGACTACGCTTCGCGTAAACCTCATGAAGTATTTCAAATATTTTTTAACATAATACCATTTAGATATCGCAATTTTCTGCACATTACCTCCGTCAAATGCATGAGACCTCAAAAAGTTTCCATAAATTCGAATAATCTCAATAGGGTCCTCCACTATTTTTTATATTATTTTATGCAACTTCAACTAAACTGAAAGCGATTTGCAGTTTTAGAAAGTATTTATGGTTATTCGTTATGCCGTAATAATTGTTTTAATATTCTGTGAGGAAGATATAGAGATGTTTTTGTTTTCAAACAGTGGACTTTGCTAATAATAACACTTGCGCATCCCTTTCTAGACCAATAAAATGTCTCCGTTCAAGAATTAGTTCCAAATTATCTTTCTATATCGTGAATCGAATATAGTAGGTCTTGCAAAATTTGTTTACGTTTTTAATAAGTGCTTTCTGAGAGAAAAGAGCGTTAACTATTTAACTCAACACGATTATTGAGTTTCGTCAATCTAATCTTTTATCAACGCATTGAGTCTAGCGTGGTATCATAATAAAATAAAATAATAAATAAATATTTATTTGCATATAAAGTACAAAGACTTATTACAAAGAGTTGGTAATAATGTAATAGAAATATCCTTATTATTATATGTATGTATTTAAGTGATAAAAAGAGAGAGAGATATGTATATAACATATATGTATTTGAATTCGTAAACACATTGGAACGAAGATTGGATATAAATATAATGCGGTAAGTGTTAACAAACCCTCAAATATAAAAGTAAACAAACATAGTAACAACAGCAAAGTAAACTATTAAGATATTAAATGGTGTAAACAACTTATTCATTTAGAATAAAGCTTCTAAGTTTCAGTGCATTAATAGTAAAGTAAAAGATTTTATTTATTAAATTATAATCCAGATTATTAAAGAGGGTGACATAGTTCGATTGATTGATACCTTTATCTAGTATTAGGGGTAGGAGGTACGCTGACCTGAGAGGGCTGTAGATAGGACATGCAAAATAGAAATGGTAAACATCTTCATGAACATTTAGATTACACAATGAGCATAATTCATGAGTGTGGATTAAATATTTTATACGATTGTGATAAAAGATGAGGTACGCGTTACTAGAAAGTCTGATATGGGAAATAATTCGAGCTTTCGTTAGTGCGTATCCATTTAAATATCCTTCGATAGCGTAAGTATCCTTTAGCAATTTGTATTGATTGTTACGTGAGCAATTTGAAATTCTTTCTAAGTCGTTTATTTGAAGTGTGAGCTCAAAATTTTCTGTAATTTTAAGCACATTGCTGTTAGTAAACGTTTGTGTCTCCCAAATGTCCCGAAACCCCAGCCCAATCACCAGCTCCTTGAGTTGAGTTGCCCAATTAAATTGTTTTTTGTTGAATTCAAAGCCATGGTATCATAAATATCAACAAGTGTTATTTGGTTTATTTTCGTTGTTTTTTACCTCCCGCTAACCCTGGTAAAGGGAAGTACCTATAAGGATCGTGTTAAAAATCACATATCGCGATTTTGGTAAATGACCACGTTTTAAGGTACCTAGAATCTATTCTTAATATGGAAAAAGCCATTAGATTTAGGTGTAAATCGGATAGCCGGAAAGGCACTTTATTTGAAGCCCAAAACAGTTTTTTTTTTCGAAAAATACATTTAAATTACATTTTTTCGTGATTTGTGTTGTTATAAAAATTAAAAATTATCAAATTTTCTACAGATGTGCATTAATACTTTTTCTACATATTTTATGAATAAATTTGTAAATTAATTTATTTTATAAATCTCGGAGTCTATGTTTTAAAAATAAACATATCTCCTTGGTTACAAAGTTTAGAGCTCAAATTTATGAAACTGAAAGATAAATGTCACTGTCAATAAATAAATCATTTCAAATTAATAACGGTATTATTTTAAAAAGAAAATATTAAAATATGAATTTATAAAATATATAATTAATAAATTAATTTTCATGTTTGTAATTGAAAAGAAATGAACGTCATTATCACAAAATAAAATTATGATAAGATTCTGGAGAAGAAAATATGGATAATACATAATAAATTAGAACAATAGTTATATTACATCTGTTTTTTAATTCGGTGGAATGATTCAAATATACCGCACATAAAACAACTTGTGATTGGCTGCTGGCAAGTTGTTTTTCTCTCGCAAATTTAGATGGACCGACCGCTCTGATTTCTACAACAGATAATTGAGCGTACAAGCGTCCATTGTTTTCCGATTTGTTTTCATTATTAATTTTGGAGTAATATAATCTGTTCTTTTCAGAAGTTTAGTGTTAAATCTTTACTTTATCCGCGTTTTTTATGTTCCTATGTGAACATGTCTTTTGCTTTTACTCCTCCGAAATAATAAAAAAAAATTCTATATATTATGCAAAGGAACTTAATAAAGTTGCCAGCATTAGTAAATATGTAGGTAAGTATACAGGGTGTATCAAGATAATGGAACAGTGCCATTTATTCGTGAATATGAGAAGTTACATAAAAAAGTGTTTAAGATATTTTGTAAAGGATAGAGGGGAACACATTTTGACACACCCATTATTATTTTAAAGCCAGTGGTACCCAACTTACGGATCAATGTTACATTTTTTTAAATAGCATTATATATTTTTTATTAAATAATTAAATAGAGAATTTTCTCCTGAATTCAACGATATAATAATATCATACCCTTACTTTACGAAAAATTTGATAAAAATCAATTCGATATTAGTATCTCATTTCTATTTAATTTTTTTTAAGTAGGTTGCGTAAACATTTAATCATTAAAACAAAAACTGATTTTATTTATTGATGCAAGACCCAGCAAAATGCATTCCTAGCATGCAATTTAATTGCAAAAATTTATCCTAATTTCGTAAGACTAACTAGTCTTTACGCGAAATAAAAAAAAGAATAACATTTCGAAAAAATAATATAATACATAACAAAGACATACGAAAATGACAGAATTTTTTTTTTTTTTTTAATAGTTAAATATATGCTTGGCCTACTTAAAAAAAAATACTAACTTTGAATTAACTTTTATCAAATTTTTCGCAATGTAAGGGTATAATATAATTATATTGTTGAATTCAGAAAAAAAATCGCTATTTAATGAGTTAATAAAAAATATATGATACCATTTAAAAAAGTATAACATTGATCCATAAGTTGAGTACCACTGGCTTTAAAATAATAATAGTTATATCAAAATGTGTCCCCCTTTATGCTTTATAAAATATCTTAATCACTTTTTTGTGTAACTTTTCATATTCACGAATAAATGGCACTGTTCCATTATCTTGATACACCCTGTATATTTAAATTAATAAAAATTAAATGGCGGGAGGTATTGTGCTGGCCACATCAGATTTTTTGTTATTTCCTGCATTCATATACTTCAAAATGGATTCCGCATTTTAAGAAAAGCGATAGCAGGATTGAAAGTAGTCATAATTTAGAATAGTGTAAATGTGTGACGTAGATCTAAAAGATGAGGAAATGGTATTAGAAAATCGATTATATCAAAAACTAATAACTTTTTTTAAACTTTGATAGTCCTCAAACATACAGTTTTAAGGTTAAGTTTCAATATAAATGACTCGTGTTCTAATTTGTTACTCATGTGGAAGATCCTATTAATAATACCTCTAACTCTTGTGCGAGATAAAAATCGTTAAACCTTTCTATTAAAAACTTTACGGATATGAAATACCTATGGCAATATTGAAAACAAATTGAAATGTTAGTTTAAATAAAAGTCAAAGTAAAGAGTGGTGTTCGTGTATGCAGGGATATAAAGCCGGAATATAGAGGCGAAGAAGAAAGAATAAAGTTCTCATCGTTTGAATTTATCTGGGGCTGTGTGCGATGTGGCTCGCCGCAGCGCAGTTCTCTCTCCATTTCAATAACATAAAAGCGGCTGCGAATAACGTACAATTTTACCAATATAGCTCCGATACGCTGTCAAAATGGATTTCCTTTTTAAGTGACAAGCGGATACAGAAAACTGTATTTTCCAATGCGCTCCGTCACGAATTATACTACACCAGAATATATCACTCAATAAGAGATACCTACAGGCATCTATCTCTACCAAATGCAATTCTATAAGTATCTATAATTTGAATATTGGAAATTCATTTAATTATATATAAATAAGTATCAGCGCCGGTTGTTTTGAAAAAACTGAATAGTAGTCGGTGCCGGTTGCTTTAATATAAGTTAATCGCGGATAGATCATTTCATTACGACTTATTCTTACCCATTTATCTACTTTTATTTGCATATTCGCTGAACATATAGATAGATAAATAAGAGGTATTACCAGGTCACTCGCGATATACTCTCTTTATCGAAGTATTGGGAGAGTTTTGCTCTATTAAAATTGCGTTATTTGTTATTGATTGGCAAAATGAAAATGATAAAATGTATTTACAATTTTATTACAGCAAAAAATCTGATGTGGCCAGCACAATACCTTCCGTCAATCCTGTGTATTAAGTATAAATTCCATACATAAATTTTCTTGCAAAAGATTTTATATTTCCAGTGAAATTATTTTATAAACAAACTATGCAAATTGCACTTGACACTAACATCTTCTTCTTCTTCTTTAGCTTTTCCCATTCGTTAGGGATCGCTATTTTTATTTTCTTCTAGAATTCATTTCTGTTTTGCGTATCGTTCTCATTCAGTTCCTTTTCTCTCAAGTCTTCCGCAATATAGTCTTTCCGTCTTATCTTTGGTTTTCCTCTGTTTCTTCAACCTTCCATTACTAAGCTATTCATTCTTCTTCCAATATATTCTTCATCTCTCTTCATGACATTTTCAAACCAATGTAATCGTCTCTCTTGTATCTTTCTAGAAATTTCTACCACTAGAGTTATTTCCCTTATTCATATATTCCTTACCGTATCTTTCCGTGTCTTCGCCACATTCATTTACTTTTCATTAATATTGACATCTGTCAATTTGAATTATCTGAATATATTAGCAGCTTCCATGGTTAGCACAGCTGGTTGATTTATGAAATTTAATATCTTTATAATTCTTTAATTCTATATCTATTGAATATGAAGTATAAAATGCAATCAAATCGTATAAAGAATAATATATTCTTTAAGTTATAATTATAATAACGTTAAATGTCAATAAATTATATTTAACTTGAGGTTTTCAAGATAAACTGTTAAAATCTTCAAATGAGGATACTTGCGGTTGACCAATTATAACCAAAATCTAATCACCTCTTCTTCTGGATGTAAACTGGAGGAATATGAAAAAATTATAATTTTTGGAATCGTGGTATTGAAGTTATGCGATACAAAACTTTTGTCACACACGCGTACACACACAGACGCACATACATACATACATACATACATACAGACATCATCGTAAAAATGGTAAAATGGTATTATGAACCCTAAAACGTGCTTATTTACTAAAAACTCATCATTGAATTTTTTGACCAAAGACAATACCTTCTTTACCTAAAGGTGACGGAAGGTAAAAATATAAAACCGCTGTTATTTATTAAGCTTGAATTACATTATACTATTTTCTCATATTCTCGCACAAGATTTTTCGTTCGATTTTTAATGTTAGTGAAATTACAAGAAACTTTCTGTGTAGAATTTATATAAAATACTTAGAAATGACGGAAGGTATTGTGCCGACCACAACAGATTTTTATAATATATAGTCGTGCAGTGTCGATTAATTCCGTACATTTTCGTGTACGTATTCTGTACTTCCATAAATGACAGGTTGATCAACAAAAATTTACAAACATAACCATGATTGACACTTTTATCTTTCAAGTTAAAATGTTAAGTATTTGTAACAGTATCTGTCATATTGTACGCATGCGTACGAGTACTTTGAATCTAGTATCAAACTTGGACGAAAAAATAGATAGTATATTTCTGAACTAGAATCTAGTATGAAAATTGCACGAAACGCGGATGAAAACATCTGACTTACATTGTATTAGAAATGACTAGAAATTCTAACGAAAATCGAACTAAAATGTAGACAAAAATAGTATAATGTAATTCAAACTTTATAGTCTAATTATTCCATCAATAATGTTTAAAAATAGAACAAATCATATACGAGTAGTTTCCGCTATTCGATAAAACAAAGCCTAAGCAAAGCACTCTTTGATCCGTTTAACATTCTAATTCATTGCTCTAGTTTGAATCTTGTAGGAATCTAAGTGGTTACACATGAATAACCTTCGCAATGCGTTAGAGTGAGACAGACAGAGAGATAGTGTTGGTTTATTTTATATACATGGCAGATAATTCAACGTAGTGATTCGCGCAAATGTAAGTGCTTTACACATTACATGAACGTAAACATACGCATACAAGGCAGTTACAGACGTTACAAACCCAATGCGTTCACAAGAATCTGCAATAAATAACAAAACAAGGTTACAGGAGAAATTCTCTGTAATTGCGAGCTACTGAGATGCTCCAGCTGAATAGAAATTGGGAATAGAGCTGTTTACTTTTCTATCTCTGCACATATTAAGTAAAATGGCGCCTGCGACTCTCAGCTGGACTGTCAAACGAAACGTCAAAAATATTGCAGTCATTAAAATACTTGTATCCTCGGTAAAAAATTGCATCGTTTGACATTTTAGCTTCAATAAAAGCTTTTGAATCTTCCAGTCGGAAGTTTTTTAAACATGACAGAATTCTCCACATTTCCTTAATATTGTCTTCGAAATAAATTGTGGAAGTATGAAAAGATAATGTCAGCCATATGAACCTGAACCAAGGACCATTACTTTGCCGGTGTAACGCTCTACCAACTGAGATATGGCCGATCTATTCAATGACTGACAATATCTTCCACTTTAACCGCTAATGTATCAATCAAACATCATTGTGGACATGTCAGAAATTACTCTTGGCTCTATCGGTCCAGTTTTTGAAACGTAGAGTTAACAGTCTATATGTTCGAAATAAATTATGAAAGTGTGAAAAGATAATGTCAGCCACCTGGACCTTTTTAATATTGTGTCTATCTCTTTTAAGGTGAAATGATACCTCTGCCCGCGAAATTCAAAATTAGTGAATAGTTGAAAAGGTTTATTGAATACTTACACTCTGAAGGACAAAACAAAACACTTCAAACACTTCAAGCCGTAGGCCACTTAGAAATTCTAAAGAAGGTAAACCACTGAAATATAAATGACTGGAACTCGCATACTCTGAACTGAAGCCTTATTGAACGACAATTGCTGGCCCTGTTCGCGCATGTTCATGTCGAACGGAACATAGCCGAATAGTCGCACACTCTTCCCTACTACTCACATTTAAAACCTGCACCATGGCCCCGAAACGTAGTGCATTAGACGAAGTAACTTTCGTTCTCACGAATTGTCCCGATGTTTGCCGAATCTTCCAGCAGCCAGCATTCAATAGGTTTTCGCTATCATAGTAGGTATGCGCATTCTAGTCAATAATATATTTCAGTGTGATACACCTAGCGTAGATCAAATGGACAACGCTTTCATTGCCTTCAGTCGGCAGTTGGAGCACCACTCTTCCAAAAAGGCACTTTGTCTTAGTTTACGGAAGGTTCAAAACTAAAATTAGGAGAAATTGGCGTGGGTATATTTGATCCAGGCTATCAAATAAAAGAATCTATGTGCCCCATTTCCAATATATTTTAAGCAGAAATATACGTAATAAACTTTTGCGCTGGACCACATGTAAGACATTTATTGGTAATCGCCTTCCAAAGAGACTATCTGATCTGATTTACGGATGGTTCAAAACTAGAGTCTGCAGAAACTGGAGTGGGTGTATTTGATCCAAGTTAACAAATAAAGGAATTCATAAGCACCAGTTCCATTACATTTCAAGCACATATCTAAGCAATAAATCTCTGTGCTCGAAAAAACTTAAATAAAGGTCTCAAAGGAACAACAATGGACATAATATCAGACAGTCAGGCTGCTTTAAAGGCAGAAGGTGCCCACATTTAAAATGAAATCTAGCCTGGAATTGCAAAACACCCCTCAAGAGATTGCCAAACACAACCATGGGATATTGTGGTGGATATTGGGGTGTGAGGTAGTTTTAGGCAATGAAAAAGCAGTTGAGCTCAATAAAAACGTAGTTAAATTGCCATTTTAATGACTTGAACTCTGCTTGTCGTGTTTTGAATAGTCTTATAAAGAAAGAAATCAAAACTGGGAGGCGAGGAATCAACCTTAGACTCATACTATAGGTAGTCAGTTTTTGAACTATAAGTGGTTTAAAAGTTTGGCGCTAAAATAAATTCTTGTGAGTGGCTGTTCCATAGACGGTTTTACATGGTTGAACGAAGGTTGAAATGGGGTACTATACCACAGTCAAATTTTAACTATCTTAGAAAAAAAATGGTTAAAAACTTATCCAATTGAAGTCTTGTACTTATGATCACGTGTGCGAAAGTAACCGATCAAAACAAACTTATGTCACCAAGTTGCTAAGTAGCAAACATTTTTTGACAGATAATTAAAAATTAATTGTTTCAATCAGAAAATGTCGTTTTCACGGTATGGCAGTGAAAATAACGATTCAATTAATAAAATTATTGAAAAACATACCCCCAAAAATACCGATGTAAGTAAATAGTACGTATGGAAAACATTTATGGACATTTGCGACACCAGAGAACACAAACTAGATGGACATCGTACGTTGAATGAGCTCACATTGATATTGAAGAATTGGGCGGTAAATATGAGAAAACGTGATGGTACCGAATTTAAGGAAGCTACTATGAAAACTATATGGAATATAACAAGCAAATTATTACAAGAAAAGTAGTACAATGAATTCAATTTACTAATTGAGAATGTCAATCTTATTCTTATTATCGTTAATCGTTATCGTTACACACGTCACGCTGAACATATTCATAGCTACTACTGACATAATATTGGATGATTTTATAATTATAAAAATTCTGCTAAATACAAATTCTTAGTAAATTTAATTAAAATTACAAAAAAAATCTCACCGAATACCCCTCGATCGTTGATAAATACTTATAATTTTATAACAACTTCCTCAAGCACGTTGCTTTTAGAGTACCAAGCAACGCGCTTTCGGCAACTGTCATAAAATGATTTCGTAATTATCAATGACCTAGGGATATTATAGCTGATAAGAATGCGAAAATATACATAAATTAATGAGTATTAGAATAAGAATTTTATTTAAATATTAATTAGTTCGCCAACTATTGAAGTCGATTGATAATGGGGTCATTTCACATTTTCTAATTTATTTTTTTCTTGAAAGAATAGGTCAAATTAAATATGTAGGTTTATATTTTACACCTTACAAGTCTTTAGAATCAGAGATATGATTTTTTAAAAGTTGTCTTTAATTTCAAATATTTAGACGCTGACGTCATGGCTACGTCACGGTTTGCCGGATGCGGCAGTAGCACTCTACCGGTTGTGTTCGGAACTATGATTGTTTGGGTTATCAATTCTCAGTTTAATTTTGTGACAGCAACATATTGTTAACGAAATACATATTTCACACAACTTTTGGTATTTATTTTATTAAATGTTTTATTTACATACCTTTATTCTTAAGTCTGGTGTCACCTGTCACAATTTTAGGTTAGCTTGCAAACGGATACCACGTGGACCGTTGTGTGTGTGTGTGTGAGAGGAATGTCTTTGTGTCAGTAACAAACCATGACGTCACGAATTTTCAGCCGCGAAAGTTTATTAGCAAATTTATGAATGAAAAGTCGCATATTTTATGTTATTTTATATTATTATATTTATTAAATGAGACGGATTTCATGATTTTATAAAAAAAACAACGAATTTTTTTTTTTAAATGACCCCATTAGTATGACGTATCAGGTCTTTGCAATTTTATTGGTTGCCTGATTTTAAAAGTGAGACTCGCGCGTTTGTCTCGCCCATCTACCGTGAAACATCATCGTCATACTATTTCAATGTTATAATTTATTAGAAAAAAAAACATTTTTTTTTGTTATTACTTCCTTGTACATAAGTAAAGGAAGTATTGTAACCGCGAAAGAATTCGGTTTTCAGATTTCAGCGGAAATATCCATTTTGATCATCCCTGAATTCATTTTGACTAATTTCGTCGTGACGTCTGTACTTACGTACGTACGTACGTATCTCGCATAACTCAAAAACGGCAAGCCGTAGAAAGTTGAAATTTTGTATTTAGGACTCCTATAACATCTAGTTGTGCACCTCCCTTTCTGGTTATTACACAATTTCCAGAAGTGGCACTTTACATGAAGCCTATAATAGATTTTAATGAAAAACTGTTTTAAATATAATCCAAAACTTTTCAAATTTGGTATACAAGACTTTTATGTCAATCGAAATAACATAATAGATTTTGGTTAAAATAGGCTAACCGGAAGTGGTACATTACGTGAAGTTGTTAACAGTTTTTCTTGAATAAAATGATTTTATTTTGATTTTAGAAATAAATGCTTCAAATAAAAGTTTTAGAGAATTAATTTCTGCGTCTAGTACATCAAGTATTATTAAATTAGCCCTTTGTATAAGCGAGATATGTAAATTTAAAAATTATTTTTTTGTAATAAAGCTTGCTAAAAACATAAAAAAAATGTTCATGTCAAATTACGTTAAACACGTGCAATTTTATGATTCGTGCAATAAAAAGTATTATATTTTTATTGTGAAATTAGTCATATTCATTGTTGTAATCAAATATTTCTTTGTTGTAATCAAAACTCTCTTTAAAAAGATTTTTGAAGTTAAAATTAATATTTTGTAATTTAGTTATTAAAAAAATATGTATAGTTTAATAATCGTACAAGGAAGTCGTGTGGTGTCCACATCAGATTTTTTGTTTTTGTTATAAAGCTTGCTATGGATTAGGACAAAAACATAAAAAAATGTTCATGTCAAATTACGTTAAATAAGTGCAATTTTATGATTCGTACAATAAGAAATATTATATTTTTATTGTGAAATTAGCCATATTCATTGTTGTAATCAAATATTTCTTTGTTGTAATCAAAACTCTCTTTAAAAAGAACCGGGTTAGATTATGGTAGCTATATATCTTACCGTCTTGAAGTTAAAATTAATATTTTGTAATTTAGTTATTAAAAAAATATGTATAGTTTAATAATTGTACAAGGAAGTCGTGTGGTGTCCACATCAGATTTTTTATGCATAATAATAATTTCTTTATGAATATAACGAATAAGTGTAAGAATATTTCATCTATGCAAACATGAAACATTTGTACTCTCTAGAACTAATAGTTTGTCGACCACTACGTCACGCACCATATTCTTACTTTAAAAATTCATATCTCGCTTATTACTTAATTTTTTTTAGATAATCCTGTTCCTCCAGAAAAAAAAATGGTATAGGACCACATTGAAATTTCATTGGGAGTAAAACCGTCTGCGGAACAACCACTCACAAACGTTGATTTCAGCGCTAAACTTTTAAAACATTGTCTGTAGTTTAAAAACAGAGTATAGAGAAACAAACCCTAAGCAGCTATTAGGTCTTAGAAAATATACCATAGAACTGTGATATGTATAGTGATGCCGTGGGATCTCGCGTTTTCGAGATCTCGTCTCGAAAATCGAGAAATTTCGAGACGAGACTATCATAAATCTCGTCTCGAAAAATCGAGACGAGACGAGAGTAATGCCCTCGAGATTTGCTCGAGACGAGAGTAGGTATTCGAGATCTCGACTGCACGATTTTTTTTAAATATGTATATAATTAAAGATATACAATAAGAAAAATAATTATCAGTACAAATATTTTCATTACCTGTTTATTATTTATTTATTCATTTTAAATTTATAGGGTTTTAGTATAAAGAATAGGAACAAAAGTGTTCCCTGTGGTGTACTCTCCACGCTAGTATTAAATGCCCTTGCTGCGAGTAATATTTGTTCAGTATTTTTTTACTTACCTGTTAAATGCCAGACTTAGTAAAAATAAAGTTTTAATTAGTAGTATCTACTTACTCCTTTATTACGTCCAAGTTTATGCTAATTTATTTTCCTGATAGATGAAAGTATAGAAAATTTATAACATGTAAAGGTAATATTTTATGAATTTATTTTATATGTATCTATATACAAATAATAGATAATTACAGCATCACTTCTTGCTACCTTCAACCATACAAACACGCTCTGAACTGCCAACTTATGGAACACCCATACAGCTAATTATAAATTCGAGAAATTCGAGACTCTCGAGTCGAGATCGAGAATACAGGATGAAAAATATGACGAGACGAGACGAAAACAAATCTCGTCTCGAATTTTCGAGACGAGACGAGAGTGAACTGTTTCTCGTCGTTTCTCGTCTCGCGGCATCACTAGATATGTATCCTCGAGAGTATCCTTATTGGTCATTGTTCTCCGAAATATCATTTATGTAAGATTAGTAGATATAGCTCAAAGCAGTATTTGATGAAGCAATTATATTAGACAAATATTATACCCTTTCATAAAAAAAATAATCTATGATTAAATTTTACTTCCAAAGTAAATTTAAGAAATGACACAAATGCAACGCGATATTTCGACAGCAATGAATTTAATTTCATAAGAACATGAAAACTAATTCGAATTTGTTTATACAATTAAAATTAGTTTGGAAGTAGAATTTAATCATAAATTAATTTGTTTTATGAAATCGGGCCTTAATGTATTTTATTTACCGATTATCTGGTTCACACTTAACTCCGAGGGGTATATAATTTTTATACTGTTTAACATAATAACATATTAAGAGTTAAAATGTACTTCTAATATTAATCTTTATGGGTAATACTTATTCGTAAGATAATAAAATGGTATTATTTTTATGTTGTTGATTAATGTGTTTGATTAAGCAGAAAATATGTCCAATTTGAAAGTACTAATTCTATTTCGCATACCTCTCCAGTGTTATCGTTAATTTCAAACATTTATAACTCCCATCAATTAGCATGTCACTTTATGTACAATTTTATGGGCTCTACTTAAGATTTATACTGTTCTTTAAAAATTACATTAAACACGTGGTGTGGACCTATAAAATATTAAATTGGAAATATTTATAATTGCTTCTGAAGATAAAGTGAAATCGATTTATAAATTGAAACAATATTATAAGCATTTCTTAAACGTTTTCACACATAAATTTCACAATAATAATTAATGAACTCTGAGTTCCTACATTGACTAATATTTCAGCCATTGTTATATTTATAACAAAATAGCGATGATAACGACTTTACTAGAGTTTGCTGTCAAATGTAGCATTTAAATCTATCGACTGGGTCAATGTAGTAAAGGAATGATTATTTCTCTCTGTTCCGGTGGTTAGTAATGGGTGAAAAGGCGTTCCACAACCACCTATTGCGTGGCGTATAGGTTGGACCGAAATTGGAGCGGGCAGATAATGTTCCCGGATCTGCAGGGCGAGACGACTAGATCTGAACCTTCACCATTTCCACTTCACTAGTGATTAGGGTTTGTTAAAATAACTATCAACACCAAGGTAATTTTATAAGAATATACGAAGTCTGTCTAGCAAAAATCCGACCTTCGGGTGGGAATTTTTTTTGCGTACCTAATCCCCTTCAAAGTAGGCCCCTTGCGCCTCCACACATTTAGCTCACCGCTTCTTCTACTACTGGAAACACCTCTGGAAGTCTTCTTTGGGAATGGTCTGCAACTCCGCCTTCACGTCCGCATTACCTTTTTTCTACTCGCAAAACGGGATCCTTTCAGTGACCACTTTATTTTCAGAAATAAGCAGAAGTCACAAGGAACCATGTCTGGAGAGTAGGGAGTTTGGCGAACCATTTTTCGCCAAGAAAGTCTGGATCAGGTGCCATGAATGAGCTGGAGTATTGTTATGATGCAACTGTCAGTTTTTCGCAGTCTAGGGGACTTTTTTTGCGTCGAACTGCATCACGTAGACGGCGGCGAACTTCTTGATAGTACTCTTTCATCACGATTTAAAAAATATATCAAGAAAACAAAACACAATCTAGCGTCCAAATATCATATGCAGACCAATACAAACTAATTTCTTTTATTTTATAAATAATCTACCGTCACGTGTTATAGTTAGCACATTAAAAATGGATCATATAGAAGTAAAAAAAAATGTTTTTATGAAGTATGTCTCTTATGTAACATATTTTCTTTGTTTTCAAAAGTATGGTGGGTCATTACATGCTTTTGTAGGAAAATCACTTTGATACAACAAACCCCACATTGATAAATTTCTACGTTCGAAAACCTATTGTCGTCAGTAATTTTTAAATTTGCTCTGAAATGAATCCGTGTGATCACTCAAAGAGGATGATTTAAAAGGGAAAGAGGAAGATTGTCTAGTGATCACAAATCGATAAAGTAGGGATAACGAATATGAAACGAAAAAAACATACTTCTTCTTAATCATGATCACTTTGATGATTTAGATTGCGAATCACAGTCCGAAGGAACACAGTAGACAGTCAGTATTACCCTGATTTTGATTCACACCTTTCGCGGTTTTTTCAGCCTTGTGGACGAGGAAAGGTTCCATTGCGATGACCATGCTTTTGTTTCAGGGTCGTAGCTGTACATTCAAGAGTCATCTCCAGTTATCACGGTGTTATTAAACTCAGGATCAGCGTTGGTAAGCTCAATACGTTCAGTCATTACGAGTGAATCAAAAATCAGACGAATACTTGGAACAACACCAGCAGCTAGCAAGCAGCGAATGACGCACCCGATGGCGAAGCGAAAATTCAGCATGTGCATGAAAGTGTTCTCCTCCACTGTGGACAGTGGCGTCATAATTATTTTGCGCGGGAACAATTAAGGTCGGATTCTTTTTAGACAGGCCCGTATATTAAAAGGAATTTGGATAAATACTCGTGCACAAAATTAATACTACAAATATTATTGGAAAATTGGAAAATAATCCGACACGCCGTGTAGTGAAAATTATTTATTTCCTGGCCTACGTTTCGACTGTAACTAGTCTTCTTCTGGGCTCTTTATTATTATTATTAAGCTCTTGCGTAATATTGGTTATACGCAGGGGCGTTATGACAACGAATTTCACTGACATATGAAAATTACCCCCCTGCCGCTTCTGAGTTAGTTCGTTTGATTCACGTTTGGCACACATTTATTTAGAATATATAAGTGGACAGCTTATAGCATCCGACTGTGATAAATTCAAGTATCTGTATTTATTTTTTTACGACAAATCACACATTGTGTCGTCGGGAATCGAACGAATGGAACATGGTTCGGGTGACGTCACTGCGAATTAGGAGATGTATGCAGGGCCGCGCCAAGCGTTTCGGGCGCCCTCGGCAAGTGATTCTTATGCGCCCCCGCCATAACCCCCCCTCTCTCATGTAAGTTTGAATACCATAGTAAACATGATTATTTTTCAAAATTTTGCAGAGAAGCTGTAAATATTGAATAAATTTTACACGGATTTTAAGAAATAAACATTGGACATTTTAAGAAACATTTTTTATGGAGTAGGTACATATTTTAAAGAGCACTGACAATTACAAAAAATGTAGGTACAATAAAATATACATTCCAAATATAATAAAAATTACGATGCGCAGATAAGAAATTAAAAATGTATTAATAACTAAGAGTAACTTTGTGCGCCTTATTTCTAGCAAATTGGCTTATTAACTCTTGCATATCTAAGGTATTTAATAAATCTGATTCAATAGAAATTTTGAAGACGTTCTTGAGATATTGACGATCTTAGATAGTTTTTAATAATTTTTAGTTTTGAGAAAGATCGTTCGGCAGTAGCTACGCAAATAGGCATAGTTAACAAAATACGCAGTGCTGTAGTAGTGTTTGGAAATGCTTGAATTAATTTTTTTTTGCTAATATAATTTAATGTGTCATTTGGAGATGACGTAATCTCTCGGCCAAAATTTTGTAAAAACTGTAATTCATGCAATAATTTATGACCATTTATATCAGGTTATTTTTTTTCTTTGTCTGTTAAAATATTTTCAAGTTCGCACATGCTTCTGAAATATTCAATTTTTTACATTGTAATATTTTGCTTGTAATATTTACTTTACTTAAAACATTGTACCACAAAAGCAATGTACAAATAAACCCAAATTGTTTTATTTTTTTCTCCTAAAGCAGTGGCTAAGTGTTTTAAATAAAAAATTAAATGGAATACTGAAAAATTGTAATGTTTACTTTTAAATGTACTTTTAAGTGCATTGAGTAACTAATGTAATCCTAAAAATCAGTATTAAATAAACGCTGTTTATTTTATCTTTGATTTATACAGAGAATTTTAAAAGGAATATATGAGTATAGTGTACGAGTTTTTATTTTTACGCGGAAGTTAAAATTTATAAATTATCATTCCTATGTCCCTGTCATTCTTGATTTATTTGATTCATTATAATAAACAAATAACAGGTAACCGAGATAAAATGTTATTTTATAGTAAAACTATGGGGGAAAGCGATTTGCGAGAAAGCAGTCGCTGCATCGAACAAGTTTTTTTATATTCAAAAAAGTAAAAAAAAAAAATTACTTATAGGCCGTACGGCGCCCTTGGCAACGTTGCGCCGTTGGGCCCTGCCCGACCTCGCCCTTATGGGCGGCGCGGCCCTGGATGTATGCTAAAGGCCAATTTTGCAAGCCCGCGTCAGAAGTTTGTTAACAGACGCACGCGGTTATATGCGTCAGATGCGAGGTACTCTTTTCTACATAGAGATGTTTTGCTAGTTCGCGGCTGTTGCGCGCGACAATTAGCGTCAGGAGCGATTACTGTTTTTACCTCCCGTTCTCTTGGTAAGGGAGGTATAGGGATCATGCTAATAATCGCATATCGAGATTTTAATAAATGACCAAGTTTGAAGGTCCATAGAATCCGATTTTAACATTTTCACAATTATGTTTGTGGGTGTGTGGCGCACACAGATTTGAAATGATAGATATATTCTGATTGATACGCTCTTGATAATCATCCAGTTAAGCAGCTAGAGCCTTCTGTATTGAACCAAATGAATGAAAAATTCACTCTTTTATAAATAAATATTGTTCTTAGGGCCAGTACCGCTCCGTGGGTAAAAGGCGCCTTTGAGCAAAGTTATATTTCAACGCCCCCCATAATGTATAATTTGCAAATTAACACATTCTTTAAATTTTAAACCATATTTTCAATTCTTCGAAAAATACTAGATCTAAAATATTGATGAAATATCCTTTGTTTAGATTCATTCTTGTAATCAAAATTGTTTGTTGTAATCAACAACTTTACAGTTATAACAATATCAGAAATTATCCGTTTAACAGGATATTTTTTTTTTCTACTAAATTCATTGTTAGATTCATTCTTGTAATTAATATTAATAAGCTACAACCAAAATATTCATTGTTGTAATCAACAGCTTTACAATTATTATTTGAATTTAACAATACTAGAAAAATATACGTTTGGCAAAAAATAATAATAAATATATCATCACGGCATTACCCATTGCTGGGTGTGCTAATCTGCTTTGTACACAAATTTCGGTAATGATGATGACATATTTGTATCGTGCAGGCGTTTATCGTGCGTCGCCTCACGGGCACACATTTCTGGCGTGAAGAGTGCACCACAAGGGTTAATTTTATGTCATTTAAAATTCAAATTATTTGGCGTTGGTCGGGATCGAATCGGATTCCCCAGATTCGCGACCAGACATTCAGGCACACAGTCACGAAACCCCATAGCCCATAGGTATATGTATTTAAATTAATAAAAATCTGATGTGACCAACACAATACCTCCCGCCATTTACCTATGGAGTCTCGTTGCCGCGTGCCTGATGTCTGGTCGCGAATCTGGGGAATCCGATTCGATCCCGACCAACGCCAAATAATTTGAATTTTAAATGACATAAAATTAACCCTTGTGGTAAACGCCCGCACAATACAAGTATGTCATCATCATTACGGAAATGTATGTACAAATCAGATTAGCACACCCAGCAATGGATAATATGCCGTGATAATATATTTATTTGTTTCTTTATTTAAATACATACCTGCATATTTACTAATGTTAGAAATTATGTATTTTAGGTTCCTTTCCATAAAACTATTGTTTTATTTACAATTTTCCTTTTAAAACGTTACTATTATTAATTTGAAATGATTATTTTTTTGACAGTGACATTTATCTGTCAGTTACATACATTTGAGCTGAACTATGTAACCACGGAGATGTGTTTAAAGCATAAGCTCCGAGGTATAATTTTTATATTACTTTATAAATTTATCCATAAAACTATAGAAAAAGTATTAAAGCAAACCTGTATAAAATGGAATAATCTTTAATTTTTATAATAACAAAGTGCTTCAAGTAAACTGCCATTTCCGGTTATCCGATTGCCACCAAAATCTATTGGCTTCTTTCCATATTAGAATAAGGTGAAATACTTGGTTTCAAAACTTTCTGAATGATAGTATTTGAATTAGAGCGTAAAGATGATCCACACACACACACGCACACACATACATACATACACACACATACACACAGACATCATCGTGAAAATATTAAAAATGGATTTTAGGGAATTTAAAACGTGGTCGTTTACCAAAATCTCGATATGCGATGTTTAGCACAATCCCTATACCTCCCTTACCAAGGGTAGCGGGAGGTAAAAATTAATTGACGGGAGGTATTGTGTTGGTCATATCAGATTTTTTGAGTAGTATAGACGCGCACCGAAACGCGTCTGAGAGTGATAAGTATGTAGTTTGGTTATGAACAGTACATTGTACTTGTATATTGTATACGCAACATGGCACGAAGAAGGGAGTTTTTTAAGGAAGAAGATGGAGTTTTTGTTGAGCAGGTGGCAATATTCTCCGCATTTATTATGACATGAAATGCAATGCATTCTGTATATGGGATGCTGTTTTTTTCGGTTAGAATATCCTAAATTCGTAACTTATTAGATCGTCTTCAATTTAATTTAGCAAATATATGGTTGCTAACTTCCTTTTCTTGTTATATCATTGATCGGAGAGTACTGGGCTTCGATTTTGTAACTCTAAATTCTACTAGATCTTTATCGGAACAGATTTTAAATTCTACTGGTCTTGAGCAGCAGAATTTGTGTCTGAATTTCTTTCGTTTGTTTGATCGTACAGTACCGACACCGGCATAACGTTTAGAGAAACGGAGAGGTAGGCCCAATTCCGGTTGAATTTAAAATCCAATAGATTTTAAAGTTACAAAATCAAGGCCCTGATTGAAAATTTAATGCTTCACTCGCGTTTGTAGGAAAACATAATATTCTATCTTAACCCGCTTGGCCACCAAGCCGAAAAAATATTTGGTATTAGGTAAATAATGTGTTCTCATTGGCTTATAAGGATCTATTACAATTGCTAGTCGCGAACCCACTTCAATTTTTAATTAAAATCACCAATTAGATACACAGTTTTGGAAATAGTGCACAAAGTATATTGATTGGGTTTATAATCTTTATTGTGCTTCAATTACCACAAATAGTGTCATTATTAAGTTTCTAAACAATGAATAAAATCTTATTAAATATTTAATAACGAATGAAATCGGTGGACAATGAGTTATTATTGACTTCGTAATAACTGTTGTGAAAACAATAATGTGCTTATCGAGTCTTTTCAAGTAATCAATCTCCGCCATAAAAGAACTGTTTATGAATGATAATTTGAGTGGTTGTGCTGTTTGGCATATAGTTCCATAAACAGGGTAATCATAGAAATTTCTGTTAAATCGCATACATATTCCGTGATTGCTCTCTACTTTATGAGCTATTGTACTCCGCACATTATCACCGCAATTAATACCGAAAGTTCTATATTTTTCTCTGATAACTTTCATGAAACTACTTTTTTAATTCATTCACAGTTCATAACATTCTGACATAAAGTCTACGTCAACGTGTGTACAAAGTAGGAAACAATACGACTTTAAAAATTGGTTTGTACATTTGTGCTATTTACGTATTATTGTTATTATTATTATTAATTAGTTGAGGGCTTTAAGAGCAAGTCACTTTTGTCACTGTAAGATCTATCGTAAGAGATGAAACTAGTTACGGCTCCATGAGTCAGTTTCCCGATCTCATTTGCTTTGAGGTATGTTTTATCTAGATGGTTAACCTATACCTGACCAAAATAATTCATAAACTTTTCTTACCAAAACAGGGTAAATATTGACCCACTTTTTTTTACCTTCCGTTACCTAAAGGTAAGGAAAGTATTGCCTTTGGTTAAAAAATTCGATGATGAGTTTTTAGTGGATAAGTACGTTTTAGGGACCCGAGAATACGATTTTGTTATTTTTACGATGATGTATGTGTGTGTGAGTGTGTGCGCGCGCCTGTATGTATGTGTGTGTGTGTGTGTATGTGTGTGACGATTCTTTCATAGACGATAACTCCAACACTACATTTTTAAAAATTATAATTCTTTCGTATTCCTTTTCTTTGCATCCAGACCTGATTAGATTTTGGTTATAATTGGTTAACCGGAAGTACCCTCATTTAAAGTTTTTAACAGTTTTTCTTGAAAAAACGCTGTTAATATAATATATGGACATTTAATGTTGTTATAATTGATATAGAGTTAAAAAAAATATAAAGAAATTAAATTTCGTAAATCAGCCAGCTATGCTATAACCATGGAAACAGCTACTATATTCAGAAAATTCTAATTGACAAACTTCAGTGGCAAATGCAATTTACATAGTATGTTTGTGTTATAATTTTACTGGAAATATAGAGAATCTTTTGCAAGAAACTTTTTGTATGGAATTTGTACAAGATACATAGAACTGACGGAAGGTATTGAGCTGGCCACATCAGATTTTTTATTATTTAATCGTATATAAAATATCATGAAATATACATATTTTGGTATTGTTATAATTTCTTATGAAGTTTTAATAAAATACTTATGCTGGGTTCATTAGCAACTAACAGTTCTCTATGTTTCGTTGCATGAGCATCATATCATTTTAAAGATTCACTTAACAGTTCTATAACTTATAGAGATGATTTCGAAGTTATAAATATTTAACGGTTCAATAAATCGAGGTTGATATCAATGTCAAAATTGCATAAATAAATAATTGGTGTAAATTTTACATTTAAAATTAAACTACTAATTAAAGGATTATTGTAGATCTATGTCATCGTCATTATCTTCGGATGAAGAAATGATTTTAGAAATTTTAGAACTTGTTGAATGGCAGTTGTCTTTAATTACATTTTGAATGATTTCCAGCAAAACCAATTTTTCTCTTTCAGTAAAATTTCTACTCCTATTACCTACATTTATCTATTTTTAATAATCATTCTTTTACTCGATCTCGAATTCATGTTTATTGATTATAAACAATTCATTATCTAAAGATTTCAATATATTTTTAATGCAACTGTCTGAATTTTAACGGTTCGCTAAATTTATAGTACCGATAACTATAGAATCAATATTGAACAGTTTTCATGTAACCCAACATGAGTTTAGTAATTTAATTCAATATTTTTAATTGAATAATTGGTATTGGTATAACATCACAAACAAATAAAAACAAATATATTCTTACAAATAAAATAATATTATTCTTCGTTAAATGGAACCTGAAAACAAAAAAAAAAAGTTTTATATTATCTATAACTATAATTATTATGAACAAAAGAAAAAAACATCTAAAAAAATGATTTAACAAATTACAAGGAAAATACTAAATTTCGATCAATGTTGACCCGGTTTAAGTAAGACAATGGCCGGTTACACAAACGTAGCTTAAATTTTAATTGTTGTTTATATTGACAATATTGCATCGAAATGATTTATCACTCATTGATGATCAAAATTTCGTTATGCATTTATTTGTTTAGTGGTCGGTTGCATCAACGTAACTTAAATATTAAACTTGGCTTAAATTGATAATATTGCATCGAAATTAAATATATTGCTGTCAAATTTTCGATTAATATTTTTTGTTTAAGCCTAGCTTAAACATTGATGTAGTATATAAAAGACCTTGACAAGAGAGAGAGAGAGAGGAATTGACGCTCACCTTAGAAACGGACACAGTTGGTTTGGGCAATGTCAAAAGGTGAAAAATAACACAGAGTGCTTAGTGTAGTGATGGGATCGCTTGTTTTGTTTCGCTGGCCTATCAAGGATGGTAAAAGTGACATATTTCAAAATATTACTATAAATAAAATTCTGCTTTTATGTTACTCTAACGGCCGTAATAATAAATTATTTCCTATTTCCAGATTAGTTATTCCGAGAATATCTCTTAACTCTGTGTTAAAATGACGTTTATGGGGAGTTTATTTTAGAGTTAAGTCTTATTCCATGTTTATTATTATACATTTGTGCTCGTGATAAACTAGGAATAGTTATTCCTGTGTTAAAAAGAAGCTATTCTGAACTTAACCCTTGTTTATTATTACCGCTGTAAGAGTTAATTACAAAGAGAGTAATTTTGATTTAATGTGAAATAGAAATAATTTTAATGTAGCATGCTGGTAATTTAGAATATGTTCTGTCGTTCATGCTATGTACATAGATGTGATTTATTTTATATTTAAGAATTTTTTAAAAATGGTAATGTCATGGAGAGCATATGGATGCACAGTTCATTGTTAAAAAGACAGATAAAATTTCGTTTTCGTCGTAAACTCATCCGTCATAATTTTATGCGAATTTTTTTCGAGTAGATTTCCGAAGGATGAAAAACTGTACAAAGTGGTTTAGTTAGATGACACAATTTCAAGCCATCCAAACATTTTGTGATTTACACCTTAAATAATGTGTATAAAATAAATAATCTTAGTGTTTAAGCATTTAATAATATTCTTAGTCTTAAATTAGTGTTTATAATTATTTAATCATAGTATTAGTTATTTTTATTATCTTTTTAATATTTATCCTAATTACTTATCGTTTAATAAACTTTTACTTTAATTAACAATATTTCTTTGATTTTTACACTCGCCCATATAAATAAACGTTACAATATTTAGGTTGGAATCGAACCCGGTACGTCTGAATCATATACAGTCACGCATTTCGATAAATTAAAATTTATTAATTAGCTGATGCTTCTGAAACAGACAAAAATCAACAAAAACAATCGAAACAAATGACATATGCAAGAATGGCATGAGAGAATAACCTTAGTTTGAGTTCAAAGCTTTTGTCATCATGTCCTCCCGTAGAGAAAACGTCGCATATGTTCATGGAACGATCCCCAGTCAACGCTTTGCATTAATAATGGACGAGCCACTTGCAAATTCATCTCTGTTAAAAACGCCGTAATATTAAAAAAAAACCTACCACCCTCCGACAGAGACATTGCATTGGAAGAAGCGCTACCCTGCGTACCGAAGAAAAAACGCCATCGAGCGACTGTCAATTTTTCATTCTCATCCGTTGCCATGGACACGAAATGGCTCCACCAGCGCACAGACAATTGTTATTGAGATTTTAGCTAGTACACCCTACAAAGAGGGTATATTATATTTATGAAGGAAAAAATAATTTGGATTTATGGCTGATTTTGTAATTGGAGAGGAATATTTAATATGTGCATCGTATACGAGCCCCGGTTCAAAATAGTTCGGTCGGTTTAAATTTTCAACAAAGAAATTATAAAATCTACGCAAATGGCGAAAACTTTGTATAAATTTCATTCGACAAGTTTAAAATATAGATTTTAAACTTAGAAAAACTGAATATGTTATTTAATTATTCCGCTATTGAATACTGGGTTACATAACCTTTATTATTAATAACGGCTTTAATTCTATTAGGCATTTTATCCTCAAACCCAACACATTATTCTTTTAGATTATTGTGTCATATGTCTTGCAAGGTAGGTTTTACTTGTACACATTGGTTTTTTACGAACTTGTTATTTCTTGTGCCAAAAGGGTCTCAGTAGAAGATAAATATGGACTAGGACTAGAAGATGATCCTTTAAATGCTTGTTTAACTATTATCACCCATCATATAGCCTACAGTTTTAAGTCTATATTTAAACAATCAAAAGAATTTTGTGAAAAATACTCACTATTTGTGTAGGTTTTATAATTTGTTGAAACTATAAACCGGCCGAACTATTATGAGCAAGGGCAAAAATTACATTTTATTATTATTAAAAATCTTATGTGGTCAGCACAATACGTCCTGTCCGTCCTGACGTATTATTTTATAGAAGTTTCGTATACCAATAGGGTCATTTCATAAATTTTATTTTACTCTAAAAACTACATAAAATTATTATTTAAATATACACTATACGATCCTGATAAATAAGAAAATCTGTTGTAACCAGCACAATACTTCTCGCCACTTCCGTTTGTGGTTACATAAGTATTGGGCGCGAGCAGTCATGTGACATTGTTGGCCTAGACAAGCAGATATGGGGGCCCGTATCAGAATGACAATTAGTAATTATGTACATAGATGTCAAATGTCAGAATTTTTCATTAAAAATTTCAAGATTTTCTAAATTCACGTAGTTAATTTGCCACCATCAGGAGTGTGGAATTTACTTGTCGAGGAAAATAAACCACATTGAATTGGAAAATCACTAAATATAGAAATTCCACACTCCTGGTGACAAATTAATTACGTGAATTTAGAAAATCTTGAACTTTTTAATAAAAATTATGATATTTGACATCTATGTACATAATTACTAGCTATCATTCTAACACGGGCTTGTCAAGGGCAACAAAGTGACATGACTGTTTGCGCCGTATTGTATTTAACATTTCTTGTATACCTACACTTTACACCAAAAATTCGAAATGTTTTCAATTCATTGTCGGGATTGACAGTATTTTTGAAGGGTATATGTAATATACCTATAATTTTAAATTTTTAACTATTAATACAATAAGAAATATATACCTTATATTTCTTTATCTCTAAATCTATAAGATATAATAAAATATTTATATGGATCAGATAGAGAATTTACTCTTCTTTAATACAAGCAAAAAAAATTAAATATTGATATTTGGAAGATTTATTTAAGTTGTCCAATTATTATCAAAAACTTTTCAGCTCTTTTCAGTAATGTCCTATTGAGAAATACGTAGTTAAACAGATATTAAGTATTATATTTTTTTGAGAAATCTTCCTTCCAATCTCCCCACCACACACATACATACACACACACACACACATACACACACACAGACATCATCGTAAAAATATTAAAATCGGATTGTAGGGACCTTAAAACGTGCTTAATCATTAAAATCTGGATATGCGATTTTTTGCATAAATTCAATACCTCTCTTAGCGAGAGGTAAAAACACTAATTCTGGGGCATTTTTGTAAAAATGAGTAATAAAATTATCTAAAATATTCATATATCAGAACATGCTGTGATTGGTGCGACGTCATTACCAGGATACCAGATTCCTTCCCGTTTAATTTACTTTGACTGTCACAGATGAGATTGACTATTTTTGTGTATTAGCTATTAAAATTGAAATAATTAGACTAAAACAGAAAAGTAATTATTGCATTATTATTATATGGACAAACAAGCAAAAACTGCTCAAATAAATTTAATACTTTCGATTTATGACAACAAGATAGGTTAACCAACTTATGAAAATTAGCCGAAGAAAATATGAAATATCTAGTAAAACTTTTTTAAATGTATGTAAATTTCATTTTTATTGAGATGAAGACACATTTAAAGTGTATTTATTTAAATGATGTGTTTTTTAGCTGAAGTCAGTAAGTAGAAAAGTAAAAGAGAAATGATCTCAACCGGCATATCAAAATTACTACTGCAGTATACAGTGTAGCCACATAAAAGAATAAAAAAAATATGTATCAGTAATGCTTAATGTGTATGCCTCACTTTTATATTCTACGCTAAATGCTAGAATTGAAGTATTGATGAAGTCTCCTTTGTTGGATTTTGGATTCATTATTGTAATTAATGTTCTTGGACTGTAAATATTCTTTATTGTAATCAACATAAAAATATTACAAGTATTGTTTGCAATATGTATAATAAAGCCACAAACACTTTGTAATAAATATTTGTATTATCCATTGTAATGTAATTTTCGCATTAAAATTTTACTTACATTTTTAGGTGATATTTTCAAAAAATGCTAATGAATAAAAATTATACATGACTGGTTACCTTGAATAAGAAATAATAGTAATATTAGTTATAAAACTACAAATAATCATTCATTTTCAATTTTTTAGTAAAAATTCTGTATTCGTTAGCTTGTCAGTTGGTCGATACGATACGTTAGTTTTTGGACTGAAAATAATATATAAAGACTCAGGTGCAAAAAGGGGACACGTCACGTTTTTTGAAAAATAGAGATTTGTGCATAAAATTCATCTAAAATAGTGTTTGCGTTTATACTGCAAGTGCCGCTTACGGGAACTACGTCATGAAACGTCACCTTTTTACCTCTCGCTAAGAGAGGTATTAGATTCATGCTAAAAATCGCATATCCAGATTTTAGTGAATAAGCACGTTTTAAGGTCCTTAGAATCCGATTTTAACATTGTTACGATGATGTCTGTGTGTGTGTGTGTGTGTAGATGTGTGTAGGGGGGGGGGTTATTGGAGGTACGATTTCTCAAATTCTATAAGACAAAAGACCTATATAACTATGGATTCCTCAATCTAACAGTAATGGGACGAGTTGAATAGATTCTGGTAACAGTTCGACAACCGGAAGTAATAGTATTTTAACAAAAATCTTCTAAATATTATTTTTTGAAAATTTATGTTATTACAAATATTAAAAAACAAAATTCTCTATCCGACACATTTAATTTATTTATAGATTTAAAGATATAGAAATATAATCTATAAAATAATCGGTTGTAATAAATCTCACAGCTTGCTCACAGCTCAAACATCTCCATGATAACTACTTGAAAAATTTAAATGTGTGTAATTGACAGATAAATGTTACTAATGTCAGTGTCAAAAATTCAGAGATAGTACTGCAGGCTTTTTCTGGGGACGATATTTAATATTTCTTATTGTATTATTAATTATATATTTAAATTATAGGTATATTATATAAACCTTCAGAAATACTGCAAATCCCGTTAATGAATTGGAAAAACGAACATTTAGAAGAAATGGAGAAAACTTGCTCATTAGAATGAATTAAAATCATAGAAAATACGTAAATATAAAGATTAGTTGTAAGTAGAATTTTTTGTGTGTACAAGAAATGTTAAATACAATACTTATATATACCACAATGGAAAGGGCAAGAGCGAGGGCGAGAGGTATTGTGATGGCCACAATAGATTTTTACTTCCTTGTACGTAAGTAAAGAAAGTATTGTAATCGCGAAAAAATTCGGTTTTCAGATTTCAGCGGAAATATCCATTTTTATCATCCCTGAATCCATTTTGACTAATTTCGTCGTGACATCTGTACGTACGTACGTATCTCGCATAACTCAAAAACGGTAAGCCGTAGAAAGTTGAAATTTTGTATTTAGGACTGCTATAACATCTACCCTTTCTGGTTATTACACAATTTCCAGAAGTGGCACTTTACATGAAGCCAGTAATAGATTTGAATGAAAAACTGTTTTAAAATATAATCCAAAACTTTTCAAATTTGGTATACAAGACTTTTATGTCAATCGAAATAACATAATAGATTTTGGTTAAAATAGGATAACCGGAAGTGGTACATTACTTGAAGTTGTTAACAGTTTTTCTTGAATAAAATGATTTTATTTTGATTTTAGAAATAAATGTTTCAAATAAAAGTTTTAGAGAATTAATTTCTGCGTGTAGCACATCAAGTATTATTAAATTAGCCCTTCATATAAGCGAGATATGTAAATTTAAAAATTATATACTTTTTTGTTTTTGTAATAAAGCTTGCTATGGATTAGGACAAAAAATAAAAAAAAATGTTCACGTCAAATTATGTTAAATACGTGCAAATATTATGATTCGTACAATAACAAATATTATATTTTTATTGTGAAATTAGTCATATTCATTGTTGTAATCAAATATTTCTTTGTTGTAATCAAAACTCTCTTTAAAAAGAACCGGGTTAGATTAATGTTAATTTAAGAATGATAGTAGTAAATGAATTATTTTTTGTTCTATATCAAAATATTTCTCGGGCTTGGCTTAAGCCTGTCAATATTTTGTAATTTAATTATTAAAAAAATATGTATAGTTTAATAATCGTACAAGGAAGTCGTGTGGTGTCCACATCAGATTTTTAGTTTTGATACAAGAACGAGGTAAGTTTTTTCACATATCCCGTTCTTGAACTTTAATTTTGTCGGATGTATTCGGAAATATTCGCACAAATCTCTTGTAACGAAAAAAAAAAAAAAACTAAATACTAATAAGAATACAATAAATTTGCAATAAAAAATTGAAAAGAAAATATTTTTAACTAGAACAAAACTTTAAAAATGTACCTACCTTGTTTCCTTTTTGCACCAGGGAAATGGATATTTAGAGTGGGAAGAATGGTACTATTCGTGTATTACAAAAGAGTTTATCTCTATATAGCATTCAATTAAGTTTTTGCTAGAACTAATTATGATTTCATGTTATAAAATTACAATTAACATTTTGTATAATTTAGAGAAACACAAGCATTTAAACTTTTATATCAGTATAAAACATGAAACGGAAATTACTAATTAAATAGCGGTAAATGATTAAAGAGAACTAGTGCCTATTATATTATTTTATCTACTTCAATTATAAATTTCGTTTGTAATTATAGTAGTATAGTAGTTCAATGCCACATTGTACTCGTATTGCATTACTGCTTTACTCATTTCAATTAAATTATTAGCTCAGATTTCACGCGGTTTCTAAATGAACTTATTATGTTACAAACATTAAGAATAGTTTTCTTCAACTATAAAGTAAATTATTGTGGGCATTTGACTCAATATACATAATACTAAATTTAAATTCTAATGTATGTAAAAACAAAAAAAATCTAATCTGGCCAGCACAATATACCTTCCGTGTATCCTGTGTATTATGTATAAATTCCATACATAATTTTTCTTGTAAAAGATTCTAAATTTATAGTAAAATTATTTCATAAACAAACTATGAGAATTGCACTTGACACTGACATATTCTTCTTTTTTAGCTTTTTCCATTCGTTAGGGGTCGCTATTTTTTTTATTTTCTTCTTCCACTCATTTCTGTTTTGCGTGTCGTTCTCATTTTGTTCCTTTTCTCTCAAGTCTTCCGCAATACAGTCCTTCCATCTTATCTTTGGTCTTCCCCTGTTTTTTCAACCTTCTATTACTAAACTATTTATTCTTCATCCAATATGTTCATCTCTCCTCATGACATGTTCAAACCAATGTAATCGTCTAGAAACTTCTAACACTAGAGTTATTTCCCTTATTCTTTCATTTCTTACCATATCTTTCCGTGTCTGGCCCAACATCTATCTCAACATCCTTATCTGTGCTACATTCATTTACTTTTCATTGATACTGACATCTGTCAATTTGAAATATCTGAATATATTAGCAGTTTCCATGGTTAGCATAGCTGGCTGATTTATGAAATTTAATATCTGTACAATACTTTAACTCTATATTTATTGAATATGAAGTATAAAATGCAATCAATTGGTATAAAGAATAATATATTCTTTAAGTTATAATAACATCAAATGTCAATAAATGATATTTAACTGCGTTTTTTAAGCTTTTAAAATCTTCAAATTAGGGTACTTCCGGTTGACCATTCCAAAATCTAATCACCTCTTCTTCTGGATGTAAACTTGAGGAATACGAAAAAAATATAATTTTTGGAAATGGTATTGAAGTTATGTGATCCACATACAGACAGACACATATACATACATTCATACAGACATCATCGTAAAAATGATAAAATCGTATTATATTGACCCTAAAACGTGCTTATTCACTAAAAACTCATCATTGATTTTTTTGACCAAAGACATTACCTTCCTTACCTAAAGATGACGGAAGGTAAAAAATAATACGTGTTTGTTCTTAATGTAATTATGGAATATGAAAGGGTTCATATAAATTGCAAAATCGATTGTTTCATTTAAAACAAAATCTAAAATTACATTTACTTTATATTGCGTATACTTAGAAATCTATAAATATTACAATATTAATTTTCCAATACGCTTAAAAACTCTGTAAGTAATATAGAAACCTAACCGCAACCTTGTTCAAACACATTTTACTATTTTAAACGATTGCGTGCCTAACTGATTACAAAACTTGGAATTACTTTCTTTAACTTATCTTCCATAATCCGCAAAAATTATTGTTAATTTACATTGTCAATACCTATTTTTTACTTGAACTCTTTCTACTCTATAATTTCCTTTTCGTATCAATACTAGAAATACACAACTAGTACTTAGTGGATAGTAAAAGCTACACTAGTTTTTAACCTAGGAATAAATTATTTTAATTACTTCACATACTTTAGAACTATAGGGACAGAGAAATAAAACATATGTTGTTTACAACGCCAATAAAACTAACAGATGACAGCTTATTTTCTTAACGGAACGTAAAACAAAATAATTAAATATAAAGTACGAATTCATTAAAACATTTTTTTTTGTATCCGTTACAAAAACATTTTTCTATTTCCGTTTGGAATATAACAACGTATTGGTTTCCAAGGCTTTAAACAAATTCATAATCACAACTTGATAAACTGTGGCTCTGAACGTATTGGATACGACGGGTAGCTAGCAACCTCTAACAACTGACACGGGCTGAAAGTAGTTGCTGGAGCTGACAGCTGTCATTCAGTTAAAATAACTAATATAAAAATCTGATGTGGTCAACACAATACCTCCCGTTTAATTTAATTTTTATTCATGTAAATGTTTAAAATAAAATTTTAATACCGGGTTCAATCCCGACCGACGCCAAATATTTTGAATATTAAATAGCACATAAATGACCCGTGTGGTGCACTCTCCACGCCAGCAATAAGTGCTCGTGAGGTGACACCTGGTAAATGCCCGCACGATACAAATATATCATCGTTGCCAAAATCTGTGTACAAAGCAGATTGGCACACCTAGCAATGGGTAATATGCTGTGATGATATATTATGTTTTTATTATCTTACCTATATTTTTACATATTTATTTATGCTGGAAACTGTATTAAGTTCATTTCCATATAATTATTGTTCCATTTACTATTTTCTTACGTAAAGTAAGTGTCATTTCTGGTTATCTGATTTACTCCAAAATCTAATGGCATCTTTCCATATAAGAGTAAGATACACACATACACAGACATCATCGTGAAAATGTTAAAATTGGATTCTAGGGACCTTAAAACGTACTCATTTACCAAAATCACGATATGCGATTTTTAGCACGATCCCTATACCTCCCTGACCAAGGGTAGCGGGAGGTAAAAAGTGTATTTCTTTATTTCTGCTGTCTTATGGACGTATTCTGTTGAAAACTGTAAATTTGTAAATAATGAACAAAATTGCAAAGAAAGCTGCCACTTTTACGTATAATTTTTTATTAGTCAACAAAAATAGACGTCTTTCTGAGAATTTTTTGTACAGATTGGCAGATCTGACTTAAGGCCATTCAGAATAAATTAGCTGCTGTGATAGAATTAGTGGCATCGGTAGCGTATTACGAAATTTATAGTAAAAAAATCTGATGTGGCCAGCACATAACCTCTCGCCGTATATTTTACCTGGCTGTATGCATAAAGCAAAGAATATTTTTATAAATACAAATAATATATTCATATAAATCTATGACGTATAAACTTCTTTATTATTCAATAATAGCTTGTCTCAACATGAAGATATTTTACCATAAATTATGTTACAATAAATTACAAAGTAGAGTTTACCATATATAAATATTAGGCTGGTAACTGCAATTTTCAATTCGAACAACGTTGTTTACTTTCTCTTCATATTCTTCTAGTAAAAACATTAATTTTGGGCGGTCTAAAATGTATATATGGATTGTGCATCTATTCTTACATATCTTCTTTTACATTTTATTTTTTCATACATGTTATATCTAAATAACACTAATTCCCTTTAATAAAGTGACGGATAGATTGCACTCCGATTATTCTTATATCGATGTGTAATTTTGTCAATATTTACAACTTACTTGAGAAGAATTTGATAGCTTTTTCGCAATTCAAAGTTACTCTAGTCTATAGTACTGGTGTACATTGTCCCATAATGTTTGAAACAAATTTAAGTCCTTCAACCTAGACTTGTCATCTCCATAATAGTCACAGATCAATAACTAAGGGATTCTCCAAGTACATTTTTCTTTCATTACTCATTATTTCTGACACTGACATTTATCTGTCAGTTACAAATTTAATTTAAATTATCAACTATTTTTCATGGCATTCTTTCGGCTGTCAAATTTATTACAACAGATTATTTTATATATTATACTTCTTTTATCTCTAAATCTATGGAATATATAATAAAATATTTAAATGTATCAGATAGAGAATTTAATTTTCTTTAATATTACCACGAAAAATTTTCAAAAAATAATATTTAGAAGATTTTTTTTCAAGAATCTTCTACTTCCGGTTGTCCAATTATTACCAAAACCTTTTCAGATCTTCCCATGAATGTCCGATTGGGAAATACGTTGTTAAACAAATTTTAAGTCTTATAGTTTTTGAGTAACCGTCCTTCCAACATCCCACACACACACATCCACACACACACACACACACACACAGACATCATCGTAAAAATGTTAAAATCGGATTGTAGAGACCTTAAAACGTGCTTATTCAATAAAATCTGGATATGCGATTTTTAGCATGAATGCAATACCTCTCTTAGCGAGAGGTAAAAAATCTGATGTGGCCAGCCTTCCGTCAATCCTGTGTATTATGTACAAATTCCATACGTAATTTTCTTGCAAAAGATTCTAAATTTTTGGTATTTTATGATTTCCTTTCTCGGCAACGGAATTCCATACTCCTGATAACAAACAAATCACATGAAATAAGAAAATCATGAAATTTTGAATGAAAAATTATGACACTTGTCAGTTATGGACATAATTAATTGCTGTCATTTTGATACGGGTCCCCATATCTGCTTGCCAAAGGCAGCAAAGTCATGTCACTGCACGCGCCCTAAACATAATTTTTTTTGCAAAAGATCCTATATTTCTAGTAAAGTTATTTCATAAACAAACTATGCAAATTGCACTTGACACTGACATCTTCTTCTTTAGTTTTCCCATTCGTTGGGGGGTCGCTATTTTTTATTTTCTTCTTCCACTAATTTTTGTTTTGCGTGTCGTCCTCATTCAGTTCCTTTTCTCTCAAGTCATCTGCAATACAGTCTTTTCATCTTATATTTGGTCTTCCTATGTTTCTTCCACTTTCTATTAATTTATTCATCTCTCCTCATGACATGTTCAAACCAATGTAATCGTCTCTATTATATCTAAAAACTTCTAACACTAGAATTACTTACCTTAATTTTTCATTCAATTACTTGCTTTTTATTGATAGTGACATCTGTCAATTTGAATTACCTGAATATATTTGCAGTTTCCATGGTTATGTTAGCATAGCTGGCTGAATTATGAAATTTATACGCAAGAATTGTAATTTTTGGAATTCTAGTATTGGAGATATCGTGCACGAAAAAGCGGTCACATACACACACACACACACACACACACACACACACATACACACATACACCCTCACATACACACGCACATACGAACACACACACACATACAGACATCATCGTAAAAATAGTAAAATCGTATTGTAAAGACCCTAAAACGTGCTTATTCAATGAAACCTCATCACCGAATTTTTTGACCAAAGACAATACCTTCCTTACCTATAGGTGACGGAAGGTAATTATATCAGTTCATATTGGAAAATTATTGAAATTATATCGTTTTTATTCAGCAAGTAGCACGAATCTAATCTAAACCGTTCTTTTTAAAAGAGGATAAATAATCTTATACTACCCATTTTCTTCGTCCCTGCCCACGCGAAGCACTATCTTTGAAACAGGATCACATAGATTCTGAACTGGATTCCGAATATCAATGTCACGTCAATGTGACTGACTGCTAACTGCTATAGTGCAAATGATTAGGCAGAAGACGTCATCAACTTTTACATTTGTTAGTTAACGTTATATCCCATTTTAATTACGGGTTTTGTTTTGTTCGGGTCATTGGGTCCAATACTGGATCAAGGCCTCTCCCATCTTAGTCCATTCCTCTCTTTGTTGTGTTATTCTATTGAGATTTGGTCCTCCTATCTTCTTTATTTTGTTTCTCTATCGCATTCTTTGTCCACCCCTACTTCTTTTATGATCCATTCGTATGACGACCTGCCCATCTCTATTTCAGCATTTTGATTTTTGATCGTCTACACTACATTCTTAGTTTTTGTAGTTTGTCTTATTTCGGAGATTTTTTACGATCGACTAGTTTTATGTACATCATGTTCCGTTCCATTTTGTGCTGGTATACTTTAATTTTTACCTTCGTTCACCTTTAGGTAAGGAAGGTATTGTCTTTGGTCAAAAAATTCAGTGATGAGTTTTTACTGAATAAGCATGTTTTAGGGTCCCTATAATACGATTTTACCATTTTTACGATGATGTCTGTATGTATGTATGTGTGTCTGTGTGTGTCAGTGTGTGTGTGTCTGTGTGTGTGACAAAAGTTCCGGATCCCATAACTTCAATACCACGATTCCAAAAATTATAATTTTTTCGTATTCCTCAAGTGTACATCCAGAAGAACAAGTGAATAGATTTTGGTTATAATTGGTGAACCAGAAGTTGCCACATTTGAAGATTTAACAGTTAAATTTGATTTATTGACATTTAATATTATTATAACTTAAAGAATATATTATTCTCTATACGATTTGATTACATTTTATACTTAATAGATACAGAGTTAAAGAATTTTAAAGAAATTAAATTTTATAATTCAGCCAGCTATGCTAAACATGGAAACTGCTAATATATTCATATAATTCAAATTGACAGATGTCAGTATGAGTAAAAAGTAAATTAATGTGGCAGAGATGAGGATGTTGAAATAGATGTTGGGGAAACAGAAAAGATACGGTAAGAAAATAACCCTAGTGTTACAATTTTCTAGAAAGATACAAGGACGACGATTACATTGGTTTGAACATGTCATGAGGAGAAATGAAGAATTATATTTGAACAAGAATGAGTAGTTTAGTAATGGGAGGTTGAAGAAGCAGAGAAAGACCAAAGATAAGATGGGAGGACTGTATTGCGGAAGACTTGGGGAAAAAGAACCGAATGAGAACGACACGCAAAAATATCGACTCCTAACGAATGGGAAAAGCTAAAGAGGAAGAAGATGTCAGCGTCAAGTGCAATTTGAATAGTTTGTTTATGAAATAATTTTACTGGAAATTTCGAATCTTTTCCAAGAAAAATTATGTATAGAATTTATACATTATACACAGGATTTGCGGAAGGTATTGTGCGGGCCACAACAGATTTTTTAACTTGTTTTTCATTTAGGGCTCAAATTTGACATCCGTACTTTTATGTACAATTTTATATTAATCAATAAAAATAGACGTGTTTTTGACAGTTTTTTTACAGATTTACAGATCTGTACGACTTACAAATTCGTCCAGAATTGGCCTATTAATTTGCAGTCGTAGAAAAAGTATAATACGTGATTCGTTTTATAAAGTCTGTCGATACTCGTCTACTATAAAACTTATTAGGTACATTATATACTGTTACCTAAAAATTATTATTATTTAGCATTTTTCTAGAGCAACAAAGATATTTGACCAATATTACGCAAAGAAATTAAAGCAACTTTTAATTTTCTTAGTGCAATTCTACAACTAAGTCATCATGAAAAGATGCAACTTTCATTTATGTAAATAAAGTTTTCAGGAAATGATGAAACTGAACCCAGCATTGTTAAGCATCTTTCTCAAAGATTTATTTTTAATTTTTACTTTATTACGGAAGGTAGTGACGCAACATATGTTATTAAGAGTATGCAAATTAAGGACATTGTAAATGGGTTTACAACTTTAATGTATATTACAATGTAATTTTGAATTAGCCTTCTGAATGCATGAGTGCAGAAAATAACGAAACAACGAAAGTATACTAAATTTAAATTCGTTGATAAACGCCAAAGAGCTATTAGTTTTCTACAAACGGACTTTAGAACTATGACAGGTATCTTTACTGGTCATTGTCCTCTGAAATACCATCTATGTAAGATTGGTGCTGAAAATAGTATCTGCCGATGTCACATTCTGTCATTAT
Source organism: Harpalus rufipes (assembly GCA_951394225.1). Classification (NCBI taxonomy): domain Eukaryota; kingdom Metazoa; phylum Arthropoda; class Insecta; order Coleoptera; family Carabidae; genus Harpalus; species Harpalus rufipes. Next base: position 77,358,407 of record OX596274.1, read on the forward strand.
GGCATGAAAACTGCCGTTCCAAACATTATTTCAAACAAAATATCTACAATCATCGTTGAAAAAATGTTTACAAAAATGACCTTTAAATTTAAGTAAAATTTAGACAATATTATAAACATATAACGGATTGTTATTTATGGTAAGTGACCACACACATCGTAACTATTATATAATTGTATATTCATAACTTATTGTAGCTGAAGATGGCCACATTAGGGCCGAAATGTCCACGTAATTGTAATTTTATAACTCCAATGACAATGGAACTTAATGCTCAATAAAAAAATTGATGTGGCCAGCACATAACCTCTCGCCGTATATTTTACCTGGCTGTATGCATAAAGCAAAAAATATTTTTAGAAATACAAATAATATATTCATATAAGTCTATGAAATATAAAATTCTTTATTATTCAATAAGAGTATGTCTCAACATAAAACAATTTGCACATATATTTACAAAATCTATAGGATATTTTACCATAAATTATGTACAATAAATTACAAAGTAGAGTTTACCATATATAAATTTTGGGCTGGTAACAGAGATTTTCAATTCGAACAACATTCTTGTTTACTTTCTCTTCATATTCTTCTAGTAAAAACATTAATTTTGGGCGGTCTAAAATGTATATATCTGGATATGTGCATCTATTCTTACATATATTCTTTTACATTTTATTTTTTCATACATGTTGTATCTAAATAACACATTGATTTCTTTTAATAAAGTGATGGATAGATTGCACTCCGATTATTCTTATATCGATGTGTAATTTTGTCAATATTTACAATTTACTTGAGAAGAATTTGATAGCTTTTTTGCTGTTCAATGTTACTCTAGTTTACAGTGCTCTATACATTGTCCCATAATGTTTGAAAAAAAATTAAGTTCTTAACGTAGACTTGTCACCTCCATAATAATAAATTTAAATTCATTCTATGAAGAAATTTTGTCCTACTCTTCTAATTTTTCGAGATGTTTCCAATTCATTGTCAGGATTAACGGCATCTTCTTCTTCTTTAACTTTTCCCATTCGTTAGGGGTCGCTATTTTTGCGTGTCGTTATCATTCAGTTCCTTTTCTCTCAAGTCTTCCGCAATACAGTCCTTCCATCTTATCTTCGGTCTTTCTCTGTTTCTTCAACATCCTATTACTAGACTATTCATTCTTGTTCCAATATAATTCTTCATTTCTCCTCATGACATGTTGAAACCAATGTAATCATATTTCTTGTATCTTTCTAGAAACTTGTAATACTAGAGTTATTTTCTTACCGTATCTTTCCGTGTTTTCCCCAACATCTACTTCAACATCCTCATCTCTGCCACATTCATTTACTTTTTATTTATACTGACATCTGTCAATTTGAATTATATGAAAATATTAGTAGTTTCCATGTTTAGCATAACTGGCTGATTTATAAAATTGAATTTCTTTAAAATTCTTTAACTCTATATCTATTGAATAGGAAGTATAAAATACAATCAAATCGTATAGAGAATAATATATTCTTTAAGTTATAATAACTTTAAATGTCAATAAATCAAATTGAACTGTTAAACTTGAGGAATACGAAAAAAATATAATTTTTGGAATCGTGGTATTGAAGTTATGGGATCCGGAACTTTTGTCACACAGACACACATACATACAGACATCATCGGAAAAAGGTAAAATCGTATTATATGGACCCTAAAACATGCTTATACACTAAAACTTCATCATTGAATTTTTTGACCAAAGACAATACCTTCCTTACCTATAAAGGTGACGGAAGGTAATAATATAATGTATATTATAAATTATAAAGTCCAAAAACAGGAGCTGCATACCTGATTACCATTTAGCAGCATTTATTAGACAGTGTTAGTGACTAAAGCATATTCCAGTTAATAAGATAATAACCAGAAGATCGTAGAAAACGTAAGTTTTAGTTATTTTAATTAATTATTGAAAGGGCCACGACGGAGCAGCTGAAGGCTCTGTCCAAAGAAGCCTTCCAGAAATGCTACCAATCATGGAATCAACGTTGGGATAAATGCATCGGTAGCCAAGGAGAGTACCTACTTTGAATGAGATTAGTTCAAATTTGATTTAAGCTTATTATTTTGTTAGTAATAAAATTATTTACCGTATTTTTTGATCACACCTCGTATTAATTTTGAAGTTCAGAAATATATATATATATATATATATATATATATATATATATATATATATATATATATATATATTTAATTTATTGAAACGTCACAATTACTGCGGGGCCCGTGTGCCCGGCACACCTTGCACACTAGTAGTTACGCCACTGTAGTAGAGGAGTCTATTATTGTAGTTTCTCTTTCTGTTTGTCGTTTCGCTATATTTATCTAGACTGTGTTCTGTAGTTTTCCAATCCTACAAATCTTACCAAGCAATTACCGACCACAAATTTGGCTCACAGAATAACCATCCTCTGTGGAAGTGACCTCTGCCATATGTCATTGCCTAAATGCCTAAAAGCACCAACTACAAGTCTGTAAATGGCAAAACCGCAGAACGCCGGAATTAAACAAATGTTCTTGCACTTTCGCGCTGCGTTGACAAGCAATCGGCACGCGAAGCATTTACCGGTAGCGAAGTCCTCGCACTCGTACTCGGCCGATAAAGCGGCGGTCGCAATTACGGACACAATGAGGAATTGCAAATTGTGAAGAATAGTCACGGGAGAATTAGTACGAATGAAATGCAATAATGAGTGGAGTATGAATATAGAGTACAAAGATTGTGCTTTATTGGTTTGTGCTAAATGAAGAAAAGAAAAATTAGAACAATGAGCCAATTGTTAGTATTTCTAATGCTTTTTGATTCTGAACCTACTATTTCTTGATATTTTTTTTAAGAGATTATAACCGAAATCAATTATGCAACCAAAGAAAAAAAATTATTATACGAGAATGAAAGATGAAAGAGGTAATTTTTAGTAGGTATTGAAAATGAAAAAAATAGGTTGTATTGTAACGTTTTTACAATGTTATTTTTTCTATTTCCGTTGTTACAATATGACTTAATGCAGTTTATCAATTTGAAAAACTGTTGCCTTTGATCGTATTGTACATAGTATGAAACGGGTTATCATTAACATATAATTTGTTAAGCATTTTAGTAATTTCAAAAACAGGGGAAGATAATAACAATGCCTTAAAAATAAGCAACAACATGAACATGGTGATCTAAAGTTTATGATAACATACTCGTACATTCCTCAAATTGGTGATGGAACAATTAACTATGTCACAAACATTGCCAATTTTATTTATATATCAAAATGTTAATATTTGTACTTTGTAAAATGTTTGTAATCTTCTTGTTTGTACTTCAAGAATACCTTTTAGAAACAGGGTTATTTTTAATTTCCTGTAACAATAGTTCCGACTCGAGGGATGCTTACACCTCTGGGACGAATGAACCATAATTCGCGGTATTAAATTGTTTAAAAATATCCCTGAATCGTGTTTCTAAAATTATTTTAAATGACTCTTAGTATTCCAGTGGTATCTAACCGAATACATAAAGGTCAGTTTCCTTTCATGTTCAAATCATAGGACAAAGTTATGACTATAAACGTCAACTTTCATTCGCTAGTCGTACTATAGCTCCTGAAGTTGTCAGCTGTCATTCCTAACCTAACCAAAAAGTATAGTTCTTATTTTTTTCTGTTCTAATTTGCAGCCGTAGAAAAAGTATATGTGAATCCTTTCATAAACACTTTAGACAATTCGTTTTCTTGTTTAGTGCCACACACTAATATTTACATTATTATAACATTAATGTTTGCATAATAGGACTACAGTGGAATTTCTCGAAGCACTGGTCGCCGAGTATTTGTCCGGTTAAAAGAGGTATCTGTTTAACGGAAAACTGAAATTTAATAAAAAAAAATCTATTGTGGCCATCACAATACCTCTCGCGCCCTTTCCATTGTGGTATATATAAATATTGTATTTAACATTTCTTGTACACACAAAAAATTCTAATTACACGTAATCTTTATATTTTCGTATTTTCTATAATTTTAAATTCATTCTATGAGCAAGTTTTCTCCATTTCTTCTAAATGTTCGAGGTTTTTCCTTTTCATTAACGGAATTGGCGTTATTTCTAAAGGATTCATGTAATATACCTATAATTTTAAATATATAATTAATAATACAATAAGAAATATTAAATATCGTTCCCAGAAAAAAGCCTTCAGTACTATCTCTGAATTTTTTACACTGACATTAGTGACATTTATCTGTGAATTACAGACATTTTAATTTCTCAGTTACCATGGAGATGTTTGGGCTGTGAGCAGACTGTGAGATTTACTACAACAGATTATTTTATAGATTATATATCTATAGGTATCTTTAAATTAAATGTGTCGGATAGAGAATTTTGTTTTTTAATATTTGTAATATATAAATATTCAATTATTACCAGAATCTATTCAACTCTTCCCATTACTGTTAAATTGAGGAATCCGTAGTTACACGCAGGTATAGAATTTGAGAAATCGTACATCCAGCAACCTAACACACATACACGCACACACATACACACAGACACACACACAGACATCATCGTAAATATGTTATTATCGGATTCTAGGGACCTTAAAACGTAATTATTCAATAAAATCTGGATATGCGATTTTTAGCATGATTCCAATACCTCTCTTAGCGAGAAGTAAAAACTTTATTCATCAAGAAATAACAAAATTTCCGTAGCTTAAATGTTCTGAAATTTCCTTAGCTTTCCGGAATGTTTTTATTTTGAGGCTTAATAAACCATTCATAAGTTTGTCTATGTTGAGGCCCTCAGTTTTAAAAAAGTTCCTCTTCTGTTGTGGATAACATGTGAATCAAAAAATTCCAATAGTTCTGTCCTCTTTTTATAATTTCACCTGCTTGAGATTTTCCGATATTAAATTGGGCTATGCTATTTTACGTACACTGAGTTTTTTTTCAATAACTTGTAGCTTTTGTCGCAAGGTTTAATATACGTTTACGAGTACATGTTGTCATTTTTAAAATGTGAATTTAACTTAAACGCATAACCCAATACGTAGTCGTGCGTATTGAAGTACTGTAATAAGAATAATATTGACTGCTTATGACTTAAGCCGAAATATATCATAAACAGTAGAACAATGCTAATGATTTTAACTAATGTCCGTATAAGAGAGGTCATTTTCTAAAAATGGGATCCAAAATTAGAGTTCGCGGTTGTTGAGAAGCATATCCGCTTAATAGAAATATGGAAAATCAATATAAAAATGCCGGCTCCCCTAAGATTGTCCAATTAATAGAGGTGTCCGTTTATTGTAACTGCCCATTAAGAGAGATTTCACTGTATTAAAAATTCTAACTGAATATTGTATTGGGGCGCTTATCCCACTGACGGATTTCTGGAATCTTCTCCATTATTCTCGATTCTCGTTGCACACTCATTACATTCTGGACTATTCCTATTGTAAACCTATAAATACCGGCTGCGATCATTCCCGAAACATTTCTTACAGCCCAAGTTGCACGACAAACAAGCTTCATTGCATACATTTCCCCTTAGTTCTAAAATGTTCGGGTATTCTCAGTAAAGTTCGGCTTACACTGGCAAACATATCAATAATAATAAATTATAATTTCTCTTTACCATCACATGAATTTAAAAAAAAATACATAAATTGCTCAAGAATTTATTGTAATTACTTGCATTAAAATTTGGTGGGCATATCATAATTGCAACTGTATGAACAACAAAAAAATCTTATGGTCTCCCATTCAATTATAATCTGCACTTACAACCGCTTGACAACTTAACATGTCATTAGTTTGATTTTTTTTTTAAATATACATAATAACCAATATTGTATTTCAAAATATGAAGTCTCGTGGCTGTGTGCCAAATTTTAAATGGTACAAAATTGACCAACTGTGGTGCCCCCGCCACCCCAACAATGAGTGCCTGTTAGGTGACGCCTATAACGCCCGCACGGTACAAATATCAAATATGTCATCGGCATTAACGATATTTGCGTACAAAGCAGATTGGCACACCCAGCAATGTGTAATATACCGTGATGATATATTTATTTATTCAAAATATTATTATTTATTTAAATGTCAACGAAAATATTAAAAATATTTCTTTTGTTTCAGGTGCAGGATGGGGACACCACAGCACACAACGTTCAGGTAAGCGATAATTTTTCTAGTTTTTCTAATAAAATAATAATATACATGTGTCAAATTTAATATAGTGTAAATAATTACACATAGTAATTAATATTGATTATTAATTTATAGAATTAATTTTGATGTAATTAATTAAAATGTAAAATAATTCAAATTTCATTATACAGTAATACTATGTGGAGTATTTTATGAACGGATCGGAATTCTGTCAACCGACGGATACCTACTTTCAATTTACATACATACCTACGCTCATTTACATATAAAATAAAACGTTATTTCATTAACATGATATTACAATAAAAATGCTTACATATTTTATTTCTTATTTATCAACAAGACTTTTTTTTAAATAAATAAGAACATTGTGTATAAGTTACACTGTACTCTTACTTTCTGAAATTTAAAATGTGTAACAGTTCATAAAATAGTTTTTTTTTAAGTTCGAAGGGCCGCCTTAAAACTTTTAAACAACCATGGACTATATTATGAAAGTACAAAGAAATATCCTAGCACCGCGTATTACAAATTTTATTATTAGTCTGTTTAAAAAAATGACAAAAAAATAAAAACACTACATGAAATTAACTCTGCAAAACTTTTTAAGTATATCTTCATTTTTTATTTTTTTATTCTACTCACTGTAGTAGATATACAAAATGCATTGTCGTATAAAGTACACACTCGTATACAAATGCTTCTCTTACAAATGTGTTTTCGTACAAATGCTGGCCTAAGTTTCCGTCGTAATCGTAAAAATTTGGGTGTACAAATTTCCACAAACGCGCCATCGGCAAGGAATTAATCAAGCAAGATATACATTGGTTTGAGCTTGATGTAAACAAGTAGTTATAGCTTGGGCCTGAAATATCAAGATGCCGGATTATCAAGGTATTATTTTATAACTTAGTGAAAATGGGAAAAAGAATAAACAAACTACAAAGTACATAATTATTAAGTTTATTAATTAAAAAGTTCATAATTTTAAATTTATTGTACTATACCGTTTAGTCTGAATCAATGTCTCTAGTCCGAAATTAATACGAGTAAAGTTGATGCAGTTGAACATGAAGTATAGTGAAAATGATTAGACAGAAGACTCGCGTCATCAACCTGAAAAAAACCTTATAAAATGAAATATAACTTGTAGAATTTTTTGGGTGTTGTTTATTTTTAAAAGAAGACGAAAAAAAGTCTAGTATTAAGTAATTTATATATTAATGATATTTACAATTATTTCCAAGTCAATCGTTATTCCTTTTACGGAATATAAAATTATTTGAAATAATTGTAGTTTATTTTCGTACCATACTTTGACACTACTGAGAATGTCTATGTTGTGTCAAATAATTGTATATTCCGTAAAAGGAATAAGGATTGACTTAGAAATAATTGTAAATTCATTAATATATACGTTTCTTTAATACTAGTATATTTTTTCTTCTTTTTACCTCTCGCTAAGAGAGGTATTGGATTCATGCTAAAAATCGCATATCCAGATTTTATTGAATAAGCACGATTTAAGGTCCCTACAATCCGATTTTAACATTTTTACGATGATGTCTGTGTGTGTGTGTGTGTGTGTGTGTATGTGTGTGTGTGTGTGTGTGTGTGTGTGTGTGTGTGTGTGTGTGTGTGGATGTGTGTGTGTGGGATGTTGGAAGGACGGTTACTCAAAAACTATAAGACTTAAAATTTGTTTAACAACGTATTTCCCAATCGGACATTCATGGGAAGATCTGAAAAGGTTTTGGTAACAATTGGACAACCGGAAGTAGAAGATTCTTGAAAAAAAATCTTCTAAATATTATTTTTTGAAAATTTTTCTTGATAATATTAAAGAAAAATAAATTCTCTTTCTGATACATTTAAATATTTTTATACATATTTTATAGATTTACAGATAAAAGGAATATAATATATAAAATAATGTTGTAATTAATTTTACAACCGAAAGGATGCCATGAAAAATAGTTGCAAATTTAAATTATTTGTAACTGACAGATAAATGTCAGTGTCAGAAATAATGAGTAATGAAAGAAAAATGTATTTGGAGAATCCCTTAATTCTTGATCTGTGACTATTATGGAGATGACAAGTCTAGGTTGAAGGACTTAAATTTGTTTCAAACATTATGGGACAATGTACACCAGTACTGTAGACTAGAGTAACTTTGAATTGCGAAAAAGCTATCAAATTCTTCTCAAGTAAGTTGTAAATATTGACAAAATTACACATCGAATTAAGGTTATTTAGATATAACAAGTATGAAAAAATAAAATGTAAAAGAAGATATATAAGAATAGATGCACAATCCAGATATATACATTTTAGACCGCCCAAAATTAATGTTTTTACTAGAAGAATATGAAGAGAAAGTAAACAAGGTTGTTCGAATTGAAAATTGCTGTTACCAGCCTAATATTTATATATGGGAAACTCTACTTTGTAATTTATTGTAACATAATTTATGGTAAAATATCTTTATGTTGAGACATGCTATTATTGAATAATAAAGAAGTTTATACGTCATAGATTTATATGAATATATTATTTGTATTTATAAAAATAATCTTTGCTTTATGCATATAGCCAGGTAAAATATACGGCGAGAGGTTATGTGCTGGCCACATCAGATTTTTTAAAAATAAATAACAACTAATAATTTCTACAAGTTATATTTCTATTTATAAGGTTTTTTTCAGGTTAATGACGTGAGTTGAACGAAGCTCTCTTAATCTTCAATACATATTGTCAACTTTCTTCTTAGACAGTGCAGACGTCGAGTGCCGGACTGTCAAGTGTGTTGACTCATCGAGTGCCGGATTAACGCGGTCTTACTGTATCTTGGTTTGAGCTTGATGTAAACAAAGTATATTTTAGAGCCAAGTAATAAAGACGTATTTTCCTGAACCTCACTTTTAGAAGTTCGCCCAAATATACATTGAAAAAGTATGCATCTTGGTTATAAGAATAATACACTGAGCTTTATGTGAAATTTATAGCAAATCATTACTAAACCTAATTTAAGTCGGTAGAAATATACACAATAACAGACATATAGGTGTTCTAATATTTCCGTATATAATGTTTATATCTGTTTTGGCCGAATCTGAAGTTAACAGCCGAGGCGAAGGCCGGGACCAGTAAATCAGATGAGGCTAAAAAATAACTTTTAAGTCGAGGTGCACACAATAATAGGCGACTATTACAAAGTTATAAATTTTTATTTAGAATAAATAAATATTTTACATTTGATTGGTTCATGTCACTTGTAGGTAGTGTGCCGTCAAAAATATATTACAACTTAAAAATGAAAATAAAATAACTGCAATACCGAATTAATGTGTTGAGCAAGAAAATGAGCGATAGCGATACTGACAACGTATTTCCAATAGTCCAACTTAAAATTTATGAAGCCGCATGTAATACAACACTAAATATATTTGCTATTTAAATAAACGTTTGACAGTTCACTTCGTAAAGTAAATACGGCCGTTAAATAATCTTTGACATGTCAAAATAAAAGTGATACTTTACGGTTGTCAAAGATACGTAAAACAACTATTTATGTAACAGTTGCCTAAAAAGTTTGTTTTTAATAAAGGTTTTTGATAATTGAATGCTTGGCTTGCCTTGAAATTTTTAACTTATAACAATGTTAGGCTTAGCTTGATGACACTGAAGCTTGATTTGTTGTGGAATTCCAAGCTTTTTAAAATGTCGGACTTGGCTTGAAATTTCAAGCTAAGCTTTCAAGATTTAGGCCAAGCCGTTGAGATTGTAATTTGCACTACATCGCGTTTTTAATATAATAATTCCATACAATTTATAAGTAAAAAGTTGCATTACTTACCACTAAGTCTATCTTTGACAACCTGGCTCGCGAACGCTGCAGCCGCCGCCGACCTCTGCAACACAGGATCCAACCCGAGTGCCCAGGGGCTGAACACCGCCCCAGGTGATCCAGGACCTCCGAGAGGTCTATGTGCCGGTACTCTTAAAACCCCTCCTGGATAAAACCCAGGAGTTGGCAACATCCCTCTATGCGTAAACATCCCTGGTTGGGATGTTGGGTACGCTAACCCCATCATACCATGGGGATCATCTCCATGGTCTTCTACGTGTTCCTCATCCTTAGGTTCGCCAAACTTCTTCCCCAAGAGGTTAGAAATACTGAACGGTAGAGTATGGTTAGAAGATACTGATGTTCGCGGGTTCGAAGTATCCGGACTCGAACATGGGCTCCGCGGTTCGGAATCACTATGCGACAAACGACTGTCCGTGTCCAAAACATTGATTTCTTCGTGGTCATCTTCAGTTAGTTCGTGATCAGACATATTGAAGTAACACACTTAGACACTAACTAAAAACCTAGCGAACATTTTACACTATCCCCTGCGTGTGTTCAGAGAAAGAGTCCAAGAGCAACTGACATCTACCACGCGGGAAGGTTGTTGCCATGGCATCCGGCCTGTGTTGATCGGCTGGCCAATCACAGTGAGAGAGCTTTAAATAAGCTCCGCCTCTAACTATTTCCCATTGGAGTAAACTGATTCCAACCAAATTGAATATCTTTCTGTTAAGAGTTTTTTTCTTCTCTCAAGCAGGATTCTGGTCAGAGGTATTTGCCACTGGTTGAGGGCTCTGACAATTAATTTTGTTAAGGACTTACCTGCTTTAAAAATTATTTCTGGAGGGGAAAGAAAGTACGAACATTTTGGGATTTACTTTAAGAAATATCAATCTTCGATTTAATAATCTATAATTATAAATAATAAATAATTAATTTACATCGGTCTAAGTCGTTCTTAACTTAATTACTATGTAGATACTACACTTAAATCTTAAGTACAAGTACCTGTGTCCCCAATACTTTTCAAGTAGATACTTCATAAAAAAATAGTACTTTTAAAATAATGTCAAACAGGCGACAATCTACTTTAAAGCTTTGATATAACAGTAAGGGCTTTTTGGCATGAATTTTTAAATATTATTGACATAAATTAATTAATTTAGTAATTCTTAATATTATTAATTAGTTGAGGACTTTAAGCGCTAGACCTATAAGATCTATTGTAACATGGCTCAATCTTAGTTTTCTGGAAGCAGTTACAGTTTTCATGAAGCCAGTTACTGATTCAGGAGTCAGTTTCCCGATCTCATTTGCCGTGAGGTACCTTTTATCAAGATGATTAAGTCTGCTTACGTCCACAGCTGGACATTCACATACGATGTGCTTCGAATTTTTTTCTTTCTCGACAAATGCTGTTTTCAGCCATACCAATCTTACATAGATTGTATTTCAGAGGACAATGATCAGTAAAGATACCTGTCATAATTCTAAGGTCCGTTTTGGTGATATTATAGCTAATAGCTCTTTGGTGTTTGTCGAAAAGGGTAAAATGAATTTATTCGGCTTTGGTAATACATAATATAGTATTTTTATTATTTTGGAATTTGGTATAATTTGATTATCAGAAAACTGTTCACCTTATAAAGAAGCTTAGGTACTTATCATGTAGGTACCTATTTACCTCAAAAGGACTTAAGCAAGTAATTTTTTATTGATACTTAAGTACTATCTTAAGAAAGTACTTTCTAAGTGCAAGTATTTTGGGTGCAGTAGGTATTTGAAAATCAAGTATCTACCTATTTCAGGCAGTTTTTTGGAAGTACTTATAAGTACATAATACTGAAGTACTAACCAGTTCTGATTCATTATCAATTACTTAGTAATTATCGAGTTTTACACATCAGAAAATAATCTGCTTACTGTCAAAATATTTTTCAACTTAAAAGTGAAAACAAAATAACTATAATAATTGGTTGAGCAAGAAAATTAGTGAAAATTATGAAGCTGCAAGTAATACGACATTAAATTTATTGGCTATTTAAACAAACTAGTGACTGAACCGGCCGTAACATAAATGCGGCCATAAAGTAAAAAAGGCCGCTAAATAGTTCGTGATAGATGCAAGAAAGTGATACTTTACGGTTGTCCTATTTCTAACCATCTAAAAATAACTATTTTGTGTTTTTATTAATAAATCTGTTCTAAAAGACGTGTTGTATTCATGACGTCATGCGATGTGGTGGGGGCGTGTCTTTAGCTCGCAGCGCCCTCACAGGGGCAAGTCGCTCTGAACGGAGTATGCCGTAGAACTCTTGAGAGTTGAGAGTGTTTTGTTTCCAGTATTAATTGGCGATTTTTTCTCCCTGCGATTCGTTTTGCTTTTATTTCTCGGAGCCATTTTGATTTTCCGAGAATCGCTGTCCAATTACGAACGCTCAGCTGTTTCAGCAAATGAAATTACACCTTATAACGTAATTTCTTTTAAATTTTCCATCGTGCATAATTTAAATGCCGTCCATCAAGTCCGATGTTATTAATTTTTTGTTCGCTTTGTTAAATTTTTCGTTATTAATTTTTTTACGCTGTATCTTTCGGTACTGGGAAATCTTTAATTTTATCTCTTCAACGGCAAATACTACACGACAGCAGGTACCGTCATTTAGAATATTTTTAGACCAAATTTTAAGAACCAAATATTTGAGTTAAATGTCTATGGTTATTATAAATTTATGTTAGTATTTATTGAGAATAAAGCATATGGTTAATTTTTTACTTAGAATTTTAATTTGACCCTATAATTGCGACTGGGCCTGAGAGGCCCAATTTTAAATTACATTTATCTCTTATACGTTAACTATAACTTCTATGTTTGTGAAATTTAACTACTTTTTCTAAAATAACGTATGTAACAAAAGTTTTGAGAAAAAGTTAGATCTCTTTATTACATAGAAAGTAACCATTTGCGCTCCCTTTTCTCAACGCAAAATATCACACCGCTCTAGCGCGACATAGTAGAAAAAACGCTCGCTGTCCAAATTTCTAACTATACAATGTTGACATTTTAATGGAAACGTTTAGTCAGGAACTAATGGCACTGTAGTGACACATTTACCACCTTTACAAATCAATCTGACATATAAATGCTCTGTCGGTATGTTACATAACCAAAAAAATGCCGCACTATTGTAAAAATAAAATAGGGCATTAATTTACAAAAACGAAAGTATAAAATGTTTAGATTAGATTGAAGCAATAGGTCAAGAAGAATGGGAAATAACGACAAATTGAAATTAAATATAAAAGACGTTTTTTCTTTATATTAATCCTTATTAATTGAGTAGTAGTGTAAGTACAAAGTGTACATTTTATTATTTTTTGTTATGGTAGCGACTGTAGAAAAAATCTTGTGTGTGTTTCGAGCGCAAATGGATATTGTCGATTTCGAGAGAACAACCTCTCAATGTCCTATTTTGCGCTCTTAATACAGAAATAGCTATATTGAAACATTGACATAAGGGGTTGTTCCCATAAATTAAGAGGATATTAAATTTAGTTTTACAAAACTAGTAGGAAACCTTACTGACGAAAAGTTACCGAAATACTTTATTGAGAATGACACTTTTTCAAATGTATTGTAACATTTATTTGTATGGGTGAAGTGTAAAAATCAGAGAAATATTATTAATTAAAATAAAAGTTTATTAAATGGTAAATAATTAAGATAAAGATAATGAAAAAATAATTAACAGTATGATTAAATAATTATAATCACTAATTTAAGACAAAGAATATTATTAAATACTTAAACATTAATATTATTTATTTAAACAATTTTTATTACACTATATTTATTTATATAACTGTAACAGGGTGTTAATAATCCTACCGACTGCCGCCAAATGTAACAGGGTAGTAAATTAATCCTACTATCTATTAGCCAATGTAACAGATTACAAATTAGGCCCGACTTCTCCAAGTAGCCTAAGGGAAGGGGAGGATTATTACAACCTGTTCCGGTGGTTAGCGAAAGGTTGAGAAACCACCTATTGCGTTTGCGGACAGATTGGACCGAAATGGGAGCAGGCGAAATGTGGAGTAAGGGTACTTACCCCGTACCAGACGTACGTCACGGAACTGCTGGGCTGATTGGCTGGAACCTTGTGGATTCCACTTCACAACACTTCACCGGGAGTTCGGGATTTAATTTAATAATTCTAACGCCAGTTAGACTTAATTAAATTATATATTGAAGTTAAGAACGAATACAAAAATATGAATATAAACGAAAAATAAACACTTATACAATTACGTGGGCGAATATGACAAAGCTTAAAGCGAAGTGATCTCGGAAAGTGCTGTCTGCTAACTGCCTTTCAGCGTCTGGTCAGAGTCTTAGCTGGGCATTTTTGCTAACTTGCAAAATTTAGCCGTCTGACCCCTCAAGCCTATATTTGAATATATCACGCCATTGAGTCATGCTTTATGCAATGTCACATAACTGTATTGATTTATGTTCACCACTCTTAGACTATTTATTTATAACAACCACTGTTCATTGCTCGATGCTTCTATATAACAGAATGTCCGCGGCTGTCCTGTTTGAAGGGTTTATATAGACCGGCGTCCTTCTGGAACTTTCCGACGCGACAATAACATCGAATACAAATAATCAGATGACCCTAAGTAATTAGACAGGTCGTAATCGGTTTACTACGCCGATCATTGAGAAGACTGCGTCATCGCGGTTTGTATTAAAAAAATTGTACAAATTTCATAAAAATCGGTCGCATCATTAGCATAGTTACAGCATAAAGTGAAAGACAGCAATGTAGTAAAGCGTTTCTTTTATAAGTAAACATAAGGATAATTAACATAGATCAAAATAAATATTAAATTATGAATTACAGAAATGAGGAATTTTTATTTTAACTTATCAAATGCTCAAAATTGGCACCAGTACCTTCTAAACAATATCCTAAACGATTATAAATAGAATTAATAGCAACCGTTATATTTAGTAATATTTTATAAAGCTGCACTAATTCTTCAATGTTCACCATTGTACACATTTTTAAGTGTCCAAAAAAAATCTGTTGTGGCTATCACAATACCTCTCGCCCTTTCCATTGTGGTATATATATATATATATATATATATATATATATATATATATATATATATATATATATATATATATATATATATATATACAGTGTGTTAATTAAAAACCTGGCCATAGGCGTTTAACATGGGAAATCAGTTTTTCCTTGCGCAAAAGTTCCCAAATTATTTTAGACAAAAATACTTCAAATAAATGTTGTAGAGAATTAAATTCTGCATCCAGATTAGTAATAATATTTTATTTTCGATGTTTCATAACCGAGAAAATCAATTTCAAAGTTTATCGAAAATTGCTGATTTATAGCGATAGCCATGGAAGTCAAACAAAATTACAAACAATTGTATGACATCTTAACTGTCAAAGAAAGTTTGTGTTTTGTGATTTTCGTTCAGTAACATATTTTTTTGGAAGTATGGAACAGTTTTCTCATGAAGAAAAGCTTCAGATTATAAAATGGTGTTACTGTGGACAAAGCTATAGAAAAATACGTGATTTAATAAGTGTAATGTGGTCACATCGACAAATTCCAAGTAAAACCACAATAGAATCTTATTACAAAAACTTAAAGCTGTAATTTCCAATGAATGAAGAAAAATAAATGCCAGACAGCTGCATAATGTTCGACATGGCTTTTATAATAGACTTGGGTATTGCTTAGCGCAAAATGGAGGGTTATTTGAACATTTAATATAAAATTATATTCATTCTAGTTTTCTGTTTTTCTTTTTAAATAAATACATTATTCTTGTTTTCATTTTTATTTTATTTTGTATATGTTGACAGCTATGTATTCTAAAATTAAACCATGTATTTAAGAAACATATTTGTTTTATACATTAAGTTAGGCTAATTCATTGTGTCAATGTCATACAATTGTTCGTAATTTTGTTTGAGTTTCATGGCTATCGCTATAAATCAGCAATTTTCGAAAAACTTTGAAATTGATTTTCTCGGTTATGAAACGTCGAAAATAAAATCTTATTACTAATCTGGATGCAGAATTTAATTCTCTACAACATTTATTTGAAGTATTTTTGCCTAAAATAATTTGGGAACTTTTGCGCAAGGAAAAACTGATTTCCCATGTTAAACGCCTATGGCCAGGTTTTTAATTAACACACTGTATATATATATATATATATAAGTAATGAATTTAACATTTCTTGTACACACAAAAAATTCTAATTACACCTAATCTTTATATTTACGTAATTTTAAATTCATTCTATGAGCAAGTTTTCTCCATTTCTTCTAAATGTTCGATGTTTTTCCAATTCATTATCTGGATTAGCGGTATTTCTGAAGTGTTTATGTAATATACCTATAATTTTAAATATATAATTAATACAATAAGAAATATTAAATATCCTTCCCAGAAAAAGCCTTCAGTCTTCAGTACTATCTCTGAATTTTTGACATTGACGTTAGTGACATTTATCTGTCAATTACAGACATTTTAACTTTGCTACTAGTTACCATGAAGATATTCGGGCTGTAAGGTTTACTACAACAGATTATTTTATAGATTATCTATGTCTTTAAATCTATAGAAGATATAATAAAAAATTTGAATGTGTCAGATAGAAAATTTTGTTTTTTAATATTTGTAAAAACATAAATTTTCAAAAAATAATATAAGATTTTTGTTAAAATACTACTATTTCCGAGTGTTCAATTGTTACCAGAACCTATTCAACTCTTCCCATTACTCCATACCTCCAACATCCACACACACACACACAAACACACGCACACACACACATACACACACGTCCACACACACATACACACACACACACACACATGTTATAATTGGATTTGCTCATACCTTAAAGATTCACTTTTCGTCCTAAATACGTAAAATACTATTATTTACATGAAAATGGTTTGTTTGACGAGTGAAATATTTATGTACATCGGAATTATTGACAAATAAATTTTGATTTTTACAAGCAAAAATAAGACATTCAATATATATACAAACATGGAAGTGGAAGAAAATTCAAAGTATTAAAAAATGTTTTACATGAAGTCCTACTACTAACATTCATAATTAATCTAATTATACGCTTCTGTAAAAAATTAAATATATTCAAAGTAGTTCCCAATCTTTTCTTCCACTTCTTAAAAACTCTCAACGCCTCAACCAATCTTCTACCCACATTTTTGGACGTACTGTAAATGTATTTGTTATTAGTTAATAATTGAACAATTATTTAATTTTATATTAAAAATACGTACTCTCCCCATTTTTCATATTAAAATAAATATAGAATTGACTGTTTGAAATTTATGCATATTTCATTAGAATGTGGTGTTTATAAAATAAATGTAATGTCATCTGTCAATCTTGCGTTCTTTGTGCTCAGTGAAAATAATAAAATATTGGTTTTATTTATATGAAAACTGCCAAACGCGGCTTCTGTTTATTGAAAAGCTCTGAAAATTCTACATAACCTCATAAATTTATCAGGAATTAATTCATACAATTCTATAAATAAGTAGAATTTGAATAAAATTCTAATGAAATTTTGTCACTTCAAAATACAAAACAAACTACAATTTCGAGAAATCCAGCTATTCGGGCAAGCCCGGAAAAAATATACTTAAAACAAATGCACAATTTCCTTATTATACTTAATTTCACGTAAGAAAATAGTAGATGGCGCTTGAGAGCCGACCGTTTTTACATACAATAAATAAATAATTTAAATTCTTGAAAACAAATATTGTCAATGCGAAATATTTTTATCAGTAAAAATGTACCGTAAGTACCTGAATATTAAAAACTACAAAGACGAAATGGTTAAATATCATATAATTCTGTAAATTTTATTTTAGAATTAACATTTGACAAGTGATATTTTTTGTGCTTTTGTCCAATCAAAGGTCAGAATTTATTTCCCTATCTAAACCAACGTTATTTTCTTACGTGAAATGAAGTATAATACAATGCGAGGATCGAGTTAGAATTAAAGAGAAAATGGCCGTTTGCACCGATGTAATCATAAGTTCTACTTTGCTAAGTTTATACTTAAAGTTACGGTGACCGTTTAATTCTATTGCACATGTAAATTTTAAGTTCTACTTATCTAAGAATAGGATTTGATAAAAAAGTCAACATTTTTGATTTAGGTAAAACAGGACGGCAGTTAGTTTAACGTTTATCATTTGAACAATTTTGACAGTTTATTATTTAAAAGTCGCAAAGTGATAATATTAATGTTTGTTTTATTAATGAATCATTTGTAGGAGACTAAAAATCACAAATAAATGGGAACAGGTGGTGATAGCGTAACTATGGCGTCACCATAGGTATAGGCATGTACTTTCTGGAACTATATAATAACATTTGTACAATTCATTACACGCACGCTAGCCCAAAGTACTCATATTTAGAAAATCCGTTATTAAAAGTGACAGATAGTTTGTGATTTGGATTCTCCTTCAAAAAATTATACTAATCTTGGTAGTGCTAAATTATATAGTTAGCAAAACTTCAATTAAAGGTTAAGTACACCTTAAGCTACAGAAATCCGAGGCTTACAGTAAGTGTACATTAAGTATACTTAGCATACGGTGTAATACATTTTTGAAATATAAGTTCCACTTAATGTTAAGTTATACTTAAGTAGATACAAACGGCCATAAGACATGTGGTTCATATTTTTTGGAATTTTATTTTAAATTTGAAGTTACGTAAAAATTGTAATATGCAGACCACACGTCTTTAAACAGTAATAATTCGACAATATATTAATTGCGCAGCCGTGGTTCTGAATAAGTATTGACTATATACGATCGTAACTTGCTAATTACATTAACTAGGGGTAGTATATTTAGTATGTGAAATTTAAATACAAAAGATCTCCGGTTGTAGACCGCGCTTCTAGGCGTTTATTAAACTTCGTATCGAGACTATTAATGATCGGATAAAATGGTTTGAAAAGGTCAAGATGTACTCTTTCTTGCTTTCTACTTCCACCACATAGGCCAAAAGTTGTTATATATTTCCTATTAAAATCATAAAAAATCTGTACATGCAGCGTAAAATGCGGCACTTATGCAAAGATTGTTTAAGGAATATGTAAACTGCATGTTTAAATAAATAAAAATGTCTAATTTGACATTAAGTTTTTTCTTAGTATTTGTTATAATTTTTCGTTTTATATTTCTTCATTTTATTTTTTATGATTGAATGTTATGTATAAATAACATACTTTTTAATTAATTCTAAAAACGCTTTTTCGTCATTGTATATTTTAAAGAATGTCTGCGAAGTTTAATGAGTGGAGAAAAATCGCAAAGCATTGCTCCCCAACTCAACGCCTTCAACGGTGCCAACTTACTTCTGGCACGACATTTCTTTAAAATGTACTTGTATTTTGGTGTATGTATTGGAAAAGTCCAAAAAGGAACAAGCAAGTTTCAGGGTAGATTAAGAATTAATTGAATTCTTTATATTTTATTTAAATTATTAGAGCACTACACAATCATTTGTGTACAGACTGCCAGTAGGATGATGTCATCAAAGAATTCTTCCCCAAAATATGTCAAGTTATTTATTCTGTTGTCTATTTTGAGAAACTGATGTGTATGTGCTTTTCAATAATTTTTATATGATATACAAATGAATGTAAAGAACGAATGTATTTTATGTATATGAGATATAATATTTTATAAGCTTCTGTTTGTAAGTTTGATAATATCCATGTTATTTTATATGGTTGTGTTTATTATAGAGAATAAATACTGATTGACTGAAATTTCGAGTAGTAATTGTTAACACCTAATGTATACCACAGTCGAGAAATTTTTCACAATTACATATTTAATTATTGAAAGCAGGGACTAAAAACGAAATGAGAACGAAAATGAAATAACGAAATAAACCGAAATTTTTATAAAAACGAAAACGGAAATGAAAACGTAATATATTTTTTTCGTTCATGATTGAAAACAAAATAATTAATATCGGTTCCCGGTTTTAACCGTTATTTTATTTAATATTTAATTTTATTTACAGCAAATATTTTACACGCAAATATTGTTGAATTTTCAGATATTTGAGTTGCAAACAAGCAGACTTTCAAAGTAACTCTCCCGTAGCCAACCCTGTTACGTGTTAGGTTAAACGGTATACCCATAGTTTTATCTATAGAACACTGACTGCGATAATTTTCATTTTCACACACTGGCGGTATTCGTCTTATTAGTTATGTTAAGTATTTATATAAGAGAACTAACACAAAAGAAGATTTGCTTGAAAACGTACTATTAGTTAGATGAAATAAAATGTAATTAATGTTTTATTCTTTATTGTAAAATAATAATAAAAAAATCTGTTGTGGCCAGCACAATACCTTCCGTCATTCTCGTGTATAATGTATAAATTCCATAATTTTTCTTACAAAAGATTCTAAATTTCCAGTAAAATTATTTAATAAACAAACTATTCAAATTGCACTTGACACTGGCATCTTCTTCTTCTTTAGCTTTTCCCATTCGTTAGGGGTCGCTATTTTTGCATGTCGTTCTCATTCAGTTCCTTTTCTCTCAAATCTTCCGCAATACAGTCCTTCCATCTTATCTTTGGTCTTCCTCTGTTTCTTTAACGTCCTATTACTAAACTATTCATTCTTGTTCCAATATAATTCTTCATTTCTCCTCATGACATGTTCAAACCAATGTAATCGTCTTTCTTGTATCTTTCTAAAAACTTGTAACACTAGAGTTATTTTCTTACCGTATCTTTCCGTGTATTCCCCAATATCTACTTCAACATACTCATATCTGCCACATTAATTAACTTTTTATTGATACTGACATCTGTCAATTTGAATTATATGAATATATTACTAGTTCCCAAGTTTGGCATAGCTGGCTGAATTATAAAATTTAATTTCTTTAAAATTCTTTAACTTTGTATCTATTGAATATGAAGTATAAATTGTAATCAAATCGTATAGAGAATAATATATTCTTTAAGTTATAATAACGTTAAATGTCAATAAATCAAATTTAACTGTTACATCTTCAAATGAGACTACTTTCGGTTGACCAATTATAACCAAAATCTAATCAGTTGTTCTTCTGGATGTAAACTTGAGGAATACGAAAAAATTAAATTTTTGGAATCGTGGTATTGAAGTTATGGAATCCGGAACTTTTGTCACACACACACACACAGACACACAAACACACAGACACACAGACATACAGACACACAGACACACATACATACAGACATCATCGTAAAAATGGTAAAATCGTATTATATGGACCCTAAAAACTCATCATTGAATTTTTTGACCAAAGACAATACCTTCCTTACCTAAAGGTGACGGAAGGTAAAAAACTTATTATATTTCTATATTTTCATCAATTGTTACTCAATAATAGTTATAATCGGTATTTAACTACTGTGAACGAAAATATTTAGATGGGAACGGAAACGAAATTTTTCGGTTTCGTTCGGATAAGAACTGAACGAAATATTTTTCGTTTTTAATCTCTGATTGAAAGTAGTAAATCTATAAAAAAATACAAAAAAAATTATTAAATATAAATAAAAAACAGAACAATCATCACGTGTACCTCTATTTTGGACGGTATTGTAAATGTTGACTAATTAAATTCCTTGCAATAGTATACCATTGAAAATTACTGCTTATCAATAATTTTCAAAAATTGTTTTGAAATTGTAATTTTAGGTGCAATACCAATGAATTAACTATAATCTTTTTCTAGGCCAATTGTTACCTACATTTAATGGAAATTATTATTTTTCAATATTTTTTGTTAAGAATTATATTTTCATTATGTATTATTTCAAAAACAATGATTAACACAGCATAGCGGAATTTTTATACAGAAAATTTGTAATTGTGTTTTGTTCGATCTCCTATTCAAGGTTTAAGATGTGGCAGAGGCTGTGGGCATCACCTTTCAACGTATTCAAAACATTCTGACCAATAAGGAATGACAAAAATTTATACGATTGAAAATATTTTGATAATGTAATAGTCTCTCCTGGTTCACCAATCCATATGTCGGGTATCATTGTGCCGTCATTTAATATTTGAATTAGTCGAGTTGGTCGCTTGTTGTTCCCCAACAGTTGATTTTATTGGGACAATAAACAGTTTGCGTTTTTACTGGCGACTGTTAGAGGCTGTTAAACACGCTTGTTAATGATAACAGCCCTTGTTGAGGGTGCAACTGCATGCTGCCACTTCCGGGATAGGGTAAAGTGAAGGGATGAAGCTCTCGTGATGATTATTGCTGGAATCATCACGGAATGATGAGGTTTTAATGATTTTGGGAGGGATGTAGATGTTTTTTATTATCCGCGTTGTAAAATAGTATAACATCAAAAATTGCATTATTTCCTGAGGGGTAGGTATACGAGACCAATCCAAAATGTATTCGTACCCTCTGAAATAAATATATTAACAGCAATAAAAAATAATTTTTTAGGTTACAATAGTTAAGACTATATTTGGCCATTTTTTACCTTCCGTCACCTTTAGGTAAGGAAGGTATTGTCTTTGGTCAAAAAATTCAATGATGAGTTTTTACTGAATAAGCACGTTTTAGGGTCCATACAATACGATTTTACCATTTTTACGATGATGTCTGTATGTATGTGTGTCTGTGTGTCTGTGTGTGTGTAACAAAACTTCCGGATTCCATAACTTCAATACCACGATTCCAAAAATTTAATTTTTTCGTATTCCTCAAGTTTACATCCAGAAGAACAACTGATTAGATTTTGGTTATAATTGGTCAACCGGAAGCAGTCTCATTAGAAGATGTAACAGTTAAATTTGATTTATTGACATTTAACGTTATTATAACTTAAAGAATATATTATTCTCTATACGATTTGATTAGAATTTATACTTCATATTCAAAAGATACAGAGTTAAAGAATTTTAAAGAAATTAAATTTTATAATTCAGCCAGCTATGCCAAACTTGGGAACTAGTAATATATTCATATAATTCAAATTGACAGATGTCAGTATCAATAAAAAGTAAATTAATGTGGCAGATATGAGGATGTTGAAGTAGATATTGGGGAATACACGGAAAGATACGGTAAGAAAATAACTCTAGTGTTACAAGTTTTTAGAAAAATACAAGAAAGACAATTACATTGGTTTGAACATGTCATGAGGAGAAATGAAGAATTATATTGGAACAAGATGAATAGTTTAGTAATAGGACATTAAAGAAACAGAGGAAGACCAAAGATAAGATGGAAGGACTGTATTGCGGAAGATTTGAGAGAAAAGGAACTGAATGAGAATGACATGCAAAAATAGCGACCCCTAACGAATGGGAAAAGCTAAAGAAGAAGATGCCAGTGTCAAGTGCAATTTGAATAGTTTGTTTATGAAATAATTTTACTGGAAATTTAGAATCTTTTGTACGAAAAATTATGGAATTTATACATTATACACGAGAATGACGGAAGGTATTGTGCTGGCCACAACAGATTTTTTATTTTATGTATTAATAAAGTGTACTGGATTTAAATACAATGTTATTAACTAAATTTCTCATTTAAAGAATAATTTACGGGCAAATATATGACAAAACACAAATTTTTTCGTTCCAACAGTAAATAATACAATATTTATGTTAGTATTATCTATAAAACTGAGGGTAAAGGTAACTGGCAATATACTCAATTAATTGCCATCTTAAATTTTACTTTAATAAAAATTATTTGCGAATTATTAGACGAAAACATTTGTCACGTGTAGACAATATTATTCTCTATACGATTTGATTGCATTTTATACTTCATATTCAATAGATATAGAGTTAAAGAATTATAAAGATACTAAATTTTATAAATCAGCCAGCTTTGCTAACCATGGAAACTGCTAATATATTCAGATAATTCAAATTGACAGATGTTAGTATCAATGAAAAGTAAATAAATGTGGCAGAGATGTTGGGGAAGGCCCGGAAAGAGACGGTAAGGAATACAAGAATAAGAGACAATTACATTGGTTTGAACATGTCATGGGGAGAGATGAAGAATATATTGGAAGAAGAATGAATAGCTTAGTAATAAAAGGTTGAAGAAACAGAGGAAGAGCAAAGGTAAGATTGAAGCACTGTAATGCGGAAGACTTGAGAGAAAAGGAACTGAATGAGAACGACACGCAAAACAGAAATGGAATTAATACATAATACACAGGATTGACGGTCACATCAGATTTTTTTTATTATTAATTTTAGATATATAGTTTAAATTACAAAATTTCGGGACGAAGATAAATGCCACTTTTTGGTGTGAAAAGATCTTTAATTATAATTCCGAAACGGAAATCATTGTAATTTTTTTTATATTTTCGGAAAATATTTTAAATTAGTACCAAACACCAAAATATTTCCTTAAACTAAGAAGGCACACAGTCACACCAAACTGATAATACATTAATATATCATAATTTTGAAAAAAAATACGTTTTTTCAAAAGCAATGCGCATATTTTTATTTTCTGCCTCTAAGACACCGTGAGACTATACTTGTATATACTACGCGCTACAATAGTCAACTCATCGTAGAAACCTATATCGAAAATATTACTGTAGGGCTCAATGAAAAAAAATTAAAGTAATTGAATGTACATACATGTAGACGTTTCTGATTTCTTTGTTATTTATACTTTTGATACGTTTCGCGAATGTTGAAAAGTTGAAATATTTTTTTAAATATTTTTTTTCTTAATATAATTTTGACCACATAAACATTGATAAGTGCGGAGCCGGATTTGGTACCATCGGTGCAATCGGCTTATATCCGGCCCTGGTTGTACAATATATTGTTCTTTGAATTTGAACAATTTTGTTAATAACTTTCCTTTATGGACATAATTATGAACATTTTATTGATATTTTATTTATCAAAATGTGAATAAAATATGAAACATTAAACATTATAATCATTTCGTGTTTAAAATGTCACCCACTTTCTTAAATTATCATGTTGAATGTTAGTTATTATTTATTCATGTATTACTTATATTCCGATTTTTATTTTTAATAATATTGACATTTGAACAAATATACCGTACATTATTTATCATATTTTAAATTATACCTATAATGTTTCTATATTCCATATTTTTATGTTCAAGTAATAACAAAATAGTATCTAACACAAACCATAACTAATCATTAAATTCTCAAGAATTTGATTATGGTATTTTATTACTTTTCTAATTTTTTTTTCTTGAAATTACCTCTCGCTTGAATCATAAATATTAAATTTTAATGTAGGTATTTTTCCCTTTATGTAAGCATTGCGAGGTATAACTTTTTTAAAATTTAACGGATGTGACTTATAGGCCTATATTCTACTCAGAGAAGCGAACCCGACAAAAACTGGGTTCGGTTCAGGTTCAGGTTAATTTGTTTTTTGAGAGATGGGTTCGGGTGCGGTTCTGGTTCAAACATTAAAACCATTTTTCCGTTTTGTTCCGGGTTCAGGTATTGGGTTCAGGTTCGGTTCGACTTAATGAAAATTGAATTAATATTTTATGAATAACAATCTGTATATAGAAATAATTTAAAATGCGAGCCGGAATTTACGCGAGACGAGAACACAAACACAATTTTCATAAACAGACAAAACAGGCGACGATTATCGGATGCATTACGATTACGCTTACGTTTCGAACTCAAAATGTACCTGAACTGAAGCTGAACCCTAAAAATCTGTTGTGGCCAGCACAATACCTCTCGCCACTTCCTTTTTTTGGTTAAGTATAGGGCGCGAACAGTCATGTTACATTGTTGGTCTTGACAAGCAGATGTGGGGGCCCGTTTCAGAATGATAATTAGTAATTATGTACATAAATGTCAGAATTTTTCATTAAAATTTGTCACCAGGAGTGTGGAATTGACTTGTCGAGGAAAATAAATCACATGAAATTGGAAAATCACTAAATTTAGAATGAGAAATTATGATATATGACATCTATATACATAATTACTAGCTATAATTCTGACATTGGCGCCCATATCTGCTTGTCAAGGCCAAAAAGTCACATAACTACTCGCGCCTTAATGTATTTAACATTTCTTGTATACTTACACTCTACACCAAAAATTCTACTTATATCTATTCCATATATTTAGATTTTTTAAATTTAAATTCATTCTATGAAGAAATTTTTCGTGATGTTTCCAATTCATTGTCGGAAGTAACAGCATATATGAAGGGTATGTGTAATATACCTATAATATTAAATATTAAACTATTAATGCAATAAGAAATAATATAATGTATATACTTCCCAGAAAAAATCTTCAGTAATGTCTCCGGATTTCTGACACTGACATTTTTTGACAATTTAAATCCATGGCATTCTTTCGGTTGTAAAATTAATTACAACATTATTTTATATATTATATTCCTTTTATCTCTAAATCTATAAAATATGTATAAAAATATTTAAATGTATCAGAAAGAGAATTTATTTTTCTTTAATATTATCAAGAAAAATTTTCAAAAAATAATATTTAGAAGATTTTTTTTCAAGAATCTTCTACTTCCGGTTGTCCAATTGTTACCAAAACCTTTTCAGATCTTCCCGGGAATGTCCGATTGGGAAATACGTTGTTAAACAAATTTTAAGTCTTATAGTTTTTGAGTAACCGTCCTTCCAACATCCCACACACACACACACACACACACACACATCCACACACACACACACACACACACACACACAGACATCATCGTAAAAATGTTAAAATCGGATTGTAAGGACCTTAAAACGTGCTTATTCAATAAAATCTGGATATGCGATTTTTAGCATGAATGCAATACCTCTCTTAGCGAGAGGTAAAAACACGTATAATGATATCGTTATATAGTTTTTACCTTTCGCTAAGAGAGCTATTGGAATCATGCAAAAAATCGCATATCCAGATTTTAGTGAATAAGCACGTTTTAACGTCCCTAGAATCTGATAATACCATTTTTACGATGATGTCTGTGTGTGTATGTGTGTGTGTGTGTGTGTGTGTGTGTGTGTGTGTGTGTGTGTGTGTATGTATGTATGTGTGTGGATATATGTGTGTGTATGTGAGATTGTTGGAGGCACGATTTCTCACATTCTATAATACTAAAGACCTGCGTAAGTACGGATTCCTCAATCTAACAGTAATGGGAAGAGTTGAATAGATTCTGGTAACAATTGGACAACGGGAAGTAGTAGTATTTTAACAAAAATATTCTGAACATTATTTTTTGAAAATTTATGTTATTACAAATATTAAAAAAACAAAATTCTGTATCCGACACATTTTTTATTATACCGTCTATAGATTTAAAGATATATGTAGATATATAATCTATAAAATAATCTGTTGTAGTCAGAGCTGGGAACTACTTAAAGTAAAAGTACTGAAAGTATTACTTTAAGTACATCCAGTATTTACAATACTTTACTTAAAATACTTTTGAAAATTAGTACTTAGTACTGTACTTAAAATACTTTTTTTTTATAAAAAGTACTTGAAATACTTTTTGGTACTTAAAGTATCTAAAAGTATTTAAAGTAACTAAAATACTTTAAATACTAAGTACTTTACGCATGCGCAAGAACATATTTCTATATGTTCTGTTCACTACTGCCAACAGAGTTTGAGCAAGTATAGAAAAGTACTAAAGTTTTCGCTATCTATAGTTTTAATTTAATAGTTGAAGACGTAAATATAGATAAATCAAGGCGTAATGCAGTATATTATGATGAACATGTTGAACAACTTATTTATTAAAGAATATTTCTACTTGCTCATCAATATTATAGAACTAAATGAAGAATTTTTCTACTCCAATGCGTTAAATAGTAGCTACAAACATTAATCGCAGTATGTGAAGTCTGAATTTTAATAGTGATGCGTAAAATGCAATGGAGTCTTATGGAGTTTATTTTAAAACATTTTATATCCGTGAAGCGTTTTTTACACGCATGTGGACAGACTTCTTTACTTATTTCACAAACATAGGTACTACTTTTTTTAAATAGGTATAGTACTTTAAAATTAGTGGGCTACTTTAACTATCTTCTTAGATGAGAGTGATATACCTAAATTCCATCATCTTTGGTAATATTTTAACTGATTTCATAAAAAAAATACTTAGTACTGGTACTGTAAGTAGGTAAATACAAGTATTTAAAGTATTACTTTACTTAGTATTTAAATACTTTTCTTATAAGTATTTAGTATTTACTACTTAAATACTTTTTTCGAGTACTGGTCACAGCTCTGGTTGTAGTAAACTTCACAGCCTGCTCACAGCCCTAACATCTCCATGGTAACTACTTGAGAAATTAAAATGTCTGCAATTGATATATAAATGTCACTAATGTCAGTGTCAAAAATTCAGAGATAGTACTGAAGGCTTTTTCTGGGAAAGATATTTAATATTTGTTATTGTATTATATGTTTAAAATTATAGGTATATTACATGAACCCTTCAAGAATAACGCCAATCCCGTTAATGAATTAGAAAAACCTCGAACATTTAGAAGAAATGGAGAAAACTTGCTCATAGAATGAATTTAAAATTATAGAAAATACGTAAATATAAAGATCAGGTGTAATTAGAATTTTTTGTGTGTACAAGAAATGTTAAATACAATACTTATATATACCACAATGGAAAGAGCGCGAGAGGTATTGTGATGGTCACAACACATTTTGTTTATCGTACGACTGTCGTTAAGCATTTGGTTGAACGACGTTAATAACAACAAATGTCAAAAATCTATTCTACTTTCTTATAATTAGCGTTAGCATTGATTACAATGATACTTTACTTTGTTTATTTTATCACAATACATTTACATTTTAACAAAAATCATTATTATAACATATAGTCTGGTAATGAGTCGTAACGATAGATAATTAATAGGCCTGTTAGATCTTAGTAATAACATTTATAAATGCCTACAGCGTTATCTATGAGATAAAGAGGGGAATACACTTTCATCTAATAGTAGCTTAGTCATTTTGGAACGAATATAAATTTTGCATAAATTTCAAAATCGAAAATTAGAAAAATTGCGAAATGTATTTTAAATTTTTGACGTTTTAATTATTTCCTACACAAGTCCGGAAACAGGCTATTTCCTGCACTCATGTTGAGTTTGAGAACATTTATTTCCCATGTAACAAGGCGAGCAATAACAACTCTTTATAATCTTTTCTAAATTATAGTTTCAGAAATAATATTTCAACTTGTTATCTTTGTTAGTCAAAATTCTGTTTAGAAATAGTTATCATCTTTTATTAACTGACTGTTTAGTCTAGCTGTCAGAAACATTGGACAGATGTTTGTTGACAATTAAGTGTAGAAGTTATTGCAAGCCTACGTGCAGGGCTGATATTTTGATATGGATGCCATATGATACCCCTCTTCATCCCTCAGGGAGATAAGGCCTCTCACGAAAGTAACGTTTTTTTTAGATAGTCGGTTTTAGATATTCATGTTGACAAGACATGGAGTCTGTCTTAGAATTTCAGTGTGAAAAGATGTAGTTTGAGTTTTATGTTGAGCGCGTACCAGACGCGAGTACGCAGGGTTACAACAATGTAACGATTTAGTTTATGTTTTTATGGGCTTAGTTAAGTTTAGTGTAAGTGTAAATTAATCATGTAAATAAAGAAGTTAGTTAGTAAATCCTAATATTGTCTGTGTCCATAATGTGAAGTGTTGATCGGCCATCAAAGTTAAGTTCCGTCCTCCATAATCAAGCGGTGGTCGAACATCAAGCGCCCACCAGTTAGAAAAAGTGTCATCGTTGGAAAAGCAGTAAGACCACCGTTATTAGAGCTTCTATTCTTTCTCCCCACCCCCCCTCGTGTTACACCCGATTGTAAAAAGGAAATTATGTTGAATAATGTTTCTCTGTTTTAGAATAAAAATAAGATAGCACAAAGCACATTTATTGATCCTAGACTGATATTAATTGTGTTTGTTAATTTAATGGGAATCTGATCCAAAAGTTAAATTGAATTCATATTAAAGAAATAAATATATCATCACGGCATATTACCCATTGCTGGGTGTGCCAATCTGCTTTGTGCACAGATATCGGTAATGATGAAATATTTGTACCGTGCGGGCGCTTACCAGGCGTCACCTCACGGGCACTCATTGCTGGCGTGGAGAGTGCACCACAGGGGTCAATTTTGTGCCATTAAAATTTGAAGTAATTTTTGGCGTCTTTCGGGATCGAACCCGGGTCCCCAGATTCGCGACCAGACACTCAAGACACACGGCTACGAGACCCCATGAAGAAATGACGTAGTAATTCTATTTATTCTATTAAGTAATCTGTAAGACAATTTTCTAGTTAGTCTTCGTCAGTACAGTACCCCACCTTGTAGGTTATCTAATCTACTAAAGAGTGAAACAAACATGACTACATTCTATCTCTTTGTGAAATAGAATAGAAGTTTTGTTCGCAATAACTCAGAGATAGGTTTGCTGTTCGCCCGAATCTCATTCAATTATTTTGAATCACATTTTCAAATCACGTTCTGGTGGCGTGTTGTTATTCTTGTTGGCATGCCAAACCAAATAACAATCGAGCATCGGCTGCATGCGACATGATCCCGCCTGCGCCTCAACCTAACAAAAGAACATAAGCACACGCGGGCCGTAAAACTCCCATCAAATTCACTAAGAGAATTCCGAGCAGACTAAATGATTCACGCTGCAGCCAAGTCGGTTAAGCATAACCGTATAGTCGTATCGCCGTAAAACAGAAGCTTACCGCTATTTCTTACTTCAATTTGGCGGTGTGCTCATTTGTTTCGCGCCATCTTTGAAAAATTGATGTGACGTCGACAGAGACAAAAGACTAACAATCGGTAGAGACAGAGATGGCGGGATAAGAGAATGTGTAAGAAAGAAGAGGATACAGATAGGTGGAGTGAGCTATGGACTGGCAACCAACCGCATACGGGAGGAGAAGAGAATGAGATAAAACAAGAGAACGACTGTTGAACAATACCGCCGTGGAATACACAATCGGAACGGCAACGGGTGCTCTCGGTCACAGTTAAGTTGCAGTCCCAAACAAATTCGCCTGTGAAAAACTAGGTATCACTTCATTCGACAACAAAGTGATCCAATCGACAAGTTTAAAGTTTAACTAAATTTGTCCACTTGAAAAGATGACTTTGTTGTTGAGAATATATTTTTTTTCAAAATTTGTATTACAGCACTTACAATTCTGTACCTTTACGGTACAGATTTACCATAAACGCTATATGGAACGGATAAATGCGAAATAAAATTTATAAACGCAATACAGAATATTATTTTATTGGAGTATTGAAGTAAACGGAAATCTATTGACTGCAAATCAAAAAGAATTTCAGAGTATTGTAACTTATTCATCGCTTCCATTGTTAGGAATACTTTCCTTTGGCAAAAATATTGCCAAATAATTACTGAAAATAAAATGCTTGTAACTAAGTAACAAGTATTTAGGAGTAAATTTCTCAACCGGAATAGGTGTTAAAAATTATTCGAAATCTCTATAAAGTACAATGAAGTGGCGCAAATGTTGGAGAAAGATTTTGGCGAGAAAGCTTTGTCGAAACTAAGGGTTTATAAATGAAATGGTATAAACGTTTTCAACACATTGTCAAGTCAGTCAGCCTTTGTAAAACTCGTGCATTAACAGATAGCATATCGAGATTTTGGTAAATGACCACGTTTTAAGGTCCCTAGAATCCAATTTTAACATTTTCACGATGATGGCTGTGGGTGTGAATGTATGTATGTATGTGTGTGTGTGTGTGTGTGTGTGTGTGTGTGTGTGTGTGTGTGTGTGTGGTGTTTGTGTGTATGTGTGTGTATGTGTGTGTGTGTGTGTGTGGGTGTGTGTGTGTGTGTGTGTGTGTGTGCGGATCTTCTGGGCACTCTAACTCAAATACTATCATTCAGAAACTTTTGAAACCATGTATTTCTACTTTATTCTAATATGGAAAGAACCCATTAAATTTTGGTGTTAATCGGATATCCGGAAATGGCAGTTTACTTGAAGTACAAAATAGTTTTTCTTCAAAAAATACATTTAAATGCTATTTTTTCGCAATTTGTTATTATAAAAATTAAAATTTATTCCATTTTCTACAGGTTTGCATTAAACTTTTTCTATATATTTTATGGATAAATTTATAAAGAAAGCACTATAAAAATTATATCTCGGAACTTATGCTATAAACACATCTCCATAGTTACACAATTCAGCTCAAATGCTTGTAACTTACAGATAAATGTCACCTCAATGCTGGCGTGGCGAGTGCAACACAGGGGACAATTTTGTGGTATTTAAAATTCGAAATATTTAGCGTTGATCGGGATCGAAACGGGTTCCCCAGATTCGCAACCAGATATCAGGCACGCGACTACGAGACCCCATAGGTATGTATTTGAATTAATAAAAATTAAATGGCGGGAGGTATTGTGTTGGTTACATCAGATTTTTTTTAGTACTATTAATTTCATTTTCAAATCACAAAATATTTTTGTTTTGTTTTCCAGAAATAAATGAGAAAATGCCGAATGTTCGGACGTATACCCGAATAATTCGGATATAACCGAATAAACAGAAGGTGCCCGAATACCGAATAATAATTTAATAATAACCGAATATTCTGCTCATCTCTATAATAAACATATCTTGGCTTTGATGTTCCCTCTTTCACAATAATCAAATCCATATTAAAAAAAATAATTAAAATAATATATTGCATAAAAAATATAATAATTCTATTTGATATACATAATTACAAAAGTACTTTAATATTTAAAAAAAATATTTGTAATTTCAGCTATAATCATATGCTAATAAACAGTAAAAATCATTATCTTGATTACTCGACTGTTAGATTTCATAACATAGTGATTATATCGTGTAATAAACATACCCTGTTTAAATTCGGATGCTCCTCCCCCCCAACACAAGGTCATTACTACGTTGTGAATACGTCTCTCGAGGCTTATCTCGAAGTTTAATTTCAAAACTCAAAAAATAAAAAAAGTTATAAGAAAAATTATTAAAATGTTAGATTTTAGGTAACATGTTGGGTGATCGCAGGTTGCTGAGAAAGTATTAGTAATAATAAATTATTTTTTAAAACAAACCATTATTCAAACTATATTCAAAATATTTGAACTAAATTTTCAATAGGTTTTTAATTCTCTCCTTACTTTTATAGAGTAGAAATGGTAAAATTAATATCCATAATTCACGCATTACTTAGCTCGGAGTAATATTGTACTTATTGTAGTACTTTTTCAACCATCAAAACGTTTCATAAACAACTAATAAAATCCTACGGATATAACGAACGAACAATACGCTTATTAGTTTTCATTATTTCCATAAAATATAAATGCAATTATAAACATGTAATGTGCAATATTTCATTATTCCTCGAGAAATTAACACTTAACAAAGGTTGGTTTAATGATCTGCTAATATCGATATGGATTATTAAATATTTGCGCGTTATGTCGCTGTTTCTGTATAGCTTATGCGTTGCGTTTTTGTTTCGCGCGTTCCGTTGTGTTATTAACTGGGTGTAAAAAAGCTCGGTTTGAATTAAAATATGATTTTTTAAAGAAGCGGCAAGTGGATAGTGGCCATGTAATTGGGATTTGAACCAATCAGTCACGAACACGGTTTATGGATGCTCATATTTTTACGGGTTTTGTTCTTGTTTACTGGATGACTAACCAATGCTACACAGTACCATGGCCGGAGAAGGTTTTATCTTTCACCTCCATATAACATAAAACTAAAATAATGACATAAAGTTTTATTATGTAAAATAGTACATTAAAATAATAAATGTACGAAGTACAATTACGATACTTGGTGAAACTGTTCTAATACGACGGCATTGACTACGTTTTTCTCGCAGTAAGATAACCAGTAACCAGCTTAAAAATTTAGTGACTTAAAACTAACTCTTAACTTCAGTTTGTTTATATCGCACGTTTTAAAGTGACTACAGGGTACTTTGCGTTTATCTGCTGCTGTTAAACAAGGACAGACAGATAATTTTGAGGATGACTTCGCATCAGTTTACTAATAATACCAAAACGCTCACGATCTTGGAGGAAACCTCTAAGTAAACAGTTTTTAGATGTCATGAGTGTAGTAATATAAATTTTTAATAATTATTTACGTTTTTTTTAAAAAAAATGAGTTTAATCCATACCATTAACCGTTTATCTCCCAGAATTTCAAGTCGGTTAAGTTAACCCAACCTAATATTTAAGTTACTTCACTTAGCGCTAAACCAACCGCTTTATCTCGCACGTTTAACTTGCTTAACTCAAGCGGGTTAGCATGCAATTATTCTCCTGTATTTTTTTTTTTTTTTACTAATTTCTAATATAATAGACAAATAATCGTAACATAAAAATAAAGAAAGTTGTTATGAATTGTATTATTTGCTCATTTCTAAAAAAAAACAATATATTTTAGACCTTCTTGTGGACTCTTGAAAAGCCATATAAAGAAGATCAAAAACTGCCATAACCCTCGTCCACAAACGTCAAAACTATTAGCTCTCAACAAACGGACCTTAGAACTATGACAGCTATTTTTTACTGGTCATTGTTCTCTGAAATTAGGGTTTCATCAAGTCAAGTAGCTTGATATTTTTGTAAACTACTTGACTTGACTTGAAAATCAAGCTTTTCAAAAATTCATTACTTGACGACTTGATTTTCTATCGTTACTACTTGACTTGATCAAGCAATTTCAAGCAAATTCAAGCTACTTGATAACGAACCGAAAACGCGTGAATTAGTAGAATCGTAATCTAGCTGTGTGTGGTTACGGCCTGGCGCGCCATATGCTGTGCTGATTCACTACTGCAAGTTAAAAATTCTGCAGAGGTTTAAAAAATTCACTCAATATTGGAATATATACTAGAATGGCCCGAGAATATGTCGACAAACTTTGAAGTCCTAATCATTATTATTAAGATATAGATAGTTAAACTACTCGTATCGCACAAAAGCCCAAAAAGCTATACTCCATTCGAATTAAGAATTATACTTTTAAATCTTTTTTTTAATTTTTAAATTTGAATGTATGATTTATTTTTATTAATAAAAGTCTATATTTCAAGGTATATTATTGATATTTTTATTGATACAAAACATAAGGAAGTATATGAAAATGAAATGTAGTCTTGAAGAACTTTTTGATTTTTCTGGTAATTAAAATAATAACTACTTGATTTTTTCAAGTAATTGAATAATAACTACTTGATTTTTCAAGTACTTGATATTTTACTACTTGACTTGACTTGAATTTCGACTACTATTACTGGACTTGAGCTTGGCTTGATTTCAAATCAAGTCAAGTAACTTGAATATCAAGCCGTGAAACTCTATCTGAAATATGTACCATCTGTGTAAGATTGGTGCTGAAAATTGTATCCATCAATTCTACGGACGAGTAACTTCGGAACATATTGTATGTGAATATCCATCTGTGGAAGAAGACTTAACAATCTAGTTAAACGTACCTTACGGCAAATGAGATCGACATACTGACTCCTGGAGCAGCTGGGGAGGCAAGTTTTGAACTACAGGTCGGACGAGATATGACGCTGACCTACTGGCAAATGGGCAAACACATAATTTATAGAATTGTGTATTTTTCATAGTACTGTATTATATTTAATTTTCTTTTTATATTATTTTATAGTAGGTTTTATATTATCCATTAAGGGTAAATTAATGTAAATTCCAAGTACACTTTTATAAAACTTTAACTTAAATTGTATAACCACTTCTTTTTTAGATGATATCTTCAAAAAAATAATTAAAATAGCAAAATTTCATGATTATATTTCTTATTCACTTGTGAACATTAGTATAGGATGTATTCTTGGAAGTGAAGATAACTTAAATGATATTTTTGTGAACATTTATAAAACGAACCTCGTTTTGAAACAAAGTTTTCTTTGAAATATAATAAATTAATCTTCAAAGTATACAAGACTGTATTATTGTCTTCGTGACAACATAATTTATTGCCTTGCTAACGTGACAATGTGCACTCAAGTAAGCAGCAATAATTGTTACTCATATTACAATATATATGTCAATTTAGATACACAAATACGTATAATATTTAACAAATTTCTAATATTACATACTTTAATAACAAGTCAACCTGTAGTTCATTATTTTGTCGCCAGATGTCATATCGCTTAGCTATACTTGCCAATTGCTATGTATTATGTATTCGCTGTTCTAGTTTTATCCTTATGAAAAGTTTCATAAACCAGCCTTACAGGTCGCAGAGAAAGAAGCAAATATAGCGCTTAAAACCCTCAACCTAATAATAATAAGCCATATATTTACAAGATATACTGCTAGTGTCATAGGTAATCAAAATTATTTGTGAATTTTTGAGTATTTATACTGTACTTTAGACAGAGACGATTGCCGATTATGATATCTAATGTACGAGTGCTGTTCTGCGCTTGACCACAGTTTGGCTACACCGCTTCGTCCATAATTCAATTAATAAGAAAATATATTACCCAAAGTGCATGGGTCATTTCTTCCTGCACTTACAATCCCACAATTAAAGAAATGT
Organism: Harpalus rufipes; assembly: GCA_951394225.1. NCBI lineage: Eukaryota > Metazoa > Arthropoda > Insecta > Coleoptera > Carabidae > Harpalus > Harpalus rufipes. The sequence goes on from OX596274.1 coordinate 77,395,293, forward strand.
ATAACTATAACCTTATCCAGTTAGTCATCATTATCATCATACTGAGAATAGGTCATAAATTAATTAGTCTCACACTCATTACTAATGAAATTGGCGCTCTCTGCGGAGCCATCCCATTCCCCTGTTGTACGCCACTGCGACTGGACTTGGACTGGGGAATGGGCTGGTGGGGTAACTGCAAACTATCCTGGCCACGGCCAGCAATAACAAAACACAGGCAATAGCAGAATACAAATCGGACCAGGGAGCTAATTTAGTTAGCGCTGGACCTCCGGCTGCAAATAAAACAATATCAAACTTTAGTACCTGGACCAAGGGGCTTACTCCCACTCCAAACCGGAATTCGGCCCAGCAGGATTCGACATTGGAGAGAAAAAAAATATATGAGAATAATTTCAAATTTTTAGCCTCAATATGTGTTCTGGTAAAGATTAGGAAAACACTCGACATGTTCCACAAGATTTCAACATCTGAATCAACCTCTCGGTCATTTTTTAAATGCTGGCCGAGCTCGGTTAGTAAGCACAAACGCTTTCGCTCCTATGGGAGCTTATTAGTTTGGTGTAACTGCCGTCTCTTTGAAAAGACAATGACTAACTGGGATCGCTATGAGATATACTATCTTATACCAGATAGACGACTTCAGAGGTAACTAACTTCTTGCACAGCCATAAGAACGCCGTAAAACTCTGGCAGCTACTGAAGTATAGTTCATCCAGGGATCATGTTCCGAAGACTCGTTATCGTTTTATTATGGGTTCACAATAGCTAAAACCGCAATGCCAAAATATTTCGGTCCGTACAGTCGACCAGTTCAGTATTTGCAATGCTGGTATACGCCCAGTATTCGACTGTAGACCAAGACTGCACTTTTCAGATTTTCTAAACCGATTACCAGGACTGTATTTGCTAATATTTAAAATTTTAATGCGTTAATCTTTTGAACTTAGAATTTCCCTAATTTTCTTATAGCTTATTATAAGGTCTGTGAACTTGTCTCCAAAGGATTATAAAACCGTTATTTGTGGCTATGTAGGTATATAAATAGGTGGTGAGTTTAATTATTTTCACTTGTCATTTGTACCTCCTAACTAGTGTACGAAGGCTGAAAGTGTTTTTTGTTTTGTTAAATTAAATTCAACAGTCAACAACGTTAACAATGTTTCGCCCGTGGGAAGAAAACGAAGAATTAGAAAGTGCTAGTAAAAGTGTATTACCATCGCCTAATATATTTAAACCTTTTTTGCACGAACATGGACAACAAATCGTGTTGAATGTTTACAATGGACTTTTGGAGGAATATGAAGAATCAGTTGCTCTTAAGAAAACTTGCCAACTAACAAAGGTATGTGATAAAACTGTTAAAAAAATTATCAGAAACATCTTTTGCAGACTATCATGAAAATATGTCGGCTGAACTCTTCGAACGTTGGTTTGAAAATAATTTACTTCTTAATATTGCACCAAATTCAGTAATAGTCATGGATAATGCCACCTACCATTCGCGGCAAGAGAATAAAATTTCGACGACAGCAACAAGAAAGGCTGAAATAATAGATTTTTTAGTAAAGAAAAATATGCCAATACCAGAAAGGGCAACAAAAAATGATTTACTTAAAATTATAAAAGAGCAGAATTTTGATAAGTCTTACGTTATAGACAATATGGCACAACAGGCAGGGCATAAAATATTACGTTTACCACCTTATTATTGTTATTCAATCCGATTGAGTTAATTTGGAGCCAACTAAAAAACAATGTTAGATCAAAAAATGTATCACCACAATTAAATTCTAGTGTAGTTCAATTAGTCAGGGAAGAAGTTGAAAATATTGGCCAGCAACAATGGAGTAACTGTATTCAACATATCATAAAAGAAGAAAATAAATTTATATCACTTTACAAAGACGTGAATCCATTAATTATATCTTTAAGGGATTCAGATATGTCCGATAACAATTCTGAAGACGAGGACGAGTGCACGATGTCCGAATAAATATTCATATATTTTTTTAAATGACATGTGGTTATAGGCCTCTTGGGGAAATCGCCACTATAAACAAAGATTAACGGTCCGCAATTAGTACCTCCTGGGTGGTCACGGAAATCTGATTATACAATATATTTTTTAAAACAGTTAAATATTAAACAATTTTTTTTTACTGTTTTGGAAAGTAAAATGTGTGAAATGAAATATTTCAAACCCCTACTCAAATTTTTCATTACAGCCCTGGCACATGCCAGGCTATTGGGACCCTCTATTGTACTGCCGTAATAAAACGATAACGAGTCTTCGGAACATGATCCCTGGATGAACTATAACAAAATCTCAATAGCGATCTCTTGGTGAAACAATGTCTAATAAAGAATTAGAAAAACACTTGCTGTGTCACAAGATTTCGGCATCTGAATCAACCTGTCGGTCATTTTTCAAATGAAGGCCAAATCCAGTTAGTAACTACAGACGCGTTTCGCTCTTATTGGAGCTCATCAGTGTGCCGGCTCTTTGTACAATTGTATATGCTTTGAAAAATACCTATGAAAATATCAGCCATTTTGGACGCTCAGTTATTGTTTGGCAATTGTTTATGCCAGACAATGCCAGTGTTTTTGTAAAAATGAAAATAAATTATTGCATTTGAAAGGCAATAGGTCTATGCAAATTAAAGCCGAGTTGGACTATGTATTCGGGGACTCTGCTTCATCATTTGCCACCGTGAAAAGATGAGCAGCTGACCACCACTGATAACATCTAAAAAGTTCACCAAATGATACTGGATGACCGTCGAATCAAGGTTAAATAGATAGCAGACGTTGTGGGTGAATCGAAAAAATGCGTTTATCATATATTACAGTGATTCTTAAAGTGGCCCCCGTTTGGGCGCTGGATAGGCGAAGGCGGCCTCAGAGTTAACTAGGCGGTATTGAAGGGCAGTAAGTGGGCGAAGAGAGCTAAAATGAGCAGTAAAAAAATCTGTTGTGGCCAGCACAATACCTCTCGCCACTTCCTTTTTTTGGTTACATAAGTATAGGGCGCGAACAGTAATGTTACATTTTTGGGCTTCACAAGCAGATGTGTGGGCCCGTTTCACAATGATAATTAGTAATTATGTACATAGATGTCAAATGTTAGAATTTTTCATTAAAATTTTTAAGATTTTCTAAATTTACGTCAATTTATCACCAGGAGTTTAAAATTTACTTGTATGCCTTAGATATTTAACATTTAATTCTGCTCCACATGGAATTGGAAAATCACTAAATTTAGAATGAGAAATTTATACATAATTACTAGCTATCATTCTGACATGGGCCTCCATATCTGCTTGTCAAGGCCAACAAAATCATATGACTGCTCGCTCCCTATTGTATTTAACATTTCTTGTATACTCTACACCAAAAATTCTACTTACGCATATATCTATTCCATATATATTTAGATTGTTTAATTTTAAATTCATTTTTGATGAAGAAATTTTGTCCTCTTCTAATTTTTCGAAATGTTTCCAATTCTATTAATACATTAAGAAATAATATAATGTATGTACTTCCCAGAAAAACTCTTCAGTAATGTCTTCGGATTTCTGACACTGACATTTATCTGTCAGTTACAAAAAAATTAAATTTTCAACTATTTTCCATGGCCATTCTTTCGGCTGTAAAATTTATTATAACAGATTATTTTACATATTATATTTCTTTTATCTCTAAATCTATAGAATATATTATAAAATATTTAAATGTATCAGAAAGAAAATTTATTTTTCTTTAATATTATCAAGAAAAAATTTCAAAAAATATTATTTAGAAGATTTTTTTTCAAGAATCTTCTACTTCCGGTTGTTCAATTGTTACCAAAACCTTTTCAGATCTTCCCATGAATGTCCGATTGGGAAATACGTAGTTAAACAAATTTAAAGTCTTATAGTTTTTGAGTAATCGTCCTTCCAACATCCTACATACATACACACACACACACACACACATACATCCACACACACACACACAGACATCATCGTAAAAATGTTAAAATCGGATTGTAGGGACCTTAAAACGTGCTTATTCAATAAAATCTGGATATGCGATTTTTAGCATGAATCCAATACCTCTCTTAGCGAGAGGTAAAAACACTGAAAAAATGTAACCGAGTAAAATATTTTTCAATGTTTTTCCTCTTGAATGTACAAATAGTAGGTATATAGCAATGCATGTCGCATTAGTTTACAATTTTCAGTCCCATAGTAATTTACTTCGAAACAAGGTTAAAATACATAGTTTTTTTTAATACTCGAAAGATCAATATAAAACGATAAAACTCTCCTCATTTACAAATATAAAGACTTAAAATTATTACCACCATAATTCAAAATAGAATCACTGTCTCTGGTTTCATAAATACTACACACGGTTGGACTTCCTTATTATGAATATACGTTTTATTTGATTTTCATCGCAGGAAATATTAATGGACTTTTAGCGAATATGAAATCAAAAATTATTTTGGAAATATAATAGCTCGTCGGACAATACTGATATATCTCTATCTCTATTTATCAATATATCTATTCCTATCGAAATTTACCGACAAATTTATAAATTTGAACTCTTAAGGTATTTACAAAGTGTCATAGGTAATGCTGCTACCAAAGTGCCACAAATAGAGGAAAACGTAAAAATATTATAGGCATTAAGCAATTTTTGGTAAGCGTGATAAAAGATTTCTTTGTACAGGTGCGTTTCCTCGTTTTATGCCGATCCTTTGAGATTATGTAGATTAGAGTAAATTTTTCTGAGAGGACATTGAAAAAATGTATGTTCCTATTTCGTGTACACAAAGTGAATTTTGTACAACTGTTTCTGTCAGAAACAATGATACAATGAATAATTTTGTACAAAAGTTTTTGGGGATTTTTTAAATTGTGAAGTTGCTAACTTAGTCTAAGTGTCAAATAAATTTCTTCAATTTTAGCTGTCAGTACCTGTCAAAACTCATGGAAATTTACTGCAATTAGGTTTTTTATAGTGAAATAATTTCAACAAACAATGAAGCACTCTTAAATTATAATTTGAAGTATTTATTTGTAGGTAACTGTAACCTAACCTGTAAGTTTCAGTTGTCAAAATGTCAAAGTAAATTAAATTTTAAATGTTTATTGAAACTGTCAATGGTACCAACCTTGGTATTTTAATATTTCTCTCAATAAAATTTTTGAAATAAAAGTAAATTAGTGTGAAATAGGAAAAATAGTATGAAAAATACGTATTATAATGTCCATTTGTAATGCTCGTACGTTGTGTAACTCGCTTACGGCTCGATTACGCAAACTGTACTTGTACTCGTACATTGTACTCGTACTTGTCTTTCAATATACTATTATTGCATCGATTTTTAACGTTTGTTGAAACTATCACTATAATTCTGGGATGAAGCAATAATTAAAACATTGGTAAACCTGCTCCGAAGAAGTTAATTTTGCAAAGCAAGACATCAACTACTTTTTGGATGGGTTAAAGATGTTGGAGGATCGATGGGAAATGTGTAGTCTATCTTGAAAAATAAAACTGAATACATAAATACATATTAGTTTCTGTTAGGCTAAAAACATATCAACATTTTTCGTTCCTAAATTTGCGAAGGACGAATTGTGAAGTTCCTGCTGTATTTGCGATCAACCGACTGATTCCGAGCGGCCCCGAAGCTGTCCGAGCGCTTAAACTTTCATGATAGCAATTTTTCCCTGGAATGCCAAGTTATTTCGTGATTTTTTGTTAGTGTTTTGGGCTATAAGGTTTACGGGCCAGTATGAGGATAATTGTGATTAAGATGCTCCCTGAATTACCGGCCGGGTTTTACAGGCCTGTATGATATTTTGATAAGGTTTTTTAAGGCTCTCGATGGAAGGTTATACGAGGCTGATGAAATATGCATTGAGTTCTGCTTTATTGTGAATTTTCTTTTATTGTTGCGGAATGAGAATTGAAGGATGGTTAATGTCGCAGGCATTTTACACGCAGTGAATTATACATAGATTTTTCAAAGAATTTTACGGCGGTCTATGGACGAGACTGTAACTTTGAATCAACAAAATGGCAATGAAGTTTTTCAGAACACAGAACACACAAATAAAGTTATAGCAAATTACTTTTAATAATACATGGGTATTAATCTTTTGAGTACACATCACATATAGGATACAAACAATCTGATGTGGCCGGCACATTACCTACCGTCTATCCTATGTAATATGTACAAATTTCATACATAAATTTTCTTGTAAAAGATCCTATATTTCTAGTAAAATTATTTCATAAACAAATTATGCAAATTCCATTTGACACTGACATCTTCTTTAGCTTTTCTTATTCGTTAGGGTCGCTGTTTTTCATTTTCTTCTTCCACTCATTTCTGTTTTGCTTGTCGTCCTCATTCAGTTTCTTTTCTCTCAAGTCTTCCGCAATACAGTCCTTCCATCTTATCTTTGATCTTCCTCAGTTTCTTCTACCTTCTATTTCTAAGCTATTCATTCTTCTTCCAATATAATATTCTTCATCTTTCCTTATGACTTATGACTATTCAAGCCAATGTAATAGTCTCTATTGTATATTTCTAGAAACTTTATCACTCGAGCCATTTCCCTTACCTTTCATTCCTTGCCCTATCTTTCCGTGTTTCTCCAACATCTATCTCAATATCCTAGTCTCTGCTACATTCATTTTCTTTTCATTGATACTGGACATCTGTCTATTTGAATTATTTGAATATATTAGCAGTTTCTATGGTTAGCATAGCTGGCTGATTTATGAAATTTAATGTCTTTATAATTCTTTAACTCTATATCTATTGATTATGAAATATAAAATACAATCACATCGTATAGAAAATAACATTCTTTAAAATATAATAACATTATATGTCAATAATTGATATTTAACTGCGTTTTTTTCTAGAAAAACTGTTAAAAGTTGCAATTGAGGGTACTTTCGGTGGACCAATTATAACCAAAATCTAATCACGACTGCATATGGATCTAAACTTGAGGAATACGTAAAAATTATAATTTTTGAAATCGTGGTATTGGAGTTATGCGATCCGAAACGATCGTCACATACACACACTCACACACACGCACACACATACGAACAGCCATCATCGTAAAATTAGTAAATTCGTATTCTAAAGGGACCCCAAAACGTGCTTATTCATTAGAAACTCACTATCGAATTTTTTTTATCAAAGATAATACCTTCCTTACCTAAAGATGAAGGACGGTAATTAGAATAAAAACTAGAGTCCGCAATGTTGATTTTTTAAAAAATGTGAATAGTTCTAGTACAGAAACAATTTATTTGAATTTTCACTTCATATTTTAGTACTGGGGTAGCCATTCCTAACATAATAACAATTATTAAGACAGGTACGATACCTATCTTGAAACACACTACATCAAAATGAAATAAATTTTCAAAAATTGGTTACCTTAAAAAGGAATAATATAAAAAATGCATAGAAAAACTGTGCATGTTTCGTCTAGTATATTGGATTTTAGATTGTAAATCGGATACCTCAAGTTCGAAACCAGTCTAAATAATAAATGAACAACTATCAACTGCTCCTAAAATTCCCGGGAGATGCGTTTTATACCTTTTGTTTGCATCAACTATTTCTTGCGGTAATTTAGAACTGAACAAAGAGGAACTAAATTATATAATTATTGAAAGCAATTTTCAAAAAACTACGTCAACAAATTTTGCTGTCAAACCATTCAACTGACAACAAATTTCTAAGTTTTCAAAGGATTAAAAGACTACTACGGCCCGGTTGTTCTAAGTTCAGATAAAGTAGCAGTTTACTATCTATTAGATAAATTTCTATCGTCTTAAGTAGAGAATAAGATTTTTGATTTGCTCCATGATTTTTATTTTCCGAATAGCTAACTGGCAGATTGCTATCAGAAAGATTAAAATTGTGTTAGGGTTTAGGGTAAAATTGGCAACTTGACTGTCACAATTTTAATAGAAATTTGCTTACTTTTTCGCTTGTCTGTGTTTTGGTGCAGTTTTAGTTTAAACCACAGTTTGAACGTTTAGAAAAAATGATAAATACGACTTGCAAAAATGAGTGGTGAAAATTATACATAAAGAGAAAGAGCAGTTTATTTTACTACCACGGAAATAACTAATTTAATTAAATTAGTCGGTAAATATAAAAATATAATTGAATCCAGGAAGACAGATTCCGTCCCTTGGAAAGAAAAAAAAAAAACATCATCTGGAATTAATTAGAAAATTATTTTAGTTTTAGTTGTGGCCAGTATCCACGATATACACCTTGTTGCATAAAATCGTATAGCTATCAACAACTGGCATATCGAAGGTACAGCGTGATTCGTGATTCAGAAAAACAAATGTATTCAAATAAGTGTTTATTTCTCAAATTATGCTTTCTTTAAACTTACCTAATAGATAAGAACAATATTTTGTCTTTAATTTTATCTAACAAATAAAGAACTTTATTCTTTTCATTAATGATATCTCCCATATATTTAAAAGTACTATTTTGTTATTTGCCGACGACTTAAAAATATTTCGTCAAGTAATTGATTCTAGTGACTGTTCATCACTGCAAAGTGATCTCAATTCTTTATCTGAATGGTGTGATAAAAACAAGCTTGATTTGAATATAGATACATGTATGGTATTGTCGTTTACTCGTAAAAAAACACATATAAATTTCACTTATCATATCTCTAATAAAGCTTTAACAAGATGTTATTCAACTACCGATCTCGGTGTCATATTTGACTCAAAGCTGACTTTTATCCCACACGTTCCATCACATTTCTTCCTCTGCTATGAAAATCCTTGGATTTGTAATAAGAAATACCCGTAATTTTCAAAATATTCAAGCCATATTCACTTTATATTTTTCTCTTGTCAGGTCAAAACTTGAGTATTGCTCCTTGATATGGAATCCTATATACGATGTTCACAGTAATCTAATAGAGTCAGTTCAAAAGAAATTTTTAAAATATGTATATTTTAAAATAATTGGCACTTATCCTGATCATCGGGTCTCATATGAATTATTATTAAATATATTCAATTGTCAATCATTAGCAGTTAGACGTTCAATTTATGCAGTTGTACACCTTTATAAATTAGTCAATTATGTTATTGATGATCCGAATTGTCTCAACTGTTTAAATTTCCATGTTCCTTCTTTCCGTACTCGACTATATAATACATTTTATCTTCCCTCTGCCCGGACGAACCTGCTTTCACAGTCACCAGTTGTTCACATGTGTATATTATTCAATAAAATAGATAATAAAGTTGACTTGTTCTCTACATCACTTAGTCAATTCTATAAAATTATTGTTAAGTTTAGAATTGATTTAGGTTTATAAATCTTCTCTGTGTTTTGTATTTTGCAATATGTAATGTTTTTTATTCATGTATAATTCTTGTTTTTCCTACCCTGTTATTGGTGTTATACTGTTGGGTAGTGTATATTAAAATAAAATAAAATAATAAAATGTAAACCTCAAAAAATTCTGAATCATCACATTTTTTAAAATTATTAAATCTTTCTCGTGCTGTATACTGTTTTCGAAAATTATTATTATCAAAAATGAAATCCAATACTTCATCATCACCGTTGTACTGATTTATTATAATAATTATTAATATTAACAATCAGCTTATATCATCAAAACAACACAAACGTTGCATACTATATGTTCCGTTCTCTTACTTCATGTTACAATTCGTGTGCACTCGGTACGATATTCTTTTCTGTTAGTTATCTTGCCGTTAACCAAAATCTCACTTTAAACTTTAAAAGTGGAACAACGCAAACTGAAGTTATCAATAGAATAAATTTTAACTGAATGTTTAACTATAGATGGAACAACCAGCCCTAAATGTTACACGAAAATATTTCCAAATTCTTTATTATTGTAAAAATAACGTTTTGCACCTCCCGGTCGTGGAAAAACTTATATACACCTCAAAGGAGAGAATGCAAACAAGAATATTCAAATTCAGTGATGTTACATCATCATTCAAAGGTTGACAAATGAAACTGACAGACAAACTTACCATCTGACACGTTGATTATACTCGTTTTTCCATTATACATAAAGAGGCTGTACGTGTATGTATTTGTTTCTACCCGAACCAAAATAATTTCGAACAAAATTAAGTTTGAAAAAGTAGAGTTAAAAATTGCAAAGTTCCCCTAAAAGCAGAGCAATTTAAATCACAACTTAATTCATTTTAAAAATCTGCCTGGAAGTACGAAACCACTGTATAAAACACAAACGAAACGAAAAAGGCAACAAAACAACTTCTCCCATTCGTAGAGCGAGAGAGAGAATTCGAGAGAGAGCAAACTCGATTTCCCTGTAGCTCGGAGAGTAAAGAGAGTCATCCAGCACGTCGTTTTACAACAATACAGACGTAGAAAATTAGTTATCCTCAATTGGAATCAGCCAGAGATGTTCTGAGGGTTTTCCCTCCTTGCGAAAGAGAGGATTCTATTTGGTTGGTTGTAAATGTATACGGCTTGCTTAATAATGGATAGGGCTCGGTTTTATACAAATGCCCGTCCGAAGTTTAACAAAGTTACCTTTGACTGAGTGCGATATCAAAATGCATCCCCTGGGCCTTCGAGGCGAGCGCTATTGTCACGAATCCTAAGGGCGGGAATCCCACACGCTCCGATTTGCAAATAAATCGACTATTTTATTTGGTGGGCGATATTCCACTGCACTGGGCATTGTTCGACTTTGTTTAATGATATTTATTAAGCTGAATCTATTGATTAGGTTATTTTTATTTTTTATAAGTGAATTATTTACCACATATATGGAATATTTTATTTCGTTTTTGTATTTTTATTAAGTAATTTAATTAATGAAATCAGCGTAATGTTCGATGGTTCGATTAATTAATGACGTATTTTTTCAGTAATTGCATTAAGTTGAGTTTAATTTTTAATAAAACGTGAAATATTTACAAATTTTCTGTATTTTTATGCCGACCTAATTGAAAATTATGTTTTTCCGCCATCAAAGCATTTCATTAAATTTTCGGAAGGTATAAGGGCGCTTTCTGAATATTTAATTAATAAATTGTTATAAAACTGTATTTAAAAAACAATATTCGTATATTTCCGTACCTATTTCAAATTTTTGTCAGGTAAACAAATGAAAAGCTACCAAAATACATCTCTGTTTCAATATTAACGAATTTTACGCTAACTATGAACACCAAATGAATAGTGAATAAGCCTTTCTGTTCCGGCTGAAGAGAAGACAAGTGAAGATCGCCGGGGAGGAGTGGGGATAAAACAAAACTTCCAATACGTCTAAACGTTTCGCTGGATTTAATTGGCATTAAAAAGGGTCGTCTAAATTATGCACAGGGATTTAAAACAGTTGAAATCAAACTCGTTCTGCTGGGGTGTGGGAGGGGGTGGCGACGCCAACGGTGAAAACTCGTACTAAAGTAAGAATTGACATGGCGAGACGTCCCTGGAGGATGAGCATATCAGTGGTGTACGTTAAAAAAGGGTATATATATATATATATATATATATATATATATATATATATATATACATATATATATATATATATATATATATATATATATATATATAATAGAATGATGATGCTATTAGATAGATAGTTAAATCATAAAATTAGTGATATTTTTAATCAACAATAAAAGTGCAGAATGCTAAAATACACCTGAACCGATACAGCAGTCAAAACTTTTTTCAGGCCTATACCTTTTACTACAGTATAATTTCACATTTTTGAAATATGAAGTCACAGTAACGAAATATGTATATAATATAAGAAAACTGAATTAACAGTAACGAAAACTAATTTCAATCAAATGAATACAAATTTTGCGCAGGTGGCTTAAGATGGGCGCCGCCAAGGAGGGGCAGTTGTCACATCTCACAAAAAATAAAGCACATAAATTGCCTCTATAACTAATTTTAAAATTGTATACATTTAGACTTTTAGATCAATTTCATCATGCAAAAATAATTTTACATAGATATTTTTTTAATGTATTAAAATATCTTTCTGAGCTTAATAGTTACTGGTGATATAAGTGTTAAAAGTGTGTGTGTGGATGTGTGTGTGTGTATGTGTGTTAGGTTTGTGTGTGTCCATGTGTGTTAGGTTGTTGGAGGTACAATCTCTCAAATTCTATAAGATTAAAGACCTGTGTAAGTGTAACTACGGATTCCTCAATCTAACAGTAATGGGAAGAGTTGAATAGATTCTGGTAACAATTGGACAACCGGAAATAGTAGTATTTCAACAAAAATCTTCTAAATATTGTTTTTTGAATATTTATGTTATTACAAATATTAAAAACCAAAATTCTCTATCTGGCACATTTAATTTTTTAATTATATCTTCTATAGATTTAAAGATATAGATATATAATTTATAAAATAATCTGTTGTAGTAAATCTCACAGCATGCTCACAGCCCAAATATCTCCATGGTAACTACTTGAGAAATTAAAATGTCTGTAATTGACAGATAAATGATGTCACAAATGTCAGTGTTAAAAATTCAGAGATAGTACTGAAGGCTTTTATCTGGGAACGATATTTAATATTTCTTACTGTATTATTAATTATATATTTAAAAGTATAGGTATATTACATGAACCCTTCAGAAATAACGCCAATCCCGTGAATGAATTGGAAAAACCTGAAACATTTAGAAGAAATGGAGATAACTTGCTCATATAAAGAATTTAAAATTACAGAAAATACGTACATATAAAGATTAGGTGTAATGTGTAATTAGAATTTTTTGTGTGTACAAGAAATGTCAAATACAACAGATTTTTTAAATTTAATTTCTGTTTATATTAATCTAGAAAAACATACCGACAGCATATATTGCTGCTTTCTTCAGGGTAAAAACAAATCATTTTACCAATTAACTAAAGATAAAATTTGATAACAACAATGATTGAATTTGATCAACAACGCTCGCGTTCAGCCGGGCCAGCGCTAGTTAGCGCTAAGCTAGCTAAATAATTGAACCATTCGCTAGAATCTTGCGCTGACAGTTCTAGAAGAAATAACTAGCGAGAAATATTTCGGTAAAACATCTAGCGAACTAGTGGGTAGCTGCATGAAGTCTGTGAGCTTTCAATTATACAGATAGAACTGTCAGTTGTTTACTTACTTTAAACAGCGCTTGCGCGTTAAGTTTAATAAATAAATATAGTTCAGTACGCATCTAGTGTTAAAAAACAGCGCTACATTTTTGTTAGCTAGCGCCATCCTGGCTGAACGCAAGTAGCGAGAATAAGTTATTTTATTATTATTATTTATTTATAAAATATATATAAATATCTGTTGTGGCCAGCACAATACCTCTCGCCATTTTCATTTTATCTTCCATAGGGCTCGAGCAGTTATGTGACTTTGTTGGCCTTAGCAAGCAGATATGGGGCCCGTGTCAGAATAACAGCTAGTAATATACATAGGTGTCAAGTATCATAAGTTTTCATTCGACACAGTATGTTTTTCCAAATCCATGTTGATTATTTTTCTCGACAAGTATATTCCATACTAATGGATGACAAATAAACAGAATATTATGAAATTTTGAGTGAAAAATTATGACATATGACAATTGTGACATCTATGTAAATAACTACTAGCCGTCATTTTGACACGGATCCTCATATCTGCTTGCCTAGGCCAACAAAGTCACATGGCTCGCCCTAAAATAACGAATTTAACATTTCTTGTGCACACAAATAATTGAAATTGTGTCTCTTCTTTCGTTCTATGAGAAATTTTATCCTACTATTCTAATATGTTCAAAATTCTTCAAATTCATTGACTGTAATTTAAATACATATTTAATTAATAATACAATAATATATATTAAATGTAGTCATACCTCCCAGAAAAATCTGACACTGATTGAGAATTTAATTATTTTTAATATTTGTAGTAACAAATTTTCAAAAAATAATATTTAGATTTTTTTTTTTTTAGAAACTACCACTTCCGGTTGTCCAATTGTTACCAGAACCTATTCAACTCTTCCCATTACTGTTAGATTGAGGAATCTGTAGTCAAACACACACATGCACTCACACACACACACACATCCACACACACACACACAGACACACACATCATTGTAAAAATGTTAAAATCGGATTCTATGGACCTTAAATCGTGCTTATTCAATAAAATCTGGATATGCGATTTTTAGCATGAATCCAATATACCTCTCTTAGCGAGAGGTAAAATTGAAATCTGTTTTCATTTAGTTGAAATTAGTTTTCGTTACTTTGAATTCAGTTTTCTTTTTTGTAAAATCAGTTTTCGTTTATATAAAATAAATGATATTTCAAATGTGTGAAATCATACTATAAAAGGTAGAATGACCCATGTTCTAATTTGTTATTATGGTCATTGATTATATATACTAGCATACTAGCGTACTAGCGTACAGCGTATTCTACAGTATATATTACCAATGCTATGGTGCAAGTCCCCATTGAAACATGGGAAATTTCTATTTTCTGCTTCACATACAAAGATAAGATTTAACTGAATTAAATTTTGTTATAAGCATTCTAATGTAGAATGAACAACAAAACAACCGTGCTACCTTTAATTTAAAACAAAATTAAGTTATTAACAACGACTGTTGAAATAATTTAACAGCGCAATTAACAATTAAGTAACGGTGAAAGCGTAATTTAAATAATATCAACAATTAAGACATTAAAAAATCCCGAATAATAACTTTCTATCTACGGCACTGTTGGCATCTAACAAAAGAGCAGATTGGTCGTAGATAAACCTAAACGTAGAATGTATTGTAAAAAAGGGGTCTATGAATATTTGACAGGGTGTAGGGAAAGTCAAGAACAATTAGCTGTCGAGTGAGAAGAGTTTAAATATTGAACGGTTCCGATTCGTGTTGTGAAAATCTTTGCGAGTGCGTCACTCATCGTTAGACACGTCAACTTCGTCCCAAATGCTCTAAGGGACTTAAAAATCCTACTGTCTGCTATTGCACGCTCACGAGAGCAAATTAATAATTGCTTGGATTGTAAAATGTAGGCTACACAACGACAACAATGAAATCGAGACTATAAATACACTTAAACGACAAATACAAATCAAATGAATCCTCTAGAATCAACAACGAATTTTGGTTCTACAACAAACAACGGATTTGTTTATTATAAACCACAAATTCAAAAATAAAAATGGTGTTAGTGGCTTTAGCAACCATGGGTAGGATTTAATGGAGTATGAAATTGAATACAGTGGATTGAATGGCTTTTGACAGACCACGAATTATAAACAAGGTATGGAAAAAACGTCATAGGAAGAACAAAATCTTTAATAAAGAAAAATGAACAGTATTCAAAATAGAGAGACTGCATTTTCAATGAAATATCCGCAAGAAAACCTGAAGCTACTTTATGAATTTTAAAGCAGATTTAATGGGTTTTACACCAGTATTTAAATATGTAGAACGGTGAAGAATGGTCGTAAGAACATTTCCATATATTTATTTTTCACCGAAAGTGGATTTAAGGGTTTCTGATTCTACATACATATACGGGGGGTTATATTTTAGTGGACCCAGCAAATATCTCGCTTATTTATTAAGTTAGTAATCTCTTTCTTATAACCTGATTTACACAGCAACATGTAAGATACTTGATGACGGATGTACATTCATGATACCACTTCCGGTTTATTAGTAATTAATATCAACTTTCAAATGGAACATACTATATTTTTTTACAAATTTGAAAAGTACATCAAATTTGCTTTACAATCATGTAAAATAATCCATATTTTACATTATTAAAAAGTAAAATGGCGGGCACTTTTTTATACACCAAGTCGAAAAGAGAATAGTAAGCCATGACTGTGGCTTGAAATAAAACAATTGTAACTATTATTATTAAATGAAATAATTTTTTTTGTCATAATAATACAGAAAATAAGAATAAGGAACACTTAATAACAACAAAATAATTTTACAACAAATATTCAAAATAATAAATAATAAATTGTACTACAATGAAACTTAATAATAATAAAGGTTAGAACAATTATTACTGAGTATTTACAGGTTGATATTTACCGTGTTACAATTGTTTTAGTTAATTATAAAAGGTGTATAAAAAGTGCCCGCCATTTTACTTTTTAATAATGTAACATATGGATTATTTTACATGATTGTAAAGCAAATTTGATGTACGCTTCAAGTTTGTAAAAAAATATAGTATGTTCCATTTGAAATTTCAAAGTTGATATTAATTACCAATAAACCGGAAGTGGTATCATGAAAGTAGAATCGTCATCAAGTAGCTTACATGTTTCTGTATAAATCATGTTATATGAAAGAAATTACTAACTTAATAAATAAGCGAGATATTTGCTGGGTCCATTAAAATATAACATTCTGTATACATACATAACATACATAAAATCACGCATGTTCTACTTAGTGGGTTAGCACAAACCCGAAAATAATAACAACAACATCAACATCATACAACAAATCCTCACTTTTAACATATTAAAGTGACCAATTTTCGGTAGCGAAATACCACATCCGGATTACAATTATAGTTACGAAACAATCAGCCTTCACCACACATTCCTGTCTAAGCACACTTCTTTCGCCTTGGCCACACTCATAATCGCATTCATACATGCCCTTCTTCTCTTCCCACTTGGAAACTTTATCTCTTTAAGCACCCTACCAACCACATCCATCTACTTATACACTGGTCACACCACGCAATCGAAAACCCTCAACTTCACCAAGATATATAAACTTAACAAGCCGTTCCCTCGCCATTCTCTCCACATGACCAAACCATCTCAACTGACTCACATCAACTCTCTTAATAACGTTGTTCCTAACCCATCTATCCGATCTTATATATACCACGTAAATACCTCATTCCACGACATTCATTCTCTTTTTATGCTTTCCTGTCCATGTCCAACATTCACTTCCATACATCAAAGCAGGAACTTGCACTCCATTATATACATTTAACCGAGCATCCCTTGATACGTTAACGTTTCGTGCAAACGTACCCAGAACACCCAAATATTATATTATTTTATATGGAGCTAAAGTTATACTTTTTGAGGCGAGTGTTTAGAGCAACTTAAAGATTAGCCTTTTATATTTGACCAAACATTTAATTATTTAACCTCTAATGTAATGACTGCAACTACTTCTCTTTAGTAAGGCGTGTTAAGTTAGCTAGTTTTGGTAAGTTCTTATATTTCCAATTGTTTTTTCTATTGAATTTTGAGTTTAGCCTGCGGGCCGCATCAAATGGTACTGCTGGCCTTATATGGCTTGCGGGCCAGACGTTCCTCGAAAAGTATAAATGAAACATATAAAACTCTGCTAGTGTACACTGATTATATAAATGGAAAATGCTGTTAGTTAAGGAATGGTTTTTCTACATAATCAGTTATGAAAAGATTGTTGTTTGATGAACATAATATTTGCCAAAGCGAGCAAAGCCAGTTTTGTAAATCATGTTAATCAAACAATATCACGTTTTCATAACGCATTATGTACAAAATTTTATCTAATTCCGCTAAAATATTTAAAAAATACACAAAATCATAGATTTTTCTATGATAGCTCAATATACATATTTCAAAATCAATTTGAACTCCCTGATGTAGAGGAATGAAGTGTGAGTCAATAATATTTTATAAATTTAAAGAAATCATTATTGATATATTCTTGATTTTTTATGATCAGTTTGTCACTTGTTTAATATACTTTACGTAACTCATATAATAGTTATTTACATAATCAGTTATGAAAAGAGTGATATTGTTTATTATGTGAGTCAAACTATCACATTTTCCTAACCAATTACAAACAAAATTTTATCTAATTCCGCTAAAATGATTTAATTTTTTAATTTAATACTTATGTCAGTTTATGCGTTATAAAGTTATATCATTGAATCTGAATGTGTTCTGAAACCGTTATTGATCTTCATTCTTATGTATAGGAATTAAATGTGAGTCAAAAATTAATAAATTGATATTAAAGAAATGATTATTGATATACTCTTGTTTCTTTTATTCTCATTTTGTCAGTTGTATAATATTCTTTGTGGAACTAAGTTATGTAATAGATATTAAGGATACAAGTTTATAATGAAACGCGTGTGATGTTAAATCACGCAAGTTTCATTATGAGGCTATATCAAATGTGTATCCTTCAATATTTTATCTACGACAGTTTAAAATGATCTTAAAACACAGATTTCATTTAATTTTTGACATAATGAGAAACATTGAAATGTTCATTCGTAGAATACGTTATTAATACGTATGAGTGATTTAATGGCACTGAGTGTCAGTATGAGTTTCATAACGACATTCAAATTGGTGTACTAATTACATATTAGCACACGGAATTAGATAAATAAATAAAAAAATAGTTCATAAATGAAAATATGTGTACATACTCGTAAATGGTATAGTTCAAGGCATCGAACAGATCTATTAGTTTGGTTTGAACCATTTAATAAGTAATATTACTTATTAAAAGGTTTGAACATAGGTAACGACAAAATATTGCATAGGAAAATTATTATGTTTCATAAAAAGCCCAATCGAGAGTAAAAGTAACTTTTAAATCTAAACGCTTATAACTTATTGACATTAAAATGATGAAACCCTTAATATTAACTGTATCATACCGCAATCCGATTCGGGGTTTCGGTCATCGAAACCGTTTTGTAATATTGACGCTATAATGGAAAACTAAAAGCTCATGATGTTTAGAGGGCCGAAAATTTTCCACGCTTTCATCTGCGGTTTTTAATGGACACGACAGGACATTAGGACCCCCATGCTAATTAAGCTCGGGACTAGAAAAGCCACTTGAACGGGATTCATTATGTAAATGTGTGATTGCAAAGACCGGTAATACCTATAAATGGAAATGGTGACTGATTGGTGATTTTCTTTACAAACGCACATAAATAATTATACTCTACTCCAGTTAAGAATGAATTGGTGCCAGCGCTTTTTACACACATAAAACTAATGAATTAGCTTTGTTTCGTGCAAATTTGACGTCTCGAAATGTCAAAATTTGATAATTCTTAATACTAATACTAATAAACAGTTACTTAATATTATCACTTGCACTTTAGCTCTTACAACGTTCAGCAGCTGATTGAAATGTTTTATTAGACATTTTTACCTCCCGCTAAGGGAGGTATAGGGATCATGCTAAAAATCGTATATCGAGATTTTGATAAATGATCACGTTTCAAGATCCATAGAATCCGATTTTAACATTTTCACAATGATGTCTGTGGGTGTGTATGTATGTGTATGTGTGCGTGTGTATATATGTATGTGTGTGAGTGTGGATATTCTGGTCACTCTAGCTCAAATACTAAAATCGCACTTTACTAGAAGCTCAAAATAGTTTTTCTTCCAAAAATACCGTCAATTGTTATTTTTTCGCGATTACGTTACTATAAAAATTAAAGATTATTGAATTTTCTACAGGTATACATATGTAATTTTTCTATATATTTTATAGATAAATTAATAATATAATCAATTTTATAAATCTCGGAGTTTATATTTTAAAAATAAACACAATTTCTTAGTTACACAGTTCATATTTCAAATGTATGTAACTTCAAATTAATTATAGTAACATTTTAAAAAGAAAATTGTAAATAGAACAATAGTTATATGGACAGAAACTTAATATTCATAGTTTCCAGCATTAGTAAATATACAGGTATGTATTTATATAAAAAATATATACCATCACGACATATTACCCATCGCTAGGTGTGCTATTCTGCTTTTAACACAGATTTCGGTAATGAAAATGACATATTTGTATCGTGCGGGCATTGACCAAGCGTCGTCTCACGGGCACTCATTTCTGGTGTGTAGAGTACACCACAGGGGTCAATTTTGTGCCATTTAAAATTCGAAATGTTTGGTGTTGGTAGTGATTGAATTCGGTTAGGTATATGTATTTCAATTAATAAAAATTAAATGGCGGGAGGTATTGTGTTTGACACATCAGATTTTTGTTATTGTAAACTTGGTTCGCCTTTAAATTTAGACCAAACAAAATGCTGGAATCGTAAGTTTTATTTTACTCCTAAGTTCATTTTTAACTGGAATAGATTATATGTACTTACAAAACTGAAAACATTTCATAAGCAATATACTAAGCAATAAAATTAAATTCAATTCCATTGCTACTCCAGTAACCCTAAGGCAGACATACAGCTATTATTATACAATTATTTACTATTACATTTTAAAAATTACAGTGTTTTCTTATGTGTAATTGTCGCATTTCTTACTCACTTCATACTTGGTGTCTAGCCGCAAATTTGATTTAGCTCGGAGCACAGAACATCTTGAAATCTGTTGAAATTAAGTATTAAGTGCGCTGCTTGTAAGATTACAATAATTGTAAAAATATCTGGTGGTGAGCTGATGTAATTGATTCAAGGAAAGAGAAACGATTTGACGGCAATTTGAGGTCCGTCGCCTAAAGGAATTAAACAAAAAGTGTTTACGCCGTTTCCTAAGAGACAAGAGCAGTTGTATCAAAGAGGACGATTTATTTAATGAACAGTAAAATAGTAGTAGATTTTATAACATAATCACTTGATGGATGCATGCCTACAGGGTTGGACTGCATTACAAATTATAGAAATTTATAGAAAAAAATATTATTTTTAAGTGGTGTACAACTGAGGATGTAATGAAGAGCTCTTGCCAAAAACAACCATAGTCCAAATATTGTAACGATGAGTTACATACAGCGTCAAACAGTTTGGCAAACTGTTTTTCGCAAGAACTATTTTAGTTATAAGTTATTAGTAGAGATAGGATTTTAGGTTGTAAAATTTGAAAAAATAGGTACCTAAATAAGTATAAAATATTTGTTGTGGCCAGCACAATACCTTCCGTCAATCCTGTGTATTATATATAAATTCCATGCATAAATTTTCTTGCAAAAGATTCTAAATTTCCAGTAAAATTATTTCATAAACAAACTTTGCAAACTGCAGTTGACGCTGACATCTTATTCTTCTTCTTTAGCTTTTCCCATACGATTCTATATTTCCTAAATATACCTATTATACTGTATACCGCTAAAATGCACGTAGTTTAATAGGTATATTATTAGGTTTGTTCATAGAACATATTTCCAACGGTTGGAGTTTGAGTTTGAGTGCGCATGCGTGGTTGCAAATCAAACTGTTTGAATTCTTCTGTGAACAGCATTATGTCACTTAACTTTTTAAAATGAATAATAAAAATGTCTCTGCTTAATTTGGTAGTAAATATATCGATATTATCGATCACTGTAGTGACACTTGTCAGTGAGTCAGTCTTTTATTATTTTATTTATTAATTTACAATGATTTACTTACCGTAAAATATTTATTTCACTAATTTAATTTATTTGTAAGTATATAACCAAACATTAAATGAAATCAAAACCTTTAATCAAAACAAATACAAATGTATTGTCAAAACAGTGTAAGTGCGCATGCCTCAAATTTAAAATTTCCGACCGAGTTGGAAATTATTCTGATAGTTGGCAACCGATCAGCAACCAGTCAGAAAGTTTCTATGAACATTGAACTAATAATCAGAGTTGGAAATTTGTGATTCTGCGAACGCTTTTATGCAACTGCGCATGCCTCTGACGGTTGCTGACGGTTTCAAATCGTTTTATGAACAAACCTATTATATTCAGTAAAATCATTTCACAGAAATAGTATCTAAATTTTATTTGACACTGATATCTGTAAATTAGTAATATTTGAATATTCTGTTTCCATGGCGCAGCTTTTAGTACCATAGGTTGCAAGATATTTATTTATAATTTTTTATCTCTAAATTCATTGAATATGAAGAAAAAAATGTAATTAAATCGAATAGGAATAGAGAATAAAATATTCTTTAATATTTGTAATATTAAATGCCAATAAACTCGGAGTAGGCTAAGAACAGGAAAACGTACAGGCACTGACGTAGCTATAGGTTTCTTAAGGGGGGGGGGGTTCTGGTAGGGTTGGATGAAAAATGTATGAAAAAAAATATATGCGCCGTTGGCGATTTTTTGAAAATTTTCAAGGTCAAACGTGTTTTAATGCAATATAAGATAATATAGAGTTCTTTATAATGAAGCAAATTTAACAAATTGTTAAAAATTAAAATCCATATTTTATAACGAAAACGCGTATGTATGCTCCAAAAGCGTATAGTTGACACTTCTAGTAGACTTTATGATGCGAGATGGGAGCATAAGCAATAACTACAAAAACAGAAAATACAATGTTGCATTAAATTAAAATATTATATTACTGAGTAGTAGCAATATCATTATTCTATTGAACTGCTCAAAATAAAATGTATAATAATTAAATGTTAATTAAATTGCGTTCCTCACAAAATACAGGACAATTGGGCGTCCCGAACAGTACTTTACGTCCCGTAAAGTTAGCTCAAATGTTAGTTAAAATAGGGGACAATTCCGTATATACGGGACGCCTGGCAATCGTGTTCCCACCGGCATTACGGCCCATTTTTGGTTTTCATTTTAAGTAGGTACATAATCCCCCAATTTTGTAAGAAAGTTATATCCAGCTTAATATCAAACGTAGCAAAATACAACCGATGGGGGGGGGGGGTTTGAACCCCCTAAACCCCCCCCCCATATATACGTCGGTGGTACAGGGTGTATCACGGAAAGTGAAACATAGGCGTTTAACATGAGAAATCAGTTTTTCCGTGCGCATTGTTCCCCTAATTATTTTAGACAAAAGGTTTCAAATGGATGTTGTAAAACAAAAGTTTCTACATCCGAATCAATAAAAAAAATCATTCTGGCTACTTCATAACTGCAGAAATAAAATTTGAAAATTCACGGAATTACAATTTAATAATACAAAAGCGTAACGTATTATGCGTCAAATTATTAGTATTTATTTTTACAATCATTATTCTGACAATGACGTAATAAAACATTATGCTTTTGTTCGTCTCTTGTTTCTAATTCCATGGCTAATACTATTAAATTATAATTCCGTGAATTTTCAAATTTTATTTCTGCAGTTATGAAGTAACCAGAATGATTTTTTTTATTGATTCGGATGTAGAAATTTTTGTTTTAAAACATCCATTTGAAACTTTTTGTCTACAATAATTAGGGGAGCAATGCGCACGGAAAATCTGATTTCCCATGTCAAACGCCTATTTTACTTTCCATGATACACCCTGTATGCCTGATTATTCAATTCAAAAGTCAAGTTGCCAAACTTGATGTTGAAATGTAATTATACGGGGAAAAGATAATATAGAAGGATACATTTAATTGCCATTCGCCGTTTTCTAATTTGTTTCCATTTGTAAAATAAGATCAAAAAGAAAAACTTTGATTTCTTAAGATAACATTTTTGACATTTTGTGTCAAATTGACATTTAATTAAATACTTTTAAATTGACATATGAAAGAACGTTTTGCGAACGGAGATACAGGAATAACTGTACCACAAAATGCATTCCATAAGTGTTCTGCAGTTTGGAAACAATGTTAGTATAAGTGCATTATTATAGCTAATGAGAAATACTTTGAACGGGATAATATTATAATTATTGTTTGAAACAATTAAAATTTCTAAGACACTATGGCTGGTACTACAAGCCTGGTTTTAACTAAAACGATGTTTTAAGAAATGCCAAATTCAAATTTCAATATTTAATTTCACCCTTACTTTTGAAGAGCGATTTTTTTAAAAATATTTGTTTGATTATGAACTATGTTCTGCTTTAAAATCATATTTTGATGAATTTAATATTCTTTATTATTAATATTAAATAATGAAATTTGACATTTCTTAAACCATCGTTTTAGTTAAAACAAGGCTTGTGGTACCAGCCTATGAGTATATTAATTTAGTTCGTGATTGTTTTCTAATACGTCTCTGTCAAATTCTTAGTCATAAACAATTAAAATCGATAAAAAACAATTTTACGACCTCTCCGATTAAAACAAAATAAATGTTTCAATTAATTACATCTTAGAAATGTCTTTACGGCTCTAATAAAATGTGTGTAGCTTCTCTCTAGCTTATCAGGCTATGGTTCCGAGTAATTCGGGAGCGGTGGACACTGTGTGCTGTGCGCAGGTTAATGAGGTTGTGTCATTAGCGACAGACAGATGAGGAATGTGTGGCTACCGGGCTTCCAACCGTTTGATGTCCACAACCGCTTAGATAAAGATACAGATAAGCCTTAATCGCTCGCTCAAATTCTACGTAATTTGTATCAAAGGAGATCTAGGAACGATTGCCGGGATATCTTTATTTCCGGAGATTCAATTAAACACAAAATCATTTAAAGAACTTATAATTAATACTTTTTCTTTTTGCGTTTATTCCTGCATTGTCCGTAAATTATTAAAAAAG
Organism: Harpalus rufipes; assembly: GCA_951394225.1. NCBI lineage: Eukaryota > Metazoa > Arthropoda > Insecta > Coleoptera > Carabidae > Harpalus > Harpalus rufipes. The sequence continues at coordinate 77,419,857 of OX596274.1, forward strand.
GCGATGTAACCCAATGTACTGAATAGCATATTCATTTTGTTCTAGAATCAGTATATCGCTTAATTATTTTATACGTTAATTTTTTTGCATTAATATAAAAACATTCTCTATATTTGTCTTTGGCACTTGTATCTCTGTAATTCTATTTAATATAAGGATCATTTCTTCATAACTCTTGTTGTATAAGATGTCGGTTAAATTAGATAAAGTGATAAACAATAAACGTTGGTCCATTAGAAGGCAACTTTAGCGATGTATTAATGAAATAGATATAGGCGAATATACAGATGTTCCATTTAAAATAACCAGTGCTTTTTTGGGCGAACTAATGAATTCAGAGAAAATGTTATATACGATATACGAGTGAAAAATAATCAAGAATAAGGGCCTAATTTATCAGTAATAACAAACTGAAAATTCAACCAGTGGTTCTCAAATGGTAGAACAAAGTTATATTTTTTTAAATGGTACCCTATATTTTTTATTAGAGATTTTTTTCTAGTTTCAATGATGTAAATATTGTATAGGGTTGTATAACAATTATTTTAAGAAAAAATGGTATTAAAAATGGCTTTGAAAATACATTCCAACTGTGAATTATTTGATATTTACAAATTATTTTATATATACACATTTTTTATTCAAATATTTGCATTTTTCTTCTTTCTAATATTCATCATCCAATATCTCGTTCATGCTTCTTTCTTCCTTTGATCCACCACACTCAGACATTAAGTGCCATAATGTTTCTTTTTTATTGTTCCAAATTCGGCAATTTTGTTCATCTTCTGTTTTCCATTTTTTGTTACCATTTTCTTCATTACTGCATCTAAACCGCGCGATTAATGTTGATCTTCCCCTTCTTCCTTCTTCATGTAAGTATCGTGGTAAATTTAGAGTTATAATATTTTTGTATTGTTGATTATAGCTCGATTCTATTATCCTATTTACTTGATCCTGCCTTTGGTTTTCTTCATCAATACTTACTAATGAAACCGAGGTAATAAACCTGCAATTGTAACATTATTTTTAATACCATTTTTACGAAATAATTGTTATACAACCCTAAACAAGATTTATATCGTTGCAATCAAAAATAAAATCTCTATCTAATGAGCTAAAACTGATGTAGGTTACCATTTAATAAAATAAAATTTTGTTCTACCGTTTGAAAACTACTGGTTGAATTTTTCGTTTGTTATTACTGATAAATTATCTTGATCATTTTTACCTCCCGTTACCCTTGGTAAGGGAGGTATAGGGATCGTGCTAAAAATCGCATATTGAGATTTTGCTAAATGACCACGTTTTAAGGTCCCTACAATCCAATTTTAACATTTTCACGATGATGTCTGTGTGTATTTATGTATGTGTGTGTGGATTCTGTTTACGCTCTAACTAAAATACTATCATTCAGAAAATTTTGAAACCATGTATTTCTACCTTATTCTAATATGGAATGAACTGATTAGATTTTGGTGCCAATCGGATAACCGGAAATGACAGTTTACTTGAGCTCAAGATAGTTTTTCTTCAAAAAATACCTTTAAATGTAATTTTTTCTCAATTTGTTATTATAAGAATTAAAGATTTTTCCATTTTCTACAAGTTTGCTTTAATACTTATTCTATATATTGTATGGATAAATTTATAAAGTAATATAAAAATTATATACATAGGTAAATGGCGGGAGATACTGTGTTGGTCACATCAGATTTTTCTCTAAGCCATTAGATCGCCCAAAAATGTCGTGGTTGTTTTAAATGAAACACCTGTATAAATCTGGGAAATTTTAGGAGGCTATCCTAATGAGTCAATTTTTGTCTAATTTAATCAACTTCGTATCTCTTATATTTTTAGATATCCCCATCCAAGACATCCTGTATAGTTCCCATTATTTCACATATGTCATATATTTATTTTCTACATTGCACTTAGTTACAATTTTAATTACGTATATTAGTTGTAGTAATTGTTTAACCTACTTTCATTTTGCGGGAAGGAATAAACAAATGAGTACGTAATAATTAAAGTGCACGTCTGCTAATTATTGTTCGGCAATAGGTGTTCTCTTTTCTTGTTCCGGAAGGAAGTTCGAATACAAATTTCGCGGTTTAACCTACAAACTGAACAATTATAATTATTTGAATTTTCCAAATATAACCTCTTCGAAGCAGGTGTGAAGGTAAACTTATATTTAATGTACCATGTGTGTAGTGTATCTGTATATTGCATGGAAGTGTGTTAACTACACCATAATGGAAATTGCGATAACTGACGTATCACACACCGTTAAGAAGAGAACTGTTAGCGCGTCTATTTAAGGATATTGTATTATTTTTACTAGCGAAGTAATCACTAGTAATAACAGACTTCAGTGATTTACCCACACTATCTTACTTAAGATTCTAATAAACTGTTATTACATAAAAAGATAGAAAGGCAAATATCTTGCATAACCTCTACTGTCACTTCGTTTCAAATAGAGTAACAAACTATTATTACTAATGTGAGAACAATACTATTACTGATGGAAAAGGAATACTGCTCCATTCTAGTAAAATTTGAAATGTAGTAGAATTAAAAGTTACAAAATCAAGGTTTTGTTTTGTTAATTTTTAATAATGCTTTTTACCTCTCGCTACCCTTGGTAAGGGAGGTATAGGGATCGTGCTAAAAATCGCAAATGACCACGTTTTAAGGTCCCTAGTATTCAATTTTAACATTTTCACTACGATGTCTGAGTGTATGTGTGTGTGTGTGTGTGTGTGTGGATCCTGTTTACGCTCTAATTCAAATACTATAGTTCAGAAAATTTTAAAACCTTGTATTTCTACCTTACTCTTATATGGAAAGAAGCCATTAGATTTTGGTGTAACCGAAAATGGCACTTTACTGGAAGCTTGAAACAGTTTTTCTTCGAAAAATACCTTTAAATGTTATTTTTTCGAGATTTGTTATTATAAAAATCTGTTGTGGCCAGCACAATACCTCTCGCCACTTCCTTTTTTGGTTACATAAATATAGGGCGCGAACAGTCATGTTACATTGTTGGCCTTGACAAGCAAATGTGGGGGCCCGTTTCAGAATGATAATTAGTAATTATGTACATAAATGTCAGAATTTTTCATTAAAAATTTCAAAATGTTCTAAATTCACGTACTTAATTTGTCGCCAGGAGTGTGGAATTTACTTGTCGAGGAAAATAAACCACATGGAATTGGAAAATCACTAAATTTAGAATGAGAAATTATGATATATGACATCTATATACATAATTACTAGCTATCATTCTGACATGGGCCTCCATATCTGCTTGTCAAGACCAACAAAGTTACATATGACTGCTCGCGCCCTAATGAATTTAACATTGCTTGTATACCTACACTCAGCACTAAAAATTCTATTTATATCTATTCCATATATTTAGATTTTTTATATATAAATTCATTCTATGAAGAAATTTTGTCCTACTCTTCTAATTTTTCGAGATGTTTCCAATTCATTGTCGGAAGTAACAGTATTTCTGAAGGGTATGTGTAATATACCTATAATATTAAATATTTAACTATTAATACATTAAGAAATAATATAATATTATGTACTTCCCAGAAAAGTCTTCAGTGATGTTTCCGGATTTCTGACACTGACATTTATTATAACAGATTATTTTATATATTATATTTCTTTTATCTCTAAATCTATAGAATATATAATAAAATATTTAAATGTATCAGATAGAGAATTTAATTTTCTTTAATATTACCAAGAAAAATTTTCAGAAAATAATATTTAGAAGATTTTTTTTCAAACTTCCGGTTGTCCAATTGTTACCAAAACCTTTTCAGATCTTCCCATGAATGTCCGATTGGGAAATACGTAGTTAAACAAATTTAAAGTCTTATAGTTTTTGAGTAATCGTCCTACCAACATCCCACATACACACACACACACACACACACACACACACATCCACACACACACACAGACATCATCGTAAAATTTTTAAAATCGGATTGTAGGGACCTTAAAACGTGCTTATTCAATAAAATCTGGATATGCGATTTTTAGCATGAATCCAATACCTCTCTTAGCGAGAGGTAAAAATTAAAGTATTTTAAATTTTCTACAGGTTAGCATTAATACTTTTTGGATATATTTTATGGATAAATTTATAAAATTATCTATAATTTTAATCCCGGAGCCTTCGTTTTAAACATAACTCATACACATGGTTACACAATTCAAATATCAAATGTTTGTAACTGACAGATATATGTCACTGTCAACAAACTAATCATTGCAAATAATAATAGTAACGTTTTAAAAAGAAAATAGTAAATGGAACAATAAATATATGGAAAGGAACTTAATACAGTTTCCATCATAAGTAAATATATAGGAATAGAGGTAAAATAATAAAAATATATAATATATCATCACGGCATATTACCCATTGCTAGGTGAGCCAATCTGCTTTGTACACAGATATCGGTAATAATGATGATATATTTGTACCGTGCGGGCGTTTACCAGGCTTCACCTCAGACGAATCTGGGAAACAGAGTTTGATCCCGAGCGACGCCAAATAGAATTTTAAATGGCACAAAATTGACCCTTGTGGTGCACTCTCCACGCCAGCAATGAATATAGGTAAGTATATAAATAAAATAAATATATCATCACGCCATAGTATCCAATGCTGGGTGGAGAGTGCACCACAGAGGTCATTTTTGTGCCATTTAAAATTCGAAATATTTGGCGTTGGTCGGGTTCGAACCCGGTACTTAAATTTAATTTAATTCTAAGTATTTACATGAACAAAAATTAAATTAAACGGGAGGTATTGTGTTGGCCACATCAGATTTTTTTTCTAGGTTCTGTAACTATAACAGAAACGATGACAGTTGGCTTGAAGAGGTAAGTGTATTTATTATTTTCTATTATGTATTTTTTATTTTGATCTCTTCACAAACGTTTGAAATAACTATTAAATTTGAAGACAAAGCGCGGCGTATCCAACAAAGACTATCTTGCATTGCGGCGGTCAGTAATAAACAAAGATCAGCATTGGCTTCGAATGGAGCGTATTACGACAATCATTATATCATTTGTGTAGTTTAACTGATCTTTTCTCTCTATAATCAACGTCAATTATCCGTATTGCTGCGATCTAGCTAGCCATGCCAGCAAAACACAAAAAAACAAAACGGAGACGTGCATAAAAAACAAACGAAACACGTTGTCAAGCGCGCATGTGCAACAAAATATGATCCTTTGTTTTTAAAATGTCATTAAGACCGTTTACAGACAGTTAGAGAGAGAGTGGAGTAGAAATGAAGAGAGAGAGGAGTAGGAGAGTCGTTATTCTATAAATATTGAATAATCTCGATAGTAATGGCGAGAGCTGGACGGAATTATCTCTATTGGTTACATCGACGATTTCAATTTTTATTTATTCATTGGAGAAAATATCTCACGATTAAATTGATATTCTGTGTGGGTGGATGGGGCTTATCGCATAATCTAGCAATCGATGCACAGGAATAAATAATGACAAGAGTAATTACTTTACCTACCTGATGTGCCTTACGATATTGTTGCTGCTGGACTGATTTTTAACAGGAATATACATTCACTAGTTCTGGCCGTGTGCCTGAGTGTCTGGTCGCGAATCTGGGGACCCGGGTTCGATCCCGACCGACGCCAAAAATTACATCGCATTTTAATGGCACAAAATTGACCCCTGTGGCGCACTCTCCACGCCAGCAATGAGTACCCGTGAGGTGACGCCTGGTAAGCGCCCACACGGTACAAATATTCCATCATTACCGATATCTGTGTACGAAGCAGATTGGCACACCCAGCAATGGGTAATATGCCGTGATGAAATATTTATTTATTATTTAGTTCTATTTTGGGTAGTTTTTCCTTCTCAAAATGTTTCCCATTTCAGTCTATACATTTTTGGATGTACGTATGTCATTTATTTGTCTTTTGAAAACATTGACAGCTTCATTAGCAGAACTAAAACGCATTCTCCACAACTTATCTTTGACCTGTGAAAATAATAAGAAGTCGTTGCATGCCAAGTCGGGAGTATGTAGCGGCTGTATATGGACTAGCGTTGCCATCATGTAGTATGATTTTTCCCTTGTTCGACTATGACGAATATTTTGAAGAACTGTAGTCAAGCACTACCGTAGCATACCATTTAGAAATGACCATACTATAATAAGCTAGGGCTTTATAGTCCAGTCGTGCGGTAGATTTACCGTGCAAAATGTCGGATATTTTTGATTTTTTGATATGTTATATATTCAGGCGTCCTAATAAAAAATACAAGTTTTCGACCTTGGTGCCCTTCGGGAAGCGCAGCTATCTTGGAAAAATGACGTGAAAATCGGGTTTTTCAAAATATCTTTTCATCAATAAGCATTAGGGCAAAAATAGTTATTTTTGAATTTGTTGTGAATTAAATTCCCTACAACATTTATCTAAAATATTTTTTCTATAACTAATAGATAACGAGCTACAGCTCTTCAAACAGCAAATTTTTGAAAATTTTCTTAATACTTCATTTGGATCATATTTCAATACTTATATTTTATATATATATATATATATATATATATATATATATATATATATATATATATATATATATATATATATATATATATATATTACTTTTTTTCTGATCCGTCAATCTTGGCTTCTTGGATTTATAACTTGGAGGTTTTGAAGGCCCAAAATCTTTCATCTTCAGCACTATACTATGAAATGTGTTTGAATATTGGCTTTTAAGTTTACCTCCACCTTTATAATTTGAACTATAGATCTAAAATTAATAATACAGAAAGTAGCATTTTAATTTTAATGGAAAGAGCTGACCAGTTTTTAGTAACAATTGGACAACCGGATGTTTACTTGAATAAACAATTTTTACTTCTCCCTAAGAGATGTATTTGATTCATGCTAAAAATCGCTTATCGAGATTTTAATGAATAAGCACGTTTTAAGGTCCCTAGAATCCGATTATAACATTTTTATGTTGATGTGTTTGTGTGTGCGTGTGTGTGTGTGTGTGTTTGTGTGGATGTTGGAAGGATGATTCCTCAAAAGCTTAATACCTGTTTAACTACGTATTCCTCAATCTGACATTAATGGGATGAGCTAAAAAAGTTTTGGTGACAATTGGACAACCGGAAGTAGTAGTTTTTTTTAAAAATTCTAAATATTAGTTTTTAATAATTTATATTACTATAAAAAGTAAAGAACATTTAATTATAGATTTAGAGATAAGGAATATAATTTATAGAATAATCTGAAGTAATAAATCACGCAGTCCAAATCGCAGATCACTAAATCAAGGAAACCAGTTTACAAATTCAAATGTACATAGATGTCAAATTCACGTGGTCATTTTGTCACTAGGAATGTGGAACTTACTTGTAGAAGAAAATAAATCACATGTAATTGAAAAACCATGATATTTGGAATGATTTTTGTTTGTGTGTACAAGAAATGTTAAATACAATACTTATATAACATAAAATGGAAATGGCGAGAGGTATTGTGCATTCTTTTTTTATAATTTGTTATTATTTATTTTGAAATGATGAATCATTACTTGCTACCATTTACCAAGAAAACGATCCAAATTGCTAACTATGTTCATCATTAGTAACAAAATAAACTACCTACAAGTAAAATAAAATAAGCATTGCCATATTTATTAGTTTTTCTACAAACAATTTTATAAAACACGAATTCCATAGTAATTATAGTAATTTGATACTAAGTAATAAAAATAAAATTAGTCAATATGTTTATTTTAATTACACAATAGTATTGAAATGATTGTGCAAATTCTTAATTCACTATTAAAGTTTCTAATAAGATTGACATAAAATAGCATGGTTAGTTGTCACTAGACAGTTATAATTACGCGAAGAAAAATATTCTTAGAATATTCGTAATCACATTCATTACCTGACTTTTGGACAGTGTTTAGTTCTATATTTAGAATTATTTATTACGTAGTGTTCTATTAAATTAAATTGTAAATGTTGAACGTCTAATACAAATATAAATTTAATTATTAGACCTGATGACTTGCACTTTGAACAAGTCCAAAATACAAAGATCACCGTTATCTTTTGTTTTTTATTGCAGGATTGTTTTAAATTGTTTGACATTTAATGTAATGGCTCTATCAAAAACAAACCAGGAACTAAATGGGTTATAACTACCTATTTAACAAAAAATTGACATTTTAAATTGTTTTATAAAACATAATCATGATAGTCGTAAGGAAGTTTACATTATTTTGACAATTCAGTTGTTTAATATAGGTTATGGGGGAGAGTTGTCTAATGCGTACTGGTTACCTACATCGTACCTGCTCATTTTCTCGTTAGTTACCGAATATTAGTGGTATCTATCTACTAGATAGAAATATATGAACTAAATGTTTAGTCGATAATATAGGCAAAAATTTAAGTTTTAAGTTAAATAGTGTAAAGAAATCAGGTAGATTTGATGTAACTTTTTAACGATTTAATTTAGATGATATTAATTATACAGTAAATTTTATTTTTACATTTCTCAAAGTTATATTGATATTTTAAAAATCGTACCGCTATATAGAGTTTCTTAAATCGTACTGGTATTTTATCTTCTAAAAAAGGTATTTGTTATTGTCCCAATTTAATTTATAAATATAGGGATATTAATTATTTTTCACGTTTTTACTTATGAAGAAATTATATACATTATGTATCCTAAAAAAATCTGATGTGGCCAGCACATTACCTTCCGTCAATCTTGTGTATTATGTACAAATACCATACATAAATTTTCTTGCAAAAGATTCAATATTTCCAGTAAAATTATTTCATAAACAAACTACGTAAATTGCACTTAATACTGCCTTTTTCTTTTTTTAGCTTTTCCCATTCGTTAGGGGTCGCTATTCTTGATTTTCTTCTTCTACTCATTTCTATTTTGCGTGTTGTTCTCATTCAGTTCCTTTTCTCTCTAGTGTTCCGCAGTACAGTGTAGTCCTTTCATCTTTACTTTGGTCTTCCTCTGTTTCTTCTACCTTCTGTTACTAAGCTGTTCATTCTTCTTCCAATACATTCATCTCTTCTCATGATATGATATATTGAATCGAATTTAATCGTGTCTCTTGTATTTTTCTAGAAACATCTTTCATTTAGCTATATCCCTTATCCTTCCATTCCTTATCCTATCTTTCCGTCTCTTCCCCAATATCCATCTCAACATCCTCATCTCTCCGCCACGTTCATTTTCATTTCATTGACACTGAGATCAGTCAATTAGAGTTTTTTTAATATAGTATAGTTGTTTCCATAGTTATAGCATAGATAAAAATAGTAAATTCGTATTCTAGGGACCCCAAAACGTGCTTTTTTATTATACACTATCGATTTTTTTGACCAAAGACATACCTTTCTTACCTAAAGGTGACGGAAGGTAAACATCGACGTAGAACTCAAAATTTTCGAAAATAAATCTGAGAAAATTCAACTTTATTATAACAGAAGCCTGTGTTGTCACGGTGTGAATTTTAAGGACTACTATTTCATTAAATTCAGTGAATTGTCAAAGATGACGGTAGGTTTTTTTTTACAATATTTCCATGCTTCGTATGTAGTATACTATTTAATGAAATTATATACAAATCTTCTCTATTAACTACATTTTTTGTTTTCAAGATAATGCTAACTAGATTATATAATTTTTACCTTTGAAATCCTTTCGCTAAAAAATGTATAATGAATTCTTGAGTCATCTGCGCGACCGGAAATTAAAAAATCATCCATATTTTGTTTTACAAGACAGTGCCATCTAGATCCAGCTAATAAAAACCTTAATGCTGGTCCATAATGTTCTCGAATAAAACGTTTTTCATCTGGCAAAAACGAGCGGTTACGAACACTTTAAAACGTATTAGTTCGTGGCCTGCTACGATCTACGATCGCTCGTACAGTTTTCATCGCCTAAATGCTGCCCTAAATGCCCCCTGTTCAACCGGTGTTTATTATAAACTCACGATTTCCAAAATATATGTCATTATAAAAAATATCATTCTTACATCTGACCGGACGGGTAGCCTGAAATATCATTCGTATAGGTTGATCCAAGCAGCCTGAGGAATTGTCGATAATTTGGGTTCTTTTGTTCCTATTCAGCTGTTTCATTAATAACCAGGTACTTTGATATGGTTAGTATAGGTGGAAAGTGTACTAAAATATTTTAACTCGTACTTGGCGTTAAAGAGGAAGTCTATTTCTAGATTTTTCAGAACATAGCTTGATGACGTCAGCAAAGTTCAAGAGAATTGTTTGCAATTTGTTGTCTTTTGTTTATTTATAAATTAGGAGGAGTAGACAACACCAGAAATACATTCAACAAATTTAAATTACAGAACTTTCAATTTTAACAATATAATACCGTACAATTACCTACGTTTTTACAAGAATTATTTTGTTTGTAACTTCAGAAATACCAAAGTCAAAAAATTTCATGGGAATAACAATTGGCAAACAAAATGATTATAGGTTGAAAAGGAAATTTTATTTGAGAGGGAGACTATAGTATATGTATAGTCATTTTCATGGATATTGTGGTATGAATGAGATAATGCTAAAACATTAAATCTATTTCTATTCTATAATTTAGTTTTTCTACTCCCATGCGTGAAGTAAGTACTTCACGTATTAATTTTTATGTGTGAAGCTTGATTTTTTGTACACTGTGCGTGAAGTATCACTTCACGCATAGTGTGCGTGAAGAAGTAGTTCAGTTTTAACACATACAATGAATATCTTTATATACACGTAAATCATGTGTTGGTAAATGATCCGTAGAAATAGCAACTTCATGAGAAATGTGTTATTAATTTATAAAAAAATATATATTTTATGGCAAGGTCGTAGAAAAAGTATAGTATGTAACACGTGTGTGAAGCCTATTTTACATTCGGGTGGTTTGCAACACTCGCCTTCGGCTCATGTCGCAATCTCCACCCTCATGTAAAAATTTCAGCTTCACACACTTGCCACAATATACTATTTTATACTCCGATGTGTAAAGTTGATATTTTACACACTGCGGACAATGTGTAAAGTAAACGATTTTCGTATTTTATTTTATTTACACATGACATCCATCAATAAACGTTTGACATTTAAATTGTCTTACCTAAATTTAGTTTTTTGTGTTAAAATTGTCGTCTACTCGTCTGTCAAATTTCTAATTTGTTTCAGGAATTTTATTTAATACATACAAAATAACTTGGACATTACCTATCACACTTACAGGATCTTACAAATGTAAGTGTGAAAATGTCCATGTTATTTTGTATGTATTACATTTTTGTTATATAATTGTTGTGGACACTGAAGAAGGTGCAAGGGTGCACCGAAACGTTGGTATAGTAAGAATAAATGCTGTTTGACTGAACTTTCGAGTAATTATTAACACCTAAATATTATTATTGTTTCATACTACACCCTACAGGCAAAAACACCCAATTACAGGACAAGAGAAAAAATCTGATGTGGACACCACACGACTTCCTTGTAGATTATTAAACTATACATATTTTTTTAATAATTAAATTACAAAATATTGACAGGCTTAAGCCAAGGTCGAGAAATATTTTGATATAGAACAAAAAATAATTCATTTACAGTCATTCTTAAATTAACATTAATCTAACCCGGTTCTTTTTAAAGAGAGTTTTGATTACAATAAAGAAATATTTGATTACAACAATGAATATGACTAATTTCACAATAAAAATATAATATTTGTTATTGTACGAATCATAAAATTGTATGTATTTAACGTAATTTGACATGAACTTTTTTTTTATTTTTTTGTCCTAATCCATAGCAAGCTTTATTACAAAAACAAAAAGTATATAATTTTTAAATTTACATATCTCGCTTATATAAAGGGCTAATTTAATAATACTTGATGTGCTAGACGCAGAAATTAATCCTCTAAAACTTTTATTTGGAGCATTTATTTCTATAATCGAAATAAAATCATTTTATTCAAGAAAAACTGTTAACAACTTCAAGTAATGTACCACTTCTGGTTAGCCTATTTTAACCAAAATCTATTATGTTATTTCGATTGACATAGAAGTCTTGTATACCAAATTTAAAAAGTTTTGGATTATATTTTAAAACAGTTTTTCATTAAAATCTATTATAGGCTTCATGTAAAGTGCCACTTCTGGAAATTGTGTAATAACCAGAAAGGGAGGTGCACAACTAGATGTTATAGGAGTCCTAAATACAAAATTTCAACTTTCTACGGCTTACCGTTTTTGAGTTATGCGAGATACGTGCTTGCTATGGATTAGGACAAAAACATAAAAAAAATGTTCATGTCAAATTGCGTTAAATACGTGCAATTTTATGATTCGTACAATAACAAATATTATATTTTTATTGTGAAATTAGTCATATTCATTGTTGTAATCAAATATTTCTTTGTTGTAATCAAAAATCTCTTTCAAAAGATTTTACCGTTTTGAAGTTAAAATTAATATTTTATAATTTAAATATTAAAAAAATATGTATAGTTTAATAATCGTACAAGGAAGTCGTGTGGTGTCCACATCAGATTTTTTTAAATATCTTCTGTACTAGTTGTGTACAAATTTAACTTTAACTATTATGAGAACTATCATAATTGAAAAGATATCAATAAGTTAATTGGTTTGTGTGACACAGGGTGTTAGTACATAAAGTAGCCGGCAACTCAATTACTCAGTGGAGAAATGATGACGGTCTCCCCGGCACTTTAATTACCATTAATTACGTTACAATTAACACAGCACAGCCATTGTTAGCGTTAAACAGATGTCCCCTCTTCATGCAGATTAAGGAGGGATGCTGTGAACGAGAAGCCAGGCGCATATTTAATATCGGACTCGTCACTTATAATAGACCACAGCACATAAAGATACTTCCAAGCGATATTAAGTTATCGCAGTACATACGAAGGTTTATGCTAGAATCGGGCTGTTGCAAGATTTTTTCCATGACTTCTAAATCCTAAATTTAAAAATCTGATATGGCCAGCACATTACCTTCCGTCAATCTTAGCCGTGTTCCTTCTAACTGTGATTTTGATTTTGTGAATCCTGATTAGTTTACTCGTGATCCTTTTGAATCATGATTTAAAAATTATATCAAGAAAACAACTTAAATAGTATAAACACCATCTAGCGTCAAATATCATAAACACACCAATACAAACTAATTTATTTTATTTTATAAATAATCTACTGTCGTGTCTTATAGTCAGCATATTAAAAATGGATCATATAGAAATATAAGAAAAATGTTCTTGGTAATATATGAAGTATGTTTCCTTAAAACAAATCTTTTATGTAACATATTGTCATTACATTATTTTGTAGGAAAATCATATTTCCTTTGATGCAATAAACCCCACATTGATAATTTTTTTTACGCTCGAAAACCGAAAACCTATTGTCGTTACCCACTTTTAAATTTGTTCTGAAATGAATCTGTGTGACCACTCAAAAAGGATGATTCAGAAGGGAAAGGGGACGGTTGTCTAGTGATCACAAAATGAGAAAGTGGGGATAACGAATAAGATATGAGAAAACATACTTCTTCTTAATCATGATCACTTTGATGCTTTTGATTGTGAATCACAGCCCGAAGGAACACGGCTCTGGTGTATTATACAGGGTAGTGACCGCGACCCCGGAACCTATGTTCCGACTTTAACATGTAAATCAGATTTTCGTAATTTCCTGTTTCCCTAATTAGTTTAGGTAAAAAAATCTTCAAATAAAAGTTGTAGGGCATAAAATTCTATGTCTGAATCAATAAGCAAAATTAATTTTGTATGCCTTGTAAAAATAGCTGTAGCCATTTATTTAATATATTGGAGTTTGAATTATTGTTATTATACATTTTATACTCAAAATTAACTGTCAATGTCGTAAATAACGACTATAAATAAGGTGATAATTTCTTTGTTTTTTATCATTGCTGTGATAGACATGTAACTAGGGAGATTCTGAATGTTGATTGGCGGAAAACATATTGTCAAATAATATAAATTGTAGCATCAGCCTATTGAGGCTGTAATAGTATAATTTATAATCCTTCTATAAACAGATATATGAATTCCAATATAATGAAGTTTTAATGAAACCCCGAAATGAGCAAAATTTCAATTTCCCTGTTGGTAATTTGGAAAATAAGGCCTCGATAAAAATCGTAATTAACTGATGAAACCAGAGGTGTATATTTCATGAGGCACGGTTGTAATACATCAACTAGGCTGAATAATCATGCGAACAGAACACGCATGAATAAATTGTTGTAACGTGATTTCAATAAAATGCCTTGTATTCTCAACGTAAAATAATCACTGATCAATATTGATATGATAAATAACAAAACATGCGCGGGAATAATTGAACGCGGGTTATGTTTTGTTAAACAGAAGCCACTCGACATAGGATCTTATCAGATTGTTGATATTGTCAACAAAACGCGATAGTTCATATACCACTCTAATTTTATTTTGATACTTTTTGTTATCGATAAATCATATTACAAAATTCAAGTAATTTTGTAATTTTGCTTGAACAAAATTAATAAAGAACGAAGCAAATCCAGATCAAATATAATATCTGGTTTTATATTTCTTAAAACGTAGTAAAATTAGAAGTTTTATACTCGTAGAGCAAGAACGCGACACGAATATTACACTACAATAATTTTTCTGACTTTTCGCAGACTTATTTTGTAAGACCAACTCGATGTATCACACTCCAAGTTCGAACAACCGTTTTCTCTGACTTTTAATGGATTTTAATACCTGATGCTATGGTATGGTTTCTTTATAATGACAACATATTTCAAATTTGTTTGACATAACAATTCTTTTTTATTGGGTACTATCGAGGTTTCAACTACAAGGTCATTAACCCATTATGCGATTATTTATTTACAATATCATACATTTGTATAGTTATACAATACATAAATACATATTTAATTTTGATAATAAATAAATTGATTATATTTCTGTGTCTGGCGTAAGCGGGTCACCATTGCTACCTTTATTATTTGAAGAGATGGAAAAACGGTTAAATGGACAAAATTGGGCGATATTATACAACAAATTTAACGGTGAAAAATGCAAAACAATTGAACATCAAATACACGGCTTATTCAAAAAAATAACATTTTTTAAATGGAATGCCATATTGAAAGTGATACCATTTAAAAGATTTCTTTTATCTGAATATAAAAGTTCATTATCACTATGTCTCCAAAATTAAAATCCAAAGAGTTGAAATTGTATATCCAAACCGACATTTAATTGAAAAACTAGTATGTTATAGAAGAATAATTAACGGATTTTATATAAAAATTTGAAAATTATTTACCACCCAGATTTAAGTATCAGTTAGCAAAGCCCACTTTGGTATTAGCGAATGTGTTCTTTGGTTAAAGGAATTTCAGACGTACATTCGAAGGAAATATATTTTAAATGTACAAATAAATGTGGGAATACTTCATAATTCAAACTATTTTTCAAGCGTTTGTTTAGAAAAGATATGATTTAATAACAATTTAAATGTAGAAGCAAAATATATTTTCTTCCGCCCTTCCATAATGATGATATAAATAGTCTGAAAAATAAAATAACCTATTTAAACCCGAATTTGAAAAAAATATATGAATGGCAATAATAAGGATATATAAATATTTATTTAATGTATTTTTTAATACAAAGTTATTGTGTAAATAAAATTAAAAAAATCACATTTAAAAAAACAATATTTAATTTGAGAGTGAGACTAAATTATCGTTTTTTTTAAATTCAACAATTTTCTCTCATACCCTTTTGTGTATAGTTACACGTAATATATTATTACCAATAACATTTTCAGATAAAAATTGTATAACACCTTTTCTTCCATTTTCGGCATATTTATATTGTATTTAGTGTTTCAAAATTAATTCCATTATTTGTAATTTTTTAAATCATGCTTTTGGAAATTATACTTCTTAAAACCTTCAAAGTTTGTAATATAATTGTAACTTCTTATAACTTAGTTTCATTGTTGACTGCTACTACAAATGTACATAAATAAATCTTGCTTTATACCGTAAACGATAGGACATTTTTACGATTTACACAAATGTCAAAGTTAAAATTGAAGCACTCAACGCAAACCAAATATTAAAATATCTCTGTCTTTGTCTAAGCGCGGCGTTGCCACAGTTATTCTTCAACATTCATACTTTGGTATGAGTATATTGGAATACGATACTTGTACATGTGTTACTGCTATTGGTACAGTTCAAAGAAAAACTTTTCTACTAAAAAATAAAGAAAATTCATTCGTTACAGTGTTTGATATTAGCTTTTATCTATTTTTATACAATTTGTGTACATAATATAATGTTAAAAAATATAAGGTATTGCAAATATAAACTGAATTAGTTTAATTTTTATTTTGAACATAGAACAAGTTTTTGAATAGGTACACTCGGGTGACAACTACCTTAAACATCTTTACCTCGACAACCTTTTGTCCTAAAAATACCATACGTCTAGAGGTGTTAATTACACCGGTGGTCTGAATCCTTTCTATTCAACGTCATAGTGGCGTCGGAAAGTTCGAGAAGGACATCGCGCTATATAAACCCGTCGCCAAAGCCAGCGATATATAGAAGCAACGAGCAATGAACAATTGGTGATATAAATAAATAGTCTACGAGTGGTGAAGATAAATAACTATAGTGATATAAATATTGTTTAAATAAATAATCTTAGTGTTTAAGCATTTAATAATATTCTTAGCCTTAAATTAGTGTTTACAATTATTTAATCACATTGTTAGTTACTTTTATTATCTTTTTAATATTTATCCTAATTATTTATTGTTTAATAAACGTATTATTTTAATTAATAATATTTCTCTGATTTTTTACACTTCACCCAAATAAATAAACGTTGCAATATAATGAAATAAAATCGGTCATGTTAATCAAAAATAATAGTTGTGAAATTGGCTATCATATAAAATACCCCGTTATTTGAAAGTAGCTGCAAGTAGAAAAGAAATATACTTCATCTTATTAATTGTAGATGTAAGGATATATTATTATCATTTTTCCGAATTTCAGATAATAGTCACGTTCTCTTTTAACCGGAGGCTATACATGTCGTGACATCACCCTCATATCTGACTTGTTGGACAGTAGAGGGGCAAACTGCCCTAAAGCGACCATAGCCTATTAATTAAATAAACAAGAAATTACACGAAAAGAAGTAGGTAACCAAAAAATTGTACAAGTGGTTTTGTCCCTCCTGTCTTATATTTTTACCTCCCGCTACACTTGGTAAGGGAGGTATAGGAATCATGCTAAAAATCGCATATCGAGATTTTAATAATTGACCACGTTTCAAAGTCCATAGAATCCGATTTTAACATTTTCACAATGATGTCTGTGGGTGTGTACATGTGTGTGTATGTGTGTGTGCGTGTGTATGTGTGTTAGTGGGGATCTTCTGGACACTATAGCTTAAATACTATCAATCACAGAATTTTGTTACCTTGTATTTCGAACTTAGTCTAATATGGAAAGAAGCCATTAGATTTTAGTGTAAATCGAATAACTGGAAATCGCACATTACTAGAAGCTCAAAATAGTTTTTCTTCCAAAAATACCTTTTTCGCGATTATGTTATTATAAAAATTAAAGATTATTGAATTCTCTACAGGCATCCATTAATAATTTTTCTATATATTTTATAGATAAATTTATAAAATAATCAATTGTATAAATCCGGGAGTCTATGTTTTAAAGATAAACACAATTTCTTAGTTACACAGTTCATATTTCAAATGTATGTAACTGACAGATAAATATCAGTGTCAAAAAAAATCATTTCAAATAATAGTAACGTTTTAAAAAGAAAATTGTAAATAGAACAATAGTTATATGGAAAGGAATGTATTTATATAAAAAATAATAATAATATCATCACGGCATATTACCCATTGTGGGTGTGCTAATCTGCTTTGTACACAGATTTCGGTAATGATAATGACATAATCGTACGGGCATTTACCAAACGTCGCCTCACGGGTACTCATTTCTGGCATGGAGAGTGCACCACAGGCGTCAATTTTGTGCCATTTAAAATTTGAAATATTTGGTGTTAGTAGGGATTGAATCCGGTTCCCCAGTTTCGCGACCACTCAGGCACGCAGCCTCGAAACCCCAATAGGTATATATATATATATATATATATATATATATATATATATATATATATATATATATATATATACATATATATATATTTAAATTAATAAAAACTAAATGGCGGGAGGTATTGTGGTGGTCACATCAGAGTTTTAATTTAGAATATTTCATTATTTTGTGCAATATTGTACAACAGCATGGGCGTCATATTTGAGACTGTATTAATAAATATAATTATTGATACTATACGCAAAAACAATAATATGCTGACTAGTTTTAGGTACTATTAATAAAATGAAATAAAAGTATGTAGCTAAAATTTGAACTTTCATTTTGAAATTTAGTAAGCGAAAAAGTAATCTTATAAAATTTTGTTTCATTTTATACTATAAGCAATTTTTAAAGAATTACTTATATATATTTACATATATTTATTAGCATTATTCAACAGGATACATCCCAGTAACAGAATAATATAATATAATACAAAGAGAGAATGAGTAAACAATATTAAGATATACCAAAATAAATTTACATACAAAAACATACTTACATAAGACAGAGAATAAAGTGAGTATATACATATATCATGTATTTTAAACTCCAAAAATACAATACATTAAATTTTATTTCATAATATTTAATAATATATAGAAAGTGAAACATATTTTAACGCTAGGCGTGTATATAAAAATAGGTTTCTCTTGAATACTCCACTTTTTATTGATAAAAGTATGGCTACATATAATGTTCAAATGACATGTTAGCAACAATATAAACTCCCCTCATATTTCGTCAACATTACAATTTTGTCATTTTCGTTCCAAACAAAAGCAATAAGAAAACAATTGAACTTTAATATACGTTATACACTTAACTATAAACAAAACAAAAGTTTTCTGTCAAACAATTTTTTCGTGTGTTATTTCATCAGCGTATAATTTTCGAAAAAACAAAACAAAGTGAAAGAAAAGAGAGAAAAACGTTGGAATATTTTTAAAGCGACCCGGAAACAGAAGCGCAATTACGATTCTTTTTTACGGGTCATCAATTAGACCAACGAAATTGCACGTGTAAAATTGATACGAGCGCAACGCTTTCACATCGCGAGCATGCGCTCTCGAGCAGGAATGAACAGTGGCGGATTTTCCATGGTGATAAGGAGGCAATACATGGATGGCATGGTTTACCTTTTACCATCAAACGTAATTAACGCAATTAAGACTATGACTGGGAATTAGTCTACACTACACAATCAAAATAAACCATTTTAGGAATGCCCTTATTTATTCAGGGTGTTCGAAAAGAATAGTAATATGGGAAATGGACCAATCAATTAAATTTTGTTTTTATTTTTTTAGCTTTTCCCATTCGTTAGGGGTGTCTATTCTTGATTTTCTTCTTCCGCTCATTTCTATTTTGCGTGTCATCCCCATTCAAGTCTTCTACAATATAGTCCTTCCATCTTCTCTTTGGTCTTCCTCTGTTTCTTTTGTATCTTTATCTCTCGAGCTATTTCCCTAATCCTCTCATTCCTTATCCTATCTTTCCGCGTCTTATGTTATAAAAATTAAAGATTATTGAATTCTCTACAGACATACGTTAATAATTTTTCTATATATTTTATAGATAAATTAATAAAATAATCAATTTTATAAATCCCGGAGTCTATGTTTTAAAGATAAACACAATTTCTTAGTTACACAGTTCATATTTCAAATGTATGTAACTGACAGATAAATGTCACTGTCAAAAACAATAATCATTTCAAATAATGCAGTAATAAATTTTAATCGACTGATAATGATGATTTGGAGAGGTGAAAATAATGGAGATTCAGTCCTTTGTTAAAATATTATTTATGGAAAATAATAGTAATCCCCATTCAAGTCTTCTGCAATATAGTCCTTCCATCTTCTCTTTGGTCTTCCTCTGTTTCTTATCACTCGAGCTAGGTCCCTTATTCTCTCATTCCTTATCCTATCTTTCCGCGTCATATGGACATACCATGTAAATTGCACTTGATACTGACGTTTGTCAATTAGAATTATTTGAATATATCAGCTGTTTCCATCCTTATGTGGTTATCGCATAGCTGACTGATTTATGAAAATTTATTCTTTTTATAATTCTTTAGCTCTATACATATATCTCTTGAATATGAAGGAAAAAGTGAAATCAAACCGTGTAGAGAATAAAAAATTCTTTAATATTTATAATAACATAAAATGAAAAAACATATTTAGCTGGGTTTTTTCAAGAAAGCTGTTAAGAACTTCAAATGAGGGTATTTCCGGTTGACAATTATAACCAAAATCTAATCAACTCTTCTAATGGATGTAACGAAGAAGAATTATAAATAAATATTTCATCACGGCCTATTACCCATTACTGGGTGTGCCACTGTGATTTGTACACAGATATCGGTAATGATGAAATATTTGTTCCGTGCGGGCGCTTACTAGGCGTCACCTCACGGGCACTCATAGCTGGCGTGGAGAGTGCACCACCGGAGTCAATTTTATTCGATATAATTTTTGGCGTTGGTTGGAATTGAACCCGGGTCCCCAGATTTTGCGATCAGACACTCAGGCACACGGCCACGAGACCCCATCAGAAGAATTATAATTTTTATAATTGTAATGTTGGAGTGGAAAATACGCTTATAGGCTCGCAATGCGAGTCCTTATACCCTTTCAGTGGACGAGATAACAATTCAATACAATGACTCGCAAAATGGCCTCGCGGAAATCAGTCTACACCTCTCAAGTTATTCAAACATAGGTCGTAAAACATATACCTACACAAAAAACCTTGATCACAGAGGGTGAAGATCAAAGAGACATAGATGTGAAGCAAGAAATAATGATGTGTTAGTGCTTTTACAGTGGTGGGGAGTACTGCAGAGATCTAGCGACACGGCAAGATGGCGGACGTCTTTTCCTCGTGGCAGCGGCGCCAACAATAAAACTCCTTTCCAGCACGATGATAGGACTCACAGGAACAGATAACACGTAGACGGACGAAGACGATAGTAATGGCGTCGAAAATGATGATGATATAGTGCTTGTAGTATTGGAGTGGAAAATTTTGTCGCGCGCACACACATACATACAGATATAATCGTAAAAATAGTAAAATCGTATTCTAAGGACCCAAAAACGTCCCTACTCATTAAAAACTCACCTTTGAATTTTTTGATCAAAGACAATACCTGCGTTACATTAAAGGTGACGGGGGGTAGAAATAAATAAATTTTGAATTAATTAAAAACATTATACGAACTTATGCATCAACCTGGAAATAAAATAACTACATAATTAATTTGTTGAGCAAGAAAATGAGCGGTAGTAATAGAGTATAATACAATCTGTCCAACGATGCTCAAGTTTTTTGGAAACCCTCCTTAAAGTTGTTTTTATCGAGGCTCTCGAAATATGCGTTTACAGACTTTAGCATTTCATTAATTGACGCGAATTCCTTTCTAGCTATTTTTTTTTAGATTAAGGATGCGATGATAGTGGGAAGGTGCTAAGTTTGGATACTAAGGAGGATGTCAAACCATATCGAACCTTAGTTCTTCCAATTATTGCCGAACACCACTGGAATGGACAGGAGGATTGTCGTAATGGTACAGATTTTTTGAAAAACAGGGCGTTTTCTCAATATTTTCAACTGAGCAATACATAAGATTTGTAAAATATACTGATGTTATACTATGGCCTTTTTTAAGATAATCAATAAACAATATGCTTCTGGAATCCCAAAAAACTGATGCCATTACCTTACCGGCTGCTCGTTGGTCTCAGACCAATAATAATTAGTGTAGCCAACAGTTCTCAACTGTTTCCCACTAGTTCGGACTTTAAAAACCTCCAGAAACCACTAAATACGTACCTAAATAGGGTTCGAGCAGTCCCGTGACTTTGCTGACCTTGCAAGCAGATATGGGGGCCCATGTCAGAATGACAGCTATTAATATATCCATAGCCGACAAATGTTACATTTCTTCATTCAAAATTTCATGATTTTTTGCTATCGTATGATTTATTTTCCTTGGCAACTGAATTCCACACTCCTAATAACAAATACACCACATGAAATAAGAAAATCATGAAATTTTGAATGAAAAATCATGACATTTGTCAGTTTTGAACATAATTAATAGCTGTCATTCTGACACGGGCCCCCATATCTGCTTATTCAGGTCATCAAAGTGACTGCTCTCGCTCTATAACTGTGATTTTATATTTTTATATTTTAATAACTGCTAGAAAGCAAATTTTGAAGCGGTAAATAGAAGAGATAATATATTTATTAGAGAAGGGAAAATATAATGTACACATTTATAGACTAACAAAATAAACGTAACTGAATATGTATGCGTAACGAGTGTGGAATAGTTGGTAGCTGGAGTGAAGTGGCAGTAAAATTTAAATGCTCAAAAGATAACAGATGGCGCTGGTATCAAAGTGAAACAGTAAATATAAGAAAATTTTAAACGCGAAGTATTCTAAATAACAAAACTGAAGACATGAAACCGCTAGAAAACCCGCTAAACCGCTAAAAGCAAAAAGATCCCGCTAACGATATATAAAAACCGATAGATTCAAAAATCGCTAAATTGGCAACACTGATAATAATGGATCCACGTTTCGTCCATGGTGACAAAGCAATGTAAAAAATCTGATGTGACCAACACAATACCTCCCGCCAATTATTTTTTATTAATTTAAATACATACCTATGGGGTCTCGGTGCCGCATGCCTGATTCGATCCCGATCAACGCCAAAAATTTCGAATTTTAAATGGCACAAAATTGACTCCTGTCATGTATCCTAAATTACTTTCCATATAATTATTGTTCTATGTACAATTTACGTTTTAAAACGTTACTATTATTAGTTTGAAATTATGTATATTAAGTTCCTTTCTATGTAACTATTGTTAAATAAATAAATAAATATTTCATCATTGCATATTACCCATTGCTGGGTGTGCCAATCTGCTTCATACACAGATATCGGTAATGATGGAATATTTGTACCGTGCGGGCGCTTACCAGGCGTCACCTCACGGGAACTCATTGCTGGCGTGGAGAGTGCGCCACAGGGATCAATTTTGTGCCATTAAAATGCGATGTAATTTTTGGCGTCGGTCGGGATCGAACCCGCGTCCCCTAGATTCGCGACCAGACACTCAGGCACAGGGCCACGGGACCCCATAGAATAGACTATTGTTCTATTTACAATTTTCTGTTGAAAACATTACTGTTATTAATTTGAAATGATTATTTTTTATACATACATACACACAGACATCATCGTGAAAATGTTAAAAATGGATACTAGGCACCTTAAAACGTGGTCATTTACCAGAATCTCGATATGTGATTTTTATCACGATCCCTATACCGCCCTTACCAAGGGAAGCGGGAGGTAAAAATCTGATGGATTATGGTTAAATTTACCGAAACTAGCCTGAGAAGCTGGATAATGAATTGGTTTAGTCTTAGTAGATAGCAAGTTCAGTACCTATAACTTGTCGTGCTCTTTCGATATCAGTATTATTTTTGTGCTTCTGATAATTGTTATCGTCTATCCTCTAAGATGATATCCTGGCGTCCACTAAGACAAACATCTTCGACACTGGTTTTTCCTGTTGAATTCATTCACCCATTCGAAAATAGTTACTTATCATATGTCTTCCCCATTCAACGTATTCACTAAGTCATAATAGATTTCCTTTGCCGACAATTTTTCGAAATTATCTATTTTAAAAAATGGACAATTTCTGTCCAAATTAATCGACTTCTGTTACGCCGCATTACTTACTTGCATATAGAATATTACATATCGACTTGATCAAATGTTTACGATATATCAAATTATAATTTGGTATTATAGAAAAAGTATAGTTTTGATCCCAAATTGAAAAGTGGGGGTCCGCCGCTGTTGTGTGCTATGTACGCGAGACATAACTGTAAACTAGAAACAAAAGCTAATTGAAGGAATAATTGACGAGCGTTCGAACAATTGAAACATTGTTTGCTACTTTACTGTGACGCCTGGTAATTAGTTTTTGAATTAGTGTTTACCGCAGGCCCATCTGACATCGCAGGCCAGGCGGCTGGGTAGAGAGGCAGGCACAGCGCTCTGCGATCGCCATACACATCCACCCACCGTATTTATATCACTGCCCTCATGCTCATGTTATGGGTTGTCACTGCCGCAGTTAAATCAGACACCCTCAATAGAACAAACATATCGCTTCTTTATTACAACAGCTTTTTAGTTATTGCTCATAGCATTTTATGGTATATGACTCGTATATCGAAAGGAAGATTAACATTAGCAATTATTACTAATGATTAAAATTACTTTTTTTTATTTCGGTGTTCTTACAAGTCTACAGCAATCAAAATATATCGCTAAGAAGATCTATAAGCGCACTGTTTGATATAATGTATTAATGTATACAACAGCGATACAAGCAGACAAAATTCATAACACACAATAAAAATAAACTGTCAAAATTTGAAATTTCAATTATTAGCCGGAAGTTCTATCAACATATCTGACAAAAAAAAACACCAAGTCATATTTTTGACAAGTCGCATTTTTTTAATCTAATTGTAAAATTACTTCAATAGAAAAAAAATCTGATGCGGCCAGCACAATAACTTGCGTCAATCCTATTTACTATATATAAATTCCATACATAAATTTTCTTGCAAATAAAATTATTTCATGAAAAAACTGACACTGACATCTTTTTTTTTTTAGCTTTTCCCATTCATTAGAGGTTGCTATTTTTTATTTTCTTCTTCTATTCGTTTCTATTTTCCGTGTCTCCTCATACAGTTCCTTTCCTTCTCTCAAGTCTTCCACAATACAGTCCTCCCATCTTATCTTTGGTCTTCCTCTATTTCATCAACCTTCTATTACTAAGCTATTCATTCTTCTTCCAATATATTCTTCATCTATCCTCATGACATGTTCAAACCAATGTAATCGTCTCTCTTTTACCTTTCTAGAAATTTCTAACACTAGAGTTACTCGTTCATTCCTTACCGTATCTTTCCGTGTCTTTCTCAACATCTACTTCAACATCCTCATCTTTGCCACATTCATTTACTTTTCATTGATACTGACATCTGTCAATTTGAATTATCTGAATATATTAGCTGTTTTCACGCTTAGCATAGCTGACTGATTTATGAAATTTAATATCTTTATAATTCTTTAACTCTATATCTATTAAATATGAAGTATAAAATGCAATCAAATCGTATAGAAAATAATATATTCTTTAAGTTATAATAACGTTAAATGTCAATAAATCATATTTAACTGTTAAAATCTACAAATGAAGGTACTTCTTCTCGATGTAAACTTGAAGAATACAAAACAATTATAATTTTTGGAAGCGTGGTATTGAAGTTATGCGATCCGAAACTTTCGTCACACACAGACACACATACATACATACAGACATCATCGTAAAAATGGTAAAATCGTATTATATGGACCCTAAAACATGCTTATTCACTAAAAACTCATCATTGAATTTTTTGACAAAAGACAATACCTTCCTTAGCTAGAGGTGACGGAAGGTAACAACAAGTCATATTTTTGACAAGTCGCATTTTTTAAAAAATCTAATTGTAAAATTACTTCATTAAAAAAAATAATGTAAAAGACATGTTTTATAAGGCCTATTATCGCATTCATCCGGAAGGTAATGTGTTCACCACATCAGATATTTTTTAGGTAATTTGTGAAAATGAAAAATATTTGTTCGTGACTTTTGATTATTGATGGAATTTCATATCAAAACAAGTAACAATAAATAACATTTTTTGCATTTTTATCCATTTACGAAGACAGTAGGTAATAAATTTCTGTTTTCAATTTAAACCATAATCTATTAGAATCGATATCGATATATGGGCGGTGCATTAAAATGTGAAATGTGTACGTTTCTATAATATACACTTATCATGAAAGGAAATTAATAAACCAGTCAATTTTGTTGTAAGTCATTAGTCTTTACACGGGTAAGAAATGACTTCAAAAATGAGTTATAAGCACTTAGAATAAACACGCTCCATTGGACAGATTTCAATTTATAAATAATTCTATGTTGTGGGACAGTTAAATGCAGTCACGGCTCACTTGATTGCGAGAACAGGGTTGGACTTATACAACGCTGTATTAAAAAAATTAATTAGAAATTGATGAGAGAGAAAACTTCGTCAAAATATAGAGGTTTCGAATTATAGAGGTCAAAGAAAAAAATCGAATTACAAACGTTCAAAACATATCTAATTAATTTTGTACATTTATTCTAAATTATTATGGAGTCACGTGGCCGCGTGCCTGAGTGTGTGGTTGCGAATCTGGGAAACCGGGTTCGATCTCAACCGACGCCAAATATTTCGAATTTTAAATGGCACGCCATCAATGGGTAATATGCCGTGATGAAATATTTATTTATTTTATTTATTTATGTTATTACAAATATTAAAAACCAAAATTCTCTATACGACACATTTAATTTTTTTATTATACTTCTATAGATTTAAAAATATAGATATATAATCTATAAAATAATCTGTTCTAGTAAATCTCACAGGCTGTTCCCAGCCCAAACATCTCCAAGGTAATTACTTGAGAAATTAAAATGTCTGTAATTGGCAGATAAATGTCACCAATGTCAGTGTCAAAAATTGAGAGATAGTACTGAAGGTTTTTTCTGGTAACGAAATTTAATATTTCTTATTGTATTATTAATTATATATTTAAAATTATAGGTATATTACATGAAACTTTCAGAAATAGCGCCAATCCCGTTAATGGATTGGAAAAACCTCGAACATTTAGAAGAAATGGAGAAAACTTGCTCATGGAATGAATTTAATATAGAAAATACGTAAATATAAAGATTAAGTGTAATTAGAATTTTTTGTGTGTACAAGAAATGTTAAATACAGTACTTATATATACCACAATGAAAAGGGCGCGAGAGGTTTTGTGATGGCCACAACAGATTTATTATTATTATTATTATTATGGGGTCTCGTGGCCGTGTGCCTGAGTGTCTGGTCGCGAATCTGCGGACCCAGGTTCGATCCCGACCGACGCCAAAAATTACATCGCATTTTAATGGCACAAAATTGACCCCTGTGGCGCACTCTCCACGCCAGCAATGAGTGCCTGTGAGGTGACGCCTGGTAAGCGCCCACACGGTACAAATATTCCATCATTACCGATATCTGTGTACGAAGCAGATTGGCACACCCAGCAATGGGTAATATGCCGTGATGAAATATTTATTTATTTATTTTATTTATTATTTATTCAAAATTCTTTTAATATATTCTTATAAAAAAAATCCCGGTGTTGATAGTTATTAAGCCCTAATCTCTGAAGTGCAACTGGTGAAGGTCCAGTCGTCTTGCCCAGCAGATCCGGGATGCCTGGCACAGAAGAAATAAAATTTATCCTTATTTCACCCGCTTCATTTCAGTCCAACCTGCATGCCCACGCAATAGGTGGTTGTGGAACGCCCTTTTATCCACGCGAACCACCGGAACAGAAATAACTCTTCCTTTGCTACATTGACCTAATCGGTAGAATTGTCATCTGTTACATTGGCAGCAAACGCCAGTTGGTAGGTTTTGGCCTTTTCTATTGCAATATTATGTGATAATATTTTTTGTCAGTATGTTGTGCACTTGTAAAGTATAAAGAAACGCATTTAAAATTGATTTATTTCATGTTTTAAGATTACTAACAACTTAAAAATTTCTTGTTATATCTTAAATAGTTAGTAATTTATTGCTTTAAAATGCTTTTCTAATTGTTTTTGGAGTGATAAGAAATAATTTGAACCTTTTAAACTGTTCATGTTATGTTTTAATGTTTACGGGAAATGTAATAGTAGTCATAAGTGCATTTAATTATTTTTTTTCTGGTGAAGTACATTCGTTAATTGTAGTTGTCGCAGGTATTATGTAAATGCTTTTAATTATATTTTTTTCTATGACAAATACAAAGGTTAAGTGATTCTACTTTTATTTTGTTCATGGCGAATTAAATTGTATTTGTGTACAAAATGTTCATCTAATACTTTTCATTACACTAAAATAAATTTGGAAATTATTCTTTTATAATTAATAGTATATTACATCCGAGGTAGGATATGTTTCATTACAGTCCAGGGCTTATGTAGTTTACCGAGATGTGAGATACAGCGCGAGGCTTTGATGAAACTCCCACCGAGGTATGTATACTATTATATTCACAATCATCCTCTTTTTAAATCAATAATTTTCAAAATAAATCAATGAGCTATAATCTTTAGTTTTATTAATATTTTTGACAGCTTTATTAAAATTTATTTAGCCTATCTTATTATAGAGATCTATGACAATGTTGCCGGCAACCCCTATATAAACATTTCCAATCCGTGGTATGGAAGTCATTACAGTTAGGAATGACGTAATTTCCAACTTCCAAAAGGTTAGGAATCGACATTACTATAATGATTGTCAATAAATAAATATATCATCATGGCATATTACACATTCCTGGGTGTGCCTATCTGCTTTGTACACAGATGTCGGTAATGGTGATAACTTATTCGTAATTCCGGGTATTGACAGGCGTCACCTCACGGGCACTCAATTCTAGTTGGGAGAGTGAACATAGGGATCATTTTTGTGCCATTTAAAACTCGGTTTAATTTTGTCGTCGGTCGGGAAATGAAATATGAATATTTATAAATATCTTTCCTCCGATCCTGTTCTCCGTGCAGTAATGTATCTCTTACACGCGCCTGCGCAGCTTTGAGAACGACCACGTTTCGTCTATTGTTTCAAATCGTGTTCAATATACCGACCGACGTCCTTAATGTAATAGTCAATCCAACTCGCTTATTCGTTCCTTACCTTCGCCGCTTCTTAATCGAAGATGGCTGCGCATGGCGATACCAGATTGTCTGATAAAGACTTCGCCTCAAATCATGTTTCGCTAATAGTTTTCATTCCAATATTTAAGCTTTGATTTGGATCTTTTTGTAAGAAGGAATCAAGGATATTTAATCTTTCATTTGCTAATTTGTTATTAGTGTTTCTTTTTAGTATCTAATCAAGGGAGGGGGAATTAATAAGTTTTTATCCTCAACATTTAGATGTCGTTAATCATGAAAATTATTTTGGCACTATAGTTTTTTATGCTTTGCAATAAACCTCTGAAAATTTCAGCCACTTTGGACGCTTAGTTATTGTTTGAGAGTCCTTTGTGTCAGACTCAGTGTTTTTGTAAAAATGAAAAAAATCTAAAATTGTGCCGTGGTTTAATTCTTGCATTTAAAAGGCAATATGTCTGCGTGAATTAAAGCCGTGTTGGACACTGTTTACGGAGACTGCTTCATCATTTGCTAATTTAAATGGTCATACCTGCTTGATAGCAAGTACGGCCATCAACGATAGCAACTAGCGTCTATCCAACTTTCATCACGAAAACGAACGATTGTAAATTGTCATGCAACTAATAATCATTTTGATGTGTTATTGTTGTTCAGTTTAACCAAACACAACAACAAAACGTCACCTAATTCACAGAAATTACTAATAAAATAATGTATTTTTCACAAATAACACGCACAAAAAGTGTCAAAATGTGAAACAGTATGATATGAACAAAATGTATATATCTACACTACTACACAATATATGCGCAGTTTATACCAAATGGTACTGGATGACTGTCGAATCAAAGTTGGACAGATATCAGAGACTGTGGGTATATCGAAGGAACGCGTTTATCATATGTTACATGAAGAATTAAGCATAAGAAATGTGAATGGACTGGGCGTTGGATGTTGCGATTTTTCGCTTTGCAATATGCAATCGAAAGAACATTTTGCATCCATTTTTAACTTTTGATGGTTCTTCGATACACCACTATACTTCTTATACGAAGGAACAATTGGATTGTGAAAGTGAACCTGCTCCGAAGAAGTTTTTTTTTGTAGAGCAAGACACCAATTACTTTTTGGATGGGTAAAAGGTGTTAGAGTATCGAGGGAAAATGTGTATTGCCTCAAAAGAAGTCTATATTGAAATATATATATATATATATATATATATATATATATATATATATATATATATATATATATATATATATATATATATACAGGTTGAGTCTGGGAAGATGCTCCCCCCTTTTAACTTTTTTATTATAAGTAATAGAAAAAATTGGTACATATAAAAGTAACTCTCGCTAAGAGGGATATTGGAATCATGCTAAAAATCGCATATCCAAATTTTAGTGAATAAGCGCGTTTTAAGGTCCCTAGAATCCGATTATAACATTTTTAAGTTGATGTGTTTGTGTGTGTGTGTGTGTTTGTGGATGTTGGAGTAACGATTTCTAAAATTCTATCAGCCGTATTCATAGTAAAGGAGAAAAACTAGGTTTAAACCAGGTCTAGATAGTCCTGGTTTAAACCAGGTCTAAAAATGGTTATTCATAGTCAAATTTAGACCTGGTTTAAACCTGGTCTAAGTAAATCGAACTTAAACCAGTCTATCTAGTCGGGCATGGCCTTCCAATGTACTGCTCATGCGTAGTGAATACAATTTTGAATTTTGTGATGACAGCTGATGTTCACTGCGCTGATTTCTTACAACTAAAACTGCATTGAGACCTTTTTATTAGCTTTTAACTACGAAATTAATATTTGTATGTTGATTGAGGTAACACATATTCATGGTTTTAGTACATCAGGATTTGCAAGGAAAGATGGATTTGTTGTAAATATAGACGAACATAATTTGCAGTTCCCCGAAATTAACAACAAATTAAATATGAAAGAGAATTGCATAATAAGAGATGGGAAGAATAAATATTTAAACTTATGTAAATGTGAAATGATGAAAATGAAAAATAAATTAAATAAAAAACTTAAATGTTATGATAAAAAATAACTGGATTGCAGTCAAAATTTATTTATTTATCTCAATCGACCGGTTTCGTACGCCACATGCGACTTCATCAAATGAGTTTTTAAAAATTGTTCAAAAATTGAATACATTCCATAATAATACTAAATAATAACAACATACATGAATTTCAACCAAATTATATTTGTTAATTAACTCTTTATAATTACAGTTTTATTTTACTAACCTATAATTTTTCTATTCGATATATTAATAAATATCTCAGATTGTTATGATTTAAATAAACCCGGTTCCTTTTTCCGATATTCCACTACGTTTTTAACGAAGATATTAATATCTTCTACATCATTACCATGATCAAAATTTTATTATCCATCATGAACTTCCTAAAAGGCAATAATATGAGCTACAAATTCATGGCATAATAATATTGTAAACATTATTATGAAATTATTTATAACACTACTTACCAAAAAAATTATATTAAATAACAATAATTTCCATTAAACAAAATTCTATTTTCATACTATTGTCAACTGACTTAATCCCACAATAAACTAGGGTGCGAGGAGGTCTAAATTTTAGTCTAGGTTTAAACCCGTACTAGCGCTAAACTGCCTCTATGAATAACTGTTTGTGCCGGTCTAAGTTAAACTTGAGATAGACCTGGTTTAAACTCGAACAGCGGCACTATGAATACGGCTGTATAAGACTAAAGACCTGTGTAACTACGGATTGCTCAATTTAACAGTAATGGGAAGAGTTGAATAGATTCTGGTAACAACTGGACAACCGGAAGTAGTAGTATTTTAACAAAAATCTTCTAAATATTATTTTTTGAAAATTCTCTATCCGATAATTTTTATTATATCTTCTATAGATTTAAAGATATAGATATATAATCTATAAAATAAACTGTTGTAGTAAATCTCACAACCAAAAAATATATGTATGGTAACTAGTTCAGAAATTAATATGTCTGTATTGACAGAGAAATGTCACTAATGTCAGTGTCCAATATTCAGAGATAGTACTAATGGCTTTTTCTGGAAACGATATTTAATATTTCTTATTGTATTATTAATTTTATATTTAAAATTATAGGTATGTTATATACACCGTTCAGAAATACCGCCAATCTCTTCAATAAATTGGAAGAACCTCGAACATTTAGAAGAGTATGAGAAAACTTGTTCATAGAATGAATTTAAAATTATAGAAAATTCGTAAATATAAATATTAGGTGTATTTAGAATTTTTTGTATGTACAAGACATGTTAAATACAATACTTATACATGTATACCACAATGGAAAGGGGGAGAGGTATTTTGATGGCCACAACAGTTTATTTATATACCAACCTATAATTATTTTACGAAAATATAAACTACCATTTTTGTATTGTCAACCATGTATTAGTTTTTATTAATGCATTTAAAAAAAAATGGAGATAATTGAGATATAATTTTTATTCAAATATTCTAGGTTGCTAAGTGAAAATAAATAATACATAAATAGATAAATAAGTAAATAATAAGTAAGTATTAAATAATAAATGTATATTTTGTTGATATTAACATTGTTACATTTTGTTTATTTTCACATAGCCACCTATAATATTTGAATTTTGCTCTATCGTTAATATTACCCGAGATACCTTAAAAAAAACTGTTGTAGCCAGCACAATACCTTCCGTCAATCCTGTGTATAATGTATAAATTCCATACATAATTTTTCTTGCAAAAGATTCTAAATTTCCAGTAAAATTATTTCATAAAAAAACTATTCAAATTGCACTTGACACTGACATGTTCTTCTTCTTTAACTTTTCCCATTCGTTAGGGGGTCGCTATTTTTGTGTGTCGCTCTCATTCAGTTCCTTTTCTCTCAAGTCTTCCGCAATACAGTCCTTCCATCTTATCTTTGGTCTTTCTCTGCTTCTTCAACCTCCCATTACTAAACTACTCATTCTTGTTCAAATATAATTCATTTCTCCTCATGACATGTTCAAACCAATGTAATCGTCTTTATTGTATCTTTCTAGAAACTTGTAATACTAGAGTTATTTTCTTATCTTATCTTTCCGTGTCTTCCCCAACATCTACTTCAATATCCTCATCTCTGCCACATTAATTTACTTTTTATTGATACTGACATCTGTCAGCTATATGATGTGAGTTATATAAATAGGATTCCAAACGAAAGAGCGATTTTTCAAATAAGGACGAACGTGTGAAGTAAATAACTACAAAATATCGATATTATTAAAAGTGTTACCATCACGAATTAAATAACTTTCCAAAAGTAAACGGAATGTATTGTCATACGGCGCCTGTTTTGTATCACGTACGAGTAATCAATTGCGTTATTTAAGGTTAAAATAAAACGTAATGTATTACGCAAATAAATAGCTTCAAAGAAGTGCACAATTTTGCGAAACACTTGTGTGTGTGTAACTTTTGAATAGGTTTGAATGTAGTAATTAGATGATAAATCAGACAGAGTACCTATACTTAGGATATTATTGTAATGATGAGTATAATTAAAACGTGCAAAGTAATTTCTGCAGCGTTCACTAGCATTAAGTGACAGTAAATATGTAAGTGCATTAATTAAACGTAAAAGCCTTGGCTCGTATAACGTTAACGCATCGTCTCGCACTTTTACAAATTGCCGATTGCGATTCGCTATCATCGTAATTCAACCAAGGATTTTATAGTCAGCCGGTGTTAATGTGCAAATAAAATTTGTGTAAAATGTTGTCTTTATAGAGCGGATGTAAATTACGGAACTAGTTTCGCCTGCTAACTCTATCTAACAACGGGAAAATAACATCTTTTTAAAGCTTTTAAGCTATATTATCAAATGTGGCAAATTTATCGACTCAAACAGCATTTATTCTCTTACAACACCGACGTTTCGGTGTACCCATGCATCTTCTGGGATATTTAGTTAAAAAAATCTGATGTGGCCAGAACATGAATTCCCGCCGATTTACTGTTTAAAATAGCAATGAACTTTAAGTATCACATCCAGTTGATCGTTTGAAACAAAATCTAATTTGTTGTTCCAATAAATAGAAAAGTCTATAAAACGAAATTTTGGATTATGTTTTATTGTTTTTCCTCCAAAATATGTTTAGAGTTCCATTATTGTTTTAAATACCAAATTTGAGATATTTTGGATCATATTTTAATATATTTTTTCAAGAAAATCTGT
Organism: Harpalus rufipes; assembly: GCA_951394225.1. Lineage (NCBI taxonomy): Eukaryota > Metazoa > Arthropoda > Insecta > Coleoptera > Carabidae > Harpalus > Harpalus rufipes. Next base: position 77,454,377 of record OX596274.1, read on the forward strand.
TTAGAGCTTCCAGTAAAGTACCACTTCCGGTTTATCAATTTTAGAAAAAAATCTAATATGTTGTTCTCATTAATACAAAAGTCTTAAACACCAAATTTGAAAAGTTTTGGACTATATCATTATATCCGGTCGCGAATCTAGGGACACAAGTTCGATCCTGATCGACGCCAAAAATTACTTTGAATTTTAATGGCTCAAAATTGATCCCTGTGGAGCACTCTCCGCGCCAACATTGAGTACCCGTGAGATGACGCCTGGTAGCGCCCGCACTGTACAAATATTTCATCATTACCGATATCTGTACACAAAACAGATTGGCACACCCAGCAATGGGTAGTATGCCGTGATGATATATTTAATTATTTATTTATTTTATATTTTTCACGAAAATCTGTTCAGAGCTTCAAGTAAAGTATCACTTCCGGTTTATCAGTTTTAGCCAAAATATGTTGTTTCCCTTGATATAATAGTGTTAAATACTAAATACAGTTTTGGATTATATTTTAATATAGTTCTTCATTAAAAACTGTTATAGGCTTCAAGTAAAGTATCCCTTCTGGTTGTCCAATATTACCAAAATCTAATGAACAAATGCAGAAAGCTTAAATACGGAAAATAAAAATATTTGGAAGAATTATATAAGTCATCGTGGAAGAAAAAATCGTCACATACACACACACACACACGCACACACACACACACACACACACACACACAGACACACACGCACACACACACACACATACACACACACACACACATACACACACACACACACCTACACACACAGACATACACACACAGATATATACACACAGACATACACACAGACATCATTGTGAAACCTACGCTATGGCTAAAGGGAAAAACAAAATAGTACATAATACACTAATAACATGGACATTATCACATATAGAAGTAAGATCTTATAAAATATTACATCTCATGTATACAAAATACATTTGTCATTTACATTCAGTTTTAAAACATCGTACAAAAATTCATAAAAAGCTCTAATTCCACGACAGAATAAATCGGAAAAGAGCAGGAAATATCTTGTGGCGACATTATAGATACGGACTCCTATTGGCGGTCTGTACACCGATGATTGTGTGAATTTGGCCTGAAATTTGCTTTGTCCTACACGCTATTTAACCCTTGTAAGAGTGTGTCAACAAAAAATCTTCACAAACTTTATAACTTTATTATTTAATTTACAAAAGACAACAAATGGAAACAAATTTACTCATATAAACTATAGTTAAATAACATAATCTGCACAAAAATACGCTGCAATTCTCATTTATTTTAGAAAATCCAGCTAATATTCTCAAAACATTATTCTTTTTGAACTGGCAAAGTTAATTTTTAATTATTATTATGAAATTTCGTATGTCGATTGAATTTATATTCCAACACAATCACTATTAACTAACGTGAAATGGAATTGGACATCGGTAATTACAAAATTATTAATCCAAGGCTTCAGATGCAGTTCACGCAGTTTTTTTCTGATTTATTAACAATTGCATTTTGCTGTACTTTGGTACAGATTTTCTGTTTCTTAATATTATATTTCTTTCTTATAATATACATGTATTGTGTTTCTGAAATTTTGAATTTCGCATAATTTTCTTAGATTGTTCGTCTTTCCCAAAAGATTCTTCTTTTTCTTTTCATCCATTTTTCTAGCTTGTCTACAACTACCTTTGGCTCTTTTTGTGTTGTTAACTCTTTTAATTATATTAAATGTAGTCTGCCTTAATATTCGCATTAGAACAAAATGATTGACGGTGAACGATTGTTCCTTTAATTTATGTTATAGATAAAAATCGCCAATGACTCGCCTGCGATCATATTCTTTCTAGATAAAGTATATATAACGATTTTCATAACGATTTCGTTATGATAACGATTCGTTAAGCGAATATTTTACAGAATAGGCCTATTAATGTATTGGAATGTTCATCCAGAGCACATTGCGATGTACTCTCATCCTTATCTTGACATATTAGTTTTTAGTCCCTACGTATGTAGTTTTGCAGTTTTCAATGGAGCAATGAACTTTATAAACAACGTTTGATTTACCTTTTTTGTTCACTGGGCCTTGGGCCTTTCAGCTTGCTGTAAAGTGTAAGCGTGAAATGGGTTTACATACAATATTAACGTTCAGTTTATTCTTTAACATTTTATTTAAATTCGGAGCCAGATATTCTACTTAACGAAGAATAATTCAGACTTTCTACAACTACCAATCGCTATTAATTTAGATGAAGTTTAATATATTTTTTAATAGTGGAGAAAGGAGCCCAGTTGATAATACCAATCAGCTAAATAAATTTTTATACTAAACAATTTTCTCAATAATTATCATCTTATAAAACATAAAGATGAGAACCGTTACACTTGCTTCACTTGTAAATAGTTAATACTTGAAACAAAGACTTCTTTTTCATGGAAAGTATGATATTATACATGTCTGATGATATAGTCTGGCGAGCTTTCAACAAGGTGGCTTTGACAGGCTATGAATTAAATATGCTTATACCTGACCCAGCCAATCACACATGTTTATGGTGCATATACTTACGTAGATCCTTCTTAGAAACAGGGATAATTGCTGTTATTTACTCTACGTCGGTTATAGCATCGTTCTTATTGGTTAATATGTTTATGCTAACAGAAATGGGATTTTGTAGATGGAACAGGTGTACCTTGTATTTTTCATTTAAGTTATTAAAAATTAGGACAGGATGCTATTAATTTTGATGTATCTTGAAAGATATAATGAAGAGTTTACATAGAATTATTAGAAATTATTGTGTTTAAATACTAGTGGTATTGCTAGTGATATATGTATCAAAAATATTTGTATAGTCAAACAAATTGACTGTTGGCTGCAACAAGAAAAATATAAATATCGTAATTATGAAAAGGCGACATATAACTGTCATTGCTTGCTTTTACATTGAATATCAACGTGGCATTATTTGTGCCGCTCTGTTGAAATGAAGATATGCATTGAATGGTTTCCCTGCCTTCTCTGAATAGTAAAATGTTACTGTTTCTTTAACATAAATGCTATTTTTGTTTGAAATGATTTTTGATTTCAAAGGAACAGCAAAATTATTTTGTTATTGGGCTTCCAAATTATCAAGAGATGGAACTGACAACATTCACAAAATCATGACCAAAGGTACATTTTTCGCTGGCTTCCATAAGAGCAACATTGCTGTCAGAGTAATTTTCTTAGTTTCTTGAGTTATCTTATGTTTTATTTTAGTCTTTTTTATTAATTTCGGTAGAGTTTAGTTTAAAGTTTCCCGTAGTTGTAGTTTTAGTGATAGTTTTATTAATATTTCCATTTAATAAGGATAATTAGTAAGTAAGATTAACAGTATCTTAGTTTAGCTGACATTAGTGTTTTACCCCCCGTTACCCTTGCTAAGAGAGGTATAGGGATTGTGCTAAAAATCGCATTTCGAGGTTTTGGTAAATGAGTGTTTTAAGGTCTCTGGAATCTAATTTTAACATTCTCACGATGGTGTGCTTGTATGTGTGTATGTGTGTGTGTGTGTGTGTGTGTGTGTGTGTGTGTGTGTGTGTGTGTATGTGTGTGTGTGTGTGTGTGTGTGTGTGCGTGCGTGCGTTTCTAATACTATTGTTCAAAAAGCTTAAGCTTTAAACACTATTCCTTGGTTACATATTGCAGATATCAAATGTATGTAATTGACAAATAAATGTCACTGTCAAATAACTAATCATTTCAAATTAATAATAGTAACGTTTTAAAATAAAAATACTATATAAAACAATAACTATATGGAAAGGAACTTTTAATACAGTTTCCAGTATAAATATGTAGGAATGTAAGTAAGTATTGAAATGAATAAAAATTAAATTAAACGAGAGGTATTGTGTTGGCCACTTCAGATTTTTACCTCCCGCTACCCTTGGTAAGGGAGGTATAGGGATCGTGGTAAATGACCACGTTTTAAGGGAAAATTATATCCCGGAGCTTTTGCTTTAAACACAACTCCATTGTTACACAGTTCAGCTTAAATGTATGTAACTGACAGATATATCTCACTGTCAAAAAAATTTAAAATTAATAATAGTAACGTTTTAAAAAGAAAATTGTAAATAGAGCAATAATTATATGGAAAGGAACTTAATATACATAATTTTTAGCGTTAGTAAATATGGTATGTATTTAAATAAAAAAATAAATAAATATATCATCACTGCATATTACCCATTGCTGGATGTGCTAATCTGCTTTGTACACAGATTTCGGTAATGATAATGACATAGCGTTATCAAGCGTTACCTGACGGGCACTCATTGCTGGCATGGAGAGTGCACCACAGGGGTCAATTTTGTGTAAAATTGGAAATATTTGGCGTTGATCGGGATCGAATCCGGTTTCCCAAATTCGTGACTAGACACTCAGGCACGCGGCCAAGAGACCCCATTAAATTAATAAAAATCAAATGATGGGAAGTATTGTGTTGGTCACATCAGATTTTTTTATATTAATTTTAGGAAAAAAATGAAATTAATTTCCTATTTTTCTGTGCTGTAGTTTTACAGCCATAAACGGCAAATGTTTTCCTATTTTTAGTATTTTTTTGGATCAAAATTCCATAATAACATTAACCTTTAATTAAATTGTATTTCACTTAATTTGCTTATTAATTTTAATTGAAACAGGAACTTATCTTTCATATTAACGGTTATGTGAATTTTCTTTTTAAAATAATAAAAAAAAACATTTTCACTTTTAGTAGGTTATACAGTGAAAATTTTATAATGACATTGACGTAAATATATAATAAACGGAATTTCTTCTAAATTACTTATTAATTTTAACAGTGTTTTGTATACTGTATTAAAATAAAACAATTGTTACAAATGTAAACAATTATGTACCTTATATAAGATCAGAACTTTGCCGCTAGTGGTGTATTCTTATTTTGGAAGCCCAATACTGATACAGAGTAGGAAAGGTAGACAGGATATTCATTCAATGTATGTCTGCGTTTCAATAGTCCGTAAAAGAATAATAGGCAAAAAAAAACATTTATTGTAAAGTACCTAATCAAACAATAAAAACGTATCACTTTTATCCCTTCTGACTTTTCGGCCGGTAAAAAAATTCCCAAATCAATTAAGAGCTCAATATAAAACCTATAAACATTTTCCTAAATGCCATCATATGCAAATCACATCCTCAGTAATAAAACAACTATTATCTATCTTCTAAGCAGGGCCGTATCGTTCGCTTCTCGATAAAATGGAAACAATGCAGCGATTAAGGACCGGATCGCCTTGTTTTATGCGTCCGGGGTCGCTCAGTGGAGTAGAGAAGTACCCAAGAATAAGATTTACCTGACCAACTAGACGTGTTTATGTAAAAGATTAGGTTGAAATGTTTCTTAACCTGCTATAAAAGTCTCTGCGATTACACTAAAAGCAATAGCCTATTAATACTATTTAAATACTGGCCAGAACATTAATTATACTCGCTATCATGGATGCATGCTTCGGGAGGACTTCTTCGGACACTTCCGACGAAGATCGGAAGATTTACAGGTAATGGATTTCTCCACCATAATAACAAATAACAAATGGGTTATTTATATTAAAACTAAACCTTACAACTGTATGATAGCGACTATAAAAGTTTAAAAATAGTAATTTACGGTATAAGTTCATATGTGTCGCATTTTTGGACAATGCTATAATTCTTTCTTTCGTTCTTAAGAAAAATAACGCCGTATTGGTCTTAAAAAAAATAATACAATAATAACAGCAACCAATTTTGTTTTATTTCACATTTGTATTTTTTTCAAAATTCGCAATCAAATCCTAATTAAAAATATTGGCTTTTTGTTATAGGGCACGAGCATATACGTGACTCCCGTGACCTTGAAATGCTTGGAATCAGCTGATTTGTGTGCTTGTTACTTCGAGAACAATAATGTCACTTTGACAAGAACAATGTTTTGACTTATTTTAATTTTAGACTATTAAAAAGTTATTATTTTAATTTTATTTGTTTTACTGCTTAAAAATTGTGAAATAATACCAAAAGTTCAAAATCAAAATAAGTTAAAAAAATTGTTTTTGTCAAAATGACATTATTATTGTCAAGGTGACAAACGCACAAAAATCAGGTGATTCCAAGCACTTCAAGGTCGCTCGAGTCAAGTGTCTACTCTCGCCCTATATGGGAAAAAGAAAATCATTTTACAAAACAAAACATGTAATTTTGGATTATGGCCTATATGTTAGATATGATGAGTATTATAGGGCAATTCTGAACAAGTTTGTAAGTCTTACAGATCTGTAATTCCGTAAATAATTGACAAAAACACATCGGTTGGTACCACAAGCCTTGTTTTAACTAAAACGCTGTTTTAGGAAATGTTATGTTTCAATATTTAATTTCTTCCTTAGTTTAAAGAACGATTTTTTTTAAATATTTCTTTGAATACAAACTATGTTCTGCCTTAAAATCGTATTTAGATAAATTAAATCCGATATTATTATTATTAAATAATGAAATTTGACATTTCTTAAAACAGCGTTTTAGTTAAAACAAGGCTTGTGATACCAGCCATCGAGTTTTGTTGATTAATATAAAATTATACATAAAGTGACAGGTTTCGTTGCGATTTTATTCATTATTTACCGATTTACAGATCTATAAGATATATGTTCGGTTGCATAAACGTTCATTAACGTCTTGTTCAAAACGAACAAATGCAAAGCGATTTTTTGACAGCAATGATTTAAATGTTATAAGAACAGGCAAACTGATTCGAATTTGTTTGTTTTGATGAACCGCTAATTGAACAATGCGTTGATGAATGTTTTTCCAACCGGGCATTAGTTTTGTTCAGGATTGGGCCATTAGAGGTTATTATGTTGCATTTTGTTTCTTATACAGAATATTTTTAAATTTGTAGTCGAAAAAAACGAGTAGTTCTTCCTTCTAGTCAAAATCCTCCTTGGGTCTATGATGCTCCTGACGAACAAAATGTAGATTTGTAGATATTTCTCATATTTGGAAATGAATTGTTTTATATGAAATAAATGTTATGACAAATAAAATGTTCTATTCCATCATGAATTTCATTATAAATTATGATATATATGTTGGACAGTTCAATAAGAAGTAGATTGCTTAGTAATAATAAAATACCGTAAAACATTTACCGGACTGAAATCACTCCTGTAAATATGGAAATGCGATACAGTATGAAATAAAAGTTATTAATTTTTAAAATATTCCAATTTTTAAAGCTCTTAACATCCACGTCACATTGACTTCATTCGAAATTCTTACTAGTTTCTGAATTTATATTATCCGCAAGTAAAAGTTCTTTATCAAAATTTATATTTATTTTAATGTAAGGTGACAGGGCTATTCTGTAAGATCGTTATGACATAACGAATCGTTAAAACGTTATATCGTCATGGTAATAACGAAAATCGTTTAATAGGCTTATTCTGTAAACGATCGTTATAACATTTTGCATTGTTAAATCGTTATCATAACGATAATCGTTAAAGTGGTATTCTGTAAACAATCATTTAATTCTACATAGCGAAAAAAAGATATCGATATCGTTATTTCTTAACGATTGGAAAAATCATTCGTTATCTAAACGTTTTGTCAATAATTCAGTATTTTTATTCATGTCAAAATAAAATTGCTATTACGTTGAATAGTGATCTCAAAAACCAGTCATATTACAGTTTTCTGCAAGGTAATATTAAAATAATTTAATAAGTTTTTATTCGTTGCGTCTAACGCAAGCTTCCCAATTTGTCTACAGATAGTAGTAGTTGCTCTAGCATAACCTACAACAAGAAAAAAAATCTGATGTTACATATTTTTTTAATAAATAAATTACAAAATATTAATTTTAACTTCAAAACAGTAAGATATATAGCGACCATAATCTAACCCGGTTCTTTTTAAAGAGAGTTTGGATTACAACAAAGAAATATTTGATTACAACAATGAATATGACTAATTTCACAATAAAAATATAATATTTGTTATTGTACGAATAACAAAATTGCACGTATTTAACGTAATTTGACATGAACATTTTTTTTTATTTTTTTGTCCTAATCCATAGCAAGCTTTATTACAAAAACAAAAAAGTATACAATTTTTAAATTTACATATATCGCTTATACAAAGGGCTAATTTAATAATACTTCACGTGCTAGACGCAGAAATTAATTCTCTAAAACTTTTATTTGAAGCATTTATTTCTAAAATCAAAATAAAATCATTTTATTCAAGAAAAACTGTTAACAACTTCAAGTAATGTACCACTTCCGGTTAGGCTATTTTAACCAAAATCTATTATGTTATTTCGATTGACATAAAAGTCTTGTATACCAAATTTGAAAATTTTTGGATTATAATTTAAAACAGTTTTTCATTAAAATCTATTATAGGCTTCATGTAAAGTGCCACTTCTGGAAATTGTGTAATAACTAGAAAGGGAGGTGCACAACTAGATGTTATAGAAGTCCTAAATACAAAATTTCAACTTTCTACGGCTTACCGTTTTTGAGTTATGCGATATACGTACGTACTTTACTTACGTACAAGGAAGTAAAAAGGCCGACAGCTGACAGGTTGACAGCAAACTCCAACCAGAACTAATATAACCTAGAAGTTTTGTGAGTTATATTGAATTATTTTAGATATTTCATTTAAAATTATAATTTGATTTTAGGAAATAAAGTTCTTAACTTGATCCCAAGGTTATTATTTTTCAAAATGTGTTACGTAATACGGATACGAAGATAACGATTATCGTTAAGTAGAAATAACGATTTTCATAATAACGATTTCGTTATGATAACGATTCGATTTTACAGAATCTAGAAAAAATAATTGAAACGATTTATCTCTATCGAATTCAGTTTTTTCAACTATCCCTTACCAAACAATTATTGCCGCGTCACTGGAATATCTTTGACAGACTGATTTATTACTCTAGCTCATTTTAACATGAAGTATAAGTATAAATCTGCAACAACTATTATAAAAATCTTTCAAGATTCTTCGTCTCTCTTCTTCGTTCGTGGTCCGATCTTAGCTTGCCGTCTCTCCGGGCGACTCTGCTGGAAGTGACCAGCTTAATGCACTTTACATGTTCGTCGTTAATAATCGGAAAAGTGTTTAAGTTAACAACATGAGTACATCGTTGTTACAGCAAATACACAATGTCGTTAGGGCAGTGCCGTTTTATTAAGTGATTTCCACATTTTATAGCCGCGCACTAGATGATTCAACATGGGAGAGGAGAGGGGAACGCATATGCGATGCGAGCCTTATCGGACGTTTGTCCCAAAGAGTTAATGTAGAGAGGTTCTAGTAATGAGGGATGATAAATATGTCATAACAAACCTGTGATGAGGGAGGGATTATATGTTTATTAACAGATTAAATCTGGGAGGTTAGTTCTTATTAAAATAACTACACTGATAATGTATCTTTTTCATAATATACATGCAGCAGGTATGGCGAAACTTATTGCTTCCAAGGGCCTTTTTGATACTTATAGTAATTTTGGACAGTAAATTGATGTTTGACAAACATGTAGACGAAATTGTTAAAAAGGCATTTAAAATGTTTGGCTTCCTCATTATTAGAGCGAGTTCCAATTTTAAACATCCATCAACCTTGCAGTCCTTACATTACAGCTTAGTAAGAAGTCATTTAGAGTTTGCTTCTGTGTGTTGGAATCCATGGTATTCAGTTTATATTACCAGAATTGAAAGCATACAAAACAAATTCATAAAATATCTGAAATACAGATTTCCGGTATACAGAGCAAACTTACTAAGTTTAGAAAACAGGAGAAACCTTAAAGATTTTATATTTCTGTATAAATTATTTAATAATATGACAGATTCACCGTACCTGTTATCAAGGTTTAGTTTTAGGGTTCGTAATCATGATTCTAGATGTATGAACTTATTTAGCATTCAACGTTGTAGAACAAACGCAGCTCTTAATTCAGCTGTAACTCGACTTAGCAATATGCAAAACGAAATACAAACAACAATTCATTTACCAGACATGTTTTCGTCACCTTTGCTTACTTTTAAACGTATTTTATCATTACACTTGCAATAAATTTATACTCCACTTGTTTATATTTCGGCAATAAATTTATATTCCACTTGTTTATATTTCGGTAATATTTAATATGTCAAACTTTATTAAGTATCACTATTTTTTTTTCTTTTTAGTATTGTAGCTTATGTACTCATTTAATGTATGTATATAGAGATTCTCTTTTATTGGGATATTTTATCCTGTTGAGAATCCAAAATGTAAATAAATAAATAAATAAATAAATAAATAAATAAATAAATAAATAAATAAATAAATAAATAAATAAATAAATAAATAAATAAATAAATAAATAAATAAATAAATAAATAAATAAATAAATAAATAAATAAATAAATAAATAAATAAATAAATAAATAAATAAATAAATAAATAAATAAATAAATAAATAAATAAATAAATAAATAAATAAATAAATAAATAAATAAGTAAATAAATAAATAAATAAATAAATAAATAAATAAATAAATAATAAATAAATAAATAAATATCATTCGCGGGCAATACAAAATTATCAACTTAAAATTTAGCCTTTTATATTTAGTTAAACATTTAATTATTTAACCACTAATGTAATGCTGCAACTATACTTATCTTTAGTAACGCGCATAGACGCCGCCTTTAAAAAATTCTCGGGGGGTTGGATTTTTGGCAATTATTTTTAAGGAGTAATATTTTTCAGGGTTAAATTATTTACGCTACGCAAAACATTGTATCAATTCATTGTTCTATTCAATATTTTGATTTAATCAATTATTTAAAAGTAGTTTTCATTAGGTTCATCATGCGTTAATCGAATTTTAATGGCACAAAATTGACCCCTGTGGAGCACTCTCCACGCCAGCTATGAGTGCCCGTGAGGTGACGCCTGGTAAGCGCCCACACGGTACAAATATTCCATCATTACCGATATCTGTATACAAAGCAGATTGGCACACCCAGCAATGGGTAACATGCCGTGATGAAATATTTATTTTATGTATTTATTTAAAACATTTTCAATTTATAACAATATTTCTTCTATCGTTCTTTTTAACAGTTTAAAAAATACACAAAAAAGCCTGTTAAAATTTTAATACTTATTATTTAACATGTTTATTAGATATTGTTTTTAACTTTTCTACCTATTTCATATCGCAAATATTTTGATTTGAAGTAGGGTATGTACCAATTTGGATCTTGGCGAAGTTTGGCACGATTCTAACTACATATACTGCATACCGACAAGTATTAGTCAATTTATTTATACACAATAATTATTTTATTTAATTAATAAATACAAAGCTGAACCCGATCCTCAAGGGAGCTGACGCCCCCTCCCCGGGAATAGGCTCGGGGGGGAGGGGGTGTAGCCCGGAGCCCCCACGTAGTCGGCGCTTATGGTAAGGCGTGTTAAGTTCGCTGGTATTGATAAAGTTGCTGCTCGCAACTGTTTTTACCTTCCGTCACCTTTAGGTAAAGAGGATATTGTCTTTGGTCAAAAAAATCGATGCTGAGCTTTTACTATTTTTACGATGATGTCTGTATATATGTATGTGTGTGCGTGTGTGTGTGACTGTAATTTTGGCCGCGATAACGGCAATATTAGAATTCCAAAAATTACAATGTTTACGTATTCCTCTTCCTTACATCTATATACAGATTTGATTAGATTATGGTTATAATTGGTCAACCGGAAGTACCCGCATTTGAAGGTTTTAACAGTTTTTCTTGAAAAAAATCTGTTAATATCATTTTTTCACATTTAATGTTATTATAAATATTAAAGAATGTTTTATTCTCCATACGAATTGATTACATCTTCATAATCAATGGATATAGAGTTAAAAGATTCTAAAGGAAATTTCAAAGTCACAGTCAGCTATGTTATAACCATGGAAACAGAGGTACTATATTAAGAACATTTTAATTGCAAGATGTCAGTAACAAAGTGACAGTTTGTTTGTGTTATATTTTCACTGGAGAATCCTTTGCTAGAAACTTTCTGTATGGAATTTGTACAAAATACATAAAACTTACGGAAAGTAGTGTACTGGAAATATAGAATTTTTTGCAAAAAGCTTTCTGTGTGGAATTTGTATGAAATATATAGAACCGACGGAAGGTAATGTGCTGGCCACATCATTTTTTTTTTTCTATATTTATTGAATTTTGTTTAGCCTGCGGGCCACATTAAATGGTGTTGCGGGCCTTATAGGGCCCGCGGGCCGGACGTTCCCCACCCATACAGAATGTCTAGGATATTTTGACCAACATGCCATGGGTATCTCGAGTAGTGTATTGTTTATGGCGAAAAAATACATAGCTCACTAGATATAAGCAAAAATGTAAATTTTGTAGTTTCTTATTTTTGCAAATAACTTCCAAGTATGAAATAATACTAGATTTGAGTTGTTTCGTTAGGGCATATTTTTATTTTCATTCAAATGGAGATACTTTTTTTTTACAACTGTTGAATTTCGAGTTATAAAAATTACACCAATGAACAGATTTTTTTAAATTTTTTAGCGATGTATAATTTGTTAATGTTCATTTGTTTATAAATAATAGTTGTTGCAGTGAAACAAGTAAAAAATAACAATTATAAATTATATTTTGTTTATTTTGACTGACAATTTTCTAATTTAGTTCACAATATTTCGTCCAGGTCAAGTAATTAATATTTTTATGGACATCGTAGGAGGCAGTTTATTAAATGAAGCTTTTGTTTTATTTTTGCAAAATGCCGTATTGAAAGTTTTTGTAAAAATGAAAAATACATAAATTTAGAATGAAAATCTTAAATGAAATAAAAGTTACTAATTAAATTCGAAACAATTACTTTTATGTCCGGTTTCACTAACATCAAATAAAACTTCGAATAGCTTATTCGTCGAATAAGTGAAAAATATCGCATCAAAATATGAGACCTAGAATAAATACCGTCATACGTGTTATGGTTTCGATGCGATATTTTTCTCTTATTCGACGAATAAGCTATTTGGAGATTTATTTCAAGTTGGTGAAACCGGCCATTAAAGTGGATCTTTTGAATTAAAGTACTTACTGTACCATCTGTACAAGTCTAAATTGGACTAACAGTATGGCTATATAGCGGCCTGCCTACTATTGATCGTTGGTTTAAGACCAAGAATACTTTAGCTACTAAAGGATAGATGGCTCTGCACGTAAAATTGGGATATGAATATACTCACTAAAAATTTAAACATACTTTTTCTTTGATTACTCCATTACTACTCGTATTAATAACATTCTTATATTAATTTATTATTTTAAAAAATCTTGGTATATTATTTACAAAATTATAATTATAAAGAAAAATATAGTATTTTTTATCTTTTTACATATTCTTTATAATAATTTATTATGAACAATTATTATAAATAATAATCCATAGCAATGATTTTCATATGTTTTATTAAGTTCTGGTTTTATTATTTAAAATAATGAAGTTTATTTTACTTAATTAAAGGTCCCCACTTACTTATAAATTACTGGTTGTAACAATTACAAATTTAATATGATTGTTAAAATGGTACAACCTTTTTAGGTTTAGTTCTGTTTTTAGAAGGCATCAAGTTTATATTGCCGAAATGTCGGTTTTTGAATCAAGAAACAGAACTAATTAAAAAGGTTGTATCATTTTGATTGAATAATGAGTTATGAAAGATTTTTAATAATTTAATATGACTGCTTACATTTATAATTATTGTTAAATATATACTAAATTAGTTATATACTCCGATGTCCGATGTGTAAAGTTCGTATTTTTTTCACTTTACACATTACAGAGCTACCACCATCAATACATGCGTGGCATTTGTCTTACCTAAATTTAGTTCTAATACTGGTAATACTGACTGAGTACTGCAGTATTCAACTTCAGATCTGTTATTTGTCGAATGTGAACTTGGTGTTTGGTGTTTTCAAATTGTCTGTTCGTCTGTCAAGTTTCTAATATGTTTCAGGAATGTTATTTAAGGTCGTATAAAAAAATCTTGTATGCAACTTGAGTGTAAACAAGCTTTATGACATTGTTGCATAAATAACTATTTTACTGAACAAAAATAATTACATAATTATTCATATAATTACAGTAGGGACTCTTTAATCCAAACCACATTAATTCGAACATACAGTAATCAGAACATGGAATAGAAGGAAGGTAATTCGAACAAGGACTCATTAATCCGAACTGCAAAATAAAATTTCTCCAAAGGCAACAACAAGCAAGTGTGATTCTTGGAAAAATTAATAAATTTTGCTTTCGTTTCCCCCCTCAATTGGCGGGATGTGATAATCTTGTCAGCCCGAGATTACAACTGGTGGATGTATGTGCATACATTGTTTATTAAATAATAATACATAATTCTTTGGCGACTGGGGACCAAAGCCGGAATGAAAGCCTGAAAACAAACAAAAATTTATATTTTTTTTCAAAATTATTTAGTTTTTTTTTACTTCAACATGATGCTTACATCCTAATTACAGAATAATATTACATAGCAATATTTAGAGGTAATGAAAATACATACACAAGAAAAATATTAAAACTAAAAAAATAAGAAAATAATTGTTTTTACCTCCCGCTACCCTTGGTAAGGGAGGTATAGGGATCGTGCTAAAAATGACATATCGAGATTTTGGTAAATGACTACGTTTTAAGGTCCCTAGAATCCATTTTTAACATTTTCACGATGATGTCTGTGTGTATGTATGTATGTGTGTGTGTGGATCCTCTTTACGCTCTAACTCAAATACTATCATTCAGAAAGTTTTGAAACCATGTATTTCTACCTTATTCTAATATGGAAATATTTGATTAGATTTTGGTGGCAATCGGATAACCGGAAATGACAGTTTACTTGAAGCTCAAGATAGTTTTTCTTCAAAAAATACCTTTAAATGTATATTTTTCTCAATTTGTTATTATAAAAATTAAAGATTATTCCATTTTCTACAAGTTTGCTTTAATACTTTTTCTATGTATTGTATGGATAAATTTATAAAGTAATATAAAAATTGGCGGGAGGTACTGTGTTGGTAACATCAGATTTTTTTGTTTCCATTTCTTAATTTCAGCGTTATTTGTTCTCTGAAGTACTGTAATAAATATTTCAAAACATTCTAAATTGCCGTTATTTACACTTATCCATACAAATTCAGTAATCCGAATAAATCGTTAGTCCGAACACCCCATTACATTTAGCATTTCAGATTAAAGGGTGTAGCTCCACTGTATTATAATATTGCTCCGTATATAAAAGTATATATTTAAAATTTATAATTATTCGAAATATTTTATATTAAAAAGTAAACCATTTATTACTGATTACTGCATTAAATTTTATGGACCTCACTGAGAGCCACAACCCGCCCTGTCAAGAAGGATGCTTGTACCTACTGAACATAGGAGCTAGACATAGGAGGGTCTTAGATTCAAATCCCAGAGAGGAACAACTCGGCTCCAGTGGCTCAGTGGTTAAGTAGGTTTCGTTTCGTACAATTGCCCAGTGTTGCAAACTAACAAAATATCTCAATTTTGTATATATCTTCAGAATACCTCTAGATTATAATTTTTAAATATCTCCAGATATCTCTAATAAAAGTTAAAGATTTTTCCGAAAATATACGAAATGAAATAAAATTGTATGTAAATAATATATTCTTCAATTTTGTGTCTTTATATGAGTCTATAAACACCCCGAGAACACGTCGTTAAGAAATTCTGTCAAAGTGACACGCGCACACAAATCAGCTGATTCCAAGAACTTTAAGGTGGCTCCAGTCACGTGCCTGCTCACGGTCTATATTTCATTCATCTGTCAATTTTTAAAGCAGTCACACCTCTAGAAAATGAAAAGCTCCAAAAACCTCAAACTGGTATTGTTCAGAATGGAATCATGTAATACCGACAGCAAAACCAAAAAGTTACTGTTTGAATGTTAATTCTTTAAATAATAATATAAATTTTGTAGTTGTAAGTAGTATATTCGAAATCACAGTTTCGGAAAAAAAAATTATATCTCCATAAATGTCGCTAGCCTTATATCTAAAACTCTATAGATTTGAGACTGGTCGCAATTTCTTTTAAAAAGTCGCGATTCGATTTATAATTTAGCAACAAAATCTCCAAATTGGCAACACTGAACTTGGCTCCGGTGGGTCAAAGGTTAGAACAACGGCTATTAATCATGAGTACGTTTGTGGTCCCGGGTTCGAATCCCGTTAAGGCATGGATTTTTGTATTATGTGAACCCAGCCTGTAATTGGGTAATAATTAAATTTACATTAATCATAAATGTTATTCTACGATCTAAACTTCCAAACCATTATATTATGAGATCACATTGCAACAATATCAACAGTTAATTATTATAGCTTAACTTTAAAGGATAATAACATCTTGTCCACATATTTATCATAATTTTCTTCACCCAATCTTCATCAGGTACCCATCTTATTACATCAATCCGTCTCCCCATTCCAATTATTCCAATTAGTTTGCTAATAAGAGCACTGATCTATTCCTCCTTAGACGCCAACATCCTATTGGCTGAAGTCCAAGCAGCTGTCGCTGGCCGGCCAATCACGTCGCCGATTAGTGACCGGCGATGCGAGCGTACGTCGCGGCTCAATCCCAGCAGGCTGTGCAAACGACTCGGAAAGGAAAACATGAGAATCAAAGAGCAGTGTTTGGATAGTGGTTAAGAGACGAGAAAGATACAGTTATATTTGGAGCAGGGAAATGGACTGGAATTGAGTAAATAATGGAAAAAGAAAAAGTGAGGTTATTTTGGGTGGCATAACCTTGAATTTGCAGAATGCAATAAAAATATCAGGAATTAAGCAGGTTTTAATAATAAAAAAATCTGTAGTGAGAGCACGCACTTTAGAATTCTATCAAATAAGGCATTTGTTTTCGCTTTACGCCACGAAGCGAAAAATTGGTAGCATGCGAGTCTCAAAATATTCGCCTGCAAGCGTACAACTCGAAACGAAAGTATTAAACTAAAAAGTATTTATAATATACAACTGTCATAATATTTTCTATTGTAATAGTATAAAATCCGAATATTCCTAAAATAAAAAGCGAATATAGAATTCTATAGTGCATGCTAGTAATATTCGTAAAATCGCATTCGCTTGTTTTCTATGATAGAATTCTAAAGTGCGTCCTGTAATTATTACAGATGTGGCTAGCACAATACCTCCCGCCATTTACTTATGTTCCTTTGCATGATATAGTAATAATAACTATTGTTCACTTTATTTTGTATTATCATTCTTTTCTTCTCCAGAATCTTACCATAATTTAATTTTGTGATAGTGCCGTTAATTTCTTTTCAATTATATACATATGAAAATGAATTTATTAATTACATATTTTATAAATTCATATTTTAATATTTTCTTTTTAAAATACTACCATTATTAATTTGAAATGATTAATTTATTGACAGTGACATTTATCAATCAGTTACATAAATTTGAGATCTGAATTGTGTAACCAAGGAGATATGTTTTTCTTTACAGCATATAGACTCCGGGATTTTATAAAATAAATTATTTTATAAATATATAGAAAAAATATTAATGAACATCTGTAGAAAACTGGATAATCTTTAATTTTTATAATAACACAAATTGCGAAAAAATGTAATTTTTTGTTTAAGCTTCAAGTAAAATGCCATTTCCGGTTATTTGATTTACACCAAAATCTAATGACTTATTTCCGATAGAAGAGGATCCACACACACATACACACGCACACACATACACACACTCACATACACATCCACAGACATTATCCCGAAAATGTTAAAATCTGATTCTAGGGACCTTAAAACGTGGTCACTTACCAAAATCTCGATATGCGATTTTTACCACGATCCCTTTACCAAGGGTAGCGGGAGGTAAAAAGCATTTTTTTTTTGGGAGCATCACACGAGCTCCTATTACTGGTGGGGAGAATGCACCAAATAGATAAATTTTATTCAACAATACGATGGAAACTCGTTTATCCAGACTTGACGTCACCATTTATTTCCGATTAATACGAAGAACGGATAATCCGGAAAATTGTGTTGAGCAACAATTGAGATCTTTTAGCAAAAACAACTTTAATCCATTTTCTTGAATTTGAGATAATCAAAGAATAAAACTTTCTAGTTTTCTTATTTTTAAAAGATTTTTGATTTTTGTAACTTAATTTAGCTCAGGATTATGAAAATTATTTACTGGATGTTAAGAAATAGAAAAATATACATTCATGTATAATTACATAATAATTAGACATTTTTACCTCCCGCTTCCCTTGGTAAGGGAGGTATAGAGATCGTGCTAAAATTCGCATATCGAGATTTTGGTAAATGACCACGTTTAAAGATCCCTAGAATCCTATTTTAACATTTTCACGATGATGTCTGTGTGTAGTATGTATGTATGTGTGTGTGTGTGTGTGTGTGTGTGTGTGTGGATCCTCTTTACGCTCTAACTCAGGGGTTCCCAAAGTTTTTCTTAAGCGGGCCAATATAATATTACCGAATTTTTTGGCGGGCCAAAAAAAACGGAATAAGATCAAAACAATAACCACGATTTTTTTTGTTTTAAATATATTTAACTATTTTTTTTTATTAGTATACTAAATTTAATATAAATATAAATCTTTAATTATGTATTTATTAAAACAAAAAAATAACTGAAATCCATCTTATTATATAATAATATAAATCTTTAACTGTAACAAGAATTATTATAAATTCACACAATTTATTAATACGAAAGTAAAATCACTCTTATTGTAAATACAGAACTATAACTATAGCGATAAATTCGTTACTCCTTGAAATTGTGTGTTGCATTAGATGCGCCAGAAATGATTAACAGTTCTGTATCTATTTCAGACTAGGTACTATATTATATTTCTGTACAAATGTATAATAACTAGACTAGACATACTACAATAATTTTTTAAATATAAACTAAACAATATTTTATTAATACAAATGCTTATGGTTACAGTTCTGTAAGATTTTTTTAAAAATATTAAAATATTTTATTGTATCTTATTTGTAATATTTATTATTTATTTTACTATTTACTTATTTATTTTTTAATAAGAATAAAATATATCGTATTGATATCGCGGGCCGAATTCACAGGCTTTGCGGGCCGCATTTGGCCCGCGGGCCGCACTTTGGGAACCCCTGCTCTAACTCAAATACTATCATTCAAAAAGTTTTGAAACCATGTATTTGTACCTTATTCTAATATGGAAAGAAGCCATTAGATTTTGGTGGCATCCGGAAATGGCAGTTTACTTGAAGCTCAAAATAGTTTTTCTTCAAAAAATACCTTTAAATGTAATTGTAATTTGTAATTATAAAAATTAAAGATTATTCCATTTTCTACAGGTTTGCTTTAATACTTTTTCTATATATTTTATGGATAAATTTATAAAGTAATATAAAAATTATATCTCGGAACTTATGCTTTTAACACATCTTCATGGTTACATAGTTCAGCTCAAATGTATGTAAATGACAGATAAATGTCACTGTAAAAAAAAAATCATTTCAAACAAATTTAAATAAAAAATATTGCTTCGAATAAAAGTAGAGAATTAAATTCTGCATCTAATTAAATCCGTGTTTAACAAAAAAAAATACGTGTGATAAAAATATTTTAAGTTTAATGATAAGTGCTTGTAAGTATTGGACAGTGTCGAAGATGTGTCCGACTCCTTATAATGTCTGGGTGATGTTTATAAATACATACGAGTTTGTAATGTTGATGCTGGTTGGTGCGTTGCTCTTGTTCTTGTTCTTGTTCTTTACTCGTTAGAAGAACGACTTGAGCATAACTAACTAAACCCCGACACGTTCTACATCCATGTACATTTACCTTGTTGTTGAACACTTTAGTTTGTTACAAAACAAAATAGTGTCACGCGAGATGTGAGGGAGTATCAAAAAGTTCATAATAAATTATGAAGTAACTACGAACTAAAATTATGATTGTTTAATTATCGAATCTAATGTGGTTGTGGCGTGGCGCTGGCGACGGTTGGCGAAAATTTGATGGAGAAACAAGAAAGAAAGATAACTGGAAGAGGAAAGAAGAAAATTGGGAATGTTATAACAGATTTGTAACACTATAATGTCATGTACAACAGAAGAAATAAAAGCGGTCCTAAGTTTGACCCTTGTGATTTGTGGTACACCGAACTGTAGAAATGAATAAGGTCATGAAATCCGAAGTTTGCGAATTTTATTCAATATGACATTGTCAATGACAGATTTTGGTCCACCGGGCAAAATATATTTTGTCATACTGGTTTCTAAAGCAACGTTTTTACCTTCCGTTACCTTTAGGTAAGGAAGGTATTGTCTTTGGTCAAAAAATTCAATGAGTTTTTACTGAATAAGCATGTTTTAGGGTACCTATAATACGATTTTACCATTTTTACGATGATGTCTGTATATATGTATGTGTGTCTATGTGTGTGTGTGTGTGTCTGTGTGTGTGTGTGTCTGTGTGTGTGTGACAAAAGTTCCGGATCCCATAACTTCAATACTACGATTCCAAAAATTATAATTTTTTCGTATACCTCAAGTTTATATCCAGAAGAACAAGTGATTAGATTTTGGTTATAATTGGTGAACCGGAAGTAGCCTCATTTGAAGATTTAACAGTTAAATTTGATTTATTGACTTTTAATATTATTATAACTTAAAGAATATATTATTCTCTATACGATTTGATTACATTTTATACTTCATATTCAATAGATACAGAGTTAAAGAATTTTAAAGAAATTAAATTTTATAATTCAGCCAGCTTTGCTAAACATGGAAACTACTATTATATTCATATAATTCAAATTGACAGATGTCAGTATGAGTAAAAAGTAAATTAATGTGGCAGAGATGAGGATGTTGAAATAGATGTTGGGGAACACACGGAAAGATACGGTAATAAAATAACTCTAGTGTTACAATTTTCTACAAAGATACAAGAAAAACGATTACATTGGTTTGAACATGTCATGAGGAGAAATGAAGAATTATATTTGAACAAGAATGAGTAGTTTAGTAATGGGAGGTTGAAGAAGCAGAGGAAGACCAAAGATAAGATGGAAGGACTGTATTGCGGAAGACTTGAGAGAAAAAGAACCGAATGAGAACGACACGCAAAAATAGCGAACCCTAACGAATGGGAAAAGCTAAAGAAGAAGAAGATGTCAGTGTCAAGTGCAATTTGAATAGTTTGTTTATGAATTAATTTTACTGGAAATTTCGAATCTTTTGCAAGAAAAATTATGTATGGAATTTACACATTATACATAGGATTGACGGAAGGTATTGTGCTGGCCACAACAGATTTTTTTAAATGATTTATGAAACAAAAACTGAAACATTAAAGTCCTAGAACTTTAAAATATCATTTTAAATTATTACCTTCATACTGAATCCTTTCTTTATGCGACATTAAATTGTTCTTCATCTCAACAGTTTCATTCAAAATATCTCGTGGAATGTATTTTTTTCATTAATTATAGAGAATAATAATGTTAATGAAACCAGAAAAATTCAATTTCAATTTGTCAATCTGTCAAAATTTTCTTCAAACAATTGCGACTTGGACAACTTATACAAAACTCATATTGCTAAAAATTTCTGCATATTTCTTTTAATAATTTAATAACTAAAAACCAGTATGACATGTATATATGTACCTCAGCCGAAAAGTGTCTTTAAGGTATTAACAAGTAATTAGGACCTTGGCTGCCCACCTCGGCAGTAAACAACTCGCTCATACCGTAAAAATTCACTTCTCGTCCTAGATACATAAAATACTATTTAGACCCCATGGAAATGATATAAAATATTAAAAAAAACACATAAATAAATATTACATAATAAATTCATATAGCGGAAAACGACCCCAACAGATAGAACTGTCTTTAGTTTTAATTAATAAAATTTCGTATTTATTATTACAGGTTATAGAGCTAAAATAAATAAATTCTCATATTCGTATTTAGATTTTAATATATCTACAAGTATTTAATATTAGATACAAGATAAAACTCATTATACTTTAAAAATATGTAACGAAAAGTAGTAAAAAATCAAAAATTGCAATTATTACTTTTGTAATTACAATTCTTTCAACCTAACTAAAATTTTAGCAAGAGAAATTTCAATACAAAATTTGTTGTTTTTTATTTCACTATATCGTATGGACAAATTATGATATAGTCCATTTGAAGAAGTATATTTATTTATTTTTGTTTGATGGAAACAAACAATAAACATTAATTTTCTCCACATTTTAATTACTGAAGTTAGTTTTTGCTTTAAACATCATACCAACAGTAAAGAACAATTTTCGTATCTTAGTAGAAGGTTTAACGGAACATCTATCTTGAAAAAGTAACGGCTAAATAAGATGTTTTTACTTATTCCGTTTCAGAATTAGTCAGTGCTGCCTCCTATACTTAAATTTATGTTGCGGTTTTTTTGGCAACTCTTTGAATTGTGTTTTAGATTAAAATGTTCTTAACCTTGTTCTTTTGCTTCATTGTGTGTTTGTGCAGGTTGCAATTGGCCATTTTGGCACTGGTCTAAATTTTCTTGAATATCTACTTGCATTTTGTTTATCTTTATATAAAAAATGATGAAAGATGTAGATCACACCAGACAATATTTATAAAAACAATATGAGAAATAAATAAAACAATCAAATACGTATCATCTTATAGTATTTTATCTTGCAAATTATTAAAAATTCGTTATTAATGTGGTAATATTTAAGTTAAACCCTAAAAATCTGTTTTGGCCAGTACAATACTTTCCGTCAATTCTGTGTATAATGTATAAATTCCATACATAATTTTTGTTGCAAAAGATTCTAAATTTCCAGTAAAATTATTTCATAAACAAACTATGCAAATTGCACTTGACACTGACATCTTCTTCTTCTTTAGCTTTTCCCATTCGTTACGGGTCGCTATTTTTGCGTGTCGTTCTCATTCAGTTCCTTTTCTCTCAAGTCTTCCGCAATACAGTCCTTCCATCTTATTTTTGGTCTTCCTCTGTTTCTTTAACCTCCTATTACTAAGCTATTCATTCTTTTTCCAATATAATTCTTCATTTCTCCTCATGACATGTTCAAACCAATGTAATCGTCTTTCTTGTATCTGCCTAGAAACTTGTATCACTGGAGTTATTTTCTTACCTATCTTTCCGTGTCTTCCCCAACATCTATTTCAACATCCTCATCTCTGCCACATTAATTTACTTTTTATTTATACTGACATCTGTCATTTTGAATTATATGAATATATTAGTAGTTTCCATGTTTAGCATAGCTGGCTGAATTATAAAATTTAATTTCTTTAAAATTCTTTAACTCTATATTTATTGAATATGAAGTATAAAATGCAATCAAATCGTGTAGAGAATAATATATTCTTTAATTTATAATAACCTTAAATGTCAATAAATCAAATTTAACTGTTAAATCTTCAAATGAGGCTACTTCCGGTTCACCAATTATAACCAAAATCTAATCAGTTGACACACATACACGCACACACACACGCACGCACGCACACACACATATATAACACACACACACATCATCGTAAAAATGGTAAAATCTTATTATAGGGACCCTAAAACATACAAAATTCATCATTAATTTTTTGACCAAAGACAATACCTTCCTTACCTAAAGGTGACGGAAGGTAATAATGAATGAAAGGACACCCACATACGGCTAATGGTACTATCGCTAGCTGTTATGTGTATTACGGACTTGCGCATGAATAACAAAATAACTACATCTTGAACAAAAATATTTTAATAATCAATTACCCCCCATTTATTAAATTATTTGAACCATATGGCGTTTGCCCGGCGGGCCGGTTCGACTCTGGATATTGTGTTATATTTTGTGGTGATACGTGTAAAATTTCAGAAAATAAAATTGTACGGTATTTTTTTTCGGATTTATTGGCCGCATTAACTAAATATGAAGACAATTTAAAATTCCTGTATATTTTTTTAGGTTGTGTGTATAAAAATAAATGAAAAACTGATTGTTTATTAGCAATCCCACTGATACCGAGTATTTGCACTGTTGCCACTAAAATCAATTTATAGCCGGTGAGAGGTACCAGGCGAACATGAGGTCGTAGAGTACTGCATAAACTACTCCTACGCCATAGCTTTCTTTTATCTCTCTCTATAACCTGATTCAATTCAACAGAACAAATCACAATTCTTTAATTATATAATTAGAACGAATGAAATTACTGTGAGTAAATAATGACTACCTGTTCCATATATGGGTTAATTACATTATTCTATTTCCTGTCGGTAGATGGCAGAGGAAAGGCAACAGTTTATTTAGATCAATATTTGCTTAGAGAGCTTGCACTTCTCGCGTGGTATATTTAAATATTTCTGGGAACATTGCTTCTGTTAAGAAAATAATCGAAGAATAAAGATCCACTTATGCAGCAATGGAGTATCTACTGAAGATTGGATACTCAGTTGTCAATCAGTGGCGGATCTAGAAATAAAATTTAGGGGGGCCAAAAAAAGTAAATTTTCAAGATTAAATTTACGGATGTTGGTCACGAAAAAATAAATATGGCTACCACCATTGTTGCTGACTCAAGCTCGCACGTGCAGATGGTGCTGCTATTGTCTCTAGACTCTAGCGTTATCTCGGGACTGGCGAAAAAGATTCGCCTCAAAATATCTGTAGAGAATTTGAAATTTTCGTCATAATATTTAATGATTAAATATTATAAATTAATATTTTGATCACAATTTAATTTTGAATTAGTAAACCATGAATCCGCCACTGCTGTCAATAGAATTATACACGATTTCTTGGATTTAAAAAAAAATTGTCAGTCGTTTTGTGCCACATCTGCTTTTTGAGTTCTAAAAGCGGAACTTGTAAGAATTTGTCAAAAAACTTTAACGCTATTAAAATAGTAAAGATACCAAAATTTTTTTTGGTAACTAATCTTATGCACCTTTTTTCTGTTCCGTCACCTTTAGGTAAGGAATATATTGTCTTTGGTCAAAAAATTCAATGATGAGTTTTTAGTGAATAAGTATGTTTTAGGGTCCCTATAATACGATTTTCCCATTTTATGATTATGTCTGTATGTATGTATGTGTGATGTGTGTGTGTCTGTGTGTAACTTCAATACCGCACGATTCGAAATGTTTCCAATTCATTGTCGGTATTGACAGTATTTTTGAAGGCTACATGTAATATACCTATAATTTTAAATATTTAACTACTAATACAATAAGAAATAATATAATGTATATACTTCCCAGAAAAAATCTTCAGTAATGTGTCAGGATTTTTGACACTGACATTTATCTGTCAGTTACAAACATATTAATATTTCAATTGGTTTCCATGACATTATGTAGGCTGTGGGATTTTTTTAAGAATCTGCTACTTCCGGTTGTCCAATTATTACCAAAACCTTTTCAGCTCTTCCCAGTAATGTCCGATTGAGAAATACGTAGTTAAACAGATATTAAGTATTATAGTTTTTGAGAAATCGTCCTTCCAACCTCCCCACATACACACATACAGATGCACAGACACATACATTCACACACATACAGATACACATACACACATACACGCACACACACACACACAAACACACACACACACATCATCGTAAAAATATTAAAAACGGATTGTAGGGATCTTAAAACGTGCTTAATCATTTAAATCTGGATATGCGATTTTTAGCATGAATTCAATACTTCTCTTAGCGACTGGTAAAAATACGTTGCTATAGTAATAACGGTACCGTTACAGAATCCTACCCCTTGTCAAAGTATAGAACACCTTCCATATTAACTTGAGTCATTTGTTTTAATAATGTGTGACTTTTGACTATATTTTGTATTTATTTATCATTTCCTGCTGGCATAATTATTATTCTTCTCATGTATTCATTGGATAAATATTTAAAATTCTTTGTTATTATCTTGTATCCACCTAATCAACTGATTTCATTCTCTAGGCAATTACGAGACGCAAGGAAGATAATCAGATTTTAACAGCATGTAATTACAATTAGCATGAGCATAGGCAAGTAGCTGTATTCTTTGTTGTTTCCGCAGTGTGGTGAAGTGCAACGCGCATTATACATCTTGCATCTTGGTGCATTGGCTGATTGCAGTGTTACACAACAATGCTCTCACAACACCACACGATGCAATGAGACTACAAATCAGAACAAAACTGTTTACAATTAGCACTTGCATACACAATGCCTTCTCTCAATTTAATTAATTTGCTAATTATCTCGCGAATGGACTAATTGAAGTTGCAGTGTGCCGTGAATTCGCAATGTTGTTGTTTTATGAGTTACAATTTCAGCTGAATCATTTCGCTGGAAAAATTACCTACCACAGTATATTCCATTTTTGTTTTATAATAATATGTTTTATGATTAGAATAATATTTCCCAGTAAATTCATGGCCTTTTGAACGATACTCAATCAAAAATATGCCATTAGCATCCCAAAAATTGATACCATAATTGTTTTTACCTCCTGCTACCCTTGGTAAGGGTGGTATAGGGATCGTGCTAAAAATCGCATATCGAGATTTTGGTAAATGACCACGTTTTAAGATCCCTAAAATCCAATTTTAACATTTTCACGATGATGTCTGTGTGTATGTATGTATGTAGCTAACTCAAATACTATCATTCAGAAAGTTTTGAAACCATGTCTTTCACCTTATTCTAAATTCTAATATGGAAAGAAGCCATTAGATTTTGGTGGCAATCGGATAACCGGAAATGGCAGTTTACTTGAAGCTCAAGATAGTTTTTCTTCAAAAAATACCTTTATATAAAACTTCTCTATTTCTTTTCTTCCGCTTTGTATGATTTATTTTATTATTAAAAATTTGATAATTTCCCATTTTTACTATTCACCGAAATCTCAGTTGAGTTCAGTGTTATTGATGTTAATTGTTGTAACCATTGTGTCTATTATTATAATTCAGCATTAATATTAAAGTATTATGATCTTAATTGATATTTTGTTTTATTTGTTTTTTATTTCCATGGCTATCTGAATTTTGACGAAAGTGTCATATCTTCTTTTCTAAATATCTAGTGCTACAGATATTCTATTGCATTAAATGAGGACTTTTTATAAGTAAAAATTAATTATAAACAACTTTTAATTCTTGTACTTTTGCTCTAAAATGTTCGTCCAGAAAAAAATAATTAAAAAATTGATATATGAGCCCATTTATTTTGGCGGTAAAAAGATATCACACGTGATCTGTAACATACAAGTGACTGAATAAATTTCTAACAAATTTTGTGTATAAAACTAAATCATTTACAAGAAACACAAACAATCAAATTATTTCTAAGAAAAATAGCATTTATATTAAAGGAACAGAAGATTATTTTATTATACATAGTAGGCATGGAATCCATTGAATGCATGTCTTCATTTCAATAGAGCGGCACAAATAATGGCACGTTGGTATTCAACGTAAAAACAAGCAGTGACAGTTATGGCACGCCTTGTCATAATTACGATATTTATAGTTTTATTGCTGGTCGTAGAATCAAATTATCTGACTAGAACCACGATATTTTTAGTTTTATTAATGAATAATAATCCCCTAGTGTTGTTCAAATTTTTTTAGAAAGACATTTGTTTTTGCAAAGCACGTGGTACATTAATTAATCTTCTTTCATTGGAAGTTAGTATTAATCCAATTAAAACTAATTGTAGTGTTTGTTCTGATTAACAGTGTTGCTTTGTAGTTTCATTAGCTTATTTGTTAAAAACGAAGATGTGAGAATGTCAGGAACTTTAAAAAACTCATCTAATTATACTGGTCTCGTCGTTAGTTAAACGTCACGTCTTTGCGAAACAAAATTCTACATAAATATCCTGATTATCGCGTGTGTGATCTGTCCATGAGCAGCCGTGCTACACGAAAATACAGGGCCGGTTTAGCCCAAAACAGCCCCTAACCCTAAACCCTACACATTGTTCCTTCGATACGTGCACAGCCTCTGCTATCTTTTTAAGCTGTTTTTTGGCGACACACTGATTTGCAATTCTTGATCTTCAACCATATTTACAAATAAACTTTTCAAACTTTCAAATTCAAATACGTCATTACATCATTATTTTAAAACCATACATTTTGGCCACAAAACGATGACGTTTACATACGAAAACGGTTTGAAAACCTTATTCAATACGGTTCGTCGCCAAAAAACGGCTAATATTTCAAAGTAGAGGGGAGGAAGTTTAACCAACAATTTCTCAAGATTACTATACACAAACTTGACAGATTCGATTCATTCGAAATAATGAATAGAAATCTTTTTCTATCTATGCAAGCAGCTTTCAAAAAATTTCTCCATGCTAACATGCGTTTTAAGATAAAACAGAAATAGTATTATTGAATTATTCTCTATATCACTACTGTCCCTTAAAAATGCAGGAAATTTATTTGGTCTATGAAATTTACTTATCTTGAATCAACTTCAACAAAATTTGCACTTCTTGATCTTCAAGCATAGTTATAAATAAACTTTTCAAACAGTACACATTGACAGCTCTGTCTTTCAAATTCATATACGTCATGGCGTCATTATTTTAAAACCATACATTTTTGCGAGTCACAAAACGATGACGTCAGCTACGCAAAAACGGTTTGAAAACTTTGTTGAATACTTTTAATAAATAATCTAATTAAAAATCGATGGGTACTTCGCGCTCTGAAAAAAAATGTATGAGTCAACAGGTATTTTACCAAAAAAATTTGCTGACTTCCCCAAGTTTTTAACAATAATATCCGCAACCCAATCAGTATTTCTTTAGCAAAGCAGCCCTATAATGTAAAAAACCATGTAACAAACCTAGACGATAAAAAGGCTGAAGATGGCGAAATTGTTCCCCGAAACGTCCCAAGAATAAATAAGATACTTAATCAACTTTAATTATTTGAATCCATTCCTCGAAGAAGGCCGAAAAAAGCTCATTTCCAAAAAATCCAACCTTAAGGAATATCCAGTTCTCTACAACATTTACACAGGTTTACGGAGCCGATAAAACCGAATACTTTGGAACACAAGTTGAACTCCAACGAATTTAAAAAAAAATATCAGTGCATTTTATGGAATTAAAACTTATTGAATACCAGATACCAAAAAACAGCTTTAACCTTGATTCGACTGTCATTCGGTGTTATTTCCTGATTTTTTCGATGCTACCGGTGGTGGTCACCTGGTTGCAGTTTTTGGCCATCCTGAACGCTCATCAGCTGGTACGATCACATGTAAATTCAGCTGCCCATCTTTTTACGGTGGCAAATGATGGAGAATTTAATATATGAGAATCTCGTTAGAATTATTGAGAATGAGACACATGGGTGCATATTTTTCGGAATTTTATTTTAAATATGTTCAGAGTAGTTCCCTTCAACAATAATATATTTTACCATTCTTTCCTTCCACTTCTTAAAAGCTCCCAACCAATCTTCTATTGGAATGTTGAATTCTTTCAAAATAATCATGAATTACAGCATCAAACTCTTCTTCAAGCATGGCTCTCGGAATATATCAAATTTTATAGGTATCATGAAGAGAGCATTATTTGTGGTATTTGAAATTGGAAATAATTTTCGGAATCAGATTCGAAGTTTATTTTGAGATGTGTATAGGTCTTGTCCAATCCTGTATTTTTAAATGGGTTCCAAGTCTGTCGTCTGGTGATCAGATCTCGACAGCAAGACAGATAAAGCAGTGATAATAATTTAACTAATTAGTCTAAAAGTGAACTCGGCGGCATTATGTCGTAGCAAGCCATGGAGACGACACTCATTTGTTACATTAAATCGGCCATGGCGCGCTACCGCCGCACTATACTCGCTCTTGATGCTCAGCTGTTTAGCGATGCTCGTATGTCACTCATTTCCGACAGAACGCACTCTACTAATAACCGACTAACGTGATCCTCATTTGGGATTCGTTTGTTTTTGATGTGGTTTTACTCAGGGAATCACTATTCAGGAAGGAACATTACATTTGAAGGCGAACCACAAGAAATATGGTTTTCACATATTGCTTTCTTGGAATACTAGTATTTGAAGTTTCTATAGTTATGATTTTAAGAAGACATTATTTTTGGTAACAGATATCTGTCTCAAATCGTGTACGGAATTTTGTACGCAATATTAGTCCGAGGGAAACATACAACACGACATGTTAGATACATACGCA
This sequence comes from Harpalus rufipes, assembly GCA_951394225.1. NCBI lineage: Eukaryota > Metazoa > Arthropoda > Insecta > Coleoptera > Carabidae > Harpalus > Harpalus rufipes. The sequence continues at coordinate 77,484,886 of OX596274.1, forward strand.
CAATTAAAATTGGATTCTACGGACCCCAACCAAAGATATGCCGGTGGAATAGTTTTGAACTTGTTACCCCCAAAATACAAATAATTGTATAATATTTTTAGCTTTCGCTAAGAGAGATATTGGATTCTGCTAAAAATCGCATATTCAGATTTTAATTATTAAGCACGTTTTAGGATCCCTACAATCCGATTTTAATATTTTTACGATGATGTCTGTCAGTGTGTATGTGGATGTATGTGTCTGTATATGTGTGTGTGTGTGTCTATGTGGGCAGATTGGAAGGACGATTTCTCAAAAACTATAATACTTAATATCTGTTTAACTACATATTTCTCAATCGGACATTACTGAAAAGCTTTTGGTAATAATTGGACAACTGGAAGTAGCAGATTCTTAAAAAAAATCTTCTAAATATTATTTTTTGTAACTTGTTCTTGCTTTTTAAAAAAGAGTAAATTCTCTATCTGATACGTGTAAATATTTTATTATATCTTTTATAAATTTAGAGATAAAAAAATATACGGTATATAATAATCTGTTGTAATAAATCTCACAGCCCAAATAATGTCATGGAAACTAATTGAAATATTAAAATGTTTGTAATTGTAACAGAGATAAATGTCAGTGTTAAAAATTCAGAGACATTACTGAAGTTTTTTTTCTGGGATGTACATACATTATATTATTTCTTATTGTATTAATAGTTAAATATTTAAAATTATAGGTATATTACATGTACCCTTCAAAAATACTGTCAATCCTGACAATGAATTGGAAACATTTCGAAAAAATCTAAATATAAAGAATAGATGTAAGTAGAATTTTTGGTGTAGAGTGTAGGTATACAGGAAATGTTAAATACAATAGGGGGCGAGTAGTCATGTCACTTTGTTGGCCTTGACAAGCAGATATGGGAGCCCGTGTCAGAATGATAGCTAGTAATTATGTACATAGATGTCAAATATCATAATTTTTCATTCTAAATTTAGTGATTTTCCAATTCCATGTGGTTTATTTTCCTGAACAAGTAAATTCCACACTCCTGGTGACAAATTTACTACATGCATTTGGAAAATCTTGAAATTTTTAATAAAAAAATCTGACATTTGACATCTATGTACATAATTACTAATTATCATTCTGAAACAGGCCTCCACATCTGCTTGTCAAGGCCAACAATGTAACATGACTGTTCGCGTCCTATACTTATGTAACCAAAAAAAGGAAGTGACGAGAGGTATTGTGCTGGCCACAACATATTTTTCTTAAATGATATATATGATCGACTACACTTTATTTGAATAGTCTAAAGTATGTTTTGTTACTAATTACTTCATTCTTACACCGGCCCCCATTTTTGCTTGTCAAGGCCAACAATGCCACATGATTGCTCACGCCCTATACAACATAAAATGAAAATGGCGAGAGGTATTGTGCTGGCCACAACAGATTTTTCTTTGTGTTGTTTAGTAAACAGACTCCAGATGTAAACCATTTGCTAATTTTATTAGATATTTTTTGTTTGTAAGATAATTTGCTGCGGGCGATATTAACGACTATATTTTACAGCATTATATACGGTTTTCACGTTTTCGTAATTAGCCCCAATCGTTGTGGCGTGAACTGATAATGTTCACATTTTTAAAACTCATTAAAAACGACACGATAAAGCCCTGCACTTAATTTCTGGTTTATTTATAAATTATCTGGTACCAAATCATTTTTACTTCTAGAATACATATTTGAAACTAATATACTTCGCTAAATGGCTAAATAGTAAGTGTTTTTCCCTCGATAAGTTAAGTTACAGTCACCGTAAACAGATAACTTATATTTGTTTAGTTTTATTGTCTGACGACAAATATTTACAGGTTAGGTAGCTACTTTGATGTTTATTCTTGCTTTTCGCATAAATTTAACATTTTAGCTTCAGTTTATTTGTAAATAAATTTTCAATAATATTTGCCAAGTCGCATATAATAAAATGTAGAAATTTAAAGTGTTTATTTGACGTTAATGTGACATCTGGTTATATCAAATTAATTAAACATCATTCCGAAAGAATATAATTAGCAATAAAAACTTTCTACATCTGTCATTGATAAAAAATGTCGAATCTAACATGTGTTTCGGATGTTTGCAACAGGAAATTCATAGATTAAAACAAATTACAGACAAATTAAAGAACACTAAAGTTGTTAATTTAAATTGAACCGAACAAAAAAATACAGTAAAAAATTTAAATATGTCCGATCAAGGTCATCTGTATTATGAACGAATTAACAAATTGGCATACATTTATCTCTCTCATTTGCAAAGACTATAAGCATGTGCGATAAGGATGGATATAACACGCTTTTCTTTTAAAAATTCATATTGTTTCGATTTAGGGCATTCAATTTTAAAAATTATAACGATGCTCGTTGTTAATACTTTCGCTGTAACGCAAGTTTATTTATTAATTCGGATATATTACCTTGATTCATAGTCGTACGAATAACGTCACTGTCACTGTGTGAGTATCTTATATTTCACATGTTTGGTTTTATATTTCCTAATAAACTTACCATTGACTTATTTTTAAATTTTGAATGCTTTTATTGTAACATATATTTTTATAATAATAAAATAACAGTAGTATTTTATGTACCCTCATAGGAACTAAATAAACTACACTACTGAATTTGTCAGAATGGGCGGAGTTAAAATCTTAATTCATACAATTCGTAGATGACATTGATCGGACATCTTTAACTTTTTTTACTATAAGCAAACAATACTGTTGACGTTTATCGTTTATTGAGGGTTCCTAATATTTATCTTGAATTTTGTGCCTGATTTGTGCATTTGTGTAAAGATATCGATGAAACCGGAGGCGTTACTGCATCGAATTTATTATTTATTTATTTACCTTTACTGTTATTAATTTCCTAGGAAATAACGTATGTCCCATAAGTTTCAGCATAAATTTCAACAATAAAAATTCCTAAATAAAATGCATTTAATTTTTTTGTAACACTCAATAATTAACTGTTTCATAAGCAATAAAATTATGAATCTAAATTAAGTAAAGAGGGACGTTCTTCCACAGACTCCTGTTTTGAATGATATTTACATCGATTTTACATTTCTAATTTCTGTTTGTATTGAAATTCGTCCTCATTTTGGGCTTAGGCTTCCCATCCTCCATCGTAAACTTTTCGAGATACAAGAGCTGAAAAAATATTCTATGGGACGAGCCTGGAGGAGGGGGGGGTTAGAGTATTGTCATTTCGCGCATATTCAATAGATATAGTGTTATAAAGATATTCAATTCAATAAATCAGCCAGCTATGCTAACCATGAAATGTCAATATCAATGAAAAGACGACGATATCCAGATAGTTGTTGGGGAAGACACGAAGAGATGATAGGATAAGGAATGAAAGGTAAGGGAAATGGCTCGAGTAATAAAGTTTCTCGAAAGATACAAGAGAGACGATTACATTGGTTTGACCATGTCATGAGGAAAGACGAAGAATATATTGGAATAAGGATGATTAGCTTAGTAATAGAAGGTAGAAGAAACTGAGGAAGAAGAAAATAAAAAACAGCGACTCCTAACGAATGAGAAAAGCTAACGAAGATAAATATGTCAGTGTCAAGTGCAATTTGCATAGTTTGTTTATGAAATAATTTTACTGGAAATATAGCATCTTTTGCAAGAAAATTTATGTATGGAATTTGTACATAATACACAGGATTGATGGAAAGTAATGTGCTGGCCACATCAAATTTTTTATTTTTATAGCGATAAACCTGTTCTTCATTGTATTGGCGCTCAAATTTTGAGCCAAAATAGCTGTGTTCCTTCAGGCTGTGATTGTGATTTTGTGAATCCCGATTAGCTTAATCGTGATTCTTTTGAATCATAATTTAAAAATTATATAAAGAATACAACTTGAATAATATAAAACTTAGAGTCAAATATCATATATGCAGACTAACTTATTTTATTTTATAAATAATCTACTGTGTGTTACAGCCAGCATTAAAAATGGATCATACAGAAGTAAAAAAAAAATGTTCTTGGTAAGGAATATGAAGTATGCTTACTTAAAACAAGTATTCTATGTAACATATTTTCTTTGTTTTCAAAAGTACGGTGGTCATTTACATGCTTTTGTAGGAAAGTCATATTTCCTTTTATACTGACATATGTCAATTGAATTTTGAATTATCTGAATATATTAGCAGTTTCCATGGTTAGCATAGCTGGCCAATTTATAATTTCAATATCTTTATAATTCCTTAACTCTATTGAATATGAAGTATAAAATTCAATCATATCGTATAGCGATTAATACATTCTTTAATTTATAATAACATTAAATGTCAATAAATGATATTTAACTGCTTTTTTGTACTTCCGGTGAACCAATCATAACAAAAATCTAATCATGTCTGCATATGTATCTAAACTTGAGGAATACAAAAAAAATATAATTTTTGGAATCGTGGTATTGGAGTTATGCGATCCGAAACTATCGTCACATACACACACACACACACACACACACACACACACACACACACACACACACACACACACATACACAGAGAGAGAGATGAACACACACACACACACACACATACACATACATACAGACATCATCGTAAAAATAGTAAATTCGTAGGGACCCCAAAAACGTACTTATTCATTAGTAACTCACTATAATTTTTTTTAAAGACAATACCTTCCTTACCTAAAGGGACGGAAGGTAAAAAAAATTGTTAAAATTTGTGCAAAAATTTATGGGACATTATTACACGTTATTAAGTTCCTTCATCAAGGAAAATAGTAAACAAATGTAATAGACCACTTACATGTTTAGTAACTATTGCTCTCAAAAGCATTAATTACAAAACTGACTCATTGTTTACGGTTGATTATAAACATTCTTTTGGTAACAATCACTGCGTATGATAAAACTTTCAACGTGTCGATTGGCTTATTTTAAAGGAAAAGACTATAATTTGTATACGGGGTCTGATTAATTCCAATTCCAAGGCCTCGTAAGACCAGCAGAGATCATTTCGTCTAAATCTCAACAAGTCCAGCACTAGATATGCTAATGAGCTGACTAAATGTCACGCACAAAAAACACACTCGCCCAACACTGCTAATCTGCTCTAAATTATAGTTTATTAATTGAAAGTTATGATGCAAGGCTAATAAAAGGGGTCACTTTACTAAAAATATCACGTACTTTGCATTTTGATGAATATATACGACATAAACAGTAAAATTTTGATTAGGTTTTAAGTATACATGTGTAGCAGGTAAATAGTTATTTTATGAAAATAACTTTTTAAATAGCTTTGTAATAATTATTTATATTGCGTGCCCTATAATTGCTTTTACCATTTAAAAATTGAGTCACATATAATATTATTCAAGTAAGAATGGCATTGCACAATAAAAAGTACATGATTCTTGACTACATACGTAATTGAAGTAGTTTATTCTTACCACACAGATTACAGAATCTGTTCATAATGCGATGTATCTTGTAATTCTATTCAGGAAATGATTTGGAATTGTCAATATAGTTCGTATATATTGGCGTGTTTTTTTAACATTTTTTTGTTTCGTGAAAATTTACGTGAACATAATTATGTTACATAAGTTTTCGGATTTTTTTTGAATGGACGATACTTAAGGAGAGTATATTGAATATGCTTATTACTGTGTAACACGAGGGGGGTGTTACAGAGGTTTTTATTCTGGTGGTCTTGCACTTCTTTTACCAACGATGACCACGACTTGATTAACTGAAGGACGAACACACATACACTTACACTTAACTTTGATGTCCGATGATGATGACTTACATTATGGACACAGACATTATTAATATTACTAAGTAACTTTATTTATACATATTTACACTAACACTAATCAATTATTAACTATTAAACTTATTATTATTGATTACTAAACTAAACATAACTAAAGCAAATATATTAAATAGTTACATTGTAACTCAGCAGGCGGACGTTTAGCCCGCGCCAGAAACTAAAACACAGACTACATGTCTCATCGACATGAGTGTCTAAGATCGACTATGTCAAACAAAACGTTACTCTCGTGAGAGGATTATCTCTGAGGGGTTGAAGAGGGTATCATATGGCATCCATATCAAAACATCAGCCCTGCATGTAGGCTTGCAATAACTTCTAGACTTAATTGTCAACAAATAACTGTCCAATGTCTCTGACTGCTAGACTAAACAGTCAGTTAATAAAAGATGATAACTATTTCTAAACAGAATTTTGACCAACAAAGACAAGTTGAAATATTATTTCTGAAACTATAATTTAGAAAAGATTATAAAAAGTTATTTATTTGTTATTGCTCGCCTTGTCACAACTGCAATAATTAGCATAGCTTCAGCTTTAACATTCATAATAATAATAATAACAATAATAATAATAATAATAATAACAGTACAAAGTACAATTATGCGACACTGGGTGAAACTGTTCTAAATAATAATATTATAATATTTAAAACACTTGGCACGTTTCACAAGATTTCAGCCTCTGAATCAACCTCTGGGTCATTTATCAGAGACTGGCCCACTCAACCAAAACAACAGACCCGTTTCGCTCTTATTGGAGCTCATCAGTGTTGTGTACTGACGCCTCTAGAAGGCACTGAGAAGGTTGAGCGGACGGATGATAAACATCCCATAATGATATTAAGTCTGCAGAGGTAACTAACCACATGTAGAGCCATCTATCGAAAAAACCGCGAGCTTGGCTTGCAGAATAATAATGATAAAAATAATAATAATAATAATAACTGTACAAAGTACAATTATGCGACACTTGGTGAAAGTGTTCTAAATAATAATATAATATTTAAAACACTTGGCAAGTTTGCAGGCTTAATATCTTTGTGGGATGTTTATCATCCGTGCGCTCAACCTTCTCAGTGCCTCCTAGTGACGTCAGTACACCACACTGAAGAGCTCCAAGAAGAGTGAAACACGTCTCTGGTTCTGGTTGAGTGGGCCAGTTTCTAATAAATGACCGAGAGTTTGATTCGAGACTGAAATCTTGTGAAACGTGCCAAGTGTAATTTAAATATTATAATATTATTTTTTGCACGATCGGTTTTTTTTTAAACTTTACCGATAGGGTTTCCAAGGCAGTAAGTTTTTTTTACAAATTACTGATCAGTGAGTGATGTGGTACTGATCAGTAAGTGATGTGACTGACCGGTAAGTGATGTGACTACCTACCGATCTGGAGGCGGTGAAAATTACATAAATAAAAAATAAATGTACAATTTTTAAAGTTTTAACGATAACAAAACAACTATCATAGCTTACTTAAAAATGACAACATTTTTTTTTAAAATGTCAAAATAATTTTTAAATAATTCTAAACTTTAATTTGTTATTATTGGGACGATCGTGCAAAAAATATAATAAGCATTGCGGGCATTAAGTACTTCTTACCGGTATCGGAAGTAAACTAGTCCTCAACCGGTAAGGCCATTTTAGAGATATTCTACCAATGCCGGCGGTCACTTAGTCTTAAGTCAGGGACGCACGTTACAATAAGAATGTTTTTCATATAAGGAATTCGAATTTGTTGCACCCAATGCACTGTATTTCTACTAAGGTATATAACAAAACTTTTGAGAAAAAGTTAGATCTCTTCAGGAAATAGAAAGAATTTTTTATTGTAACATTGACATAAATGTTTTTCCTATAAACTATGGATATAAAAATCTAGTTTTACAACACTGATAGGGGAACATTATCTTCAACGCGATGCAGTTTCTTTAAAACGATATCTTAATTGTTTCTGGACGACGTTAAATCTACTTCCTGGATCGTGAAGAAACATTCTTGTCTGTAACTATTGTTCGTCCTAACTCTAGTGGCATTTAAGTCGTGGAAAGTACAAACCGACGCATAAACTATGGAAGGATTTAAAAGTAAATTAATTCAGCATGCATTACATAAATAATATTTTACATTTCAGGCTCATGCTACACCAGTATATAGCAAATAGCGTGATGTTATATTTGTATGTATATGCGTAAAGAAACAAAATTCATTTTTAACAAAAACGTATACTTATATCGGACTCTGCTTCTCGCGCGTATTGTCTTTTTCTTTCCTCCACGAATACGTTCTCTCTCTGTGCACCACACCAACGAGGACTATCACGTAAGACTGATTAGGCTGTACAAGTATATTGTACTGTTTTACAATATTGTCCTACCATGTCTTATAATGTAGGTTTTACTGTATGCACTCGATTTACACAAAGTTTTTCATATTGTGCCAAAACTAAAAATCTGACGTGGCCAACACAATACCTCCTCATTTCATTTTTATTCATGTAAATACTTAAAATTAAATTTAAATACCGGGTTCGATCTCAACCGGCGCCAAATATTTCGAATTTTAAATGGCACAAAAAATACCCCTGTGGTGTACTCTCCACGCCAGCAATACGTTCTCGTGAGGTGACACCTGGTAAACGGCTACACGGTACAAATATGTCATAGTTATCGAAATCTGTGCAACAGTGTACAAAGCAATTTGGCACACCCAGCAATGCTGTGATGATATATTATTTTATTTATTTATATACTTACCTATATTAATTGTTGGTGTGGAGAGTGCACCACAGAGGTCAATCTTGTGCCATTTAAAATTCTGAAATATTTGGCGTCGGTCGGAATCGGACCCGATCCCCAGATTCGTGTGAAGTGACACCTGCTAAACGCCCGCACGGTACAAATATGTTATCATTATTACCGATATCTTTGTACAAAGTAGATTGGCTCAGCCAGCAATGGGTAATATGCAGTGATGATGTATATTTTTATTATGTTACCCATATTCCTACAAATTTACTTATGCTGGAAACTATATTAAATTCCTTTCCATATAATTATTGTTCCATTTACTATTTTCTTTTTGAAACGTTACTAGTATTATTTGAAATGCTTAATTTGTTGACAGTGACATATATCTGTCAGTTACATGCATTTGAGATCTAAATTGTGTAACAATGTGTATGAGTTATGTTTAAAGCGTAGGGTTCGGGATTAAAATTATAGATAGTTTTATAAATTTATCCATAAATTTATAGAAAAAGTATTAATGCAAACCTGTAGAAAAATTAATAATCTTTAATTTTTATTTAACATAAATCTCCAGAAAATAACATTTAAAGGTAATTTTGAAGAAAAATTATTTTGAGCTTCCAGTAAAGTGCCATTTTCGGTTATCTGATTTACTCCAAAATCTAATGGTATCCTTTCATATAAGACTAAGGTAGAAATACAAGGTTTCAAAATTTTCTGAACGATAGTATTTGAGATAAAACGTAAAGAGGATACACACACACACACTCACACACACACACACATACCCACAGACATCATCGTGAAAATGATAAAATTGGATTGTAGGGACCTTAAAACGTGGTCATTTACCAAAATCTCGATATGCGATTTTTAGCACGATCCCTATACCTCCCTTACCAAGGGTAGCGGGAGGTAAAAAGTCTCGGCAGAAATTGGACTACAAAGATGGTCCTTTAAGTACCGGTCGATCTATTGGCCCACTGTTTTTAATATATATTTAAAGAAGTCGAAATAATTTTGTAGAAATATCTCACATTTGTGTTGGTTTTATAATCTATGTTGAAACTGTAAACCGACCGAATTATTATGAGCCTGGACATATATAAATATGTTTATATACTTCTAAGGAAGTTACTGGACATTGATGACCATATAGTTTCATTTTAAAAATTTATAATATTTATTTAAAATGTAAATTACATCATTTTATATTTATGTATGTTAAAATATACAAACATACACACATTACGGTATTAGTTGAGAATTAGTTATAACTGAGATAACATTTATATATTATAATTATGCAGATATCCATTTTATTTAATTTGTTAACTTCAGGAATTTAATTTATGGAACTGAACTTTATTTTAGGAATTCATATTTATTTTAAATATAAATTGCATTAGAAACTTATGAATATGTTAAACTACAGTTAACGAGAATCTTCTTCGCGGAATTTTGTTCAATTATTTTCATACTTGTTTTAATATATGAGATCTGTTAATTTCTGAGAATAATTTTATTTATATATGAAGACAACTTTATAACTATTGCAATTTAAAATAATTGAATACTTTAAACACTTGTCATTTAGATAATTAACTAAAACTAATACAATTATCCCTTCACCTTAAAATTATAAAATAAGCTATTTACGTATTTCGAGAACTAAGTTCTCATCATCAGTAATACAAATTTAAGCAGAATAGCTAAGATTACTCAATATGTATACCATGCCAAAAGTCCTAACAACTCTGAAAAATAAGGGATGGAACTGGGATTATAGGGATTGGAGTCACAGGTGAATGATTTGACATTTCCTTAAGATACTACATAGTCAATTTAACCAACGGTTACCAATTTAACTATATGCTGTGTAATTGATGTTATAATAAATATTAAAGACATTTTAATTTTTTATACGATTTGATTGCATTTTATAATTCATATTCAATTAATATAGAATTGGAAATATAATATGGCCAGCACATTACCTTCCGTCTATCCTGCGTATTATATACAAATTCCATACATACATTTTCTTCAAAAGATCCTATATTTCCAGTACAATTATTTCATAAACAAACTATGCAAATTGTACTTGACACTGACATCTTAGCTTTTCTCATTCGTTAGGGGTCGCATTTTCTTCTTCCACTCATTTCTGTTTTACGTGTCGTTCTCATTCAGTTCCTTTTCTCTCAAGTCTTCCGCAATACAGTCTTTCCATCTTATCTTTGGTCTTCCTCAGTTTCTTCTACCTTCTATTACCTACTAAGCTATTCATTCTTCTTCCAATAAAATATTCTTCATCTTTCCTCATGACATGTTCAAACTAATGTAATCGTCTCTCTTGTATCTTTCTAGAAACTTTTTACAGTAGAGTTTCTTCCCTTATTCTTTCATTCCTTACTGTATCTTTCCGTATCTTGCCCAACATCTATCTCAATATCCTAGTCTCTCTCACATTAATTTTTTTACCTCTCGCTAAGAGAGGTATTGGATTCATGCTAAAAATCGCATATCCAGATTTTATTGAATAAGCACGATTTAAGGTCCATAGAATCCGATTTTAACATTTTTATAATGATGTCTGTGTGTGTGTGTGTGTGTGTGTGTGTGTGTGTGTGTGTGTGTGTGGATGTGTGTGTGTGTGTGTGTGTGTGTGAGGTTGTTGGAGACACGATTTCTCAAATTCTATAAGACTAAAGACCTGTTTGACTACGGATTCCTCAATCTAACAGTAATGGGAAGAGTTGAATAGGTTCTGGTAACAATTGGATAACCGGAAGTGGTAGTTTCTAACAGAAAAAATTCTAAATATTATTTTTTGAAAATTTGTTACTACAAATATTAAAGATAATTAAATTCTCAATCTGACACATTTAATTTTTTTATTATATCTCGTATAGGTTTGGAGATATAGTATATAATAATATAGAATAATATATTGTAATAAATCTCGTTGCCCGAAAAACAGTTGCGATATTTAAATTTTTGTAATTGACAAATAAATGCAAAATGTCAGTGTCAGATTTTTCTGGGAGGTATGAGTACATTTAATATTATTGTAATATTAATTAATTATGTATTTAAATTACAGGTTAATGTTAATATTACATATATCCTTAAGAAATACCGCTAATACCGTCAATGAATTTGAAGAATTTTGAACATATTAGAATAGTAGGATAAAATCTCGCATAGAACGAAAGAAGAGAAACAATTTCAATTATGTGTGTGTTCTTATATGGCGCGAGCAGTATGGAATATACTTGTCGAGGAAAATAATCCACATGGATTTGGAAAATCATAATGTTTCGAATGAAAACTTATGATATTTGACACCTATGTATATTACTAGCTCTCATTCTGACACGGGCCCCCACATCTGCTTGCCAAGGCCAACAAAGTCACATAATTGCTCGCGCCCTATGCAACATAAAATTAAAACGGCGAGAGGTATTGTGCTGGCCACAACAGATTTTTTTTAATTGATTCAATTTTAATTATCTGAATATATTAGCAGTTTCCTGGTTAGCATAGCTGGCTGGTTTATGAAATTTAGTATCTTTATAATTCTTTAACTCTATATTTATTGAATATAAAGTATAAAATGAAATCAAATCGTATAGAGAATAATATATTCTTTAACATTTAAAATAATATTAAATGTCAATAAATGATATTTAACTGCGTTTTTTCAAGAAAAACTGTTAAAAGTTACAAATGAGGGTACGTCCAGTGGACAAATTATAACCAACATCTAATCACGTGTGCATATGGATCTAAACTCGAGGAATACGAAAATTATAATTTTTTGGAATCATGGTATTGGAATTATCCGAAACGATCGTCATATACACACGCACACACTCACATACATACATACAGGCATCATTGTAAAATTAGTAAATTCGTATTCTAGGGACCCCAAAACTTGCTTATTCATTAGAAACTCACTATCGAATTTTTGACCAAAGATAATACCTTCCTTACCTTTAGGTGAGAATAAAGAGATTAAGTTTCATAAAGTAGCCAGCTATGCTATAATCATGGAAACAGCTACTATATTAAGAAAATTCTGATTGAAAGATGTCAGTGTTAAGTGCAATTGACATAGTAAATTTGTGTTATAATTTTTCTGAAAGTATAGAAACTTTTACTAGAAACTTTCTGTATGGAATTTGTACAAAATACATAGAACTAACAGAAAGTAATGTAATGGAGTCCACTCACTGTGGACCGGACAGAGACCACAGGTTACACCACACTGATGAGCACCAATAAGTGCGAAACGCGTCTGTGGTTACTTGTTGTGCTGGCCGACTTCTGACGATGGCTCCATGAGCGTTGACTCAAATGTTTGTAAACTAGTGAAACTAGACGTAACTTCATAATTTATTTTAATGTAATGGACTTTTAGAATCTTATGCAGTAAACTTTCTGTATAGAATTTATACAAAATACATAGAACTGACGGAAAGTAATGTACTGGAATAGAATCTTTTGCATGAAACTTTGTGTATGCAAATGTACAAAATATATAGAACTAACGTAAGGCAATGTGCTAGCCACATAAGATTTTTTTTAAATAGTTATAAGTATTTTTTTTAGTTATTGCGTGTTTATCAGTTGTCATACATCTGATTTCCGAAAACTGGAACAAAATTAACTTAAGCTTGATGTAAGGTTAAACTGTAATGCCTCTAGTTACAAGAAAAATTAAAATAATTCCATATATTTAGTTAAATTGACTTTTGCGGAAAAGAATGCTCGCAGGCAAACCACAAAATTTTGGAGAATAATGTTTTCTTAATCAAGACATTACACCATATGTTTATGTCATTTTTATGCAAATGCCATATTTCAGTAACTCATTACGGCTGTCTTTTATAATTCGTACATGTATCAGTATCAGTATGGCTTTTTAGCAAACGAATATACAAGGTGTTTCACAACTTTGGATTAAAACTTTAAGGGCATATAGCGCTGACCATAATGTATAAAAAAAATTAATCAACATAGATCTGATCTTCAACCGTATCTGAGAAAGAGACCATTTTGTAATAGAATCAAAGAAAATCTGACAAAGATAATTATAGTGATCGAACAAAATTTTGCCTATGCCAGTAAATAGACAAATAGAGTAACTTATTGGAAAATTAACTTTTGGTTAACCCGGTGTTGGTATGGTGGGGTAAATATTACCCCAAGTTTATTCAAATTGCATGTGTGAGTGAGTGTGTGTGTGTATGCTACGATCGTTTCGGATCGCATTGCTCCAATACCACGATTTCAAAAATTATAATTTTTTCGTATTCCTCAAGTTTAGATCCATATGCAGATATGATTAGATTTTAGTTATAATTGGTCTACCGGAAGTACCCTTATTTGTAACTTTTAACTGTTTTTCTTGAAATAAAGTAGTTAAATATCATATTGACATTTAATGTTATCATAAATTTTAAAGAATATATTATTTTCTAAACGATTGGATTGCATTTTATACTTTATATTCAATAGATATAGAGTTATAAAGATATTAAATTTCATAAATCAGGCAGCTATGCTATAACGATAATGATAATTCAAATTGACAGTTGTATCAATAAAACGAAAATGAATTTGGCAGAGATGAGGATGTTGGGGAAGACACGGAAAGATAGGGTAAGGAATTAAAGAATAAGGGAAATGGCTCGAGTGATAGAAGTTTCTAGAAAGATACGAGACGATTACATTGGTTTGAACATGTCATGATGAGAGATGAAGAATATATTGGAAGAATGAATAGCTTAGTATTAGAAGATTGAAGAAACAGAGCAAGACGAAAAATAAGATGGATGGTCTATATTGCGGAAGACTTGAGAGAAAAGGAACTGAATGAGGACGACAGCAAAACAGAAATGAGTAGAAGAAAATAAAAAATAGCGACCCATAACGTATGGGAAAATCTAAAGAAGAAGAAGATGTCAGCGTCAAGTGCAATTTGCATAGTTTGTTTATGAAATAATTTTACTGGAATCTTTTGCTAGAAAATTTATATACCTATGGAATTTGTACATAATACACAGGATTGACGGAAGGTAATGTGCTGGCCACATCAGATTTTTTTCTTGAAGTGATTTTTGCTTTTAGAAAATGTTAGAGAATTAATAATTTTGTCAATTTTTTGAAATAAACATTTTTTAATAATATTGTTTATTGTTTTAGTTCCAAAATATTAAATTTATAAAAAATGTATAATGCGTTCAATTCCAATTGAAAAACAAAAATACATCTGATATGACCTCTTAAAGATAAACAAAAAGTTTCATTTAATTTAAGTCGTAACTCTTATAGTTTTGGAGATAGCAGATGTAAACCCCATAAAAGTAATTGTTCATTGCTTTATATCTCGGAAACTATTGAAGATCGGACTCATGTTGATTAAGCTTTTTTTTACTCATTTTGGTGAGTATTATTTGTAGCTAAAGTTGCGAAACATCCTGTATATGTAACTAAATAACATACCTCAAAAAGAGTTAATAATAAAATTACAATTTATACTTGTTAACTTTTTCCTTACTTATTATTCCAATAATACAATCGAAACCACAGAATAAACTCCGTCCTACTTTCAACACGATATAAAGATGAAGATATTTCCCCAACGAGGTGAAAATTTCTATAATTTCGAAGAAACGACGTTTTAACAATGAAACGTGACTTTTCATCGAATATGCATCCATTGTTATCCTCCCGTGCAAAAAGAAACAGTTTGAGAATGGCTGGAGGGACAAACAGATGACACCACAATAATCGGTCTTCGAATATATCAAAGACGCCGCCAACACGATTTGGGTGTTCCAGATAGAGATGGCAACACCGCGAGATAAAGACAGCGATATAGGATGATGCATGAGGTAGGAAAGGATGGTGATAGTAAAGAGAGATAACGATAGGTTTGTATAGAATATACTAACAAGTAGAGATTCAGGGTTATAATATGTTTTAGTGAATCGAATTAAGAATTATTCCCGGCTTAATTTTTTTATACCCTGTTGTACAAGCGGCGCGTTTGAGGTTTAAATTGTTGACATAACTTCGAGCAATTAACAGATTTAATAGAAAATTTTAACAAATTCAACGCTAAATTCTGAAGATATTGCTTTTTAAAAATTTCTATGAAATATAATTAGATTGACTATACTTGTAGCCTTTACAATCATATTGGCTGTAAGTGCTGCATTTTAATTCCAAATGTTATAATTGCCATTTTAATGTTTTAAATCTGATGTGATACATTTCATTGCGCCATTGTTCTTGCATATAAACTGATATTTAATAATGCTAGTAAATTAGTGTATTGTAACGTTTATTTCTCTGGGTGAAGTGTAAAACAAATCAGGGAAATGTTATTAATTAAAATAATAGTTATTTAAGTATTAAGGGCAGTAAGTGCACCTTGCCGGTTGAGATCTCCAATACATCCGATACCGGTAAGAAGCACTTAATGCCCGCAATGCTTATTACATTTTTTGCACGATCGTCCCAGTAATAACAAATTAAAGTTTAGAATTATTTAAAAATTATTTTGACATTTAAAACAAATACTTGTCATTTTTAAGTAAGCTATGATCGTTGTTTCGTTATCGTTAAAGCTTTAAAAATTCTACATTTATTTTTACCTCTCGCTTAGAGAGAATTGGATTCATGCTAAAAATCGCATAGCCAGATTTTATTGAATAAGCACGATTTAAGGTCCATAGAATCCGATTTTAACATTTTTATAATGATGTGTGTGTGTGTGTGTGTGTGTGTGTGTGTGTGTGTGTGTGTGTGTGTGTGTGAGGTTGTTGGAGACACGATTTCTCAAATTCTATAAGACTAAAGACCTGTTTGTCTACGGATTCCTCAATCTAACAGTAATGGGAAGAGTTGAATAGGTTCTGGTAATAATTGGACAACCGAAAGTGGCAGTTTCTAAAAAAAAATTTTAAATATTATTTTTTGAAAATTTGTTATTACAAATATTAAAGATAATTAAATTCTCAATCTGACACATTTAATTTTTTTTATTATATCTCGTATAGGTTTGGAGATATAGTATATAATAATATAGAATAATCTGTAATAAATCTCGTTGCCCGAAAAACAGTTGCGATATTTAAATTTTTGTAATTGACAAATAAATGCAAAATGTCAATGTCAGATTTTTCTGGGAGGTATGAGTACATTTTTTATATATAATTATATTATTAATTAAATATTTATTTAAATTGTAGGTATGTTAATATTACATATATCCTTAAAAATTACCGCTAATACCGTCAATGAATTTGAAGTATTTTGAACATATTAGAATAGTAGGATAAAATTTCTCATAGAACGAAAGAAGAGAAACAATTTCAATTATTTGTGTGTACAAGAAATGTTAAATTCGTTACTTATAGGGAGCGAGCAGCCATGTAACTTTGTTAGCTTTGGCAAGCAGATATTAGGATCTGTGTCAGAATGACGGCTAGTAGTTATTTACATAGATGTTACAATTGTCATATGTCATAATTTTTCATTCAAAATTTCATAATATTCTGTTTATTTGTCATCCATTAGTATGGAATATACTTGTCGAGGAAAATAATCCACATGGATGTGGAAAATTATAATGTTTCGAATGAAAACTTATGCTACTTGACACCTATTTATATTACTAGCTGTCATTCTGACATGGGCCCCCATATCTGATTGCTAAGGTCAACAAAGTCACATAACTGCTCGCGCACTATACAAGATAAAATGACAATGGCGAGAGGTATAGTGCTGGCCACAACAGATTTTTTATTTATGTAATTTTCACCGCCTCCAGATCGGTAGGTAGTCACATCACTTACGGGTCAGTCATATCACTTACTGATCAGTACCACATTACTTACTGATCAGTGATTTGTAGACAAAACTTACTGCCTTGGAAACCCTATCGGTAAAGTTTAAAAAAAACCTGATCGTGCAAAAAAGTTTATTAAACGATTCTGCTGCTAATTCACCGATTAACAGAATTTCCTCTTTATTTAATAAAACCATGAGGATAGTTCCTTACTAGATATTTTTTCAGTAACTTTAAAAAAAATAATTAAAAAATATATCCGTTTATTTATAGAATTTATAAAATCTACTAATTCTTTCTTAGCACTTAATCTGTAAATGTTTGTAATTAACCTATTTACCGGATTATTACTGCCTATGCTGAATTTTCTTTACATTTTCTTGTAATTGCCACGCTATTATTAGGATTTACCCTGTTGAGTGGCCAAATCTTTAAAATAAAATAAATAATTAAGATAAAGATAATAAAATAACTAATACTATGATTAAACAATTATAAACACAAATTTAAGACTAACAGCGGTAATAATAAATAATTTCCTATTTCCAGGCTAGGTATGCCGAGAATATCTCTTAACCCTGTGTTAAACTTTTATGGAGAGTTTATTCTAGAGTTGTCTTATTCCATTTTTATTATTATACATTTGCGGGTTAATCTCGTGATAAATAGCTATTCCAGTGTTAAAAAGAAGCCATTCCGAATAGCCCTTGTTTATTATTACCGCTGTAAGAATATTATTAAGTACTTACACATTAAGATTATTTATATAAACAATATTTATTTCACTATATTAATTTCATAACTATATTTAGGTAAGGAAGGTATTTTCTTTGGTCACAAAATTCAATGATGAGGTTTTAAGGAATATGCACGTTTTAGCGTCCCTATATAATATGATTTTACCATTTTTGCGGTGATGTATGTATGTATGTATGTATGTGTGTATGTCTGTGTGTGTAACGAAAGTTTTGGATCGCATAACTAAAGTTTTCATTGAAAACATTATGATTTTCCAAATTCATGTGCATATAAACAACATAATATCAGAATATTTTTAAATTTTTAATGAAAAATTATGACATGACATTTGTGGTATCTATGTAAATAACTACTAGCTGTCATTCTGATTCGGATCCACAAATCTGCTTGTTAAGGCCAACAAAATCACATGTCTGCTCGCGCCCTATAAGTATCGAATTTAACATTTCTTGAACAAACAAATAATTGAAATTGTATATCTTCTTTCGTTCTATGAGTAATTTTGTCCTACTCTTCTAATATGTACAAAAAAAATTCAAATTCATTGATGGTATTAGCGGTATTTCTTAAGGATTATGTAATATTAACATACGTAACATAATAAAGTAGAGTAGATTTTTTTTGTTTTCAATTTGTTTTTACCTCTCGCTAAGAGAGGTATTGCATTCATGCTAAAAATCGCATGTCCAGATTTTATTGAATAAGCACGTTTTAAGGTCCCTACAATCCGATTTTAACATTTTTACGATGATGTCTGTGTGTGTGTGTGTGTGTGTGTGTGTGTGTGTGTGTGTGTGTGTGTGTGTGTGTGGATGTATGTGTGTGTGTGTGTGTGTGTGTGTGTGTATGTATGTAGGATGTTGGAAGGACGATTACTCAAAAACTATAAGACTTTAAATTTGTTTAACTACGTATTTCCCAATCGGACATTCATGGGAAGATCTGAAAAGGTTTTGGTAACAATTGGACAACCGGAAGTAGAAGATTCTTGAAAAAAAATCTTCTAAATAATATTTTTTGAAAATTTTTCTTGGTAATATTAAAGAAAATTAAATTCTTTATCTGATACATTTAAATATTTTATTATATATTCTATAGATTTAGAGATAAAAGAAATATAATATATAAAATAATCTGTTATAATAAATTTTACAGCCGAAAGAATGCCATGGAAAATAGTTGCAAATTTAAATTGCATGTAACTGACAGATAAATGTCAGTGTCAGAAATACGGAGACATTACTGAAAACTTTTTCTGGGAAGTACATACATTATATTATTTCTTAATGTATTAATAAATACATAACATATATCCTTCAAAAATACTGTCAATCCTGACAATGAATTGGAAACATTTCGAAAAATTAGAAGAGGACAAAATTTCTTCAAAAAATGAATATAAAATTAAACAATCTAAATATAAGAAATAGATATATGTAAGTAGAATTTTTGGTATAGAGTGTAGTATACAAGAAATGTTAAATACAATAGGGCGCGAGCAGTCATGTGATTTTGTTGGCCCTGACTAGCAGATATGGGGGCCCATGACAGAATGATAGCTAGTAATTATATATATATAGATGTCAAGTATCATAATTTATCATTCTAAATTTAGTGATTTTCCAATTCCATGTGGTTTATTTTCCAAGACAAGTAAATTCCACACTCCTGGTGGCAAATTAACTACGTGTATTTAGAAAATCTTGAAGTTTTAAATGAAAAATTGACAAGTGATATCCATGTACATAATTACTAATTATCATTCTGAAACGGGCTCCACATCTGTTTGTTAAGGCCAACAATGTAGCATGACTGTTATATACTTATGTAACCAAAAAAGTAAGTGGCGAGAGGTATTGTGCTGGCCACAACAGATTTTTTCCCTACAGCGAAACGCCAAAAGCGACTAGACAGATCCATATAGCATTCTATACCGAAAATGTATGTAAAATGATTAATACTTATCAGGTGTACATATACCATAATAACTGTAAATATTCATGTAACATGTAAGACTGACAATAAATAAATTTTATTATTATTATATAACATACATATAATTTAAATACATATTTAATTAAAAATATGTATTAAATGTACTCGTACCTCCCAGAAAAATCTGTTATTTGACATTGACATTTTGCATTTATCTGTCAATTAGAACATTTAAATATCTCAACAGTTTTTTTGGGCAACGGGATTTATTACAACAGATTATTCTATATTAATACATACTATATCTCCAAACCTATACGAGATATAATAAAAATATTAAATGTGTCAGAGAATTTAATTTTTTTTAATATTACCAAGAAAAATTTCAAAAAATAATATTTAGAATTTTTTTTTCAAAAATCTTCTCCTGCCGGTTGTCCAATTGTTACCAAAACCTTTTCAGCTCTTCCCATTAATGTCCGATTGGGAAATAGTAATTAAAATAATATAAAGTCTTATAGTTTTTGAGTAATCGTCCTTCGAATGTCTCACACACACACACACACACACATACATCCACACACACAATCACACAGACATCATCGTAAAAATGTTAAAGTCGGATTGCAGGGACCTTAAAACGTGCTTATTCATTAAAATCTGGTTATGCGATTTTTAGCATAAATTCTATACCTCTCTTTGCGAGAGGTAAAAAGAACAATTAATTAATTGCTTACACTACTATTATAAACTTCTACAGAGGTTGAAGTACAATTAACAACCGATAAATTATTTTCTCCGCAGTCTTTCTCTATTGAAGTCGTAGTTTCTGAAGTCGCTCGTCCTCCTAAGATTTTTGTCGCAATTTGTTTTTTATTCTCAAGCTAGTTGTCCACATAATCTTCAGCAACGCTGTTAGATTTTCATCCTCCATGGCGCTTGGGAATGGGAATAGATGTATCTACCCCAGAATCAGCTAGCAGAGAAGCTGAAGATCTTCTAAAATCATGACCAGTATACTGATCACTAATGGGTAAACCAAGAAATTAATTTTTTGAAAGCTTCCCATTGTATTTATCCCTACTGGTTGGGCGATGCATTTCCCTTTTCGTAACCCAACAAAAAAAGCGATTCATTGTGATGGTTGGTTTATATATTTCCTGACCTTAGACTTTTCCCTCTGTTAAAAACGTCTGAAAAAGTTCTGTTTATGATCAAAATTATCTTCCACAAAAAAAATAGCATTAATTTAACGGCTACTGCCATTTGGAAAAGTCAGCGGCGTTATGTATTTTGAATTTTTTGACATACAGTTTGTTTTTATCTTTTAAAATAAACTGTTATTTATTCAAATCGTTACTTTATAATGGTGTTTACAGAAGAACACGACAAGTTTATTCTGGAAACATATTTTCTAACTAAATTAATTCTACTTTAAATATCCTGAAATCATTTATTTTCATGCTCTTTCAAAAAATCACTGTACGCTAATGCAATTGCAATCTGTCAGTATTATTGAAAAACTATAATTTTATTTTTATTTTGTGCTTTCTAAATCGTATCTGTAATAAATATATAACGTTGTTACGTAATCTGATTTTTATTGTAATATAATTATAGCCCACTTAGATTTTTCACTGACCCACCTTTGGCCCAGCCAAAAAATGATCCCAGTTACGTCCCTGTAACTAGATTGCAAGAATATCCGTCAAAAATTAAATAATTATCAGAAAATTGCGGAATTTACTCCAAAATTGCTAGAAATAGTGTTTGACTACGTTTATCTCGCAATGACATAATCCGCTCAAAAATCTAGTGACTTAAAACTAACTCTTAACTCCAGTTCGTTTATATCGCATGTTTTAAAGTGACTACAGGATAAATGGCGTTTTCCGTCGACCGTTTATTAATAGGCTATCTTAATGTATAGAAAAACATTCATTAATGACCCCTATTAATGCATGATTTTTTATTAATAAACGATTTATTGGGTGCGTTCACCACATGGAACACAGCATGTATTGCTAACGCTAAGTTGTAGCAAAAAGGTAGACAGAATTAAAAGTCATGCTTTTGACACTTACTAGCTAGGTATATTCACGTAGCATACCTTTAAAATGAATTTCAAAAAAAAAATTCCTCAAATAACATAAAAAAACCGCTTGTATTGTCTAGCATTAAGTAAACTGAATGCACCCACTGAAAACAATTGATGACAAAACTTATTGATTTTCTGACATAAAATTTGACGTTCGGTCAACCATTACTAACCTAAAAAAATTTGTCATGGAATAAAATTAGATTTTCCATTGAAGTAAGATACGGTCAACGAAAAAATATTGTAACTAACACGTGTGTTAATTGGCGATTAATGATTTCAACAATTAAAAGTTAAAATGTCTCGATCATTAATCGCCCTCATTAACACACTTGATAGTTAAATAACTATTATCCACTTCTGTGGAATGAGGACAGAGAGAAAATTTTGCGGATGACTTATTATAATAATAATAACAAAACGCTCACGATTTTGAAGCAAACCTCGAAACAAACAGTTTTTAAAAGTTTTGAATGTAGTAATATATATTTTTAATAATTATTTACAAGTTTTTTTTAAAAAAATTGAGGTTAATCCATAACCTTAACCGTTTATCACGCAAAATTTCAAGTAGGTTAGACTAACTCAACCCATTATTTAAGTTACTTCACTTAGCACTAAACTAACGTGTTTATCCCGCACGTTTAATCCGCTTAACTCAAGCGGGTTACCATTTAAGTGGATAAACTAGTGCGAGATAAACGTAGTCTATGTTACACGTGTAAAATGCATGCTTTTTAACTTGTCGGATTAGAGATCTCGTTCTTCGAACTCGATTTATAATTTTTGCAACTCGTTAAGAAAACATTTTCATTCTACAACTTATAACATAAATAACTATTATGCAACTAGAGTAAAAAGTGTCTTATTTCACTCATAGGACTTGACGAACTTGCCTACAGTTCGTTCGATCAAACCTATTATATTACTATATTCACAGTTATCCATCATTTTTCAAAAAAATGCACCTTGCGTTAATGAAAATAGCACCTGTGCAAATAATTGAATTTCAATTTACTATAGTTGATAATTGTTTCCTAACAAAGATAATCAATTATGTACTTCTAATAAATCGATTATCCTTAGCAAATTTTCTTCACATATCCTTTCCTGGTGTAAACATACACCTTCCTATTTTCGCACCTGCCTGTTTTATCCTTTAATTCTATTATAGTCGCATTCTTTTATGAAAGGATAGAAATTAAAGACATTTTATATTTTTACAGCGTTCGACCCGACCGAGACGCTAAAAGGAAGAAGGCCCAGTGTCGGCATTGTTGAAAGGTAAGAGGTTTTTTTATTGAATTAATAAAACTATAAAGTCTAGCAATTAGTACACGGATGCCGTCTTAAAAGTTCTTATAACCATGAGATAAATCTTGTATTAATTTTTATTGAAGGCTGGAAATAGAGATAAAATTATTAAAAAGTTATACTTTACAAGCATAGATCCTAGAAGATGACGAAATAACAGAGTTTTTAAAATAGGTATTTACAAATGAATTAAATATATGACTACAATAAAAATAATCAGATAAATAAAACAAAATTATATTATAGAGTGAATGAAAAAAAAATCTTTTATTTCTGCCTAGAGTGGAATCATGTAGCGTTTTCATTTATACAGGGTGTAAAAGCTAAACGAGCTACTTCAAATATTTACTATAAGACAATCTTATAGAAGACCAAGAGGGACATCCGATTAGAGAAGAAAATACACACACACACACATACAGACATCATCGTAAAAAGAGCAAATTCATATTATAAAGACTCTAAAACGTGCTGATTCATGAAAAACTCACCATTGAATTTATCGACCAAAGACAATACCTTCCTTACCTATATAGGTGACGGAAAGTAAAAAGGTAAGAGGAAGACCGAGGAAAACATGAGAAGGAAAAATAGCAACTCGGAAATAAAAGAGATAAAAAATTGGATGGAATGAAAAAGATGGCAAAGAAGAAAATTATCATTTAACATCTTTTTGGGCATTAGCAATCACACATCCTTCTCCCATGTCTGCACACGTGTGGGGCTGTCGGCTTGTGAGTCGGCGGCGCCCCAACATCAAAGAGGGGCCGCCCCAAACATTCCCGGCGCCTAATTGTCACATCGTAAACAGATTCCGCCTAAATTGGACGGATTTTACACGCATTCCAATTGGGGGTAGGTCTGCCTTTTTTGTTGATGTAGTAGTATTTGTATTAGTGGACATTAGTGGGATGTAAATATGCTGTAAATATCCCAAATATTTGGAAGGACATTATAAAAAGCTAAAGGTTAGAAATTTATATTGTACGGGGGTCATGCTAGAATTATTGAGCATAAGAAAATCGGGTAGGCCATAGAAAACAATATTTGCAGTTTGCACTATCAGTTATTTATCTATTTAACCAATTAAGTTTCGAAAGTAAGTTCTAATGATATTAATATAATATATTATGGGGTCTTGTGGCCGTCTGCCTGAGTGTGTGGTCGCGAATTTGGGGACCCGGGTTCGAACTCGACCGACGCCAAAAATTACTTCGAAATTTATTGGCACTAAAATGCCCCCCTGTGGTGCACTCTTCACGCCAGCATTGAGTGCCCGTGGGGTGACACCTGGTAAGCGCCCGCACGGTACAAATATTTCATCATTACCAATATCTGTGTAGAAAGCATATTGGCACACCCAGCAATGGGTAATATGCTGTGATAATATATTTATTTTATTTTTAAATGCTTATTAGTGCAAAAAAGTTTAAATTAAGTTTTTAATGCACAAGCGTATTCTTTGGTTAGGTGTGCGCGTGCGTGCGTGTATGTGTGCGTGTGGATGTTGGAAAGACGTTACCTCAAAAATTGAGACTTAAGACCTGTTTAACTACGTATTCCTCAATCCGACATTAATGGGAAGAGCTGAAAAAGATTTTGGTAACAATTGAACAACCGGAAGTAGTAGTTTCTTAAAAATGTAATATTATTTTTTTGAAAATTAATTTTCTTACAAATAAGAAAGAACATTAAATAAAATAAAAAAATATTATATCTTCTATAGATTGATAAAAACAATATAATATATAAAATAATCTGATGTAATAAATTACATAGTTCAAACTAAACCAAGGAAACCAATTGATAAATTCAAATGTTTGTAATTGACCGATAAATGTCAGTTTCAAAAATAAACAGTTTTACTGACATTACTGAAAGCTTTTTCTGGCAAGTACATTTAATATTATTGTTTTATTTTTTAAATATTTCTAATTATAGGAAAAATACATTTTATCCATAAGAAATACCGCCAATCCCGTCAATGAATTCGAAGAATACCTTACATTGAAATTTCTTCATAAAATGAAAGAATGAATATAATTCGTTTTTTTTGTGTGTAGAAGAAATGTTAAATACAATACCTATATCCTTACCTTTAGGTAAGGAAGGTATTGTCTTTGGTCAAAAAAATCGATCGTGAGTTTTAATTGAATAAGCTTAGCTTACATTCTTTTTTTCGGCGGAATTATACACCAGTGGAGTAGTGTATGGATTCATAAAAAAATAGAAACCCCAACTATAACCCAGAAGCAACAAGCCATCAAAAATGTATATGCATTATTATTTAGAAGTACGGGCAGTTACTGCTATGTATCTTATTCTCAATAGTTAATAGCATGACGCTTGTTTACAATAAAATAAACTTCAAGAGACCTACAAGGATACAACGCTGAAAAATAACATCGTCTTAATCACACTTGTCATCCACGCATAATTTCTTAATAAATATATCCCTTGGTAGTTGATGCATGTACCGCTAGGCGGCTCTAGATGTAAGATGGCGGCATGTGTGATTTCATTTCATCACAATCATTCAATCATATAAACCAACATTTCTCGTTTGCGGCTTGCGCATAAATAGAAACAACAAAGGACAATCGACTGAACAAAAACAAACTCGTTTCTTGGTAATCGAGGAGAAAAAACGCATTCAAATGCGAGAGAGAATATCTGGAAAAGTTTACCAGTGGCGGGGGGAAATTGTATCGCAAAGGGCATATAAAATGTGTTGGAAATTTACGGGGGTTCTAACATTATTTATGTTGATAAATACCAAAGAGCTGTTTTCAGCAAAAAAGACCTTAGAATTTTGACAGGAATCCTTACTTGTCATTGTCCTCTGGTATACAATTACCATCTATGTAAGATGGGAATAGCTGAAAACGACTTTGCGAAGAGCACGAAGAAACTTTGGAACATGTATGTCAATTTCCAACGGCGGCCGTAAGGTGACAACATCTAGGTGAAAGGTACCTCATAGCAAATTAAATCGGAGAACTGACTCCTGAAGCAGTAACTGGCTTCATGAGCAGAGGTTGACCAAAGGTATATTGCGCCGTAAGTTGAACTAAAATTGTCTTTTTTCACATGAAGTGAAAAAAAGAAATCTGTTGTGGCCAGCACAATACCTTCCGTCAATCCTGTGTATAATGTACAAATTCCATACATAATTTTTCTTGCAAAAGATTCTAAATTTCCAGTAAAATTATTTCATAAACAAACTATTCAAATTGTACTTGACACTGACATCTTCTGCCTCTTTAGCTTTTCCCATTCGTTAGGGGTCGATATTTTTGCGTGTCGTTCTCATTCGGTTCTTTTTCTCTCAAGTCTTCCGCAATACAGTCCTTCCATCTTATCTTTGGTCTTCCTTTGCTTCTTCAACCTCCCATTACTAAACTACTCATTCTTGTTCAAATATAATTATTCATTTCTCATCATGACATGTTCAAACCAATGTAATCGTCTTTCTTGTATCTTTCTAGAAAATTGTAACACTAGAGTTATTTTATTACCGTATCTTTCCGTGTGTTCCCCAACATCTACTTCAACATCCTCATCTCTGCCACATTAATTTACTTTTTACTCATACTGACATCTGTCAATTTGAATTATATGAATATATTAGCAGTTTCCATGTTTAGCATAGCTGGCTGAATTATAAAATTTAATTTCTTTAAAATTCTTTAACTCTGTATCTATTGAATATGAAGTATAAAATGTAATCAAATCGTATAGAGAATAATATATTCTTTAAGTTATAATAATATTAAATGTCAATAAATCAATTTTAACTGTTAAATCTTCAACTGTGGCTACTTCCGGTTCATCAATTATAACCAAAATCTACTCACTTGTTCTTCTGGATGTAAACTTGAGGAATACGAAAAAAATATAATTTTTGGAATCGTGGTATTGAAGTTATGGGATCCGGAACTTTTGTCACACACACACAGACACACATTCATACATACAGACATCATCGTAAAAATGGTAAAATAGTATTATGGGGACCCTAAAACATGCTTATTCAGTAAAAACTCATCACTGAATTTTTTAACCAAAGACAATACCTTCCTTACCTAAAGGTGACGGAAGGTAAAAACAATACAATTAAACGAAATAGAAAATGTTTTCAAATAGATTTTTATTCCATTCCATGACGCAAAAATCTGTTGTGGGCAGCACGATACCTCTCACTATTTACATTGTAGTTTATACAGGGTGTTTTAGGAGGATGTGCAAATATTTTGCGAAGTGATAATAGAGAGTAAAACAAGAAATTAATTGTAATACACCGAGGTCCAATACTCAATGGTTTTCTTGGTATAGAATTTTTAAATTTTTATTTATACCTTCAAATCTTGACGTGATATCGCGTTGCCTAAATGCTTACTTTTGAATAAAACAAATGACAAATAATCGTAATTGACAGTTGTAACTATTATAAAGTATTATCAATTAAATTTAACCCTTTAATTTAATTAATAGTAATAACAATGCCACATATTTTTACACATGAAGAATATGCTGATACAGGGTTTGTGTACGGAACGCTAAGATGCTATTAGAAGAGCAACATTTCTAATAGAATTATTAAATGTGTCGAGGTTGGCGGTGGAATTTTTGAACCAATAAAGTAAAATTTGTTTAATTTTAATTGTTATTACATATTAAAAATCAACAATGTTATTTTTGTATCTCAGTATCTATTAAAAATAGGACACATGTTCATATGAAATTTTGTACTCCAAATCATCCATACTATAACCTCCCAAAATATTTGCACTTCTCCCTGAAACACCCTGTATAAGTATTGTATTTAACATTTCTTGTACATACAAAAAATTCTAATTTATTCTTTATATTTAGATATTTTTAAAAATTAAATTCATTCTATGAGTATAAACAAGTTTCTCGTATTACTCTTTTAAATGTTCGAGATTCTTGCAATACATTGATGGGATTGATAGTATTTCTGAAGGATATATGTGTGTAATATACCTATAATTTTAAGTATTTAATTAATAATACAATAAGAAATATTAATTGTCCTTCCCAGAAAAAGCCTGCAATAATGTCTTTTGATTTTTGACACTGACATTTATCTGTTATTTACAAACATTTTTATAGTTTCTCAACGGGTTACCATTGAGTTGTTTATGTAGTGAAATTTATTACAACAGATTATTTTGTATATTATATTTTTATTATCTCTAAATCTATAGAAGATATAATGAAAATTTTAAATGTATCGGATAGAGAATTTTATGTTTTTCAATATTTGTAATATCATAAATTATCAAAAAATAATATTTAGAAGAATTTTTTTAAGATACTATTACTTCCGGTTGTCCAATTGTTACCATAACCTTTTCAACTCTTTCCATTAATGTAAGATTGAGGAATCCATAGTTCAACAGATCTTAAGTGTTAAAGTTTTTGAGGTATCGGGCTTCCAAAATCCGCACACACACTAGGAACCTTAAAACGTGCTTATTCACTAAAATCCGCCTCTGTTCATGAAAACTCTGGGACTGCTTCCAGAAGGAAACTAATATATGGCCATGTTATATTAAATATTATACATGGTGTTATATTTTAATGGACCCAGCAAATATCTCGCTTATTTATTAAGTTAGTAATTTCTTTCACATAACGATTTATACAGCAACATGTAAGCTACTTGATGACGGATGTTCATTCATGATACCATTTCCGGTTTATTAGTAATTAATATCAACTTTGAAATTTCAAATAGAACATACTATATTTTTTTATAAATTTGAAAAGTATATGAAATTTGCTTTACAATCATGTAAAATAATTCATATATTACATTATTAAAAAGTAAAAAGGCGGGTACTTTTTTATACACCTAGTCGAAAAGAGAATAGTGAGCCATGACTATGGCTTGAAATAAAACAATTAACTAAAACAATTGTAACACGGTAAATGTCAACCTGTAGAGCCACATTTTTAATCAATTTTCCTTTTGACCAAATATGTAAAAAATACATAGGATGCAAACAGTTATACACATAATAATAACTTGCGGAAATCTATTTCATATATCATATTTGTATTGTATGAATATAGCAGAGAAAAGAATAAAACAATTGAATTCAATAACTCCATCCACCCAATCAATAAATTATTAATCTGAAAAAATGCCTCCCCACATGTACCGTCTATGGTGAGTACGGGAACACTGGTTTATTACACGCCATGCAATTTAATTTGAATTCTGAACGCATTTGAATATAATAGTGCCAGTTGTAATTTCAAGCAGGCACGGCATATCATAACATAAACCTTTCCACACTCCACACTGGCTCTTCCCCAAGAAATTCCCCACTCTACGCCACTGGAGGAGGGGATAGAGCTACTGTGTAATTTCTACTCATGGATTAATTCTTATTTTTCCGTGTTTGAGGGATCTCTGATTTTTATTGAGCAATTTGGCGGCTTTAGATTGGTTTTATGTTTTAATTCTGCACCGTGATGAATGGAAATGTTAGGAATATGTTAATTTAATGTATGTAAGTGCAATTAATATTTAGGTTACAGTGTGAATTGGGTGAAATTGATGGAATTACAAACGTACTAGTAGTAATTTCAGAAATGGCTTTATTAATAACTGGTTGTAATGTCGATTGCTAAAGAAATTTAAAAGTTAAATGCGTGTAAATATTCAAAACTATTAATATTTATATGTTACACACATTGAGATTAGACAAAGATTAGCTTTATGATAATTTATACATTTGTATGTATATCTAATTAAAATTAATTAGAGGAATTGTAAATTAGATACAGCAACCCCTAGAAGCTCAATTTTATTGAGCCATAATATTCGTATTGATGCTATATGCCATGCTGGGTGGAGGCGGTTATTTTCTGCTCTCCTGCTGATTATTCGGTAAAAACTTTAGAGTGTAAAGTTGTTTAGAATTGAATTGCCTAGTTTGAAAACCTGACAAATCTACTTAGGGCATATTTTGGGAAATTGCAAAAAAATGTTTTCATATGTTCCAAGTCAATAATTATATAAAAACATTAATACACATTTAATGCTGATCATAATGAACCCAAAAACAACTAATAATTAATAATGTATTAATTGTATTTAACATTTCTTGTACACACAAAAAAATCTGATTACACCTAATCTTTATATTTACGTATTTTCTATAATTTTAAATTCATTCTATGAGCAAGTTTTCTCCATTTCTTCTAAATGTTCGAGGTTTTTCCAATTCATTAACGGGATTGGCGGTATTTCTAAAGGGTTCATGTAATATACCTATAATTTTAAATATAAAATTAATAATATAATAAGAAATATAATATATCGTTCCCAGAAAAAGCCTTCAGTACTATCTTTGAATTTTTGACATAGACATTATAGTGACATTTATCTGTCAATTACAGACATTTTAATTTCTCAAGTATTTACCATGGAGATATTTGGGCTGTGAGCAGGCTGTGCGATTTACTACAACAGATTATTTTATAGATTATATATCTAGTTTAAATCTGTAGAAGATATAATAAAAAATTTAAATGTGTCGAATAAAGAATTTTGTTTTTTAATATTTGTAATAACATAAATTTTCAAAAAATAATATTTAGCAGATTTTTGTTAAAATACTACTACTTCCGGTTGTCCAAATGTTACCAGAATCTATTCAACTCTTCCCATTACAGTTAGGTTGAGGAATCCGTAGTTACACAGGTCTTTAGTCTTATATAATTTGAGAAATCGTACTTCCAACAATCTCACACACACACACGCACACACGCACACACACACGCACACACACACACATAGACATCATCGTAAAAATGTTATTATCGGATTCTAGGGACCTTAAAACGTGCTTATTCACTAAAATCTGGATATGCGATTTTTAGCATGGTTTCAATACCTCTCTTAGCGAGAGGTAAAAAGATATTAAATTTTCTTGCAACACCTCATAGCTCACTTGAACCGGTATTACAAATATGTAGTACCGAAACCCTGTTCCACCTTACCAATTTAGTATTTTAGAAATAGGGCATAGTTTTCAACTCTCTGATTGGCGGAAATTGAAACCAAGTTTACGCATGTAATTTCAGACTAGTGTCACTGTACATGACAAGCGACATCTCGCGTCATTTTTATGTGCAATGTCAAGTATCATCTTCATCCGATTTGGATAGCAGGTAGATAATACTTTATATATTACACTTACTGACTAGAATGAACAAAGTTTAGATGGCATTATGATACCTTTTTAATATATTAAATTAATTTTTTTCAAACATTTGTTAATTTATCTGTTTCAATTCCATGGCTATTGCTATTTTTTGGGTGATTTTTGATGCAGAATTTTATGCTCTACAATTTTTATTTGAAGCATTTTTATGTAAAATAATTAGGGAAGCAGGAAATTATAAAATATGATTGTACATGTTAAAATCCTACGTTTTGCTATCACGGTCAACACCCTTTATATCTCTTTCTTATAAGCTATAAATAAAATATTATTTACGCTTTAATTTTAAATAAATTACAAATTATTTCTATGGCATTTACACTCACCGATTATAGTTGTATCTGATCCGATTGTAACTGTTTTTTTTTTTTTAATTAATTCATGTCTCTGTTTATATATTTTATTATAAAAGGAACTATACAAAAAGGAAAATTATTATTTCCATTACATAAATTTCTTCAAAACATATCTCAAAAACATATCCATTTGAATTTGAAATGATCCAGGTGTCAAAAGGCGTGAAGATGAATTCATTCTTTCACGCATATTTTCTCTAAGGTAACACCTTTTACCTTTTCCAGCATTTAACGACAAACTAATTCATTCTTGACGCGTTTTTATTCTTGAAACGTTTTGTCCTGCGGTAGGTTTGTGTTTGTGACTTAGTAACTAAACAGCGTTAGTATTAGCAGGTGTGGTTAGCTGGCCACCAACCACACTAACCATTACCTCACTCAGCTGTACAGACAACCGTTACAATTTCACAATATCTAATTACGGGCCTGTGTGATACTGCAGGGCAGGGCTGGCCCAGACGGGAAATTATCGAGCAACTCGCCGGGGTATCACGGATTCAGTAATATAGACATAAACTTCTTTTTTAAATATTGTAGGTTATTGCAGGGTTGGATTTTAGGTTATGTGGGCTTAGAGAATTCAAATTTGGCCGTTTTATCATAATTGATTCTGCACATTGGCACACAGCCAAAACCACTTTTATAATTTTCTTTAATTCTTTAATTAATTCTACAATACAGAATTATGTATTGCCTCCCGCTACCGCGATGTGTATATGTGCTCTTTATGAATTTTCTGTACGATATGTAAAACTGTGTTAAGAATGGATGTATTTTGTGTACATGCTATATATTATAATGTTCATATTATTTTGTATGTACTATTTTGTTTTTATTGAAAGGTGTAGACCCGGAAGAAGGTGCAGAGGTGTGCATCGTAACGTCAGTGTTGAAGAATAAATGCTGTTTGGCTTATATTTCGAGTAATTGTTAACAACTTATCCATACCACAGTCGAAAAATTCCCCACATTATCTGTTCCATAATAATTGATGAAAATGGAAATTATTATATTTTTCCGTGTAAAACTTAAACTAGTCTTTAATACTGACCTGTATAATACTGCCACGAGCACACACTAATGGAAACATTATCCCCTAAGCGTTTATTTACAACTGAAAGCTTATTTTCTATTTATTTATGCAAACGTTTCTATCCTAAATTTCAGAAGGTGTATAAATTTTTACTTATGGCAGGATAATTGTTATTAATTTTATTATAATAAAGGCTAATGATAGAGTCGTAATACGACTAGATTCGTATCAGGTGATTTTAATACCTAATAAGATATTATTTATACACTTTGATGTAGGTCCGTATTTAATATACAACTTAAATATTTTACTTCTCTTTAAACCTCTCGCTAAGATAGGTATTGGATTCATGCTAAAAATCGCATATCCAGATTTTATTGAATAAGCACGTTTTAAGGTCCCTACAATCCGATTTTAACATTTTTACGATGAAGTCTGTCTGTGTGTGTGTGTGTGTGTGTGTGTGTGTGTGTGTGTGTGTGTGTGTATGTGTGTGTATGTGTGTATGTGGTATGTTGGAAGGACGATCTGAAAAGGTTTTGGTAACAATTGGACAACCGTAAGTAGAAGATTCTTGAAAAAAAAATCTTCTAAATATTATTTTTTGAAATTTTTTCTGGGTAAGATTAAAGAAAATGAAATTTTCTATCTGAACATTTAAATATTTTATTATATATTTCATAGATTTAGAGATAAAAGAAATATAATATATAAAATAATTTGTTGTAATCAATTTTAAAGCCGAAAGAAAGCCATGGAAAATAGTTGAAAATTTAAATTGTTTATGACTTACAGATAAATGTCAGTGTCAGAAATCCGGAGACATTACTGAAGAGTTTTTCTGGGAAAAATATTATTTCTTAACGTATTAATAGTTAAATATTTAATATTATAGATGTATTACTCATACCCTTCAGAAATACTGCTACTCCCGACAATGAATTGGAAACATCTCGAAAAATTAGAAGAGTTGGACAAAATTTCTTCATAGAATGAATTTAAATTTAAAAAATCTAAATATAAGGAATAGATATAAGTAGAATTTTTGGTGTAGAGTGTAGATATACAAGAAATGTTAAATACATTAGTTCACGAGCAGTCATGTGACTTTGTTGGCCTTGACAAGCAGATATGGGGGCCCCATGTCAGAATGATAGCTAGTAACTATGTATATAGATGTGAAATATCTTAATTTCTCATTCTAAATTTACTGATTTTCCAATTTCATGTTTATTTTCCTCGGCAAGTAAATTCCAGACTCCTGGTGACAAATTAACTACGTGAATTTAAAAAATCTTGAAATTTTTAATGAAAAATTCTGACATTTGACATCTATGTACATAATTACTAATTATCATTCTGAAACAGGCTCCACATCTGCATGTCAAGGCCAACAATGTAACGCGTCCTATACTCATGTAACCAAAAAAAGAAAGTGACGAGAGGTATTGTGCTGGCCACAACAGATTTTTCTTAAATGATATATATGATCGACTACACTTTATTTGAATAGTCTAAAGTATGTTTTGTTACTAATTACTTGTGTTGTTAGATACAATTTCTCTCATTTGTAAATGGTTTTTAGTACCTGTCATGTGCTTCAATATATTCTAATTATCTAATTGAACTTATATAAAATACATCAATGAGTATAGAAAGTGGAATCTGATCCTGATTTACATTTAATTTGAATATAACATGACATAAGTCACGTTTTATTTAGTGGTATGGAAGTGTTTAAAGCCGTGTTAAATGATCAATATTCATAAGCCCACGATCCAATAGCTGGCATTCATCATCTCTCATCACACAATGGCAGCAGGGTCGTCCTGCCTCGAACAAATTAAAAATCGCTCATATAACTTATGAATATTGCACTTTGAGAATATGCTATGCCGACATTATTTCATTTGGGCATGGCACAATTCATATACAGGCAATTTAAACCATTCCAAAAGGGTCATCCTACATTTCTGCTTTATTTTTCTCCCATTACGGGAATCACTCCGGACTTATTGAGAAGAATAAAATCTGACAGGCCGTGGAAAACAAAATTCACATTATTATTAAATAAATAAATAAATACGCAGGGTATGCAACGAAACGCGGAACAAAGGATTTTAAAAATGTGCGGAAACTGGCTCTCCTGTACATTTTTGGGCAAAAGTACAAGAATGAAAACATGTTTAAAATTAATTTTTATTTTTAAAATGCCCTCCCCCCATTTAATTTTTTTATTATAAGCAATAGAAAAAAATGGCTCATATAGTAGTTTTATTATTATAAATATACTAATTGATGGCAGATATAGATATTTTTTATAAAGTCACGTTTACAAGATTCAACTTTCAACATTTATTTCTTAAATAGCAACCTATAATTATTTTACTAAAATATAAACCGCCATTTTTTTTGTATTCTCAACGAGGTATTAGTTTTTATTAATGCATTTGAAAAAAATCGAGAAAAATACGATATCTAATTGAGATATATGAGAAATAATTTTTATTCAAATATTTTAGGTGGCTATGTGAAAATAAATAATGTAACGTTTATTTATATGGGGAAGTGTAAAAATCAGAGAAATAATGTTAATTAATAATAATAATAATAATAACTTTATTTGTTCTAAAGATTTCTCTTTTACAAAGAATTGCCAACCCTTATTACAAATATCGATTATACCGTATTTATATAATAATATTAATTAAAATAATACGTTTATTTAAACGATAAGTAATTGGGATAAATATTAAAAAGATGATAAAAATAACTAACACTATGATTAAATAATTGTAAATACTAATTTAAGACTAAGAATATTATTACATGCTTAAACACTTAGATTATTTATTTAAACAATATTTATATCACTATATTTATTTATATAACTACATTTATTTATGATCATCACTCGTTGAATGTTTATTTATATCACCAACTTCATTGCTCGTTGCTTCTATATATCAAACTGTCTCTGCTGGCTTTGGCGACGGGTTTGTATAGCGCGATGTCCTTCTCGAACTTTCTGACGCCACAATGACATTAAATACAAAAGATTCAGGTCACCGGTGTAATTAACACGTTTAGTTGTATGGGTATTTCCGTCGTCGAGGACTACGTCATCGCTCGGGAATATTCTACCAGTAGCGGCGCTCGTACACTCTTAAGTCAGGCGCACGTTACAATAATATACTATATAATGTATACTTTGCTGATATTAACATTATTACATTTTGTTTTTTTCACATAGCCACCTACAATATTTTAATAAAAATTATTTCCCATATATCTCAATTATCTTATTTTTCTCGATTTTTTTCAAATACATTAATAAAAACTAATACATCGTTGAAAAGAGAAAAAAATGGTCGTTTATATTTTGGTAAAATAATTATAGGTTGCTATTTAAAAATAAAAGTTAATAGTTGTATCTTGTAAACCTGACTTTATAAAAAATATCTATATCTGCCATCAATATATTTGAATTAATAAAACATTTATATGAGCCATTTTTTCTAATACTTATAATAAAAAACTTAATTGGCGAGGGGGGGGGGGCGTCTTCCCAGACTTAGCCTCTATATGTAGCACTAGATATTTAGACATTTTTGTCAAAAATCAGATAGCCATGGAACTAATAAACAAATAAAACAAAATATAATATCAATTAAGCTAATAAACTTGGCTATTTAATGCTGCATTGTAACAATGTAGACACAATGATTACAATAATTAACATCAATATCACTGGTTACAAAACTTCATGACTGGAAAGGTGATTGGGAAGAAGAAATTACTGGATATCAGTCAATTATTATTTATTTCCGCGTCTACCGGTTTCGACACCTCATGTGTCTTCTTCAGGAGCTACAACAGTTATTACAATTTTTATAAAAAGTTGAAGAACAAATCTGTTTAAAACTTACATGAACATTTGGTCGTCAAATTTTAAAAAATTATTTTATATTAATTTATATAAATAATAATCTACTGATATCCTATCCAATAATTTCTTCTTCCCAATCAATTTGTTAAAGCTTACGTAATTTGACATTTCTCGGATCATTTTGAGGTTTTATTTCGAAATATTTTATACAATTATTATATACATATAATAATGTTTTATTGTACAACAAGATTCATTACGCAGGAATGGTAATAAATTTATAATTATATAATCGCCTCGTTAACAGCAGAAGCGTATTTATTGCGACCATGGTAGGTCTACGTACTTGTAGATCTAAAAATTCTGTTCCATATCAACAACAAAATCAATAACATATTTTTTCTGTTACATTTGGCGCTGTTTCTTCTTCCCTAATGATTAGCTATTGCTGAATTGTCGCACCCCAATCTGGTTTTCCCTGACACCAGCATGCGACAAAGAGCTATAATAAAGTCAGCCCACGGCTCACAATAACTATATTAGCTATTGTTGTGAGTAAATTAAGTTGCATTTAACGTGAGCTGGGCCATTGTGTTGTAGAGTGGTCGCGGACACCCAGGTCGGCTAGCCCGGTCAGGGTACTCCACTGCCGGCTAACAAATCGGTGCTCCGCCTCTCTGCAGATCGAGGAGCGTGCCAAAATACTACAACTAGTCAAACAAGTCGAAAACGTGAAACAGACACTGTCATTTGTAGATAGAGACGTTGACACTTTGGAATTTGGGAAGGGTTTCTTTGGGAATGTTGGAAAGTGTAGAGCTTAACGCCCAGTGCGGAAATCTTGCTTGCATGAATTTTGGATCATTAAATGTTAGCTTTTTTTGTCTATTGAAAAATAAAGACAAAATTTGCTATTTTCCGCTCTCATTTTTACCTTCCGTCACCTTTAGGTAAGGAAGGTATTGTCTTTGGTCAAAAAATTTAATGATGAGTTTTTAATGAATAAGCATGTTTTAGGGTCCCTATAATACGATTTTACTATTTTTACGATGATGTCTGTATGTATGCGTGTCTCTCTGTGTGTGTGAGGAAAGTTATATTATAAATTTTTCGTATTCTTCAAGGTTACATCGAGAAGAACAAGTGATTAGATTTTGGTTATAATTGGTCAACCGGAAGTACCCACATTTGAATATTTTAACAGTTAAATATGATTTATTGACATTTAACGTTATTATAATAACTTAAAGAAATATATTATTCTTTATACAATTTGATTTTATACTTCATATTCAAGAGATATAGAGTTAAAGAATTATAAAGATATTAAATTTCTTAAATCAGCTAGCTATGATAACCATGAAAACTGTTAATATATTTCAGATAATTCAAATTGCAGATGTCAGTATCAGTGAAAAGTAGATGTTGGGAAAGACACGAAAGATTCGGTAAGGAAATAACTCTAGTGTTAGAAGTTTCTAGAAAGATACAAGAGAGATGATTACATTAGTTTGAACATGTCATGAGGAGAGATGAAGAATATATTGGAAGAAGAATGAAGAGCTTAGTAATAGAAGGTTAAAGAAACAGAGGAAGACCAAAGATAAAATAGGACTGTATTGCGGAAGACTTGAGAGAAAAGGAAATGAATGAGAACGACATTCAAAACAGAAATGAGTGGAAGAAGAAAATAAAAATAGTGACCCTTAACGAAGGGGAAAAGTTAGAGAAGAAGAAGATGACAGTGTCAAGTACAATTTGCATAGTTTGTTTATGAAATAAAAATTTAGAACCCTTTTCCAAGAAAATTTATGTATGGAATTTATACATAATACACAGGATTGACGGAAGGTATTGTGCTGGCCACATCAGATTTTTTAAATATATTTACACCCGACCTATACAAGAGTAAAATGTGGATCTAAACGGGAGCACATCTTAAATATGACGTTCAATAATGGTCATGTCACAAAATTTTAGTTGAGTAATGGAGATTTCAAAAGTTTCTCCGATACAAAACGAAGCGTGTTCGACTGTCATCGTTTTCGTAGTCATGAAAAATTGAAGAATTCTGAGTTCCGATATGTTACTCACATAAACGAAAATCCGACCTGAAATTAACGAATATAACCAACAATCTGGCAGTCGAAATTTAAACGATCCGCATCTCTGCCATATTCATTTTCTTTTCATTGACACTGACATCTGTCAATTTGAATTATCTGAATATATTAGCAGTTTCTATGGTTAGCATAGCTGGCTGATTTATCGCGTTGCTTGGAAGGTCCTTGCAGTGACACGAAAACTTATGCGAACGCTGATTTAATAAACAACAATTGGATCAGATATACCACTTTAATTATAACATACATATGTACAATATTTACATCAAACAACGAATGTTTGTATGTTCAACGATATGAACTGTTAATACGAATTATCTTCAACTATCAACTATCAACTATTGTCAACTATTTTTATTGTCAAACTATTTTCAACTATTGTCTATCAACTGTCTTCTAGCTGTCGCAAACACAGAATTTAAGAGAAATTATTCCAATTGTTACCGCCCTCTATAAGAGGAAGGCACCAATCGCAGAAAAACTCCAAAAACATGGGAGGTACTAAACAAAATTTTCTGGACATGCATTCCAGTACCTGGCGAAGGATAAATACTCAACAAATGCAAATTTCCCCGACTTAATCCTAAGTCCAATACAATGGGGTGCAGATGGTCAACAGGCGACAGATTACATTTAATTGTATATAATAAAAATATAAACTAGCATACTAACCTATAAACTAATGAACTTAAATAGACATTGAGATCAAACGAAATATAATACAAAGAAATGTATTGTTACTTGCAATATGCTTTTGCGAAGCGAACAACTCTATATTTATTGAATATAGAAAATAAAATATTCTTTAAGAATTTAAGAACTTAAAATGAGGGTAGTTGCGGTTGACCAATTATAATCACAATGTAATCAGCTCTTCATATGGAAAAATAAGGTAGAGGAATACGAAAGAATTAAACATACGCAAGCACACACACACACACGTACACACACCGAAAGGTGACGGAAGGTAATTTTTTTTAAATGTTTAATGCATTAACAGGTGTATTGAAATAGTTTAAAAATCACAATTTGGTGATAGTTATGTTAAAATCAAATTAAGTAACTTATAACATCACATTTTTTGGTGACCGTAAATGAATAAACAATATGTTCTTATTGAAATGATTTAGTGACCAGAATTTAGTATTTCTTCTTTTTATTATAGTTAAAATTTTACAACTGCAAATACATGGACAAGGTCCGAAAAAATGTGCGAACACAAGAGCGAGATCGAGATTACAGATCCGAAAACGAGGCGAGAATGATATTTTTTATACAATAGTTTAAAACATGTCAGCGATACTAATTATAATGTAATTTACATTCCTAACAGTAGTGTAATATATAAATGTATTACAAAAAATCTGATGTGGCCAACACAATACTTCCCGTTTAATTTAATTTTTATTCATGTAAATACTTAAAATTAAATTTAAATACCGGGTTCGATCCCGACCGACGCCAAATGATTCGAATTTTAAATGGCACAAAAATGATCCCTGTGGTGCACTCTCCAAGCCAGCAATAAGCGCTCGTGAGCTAACACCTGGTAAACGCCCGCACGGTACAAATATGTCATCATCGTTATTGAAATCTGTGTACAAAGCAGATTGGCAGACCCAGCAATGGGTAATATGCCGTGATGATATATTTATTTAGTTATTTATATACTTACCTATATTCATTGCTGGCGTGGAGAGTGCAATACAGGGGTCAATTTTATGCCATTTCAAATTCTAAAATATTTGGCGTCGGTCGGAATCGAACCCGTTCCCAAGATTCGCATGAAGTGACGCCTGGTAAACGCCTGCACGGAACAAATATGTCATCATTATTACCGACATCTGGTACAAAGCAGATTCGCGCACCCATCAATGGGTAATATGCCGTGATAATATATGTTTTTATTATCTTACCTATATTTTTACATATTTACTTATGCCTTTATTGTTCCAGTTACTATTTTCTTTTTAAAACGTTACTAATATTATTTGAAATGATTAATTTGTTGGCAGTGACATATATCTGTCAGTTACATACATTTGAGATTTGAATTATGTAACCATGTGTATGAGTTGTGTTTAAAGCGCAGGCTTTGGGTTTAAAATTATAGATAATTTTATAAATTTATCCATAAAATATATAGAACAAGTATTAATGCAAACCTGTAGAAAATTTAATAATTCTTAATTTTTATATAACATAAATCTCGAAAAAATAACAGGTATTTTTCGAAGAAAAACTACTTTGAGCCTCCAGTAAAGTGCCATTCCCAGTTATTTGATTTATTCCAAAAT
Organism: Harpalus rufipes; assembly: GCA_951394225.1. Classification (NCBI taxonomy): domain Eukaryota; kingdom Metazoa; phylum Arthropoda; class Insecta; order Coleoptera; family Carabidae; genus Harpalus; species Harpalus rufipes. Next base: position 77,526,479 of record OX596274.1, read on the forward strand.
CTAATGGCATCTTTCCATATAAGAGTAAGGTAGAAATACAAGGTTTCAAAAGTTTCTGAACGATAGTATTTAAGTTAGAGCGCAAAGAGGATCCACAGGCACACACACACACACAGACATCATCGTCAAAATGTTAAAATTGGATTGTAAGGACCTTAAAACGTGATCATAAACCCAAAATCTCAATATGCGATTTTTAGCACGATCCCTATACCTCCCTTACCAAGGGTAACGGGAGATAAAAAATCTTTTAACAGATAAAATAAGTTTGGCTCAATAATTTTGTATGCTACTGTACATACATATGTATATGTTCCATATTGCTATAACATATTCCTAGTATAATCTTATTACCTATAACAATTTCCATGAAAACCATAATATTATTTATAAATTGAGAGTCATGAATAATATTATGTTCAAGTAATATTTATACAGTTCTAGGAATCTACATTCGGAATATAAGAACATTATGTGTGTTTAGATTTTTCCGCAATCAACAAACGTACATTTTTCTTTGTTCGTTTTACTACTTACTGAAAAACGCAGCATTTTTGACAATGCTGTAATACAGTAAGGAGTCCTCCATCATATAACAGATTGGAACAAAGACAGTTATAGTTCAATGTAGAAGGCCGTAGGTTCCAATAAAATTAATGACCATAAATATAAGATAACCTGTTAACTTTTGTCATGTAGTTCTCTTTTAATTCTTGACAACATTTGGGTTGCAACTACTTTTGTATTATGTAGTTTAACAAAATGTAGCTTAACATAAAGCACTTTCAATATAACTTTATATTTGTAACAATTTTTTTTTGCTGATGATGGACAAGTATTATTCCGAAACGACCAATTATGTGTAAAATAAAGTGACTTATATTTTTCAAATTCAAATTATTCAATTCTTTTAATCAATACAATATTGATATAAGAAGCGTCATACGTATACATAAAAATAGATGAAATAATAAATAATTATTAGTTTATTAATTACAGTTTGCAATAAAGTTAGAACTTATCACAAAAAAAGTCATGATAATAATTTTTTTGAAGAAGAAATTTTTTTAATGATATTTTAAAACAATTTTCAGATTTAATTTCTTTTAAATAATGTGGAAGTTTATTGTAAGTATGTATGGTCAAGATTGTTCCCAAAATCCTAAAATAAAGGATAGTTATATGAAAACAAGACCTTACAACTATATCAAAATTGAAAATAAGTTATTAGTTTTTAAAAGATTCTAGTGTTTAATACCCTTAACATCTACTCTATTCCAAATTACAACATACTTTCAAGCCTTCTGCTATTGCTTTTTTGAAATTTTCAAGTAAATAAATGCAGAAAATAAGGAAATCATTTAATATTTGTTTGAAAAACCACGTGCGTTTTTAAGGAAAGATATTGTGACGTGCGCCCCTGTGAGAATAGTACACGAGCCCCGCCGCTGAAAGAATGTACCAGAGCGATGACGTAATCCCGGAATTTCCCAGATGTTGAAATCCCCGCGACGCGCCGGCTAGAGGTTAACTACACCGTGACCCATTTCTTTTGTATACAGGTCATTGTCGCTTCGAAGGGTTCTAGAATGATATAATCGGTATAAATACCGGCCGAAAGAAAGCGGAGAGATAGTCTGGTATAATACAAGCAACGAGCAATGAACTTGGTGATATAAAAATACAGTTTACCAGTTGTTAACATAAATAAATGTAGTTATATAAATAAGTGTAGTGATATAAATATTGTATAGATAAATAATCGTAGTGTTTAAGCATTTAATAATACTTCTTATCCATGCATATTTCCAATTATTGACCACGAAATTTATTTTAAACTCAAGACCTGAACAGAAATGTATTTATGGTTCAGGTTTAGGAAATAATGTCGGTTCAGGGTTCAGTGTCGGTTCAAGAAAATAAAAATTATTACGGTTCATCCGTTTTGGGTTCGGGTTCGATTTCGGTTCAGAGCACAAGCATAAAAATATGGCGACATTTATTAATTTAATATTCATTTAATTTGGTAAGAATAATTAATACATTAATAATTTATAATTCAACTTTTTCAACTAGATGTATAAATAAATGATTTTTTAAGTATGAACGAGAGAAACGAATTTTACTGTTCTAATCCAGTAAAATTTGAAATCTGTATGTATATGTCGTTTTAGAACGTCTTTCGACATTGTCCGACGCCTAATCTCCATCCTTCCGATCTTAACAGTGTTCTGGGCTCAGGTTACGTTGGCTCATTGATTTAATTATGGATTTTTGCCATTCCAACTTAAATCTACCTCCTTTCCGTCTACTTGTTGGTTGCCATTCTACAACTTGTTTAGGCAGTATTGTTTCGGGCATACCTTGCACATGGCCATACCATATTAGTTTTTTTTTTCTCAATATCATCTATTATCGTACCTTCAATTCCCATCTGCAGTTTTATCTCTTCATTTCTAATATGGTATTTTCTTGATATACGCAGAGATCTCATTACGTCCATTTCTACCGCTTTTATTTTTGCTTTATATTTTCCTGTAATCCTCCACGTTTAAGCTCCATATAAGAGAGTAAATTTGAAACCTACCTTTAGAAAAAGTATAATAAAAATTCGAAAGTTACGTCTAGTTTCACCAGTTTACAACTTCTGAGTAAACTCCAATGGAGCCATCGTCAGAAATCGGCCAGCACAAGTAACCACAGACGCGTTTCGCACTATTTGGTGCTCATCAGTGGTCTCTGTCCGGTGACCGGACAGAACAGGTTACACCACACTGATGAGCACCAAATAGTGCGAACCGCGTCTGTGGTTACTTATTGTGCTGGCCGACTTCTGACGATGGCTCCATTGGAGTTGACTCAGAAGTTGTAAACTGGTGAAACTAGACGTAACTTTGTAATTTTTATTATATTGTTTGTTTCACTGAGTAATTCGCAATTTGCTATTTGCAGTTTGCACTTGTATTTTAAAAAAAGTGTTGAAAAATTCCAATTCTAGTCGAATTTAAAATCTAGTGGAATTTAAACTTACAAAATCGAGGCTGAACCGAATCTGAATTTAAAACGATTTAAATACGGTTTAAGTTTACTGGCATTAGTTCGGTTCGATTTCAGGTTTATCAAAAATTCGGGTTAATTTGTGTTTTCGGTTCAGTTTCAGGTCCCTGTAAACATATATTTATACATTTTTATAAGTGTTGAAGTAAATCAATTTGTTTGAGAATAAAATGAGCTTAACATCTACGTCATCCGGCCATTTACCTATGGGGGCTCGTTGCCGCGTGCCTGATGTCTGGTCGCGAATCTAGGGAATCCGATTCGATCCCGATCAACGCCAAATAATTCGAATTTTAAATGGCATAAAATTAACCCATGTGGTAAACGCCTGCACAATACAAATATGTCATCATCATTACCGAAATGTGTGTATAAATCAGGTTAGCACACCTAGCAATGGATAATATGCCGTGATAATTTATTTATTTGTTTCTTTATTTAAATACATACCTGCATATTTACTAATTCTAGAAATTATGTATTTTAAGTTCCTTTCCATAAAACTATTGTTCTATTTACAATTTTCCTTTTCAAACGTTACTATTATTAATTTGAAATGATTATTTTTTTGACAGTGACATTTATCTATCAGTTACATACATTTGAGCTGAACTATGTAACCGCGGAAATATGTTTATATATAATTTTTATATTACTTTATAAATTTATCCATATAATATATAGAAAAAGTATTAAAGCAAACTTGTAGAAAATGGAATAATCTTTCATTTTTATAATAACATCTTTCGAAAAAATTACATTTAAAGGTATTTTTTGAAGAAAAACAATCTTGAGCTTCAAGTAAACTGTCATTTCCGGTTATCCGATTGCCACCAAAATCTAATGGCTTCTATCCATATTAGAATAAGGTAGAAATACATGATTTCAAAAGTTTCTGTATAATAGTATTTGAGTTAGAGCGTAAAGAGGATCCACACACACACACACACACACACACACACACACACACACATACATACATATATACACACATACACACAGACATCATCGTGAAAATGTTAAAAATGGATTCTAGGGACCTTAAAACGTGGTCATTTACCAAAATCTCGATATGCGATTTTTAGCACGATCCCTATACCTCCTTACCAAGGGTAGCGGGAGGTAAAAAAATATTACTGCTTAACAAATAACAATTAAAACTTTCAAGGACTACAATTTAGATGAAATTGTTATTTAATTTTTAAATATTTAGCATAATGTACATATAAATCTGATAACTATTAATTTTATATGCCAAGCCCAAGGTATATATTATTTTCAAAACGTATTTTGCAACTCACAATATTTAGAAAATTCTCATAAATCTTGTCTTTAATTACATTTACATTGTATAGAAAGAAAATTATACGTTAGAGAAAATTACACAATGCTCCATACTATACGATTACAAATCTATTCACAAAATAAATCACATATAATTATAATTGTTATTAATAGAAATCTCTAGAAAAGTGCTTCGCTCGCCAATAAATTTCTCTGGCACAATCTTTGCTAATAAAGTTATAATTCACGTTACATAAAGCAACATATCGTTTCATCGCTACTTCAAGTCAAGTCAGAATGCCGGGTGTAATAAGAGAGATTAATTAGGCGGGCGCTAATAACACTATAATATAATGCAAAACAGTAGAAAGCAAAGCAAAATGAGCAAATTAATCAACATGCTTGCATGACACTCGCAATTCTGACCTGTGAATAACACGTACTTCAAACGAAAACATGCCGATATTTCGACAAACAGAAATATCGAACAAAATAGTACATTAAAACACAAGTATCATAAGGCAATCTGTTAACGTACGAGTCCAAGTTTGGAAAACGAGCCGCCAGGCGAGTTTTACAAAGGACGAGTGCGTCAACAGGCCTTATGATACGTGTTTTTTATACTATTTTTTTATTGAGGTAATTTTACGATTAAATTTATTTAAATTGCGACGTCAAATTATGACTAGGTATTTTTTTGTTAGTTATGTTTATGTTGGTAACGCTTCTCGCTAACAATTGAAATTTCATATTTTGTCAACTATTGATTAATTGTTGTATTGCAAGGTGTATTGTATTTATGATTCAAAGTCTGATTTTGGTTGTGAAATTAATATTATTATTTATTTCTAGTCCTAACACGTAAAGAAAGTATAAAAATCCATAATTAAAAGTAATATGTTGAAATATTATCAACAACTTACCATTTTGAGGTTACCTGTCATCTGTCAGTTATGAAAGCATGACTACCAACTCTAGAATATGAAAGGCGCCAAAAATAGTACGCTTATAGATCTTCTAAACGTCGTGTTTGCAGTACAAAACAGTACGTTTATAGAAACATAATAACACCGAAATAGAAAAACAATATTTATATACAGTTTAATTTTTTTTTAATGTCTGATCAAGATCATTTTCAAATTATATGAATTAAGATTTTAGCAAGGACAGGCAGCTAGCTTAGTGGGACCACATGCTCAGAATGTACAAAGATAGACCGGTGAGCCAAATATGGAGATGAACTTGGTAAAAAAGAGACCGATGAACACCTAAAGGCAAATGGGACAAGGTAATACTGAAGATCTTGCAGAAGAAAAACACGACGATTTAAGACGCTATATAGAAAGATGGTAAGGAATAAGAAGTAATGGGCAAAATTCCATCACGATTTAAAATATTTGAACATCCTACATCTACGGTAAAAGGGTATCTGACATAAAGAGTTTTCACATAACATCGAAATAAATAACGTGAACGTTAAAGCTTATTTTGGCGTCAATGCGCATGCGTAAGTATTTTTTTACGGTATGGAATATAGCGTTTAACCTTATATGTCTAGAAATAGCATTCATCGAAAACCCCTTTATCTTTGACGTTAAAGCAGACATAACCTAACTATTAGAGAAAGATAGCTGCCACGTTTTAGTTAGACATGAAAACATGTTTTAATGTACATAATAATCTTCACGGTGTCTTTAATTTTATCGTTTACAGTTCACGGTATCTATTTTGACGTTATATGAAAACTCTCTATGTATACAGAGTGGTCATACGAGAATGAACCAACAATTATCTCCGTTATTAAACGAGATACCGATTATCTTCAAATTCTATTACTCCCGATTCTGGACTATGTGATACCAACATTGAAAAGTACACAAAATTTAACTTTACAATAGTAGTAAACAAGTGGTATGTTGTATTATTGAAAAATAAAATGGCGAACGTTTGAAATATGAATGTATTAAATGAAAAAAATCAAGTGTGTGAGATGTTATTGTTATTTTGTTTATAGATGATGGTATTTTTTCAGATAAATTCATTTACATAGCGTAATCTGGGCAACAGAACCAATGAAACATTTTTTTTTACTCTTGATTTATTTTGTAAGATATTTCAAATGTCCGCCATTTTATATTTTGATAATATAACGTACAACATATTTACTACCATTGTAAAGCAAATTATGTGTACTTGTCAAAATATAAAAAAATATGGAGATGTAAACAGGTGGTAACTAAGTTTCGTGTAAATGTGTAAAAGTTACGTTGATTAAAAATTTTTTTTTGCTGTGTTACATCCATTAATATCATTTACATCCATCATAAGTTTTTAATTTTGATGATTTTCACTCTGTGATCTACGGTTTTAACTATTTATTTATTTATTTATAATTTTAAATGTCCGCCTGTTAATGTATGTTTTTCGTTATCCACATGTGTAAATGTTTTTTCAACCGACATTTCTAGCCCTGATGAAGACTATGGTATAGTCGAAACGTTGGCGTGAATAAATTTTATTATTGACTGCTAGTCCGAAACACAATTACTACCTGTTTCCATCTCCATTCCAAATACAGTCGAATATCGTTCTTTTTTTAATTATAAAAAAATATATTAAGTTCTACTAAGTTGGTATCACATACTCCGGAACCAAAAGTAATAGAATGCTCTTCTTATTGCCCATATTGTCTATAGTATATTTGCTTATTTGAAGATAATCGCTATCAGCCCTTAATACCGGAAATAATTGCTGGTTTAATCTTGTGTGATCATCTTTTATATAATATTTTAGGTCTAGCCATTCTGTCAAATTCAGTAGTGTCGTTCGTTTACATAAGACAATTTCGGGCGACAATCGGTCACGATGCGTTCACACATTCGGGCGCTGTGATCAGCTTACCCGGTATGGTTGGATCAGTGATCATAGCTAAACGGGTTTGCGAGCCGGGTCAGCTTTCTGTTCACTATTTCTATCTCTTTTTATTATATTGTTATCCTTTTCTTTTGAAATGTCCAAATCAGAATATTTATAAAATAATATAAATAATTCATTTTAATTTAATACTGGAATATTTAATTCATCCTCCAGTGCCGAATATAAACACAATTTGTTTTCTTATATACATTTTGATTGTCAGAGAAACGGCTTGTGACTAGGCAAAATCTACATAACCAACAAGTGAACCAGACGATTTTTACCGACACCACTGACCACATCATACCGTAACTAATCCAACCAAGTGAAGGATGTCGCTCGAAATCGCCTTTAGTTTTTATGAGGGTGCATAATATATTGTGATGTACGCCCCTGTGAGAATAGTACACGAGCCCCGCCGCTGAAAGAATGTACCAGAGCGATGACGTAATCCCGGAATTTCCTAGATGTTGAAATCCCCGCGACGCGCCGGCTAGAGGTTAACTACGACGTGACCCATTTCTTTTGTATACAGGTCATTGTCGCTTCGAAGGGTTCTAGAATGATATAATCTGTATAAATACCGGCCGAAAGAAAGCGGCGGGACAGTCTGATATATATATATAAGCAACGAGCAATGAACTTGGTGATATAAATATACAGTTTACCAGTTGTTAACATAAATAAATGTAGTTATAAAATAAGTGCAGTGATATAAATATTGTATAGATAAATAATCGTAGTGTTTAAGCATTTAATAATATTCTTAGTGTTTATAATTATTTAATCATAGTGTTAGTTGTTTTTATTATCTTTTAATATTTAATCCTTAATTATTTTATCGTTTAATAAAAGTATTCTTTTAGTTAATAATATTTGTCTGTGTTTTACACTTCACCCATATAAATAAAAACGTTACAATATTACTGTTATTTTGTTATGATAAAAATATATGTTAAGAGTAAAAGCATTCAAAATTCAAAAACAAGTTAACTGATACGTTTTTTCAGAACGGTTACATGGTAACCGCATTTTATTGAGCATTCCGCTACTTGCAGTAACGTCAAACATGTAACCGTGGTATGTAGGACGGTTAAATGTCAGGTTACTATAGCTATCCTTTTCTAGTTGACAGGTTTGAGATTTTGGCAGTTTAAGCACTTTTCAGTTAATGTAAAACTTGAATTTGTGACATTTTTGTCAACGTATTTTGTATTACAACAAATGCTTTAAATTAAATGTATCACACTACGAACAAGATAAATATCTGACAAATGTTAAATAATTAATATGACAAAAATATTTGTAGTAACCGGGTATATTTTATTCACAAGAGATTACCGAGATTACTGCGCCGTAAACCATATGAAACCCGGTTACCAGAATAAAAAACGCCTAAGATTATACACCCGAAATAATAGTTATTTGTTTAACTAGGCACTGAAATACAAGTTTTACAGAAGAGGCTGTCGTATATGTGTTTGGTGCCGTGCTGAACACGTTGACTGGTAGTATTTACTCTTACTCCTGGGTGATTAACAATTTCAGTTGTTTTTAGTCTTAGCAATGTATTTTTAAATAGTAGCCATGGTAATTAGTTAGTTAGGGTGACTAAAATTTTGAGTAAATATTATCAGTCATTATTTTTTACTGATTTTTGAATTAATATTAATTTAGTGATTATTTTTAAAACCTATTTTGAAAGTTGTCGCCATTAAATTATGTTGCTATACGTTTGTTGAACATTTGCTATGCGGTTGTTATATAATCGGCAAAAAAATGAACTTGTGTTACAGCGACAGTATTGTCAATAACGAGCAACATTGTAAAATACCTGTCATAACTTAGTCAAAACAATATGATTTTAAAAGAAAGCGTGTGAGAGAGATAAATATATGCCAACTTATTAATTCATTCGTGATATAAATGATCATTATCGGACATCTTTAAAAAAATAAACAATAGGTTAGTAAATCATAATAATGTTTAGGTGGTAATAATTATTCGAAATTTCAGTCATATGTAGATCACTTATTTTAACAAAACCGACGTTTCGATATACACTTGTCGATATTATAACTTCTAGCTATTATATGTTGCCTGGAAAACTGCAACATTGAAGGATTATTGTGTAGATGCATGATTACAGAGGTATTTTTTCATTTCTGCACTTTTAATTACAACAAATTAATGAATAAGCAGAAAGCAAGGCATGTAATAAAACTCGACAAGAAGGTAATTAGAAAATTTTATTGTTTTGATGGCCTGTGCAAAGTTAATGGATGTAATAATTGAAACATTTTTGGAATGTTTCGCAGCTATAAATAATAAGAAATATCTGGGATGAAGGTGTTTTCTTAATAATTAAATTTATGTACGTTCTTCGAAACTGATTAATTAATAATGCAATTAATATGATACGGAAATTGTATATATGTATGCAATACATGTTTTTGTATTTTCAATTAAATAATTATAGGTAATAAAAAATAATTTGTCTAAAAACTAATTTGACATTAAGCAAATACCATTCTTACAATATGGTTATTTCAACAATTTTTATAAGCCTTCTAAGTATTATTTTTTACCTTTCGCTAACAGAGGTATTGGAATCATGCTAAAAATCGTATATCCTGATTTTAGTGAATAAGCACGTTTTAAGGTCCCTAGAATCCGATAATAACATTTTTACGATGATGTCTGTGTGTGCGTGTGTGTGTGTGTGTGTGTGTGTGTGTGTGTGGACGTGTGTGTGTGTGTGTGTGTGTGTGTGTGTGTGAGGTTGTTGGAGCTACGATTTCTCAAATTCTATAATACTAAAGACCTGTGTACGAGTAACTACGGATTCCTACAGTAATGGGAATAGTTGAATAGATTCTAGTAACAATTGGACAACCGGAAGTACTAGTATTTTAACAAAAATCTTCTAAATATTATTTTTTGAAAATTTATGTTATTACAAATATTAAAAACCAAAATTCTCTATCCGACACATTTAAAAATTTTATTATACCTTCCTTCTATAGATTTAAAGATATATATATATATATATATATATATATATATATATATATATATATATATATATATATATATATAATCCATAAAATAATCTGTTGTAGTAAATCTCACAGCCTGCTCACAGCCCAAACATCTCCATGGTTACTACTTGAGAAATTAAAATGTCTGTAATTGACAGATAAATGTCAGTAATATCAGTCTCAAAAATTCAGAGATAGTACTGAAGACTTTTTCTGAGACGATATTTACTATATCTTATTGTATTATTAATTATATATTTTAAATTATAGGTAGGTATATTACATGAACCCTTCAGAAATACTGCCAGTCCCGTTAATGAATTGGAAAAACCTCGAACATTTAGAAGAAATGAAGAAAACATGCTTACAGAATGAATTTAAAATTATAGAAAATACGTAAATATAAAGAGTAGGTGCGTAATTAGAATTTTTTGTCTGTACAAGAAATATTAAATACAATACTTATATATATACCACAATGGAAAGGGCGCGAGAGGTATTGTGATGGGCACAACAGATTTGTTTTAAAAGTATTGTTCTTTAACTTAACCTCAAATTTTAAATTATCACAAAATATCCATTAGGTATTTTACAATTAATTATTGAAATCTGTGTAATATTTTGAAAATGTAACTTGATCTGAAAGAAAGAAATTCATTCCACTCTATTACTAAGTTTACGTACAGTGTTGAAACCGTTTTCAAAACGTTCTTAGTTTTGAAAACGGCATTTATACAGTGACGCAACGATTTTGAGGTATCTTAAACCAAAATTAAAATTCGTGGGTTTGACCTGAAAACTGGTTTCAAAACTACTCATGTAAACACGTAAAATTCGAATATTATTAACCTACAGATAAACCGACAGTTGAAATGGAATAATGGCAAAACGAAATATTTGGAATGAAGTGGACCTATCACATGCGCATATGCCCCAAATATTTTCAAATCAATCTGTAAGCTTGTTTTGAAAATTGTATGTAAACACTTTCACGTAATTTTGATTGAAAACAAACCATTTTCAAAACTCCATGTAAACTTAGTATATGATCAATGCTATCGTGTTCCTAATGAAACAAGTTATAAATCGCAAAATATTTAGTTTGTTGTGATATTTAGCAGTGGATGGACATATATTTTTGTGTATGGTATTGTGCAAATTAACAATTAAAGTGAAATCCAAAAATTGTGTAAATGTATTTTCTTAAACAAAGGCATGAGGTATGAAGATTTTCCATTACCCGGTAAGTACAATATCATCATATCTATGTAAAATACAGTGTGTTAAAAAAACCAAATTCGGAGCAGGCTATGAATAAAAAAAAGTATGTCAATTTAAAAATATTTAATTAAATGTCAATTTGACACGAGATATTGTCAAAAATGTTATCTAAAGAAATCAAAAGTTTTTCTTCTTGAATCTTTTTTCAGAAATGGAAACAAATTAGAAAACGGCGAATGGTAATATTCTGTATCCTTCTTTATTATCTTTTCTCTTTAAAATTACATTTTAAGATCAATTTTGACAACTTGACTTTTGAATTGAATAATTAAATTTAAATTAAATTAAATAATAGGACATATGATTCTCTGTTCATAGCCTACTCCGAGTTAGGTTTTTTATTGAACACACGGTACATTCTATAAATGAGATTGGATATAGTTTTCTTATTTATTTATAAAACATATATATATGTATCTTGTAGAATCATTATGTAGTCAAAATAAATTATTTGGGGCTATGTTACGAAAATATGAGTAGGTATTCAATTTTGACCCAATTCAACGTGTGGCCCTATGAACCCAGGCTCATAATAATTCGGCCGGATTACATTTTCAATAAACAAATGATAAAACTTAGGCAAATGGTAAGACATTTCTACATATTTCTTTGGAGTAGTTTAAAATATAGACTTTAATCTAATAAAAACCGAATATTTTATTCAAATATTCAGCCATTTTATATGGTAACTCTTTGAGAAATTAAAATGTCTGTAATTGACAGATAAATGTCACTAATGTCAGTGTCAAAAATTCAGAGATAGTACTGAAGGCTTTTTCTGGGAACGATATATAATATTTCTTATTGTATTATTAATTATATATTTAAAATTATAGGTATATTACATGAACTCTTCAGAAATACCGCTAGTCTCGGTAATGAATTTGAAAAACCTCGAACATTTAGAAGAAATGGAGAAAACTTGGTCATAGAATGAATTTAAAATTATAAAAAATACGTAAATATAAAGATTAGGTGTAATTAGATTTTTCTTGTGTGTATAAGAAATGTTAAATACAATACTTATATGTATCACAATAGAAAGGGCGAGAGGTATTGTGATGGCCACAACAGAGTTTTTAATATACCATATGATTGTTTTTATAGTATTGGTTAGCAAATTTCATGTACCTTGTAGAAAAACCTATATTACAGATTTATTTGTTTTTTAATATAAAACAAACTTCGTTTGAATTTTTTTCCATAATATTTAAGATAATCGAGTTATTAAAAAACAATAAACTAATGAATCAGCCTGTATATTTAAAGTTGAAAGAATCTGTAGAAATTTTTCACCATTTGTGTAGATTTTATACTATTATGAGTCTGGACTCGTATATAAACCAATTCTAGTGTTTATTTGAGACAGTATTTATTTATTATATCGTCAAAAAACTATATTTAACTTTTTTTCAAGAAAAGCTATTAAGAACTTCCAATAAAGGTCAGTTTATATTTTTTTATTCCAGATAGGTAAATGAATTTACCTAAGATGACAATATTAGGAAGTTGATAGCCCTGCTTTCAACAAAAGTATATTGAAAGAAAACCTATAAGTATAAAGCTCAACGATTTTTCTACGATAAATTCTAAAACCCGTTATTAAATATCAAAATTCAACTTATTTTCATTCATTTATGATTCATAACTACCCATCTAAATTCTCGTCTATCATCTCTCTGTTACAAATTGTATTCTCGTTTGAAGTACATCATTACTAAATAATTACGTATCCATAAATCATGTGCCTACCCTAGCTTCTATAAAGTGTCCTTAACTGTGGTTAACTTCCCATGAGAGGCCTGCCATGTTTGGTATTGTCCCAGGCCCGGGCCCAAATCATCTGAAGTCAGGGTTTTTACGCTCTGCAGTGTCAGTTTACGGCGAATTACAAAACAAGCCTTCATCACTCACAAACAACTTCATTGAGATGTGTTTCCACAGCCCTCTATTCGGTTGACAATGTCACAATGGGAGAAGAGAAGCAACAGAGACGCCTAGCGGTGACAGATGAAATGTGGTAGCCGCAAAGCATTGTTGAGCAGATGAATTTTGATAATGATTTTGTAGACCTCCGGGGTATAGTTGTTTTTAAACTCGATGGATCGGCATGAAACAAATGAATTTACATTGAATGTTTTTACAAATATTGGCAAAACCAATCGTTAAAACGTTATATCTTTTTAACAATAACGAAAATAGTTTAATAGGCTTATTCTATAAACGTTCATTATAAAATTATGCATTGTTATATCGTTATTATAACGATAATCGTTAAAGTGTATTCTGTAAACAATAATTTAATTCTATATACCGAAAAAAATATGCGATAATGCCATTTTTTAACGACTGGAAAAATCTTTCGTTACATAAACATTTTGTCAATAATTCAGTATTTTTATTCGTGTCAAAATATAATTGGTATTATGTTGAATAGTGATCTCAAAAACCCGTCATATTATAGTTTTTTGCAAGGTAATATCAAAATATTTTAATAAGTTTTTATTTCTAGCGCCTAGCGCAAGCTTCGCAATTTGTTTACATATGGTAGTAGTAGTTCTAGCAAGCCCTAACAAGAAGAAGAAAGAGTCTGACAACTGACTGGTTGACAGCTGACTCCCACTATAGAACTAATCTAATCTAGAAGTTTTGTGAGTGATATTCATTTTAGAAAATAAAATTCATAACTTCCCAAGGTTATTGTTTTTTTTAAATGTGTTACAAAATACGGATGCGAAGATAACGATTATTGTTAAGTAGATGTAACGATTTTCATAATAACGATTTCGTTATGATAACGATTCTTTAAGCGAATATTTTACATAATAGGCCTATAAATCTGTTTTAAAATTCATAAAGAAGTTTTAGGTTTTCCAAAAAATATTTCGTTACAAAATGCAGTCTGTCTTTATTTTAATATAGTTATAAACAAATAAAAATAAAATCATAATTTTTAGGTTTTTATAGTTATACGAACCCAATCTCACATTAATTGCACCAAAGAAATGTGTGCCACAATTTTATTCTTTTTCCCATAAAAATCGTGCTTTCTTTTGTTTTTGTGTGAGATTTCTCCACCGTCTAGATAAAAAATTACCAGTTTGGATTGTTTTATGATGGTTCATTTTACCTTGTTTAGTGCAAGTTGCTGTTTGCTGTTGGCGGATGATCATAATTTCAGACTCTTCAAACAAGTTTATAAACAATAGAAGTGGTTTATTTCTGTGGTTTAACGATAATGAGCTTTTCTCCAATAAAACTAAAACAAATTATATTAGGTTCCATAATTTTCAAAACAACAGAAATTTAGACATTAATGTTGTTATTGGCAATAGATTATGTAGAACCAATAAGTGTAATTTTTTAGGGCTTTCTATTTATTTATTTATTTATTGAACAATCCAACAGAACTATGTTCCAATTACAGGATAATTATGCAATAGTTTAAATACATAAAAGCCCTGCAAAAAGTACACAATACCAAATAATACAAGTAACTATGAAGAAAAAAATTGTAACAGCTATAATGAAATATAATTATTAAAAGTTAAATGTCTGTAGATCTAAAGTAATTGATCAACTCTCGTCTGAATACATTGAATGAATCAGCGAATACATCTATCTTACAAGGGATTTCATTAAAAATATTGCACATTTGCCAGATTGAAGATTTCATTTCATAATTTGTCCTAACTTTATTACAATGAACAGTTGACTATTGAAGAACAAATTAAATGGAACTCTCACTGTGAGGGTATTACCAAAACTTTCGCGTCGATCTACTACCAAATATGGTAATATGGTACTTGAGAAGTATTCTCACAACCTTACAACTCGTGATGCTGCATCATACGCAGATAGGTTTTCGGATTAGGTATGGAATTTGTTTTTGGGGTCTGTCTTCTCCCGCTCCAAAAAAGATAATACGCTATATAGCCAATGTCCCACAAATACACTCATGTAGGCCACTTTAAAAAAAAAAAATTACTTCCACTGATCAATGATCTGCATCTATATTTATGATATATGTATATATTTCGTAATACCTCTTGAAATTAAACAATGTGATAACTTGAAAACAGTTAAAAGTAAATTGCATTTGTTTTTACAGAAACATAATTCTTATTCATTACAGTAATATTGTAATTATTAAATTGTATTCTTTATTATCTTTTAACATTTTTATTGACATGTTCTATATTATGCATTGTACAATCTTTTTGATAATAATACTTATTTATGTATCAAAGCTCTGAAGTTGTATTTTTTGTTACGAATATGGAAATTATTTGCCGAGGTCATAAGGCCGAGGAAAATAAACCATATGAGTGATAAAAACGAACTTCAGTACCGAGGTGCATATTAAATTACAAACTACTGATTAGATTTTGGTTATAATCGGTGAACCGGAAGTAGCCTCATTTGAAGATTTAACAGTTAAATATGATTTATTGACATTTAACGTTATAACTTAAAGAATATATGATTCTCTATATGATTTGATTGCATTTTATACTTCATATTCAATAGATATACACTTAAAGAATTATAAAGAAATTAAATTTTATAAATCAGCCAGCTATGCTAACCATGAAAATTGTTAATATATTCAGATTGGCAGATGTCAGTATCAATAAAAAGTAAATTAATGTGGCAGAAATTAGGATGTTGAAGTTGGGGAAGACACGGAAAGATAGGTAAGGAAATAACTCTAGTGTTACAAGTTTCTAGAAAGATACAAGCGAGATGATTACATTGGTTTGAAAATGTCATGAGGAGAAATGCAGAGTATATTGGATGAAGAATGAATAGCTTAGTAATAGGAGGTTAAAGAAACAGAGGAAGACCAAAAATAAGATGGAAGGACAGTATTGCGGAAGACTTGAGAGAAAAGGAACTGAAAGAGAACGACACGTAAAACAGAAATGAGTGGAAGAAGAAAATAAAAAATAGAGACCCCTAACGAATGGGAAAAGCTAAAGAAGAAGAAGAAGAAGATGTTAGTGTCAAGTGAAATTTGCATAGTTTGTTTATGAAATAATTTTACTGGAAATTTAGAATCTATTGTAAGAAAATTTATGTATGGAATTTATACATATTACACAGGATTGACGGAAGGTATTGTGGTGGCCACAACAGATTTTTTCTATAAATAATTTGTACCTATTTAATAAATTTAAATTCTGAAAATAATTTTTCTGCACACATTTCTTTGATCCAATTCATGTGCGACTGGCCTCGTATGTATGTGTGGTATTTTGTATACATACCCAAAGACGGGTAACAATTTAAAATGTTAATTACCAGCATGTAAAAGAGGAAAGTTTTTACAAGACCTTCCATAAAAATACCATTCTACTACTGGTTACAAAATAGTAAATTATGAAAACGCAAATTTCGTCCAATTTACTTCATTTCATAACACCAGTCTCACATTAACCTCACTTGTAATTTTCATCATTAATCTAATCACTCTATTATTCCTTAATAATCTACCACCAAAATTACCATAAATCTCTCATAACAAATTCACAAACATATCTCCATAGAAAAGCTATTACTCCATATACATTTCTTTCTCATATTGACTTGTCATTCCCCAACAAATGCCCATAATTAAAACCCTGGGGTTGGAAAATATCAGGGGGTGTTTATGTACATTAACTAAAGCGAACTTTACTATATTGTACAAGGGTAGGGTAGATACAGAAACCCTGAACAGTTGCGGAAAGAAATACAGGGATAGAAATGAAGAATATTTGGTTGGTTGATTGTACTATCAATTTCCGTTATCTGATTCAGTTGGTGAACAAATGACTGTAACATTTATATGTCGATTGTGTTTGTAATGTTATTATTTTTGTGGTTGAAGTGAAGAATTTTAATTTTGGAAATTATAGAGGTCGGTGTTTGTAAAATTATATAGTAATATAGTAGAAAGTTAATTTAAAGAGGGTATTTTGTTTGTAGGTAAATATAATTGAAGTTAATAATTTATTTTGCGTATAAGTTTTAAAACATTACACATGGAATTTTATAGACTCTAAGGCCCGGTTGTTCCAAGTTCAGATAAAGTAGGAGTTTACTATCTGTTAGATAAATTTATTCTACCGTAGAGAATAAGATTTTTGGGTTGTTCCATGATGTTTTATTCTCCCGATAGCTAACTGACAGATTAAAATTGTGTTAGGGTAGAGTAATTTTTGTTACTTTTTCGGTTGTCTATGTTTTGGTGCAGTTGTAGTTTAAACCACAGTTTGAACGTTTGGAAAAAAAGATAAATACGACTTGCAAAAATGAGTGGTGAAAATTATAGATAAAGAGAAAAACCAGTTTATTTTACTTAAATTACTCGACAAATATAAAAAAAATGAGTCCATGAAGACAGTAAGACAGATCCCGTCTCTTGGAAAGAAATAAAGACATAATCTAGAATCAATTAGAAATTATTTTAATTTTAGTTGTGGCCAGTATCCACGATATACACCCTGTTGCATAAAATTGTAAAGCTATCAACAACTGGCATATCGAAGATACAGCGTGATTCGCGAGTCAGAGAAACAAATGTAGACAAATAAGTGTTTAATTCTCAAATTATGCTTTTTTTAAACTTACCTAACAGATAAGAACAATATTTGTCTTCAATTTTATCTAATAAATAAAAAAACTGTATTCTTCGGCATTCGAAACCTCAAAAAATTCTGAATCATCCCATTTTTCAAAATTATTACATCTTTCTTGTACTGTATACTGTTTTCGAAAATTAATATTATCAAAAATGAAATCCAATATTTCATCATCACTGTTCTACTGATTTATTATAATAATTATTAATATTAACAAACAGCTTACATCATCAAAACAACACAAATATTCCATACCATATGTTTTGTTTCTTTTCACTTCGTGTTTCCATTCGTTTGCACTCGGTACGATTTTCTTTGGATAAAACTCTTAACTGGTAGTTTGACTGACTGTTAGTTATCTTGCCGTTAACGAAAATTTATCTTACTGGTAACTTTTAACTTTTAACCACAACTGGAACAACGCAAACTGAAGTTATCAATAGAATAAATTTTAACCGAATGTTTAACTATAGATGGAACAATTGGCCCTAAATGAATAAAGATTATTTGTTACCTATTCTATTTCTTCTTTCTTATTTTAATATGACAATAAACTTTACAAACTAATATAAAGTTTGTTTCAACCAGCTTGAGAAATCAAGTGTTGCTCAATAAGCCTTAGAGAGAGACACTTAATGAAAACAAATTTCCAGACACTGAAATCATTGCCAAGCCTGTGCCTTCTTACATCACACAAATTTATCATTGAGAGTGAAAAACTATCTCTATGAAAATAATGATTTCGACATTAACGGAGCATTGCTTCCTGTATTAAATAACTTGTATATTCAAATTGTTCTAACAAACAGCATCATCAATTATCCTAAATTTATATTATTGAATTTATCTACACTCTTAACTAAAATTTTGATTTCTTCCATTTTCATATCTTTCTATGCATCTTATATTCTCTATTTATTATAAATATTTATTATTTTGCGAGTATTATTTAAAAGTTTGAAATTTTAATGCTTAGAAGATGATCCGCGTAGTGGACATTCAAAAAATGTAACGATAAAAGAATCCCTCAACAGATTGCATGATTATAGCTTTGATCCAATTTTGGACAAGTTTGCAACATGCATCTGATTTTTTTAATGTGCATGCGTGTACATAGTTACTGACAAGTTTGAATCACCTAATTGTTGGAACGCTGAATAAGACGGTGACGGTACCAAAGCGAG
Source organism: Harpalus rufipes (assembly GCA_951394225.1). Classification (NCBI taxonomy): domain Eukaryota; kingdom Metazoa; phylum Arthropoda; class Insecta; order Coleoptera; family Carabidae; genus Harpalus; species Harpalus rufipes. Next base: position 77,545,868 of record OX596274.1, read on the forward strand.
CATTTGTTGCCTCAAACTAGCTAATCTGAAAAGTAAATAAATTATTTAACAACAAATAACAAATGACTTCGTCGGTCATTTTTCTAAAAATAAAATAATATAATGTTATAAAAAAAATATTACATATAACATGAAATAAGGAAGGTATTGTTTTTGGTCAAAAAAATCGGTGGTGAGTTTTTAGTGAATAAGCACGTTTTAGAGTCTCTGGAATACATTTTTACCATTTTTACGATGATATCTGCATGTGTGTGTGGGTGTGTGTGTGTGTGTGCGTGTGTGTGCGTGTGTGTGTATGTGTATGTGTGTGTGTGTGCGTGTGTGTATGTGTGTGTATGTGTGTGTATGTGTGTGGGTGTGTGACGATTTTTTCATAGACTATAACTCCTACACTACAATTCTAAAAATCTGATGTGGCCAGCACATAACCTCTCGCCGTATATTTTACCTGGCTGTATGCATAAAGCAAAGAATATTTTTATAAATACAAATAATATATTCATATAAATCTATGACGTATAAACTTCTTTATTATTCAATAATAGCATGTCTCAACATGAAGATATTTTACCATAAATTATGTTACAATAAATTACAAAGTAGAGTTTACCATATATAAATATTAGGCTGGTAACTGCAATTTTCAATTCGAACAACGTTGTTTACTTTCTCTTCATATTCTTCTAGTAAAAACATTAATTTTGGGCGGTCTAAAATGTATATATGGATTGTGCATCTATTCTTACATATCTTCTTTTACATTTTATTTTTTCATACATGTTATATCTAAATAACACTAATTCCCTTTAATAAAGTGACGGATAGATTGCACTCCGATTATTCTTATATCGATGTGTAATTTTGTCAATATTTACAACTTACTTGAGAAGAATTTGATAGCTTTTTCGCAATTCAAAGTTACTCTAGTCTATAGTACTAGTGTACATTGTCCCATAATGTTTGAAACAAATTTAAGTCCTTCAACCTAGACTTGTCATCTCCATAATAGTCACAGATCAAGAACTAAGGGATTCTCCAAGTACATTTTTCTTTCATTACTCATTATTTCTGACACTGACATTTATCTGTCAGTTACAAATAATTTAAATTATCAACTATTTTTCATGGCATTCTTTCGGCTGTCAAATTTATTACAACAGATTATTTTATATATTATACTTCTTTTATCTCTAAATCTATGGAATATATGATAAAATATTTAAATGTATCAGATAGAGAATTTAATTTTCTTTAATATTACCACGAAAAATTTTCAAAAAATAATATTTAGAAGATTTTTTTTCAAGAATCTTCTACTTCCGGTTGTCCAATTATTACCAAAACCTTTTCAGATCTTCCCATGAATGTCCGATTGGGAAATACGTTGTTAAACAATTTTTAAGTCTTATAGTTTTTGAGTAACCGTCCTTCCAACATCCCACACACACACATCCACACACACACACACACACACACACACACACACACACACACACACAGACATCATCGTAAAAATGTTAAAATCGGATTGTAGGGACCTTAAAACGTGCTTATTCAATAAAATCTGGATATGCGATTTTTAGCATGAATGCAATACCTCTCTTAGCGAGAGGTAAAAAGGACATTAGTTTTAAGTTCTTAACAGTTTTTCTTGAAAAAACGCAGTTAAATATCATTTTTTTGGCATTTTATGTTATAAATATAAAGAATATTTTATTCTCTATACAGTTTGATAAAAAAAATTGTTCATATTCAACAGATATAAAGTTAAAAAATTATAATGATGCTATATCCTTGGAAACTGCAAATATATTTAGATAATTCAAATTGATAGATGTCAGTGTCAATGAAAAGAAAATGAATGTGGCAGAGATTAGGGTGTTGAGGTAGATGTTGGAGAAGACACGGAAAGATAGTATAAGGAATGAGAGAGTAAGGGAAATGGCTCGAATGATAGAAGTTTCTAGAAAGATACAAGGGAGTCCATTACATTGATTTGAACATGTCATTGGTAGAAGAATTAACAGCTTAGTAATAGAAGGTAGAAGAAACAGAGGAAGACCAAAGAAAAGATGCAAAGACTGTATTGTGGAAGACTTGAGAGAAAAGAAACTGAATGAGGACGACATGCAAAATAGAAATGAGTGAAGAAGAAAATAAAGAATAGCGACCCCAACGAATGGGAAAAGCTAAAGAAGATATCAGTGTCAAGTACAATTTACATAGTTTGTTTATGAAATAATTTTAATAGAAATATATAATTTTTTGCAAGAAAACTTATTTATGGAATTTATACATAATACACAGGATTGACGGAAGGTAATGTGCTGGCCACATCAGATTTTTGAATTTGAGATAATCAAAGAAACAACTTTCTATCTTCCTTACTTTTATAGATTTCTGTAACTTCATTTACCTTGGATCATATTTAAATGTTATAAAATTATTTACTGGATGTTAAAAAATAGAAACATAAACATTATTGAACAATTATATAATAATTAGACAGTTTTATAGAATTTTTTTTTGTAGAAACGCTCAAACTTTACAATGTAATAATTTGTGATTCAGATATTTTTTGCGAAAAACAGTTTTACCGAACTGTTTAGCATCCTTGAAAGTAAATGTCACTATGTTTGTAGCTTATATTTATAATATTAAGACTATAGTTGTTTTTACTAAGAGCTCTTCAATTTTAGAAACGCCCATTAATTCATGTACATTACAACCAAATTTCTGGACAACAACAATAGATTCCTAGTTCTCAATTCTGTTTGTAACACACCATTAAATTCCGTCCTACATATAGTCCACTGGACTAACTCATCCTTTAAAACTATCACTTACACCAATTGCCTTGATATGATCGCATTGGCCGGCTCGAAGAGAATTTATTAACATAACCAAGCTTCATCATCGTTGATGTATTTCTGCGATACGAGGCGATATTTCCATCAATAATGCATACATACACGTCGGCTAATGTCCATTGTTTGTTATTGTTACGTCAATTTACCTGAAATAATCATTCGCGGCGTTATCACAGAATATATCTCTGTAATGGCAGGTTTAGAAGAATAAATTCGAGATATAATTGCGCTTTTCGTTAAAGCTTTCGGCAATTGTTTCGCTTTTGTTGGTCTTTTGTTTGTTGGTGATGTTTTATTTACAGTTTAGAAATTTTAGGTTATGTTGTAGAGTGAATGGATGGTTTAATTTAGCTGATGACGGCTGATAAATGTTATGGAAACTGGTAATTTAAATAATTGGTTGGGATCTGATAATAAATGAAAGAAAATGCTTTGTTATTAGTGTAATTTGTTGTACAATATTATTATGGTTTTAATCCATTTGTATTTTTTTGTGTCTGGTCGCAAATCTGGGGAACCGGGTTCGATCCCGACCGACGCTAAATCTTTTTAATTTTAAATGGCACCAAATTGACCCCTGTAGTGCACTCTCCATGCCAGCAATGAGTGCCCGTGAGGTGACGTCTGGTAAACGTCCTCACGAAACAAGTACGTTATCACCATTACTGAATTCTGTGTAAAGCAAATGGCACTCCCAGCAATGGGTAATATGCCGTGCTGATATTTTTTTTTATTATTATATAAAAAAAAATCTGATGTGGACACCACACGACTTCCTTGTACGATTATTAAACTATACATATTTTTTTAATAAATAAATTACAAAATATTAATTTTAACTTCAAAACAGTAAGATATATAGCGACCATAAAGGTAGTTTTTAAAGAGAGTTTTGATTGCAACAAAGAAATATTTGATTACAATAATGAATATGACTAATTTCACAATAAAAATATAATATTTGTTATTGTACGAATCATAAAATTGCACGTATTTACATGGGCGTACGCAGGAATTTCTTCAGGGGGGGGCAAGAAGAAATTATGTTTAAAATGCTTTTGTTAAAGGTAAAGGTTTACTTAAAGTAAATACCAAAGATAATCATTTTATTTAAAAAAGAACAAATAAAAATTAATAATATATTTAGTGAATTTAAACTTTCTAAAATATTAACCGTAGTGGATTTTCAGAAAATCTTTGTGTCACTTCTACCTCTATACGTATAAAAGTATATGTTCTTGGTTATTATAAAATGTACTGTAATTTTTTTAAAGATGTCCGATCAACAAATTTGATGAATTAGGATTTTAGCTCCGCCTATTCCGATAAATACAGTTCACTTAGTTTTTATGTGGGTCCATAAGATACTACTGTTATTTTATTATTATAACAACATATGTTAATGCAAAAGCATTCAAAATTCAAAACGGAAACGGAATAATACATGTGAAACCAAAAATGTGAAAAATATGACACTCTGGTAGTGTCAGTGACACTGATAGAAAATAAAGTTATTCGTACGGCTTTGAATCAAGGTAATATATCTGAATTAATAAATAAACTTGCGTTACAGAGAAAGTAATGTCAACAACGAGCATCGTTTTAAAATGGAATGCCCTAACTTAGTCGAAACAACATTAATTTTTGAAAGACAAGCGTATTGTATCCATCCTTATCGCACACGCTTCGTGTTATGTAAATGAAAGAAATAAATGTATGCCAATTTATTAATTCGGTCATGATACAGATGACCTTGATCGGGCATCTTTAAAAAAATGCTGTATGTTATTATACCTGTACAATACACATGTATTATACATTTCATATTGTATAAAACGTATTATTCCTTTTGAGCAGTTTAAAAATATTTAGCATTGATCATATTATATCATTTCATACACGTATATTATATTTTTATACAGTATTTTACGTATGTATGATACATGTGCAATATAAAATGTATAATACTTTTATTTTATATACATATATACAGTAAATTTTCCATTTTACTTTTTATATGGAAACTTTAGGGGGGGGGGGGGGGGCAAATGCCCCACCTTGCCCCACCCTGCGTACGCCCATGCGTATTTAACGTAATTTGACATGAACATTTTATTTTTTTGTCCTAATCCATAGCAAGCTTTATTACAAAAAAAAATAATTTAAATTTACATATCTCGCTTATACAAAGGGCTAATTTAATAATACTTGATGTGCTAGACGCAGAAATTAATTCTCTAAAACTTTTATTTGAAGCATTTATTTCTAAAATCAAAATAAAATCATTTTATTCAAGAAAAACTGTTAACAACTTCAAGTAATGTACCACTTCCGGTTAGCCTATTTTAACCAAAATCTATTATGTTATTTCGATTGACATAAAAGTCTTTTATACCAAATTTGAAAAGTTTTGGATTATATTTTAAAACAGTTTTTCATTAAAATCTATTATAGGCTTCAAGTAAAGTGCCACTTCTGGAAATTGTGTAATAACCAGAAAGGGAGGTGCACAACTAGATGTTATAGGAGTCCTAAATACAAAATTTCAATTTTCTACGGCTTACCGTTTTTGAGTTATGCGAGATACGTACGTACGGACGTACGTACGTACGTACGTACAGACGTCACGACGAAATTAGTCAAAATGGATTCAGGGATCATCAAAATGGATATTTCCGCTGAAATCTGAAAACCGAAATTTTTCGCGATTACAATACTTCCTTTACTTACGTACAAGGAAGTAAAAACCGTTTCAATAATAAATAATATAATAAAATTAGGAGTGGAAGATCAATAAGTGTTATCTACAAACGACGAAAATTTAGAATTGGTACATGAACTGTCCCAAGTTTTCTGAAAATTGATCCAGCTTCTCTATCAGTTACCTTATAGCACGAAAGTGATCATCTCTTCCCTAGAAATTCTTCACCCTAATTTTTTTCTTGATAAGTAGCAATGATTTCTAAGGTTTATTACAATGTTACAATTAACTCGAAATGTCACATTTGTTTCAATAATAGCATATTTCGTTTTAAGATGATTATAAAATTAACGTGTTATACTACATTTGAATGGAAAATTTAGAGAGTCGCTATTAACTTGTTTTTTATATAAATGTTTGAAATTTGCTAGAAATATTTTTTAACCGTTTGTCTGTAAGAGATAAAAAATTAAAATCGGTACCCCAATGTACTTCGGAATTATGGAGCTTCAAACGGTTTTTTAATAGCCACTTGGTATATATTGTCAAACACCATTTTACCATAAGGTGTAGGTTGTATAAATATTTTAAATCATGTAAGAATTTCGTTAATTGGTTCTTATACCTTGCCATGTCCATAGCATCTTGAATCGGCGTGTTTTACTTTCCCAAGATCTTCAGTATTATGTTATACCTGTTATCATTGTTCTATCACGTACGTCATCTATTTGTCTCACCGGTCTATTTCGTTCATTCTGATTTTGATCATGTGACCCCATCAGGCTAGCTGTCTCTCCTCGATGAAGTCCAATACAGTTTTTTTTGTAGAAATATTTTTAATCGTATACGAATTTCGCCTATTACTTCTTATTCCTTGTCATCTTCCTAGCGTCTTGAATCATCGTGTTTTTCTTCTCCAAAAGATCTTCAGTATTACCTCATCCCAGTTGTCTTTAAGTCTTCCCTGGTCTCTCTACCACGTTTGTTATCCATCTTTAGGGTGATCATCTGTCCTGATTTAGCCGGGACAGTCCGGATTTCATAGATTGTCCCGGCGACCCAGTAGGGACATGTGAAATATGAATATGTAATATTAAAATTATATTTGGAAAATATAATTTAAAAATATAAATACTTAAGCTCTCACGGCCGGGGTCTATTATATTTAAAAATGATAAAATTATTTCTGAAAATAAATGTTTTTTTTTTAATTTTCAAAACAATCAAACTTTTCTAAAACAATTTTATTTACTCATTCGGGTTGCTTTATGTTTGTCGTCGACGTCTGCATCAATAAAGAGGTTATTTTCACACATGTCAAAATATCGTGGTCGTGGTCCTCGGAAAAAAGTCGAATGAACGTTACCACCGTCGCTAAATTATTGTACAGAATGCTATAATACAATAAAAGGCGACAAAGATATATGTATGAATTGTGAAAATAAAACTTTTTATATTACCGTATTTGGTAATGATAATATTTTTGTATTTGCCGTTTTTTACCTCCCGCTTCCGGTTTAAGCTTTGAAAAATATGGTCACCTTATTAATGTTTGTTTCACCGGTCTATTTTCGTTCATTCTAATCATGCGGTCTCATCAAGCTAGCTGTTTCTATTCGATGAAGTCTAATACAGATTTTTAGATAAACTAGTCAAATTTACGAAATAAATCAAAATGTGATATTTTATTTTTAAACAAATACACCTTTATCTACATTAACCGACTTCATGTGTCTAAGAGTGGTTTTAGTTTTCGAAATTTCAATGTTGAATACTTTAAGCTGAACATTTTGTATGTCGTCATTATTGAAATCTGCGTCTTTTCTTTACACACTACGGCCACGGTACGGTATATAAGTACATTAATTAAGTATGTAGCAAAATTGTATATTTTCCCAACCCTATATTTAATTATTATAACAGATATTTATACACCAAAAATATTTCAAAATTATTAATTACTTCATACAATTAATTCTTCCCCGCCTATGAATTTTAACCCGTGGATTCTTCCTATGTATTAACACATCTTGTGTGAGGTCCTATAATTACAGCCCATGGCCGTCCGTCACAGGGGGCTTGTGTAACCCATCTGTCCTCTTTCTCTCTCTATCTAACCCATCCATCTTGCTATGGTTGTCTCCTTGTCAGGCAGTTACATGACTGACGATTCTGTTAACCATAGACGGCGGAAGGGGGGAGGAAAAGTACCCTGTAGAGATGTGGATATTATTATACTGAGTGAGTTATGAGGGTTAGATAAATTAATTTTTATACAGGGGTTGAATAAATTGATATATTTCCGGTGGTAGGATTGGTGATACTGTTTTTGAAAAGAAATGAAAAATTATTTTCACCCCCCACGATTTTAGGTGAAGGAGGTATATAATGATCATGTTAGTAATCGCATATCGACGTTTATAGTCAATAAGGACGTTTTAAGGTTTCTAGAATCCTATATACGAACTGGTATGGATAAGTTTTTAGCGTAACACAGAAAGAAGTATTAATACACATTTTCCATCGATATTCCAACATCTTTAATGCACACGGAGAAACTTTTAACTATGAAATTTGTTTCCTAAAGAAGAAATTCGAAAAGTTGCCCGCAAATTAACGGCGCCGTTATGACTCGAGAGGTTTTATGGAAATTTTTTGACATGCACCAATATACCTACTCGTATTACCTATAGGCGATGGGAAATAAGATCGCAGCGCCAACGTGGAACTAACGTTAACGGGATAATTTGACATTTACTAATTGTATTTATGCATTAAGTGTATAATATTAAGAGATATTACATACGTAAACGTAAATATTATAAACATAATAGATAACACTTGTGTTTATACAATCAAGAAAATATCACGTGTGTAATTTATCCCGTCAACTTAGTTCCGAAAATACCACCAGATGTCATATTGCTTATTTCCCATCGCCTATACCTTCAAGCATGGAGTCGGCCCCTTGTGCGTATGCGCCAACTGCGCCCGGATATTTTCCACTTATAGGAGAGATAGGGCTTCAGCGGTATATACTTTAATAGGTATATCTATGCACCTATATAGCTTCTCATCTATTATAACATTTGTAAAGAAAATCTGATGTGGCCAGCACACCTTCCGTCAATCCTGTGTATTATGTATAAATTCCATACATAAATTTTCTTGCAAAAGATTCTCAATTTCCAGTAAAATTATTTCATAAACAAACTATGTATTAATATTGTACTTGACACTGACATCTTCTTCTTCTCTAGCTTTTCCCATTTGTTAGGGGTCTCTATTTTTTATTCTCTTCTTCCACTCATTTTTGTTTTCCGTGTCGTTCTCATTCAGTACCTTTTCTCTCAAGTCTTCCGCTATACAGTCCTACCATCTTATCCTTGGTCTTCCTCTGTTTCTTTAACCTTCTATTACTAAGCTATTCATTCTTCTACCAATATATTCTTCATCTCTCCTCATGACATGTTCAAATTAATGTAATCGTCTCTCTTATATCTTTCTAGAAACTTGTAACACTAGAGTTATTTCCTTACCGTATATTTCTGTGTCTTCCCCAACATCTACTTCAACATCATCATCTCTGCCACATTCATTTACTTTTCATTGATATTGACATCTGTCAATTTGAATTATCTGAATATATTAGCAGTTTCCATGATTTATGAAATTTAATATCTTTATAATTCTTTAACTCTATATCTATTGATTATAAAGTATAAAATGCAATGAAATCGTATAGATAATATTGTATTCTTTAAGTTATAATAACGTTAAATGTCAATAAATCATATTTAACTGTTAAAATCTTCAAATGAGGGTACTTCCGGTTGACCAATTATAACCAAAATCTAATCACTTGTTCTTCTGGATGTAAACTTGAGGAATACAAAAAAAAAATATTTGGAATTGTGGTATTGAAGTTATGCGATCCGAAACTTTCGTCACACACATACAGACACACATACAGACACACATACATACATACATACATACATGCATACATACATACATACATACATACATACATACATACATACATACATACATACATACATACATACATACAGACATCATCGTAAAAATGGTAAAATCGTATTATAGGGACCCTAAAACATGCTTATTCACTAAAAACTAATCATTGAATTTTTTGACCAAAGACAATAGTTTCCTTACCTAAAGGTGACGGAAGGTAAAAAAAGGTTAGGATTACAAAAACTTTGATATTTGGCGTCGGTTACAATAATTCTTGTATATAAAAATGGTTTATTTTTGTGTACTTTATTCAGAAATCTTAATAGTTTAGTTTACTATATAAATTTAGTTTGGTTAGAATTCATAATTATCTTAATTATAAGTACATATAGTTTATTTATTTTTCCATTTAATTTAAGTTAAATTTAATTCCTACATGTAATTTGTGTACTTCTTGTTCACTTTCGAAAAAATATTTCTCCAAGAGCCCAGAGATTTAGAGAAAAATTACTAGTTTTGAGGAAACTTTTTATTGTCTCGCATGAACACATGATACGTTGATGCAAAAGTTTCTCCAAAACTTCTTCTTATTCGGGAAACAAATTTCAAAAAAATTACTAAAAGTTTCTCCGAATGCACTAGGCATAATCCATCCAAAAAATAATTGGTGTCTCGATTTGCAAAATAAACTTTTTCGGAGTAAGTTCACCCTTCGCAAACCAATGTTTTGATTGTTCCTTCATTCCAGCGGTATAGTGGTGGATCCAAGTATCGTTAAAAGTTAAAAATCAATACAAAAAAATCAGTTTGTTTCACTTAAATCGCTCCAATAGGGCCTTGGAAATGTCCATTCGACTCGACTGCATTTTTTAGTTCAAAGTAAGCAACTTTCTCATCCTCAATTCTTCATGTAATATATGATAAACGCGTTCCTTCGATATATCCACAGCCTCTGATGTCTCTCCAACTTTGTTTCGAATGTCAACCAGTATTATTTGGTGAACTTTTCCGACACTATCTGTAGTGGTCGCAGTTATCATTAACCAGGCTGGTACGACCACGTTTAAATTCAGCTGCCTATCTTTTCACCACGGTGTGAAATGATGGAGCAGTCTCCGTAAACAGCATCCAACTCGGATTTAATTCGCGCACACGTATTGCCTTTTAAATGCAAGAATTTAAACCACGGCACGATTTTTGATTTTTCCATTTTTATAAAAACACTGAATTCGACTGACACAAATTACTTTCAAACAATAATTAAGCGTCCAAAATGGCTGAAATTTTTAGAGGTATATTTTGAAATGATAAACAATTGTTAGTACTAGAATATAATTTTGATGATTAACGAAATCTACGTGTTGAGGCTAAAAACAGACAGACAAAATATTGGCGACCATCATTCTCAGCTCAAGAGAGTTTTCTTATTATTATGTACATACATTGTAACAGTAGATAGAGTGTTATAAAATTAAGTGTCAATTTTATTCAATTAAAACTTATTGTATTATAATAGGAACTTTTCGAGTTATAACATTGTAATAAATTTGCTCTAAGTTTTGGCCAATTATATCGAGATTTCTTCTAATAATTGTATCTTATTTAAGTAAGATTTAGAGATCATTGCAACTTATTATCAAGATAAAATTAGCATGGCAAAAAATTGTGGAAGAATTTCTAGAGAAGGGATTACCACTTTCTAGCATACATCGTGATATTAGGCGACTGACAGAAACTTGATCAATTTTAAGAAAACCTGGAAGTGGAAGGTCAGTAACTGCTACAAATGACAAAATTCAGAAATGGTACATGAATTGTTCCAGGTTTTCTAAAAATTGATCCAGTTGCTATCAGTCGCCTAATAGCATGATTTATGCTAGAAAATGGGGTAGTTTCGTCTTTTTTGATTTTATTAGAAGCAAGTATTTTTAAATTTAAATTTTCCATATTTTTTTTATTTTGCACAATTTTTGTTTTTAAATGAGAAAAAAAATACTGAAAGTACCGGACACATCTATTCCCGCCACTGTGACGTTATCCTTGCCGCTTCCGTTGCAACTTCCGATGTGCTGCTCGGAGTATGTCAAAGATATTTTGTGACGTAAGTATGTCTTGCGGGTTTATGGGAACTTGTTTGTAAGGTTATATTTCTGTCAAGTTAGCACGTATTTTTACTTATTTTTGTTTGAGCAAGTTTGTAACGACATTTTGTATTACAGTTGATAAATAGAAACAACTGTCACTTTGACATGTCACATTCCATGGCTGTAAAACAACGACACTAGCGACATTTGCGGCTTTAAGTATGTAAGCGTAACGCGTAATGTCATATATTTTAAATAACTTTTTTGAAATATTTACATAATAAATGGCGAATTTTATTGCAATATATATCTTATTATGAGTCATATATTGTAAACAAATAAGAATTTCATTAAATTTTAACATATGGTAACTACCCCAATACCACCACTTCTCTGGAAATTTTCCACATTTTTTTTTGCCACGTTATTTTTTATTTGGTAACAAGATATAATGATCTCGATGTACTTAAGTAGAAGATATTTCGAGATAATTTGACAAAATTTGGAGCAAATTTATGACAATGATACAACTAATTCGAAATGTCACTATAACAGTTTCATTTGTTCCAATAATAGGATACTTCGTTTTAAGCTGACTATATCATTCTTTAAGTTATAAACCAATAAGAATGTGTGATTTCCCTTAGTTACCACGTAATACAGCGGTTATTATTGAGTAACCATGGTGAACGAATATACGAACTTTGGTATATTCGAATATACCTACCTTCGTATATTCACTTATAGGAGCGTTTGTTTATTTTGTTCTATGTATTCAGAACTGTCAATGTAATTTTTAATTCCTTCGAACACAATATCGAGTACCTATATAAATGAATCTGTAGTTAAACTTTGAGGAGACAGCTCCAAATGTACCGAAACAAATTATTGAACGCACCTATTATTTGACAGCAAGATATTATTGAAGTAAAAATTTGACAAGTAAATAAATAATTATTCGGATCACAAATCTAGAAACTGAACTGTTGCTAGTTTATATGAAATAGGTACGGGCATTTATTTTGCAATGCGAGCATTTCAATGCAATATTACATACTAATACAGCTATATTTAAAAAGATAGGTTACGTAGCGTACAGTTTGTCGTTTCTGTCAAAAGAAAATAGACTACAGGTCTACGTTAAATTTACTTTTTAATTTATTTTTTATTCATGATACAGTCTATTGGAAATACCACTCGACCTTCGGTCTCGTGGTGTTTCCAGGCAACACGTTTCGTATAATCGAGAATTTTCAATCGTTTTGTTGTATAATACATATGATTATAACATTATCAACGTATAATAGTAAATTTGAATGCCATACATAGAAAATTGTTATTCACTTGTTTTTCTATATAAAATGTTTAAAATTTTCTAGGAATACTTTGTCTGTAAGAATTAAAAATTTAAAATCGTTATCTCAATAGCCGTGTTCTTTCGAGCTGTGATTCTCATTCTAAATCATCAAAGTGATCATGATTAAGAAAAAGTATGTTTTTTCGTTTCCTATTCGTTATCCCCACTTTCTCATTTTGTGATCACAAGACAACCTACCCCTTTTCCCTTCTGAATTAGCCTTCCTGAGTGATCACACAGATTCATTTCAGAACAAATTTAAAAATGGCCGAGGACAGTAGGTTTTCGAGCGTAGAAATTTATCAATCTGGGTTGTGTTGCGTCAAAGAAAATATGAATTTCCTACAAAAGCATGTAATGGACCCACCAAATTTTTGAAAAGAAAATATGTTTAATAAAAGATTTGTTTTAAGTAAACATATTTGGTATTCCTTACAAGAACATTTATTTTTACTTCAATATGATCCATCTTTAATATTGACTAGTATAGGTACTTGACAGTAGATTATTTATACAATAAAATAAGTTAGTTTGCATTGATCTGCATATAACATTTAACGTTAGGTAGTGTTTATCTTATTCAAGTTGTTTTCTTGATATAATTTTAAATCATGATTCAAAAAAATCACAATTAGACTAATCAGGATTCAGAAAATCACAATCACAGCCCGAAGGAACACAGCTAATGTACTCCAGAGTTATGCAGTTTCAAACGGAATTTGTTTTTTAATAGCCATCCGGTATATTAATGTAATTTAATTTCTACAATTATTCTGATATCTCTGAAAATTACATATTTGTACAATGTATTCATTCAATAAAATTGAATTTGTATCACCTGTCAACTGTACTTTAATGTCCTTCTATAATACAGTTGAAATATTATAATAATAATAATAAATCATTTATATTTTAATTTGAAGCGATACAGTACATTATTTTTGAATTCCAGGAAACCATATGTTCTAGAATAATTAATTTCAGTGTACATTAAAATTTATAATTGATTCACAAAGTAGCAAAAAGTACCTATAATTCCCTTAGTATGGTAATTTTAAAATAACTGTTTTTATATTCTTCATGCTGGTATAATAATGAAAGATACAACAGATTAATTGGCTAAAGGTAAGGTACCAATTTGTTCCCTGAGAACAACAGTTTTTTTCTAAAACTTTCACAAATTATAAGTGTATCAAAATATGAATAATAAAATTCTGATTAAAGCCAGTGGAAAGTTACACATCGATTGATTGGTTATTTTCTTGGACCACCATGAATAGGTACTCCGTTCATTTCAATTTTAACTTGTTCGTTGTTTCAATTAAAGCATATTGCGATACATAAAATTTCAGCACCATAAAATATACCGAATTTATACCTGCAATAAAGGAATACACTGCAATCGTCATAAACTAAAATAATTTACATTAAAAACATCTTAAATCTCTACGTAAAACAAAACCTAATTCATCTTGGAGCTTTACACGAAATAAACCTCTACATCATCATTTCTGGCGATGCGATTCGTTGCTGTCAACGTAAAACGAAGTACACCTATTTAACCGGCCAACCAATCCCGTTGAAGCGGTGTTTTTTATCCGACGTGTTTTATTTGTTCGCGCACTCTCATTGGCTGGAGGGTGCTAACCACGCCTTTTGTGGGCATGGCAGGATAAATAGCTGTCGGACAGTTGACTGCAGCTTCCCTACGTTCACTTGTTATCAGACCTGAGAGCTAACACGTGTTTGGTGGCAGCCGCGGTCAATTGTTTTTTGTTGCGATTAGTGACTTTTAGTGATGTGACGTCATAAACAATTAGTGATGTTATTGTGAATTTTGACAGTTGTTTTGTGTTATAATGGACGAACAATAATAACAAACAATACAAGAAATGCAAGATACTGAATCTGTGATGACAAATACGCCACAACGAGAAATGTCCCCGTATAGTCCATCATCATCTCGAGCTTCAAGTCCAGTCGTCGAACAAACAGAGTCGAAATATTTATCCGATGATGAAATTAGTGTAGGTTGTCCAAGTCCAGCTCTAAACTCCCCTAAAAACTATACTGTGTCTAGTCGGGATGCGTCCCCAAATTCTCGAGACTATCAAGAAACAGAAAATTGTCACTGTACTGGAGATTCTGATATAGACGATTATTTCAAACCTTTAAAACGTCTAAAAATGGTTCACATTCAGTCAGACAACGTTGAGGAACGATCCGACGGCGTCAAATCCTTCGCAATAATGGACATCCTAAATCATCGTCCTTCAACAACGAAGTCATCCTCTTCGAGGATTGTCCGGCCGTGGGATTTAGACCCAGAGGAAGCCCAACAAAGCTTGGAGCGCTTCCATCGACAGTTAAAAGCTCAGCAACTCGCTCTACTGAGGCCAGAGTTTCAGGGGTTTCCAGCAAGTTATGCTAGTGAGACAGGGAGTGATCGCTCGAGCTCGGTGACGAGTGATTGTTGCTCACCGGATATTGTAACGACGCAAAGACAGCGGCAGCAAAAGAATCCGGGGTCGACGCCGTTAGATGCGCTATTCCAGATGACCAGTAAGACGTTTGATTCCAATACCGGCGAAAGCAGTGCAGGTAGGCGAATAATAAATATTGTTTTGTTATAATAAGGAACGAATTTGATTTTTTCCGTGAAAAGTCAAATTTTACGGTTTTAAAATTGAAAGAAAATGTCCTCATTTTGCTTCTAGAGACGAAATATGATCTTTTTTCCCCAAGGGGAGATTTTATAATTTTGTCGAGTAAACATTTCTCTGGATTTCGGCAGCATTATATTTAATTTCTAGTGTTATCAACACTGATTCAATTGTCAACAAATTTCAGGATGTAAATTGTGCTTGACACTGACGTCAGTCAATTAGTCATATTTGAACATATTATCTGTTTCCATGGTACCTTAGGTTACAAGATTTATGAAACTTTATCGGTTTCAGGATATTAAGCTTTTGTTTACATGTACAAATATAGGCTGGTATGGTAACTAAGTAATAACTGTATCTGTACTGCAATATTTTTACCATATTGACATGTCAACAACAGTTTACAAAATAAAATAAAATGAGTGTATAATGATCTTCATTAATACGTATAAATAACGTTAATGTATCGTTCTTAATTTATGCTAAAATAATAAATATGAAGAATAAAGTACATAATTTAAATATTTATCACATTGACATTATGTCAAAATAATTGTTATGTTTATCATAGCAATCTGAAAGTAGCATTAACAAAAGATTTTAAAAAATATTTCTATATAGGGAATATAGTAATCTGTAATGATTTTTCACTACGTTTTTTCAAAAAAAGCTATTAAAATATTCAAATGAGTGTCTACCCGTTGACCAATTATAACAAAAATCTAATCAACTCTTCATAAGAATGTAAAAAAAAAATACGAAAAACTTGTACCTAATTTTTACCTTCCGCTACCCTTGGTAAGGGAAGTATAGGGATCGTGCTACAAATCGCATATCGAGAATCCAATTTTAACATTTTAACGATGATGTATGTCTGTGTGTGTGTTTGTGTGTGGATCTTCTTTACGCTCTAACTCAAATATTATCGTTAAAAAATTTTTAAACCTTGTATTTCTACTTTACTCTTATATGGAAAGATGCCATTAGATTTTGGTGTAAATCAGATAACCGAAAATGGCACTTTACTGGAAGCTCAAAATAGTTTTTCTTCGAAAAATACCTTTAAATGTTATATTTTCGAGGTTTGTTATTATAAAAATTGAAGTTTTTTAAATTTTGTACAGGTTTGCATTAATACTTTTTGCATATATAAATTTATAAAATTATTTAAATTTTTAATCCTGGAGCCTACATTTTAAACACAACTCCATGGTTACACAGTTCAGTTCCAATGTATGTAACTGACAGATATGTCACTGTCCACAAACTAATCTTTTAAATTTAATTTAATTTTTTACATGAATAAAAATTAAATTAAACTGGAGGTATTGTGTTGGCCACATCAGATTTTTGGAATTGTAATATTGGAGTTATTGAATACAAAAGAATCGTCACACACATACATATAGACATTTTAAAAAGCAATATCGTATTCTAGGCACCCTAATACGTATTTATTCATTAAATACCTACTCACCATTTTTTTTACTAAAGATAATACTTTCCATACTTATTGGTGACGTAAGGTAATTTTTTTTTTAAAGAAATTGTAGTTATATACAAAAAGAAATTAATATGTACATATGTCAGCATTGTTAAATATGTATTATAATTCCATATCACATTTTTTATTGCACTCATTTTAATATAAAGTAGTTATAACAATTGAAAAAGTAAATAGAATGGAAAAAAAATCTATTACGTGTCATTATTTCATTGTCACATTCTTTACTTTGATCACAAATCATTCTTAATCAATAATATCGAATTTTGGATAATAAAATAAATAAATATATCTTCACGGCATATTACCCATTTACTGGGTGTGCCAATCTGCTTTGTACACAGATATTGGTAATGATAAAATATTTGTCAAAAAATAGAATTTGAACTTAATAAAGTTTTCATCATCAATACATTTTTAAAATTGTTGTAATTTCGGATATACGAGATAAATTTACCTTTATTATAAAATGTGTTTTCTGAAAATAATGTATTCAGCAGTCATCGGCTTATAGTTAAACTTTCCGTAAAATAATATACAGTTTTCTATTCTTGTTTTATACATAACTAACAGATTAAAACAGAATATTCAATGAAATTTGTACGCTACATTTATTAGAAGATGAAACAAAATTTCACATTTACTCTGCAGGCCAAAAGTTCCGGACAATAAAGGTTTTCTTTATATGAAATTGTCAACAGAGAAAATTATATTTTATTTAATGACTTTTACTGAATATATTTCTCCCATGTTCAATAAATAATGATTATAATGGACCATGATTATGCCGTTCATCCCGATGGAATTAAATTTAAAAAAAAAGTTTACTTTGTCTACCCTATATCAACATTAGAATAAAATGAATTTCTTTTAACTTAAATAATAAATTGCTAAATATGTCAATTTGTTTTTTTTTTTCATTATTATCACGGCAATTCATATTTGAAAATAACTAACAAAATTTTGTTGTTAAAACTAATTTAAAACAGATTTTTCAGCGATACTTTAAAATTATAAAACCATGAAACCTTACTTCCATTCATTGTTTCAACCCGAAATTAAATTTTGTTTTTTTCATGTGTTTATTTTTAAAAACAAACTCATTTCATTGTTCCATTCTTTAGAATATTTTTTTGTTTTTACCGAAAATCACAGTTTGTTTAAAATTGTAAATAGTTCTCTATTATTTATTGTACGGCATGTGAGCGCGATAATATTGTTTGCTTATTTATTGGGTATGTTGTGAATATTATCTTTTATTTAGAATTCTATTGTGTTGAATAGTTAATAAGGTTAAGCGTGTTTTGTTTGGAAATGTGCCTAAACATGTACCTATTGTTGTTACAATTATTACATTTATTTGTCAAAAATGGAGTGGGTGTTTAAATGACTAGGTTATTTCGAAAATGCTGATATTTCAATGCATTGTTCATTTGTTTCTTAATTTTATAGTAGTTCAAATAACTATGTATTTACTAAATAAAAAGATTTCATTTACAATTTATTTACTAACAAGCTTTTAATACAGAACAATGGAGTATACGCATGTGACCGATTCTTTAATAAGATTTTAGAAAATGTTATTTAAAACTTTTAAGATTAAACTGTAATTAAATTGTCGTTAAAATTAGGACAAAATAACAAGAATTTTCATTTGTTTCAAAAAATAATATTTTATTTGAAATCGTCATTAAAATGTACAAAAATCGTCAATAAAAGTTCAGAAATCGACATTAAAGTAATCTATTATACGACGATTTCATGCAAATGCAATGTTGCCAACCTTATGATAATTTGGGTAGATGTACGATGTACAATAGTAAATTTGTATGTAAAATGAGAAAAATATGTGCGAAAAGAACAAATTAAATAATTCTGATGAAGAAGTTTGAGATAACATGCATAATTTTGAGCTTTCATTACGATAACTCCAATGTCCGAAGGTACGTAACAATTTTGATTTCAAAATATGCACCTCGTAACTGAAGTTCCTTTTTATCATTTTCCTCGATCCTATAGCGTCGGCAACTAAATTCCATATTTGTAATAAAAAGTAACTTTGTTTCGAATCCGCAAACACTTGTGGAATACATTTTGTGCTATAGCTTACAGATCCTTTGGCGATTTTTCTGTAGTCGCGAAATATTGTCCTTTCAATGTCCTCTTCAATCTTGTGATATGGTGCGATACTGTGATGCAAAATCTTAGAGCTGTTTGCTCGTAATTCTTTTCGCATGAGCTATATGAAATAGCAACTTCCCTTAAAGTGATTCGCCAATTACTGTTACAGTCGCAATTCCTACTACGTCGTTTTTATCCCGACTTCTTACTATTCTGTATGTACTTACCTTTTTACTATAAATCTGGCTATTCTTTATCGTCCTACTACTTACAATTCTGTCTAATTTTTTTCGTTTCTTGTATCTTTGAATTTTTCAACTGAATTCTTTTGCTTGTATTTCTGTCCAATCCTCTTAGTTGTTAAACTCTTCTGTTTTATTGGTTATGTTTGTGATTCGGTATTCCTTAAGTAATAGTTCATGTACTATGTGTTTTATTTCTATTCTATAATTTACATTTATACTTATTTTGGTTACTTTAGTACTATTTCTGTGTTATTAGTAGCTGTGCTCCTTCGGGCTGTGATTGTGATTATGTGAATCATGATTAGTTTAATCGTGATCCTTTTGAATTATGTTTTAAAAATTATATCAAGAAAACAACTTGAATAATATAAAAACCACCTAGCGTCAAATATGATATGCAGACCAATGAAAACTAATTTATTTTATTTTACAAATAATCTACTGTCAAGTGTTACAGTCAGTATTAAAAATGGTACTTACATGTTTACCACTAATGCAAATATATTAAGTTTCTTTGTTTAATAATATAACTATTGTTCATATTCTCTACTCCGTAATCTTTAACCATTATAGTAATTAAAATTTATTTTGTGATACTGACGTTTGTTTTGTAATTTTAAATGAGTAGTTTTTTTACAGTGACATCTGTCAAGTACATATATTTGAATATCTTAATTGTGTAACCACGAAGATGAGTGTTTACAATATGTAGTATATTTATAAATCATAGGCTCCGGGTTTTATTAAAATAAATAATTTTATAAATTTATTTTTAAAATATATAGAAAATGTATCAATGTATGCCTGTAGAATATTTAATAATCTTTAATTTTTGTAATAACATAAATCGGGAAAAAATTACTTTTATAGGTATTTTTCTGGCAAAAATTATTTTGATCTTCAAGGAAAGTGCCACTTCCGGTCATTCGATGTGTACAAAAATCTAATGGGCTCTTTCCATATTAGAATAAAGCAAGAATACATGGTTTCAAAATTTTCCGAATGATAGTATTTGAGATAAAGCGTAAAGAGGATCCACATACACACACACCCACAGACATCATCGTGAAAATGATAAAATCGGATTCTAGGTACGTTAAAATGT
Source organism: Harpalus rufipes (assembly GCA_951394225.1). Taxonomy (NCBI): domain Eukaryota; kingdom Metazoa; phylum Arthropoda; class Insecta; order Coleoptera; family Carabidae; genus Harpalus; species Harpalus rufipes. Next base: position 77,566,499 of record OX596274.1, read on the forward strand.
ACTTATTTTCCAAAATCTCGATATGCCATTTTTAACACGATTCCTATATTTCCCTTACCAAGGGTAGCAGAATAAAAATGTTCTTGATAAGGAATATGAAGTATGTTTACTTAAAACAAATCTTTTATAGTCTTTGTTTTCCAAAGTATGGTGGGTCATTACATGCTTTTGTAGGAAAATCATATTTCCTTTGACGCTTTGAAATAAATCCTCAAAAAGGATGATTCAGAAGGGAAAGGGGAAGGTTTTCTAGTGATCACAAAATGAGAAGTGAAGATACCGAAAAGGAAACGAAAAAACATACTTCTTACTCGTGATCAGTTTGATAATTTAGGTTGCGAATCACAGGCCGAAGGAATACGGCTAGGTATTCTTAAACATTTCATTCTCCGGCGATCACATGTGGCACAAGATCTTCAATTTATGGCACATTTTTATCGGTAGTTGCGCTAGGACACTCAACTCTCTTGTTAATTTTTCACGTTTTCATGGTCCTCTTGAAAAGTTTGTATGATTCATAAATCCTTGGTTTAAGCTGTCAAACACAATCTACTGGTCCAAAATGAATGAAACCGGATATTCATTTCACAGAGTAAGGTCCTATGCAACTTGATAAAATAAAATTAGCTCAATCGAAAAGGAATAATGCCCAGTTGCACCAACAGGGCTTAAAATATAAGCGACCCTTAAACAAAAAAAAATGCAAATCGAAATTTTGATGGCAATGCATAATAATTCATTTGACATTTCATTCCGATGCAATATTGTCATTTTAAGGAACGCTTAAAATTTAAGTTATGTTGGTACAACCGGCCTTAAGAATATTGGTTGGGAAATAAAACGAAAGAATTGTCGGAGGGAACTTCTTGAGCATATTTGAAATAAAATTCTGAAAACTATGAACCATATGTACATATTTTATTCTCAGTACAGATTCGCATATCAATTTATTTTATTTACATTAATTATAAAATATGTTTTGTGTGAACTACATTTAATTATAAATGATCTACTTTACTATTTTTCATAAAAAAAAACTGCATAAAGATTTATCAGTTTCATTCTCCGTTAGAACTTCTGCCTATATCTTGTCTAACTCTTCACAATTTGAAATTAACATCGTCTAAGCATCTAACTCTAAAATTATTATAATCTGGAGTGTAAAAAGCGCTCTGGGTGTTATTCCCGGTGTTTAATTACGTTTTATGGTATCCGTCGGCTCTCATTACCTCGGTTTACATTACCGTTGGAGCAATGTAACCAACCCGGCGAAGCCGTGGATAATAACAGCATCATTATGACAATTGTAATGACAATTATCACAAAAACTGGGATATAAATGCGCATACGTTTAAGTCATCAACATGCGAATAAATGCGAGTTTTAGATTCCACGGAAAAAAATGATTAAAATACGGATGAAGAATTTTATGAGAGAAAATTTTATGATTTTCGTGTAGTGTTGTACATTAATAATTTAATGTAATATTAAATTTATGATAATCTCATAGGCAATGTGCAAATACGCTCAAATTGAACAGCCAAAATATGTCATTTAAAAAACTAACTAGATTTATGACGTCACTAACTTGTACGTTCACATAGGTTTGAGAATCGAAATGAAACGATGTTAATAAAAACTAATAAGTAGTAAATAAATTTACGGATGTCTAGAAATGTTACTGTTACACTGACTAGCAAAAAAATGGATCATTTAAAATATCCATGTAGATTTGAGATATTAGATATGTGCATACTATATTAAACTATGAACCTGTCTGGTTTGTTAACAACCTAAAGTGGGATCTTATATATGAAATTATAGTTTTTATTTAACTGTAGAAATTCTTAAAATTAACTGAAAAAATCTGTTATGGCCATACAATACCTCTCGCCGCTTCCATTCTTGGTTACATAAGTATAGGGCACGAGCAGTCATGTGACATTGTTGGCTTTGACAAGCAGATATGGGGGCCCGTATCCGAATAACAATTAGTAATTATGTATATAGATGTCAAATATCAGAGTTTTTCATTAAAATTTCAAGATTTTCTAAATTTATGTAGTTAATTTGTCACCAGCAGTGTGGAATTTACTTGTCGAGGAAAATAAACTACTTGGAATTGAAAAATCACTAAATTTAGATTGAAAAACTATTATATTTGACATCTGTATACATAATTACTAGCTATCATTCTGACACGGGCCCCAATTTCTGCATGTCAAGGCCAACAAAATGATATGACTCTTCGCGCCCTATTGTATTTAACATTTCTTGTATACCTACACTCTGCACCAAAAATTCTACTTACATCTCTCTATTCGTTATATTTAGATTTTTTAATTTTAAATTCATTCTATGAAGAAATTTTGTCCTCTTCAAATTTTTCGAAATGTTTCCAATCCATTGTCGGGATTGACAGTATTTTTGAAGGGTATATGTAATATACCTACAATTTTAAATATTTAACTATTAATACAACTAACAAAAAATATAATGTACCTATGTACTTTCCAAAAAAAATCTTCAGTAATGTCTCTGAATTTTTGACACTGACATTTATCTGTCAGTTACATACATTTTTTATTTTTCAATTGGTTTCCATGACATTATTTGGGCTGGGATATTTATTACAACAGATTATTATGTACCTTATATATCTTTATCTCTAAATCTATAAAAGATATATTAAAATATTTATATGTATCAGATAGAGAATTTACTCTTATTTAATAAGCAAGAACAAAAATTTTCAAAAAATAATATTTAGAAGAATATTTTTAAGAATCTACTACTTCCGGTTGTCCAATTATAACCAAAACCTTTTCAGCTTTTCCCAATAATGTCCAATTGAGAAATACGTAGTTAAACAAGATATTAAGTATTATAGTTTTTGAGAAATCGTCCTTCCAACCGACCCACATACACGCATACACATACATCCACACGCACACACACAGACATCATCGTGAAAATATTAAAATCGGATTGTAGGGACCTTAAAACGTGCTTAATCATTAAAATCTGGATATGCGATTTTTAGCATGAATCCAATACCTCCCTTAGCGAGAGGTAAAAATGATACAACCACATTCTTCTATATAAGATAGTGACTAAAAATTGTGTAGGTAAACGTTTTTTTCCATATCTCTCATAATAATCGGAATACAAGTTATTTTCAAAATTAACAGAAAACAAGTTTTAGCCTGTAATTCGAAAACAAAAGAGGACTGAAAATTTCTATGGCGCTATCAATTTTGTCTTAAAAAATCGACTCGGGAATGTGTAAACGATTTTGCTCTATAAAACAAAATTCAACTATTAATATTGAAGTTGGTCCGTTTTTTTTGCCGGTCAATGTATATTTTTTTGATTTAATAATTTAATTAAATATCTACATGCATAGGAGAAAGAGACGATATAGGTTAAGTAAATACGTTTATATCATTTTAATACTGCAATAAAAAAAAAGTAATAAATAATATTTTACTGCACATTAGTTTTTATACTTCCAAGAAATGTAGTTAAATATCAAATGCATGTATTAATTATAAAGTATTTATAATTATAAAAGAAATGGAAAATACTCTTAATTAGAATGGATTCATAAATTTTAGTAGGTACTAATAAAGATTGTATTTTATATCAATCTACCTTTTCTTTGCAATATTGCACTTGAGAGTATTTTTTCTAAATTCAAGCATCTGATTATTTTATATCCTTACAATACAAAGATATTGAGAAAATTTCAACTGAAATATAAATAAATTTGATTTTATATTTTTATATAATTCAAATTGACAAATAGTAGTTTTTGTTTTTTATACATAGCCTACTGAAAAATTACTTCAAAAATTAAATTTGGCCCTCTAAGTCTTCTGTAAGATTGTCTTATAATATTTTATTGTATCTTTAACAGATACGGGATAACGTTGACGAATGGTTATGTTATTTCATAAAATTAAAAAAAAAACTTTACTTAACGTTATAAATATAAATAATACTTATGCACTTATCTTATTCTGGAAATTAAATAAAGTGTCCAACATTTGAATTTGACCACTAGGGACATCTATTCATTATAAAACACGAAATAAATTATCAGGAAATTATAACGTAACGTTATTTCGTGATTGTAACGATACTAAAAAATCTGATGTGTCAATTCCGGCAATTCTGTGTTATATACAAATTCCATACATAAATTTTCTTGCAAAAGATTCTGTATTTCCAGTACAATTATTTCTTATACAAACTATGTAAATTTCTTCCACTCATTTCTGTTTTGCTTGTCGTCCTCATTCAGTTCCTTTTCTCTCAAGTTTTCCGCAATACAGTCCTTCCATCTTCTCTTTGATCTTCCTCTTTTTCTTCTATCTACTATTACTAAGCTGTTCATTCTTCCAATATATTATTCATCTCTCCTCATGACATATTCAAACCAACGTAATCGTCTCTCTTTATCTTTCTATCACTCGAGCCATTTCCCTTATCCTCCCATTCCTTACCCTATCTTTTCGTGTCTTACCAACATCCATCTCAACATCCTAATCTCTCTGTCACATTCATTTTCTTTTTATTGATACTGACAGCATAGCTGGCTAATTTATGATATTTAATTTCTTTATAATATTTGAACTCTATATCCATTGTATATGAAGTACAAAATGAAATCAAATCGTATAGATAATAAATAGCATATTCTTTAATAATTATAATAACATTAAATGTCAAAAAATGATATTTAACAGATTTTTTTCATGAAAAACAGTTGAAATCTTCAAGTGAGAGTACTTCCGGTTAACCAATTAAAACCAAAATCTAATCAAGTCTTTATATAGATGTAAGCAAGAGAAATACAAAAGAAATATAATTTTTAGAATTGTAGTGTGGTTATCGTCTATGAAAAAATCGTCACATACACACGCACATACATACAGATATCATCGTAAAAATGGTAAATTCGTATTCTAGGGGGCCTAAAACGTGCTTATTTATTAAAAACTCACCACCGAATTTTTTAACCAAAGACAATACCCTCTTAACTAAAGGTGACGGAAGATAAAAAAAACTGATGTGGACACCACACGACTTCCTTGTACGATTATTAAACTGTACATATTTTTTTAATAATTAAATTACAAAATATTGACAGGCTTAAGCCAAGCCCGAGAAATATTTTGATATAGAACAAAAAATAATTCATTTATTACTATCATTCTTAAATTAACATTAATCTAACCCGGTTCTTTTTAAAGAGAGTTTTGATTACAACAAAGAAATATTTGATTACAACAATGAATAATTTCACAATAAAAATATAATATTTGTTATTGTACGAATCATAAAATTGCACGTATTTAACGTAATTTGACATGAACATTTTTTTGTCCTAATCCATAGCAAGCTTTATTACAAAAACAAAAAGTATATAATTTTTAAATTTACATATCTCGCTTATACAAAGGACTAATTTAATAATACTTGATGTGCTAGACGCAGAAATTAATTCTCTAAAACTTTTATTTGAAGCATTTATATCTAAAATCAAAATAAAATCATTTAATTCAAGAAAAACTGTTAACAACTTCAAGTAATGTACCACTTCCGGTTTGCCTATTTTAACCAAAAGCTATTATGTTATTTCGATTGACATAAAAGTCTTGTATACCAAATTTGAAAAGTTTTGGATTATATTTTAAAACAGTTTTTCATTAAAATCTATTATAGGCTTCATGTAAAGTGCCACTTCTGGAAATTGTGTAATAACCAGAAAGAGAGGTGCACAACTAGATGTTATAGCAGTCCTAAATACAGAATTTCAACTTTCTACGACTTACCGTTTTTGAGTTATGCGAGATACGTACGTACGTACAGACGTCACGACGAAATTAGTCAAAATGGATTCAGGGATGATCAAAATGGATATTTCCGCTGAAATTTGGAAAACCGAAATTTTCCGCGATTACAATATTTCCTTTACTTACGTACAAGGAAGTAAAAATAATAAATGAAACGTTATTGGGTATCGTTACGTTGCGTTTTCCATCCCTGATATTTAATAATATAGAAATTATTTGAGGTATCTCATTTATCTGTTACACCCTGTATTTAAAATAAATTGTGAAAATATCATGTCAGCTTGTCAGCCACCGGGATTTGTACCCGGGACTTTACTTTCCAGAGTAACGCACCACCCATCTATGGCCAGTCTATCATCGTTATTCCGGCAAAGTACAATTTATTTCACGAAATATAGGACTGGATTCGAACTGGAGTTATCAACTCGCAAGTGATTACTTTGTGCACTGATCCCCGCATCCCATTAAAATAATTTTCGTAATAGAGTATGAATTTTTCTTGTTATAAAGTTTTATTAGATTCCTTTTACTTTGCGTATGTGCGGTATAACTTGTATTCTACAATTATGTTCGTCTTGCGTCTACGTAGTGCAGTAATTATATTCCTGTATAAAAATTCAGTGTGCTGCGTACAATGATTGAGTCTGCTTATTAGATTGCTAATTAGCTTCTAACTGGACGTAATTATTCCACAACGAGTATAATTTATAATACGATGTGAAAATTGAACCAGCGCATATCCTTTGGTTGTTACCGTAGTGCGCACTTCGATACACTCACTGGAGACTAAAATAGTTATTCATCCAACAACAATAAAAACTAAACTAGAAGTCATTGACGACAATTTAAAAGGTTATTCGCATTCCAGAATTTTGTAAAATTTAATTTCTATTGGCATGTATTTTTAAGATTGCAGCGCTGCGGGAGCAAGTTTTGAACTACAGGTCGAAACTGTCAAATGGGCAAACACATGATTTATAGAATTGTGTATATTTCATAGTACTGTATTATATTTAATTTTCTTTTTATATTATTTTATAGTAGGTTTTATATTATCCATTAAGGGTAAATTTATGTAAATTCCAAGTACACTTTTATAAAACTTTAACTTAAATTATATAACTACTTCTTTTTTAGATGATATCTTCAAAAAAATAATTAAAATAGGGAAATTTCATGATTATATTTATTATTCACTTGTGAACATTAGTATAGGATGTATTCGTGAAAGTGAAGATAACTTAAATGATATTTTTGTGAACATTTATAAAACTAACCTCGTTTTGAAACAAAGTTTTCTTTTAAATATAATGAATAAATCTTCAAAGTATACAAGACGGATAAATTAATTTATAATTTTCTGATCCACGCACTGTATTATTATCTTTTTTCGTTTTGCCAAGCATATTTTTAATCTAAACAGGAACTTTTCGTTTACGCGGGAATTCGTGACAACATAATTTATTGCCTTTCTAACGTGACAATGTGCACTCAAGTAAGCAGCGATAATTGTTACTCATATTATAATATATATGTCAATTTAGATACACAAATACGCATAATATTTAACAAATTTCTAATATTACATACTTTAATAACAAGTCAACCTGTAGTTCATTATTTTACCACCAGATGTCATATCGCTTAGTAATACTTGCCAATAGGGATGCTGATAAATTCTTGAAGCGATAATCGACAGATTATGAAATTGGAAAGACAATATGAATGCGAATATTATTATATAATATAGGTTCTCGTGACCGTGTGCCTGAGTGTCTGGGGCCCGATTCTTGAAATTTTACGCATACGTAAGTGGGAGAGATGCGTATGCGAACTGCAAATTGGTATTCTTGAATCGAAATCGTGTGGTCGTACGCGATAATTCCGTGTGTAATTATATCGCATGGGTATGAATCACTTGAAAGTATCATTCGCACACGAAACTGTGTCTTTCACATTGTCACTGTCACTTGAGTTTGATGTATTAGTACTTTAATCTGGTCATATAAATCAAATTATGATTTTAAACAATTCCGGGTACGTTTCATGATCTTATATTGACGCCAATTGTAAATCCAGGGTATCATTATTATTATTATATCCCACAAATGTGTGTTCCTGCATTGTTAGAATGTTGCAATGGATTGTTAATATATAATTTTAGGTGCCTTTTAACGAGTTCTGAAATCCAAACCTGAAATGGTTTACAAAATTATTCATGCATGTTTAAAATTACATAGTACTTGCATATTAATATTGCCGTATTGTGTACGTGCATACTATAATAATAATATTTAAATAATATACGTATAATAAATTTAGAATATTGAAATTACAATACTAATGATTTATGACAGCTTCGCTGACAGTTTTGTTGACAGTGCCAGTTAAAAAACAATCAAATGATGAAGCATTCACGTGATACAAATGTTTAGTTTTGATTGGCTGCAACATACTACGTTCGTTTGCTTTCGAGAATCGTATACGTAGGCTTCGACCAAGTTTCGTTTGGTATTGGTATTAAAGAATACCACTCATGCGTACAATACTGTTCGTGCACGACACAAACCAAACGAATTTTACCGCGTGCGGAAAATTCCGCATGATTTCAAGAATCGGGCCCCTGGTCGCAAATCTGGGGAACCGGGTCGCTCGAAGCCATTTGCCCGTACAGCACAACACCAATCGTATATTCTGATGCTGTATACGTAAGGTATATGGCTAAATAAATAACACTGTAGATTAAAACAAAAGCCTGGACAGAACAATGTATAAGTTGGTTTGAGTACGTGAATGTACAAGGTAGCCTCAAAAAGTACCCGGAATAGTTTCCTAGTGCCAAATAGGTGATAGCTGGGGGGAAATTTCTTTTTCTTAAGTTGACAACCACTACTAGGGCAAGCGTCGAGCCGTCCGGCACCCCTTTTAGTTATTGTTTTCAAAAGCTGCAGTTTGTTTCTTGCAATGAGTTTTTTTCGTTCGTTGGATTTTGAAATGTCATCTTCAGAGCAGCGTGCAAACGTCAAATTTTGCATTTTACTGGAGAAACCACTGTCTGAGACGACGAAAAAATGAACTGTGTACGAGCGGCACAAACAAAAATTTCGCTTGGGCGAAAGCAAGCGAAAAAAAAAAAAAATAAGGGGGTCTTATTTGTTTATTATTAGGCCAAACTTTTAACAAGGAACTTTAGTGGAGATCCTTCAACGCCTGCGAGACGCAATAGACGAAAACGTCTTGAAAATTAGGCAGGAACCGATTGTATTTTATTGCATGACAACGTTCCAGTACATCGCTCCCCGCTGATGAAAAATTACCTTGCTAATAACAATGTCACCACTCTGGAACACCCCTCTTAAACTCCCAATCTTGCATCAGCTGATTTTTACCTGTTCCCTCGGCTAGAAATGAACGTTTTGCTAATCCAGCATAGGTGATCGAAAATTCGATGAGACAAGCACTTTCAGAAAACGGTTGCAGAAGTGTTTTGAACAGTTGTACGAATGGTGGAACAAGTTTGTAAATATAGAAGGGTGTACTTAATAGAAAATTAACGTAAAAATGTTGTACCTGTTTTCAATAAAATATTATTTACTAATTCCACAACATTTTGACGCTACCTCGTGTACATACTCATCTATTAAAATAAATTGGTAAGAGAGTAGCAACAAGAGGCGCATTGGATAAAATTTTAAACATTAGTTTTTTATTGATGAACGACTCTAGATCAAAGTTCATTTTCATGATTTATGAAGGGTATTTAAACTTTAAATTTGTATAAATGTTTTATATATTCTATGTGGCTTATCGATTTCGCTAAGACAGCATCCTCAGAGCCTACAGCGTCCGAGAAATTTTAAAGGAGCCTGGCATGTCAGCTGCTTACTTTCAAAGAAAAAATTATTATATTCTATTGATGTTCATATTTATGTTAAATTGTAGAGAAATATGAACATCAATAGTATATAACATATTTTTTTTCGAAATTAAGTAGCCGACATGCCAAGGCTCCTTTAAAATTTCTTTGACGCTGTAAGCTCTGAGGATACTAGTCTTAGCGAAATTGATAAGCCACATAGATTAAATAAAACATTTATACAAACTCACCCTTCATAAATTTTGAAAATTAGGTTAGGGATTTGGTTATGTTAAATTACGGAAGTAATGAATTACTGGATTGCAGTCAAAAATTTTTTATTTCAAATTCGGCCTCTACCGGTTTCGGCATCTTCTATGCCTTCTTCAGGAGGTGAAAATTATTTTATATTTGCATGTACACATTAAAAAAATAACAAAAAACATAACACACGTCAAAACAGTTAAATAAATAAATAAATAAATATAATAAAATACTCAAATAGTCGTCAATATTGTAAAAGTAAAATAAATATATACCTATATGAAATTTTCGGCACCCTTAAGGAAAAAATATAATTTGGTTTTTTTTTTTTTGAAGGCATAGGAGATGCCGAAACCGGTAAGGCCGAATTTAATTTTTTTTTTTTACTACAATCCAGTAATTCATTACTTCCATATACCCATCCAGTCAAGAAGCTTCATCATCCATGTTAAAGTATGTTTAGAAATATCGAAGCACAACTTTTAACTGTCTTGTTTAAAGGTTGCTGTTCTATTTTCTGCGTTACATTGTCCAGGTTTTTGTTTTACTTTACATTGCTATTATTCTAACCACTTTCCATATACATACAACAAGATTGGTGGTCGTAATTTACGGGAAAATGGCTTTACGCAACCGGATTCGATCCCAACCGACGCTAAAATTATTTCGAATTTTAAATGGCATAAAAGCGATCCCTGTGATGTGTAACACGAGGGGGTGAAACGGCCGATGCTGATGCTAGTTAACTTAGTTCTATTCCAACCATGCTGGTGGTCGGTGGACGGGGCGACCACGTCTTGATTGAGGAGGAACACACACATACATTTGCATTTTGATAATTATGAACGGCTGATGAACACATATTATGGACATAGACATTCTAGAGGATTTTTAGCTATTTATATTTACACGTATTTACAACTAATTATTAAATATTAACTAAATATAACTAAACAATAACTTGAGCGATGGTCGACTCTAGAATGGATATAGTATTATTCTCCTTGGACTCTTTATTATAACTCAACAAATTAACTAAACTGTTCGATCGTAACTATGCGTTAGCGTTTAGCACGCGCTCGCTAAAATCCGACTACATGTCTTCCCGATAAGAGAAACTAATACCGTCTGCCTAAAAACTAAACGTTATCTTCATCGTGAGAGGATTATCTGAGGGAGTGCATAAATGTCAAAACCGCCGACATCTAGACTAAACAGATAGCTAATAGAAGAATGATAAATATTTCCAAACAGAATTTTGACGAACAAAGCTAAAATATATTTCCTGAAACTATAATTTAGAAAAAGCTATAAAAAAGTTATTTATTTGTACTCGGCTTAGCACAGGTGTACTCTGCATATTGCAATGAGTGCCCGTGAGGTAATGCCTGGTAAATATGTCATCATCATTACTGAAATCTGTGTACAAAACAGATTGTTACACCCAGCAATGCGTAATAGGCCGTGATGATATATTTATTCAAAAAATAATTTGACCGTTTTTGGTAGTTTTTGAGTCTATCAGAAATAAGTTTGAATTAAAATCAGAAGAAGATTGGTTGGAAGCTTTTAAGAAGTGGAAGGAAAGAATGGTGAAGTGTGTTAGTGTGAACATATTTAAAATTCTAAATATATGAACCCTCTGTCTTAATCTCAATAATTTTAACGTGATCCTCGTTTTATAAACAATAACTTTTCGAATTCGCCCCGCGTCTCTTGAGACAAAAATCTAAATTTAACTGACAACCACCAGTGCGTCGAATTACCAATTCGCCATCAGGTTCTTGCAAATCTTTTTAAAAATTCCTCACTTTGCAAAACAACTATCAATCGCGATCTTCGTTTTTCTCTGTACGCGCAGTCAACTGTCCCCTTCCAAGCCTACTTAATTGAATTGTTGATAGAATTGTGAAGCTGGCATATTATATGCTTTCTCTATTATAATTTTCCGCTGAGATATAAGGCTTTTTTGTTCGATGGTAATCTTGGCAAGATGATAGGGCAAATATTAGATAGTGATGGATAATCCTGGTTATAATCAATTGAAAAATTAGAGTTGTTTAACACAATGAATAAAAGCACTGTGACAAATTCTGATGGTTTTCTTAAATTGTTTTGTTAGTTATTGTTATTTTGTGCCGTGACAAACAGGTAAAAATATATAAATGAAGTTGTTGAAGGCAAGCAAGAAATAATGGCATGGTGAATACAGAAAAAAACATGGAACATTTTACATAATATTTGCTTTGTTTGTAATTTATAATAACAAACAAGTTATTTTAAATCAAAAATCTGATTTAACAGAACATTACTTTCGCAATTATTATTTTAATTTCATTAAAATATAAAGTCTTTTTTACCTCTCGCTAAGCGAGGCATTGGAATTATGATAAAAATCGCATATCTAGATTTTAGTGAATAAGCACGTTTTAAGGTCCCTAGGATCCGATAATAACATTTTTACGATGATGTCTGTGTGTGTGTGTGTGTGTGTGTATATGTGTGTGTGTGTATGTGTGTGTGTATGTGTGTGTGTGTGTGTGTGTGTGTGTGTGTATGTGCGTTAGATTGTTGGAGGTACGATTTCTCAAATTCTATAAGATTAAAAACCTGTGTAACTACGGATTCCTCAATCTAACAGTAATAGGAAGAGTTGAATAGATTCTGGTAACAATTTGACAACCGGATGTAGTAGTATTTTAACAAAAATACGATATAGATATACAATCTATAAAATAATTTATTGTAGTAAATCTCACAGCCTGCTCATAGCTTAAATATCTCCATGGTATTTACTTGAGACATTAAAATGTCTGTAATTGACAGATAAATGTCACTAATGTAAGTGTCAAAAATTCAGAGATAGTACTGAAGGCTTTTGCAGGGAACGATATTTCATATTTGTTATTGTATTATTCATTATATATTTAAAATTATAAGTATATTACATGAACCCTTCAGAAATAACGCCGATCCCGTTAATGAATTGGGAAAACCTCGGAACATTTAGAAGAAATGGAGAAAACTTGCTCGTAAAATGAATTTAAAATTATATAAAAAAATTCTATATAAAAGTTGTTTAAAATTTTATTTCGCAAAATAAGGCAACATTCAGTTGTTTTTATTTCAGAAAACAAATGAGTAACGAAAAACAACTGAATTTTTTTAAATAGCAATGTACCCTTTCATTAGGCTCATTTGATAGAGATTTTTTTTCTCTTTTCGATGACGTAACATTCCATACACATACATCGTCGTAAAAATGTTAAAATCGAATTGTAGGGACCTTAAAACGTGCTTATTTATTAAAATCTGGATATACGATTTTTAGCATAAATCCAATACTTCTCTTAGCACGAGGTAAAAAGTTGTATTTTATAATTTTGACAGTCGTTATTTACCGAGATATACACTATATTCCATACATAGTGGGCACCCTGTATACTACAATGGAAAGGGCGCGAGTGGTATTGTGATGGCCACAACAGATTTTTCAAAATTAATATAACAGCTGCCTTAACTTTACAGGTAAGTGCATCATGACAGAAAATCATTATTCTAAATTCTAAAAGTAGATATTAAAACTTGGCATGATATAGTTTAGATAAAATTCTCTTATTAAATTCTCTCATCTTAAAATATAATCAGAGTTGGCGATTTCAAAATATCCGTTCTGATCTTAAAATAACAACTGGCCATTTGAACATATTTTTCAGCAATAATTTACTAAATCACTAATTACTGTTGACAGACGCGTGTGTACTTTGTCCTAGGAATAAATCCTCCTGACAAACATAGGTGTCCTGCCCACAAATCTTGGCGAATTGGCAACATGGCAAAGAGTATATATCTTAATTAATTTTACACATTCGCCCAAGTATAAATAGTTAACTAACCCATTTGTATGTGCTTGATTCTGCAACAGATTTTATGTCTTATAAATTTTCAGGTTATTTTGTTGTAGATAAAGTGTAAATTTATTATGTATGTATGCATACTTCCTATATGATAGCCAGGTATTTCTCACGGTTTTAACTTAATATATACTTTTATTATTAGAAAATAATATGTTGTAAAACTAATTTTCTAATTGGTTACGATGTTACGAATAAGGAATACTCGTATGTGAAACAAATTAAAAATTATTATTATAATTAAATTTTAATATCTTGCTACCATAGGAAGAGGAGGTATAGAAATAGACATAGTTTTGGTCATTTATAAACCGTCTGATATAATATTACTTGCAGATAACTTCACTGCATTTCGTATACATAGGCATGTAACATGAAATATTTATGCATACATTTTAACTGAAAAAAAAATAAGTGTAATTTATTTGAGAACCATATTTATGTTCTTTACCTTCGTTTTTCAAAACACAAAACATAGATTTGACACAAACAATGGAATAATAATTTGATTTAAACGTCAACGTCACTGGGTAAACATTAGCACAGAGGGCAGTGTAGTAGATAATTAGATGTAACTCTACGACATACGTCATTATTATTTGTAGTGTGTTAGACAGTAATATTACCAATTTAAGCATAACTGTCTCACAACTTAAATTACAAAGACAAAGTGACCGATTTTCGGTAGCGAAATACCGCATCCGGATCACAATAATAGTTACGAAACAATCATCCTTCGCTACACATTCCTGTTTAAGCACATTTTTTCGCCTCGGCCATACTCAAAATCGCATTCATACCAGGGACTAAAAACGAAAAATATTTCGTTCAGTTCTTATCCGAACGAAACCGAAAAATTTCGTTTCCGTTCTTAATGTTCCCACCTAAATATTTTCGTTTTCGTTTTCGTTCACAGTAGTTAAATACCGGTTAATACCGGTTATAATTATTAATGAGTAACAATTGATGAAAATATAGAAATATAATAAGTTTTTTTTTTACGATAAAGAATAAAACATTAATTACATTTTATTTCACCTAACTAATAGTATGTTTTCAAGCAAATCTTCCTTTATGTTAGTTCTCTTATATAAGTACTTAACATAACTAATAAAACGTATACCGACAGTGTGTGCAAATGAAAATTATCGCAGTCAGTGTTCAATAGATGAAACTACGAGTATACCGTTTAACCTAACACGTAACAGGGTTAGCTACTGGAGAGCTACTTTGAAAATCTGCTTGTTTGCAAATCAAACATCTGAAAATTCAATAATATTTGCCTGTAAAATATTTGCTGTAAATAAAATAAAATATTAAATAAAATAACGGTTAAAACCGGTAACCGATATAAATTATTTCGTTTTCAATCATGAACGAAAAAAATTTATTGCGTTTTCGTTTCCGTTTTCGTTCTTATAAAAATTTCGGTTTATTTCGTTATTTCGTTTTCGTTTTCGTTTCGTTCTTAGTCCCTGATTCATACATTCTCTTCTTCTCTTCCAACTTGGAAACTTTCTCTCTTTAAGCACCCTATCAACCACATTCATCCACTTACACACTAGTCGGCCACGCAATCGAAAACCCTCAACTTCACCAAGATATATACGCTTAACAAGCCGTTTACTCGCCATTTTCTCTCCATGACCAAACCATCTCAACTGACTCACATCAACTCTCTTAATAACATTGTCCCTAACCATACATTTTTCATACACCAAATTATTCCTCACGTGATCCCGTCTTTCATACCCACATACACCGCGTAAACACCTCATTTCCACCGTATAATAAATCTAGTGCTCATGATTTTATGTTTTATAAGCGATTAGAAATGTATAATAAACTCCCGAATATTATTAAAAATGTAAAGTTCATGCACTTCTGTAAGAAGATTAAATGCTGTCTGACTGAGATTTCAAGTAATTGTTAACCCCTAAATATTATATTTTATTTTTATTTTTTACCTCTCGCTAAGAGAGGTATTGGATTCATGCTAAAAATCGCATATCGAGATTTTATTGAATAAGCACGTTTTAAGGTCCCTACAATCCGATTTTAACATTTTTACGATGATGTCTGTGTGTGTGTGTGGATGTGTGTGTGTGTGTGTGTGTGTGTGTGTGTGTGTGTGTGTGTGTGTGTGTGTGTATGTATGTAGGATGTTGGAAGCACGATTACTCAAAAACTATAAGACTTTAAATTTGTTTAACTACGTATTTCCCAATCGGACATTCATGGGAAGATCTGAAAAGGTTTTGGTAACAATTGGATAACCGGAAGTAGAAGATTCTTGAAAGTCTATTTTTGTTCGAAATAATATCTTATGGAAATAAAAACTGCAGTATCAGATATTATTTCGAACAAAAATACACTTTATGTTAAAGGACTGTAAGGCTATTTTCCTATACATACCTGGTAGACGTTTGATTCAATGCATGAATAGAGCGGCTCAAAAATATGGGCCGATGCCAAACAGTATTATACTACAGAAAATAAAAGATATGCCGCTTTATCATAATTGCGATATTTATAGTTCATTTATAGTTTTATTACTGTACCCGACAGAGTCAAAAAAATTGACTATATGTAAGAATAGATGCACAATCCAGATATATACATTTTATACCGCCCAAAATTAATGTTTTTACTAGAAGAATATGAAGAGAAAGTAAACAAGGTTGTTCGAATTGAAAATTGCTGTTACCAGCCTAATATTTATATATGGTAAACTCTACTTTGTAATTTATTGTAACATAATTTATGGTAAAATATCTTTATGTTGAGACATGCTATTATTGAATAATAAAGAAGTTTATACGTCATAGATTTATATGAATATATTATTCGTATTTATAAAAATATTCTTTGCTTTATGCATACAGCCAGGTAAAATATACGGCGAGAGGTTATGTGCTGGCCACATCAGATATTTTAATCTGAGATTTATTTTATAACTTGATTACGTACATTATGATAAAAATCAAAATGTATTTATATCCTGTCAACAATAAATTATAAATATCATTCATCATCTGAGCATAGTAAGTGTTCCACCCTGTATAATATAAATCATGGATAATATCGGTCATGATATTTATATTTATATAATTTTGACGTAAGGTATACTTGTAAACCGAGCTTTATAATTAGCGGTAGGTAATTTAAAACTACTACGAGTATTTTGTTTTTAGAAAAGGAAAAAGTTGCCCAAATTTCAACACAAATTGTGCTAAATTGAGATAATAAATTTACATAATTTCTTCATAAAATTATGCAGGTGCCCCTCATTTTTAACTCATCGTTCTAGCAAAATTCGCTATAACTACAGATCTACAACTGTTATTAAAACGTCCACAATAAGATTCAATAATAACAAATAAAAATAAAAAACTGAAATACAAAATATTTGTCGGTTTAGTCTCATAATTTAGGAAGTCATCTCGACTACATTCACACTCATAGCATTACTTCACCGGCTCTCAAAGCTGTTGTAGAAAGAGCACCACAGGGCTCACTGTTTTGCCATTTGACAATTTTAAGTTGACATCGATCGAATGCGAACTCGGGCTTTTGTACGGTGAATAACTCATCATAAACTAATCAAGGATTTTCGTTCTGATGTATTTTTTCGTATTTAAACAAAAAAATTCTTCCTCTCGAATTTGCAGTGTCGAGCTCCCTTAGCCTCACAGTCTAACCTCCGGCATTCGTGCACTGACCGCCCATAATATAATAATATCCTCTGATAGATGGACACCACTATATCCATCACTATCAAGCGGTAAACTTATTTCTATAGTCAACTCGTTTGTTTCTCGCTTGCCGCTCGAGTGAGAAGCTGCCTAGCGATATGGTTAAGTATTTCGGACCTCACACATTGGGAATTTTGAATTTTAATCCGTTGCGCGCTTCACATTGTTACCAACTGCGTAACGCTGAATTAACTACAACAGGTGAGAGCTAGGAAATTAGAGAGGTGGTGCTAAAAGTTTTTATAGTCCATTAGATTTATTTGGGGTAAATATTAGGGTTACCCCATAAAGTAAACTATTTAAATTTAAACAGTGGTCTGTTAATGCTTTCAAAATAATCATGAATTGTAGCATCAATCTTATCTTCAGACAAAATCGTACCACATTATCAAATAAAAATTGTATGAAGAGTGTTTTATTAGGTCCTTTTTTCATTAAAAACTGAAGAAACTGCTCTTTGCTTAATTCCGTATTTTTTTTTAAAAAATTGATTATCTAAATTCTAACTAAAGCCGGTATTACCTTAGTCAACTTTGGTCAACAACCAGATTAGTTCAGGTATTTGTCCAAGAACGATATATTTATGTAGTTGGATGCACTGTCCGAAATAACTGAAAAAAATCTACAGATTGATATTGGTGTAGTTTAATTATTTATTTATGTGTTTGGCTTCTCAACAGGAAAATTTCCCAATTAAAGAGAAACTCAAGCGTTATAATTAAATACAGTACACATGAACAAAATATGAGATATAAAAACTAGAAAACAAACAAATGATTTAAAAAAAAATATTAAAAAGCAAAACATATTTAGATGAGAATATAATAATAAAATTTAAGTGAGCGTTTGAAACATCGTAAACTTGTGGAAAATAAATCTGGCATATTGAAGTTGTACAAGTATGATATTCTTATGATAATTGAATTTATGATAGAATTAGTACAGCAGAAAAAATGACAATAAATTTCTTGTTCTCATTGGGTACTCTGAGCTAAAATGATGATAATAATTCTGGTGAATCGCAAACATTGTTAAAAAGTTTGAATGCAAGGTCGCTTAATTTTCTTCTATTTTCTAATGACAACAATTTTGGCCTGTATGTAGGAAACTTACGATTGAGAAATTTTATTTTTT
Organism: Harpalus rufipes; assembly: GCA_951394225.1. Taxonomy (NCBI): domain Eukaryota; kingdom Metazoa; phylum Arthropoda; class Insecta; order Coleoptera; family Carabidae; genus Harpalus; species Harpalus rufipes. Next base: position 77,585,283 of record OX596274.1, read on the forward strand.
TCGTTGAATAGCTTCAATATGATTTATATTTTTATATTACGTGGATTCCAACATACAGAAGCAAACTCCAAGTTGACTTCTGACAAGAGAATTGTACAATGTTAAAATAGTGAATGGATGTCTAAAATGGGCCACTTGCAAGGTACTGAAAATCAGATTCTATCACTTTATACTTAATGTTTTGTTGAAAAAGTATATTAAAATATAAATTTTATTTAAGAAAATTATATGTATTTTAGAAAATTAAGAAAGAACATTTTCCGTGACGTCATGATTTTGAACTGGTGAAAGAAAAGCGTATTTAAGAATGTATCTGTAGATGGCATGCGAGGAAGTTTTAATTTGATTTTGACATTAGTCCATTTTTCTCTCTTGTTTATTATTTACAGTTTGCGTGATTTCTGTTACTTTTATTATGTATTTCGATTTGTTAAAAAGGATTTGAAGGATTTTAACTTAGCTATACTCGTTCAAGATTAAAAAGACAAACTAAAATATTAACCTCCAAACTATTGTTCCGTCAAACAGGTAATCTGTCAAGTTTAAATTACCCGCACATGCCGTTGCTATTGGGCGTACCAATGCTATGACTTTACAGCACAGCCATTCATTGGTGCGGCAAAATTTACGTCATACATGGCGGTAATTTAAATATTCAAATTTCATTAATTTTTTTCCAGCCAATTAATAAAAATTTTGTCAAAAGAAAAAATATGTGTAGCAAGTTTTATCTTCTCTTCAAAAATATTAAATTAAAAATCTGATTTGGCCAGCACATGACCTCCCGCAAATTCCATTTTTAAAATAGCAATGAGCTTTAAGTAAAGTATCTCTTCCGGTCGATCGTTTGTAAACAAAATTTAGTTTGTTGATCCAATAAATAGAAAAGTCTGTAATATGAAATTTTGGATTATATTTTGCTTTTCCTCGAAAATCTGTTAAGAGCACCAAATTAAGTACCACTTCCGGTTTATCATATATAGACCAAATCTAAAATGTTATTTCAAGTTATATACAAATTTTAAATACCAAAATTGAGAAGTTTTGGATCACATTTTAATATATTTTTTCAAGAAAATCTGTTTAGAGCTTCTAGCAAAGTACTGACATTGTGACAGTATCTTATTTTTCACATATATTTGGTTTTACATTTGCTAATAAACTCACTAGTTGACTTATTTTTGAATTTTGAATGCTTTTATTGTAATATATATATTTATAATAATAAAATAACCATAGTATCTTATGACCCTTATAAAAACTAAGTAAACGACACTACTGAATTTTTTAAATTGTTTCTCACATTGTGTAAAATATGATGAATATATTTCAAATAAGAATAATATGTTAATTACATCTATAAAATTAAGTGTGAATAGAAAAATTATGTGAAAACACGGAACACGTTATATTTCAAAGAATTTAAATTAGCTTCTGGCGTATTTGCATATACTGTATATACAAAGTGATTGAAAGAGTAATTTTAACAGCATTTTCTACATTTATTACCTAGAATTCTTTCTTTAGATTAGCTTAATTCTTAACTAAAATAACTTAGTAACTTATTACAATCGATTATCTCTAAATCAACCTTTCTGTAATTTGAATTTTTCTCTAAATCGAATAATTTTTTTGGCATGTACAACCGCATATGATTTTGTATGTAAAAAAATATTCTTTACATCTAATTTTTTGATTCGAACTCTCCTTTAAACGAATTAAATTATTGTCATCAATTTCAATGAAATTCATCTCTCTATAAATCAAATTTAGATACAATTATTAGACGCGTTTGACCTCCCCTCTAGAGCGTCGACCGATGTCGTATACGGATTTAATTTTCATTTGAAAACTGTGAGGCAGCTTCGGTTGTATATGCGTTATTCAACCGAGACGAATTTAGAAGGGCCAGAATCGAATCTCGACAAATTATACCGAAATTTAATACATAAAAGAATAGGACACTAATTAAAATATTCTCTTTTATTTACATTATTTAAAAATGTTTAAAATGTGTTTCTGATGGTCTTGATATGTCTTTAATGTTATATTACAAAAATACGAAAAAATATTAATAAATAAACAAAAAAAAATTGTAGACAAGTTTTAGATTTTATTTTATTTGGTAATTACTTCAGTGGCTTTGTGGTAGTATAGGGAATTGAGATAAAAAAAAAGAATTTTACTTTAATTAGCAAGTCTGCATAGAGCACCAATTAACACTGTAATTGACACTGACATCTGTCAATTACAATTATTTGAATATATCAGCAGTTGCCATGGTTATAGCATAGCTGGCTGATATATGAAATCTAATCTATTTATAATTATTTAATAAAAATGTATATTTTTTAAGCCAATAAAGATGTATGTATATTTATTTAAAATATTGAATATGAAGGAAACTGTGTAATCAAACCGTATAGACAATAAAATATTCTTTTATATTTATAATAACATAAAATGTCAAAAAATGATATTTAACTGCCTTTTTTCAAGAAAAACTGTTAAGAGCTTCAAATAAGGGTACTTTCGGTTGACCAATTATAACCATAATTTAATCAACTCTGCATATGGATGTAAAGAAGAGGAATACGAAAGAATTATAATTTTCAGAATTTTAGTGTTGAAGTCGAAGAATTTTTGTCACACACAGATATTGTTAGTGGATCCGAATATATCTAATATTTAGAAATATTTTTCAGTTTTCAATGCAGTTTTATCATAAAAAGAAACTGTGTGTTCTTTAAATTAAAGAATTAATGTTAATTTGTTTCCATTTGTTTATTTTCTTCCTAAAATTACATCGCGGTGGCATTTTTCTAATTAGTTTTGATATAATTATTTCCGTTCAAAGTTCGAGAACAATTACAAAGTGTCACGTGGCTACATATGACAGTTCATCATCCGCGTACAAAATTATAATGTTTGTATTAATAACACAACAGCAACAACAAGACTAACGATTATTTTTCGTAATTTTTCTGGTTTCCGTCCGTATTTATAATTATTTGGGGCAACAAATTATTAATAACGGTGTTTGTATATTCTTTTCAAAACATTAAAGACAGTTGTGGAATTATATTTATTAATTTATTAACCTAATTTTATAATGGTAGCATTGGAGCACAAATGGTGTAAAATTATATGTGATAGGGTATTATTTTTATAAATATAGAGTTACATTTTTTTGGAATCATGTAAATTAAGAGTCGTTCAATTTTATTCTATACTTCCTTCCTGTAGTAAATATATATAAATTATAAAATGATTACAAATAAAATTAAATTATATATGTCTCATATTTTGTAACTTTTACATTTATAAATCAAAATCAAATAGCGTCTCGAATTTCGTGAATTTCAGTTCCACAGGCTTAGGATTAGGGTTTATATATCTAGATACTGAAGTTATACATTTTATCACGAATGAGGAGTTTAATTGCCCAGGCCGTAGGCCGTAGGGCCGAGGCAAATAAACCATGAGTAATAAAAAAGAATTTCAGTGCCGAGGTGCATATTAAACTTTATTTGAAATCGAAATTATGTAAGAATTGTAACATGAGGACTGTGTTACAAAAAACGCTTATACTGGTGGTGGTGGACTTGCACTTCTTCTTTTACCAACGATGTCACTTTTTCTAACTGGTGGAGTGGTGGGCGCTGGATGTTCGCCCACTGCTTGTTTACGGAGGACGGAACACAGACACAATTGCACTTTCACACTTAATGGCCGATGAACACTTACACACACTTATATTATTATTATTATTGATTACACTAAACATAATTAAACACATAAACTAAATAGTTACGTTTTACATTGTAACTGCGTAGTAGCGTCTACTACGCGCTCAAACTAAAACCCGAGACTACATCTCTTTACACTGAGTTTCTAAGACAGACTATCTTAAACAAAACGTTACTTTCGTGAGAGACTTATTTCTGAGGGGTTGAAGGGGGTATCATATGGCATCCATATCAAAATATCAGCCCTGTACGTAGGCTTGCAATAACTTCTAGACTTTATTGTCATCAAATAACTGTCCAATGTCTCTGACAGCTAGTCTAAACAGTCAGTTAATAAAAGATGATAACTATTTCTAAACAGAATTTTGACCAACAAAGATAACAAGTTGAAATATTATTTCTGAATGTATAATTTAGAAAAGATTCTAAAAAGTTATTTATTTGTTATTGCTCACCTTGTTACAGAATGAAAGAAATATTTATTTTTATAGGTTATGTTGTCAAATCTGTCAGTTGCTATCAGTCATACAAAAGAACTTATGTTCAGTGTTTCGAACCTCCAGACATTGAAGTTATCGTAATAAATACTCAAAATTATGTGTTATCTCAAACTTTTATTTTATATACAAATTTATTTACATCTTATTGTATTGTACGTCGTACACCTATCCAAATTAGCTTATATGTACAATAATTATTAAAAGGTTGGCAACTGCATTAGCATGAAATCGTCGTATAATGGATTATTTTAGTGCCGATTTCTAAACTTTTAATTGACGATTTTTGTGCACTTTACTGACGATATCAAATAAACATTTTTATATAGCATGTCTAAATTTTATCGAATTTATATATTCGTAAATACTATTGTAAGAATTTAGGCCTACAATTAATGCGGTTCAGTTTTTCCACTGTTTTATAGTAAAATAAACCATATAGTACAACAACAAATAATAATATTAAACTAAATTTAACAATTTTATTATCCTCATATTCAATATTCTATACAACATTTTCTTCAACTAAAAACGCATTTGAATATTCAAAATCATTATTAATAATTAATATACCGTTACACTACAACGTCAAAAGCATTATTTTATTAATTTTGATGATGAATTCATGTTTTTGTTTCTATAAATTATTTGAAACTTAAATCTTTTTAATCACACATTCTGCTTTCTAAATATAAAGAACGGTATATATTTTCCAGACATTAACTGCTTTGCTACTATTTAGTGATTAATTTAATTTATAGTCGAAGTTATAAAAACAAACTTGCGACACTGGAAAAAATAATTAATTATTTTGTAAGTCATAAACTATTAATTTAGTGTCAGCTAACTATGACGAAAATATTTCTGTAATCTCAAATTTATGAAAATTTATTGTCTATTTTTAAAGCATAAATTTGAATCAATTTCCGAATTCTAGATATTTATTTAACATAGTTATTTAATATTTTATATTTCCGGAAATACAAAGTTCGCTTTATGAATTTTTTTATCTCAATTCCATACAGCAAATATGAAAACTGGCTTGAAGATTGACTATTTTATTTTATTCATAAGGATCAATATGCTCTTTTTCTGATTTTTTTTTCAAAAATCGGCAATAAAGTAATTATTGCATATATAAAATCATTTATGTGGGTGTACGAGATACAGTACGAATTAAATAATAGTTCGTTCGTTTGACTGACAGCAACTGACACATTTGTCAACATAACCCATTGAGGTAGCAATAATATGGAAGGAGTATTTGCAATCACTAGTGAAGCCGCTTCCCCCTCTATTATGTGTGCCATGTCAGTTTGAAGTTACAAGGTTATTGCTGTCAAGTGTGCATTGAATGTTTTTGTATGTGTACGTGTGTTGGAGGAATGTTTACCGTTTGCGACTTTTTGATATATATGGTTATTATTGGTTTTTCTTTAGATGTTTCGCCAATCCCCACTACAATGTGTACTACTACAGTACCTGCGTCCGTCCCCACCGGGTTACATTCCCCTTGACCCTAGTTGAAGTTTATGCTCTCTCCATATTATTCATACCTCCATGACATAACCTATATAAAAAAATATTCTTTCCAATGTCACAAAATTTCGATTTCAAATAAAATTTACTATGCACTTGGACACTGAAGTTCCTTTTTATCACTCTTATAGTTTACTTTCCGCGATCTTATGGTCTCGGCAACTAAATTTCACTTTAGTGATAAAAAGTAGAACTTCAGTAGCTTAATACATAAATACTATAGGTATAATAATACCGATAGCTGCAACTTGTTTTTTATTAATATTTTTTATTCACATTGATAGATTCTGAAACTACATAATGTACAGAACTTTTATATTTAGTTACATACACGGTGTTGACCGCGACACATAGGACTTTAACATATAAAATCATATTTTTGTAATATCCTGCTTTCCTAATTATTTTAGGTAAAAATGTAGAACTTAAAATTCTACATCTGAATTAACAAGTAAAATTAATTTTACATACTTTGTACGGGCAAATATTTGGTATGAAAATATCGAAAATCACCCTAAAATAACGTAGCCAAGGAATTGGTGCAGATAAATTAACAAATGTTGACGTTTTGCTTGTCAAATTAGGTTAGTATATTATTATTAATAATAATAATAATAATAATAATCTTTATTGACTATAAGCCAAAGGCGGGGTTCAGAAATTACAAATAATAATAAAAATAAATTAACTTAGCTTGACAGATAAATCGCTAACATTTGTAAATTTTAAGTTTCAATTCCATGGTTATCGCTATTTATGGGGTTATTTTCGATATTTTCATACCTAATTTCTGCCGTTATAGAACATGTAAAATTAATTTTGTTTATTGATTCTGATGTAGAGTTTTATACTCTATAACACTTATTTGAAACTTTTTTATCTAAAATAATTAGGGAAGCAGGAAATTACGAAAGTATGATTTTATATGTTAAAGTTCTATTTTTTGGTATCGCGGTGAATATGTTTAATAGTTGCAGATAATGAAAGTTATAGAACAATTTTTATCGATTAAATATTAATATGTAAAAATTACTTTCTATAACTAAATTTGAAAATAAGTTTACCTTATCTGTCATATTACAAGGTTTTTACTATTACAACAATATTCAGAGTTATATATTAGGAAAAAATCTAGATGAACATTGGTTCTTTAGTTTCTATGTGTAAATTCGCGATTTGATAAAAAAATGAGTATTTTAATTTTCATTTATGAAGTATAAAATACAATAGGAAATAGAAACTAAAATATTCTTTAAAATTTATAACATGAAATGTCAAAATGTGATATTTAACTGCGTTTTTTGAAGAAAAACTGTTAAAAGCTTCAAATGATGGTATTACCGGTTGACCAATTGTAACAAAAATCTAATCAGCGAAAGAATTGCAATTTTTGGACCTAAAACATTCACTAAAAACTCACTATAGATTTTTTTTACCAAAGTCAATACCTTCCTTACTTAAGGTGATGGATTGTAAAAACGTTCTCAATAATACGCGAAATTCAAAAACTCTCGGAACTTTTTGATAAAATCTCATATTATGTAATGAATGATGAAACGACAGATACGTATAATTTGTTTATGACAAAAACTAGTTTGAATTAATGCAAAAGAAAATTCCAGTTATATTTAATTATAATTAAATTTTTGTCTATTATTGAAATGTAGGATAGATAATCAAGTTTTCTCTTATTATGAATAATCTCCGTGCTGCTGTGTTCACAACAGAAGAACACTTGTATTAATCAGAAAATAATTAAAACTTGTCATCTATCTCTTCCATCCGAAGCGATCTAATCATCGATAAATACAATCATGTTCAAATGTGATTTTACACAAAATCTCGCACTGTGGCTTTAAATGCGCGTGCTTAGACTGTGAGCGTACATCGTGTGGAGCATGCAAATCCTGCATCATCTAACTTGCTGGGTGTGAGACTGTGCAGACTCCGTCGGTGGTATTGTGAGTGCAGTCACAGTCTAAACGCTACAGGTATTCTCGGAGATCAAAGGAGCCGCCGACGCCTGAAGCGACGGTTCGCACTAATTGGAGGTTCAAGGCAGTCAAAGAAGCCGCGAGAAGAAAATATCGAGCGTTAGTCGGCTAATTGAGTGACCAGACAACTTTATATATGTGGAGAGCATATCACATTCTCTCTACTACTCTCCGTGGCTGATTCGATGCTCGATGTATTTTTTGTTATTTCGGGTTTATGCGCTTCGTTTTTTATCAAAAATACCTAAATACTCTTTAACGAACTTACTTTATACGCGAGTACTTCTACTGGTCATTGATACTACAGTGGAGTCGCTGTGCAAGATGGCACTTGTCAAACTTAAAACAAACTATCTCAATTGTGAGAAATTATAGCAAGAAAATAATGTTACTACTTTGCCACGACTTCCTCAACATTCCAACCTCTATAGATTTTTAATTCTTAAATATGTGGGTAGGTGTAACTTAACAACAGATTTCTGAATCTAATAACATATGTCCCATAACTTTTAGCAAAAAAAAAAATACTTAATATAATATTTAGTAATTATCTGTTTCATAAGCAACAAAATTATGAACTTAAATATAGTAGGCCGTGTTCTTTCACAAGGCGCAACCTTCTACGGACACCTAACATTAGTGTAATATGGAATAAACGACTGTGTTGTTGATTAGATGAAAAAATGAACAGGATTGCAGTCCAAAAGTTTATTATATTTAGTTTGAAGCCAACGTTTCGCTACCACGTACAGCTTCATCAGGGCAAAAGACTAAGGCGTAAAAAATAAATAAATATAAATACTGTCAAGTCAGACTATAACGAACCCTTACTTGTCATTAAGAACAGTTCGCTATATCCGAGGTTCGCAATATAAGAAAAGACGTAAATTCGTATTTTTTTAAATTAAAAACATAAACAGTACATAATACATACAATTTGCGTTTTTCGGTGCCTGAGAAATTAGCAGCAACGAACAGTGATTCTTTGTTTTGACAATTTGCAACCCGTGCATGTTTCGCCTTTAAATTTTAAAGTTTTATCGGGAGTGAGTTTAAAAAACAGTCCTGTTTCGTCTGCATTGGAAATTTCATTATATTTATAATTTTCTCGAATTTTCGGCCACTTATCCTTTAACCAGTGGTGCACAGTTTCCATATTGACCCACAATATTTTCACTGCAGATACCATGTCGTTTTTTGAACCGCTCAATCCAGCTACGACTGCATTTGAATTCCTTATTTTCTATCTTGCTTCCCAAGTCACTCGCCTTTTCTTGCAATATTGCACCACTAAGTGTCACATTATCCGCCCTTTTTTGGGAAAACCATTTCAATAAACCTCGATCCAGCACTTCATGATGCGATTTCCTTAACTTTTTAGCAGCACAATTATCATGTTCATAAACAGCCAGTATTTTAACCCTATCTTTCCAAATTGTACCTACTGTTGATTTACTTAACCCCATTTGTAGACAGATCTGGCTTTGCTTCATGCCATTTTGAAGTTTTTGTATGATTTCGTATTTTTTTTCAACTGTAAAAGCTTTACGCTTACGAGATTTTTCACCCATTGATGCAGACATGGCTTTACACTCGTGCTTTACACCATGACATGTTTACTACTGGCAGTGTTTTTCTAGCACGAATGTTTTTATTATTGGGGGATCCCAGAATTTCATTGAGCAAGTTCGTTATAGGCGGAATGTTTACATGCTAGCGATAAAGAAATGGTTCGTTTTAAGCGGACGTTCGTTATAACAGAGTTCGTTATAAAGGGAAAAAATATTATTGTGCATATGGGTCGGACTTGACTGTATATTTGTTCAAACATAATGTTATCGTCGAAAATTGAAAATTGTATGAAAATATTAACAATCGTCACTCAGAAACAGCATTTTAAGTTAATGTCTTCTGAAATGTGGCCCTTTTGATGTTGAAAGGTGGCCCTTTTGAAAAATTATATAATAAACAAAAATATCGTTTAATTCGAAAAAATATAAATAAATATAAATGTTACAGCCTTCTGGTAAAGAATTCAACAAATGTTTGACAATCTGAATACGTTTCACCCGCATTTTATAAAACACCTCTAGCCCATTCACTGAGACGAGAGAATGTGTTCTTGAACAGGATAATTTTGGAGCAAAGCCAATAGAATAACTTGTTTCTGTTCAGGAATTAGTTCCACATCCTCTCGTTTCACCGAATGGAGTACAGGGAAAATTAACTATTGGAGCATTTAAAAAAATAAAATAAAAAAACTCAACAAAATCATTAGGTATTAATGTAAATAAATACATAGCCGGTTAATAACGTAAATTGCAAATATCAAAGAAATACAATTTGGTTAAACCCCATGCACAGAGTGATAAATAACTGATTCAGTTGCCTGACTATAGAATTCTGGGGATTTTTATCTTCCGTCACCTTGAGGTAAGAAAAGTATTGTCTTTGGTCAAAAAATTCAATGATGAGTTTTTAGTGAATAATCATGTTTTAGGGTCCATATAACACGATTTTACCATTTTTACGATGATGTCGGTATGTATGTATGTGTGTCTGTTTTTGTGACAAAAGTTTCGGATTGCATAACTTCAATACCACGATTCCAAAAGTAATATTTTTTTCATATTTCTCAAGTTTACATCCAGAAGAACAACTGATTAGATTTTGGTTATAATTGGTGAACCGTAAGTAGCTTTATTTGAAGATTTAACAGTTAAATTTGATTTATTAATATTTAACGTTATTATAACTTAAAAAATATATTATTACGATTTGATTGCATTTTATACTTCATATTCAATAGATATAGAGTTAAAGAATTATAAAGATATTAAATTTTATAAATCAGCCAGCTATGCTAAACATGGAAACTACTAATATATTCATATAATTCAAATTGACAGATGTCAGTATAAATAAAAAGTAAAATAATGTGGCAGAGATGGTAAGGAAATAACTCTAACAAGTTTCTAGAAATATACAAGCGAGATGATTACATTGGTTTGAAAATGTCATGAGGAGAAATGAAGAATATATTGGTTGAATGCTTAGTAATAGAAGGATGAAGAAACAGAGGAAGACCAAAGATAAGATGGAAGGACTGTATTGCGGAAGACTTGAGAGAAAAGGTACTGAATGAGAAAGACACGTAAAACAGAAATGAGTGAAAGAAGAAAATAAAAAATAGCGACCCCTAACGAATGGGGAAAGCTAAAGAAGAAGAAGTTAGTGTCAAGTGCAATTTGCATAGTTTGTTTATGAAATAATTTTGCTGGAAATTTAGAACCTTTTGCAAGAATATTTATGTATGGAATTTATACATAATACACAGGATTGACGGAAGGTATTGTGCTGGCTACAATAGATTTTTTTAATCCATAGTTTGTTGAAGAACACTAGGCAGGCGGACATACTATTTGACATGTCATATTTACAATAAATACAAACAGGTTGTGTCAGAGCAAGAGCCTGACGGCTAATAGAATTTTGAATAATTGAAATACTTATAGATTATTGCTCTGTAGGTAATGTAACAAAAAAAGTATGTGGGTAAGGGAAACAACGACCATTGTAATAAAAATATTGTGTATGTACTCAAATTTAAATTTTCAAATGTTACTGTCAACAGTGTCAACAACAGGAAGTAAATTTATGTATGTCTTACCAGTTCAAGTATTTTTTTATTGCCAACTGAATCAGTTATTTTAATCACTCTGTATATTCCTTGTGAACTAGCTATATATATATATATATATATATATATATATATATTAAAATTTAATATATTGTTATTTATCATATAAATACCGAAGTGGTAATAACAGAATGCTTTATTCGATTTGAATGAAATTTGATATGATATAGTTATAAATCATCTTTTTAGTAGACATTAATTTTTAACAACAACGCCAGTAATGTTTTTTTTTTTTTAGAAATATACATACATAAAATCACGCGTGTCCCACTAAGTGGGTTCGCATAAACCCGAAAACAATAAGAACAACATCAACATCATACAACAAAGCCTTACTCTTAAACATATTAAAGTGACCGATTTTCGGTAGCGAAATACCACATCCGGATCATAATAATAGTTACGAAACAATCATCTTTCGCCACACATTTCTAACTTTTTGAAGGTACCGAGAATATTCTTCAGGTAAGTATTGCAATGCGCAATAATAATTCGTTTATAGGTAGTTTAATTCGCTCTTAATCCGTGCTGATACCTACTACGAAACTATCATTTTCGGCATCAAGAAACGCACATGCAAAAAAGGTCATTATTCCAGCCCTTTTCATTAGTTTTTTTTTTTATTATTGTTAAATAACGTACGTAAATCAACACGAAACACGAAAATGCTAAAATACACTCCAACGTTGACAGTTCTAAATTATTTTCTGAACAGAGTTACGACATACGTCGCCTTATGAACAGATTTTATGACCAGTGTCGCAGAAAGTATTTACTTTTCTTACAGTCTTACACTTTTTATTGCGCAAAGTCATTCTTACATGAAGAATACTATATTGTGTTCATATAGTTTTGAAGTTATTTTTCGTTTGTTGGTAGTAAATACCGGAATATAATTGTCTACGTGGTTAAGGTATTAAAATACCGTATTACTAATGTTTTGGAGAAAGAAAATTAGATAAATACTCGATGTAAATAAATATACAGCATTCTTGATTATACTAAAATTTAAATTGTGTTTTATAATATATCTATTAATATTAAGTATGATAACAGTGTATTTAATACCTTTTCAACTTTTGAATTACAAATTACGTAATAAACTTGTCTAGATTTACACATGCCATTTGTAGTAAACGTTACTTTAAACATAAACTTCATTTTCGATTAGAATCAACTTTACACCTAATACCCCATACGAGGTAATATAAGCACATTAGCAAATTCTATCTAAGTAGCCATCAGCAGACGTTATAAAAACATAATCTATCTGAAGTCCGGCTCTTGAAAAACACTAATACATCACACACACCTACAAGAGCGGTGAGCTACCACACTCGCGAGTATATGTCGGTGTCGGTTTTTAACTGTATTATAATGACCTGCTGCATTTAACGATCCGAGTAGACAGTAGACGAAGTAGAGAGAGTAGAGTGCCTTCAACTGCATACTGAAGACGAAACATTAAGAGGAGACGATTCGCAAAAACTCTAACAGAAAAACTAAATTGTGCTTTTTATTCTGCAATCAGAAAATGAATGAACTTTTGTTTATTACTGATTTTTTATAGGTTGGAATTTGGGGATTTTGAGTTGAATTTTTCACGCCAAATTCCTTTCAAGGTTAGGTTTTAACCTAACCTAAAAGGTTGATTTATTGTATGTTTCTACGTATATTGTGGCATGTTATGTCAAATTAGTTTTAGTTAGTGAAACAGCAGAATTCTTATCGTTTTAATTTCTTTTTAATATTTTCTAGCAAATTAGAAATTGCTTGAAAAAAATTAAATTAATAAAATATTAAATAATAATATTTGCGCAAGTTATAGGTTATAACGAATTTTGACAGATAAAACGTCAAACATTTGTTTGTCGTTGTGTTCAAATGACATTCATGGCTATCGGTATTAATAAGAAATTGAATAAATTTAATAATAAATTTATGGGACTATGCCCGGTATTTTCACTTCCGAATAAGTATTCGTTAAATAAATTTATTCTCTATATTTATTCAACGAATAACTCCATTGAGTCTATTCACACATTTGACAAAAACAAATAGCTATCTGTCGAATAATTTTAACATTCGTGAATTGGTAACCTTGCAGAGTGAGTTTGTGTCAGTGGAAGAAGGATGGAGTTTTGCGTAGCCACGTTAAGCAGACAAGGATGAAATATGTCAACTTCTTTAAAATCCATACTTGTCAAAATTTTGTTTGACATCCTTAATGTCACCTATATCCTTCTGCATTTTTAGCCCCGGGAGAGTGTAGTTTAACAAGTAATCTATTGCACTAATCATACGTGGTAAACGAAATATATGTGTATTACAAAATTGTCCTTATAATTTTTGTATATTCCTTTCAGTTCGAGGTAAATGAATATTGTATAGAAGTATTCAAAATCCGAAAATATTTTACTAGCATCAAATTTAACCAAGGAGGGATTTACCTATGTATGCACTGTTTGAGATGAAATACGAACCCCAATTTGTGTAGTAATAAAATAAGTACAGATTGTTTTCATAATCGGAATCTGTCCAAAATATCCTTGATGTGTGTGGTTAGGTCGCTGTCTGATCGTGTGTTTTCGATTTCTCGCATTATTTATTCATTCATAGTTCATTCATTCATCAGAATCATTAAAAATATTTAATATATCCACTTTGTTAGTAAATCTGCACTATGTAGAAATGTAATGTACATATGAATAAACCCTTTATTCGCTACCCAACTAGCGAATAACAGATGTTATTCTTTCGAATAAATTTATTTGCAAGTGAAAAGACAAAAATATTTATCCGAAGGTTAAATTTATCTATAGCTTTATTCGCAAGTGAAAATACCGGCCATAAATTATGTAATTTACATGTATTTAGTGTCATATGATGCAGAAATTTCTTATCTTTTTATTGTTATTACAACATTGTTGTCCGTTGAAACAGGGAGCAACAGCCTACGAAAAACGATTTTTCAGGTTTCAAGTATTCATCCGGTATATTACAGTCCATACGATGTAACTTGACGAGTTGGGACAATTCACATTATCACTGCTGTAATGGGGAAGTTGTAAAATCAATAGGCGTACCGAAGAAGAATGAAGTTCAATAAAATTACGAATATTACGAAAAAAAGAAATTATTTATACAAAAATAAATATTACAAATATTGGAATGAATTATTTATTATATAAATCATATTATAATTAATTATTTTTTAAATTAATAAAGTTAAGAAAATAAAATTTCTATTGCTATAGAAAAAAAAATGCACCAACGCTTATGTATGAATATAACTTCTTGGGTTGAAAAGTACCTGACACCCCGAGTTTTGAGTGTATTAGGGTGAAATTTGCTTTGTATAAGGCAATAAAACATTGTAAAATCACTATTTCACTTCTGAAGCTGTGCGGCATCGAAGTAAAAGTAAATATTTGGCAAAACGCAACTTAGAAATAGTGAACTGAATTACATTCTTTTGGCTCGCCAACTTACATCGTATGGACTGTACATGACGAATTGAGCATAAGAAAGGTGATTGAGCATTGGGTGTTACGACTGCTCATTTTGGACCAGAAAATGCAGTAAAATGAAAATTTCCAAGGCCCTGTTGGAGCGAATTATATGAAACCGCTATACATCTTGGACGAAGGAATATTCAAAACATTGGACTGCGAAGGGTGAACCTGCTCCGAAGAAGTTTATTTTGTAGAGCAAGACACCAACTACTTTTTGGATGGGTTAAAGATGTATTGACTTAAAAGGAGTTTATGTTGAAAAATAAAACTGAATTTGACCGAAAAAAATAGTTGCTTCTATGTTATCTAGGCTAAAAACTTATCACTACGTCTTCGTACATATGCAGGTTTGCAATCAGAAGAACAATGAATTTTATAACCACATTTGATTTGTGGTTAATTAATATTTATGCAATATATTACAATTTTTCTATTTGGAAAACTAAAATACTCTTATGTCGTTCTAGTTTCTAGGATCAAATCCTTAAAAGAGAGGTAATAAAGTATGCTTAACACGCGGAGCTATCTACAAGTTAAATACTTCATCAGAGTAATTAATTCCATTTTGTTTCCCTTTTAAAGTGTCCTGTAAATTATTTTTTCATGAGATACCTTCATTAAAACTCGTAAAGTGTCATTTAACCATATTTAAGGATCATTAATTTTGTATTAATTTACCGCTTAGCTTCTTACGTACTACTGTCATTTGAATTAGGTTTAAATCATTTTAATTAATAATTTATTCATAATTACTAAAGCACATCCGCAAAATGGCAAAGACTACGATAAAATAGCTAAGGAATAAAAAGTGTTTATCACCAACCATGCCAGGAGTCTTCTTAATAGTTCATTTTTAACTTCCGACACCTTTATAGGTGAGGAAGGTATTTGGTCAAAAATTTCAATAGTGAGTTTCTAATGAATAAGCACGTTTTCGGGTCCTTTGAATACGAATTTACTATTATTACGATGATGTCTAGCGATTGCAAATACTCCCTCCATATTATTCCTACCTCCATTGTATTGAAACTAGTTTTCAAGTCAAACCCATGAATTTTAGTTTTGGTTTGGGATAGTTTAAAACCGTTTTGACACTTTATACATGGCGTTTTCAAAACTAAAAACGTTTTGAAAACGATTTCAATACTGCGTGTAAACTCAGTAATTAAATGCTTTAGTTTCTGTAATAGGCAAACGTACTGTTCTTAATCGAATCACGATTTTTATACCACTAAACATTCTTTGAATTCATTGAACCATCGCTTTCTGTAAAAACACATTTCAATTTATATAAACCTAATCCAATAACACCTAATTCTAAGGAGGAGGTGAGAATGAGTTAAAATGAAATAAAAACATTTTCACCCTTTACAATGTAACCTAAACGTTGCTAATCTCCCATTTACCGTCCCAAACCCAAACAAACCCTTGTTTGTCATTCGCCCCTCGATGAAACAAAACACAACGCAGTGTAGCTGTAGCAACTCACAGCCTACTGGACGGTGGACGTGTGTGTTGTGAAATCATTAACAGCAGTTCCCACCGCGCAAATTGAATCAATTTCAAATTCAATTCCGAACGGTGGCCGACGAAGAATCACGTAGGTCGGTAGCAGGAGCAGGGCCCCATGTAATTCCAAATCCAATTGCTTAAAAACATGATCATCTCGCTGGCTGTGAGAAAGAGAGGTTATGATTGTCTCTGGAAGTGACAGCCTATGGCTTTTTAGATACATTCTGAATTTGGATGGTTGATAAAAATATCTTTTCCGAATAATTAAAACTGTCTGGATAGCATTTTCCATTTACTCGTATATATTTAGTACGAACTTTTTTGCACCGAGTGCATAACCTCGTTTTCCATTTATATAATCAGTGCACACTAGCTGAGTTTTACGTGTTCCATTCATACTTTTTGTATGAATTGAACCTTACTGAGAGCGCACTTTCTTACACTAACTACGAACTACGATCGTCAGTTGTTCCCAGTGCAGTCTGCCAAACGCATGTAATGTGAATTTATTTTAACGTGAAACATGGGATTTTTCATATCCATGGTTACGATTTTCACAGCATTTAGAACGTTTTTTTTTACTCTCCCTCCCCTATAGGTAAGGAAGGTATTGTCTTCGGTCAAAAATTCGATGGTGAGTTTTTAATGAATAAGCACGTTTTACAGTCCCTAGAATACGATTTTACTGTACCATATGAAGAGTTGATTAGATTTTGGTTACGATTGGTTAACCGGAAGGACCCTAGTTTGAAGATTTTACCAGTTTTTCTTGAAAAAACGCTGTTAAATATCGTTTTTTGACCTTTTATGTTATTAAAATATTAAACAATATTCTATTCTGTATTCGATTTAATTTTTTTTCATATTCAATGAATTTAGAGATAAAGAATTATAAAGAAATATCTTGCAACCTAAGCTGCTAAAAGCTGCACTATGGAAACAAAATATTCAAATATTACTAATTGACAGATGCCAGTGTCAAATCAAATTTACATAATATCCTTGTGAAATGATTTTACTAGAAATATAAAAATGTGAAATATTTTAAAGTGGCAAAAACAAATTACGTAAGTATAGCCACAAGCCAATTCAGCAGATTATTATGTTGTGCGTGCTTCATAGATTGCATAGAATAGAATAGAATAAAATGTCACTTTTACAGTTTTTTTGAAAAATGAAAAGTACGGATAGCGATTAGTTTTTTAAGTATACCTGTATCCTTATTTACGAACTTACTATAAAAAATTACACCGAAATCACAAAAATAGCATCGGAATAAGTCAAATAGAATAGGAACAGGAAAGGAATAGAATAAGATATAAAATTTGGATATTTCCTATTCTATTCTGTGCTATTCTGTTCCATTCTATACAAGTATAAAAGGTTCCGTGCATGTAGGTACACTGGTTTATATTTCTATTCCCTGTGCTATTCTTTGCTACTCCGTGAATATTTTCTTCTTCTTTTAAAAAACATACTGTTGTTTTTAGTAGTTCAGTTCAGTTTAGTACTGATCAGTTCATTTCTCTCCTAAAAATAAATAAATAAATAAATAAATATATCATCACGGCATATTACCCATTGCTGGATGTGCCAATCTGCTTTGTATACAGATATCGGTAATGATGAAATATTTGTACCGTGCGGGCGCTTACCAGGCGTCACCTAAAAATAAAACGCCCATAGAATAGTTTGTAGAAAAAATTGTGTGGAAGGTAATGTGCTGGCCACATCAGATTTTTTTAAAATGAAACGTAGGGCATAAATTTAACTGAATTATATTTAAATATTATAAGAAAGTAAAAAAAAATATACAAATAAAATAACAAACAGATAAACAATAATTATAATATAATTTCAAAAATCTCTCCATTCACGGCTAAAAAATGACCCAATGAATTATAAAACTCGTGAAAATATTAGATATTGGGTAATTGTAATAGTTTCAGACACGTTTGTAATACTATTCTTTTTAGGAGTAGCTCAGTTCAGTTCATTTCAGTACGAGGTAAGATCAGTTAATTTTTCCCCCAAAGAAAACGCCCATAGAATAGTTTGCAAAAAAAAATCTGATGGAATTTGTACAAAATACGTAGAATTGACGGAAGGTATTGTGCTGGCCATATCAGATTTTTTAATATTTTCTAGTATTTTAATAACACATCAACATATGAATTAATTATATGACTGCTACATGTCAATGACTTTTGATATTTGAATATGAAAAAATCTGATGTGACCAACACAGTACCTCCCGCCATTTACCTATGTATATAATTTTTATGTTACTTTATAAATTTATCCATACAATATATAAAAAAAGTATTAAAGCAAACTTGTAGAAAATGAAATAATCTTTAATTTTTATAGTAACAAATTAAGAAAAAATTACATTTAAAGGTATTTTTTGAAGAAAAACTATCTTGAGCTTCAAGTAAACTGCCATTTCCGGTTATCCGATTGCCACCAAAATTTAATCAGATATTTCCATATTAGAATAAGGTAGAAATACATGGTTTCAAAACTTTCTGAATGATAGTATTTGAGTTAGAACGTATACACTATACAGGATCCACACATACATATACATACATACCCACAGACATCATCGTGAAAATGTTAAAAATGGATTCTAGGGACCTTAAAACGTGGTCATATTTACCAAAATCTCGATATGCGATTTTTAGCACGATCCCTATACCTCCCTTACCAAGGGTAGCGGGAGGTAAAAAAGTCAAGATGCCCAAAAATTTATCAATTTATTCAATAATTTTTAGCTTAATTCCTAGAACTTGGCGGAAAAATTGACAAATGTAAAACAGGCATAAAATTACATCGGGAAAATAAAAAAAAGTATCCATAGTTTTGTCCCGCATTGTATAAATGGAAAACGTTATGGATTCAATAAAGAGTAAAATCAAATCAAATTTAAATATAAATATTTTTTCTAGCGGTATTTTCATCATTCATTACTGCATAAGTTGTAGAAATTACACGTGTCAATTTTTCGATTCGACTGCGTTATTATAAATATTTTTAAATTAGACCAACGAAGAGAATTAACATATAATATTAAAACAAGAATTTATTATGGGAATTTAAAATATATCAGAAGCCTAGAGCAATCTTTATCCACTCCCATAAAGCGTAATCTTTTGCACATTACAGCAAAATGCTTGGTGATTTTTACGAAAAAAATGTCTTATTTTCATCATAACTCTATACGACTTGGGAATGAATATTTAAGAGCAGGTGTAATAATGCGTCTAGAATAAATGAGTTAATGTTATAATCAAATGTAAAAAGCTTTGAAAAAGTAATGTTACAAAAAAGCGCTTAACATTTTACTTTTTTGTCACAAAGGTAGCGAAGAAAATTACAGGAATAAAAAAATTATATAAATTAACTTACTACACACAATTGTTAAATTGCACATAATTATACAGCCTAGGTTGTGTTAGTACTTTGGTTAAGCGTGGCTTACTCCACATAACATATTGAACAAGATATTACAAAAGGAAAAGAATGTTGTTCATTGCACAAAATCTTGTTTATAATTTACAAAAGTACTGATAATGCTTTAGATATTTTGTGCATTTATTGCAGTCATACCAATCCAAAATAACGAAAAAAGGTCACCAAATTTGAGAATGAAGCTACGTCTAGCATCAATAAGCGTGCTATTCTAATTCCGAAAAATCTGTTGTGGGCAGCGCAATACCTCTAGCCATTTTCATTTTATGTTGCATAGGGCGCGAGCAGTTATGTGACTTTGTTGGCCTTTGTAAGCAGATATGACAGTTAGTAATAATGTACATAGGTGTCAAGTAACATAAGTTTTCATTCAAAACATTATGATTTTCCAAAACCATGTGGATTGTTTTTCTCGACAAGTATATTCCATGCTATTGATGACAAATAAACATCAGAATATTTTGAAATTTTGAATGAAAAATTATGACATATGACAATTGTGACATCTATGTAAATAACTACTAGCCGTCATTCTGACACGGATCCTCATCTGCTTGCCAAGGCCAATAAAGTCACATGACTGCTCGCGCCCTATAAGTAACGAATTTAATATTTCTTGTGCACACAAATAATTGAAATTGTATCTCTTCTTGCGTTCTATGAGATATTTTGACCTATTTTAATATGTTCAAAATTCTTCAAATTTATTGACAGTATTAGCGGTATTTCTGATATAGTATGTAATATTAACATACCTATAATTTAAATACATATTTAATTAATAATACAATAATATATATTAAATGTACTCAGTCCTCCCAAAAAAAAATCTGATTTTTGACACTGACATTTACATTTATCTATCAATTACAAACATTTAAATATATCAACTATTTTTTCGGCAACGAGATTTATTACAACAGATTATTATATATTATATATCTAAACCTAAACGAGATATAATATAATATTTAAATGTGTCAGATAGAGAATTTAATTACCAAGAAAAAAATTCAAAAAATAATATTTAGATTTTTTTTCAAGAATCTGCTACTTCCGGTTGTCCAATTGTTATCAAAACCTTTTCAGCTCTTCCCATGAATGTCCGATTGGGAAACGTAGTTAATCAAATATTAAGTCTTGAAGTTTTTGAGTAATCGTCCTTCCAACTTCCCATACACACACTAACACACATATCATCGTAAAAATGTTAAAATCGGATTGTATGGACCTTAAAACGTGCTTATTCATTAAAATTTGGATACGCGATTTTTAGCATGAATCCAATACCTCTCTTAGCGAGAGGTAAAAAAGAGAAACACTTTTATAGTTTCAGAGATCTGTACTCTACTCATCGCATGTGTTAAATTTGCTTTCGTTGAATCCGTCACTCTGCCAATCACGAATCTTTCTACTAATTAAAAGAGTAATTTTGAAAATGAAAACTTTCTCATTGGAAAGACAAATTTGTTTTTAATTCCCCGGGCACTAATTAGCAAATCAGTGACAAATTACTGGGGATATTATGTTTGTATGCTGTCAGAGGCAGGCTGGGCTAGAGAAATGTCTGTCATATATTAGTGGCATCCGCAATTTAAGGCAGCGGTCTGTCTTCGAGTTCGACATCGACAGCAGTTCAGTTCAGTTGGAATCCCCTACGGCCTACGGCCTTCGCTTCACGGACCACCTAAAAGACTATTCGATTTACTACGCTCTTTCCCAAACCATAAAAAATGGTCTGCAACTTGTTTTGTTTACAGCAAAGCCCACTAGATTAAAGTTTGTTATATTGTACACATTCTTCCATAGAAACAAGTTTTGAGAAGAAATTAAACTGCAAATAATATCAAAAACTTATATACAGTACCGTCCATAACTATGGAAATTTGCTGGTTTTCTCATCTTCCTACTGTAACGTTGAGCCATTCGAAAGATCAAAATGGCACTAAAGAAGTTCGAACCAAAATCCAGTACATGGAGATATCTATTTTAAATATTTATCTCTTGCAGACACAGGGTTGAAAAGTATTCCTAGCAAATTTCAAATATTTAGATACAAAAACAAGTGCATAGCGATTTTCTAAATTTGCCATTTAAATCTACTATTACATAATTTTTTAATCATTTTAAAATGAAGTAGAAATAAATGTACCTATCTGTCAGTGACATTTCGAGTTATAGTTTGGTTCACGAAAGATGACAATTCAAAGTCATTTATTAACCGTATGGTATAATATTACTAGCAGATAACTTCACTGCATTTCGTATACATAGACGTGCGACATGAAATATTTATGTATACATTTGAACTGAAAAAAATAAGTATAATTTATTTGAAAATTATGTTTCTTTTTAAATAATGCCTTTCTCAAAGATTTATGCTCTTCACCTATGTTGTTGCAAAACCCAAAAACATAGACTAGACAAAAACCATGGAATAATAATTTGATTTAAATGTCAACGTCACTGGATAACTATTAGGACAGAGGCTAGTGCAGTACATTATTAGATATCTGTAACTCTACGACATACGTCATTATTATTCGTAATATGTTGGAAAGTAATGTCATCATTTAGGTATATCTGTCACACAACATAAACTGTATAATTAACAGAATATCGACGGATGATGGATAAATTGAAGGAAATAAAATATACTCCTTGTTGCAAACGTTTCGGATTTTTATTAATCCATCCTCAGTGCTGGAGGAAAGATTAATAAAAATCCGAAACGTTTGCAACAAGGAGTATATTTTATTTCCTTCAATTTATCCATCATCCGTCGATATTCTGTTAATTATTACACATTTGGATACGAACTATACATCGATATACTGTATAGACATACGTCAAATAATCTTTCTCTTTCTAACATGAAATGTTGCTAAGTTACTAATGTATAAAGTGCTGTATATTCTTTCTTCGAACAAGTGACCATGAATAGTCATCTTTCGTGAACCAAAGTATAGTTGTAACATTGTCATAAATTTGTCCAATTATCTGGAAATTTCTTCTAATAATGGCATCTGGCTTAACTAACTTACTAGATCATTGCAACTTCTTATGAATAAAAAAAAATCCGATGTGATCGGCACAATACCTCTCGCCATTAAATTTTTATTAATTTAATTACATATGCACATAGGTATTTACTAATACTGCAATCTATGTTAAGTTATTTTTGCATACCTATAATTATTGTTATATTTACTGTTCTTTTTTTAAACGTCATCATTATTAATTTGAAATTAGTTTTCTGATAGTGGCATTCATCTGTCAATTACATACATTTGACATCTGAACTGCGTAACTATGGAATTGTGTTTATCTTTAAAACAGGTTCTGAAATTTGTAAAATAGATTTTTTTAAATTATCTGTAAAATATATAAAATACATGAATGCAATCCGTTACAAAATTCAATAATGTTTTTTTTTATAATAATATAAATTTCGAAAAAATGACATTTGAAGGTATTTTTCGAAGAAAAACTATTTTAACCTTCAAGTAAAGTGTCATTCCCCATTATCCGATATACACCAACATCTAATGCCTTTTTTCTATATTAATACAAGTTTTTAAAATTTTCCTAATGATAGTATTTGAGTTAGAGCGTCCACAGAATACACACACAGGCACGCACACACCTACACATACATACACACACACACACACACACACACACACACACACACACACACACAAACATACATCATTGTGAAAATGTTAAAATCGAATTCTTTACAATGTGGTCATTTACCAAAATCTCGTTATGCGATTTTTTAGCATGTTCCTTATACCTCCCTTACCAAAGGTAGCGGGAGGTAAAAAAATGGGGTGGCTAAAAATTGTGGTTTTTCGAAAATTGACCCAAAAATTTTTGCGCATTATTTTTACCATGATAGTTTTTTTCTTGGCAAGTTATAATAATCTATATGTCAAATTAACTTAAATCAAGTACCATCCATTCTTTCAAAATTAAATAAAGTAACATTTTATTTACTAAAATCTTTTTACTAAAATAGCTCTTTAATGATAAATAAAAACTTTTAAATCCCGGTATTATCATCTAAAATGTAGCATCGATTATAGCATAAGTTGTAAAAATTTGCACATGTATCAATTGTTCGATGCTACATTTTTCGTTTAACTGTGAGTTACGTTAACCAAAACTGAAAATACCGGGCCGTAATGAATTTGTGATTAATTTATAAAGTAGGTACAATTTTCAACAGTTCCAATATTCTGTTGTAGAAAGCTCAATTGGACCATACCAACATTGAGTCCATACTGATCATATCAATTGCTAATCGAATGATCTCGTCTGCCTTACAGAATCCCGGCCTCGTGTTATTACCGGTTTATCGGTGGCTGGTCACCGGTAGCTGGACACGTAGTGACCGCAATTATTTTTAAATTGTGAGAACCGTCCGTCCACAGATTACTTGATTTGGTTACGAGAATTGTACGGATCGCTTGCTGCCCAACACCAGCGAAAAATAAAAATTCTAGACGAGGAATGATTGAAGAAATGATGTTCGATTGTTTTTCTGGTAGTTAGATTTTTCCGCTTGAGCTATTGTTTTGTTATTAGTTGTTAACGAAACGAGCTACGAATCCGGATTGAAGTTCTTCTTCTTATTCTGTGACTGATACAGATATTCACTGTCAATTAGAAAAATACTGATGTGGCCAGCACAATACCTTCCGTCAATACTGTGTATTATATACAAATTCGATACATAAATGTTCTTGCAAAAGATTCAATATTCCAGTGAAATTATTTTATAAACAAACTATGCAAATGGCACTTGACACTGACATCTTCTTCTTCTTTAGCTTTTCTCATTCGTTAGGGATCGCTATTTTTTATTTTTTTCTTCCATTTATTTCTGTTTTGCGGGTCGTCCTCAATCGGTTGCTTTTCTTTGAAGTCTTCCGCAATACAGTCCTTCCATCTTATCTTTGGTCTTCCTCTGTTTCTTTAACCTTCTATTACTAAGCTGTTCATTCTTCTTCAAATATATTTTTTATCTCTCTTCATTACATGTTTAAACCAATGTAATCGTCTCTCTTGTATCTTCCTAGAAACTTTTAATACTCGAATTATTTTCCTTATTCTTTCATTCCTATCCATCTATCTCAACATCCTCATGTCTGCCACATTTCTTTTCAATGAAACTGACATCTGTCAGTTATAATTTTCTTAACATAATAGCTGTTTCCATGGTTGTAAAATTTAATTTCTTTATTATCCATTGAATATGAAATACAAAATGCAATCAATTCGTCTAGATAATAGAATACTTTTTAATATTTACAATAACATTAAATGTGCAAATAAAATTTAACAGTGTTTTTTGGAGAAAAACTGTTAAAATCTTCAAATGAGGGTACTTCCGGTTGACCAAGTATAACCAAAATCTCATCAAGTCTGCGTATGGATGTAAGGAAGAGGAGTACGTAAGAATTGTAATTTTTGCAATGCTAGTATTGGAGATATCGCGGCCGAAACCGCGGTCACACATACACGCACACCCACACATACAGACATCATCGTAAAAATAGTAAAATCGTATTGTAAGGACCGTAAAACGTGCTTGTTCAATGAAAACTCACCATAGATTTTTTTGACCAAAGACAATACCTTCCTTACCTGGAGGTGACGGAAGATAAAAAATATTTTCCTATTTCGCGTTTACAAAGTCAATTTTGTACAACTGTTTTTGGGGATTTCTTCTTATTGTGAAGTTGGTTATTTAGGCTAAATAAATGTCAAATACATATCTTTCATTTAAATTGTCATTACCACTCATTACTCATGGAAAATTGCTGCAATTAGATTATTTTATAGTAAAATAATTACATCGAACACTAAAGTACTCTTTTAAATTAAAATGTAATGTATTTATTTGTATGTTCATAACATAATAACAAAAATACAATAGCGAACTGTAGATGAAACAAAGTTTAATAAAGAATTTAAAAAACCCACGTTATGTTTCCAAGATTTCAGCATCTTTTGCAAGAAAATTTATGTATGGAATTTATACATAATACACAGGATTGACGGAAGGTATTGTGCTGGCCACATCAGATTTTTTTTTAATTCTTTAGGTTATATTTAAGTGATCTGGTAATGAATAATTTTATATTTTTGTGAACATTTTCATCTTTATTGCTACTGTCCGACGACATATACTACATATCATTGTCATCATTTATTATTTCGTTTTCTATCAAAAGATCTACGTTTTTCAAAAATTTGTTGCTTTATGATAGCTCTAAAGTTTTAATAAGTTCCCTGCACTACACAAAAAATATGTTCATTTGTATACGCTCAAATCTGATCTAAGCGAATAAGAGAAAAATATCAGAGTACTCCTACATGTTTAGAATAAGACGAACGAACAGACCTTTTGATTTAGATTCTGAAATCTTGTGAAACGTGGCAGGTGTTTTTCTAATACTTCGTAATAATTATACATTTTAATTGTAACCTAATTTTCTAAATAACTTGTCAAAATGTCAAATGTTTATTGTAACTGTCGGTATTACTAATGTCGATATTTTAATATTTCGTTTAATGATAATTTTGAAATGCAAAATAGGAAAAATAGTATGAAAAACACGTATTACAATGACCGGTTGTAATATTTTGCGTAACTCGCGTATGATTCGATTACTCGTACTACAACACGGGCACCACTACTTCAAAAGTTGAGAATACGGATCTATAGTGTTTTTTGGAATGTGTTGTCATAAGTTATGGAAGCATCTTAAATAATTCTGTAAGATACTAATGCCGGCATATCTCTTTGTAAGTTTTTTGTTGTTTTTTATGCATTGTTGATGGGCTGTAACCATGGTAACGATGGTAAAACGTCAAAATGTTATAATTGAATTTTTATGAACATTATGTTTTTAACGTACTTACATGTTGTAAGTTGTAACGTTGTATGATTAACTAGAAAATGAATATTTGCAACGATGTAAAATTACAATATTTGTGAAATGGGTTTTATAATAATAATTTCTTAATCATAGTTCTCTTGGTGTGATAAATGTCTATATAATTAGATAAACAAGGAAGGAAGATAAATTATTGAAGATCAGAGATTATGATTATGAAGATAAATGCGTTTAGAATGAATTGAAATGTTTGTATCGTACTCTTCACATTCACAGAAACACTTTCATACTGCACAAATTAAATTTTAATTTACATTTATTTCAATAAACAACAAAGTAATTGGATGGTGGATAAAAATTGCCACTAGCAATAAATACCATAAAAACAGATGTCAAATAATGTCACTTTTCTAATCAAATATTCCAGTAATGTCTGTGAATTTAATAAAAATTCAAATATTTTTTTTTGTTTATCTGTTTCAAAACAATCCCAAGAATCTTGTTAGGGACATATCTTATTTACTACTCAATTAAATATAAATTGAAATACTTTATTTCTTTGAAAAACTCGATCCTTTTCTAACAAAAAATTAAAGTCGTCAGGTGAGGTGTGAAACACCATTCTTCTGTTGTTTCGATCGCCGCGGTAGTTCCCCTGCTAATCACAGATGTCACTCACGTTCCCGCGCTATCGGATAATTGAATAGCGACCAGACCAAGACCAAGCCGACCGCGTATACCCGTCATTCCTTTCCAGATGTTTCAGTGTTCGTGATTTTGTTTTGTTGTAATTTCTTAATTGTTTTCACTGCGTGCTAGATCTCAGTTTGAGTTTCGTAATCACAGAACAAATTTGGAAGGTACTGGGAAAGTTCGTGAGTTTTTTTATGAGAAAAGTTATAATGGTGTGATTTATATTTATGTTTAGTTTTGTTGAGTAAATATACACTCAAGACTAGCAAAATTAGAGTAGTTGTTTTGGTCTTTTCTCAGAAAGTGTTATTTGTTTTACAAGAAATTGTACCAAGAATGATTTAATTCGCATAGATTAGATTCAGAGCTGGGACCAGTACTCAAAAAAAGTATTTAAGTACTAAATACTCTCAAGAAAAATATTTAAATACTAAGTAAAGTAATATTTTAAGTACATTTTTTTACCTACTTACAGTACCAAGTATTTTTTAATGAAATCAGTTAAAATAATATAATAATTATCGAGTTTAGGTACATATTTGTACATCACTCTTATTAAATAAGATAGTTAATATTATATACCTATTAAAAAAAATCTGTTGTGGCCAGCACAATACCTCTCGCCACTTCCTTTTTTGGTTACATAAGTATAGGGCGAGACCAATCATGTTACATTGTTGGCCTTGACAAGATGTGGGGCCCAGTTTCAGAATGATAATTAGTAATTATGTACATGGATGTCAATTGTCAATTTTTCATTCATAATTTCAAGATTTTCTAAATACACGTAGTTAATTTGTCACCAGGAGTGTGGAATTTACTTGTCGAGGAAAATAACCACATGGAATTGGAAAATCACTAAATTTAGAATGAGAAATTATGATACTTGACATCTATATACATAATTACTAGTTATCATTCTGACATGCGTCCCCATATCTGCTTGTCAAGGCCAACAAAATCACATGACTGCTCGCGCCCTATTGTATTTAACATTTCTTGTATACCTACACTCTACACCAAAAATTCTACTTACATATATCTATTCCTTATATTTAGATTGTTTAATCTTAAATTCATTTTATGAAGAAATTTTGTCCTCTTCTAATTTTTCGAAATGTTTCCAATTCATTGTCAGGATTGACAATATTTTTGAAGGTATATGTAATATACCTATAATTTTAAATATTTAACTATGAATACATTAAGAAATAATATAATGTATGTACTTCCCAAAAAAAGTCTTCAGTAATGTCTCCAGATTTCTAACAATGACATTTATCTGTCAGTTACAAACAATTTAAATTTTCAACTATTTTCCATGGCATTCTTTCGGCTGTAAAATTTATTATAACAGATCATTTTATATTTTATATCTCTTTTATCTCTAAATCTATAAAATATACAGGGTGTCCCTTAACTTGGTGCACAAACTTTAAGGGCATATAATACTGATCAAAATGAGTAAAAAAAGCTCAGTCAAAATGTGTCCGATCTTTAATAGTTTCCCAGATATAACGCAGTGAAAAATGAGTTTTTACGAGATTTACCTTTGCTATCTCGAAAACTATAAGAATTACGATTTTGATTAATTGAGACTTTTTGTTTACCTTTGAGAGGTAATCTTAGATGGCCTTTTGTTATTTTATAAAAATCAAAAGTGAAATGTTGTGGCGACCTTGGTCAATATTTAATTTTCATATAACTACGTAACTATAAGAAATTGAGAAAAATGTTTCATATAAAATTTTATTGTTTTTTATAGTCTTTTTACTGACATAGACAAAATTTTATTCGATCGCTATCTTTGTCAGTTTTTCTTAGATTTTTCGCTTTTCTCGGAAACAGTTGAAGATCATTCCTATGTTGATGAAGCTTTTTTATTCATTTTGGTCAGTACTATATGCCCTTAAAGTTTTTGCTCGAAGTTAAGGGACACCCTGTATAATAAAATATTTAAATGTATCAGATAGAGAATTTTAATTTTCTTAAATATTACCAAGAAAAAATTTCAAAAAATATTATTTAGAAGATTTTTTTTCAAGAATCTTCTACTTCCTGTTGTCCAATTGTTACCAAAACCTTTTCAGATCTTCCCATGAATGTCCGATTGGGAAATACGTAGTTAAACAAATTTAAAGTCTTATAGTTTTTGAGTAATCGTCCTTCCAACATCTCACATACACACATCCACACACACATCCACACACACACACACACACACACGCACACACACACGCACACACACACACACACACACACACACACGCACAGAGACATCATCGTAAAAATGTTAAAATCGAATTGTAGGGATCTTAAAACGTGCTTATTCAATAAAATCTGGATATGCGATTTTTAGCATGAATCCATTACCTCTCTTAACGAGAGGTAAAAAATAGCATATAAAATGTTTTAAAATAAACTCCATAAGAAATGCATTGCATTTTACGGATCTCTATTAAAAGTCACACACGAACTGTGCTTAATGACTTTAGCTACTACTTCGCGCCTTGGAGTAGAAAAATTGTTTACTTATTTAGTTCTATATTAATGATGAGTACGTAAATAAGTTGTTCAAAATAGCTTCTTGATTTATCACTATTTACGTCTTCAACTATTCGGTTAAAACTGTAGATAGCGAAAATTTTAATAACTACCAATACTTGCTCAACCCTGTGTGGACAGTAGTGCACAAAACACACAGCAATCTGTTCTTGCGCATGCGTGAAGTATTTAGTATTTAAAGTACTTAAGTTTCTTTAAGTACTTTTGGATACTTTAAGTACCAAAAAGTATTTGAAGTACTTTTTATGTACAGTACTAAGTACTAATTTTCAAAAGTATTTTAAGTAAAGTTTTGTATTTAAAGTAATACTTCCAGTACTTTTACTGTCCCAGCTCTGATTAGATTACACTCTATATCCGAATTCGTGCACTTCTCTTTCAATTTTGATATCATAGAAATTAATTTACTCTCAATGGAAAAACTGTTTTTAATTCAGTAAATTTTGAGTGTAAAACATTGTTGTATCTCTCTATCTATCCAGTATGTTATGGTTAGTGTGGAGCATATACTAGCAGTACGCCATTAATCCTCCTCGGAAACACTTTCCGGCTCTTTGTCGGCTCGGGCACACAATGCGAGCCTCAGAGCTCAGAGTGCCGGTTTACTGTCGCTCTAAAACACGGACACTTTTACTGCCCGTTCTGGCCACTCTGTTACTGTTACAGGTAGCTACAGTCGGCTATTGTTTCACTTTAATTACTTAATTGTCCCCGCTAATGCACAGATAAAAGTAATGGATGAGGAATTTTCACAGAATTTAAATTTCGGAATGATATATGGAATGATGGAACCACAGATGAGATCTGGATTCGTTATTATACTTCAAAGTCAACATAACAGTCTGAGAAGTCATAGAAAAAATAGTACATACAATAGTGGTCATAGATTTGAAATACTGGCTCCATACATAAAACCAACATCGCTGTACATGTTTAAACTTTTAAATTAATTTTGTTAAATAGTAAATATTTCGGTTTGAATGTGATTTTGTTGATAGTCGCTACAAAAATATATTTCCATGATATTTACATTTGGTCAAAGAAATAAGACACTTTTCAGTTTATTTAAATTTTCTCATATTATACAGGATATTTTTATACGTATGGGTGAAACAAAAACAGCTAAAATCATATTTTGAGTAATTTTTGGAAAATTGAAAACACATACGTGAAGACTTGTTAATTATAAATAAAATCTCTCATTTGACGAAAGTCGTAACTTTTATAATTTTTAAGATATTAATGGAAAAGGACGAAAAATCAGTTAATAAGAGGTATATCTCGGAAACAATTGAGAATTGGACTTTGCAGATTAAGACTTTTTAACAGTGACCAGATAGATAGAAAAAAATGTTTCAGACAAATATTGTAATAGAAAATTTAAGGATTTTAAAAATGTTTTATTTTCAAAAATCGTTGGGGTGGTTTTCAAAATATCTTGTTTTGAAATTTTTGATTGATCTCCATTTTGTTATTTGATGAAATAGAAAATAATTGTAAATACAAGTGCTTTAGAGAACCGAAAGCAAATGCTGAAAGTTTTTGTATTTTTTAAATATTCCTTAAAATAAGGGAGTTATGACGATTTTTCGAAAAACAAGAGAACGCCAATAACTATGAACTGGGGCTCTAAATCAAAAATTTGAGCTAAGAAAAGTTGTTTGTTTTAATGAGTTCTATCTACCATTTTCGGGTGTAACGACTTAGTATTAACACCCTGTATACACGACGAGGCGAGAATACTCTCGCATCTCGTCTCGTCTCGTTTATTTATGCGAGAAGCAATAACTCTCGCGAGATTCTCACGAGTGTCTTGCAATAAAAAGCGTTAGTAACTTTATAGCTTTAATTCGTAAATTCAATGAAAAATGCACCGGAGAAAGATTTACAAGAGGTGGAGTCAACGCTAATTCGTGCATAGAATCACTTGAATTTGAAAATTATATGAATCTACTATATTTTTGAAATCTATCTAGAGTCGTTTGGTATCGGTCCTAGAGTGAAGATATGCAAAGTAAAGAAAAAAATGGTTTTGCATCTAACAGAACTAGTTTTTGTCCATCATTTCAGCCCGTCTTTCATCCCAGTTAAAACCACGGTTAATAGAGTTCTTGCCATCCCTGAAAAGTTAGGGATATTAATTAAGCATCGATAGGAGCTGACACGGAGCGATTTGTTGCCGGTGGGTTCCCAGAGTAGCGGTTTTTTTTATTACTCACACTTAAATGGTGGCATAAATTTAATGATAAATGTATATATAAAAAATATTTTTTTAATGTTCAATTAGTTTTACTAATGATAGGAATGCATTAACAGATGTTCGTATTGAAATAATTTAGAGATTACAATTTGGTGATACATCCATTAATTTAGAGGAAAATAAAATTATTTAGTAACATCACATTTTCTGGTAACCGTAAATGAATTAGAACTTGTTTGTGCGCCAGCGCTTAATTTTACAGCGAGAGTCTCGCTCGAGAACGAGACGAGGCCCAAAAAATTGTGCAAGAACGAGAGTGAGACCGAGATTACAGATCCGAAAACAAAACTAG
This sequence comes from Harpalus rufipes, assembly GCA_951394225.1. Classification (NCBI taxonomy): domain Eukaryota; kingdom Metazoa; phylum Arthropoda; class Insecta; order Coleoptera; family Carabidae; genus Harpalus; species Harpalus rufipes. Next base: position 77,617,984 of record OX596274.1, read on the forward strand.
ATCGTTATTTTATATTTGTCGTCTCGTCTCGTCTCGTCTCGCGTGCATCACTACCTGTATACTTTACAGGTAATATTTAAACAAATTTTATTTATGTTATTGTTACTTATAAAAATATGTTTGGCTAATTTAGTTCTACATGAGAACTATAATTCAATATTATTTGTGTTTTATTTCTATGTTTAAATGAAAGTGTATTGAATAAAAAATTTAAAAAATTCTATCTGTGTCGTATTTTTCTGGCCACCACTGTACGTACATCGAAAAGAAAGCTAATATCGCATGTAATAAAAAAAAAAAAATCTTCTTCATCAAATAGTAAGAAAATGTTATTGATACATTAAGATAAAGGGTTGTTTCTATAAACCATAAGGTGATAAGAAACCAGTTTTACAACACTGATAGAGAACAATATATTCAATACGACGCAATTTTCTAAAACTTGTCTCATTTATCTCTGGACAATATTAACATCTACTTTTCTAGATCTTCTGAAATATGTTGTCCTTAATTGTTACTCGTTTAGGGCTTCTGTCCATTATATACTATCCTAATGAAAATTGTCAAAATATTCCAATCGGTCGTGATCGCCATTCATACCATTGCTCTGTTTTCTATAAAATGTTGACACTTTAACACTCTTCACGGCATCTGGAAATGGAAATTCGCTCAAGTTAGGTCGCTGTGTATTTGAGACCTTTATTTTTCGAAATTTGAATCATTTCTGACTAAAGTCATGCTAATAGTCTTGTGTGATATTCCAAATCAACTAGCTAATTTGCGCGACGACGTTCCGACTCTGTTTTGGATGCTATACCTTCTACGCATTTCCGTATAGATCGGTACATACATCAAATATGTTGATCCTTACAAACGTTAACAATTCACGTTGCTGCGTGTCCAACTAAATTTTAAATGCATTTAAGTATTTCAAGTTTGCATTTAAATGGTGAGAAATTTCTACAAATTTATTTGGACTAGTTTAAAATAGAAATTCAAAAACTTACTAAAACTTAATATGTTATTCAAGTATTCCGCTATTAAAAAATGTGTTACATCGCCATTATTAGCAATAACAGCTAATCGTCATGTGGCCCACAGTTTTTGTAAGTTTTAAGTATATATTTAAAGTAGTGGAAAGAGTTGTACAAATTTCTTGCCATTTGCGCAGGTTTTATAATTTGTTGTAAGCCGCCCGAACTATTATGAGCCTGTGTCTGAGCTCGTATATATTTTGTCATTTTTCTAATACTGATACAAAACCTATAATGACTTGAAAACAAGCATCCCATCTACTTCTAATGATGGTAACCCAAATCTTGGGTTAAGCACGCGCGTTGTATAGTTGTAGTATCGCTTACTAATTGTACTGGTTGATTGGCTGATTTGCGTGCTCAGGTACAGCACAGCACACACTGCATATATGTTGCACACGCGAACACCCGAAGCGGCTCGGGTTACGCAGATTTGTTTCCAACTTCCTACGTTCCCGACTCCGCCGAGTTCGAGTTCGTTTCTTCCGGTAATGCCCAGAGTTGCCAAATTGGTTATTTGATAGTTTCAACCTGTTTAAATACCTTGGTTAGAGCGAAATACAGATCGGGTTGTTATACGTATAGAACGTACATAAATATCTTGTCAAAGTCGATGGCCCATATTACGAGCACACTTTTATAATAAAAGCGCCTTTATGGAGCGCGCTTTTACATTATATTCTTATGAGGAGTGTGCTCCATAAAAGCGCTATTATTTTAAAAGAGGTGCTCGTAATACGGGCCAAAGAAATGAACGAGCGTGAAGTAAACTACGCAGGTTTAATTCAAAAGTTTTGGAATTTCGTGCATTATTCGTTTTAACAAAAATAGCCTTATGGCCGTATTATGGTCAAAACTGTAAGTCTAATGCCCGATTGCAGACTCTTTCATCACCACTTTATTTAATTAACGGACCATCAAAATGAACAAAATCAAATCAATTTCCTTGTACTTATGTCATTTAAATCATTGCTGTCAAAAAAATCGCGTTGCATTTGTCCGCTTGGATGATCCGTTAATAAAACAAAGCGTTGATGAGTGTTTCTGTAACCGGGCATAAATCTGTAAAAAAAACTGAGAGAAACAAATATATTTTAGTTTATTAATATATTATACATAAGAGTGGCAGCTTTTGTTGCGAATTTGTTCATTATTTATATATTCAAAACACAGTTTTGACCATAATACGACCATGTTCATTGTTTTGAAGTTGAAATAATGAAAAAAAATTAGCTTCCTTATTAATTTAGATTTCAGTAATTTAATTTAACTTTTTTTTATTTGAATAGGTACAAGATTGGTTTGTACCATTTTAAATAAAAAAAATGGTGAAATCAGCAAGAAAAAAATGTGCCAGCGGTTCACAAAATATGGGACAAAACATTTTTTAAAAGAAACCATATATTTTTTATTCTTTTATTGAAAAGAGTATTTTTTTCTCTTTTCAATAAGGTAATGTTATTTATGTACAGTTTTTTCAAATAAACGAGTTATTTACGTTTAAAAATCGAAAGAAAAAAGAAAATAGTAAATGGAACAATAATATGGAAAGGAACTTAATACAGTTTCCAGCATAAATATGTAGGAATATAGGTAAGATAATAAAAATATATAATATATCATCGGCATATTACCCATTGCTGGGTGAGCCAATCTTCTTTGTACACAGATGTCGGTAATAATGGTGACATATTTGTACCGTGCGGGCGTTTACCAGCCGTCACTTCACGCGAATCTGGGGAACCGGGTTCGATACCGACCGACGCCAAATATTTTAAAATTTGAAATGGCACAAGATTGATCCCTGTTGTGTACTCTCCACGCCAGCAATAAATATAGTTAAGAATATAAATAAATAAAATAAATATATCCCATTGCTGGGTCTGCCAATCTGCTTTGTACACAGATTTCGGTAACGATGATGACATATTTGTACCGTGCGGGCGTTGGTCGGGATCGAACCCGGTATTTAAATTTATGAATATTATATGAATAAAAATTTTATTAAACGGGAGGTATTGTGTTGGCCACATCAGATTTTTTTTTCATTATTTTCTTATTCAAAATGGTTCAATTTTGCTCATTTAATCACCCTCGTACCTCTCAAACCTCAAATAAAAAGTTACAACAGTGAGCAATCTTATAGAGGCTCCCTATATATTTAAAATAGTCGAAATAATTATCTAAAAATTTCTCACAATTTGTGTAGGTTTTGTAATTTGTTAAAAATGTAAACCGGCTGAACTAAAGTGCATTTCACAAGTGTTTTGTAAATTTGAAGCATTGTTGGCATAACTGTATTATGTCTAATTGGGAATGTTTTGAAGTGGACAATATATTGATGAATAAATAAAAATTATCCTTATTTTTTACCAAACCTCCAATAAGCTAGTGCGCCCAACTACTACAGCGGTAGAATCCAATAAATAGACCTCCTTAGTCATCTCAGCATCCACTCACATTCAAATATCCGGCTCGGGGCAATAAATCGTTGGGTTCGCAATGACTTACCACTAACCTCGTATCGGTCACCTCATCAGGGGTAATTGAAAAGAACAACTTGGGCGCAATAAAACCAACAAACACACGCGTAATCCAGATTAAAGCGCTCTGCGATCTGTCCGCGTAATCGTGAGTTATGGGGGCGCGTAAATCAGCCCCCGCTCCCGGGCCCCACGTGATGAACGCGGGGAATTTGTCACCATTATGTTGCCTCAACTGAATCGGAAGTGGAAATGCAAGCACCGTTGCCAGTGCCTGTTGCCCAACCGCGCTGGCAAATGTCAACACAACAGAACTGATTTAGAATTTATTATAAAGACTTAGGACTGATTTTCTGTATTGCCAAATAACAGCGCCATCTATAAATTGGCACCCAAACTATTTTTACCTCTCGCTAAGGGGGGTATTGGATTCATGCTAAAAATCTAATATCCAGATTTTAGTGAATAAGCACGTTTTAAGGTCCCTAAAATCCGATTATAATATTTTTACGATGATGTCCGTGTGTGTGTATGTGTGTGTGTGTGTGTGTGTGTGTGTGTTTGTGTGTGTGTGTGTGTGTGTGTGTGTGTGTGTGTGTGTTTGTGAGAGAGAGAGGTTGTTGGAGGTACGATTTCTCAAATTCTATAAGACTAAAGATCTGTGTAACTACGGATTCCTCAATCTAACAGTAATGGGAAGAGTGGAATAGGTTCTGGTAACAATTAGACAACCGGAAGTCGTAGTTTCTAAAAAAAAATTCTAAATATTATTTTTTGAAAATTTGTTACTACAAATAATAAAAATTCTCAATCTGATACTTTTTTTTTTTATTATATCTCGTATAGGTTTGGAGATAGAATAATCTGTTGTAATTAATCGAGTTGCCCAAAAAAGAGATATTTAAATGTTTTTAATTGACAGATAAATGCAAAATGTCAGTGTCAAAAATCAGCAGTTCATTACTGAAGGATTTTTCTGGAAGGTACGAGTATATATATATGTATATATATTACTGTATCATTAATTAAATATGTATTTAAATTATAGGCATGTTAATATTACATATATCCTTCGAAATACCGCAAATACCGTCATTGAATTTGAAGAATTTTGAACATATTAGAATAATATTTACAAAATTTCTCACAGAACGAAAGCAGAGATACAATTTCAATTATTTGTGTGTACAAGAAATGTTAAATTCGTTACTTATAGGGCGCGAGCAGTCATGTGACTTTGTTGGCCTTGACAAGCAGATATGAGGATCCGTGTCAGAATGACGGCTAGTAATTATTTACATAGATGTCACAATTGTCATATGTCATTATTTTTCATTCAAAATTTCAAAATATTCTGATGTTTATTTGTCATCCGTAGAATGGAATATACTTGTCGAGGAATATAATCCACATGGATTTGGAAAATAAACTTATGATACTTGACACCTATGTATATTATTAGCTGTCATTCTGAAACGAGACCCCATATCTGCTTGCCAAGGCCAACTACTCGCGCTCTATGCAACATAAAATGAAAATAGCGAGGGGTATTGTGCTGGCCACAACAGAATTTTATATTAATCTTCATGAACACCCCCCTCAAGTTTTATTAATATTGGTTCAGTACAGTTCTCGTACATGCGTATTTTGTTGACCTCTTAAATCGGCCTCGTCATGCATCCATGGAACAGTGGTACTCAATCAAATTTTGTGTTAGTTTGTGCAAAAAACCAACCTAATCGTTTGCTTCAGTATAAAAAGCGATTGGGGATGCTTCACTGACACGTAGCAACGTTTTTGGCTGGTAAGAGTGAGTTCGCGACGGGCGAAAAGAAAAAAACGATGACCCAAAGAGTGACTACCCCACATCAAACAGAAACGCCGAAAACTGTTGATTTTCGATCGACGTGTTACAATTAAGATGGTTGCAGAGTATATATATATATAGAAAAAAAAAACTGTTGTGGCCAGCACAATACCTCTCGCCACTTCCGTTTTTGGTTACATAAGTGTAGAGGGCGAGCAGTCATGTGACACTGTTTAGTAATTATGTACATATAGATGTCAAATATCAAAATTTCAAGATTTTTTAAATTCACGTAGTTAATTAGTCACCAGGAGTGTGGAATTTACTTGCCGTTGCCGAGCAAAATAAACTACATGGAATAGGAAAATCATTAAATTTAGAATGAAAAATTATGATATTTGACATCTATGTATATAATTACTAGATATCATTCTGACACGGGCCCCCATATCAGCTTGTCAAGGGCAATAAAGTCACATGACTGCTTGCGCCCTATTGTATTTAACATTTCTTGTATACCTGCACTCTACACCAAAAATTGTACTTACATCTATTCTTTATATTTAGATGTTTTAATTTTAAATTCATTCTATGAAGAAATTTTGTCCTACTCTTCTAATTTGTCGAGCCGTTTCCAATTCATTGTCGGGATTGACAGTATTTTTGAAAGGTATATGTAATATACCTATAATTTTAAATATTTAACTATTAATACAATAAAAAATAATATAATGTATGTACTTCCCAGAAATAATTTTCAGTAATGACTTGATTTTTGACACTGACATTTATTTATCAGTTACAAAAAATAAATTTTTCAATTGGTTGCCATGACATTATTTGGGCTGTGTGATTTATTACAACAGATTATTATATATCTTATATTTCTTTATCTCTAAATCCATAAAAGATATAATAAAATATTTATATGTATCAGATAGAGAATTTATTCTTTTTATTACAAACAAGAACAAATATGGAAAATTAATATTTAGAAGATTTTTTTAAGAATCTGCTACTTCTGGTTGTCCAATTATTACCAAAATCTTTTCAGCTCTTCCCAGTAATGTCCGATTGATAAATAAGTAGTTAAACAGATATTAAGTATTATAGTTTTTGAGAAATCGCCCCACACACATACATACATATACACACACACAGACATCATCGTAAAAATATTAAAATCGGATTGTAGGAACCTTAAAACGTGCTTAATCATTAAAATCTTGACCAAGTTATTATTTAAATTATATCATGAATGTACGCTATATGCTAAATAATAGCATGAATGCAATACCTCTCTTAGCGAGAGGTAAAAAATTGTGCGCGTGATCGTTAACGCGTCGACCTAAAGCAATACTTGTGCGTCAATTTCTGTTCTCCAAAAATATCACTGTGTTGCACCATCCTCCGTATCTTTCTGATTTCGCCCCGGCTGAGTATACTCCCCAACTTAACCTGAAGCTGAAAGGAAACTGTTATGAAGTTACGATGTAACTCACAACTAACACTTAAACCACGTGACGAAGGTACTGAACAGTATCCCAGTTTTAGTCTATATATTGAAGAATAAATAGTGTTTTTGATGTTATAACAGCTTTTGTCTTATTTATAAGATCTAAAAATTAATATCCACACTATGTATTAATAGTTCTTCAGGCAGTAGATGTCAGTGATTATCCTTAATGTTGGAAACGAATCCTCAGTACAAGAAATAGACAAATGTGTTATTTATAACGTTGAAACTGGAACCGTACCGTACCTCAACCGAAGCATGGAGAATAATTTAACATTTTCGTTCGTTCGTTCGCTTTTCGTATTCGTTAACGTGATATTACACGCGGTGAGTTATTATAGGGCAACACGCCACCGTGCACATAAGAAAACCCCACATTAAAACGCAATAATTAGGGACTGACTTTCGGACAACGGAGACGCAAAATCAATACGACACACAGGCCGGATAACTCGAAAGGCTACAGCGAGACGGAATAGAATATTCAAATGTGGAAAGACGAACATAAACACGATTTGTTTGTTGGACATATAATTATTATAATGTAGTTGAATACTGAAAGTATTATTTGTTACATTGTCGTACTAGGGTAGATTGAAAATTATTATACGAGTATATCGTCCGGCTAATAAAATTTAACTATTTGTTTTTTTGTCAAACTTTCATAAATTACACAACAATCAAAGCATATAATCCTAACAATATCTACGTTATACATAATTGTATGTGTTGTATAATAATATATGTTTTTTTTTGCAGGTGAGTGTGGCAGAAGAAAGGTTTTGTTTATAAGCCTCCTGGTGAAAGTTTGAGCGTGCTACCGGATCACTCTTTGCGTTTGCCTCGAGTTGTGTGATGTTGACTGGCTAAATAGGTATGAAATTTGACTATTTTTATAGCAATTCGTAGCAAGAATCAAGAAATATATATACAGGGTGTTATATTTTAGTGGACCCAGCAAATATCTCGCTTATTTATTAAGTTAGTAATTTCCTTCATATAACATGATTTATACAGCAACATGTAAGCTACTTGATGACGGATGTACATTCATGATACCACTTCCGGTTTATTAGTAATTAATATCAATTTTGAAATTTCAAATGGAACATAGTATATTTTTTTACAAATTTGAAAAGTACATCAAATTTTCTTTACAATCATGTAAAATAATCCATATGTTACATTATTAAAAAGTAAAATGGCGGGCACTTTTTTATAAACCTCGTCGAAAAGAGAATAGTGAGCCATGACTGTGGCTTGAAATAAAACAATGAACTAAAACAATTTAACTATTATTATTAAACGAAATATTTTTTTTTATAATTTTTAATTTTGTAGTAAATAAATAGTTACTTAAAGGAATATAATAGTACTGTAGTATATAATAATAATATAGTCACAGCTTAGACTTCTGCACTGACTACAACGTAAGAAAATAGCGTTGGTTAGGATAGGGATATAAATTCTGCCCTTTGATTGGTCAGAATGCAAACCCAGTTCACAAAAACGAAAAAATATCATCTGTCAGGTGTAAGTTATCAAATAAAATCTTCAGAATTACTTGATGCTTAACCATGTTTTGTTGCAATATTACTATTCAGGACCTGTATATTGTTATAAATAAAAATATTTAAAATTAACAAAGTTTGGTTTCACGAATTTAAATTATTTATTTAATACATGTAGAAACGGTTGGCTCTAAAGCGCCATCTACTATTTTCTTACTTTAAATGAAGTATAGCTCTTACGACGTTGTCGTTGAACAGCTAATTAAAACGTTCTGTTATATATCTTTCGCTATTGTAAATTTAGTACGCGTTTAAACCAATCAAAAAGCTGGAATCGTAAGCCCTATCTTACTCCTAAGTCTAGTCTTAACCGGAATAGAGTTATAATTACCAAAACAAGGCCCGATTATGTCAAGATCATTCGAAACCAATACCAGAGGGCAAAATATATTTCCCCATCGAAACCAACTATATTATTGTACGCGAAACGTACTATAACTCATAAATAAGTCAATATTTAAAACACATCATTAGAAGTTAAATATATTAATTTATTTCAACCTTGAATTATTAAAATATTGGGCAATTTAATGACATTAAAATATACGAAATAAGGAGTGTTCCTACTACAATTTTGGAAGAACGTGTCATAATAAATTAACTCAAATACACTACTATCTATAATCCCATCTATATAAACAATTTATCGTTATAATAGAGTTACATTTATCTATATTTGTTGTCATATAACACATTATCATAAATCTTATCTATGTATAACAAATAACTGCTACATAATAACCTATATTTAGTCAAGAAAACAAACATAACCTCTTCGTGGCCATGTTGTCACATGGGGGGCGAAGCGCGATGTCCTGGCGTGGGTGAGTGGGACGGCGCCCTATCTTGGCCCCATCTCGCGTGACTTGCATCTGTAAATATGATGTAAATTATTCTCGTATTAAAAACGCTACTTTACTCGCTTTCTGCTACCAGTTCGCTCAATCATACACTGCTTTATATGCTTTATGCCGAGAATGTCTAATACACGTGTTTTCTATTTTATTTATTTTATTATAAAATAATCTGTTTTAGAATAAAAAATTCTAGGGAGTTAGACGAGAGGGTATTGATATGTTTTTTGCATAACATACAAACAAGTATTTTTTTGGTCAAATTCAGTTTTATATGTATTTCAAAACAGACTATTTTTTTAAGTAAATACATATTTTCAATGAATACTCCAACCCATCCAAAAGTAGCTGGTGTGCTTTGCAATAAAAACTTCTTCGGAGCAGGTTCACCCTTCGCAATCCATTGTTTTGAATTTTGATTGACCCTTCGTCACAGAAGTGCCTATAGTGGTGGATCCAAGTATAATCTAAAGTTAAAAAACGATGCAAAATATCCTGCTTGTTTCACGTAAATCGCTCCAACAGGGCTTTGTAAATGTTCATTCGACTGCAGTTTTTGGTCCAAGTGAACAGCCTTTCTCATGCTCAATTCTGCATGTAATAACCACGTGTCTCTATAAGCTTGCTCACTATTGGTAATTTTTTATTTAAAGATATACGAGATTGGTTAAATGAGCAAAATTACGCCATTTCATATTAGAAAATTGGTCATGTCGACAAAAACAAAATTGTATCGGCGATTCCTAAAATTTGGGACAACATATATATTTTTTAAATGGAACCATATATTTTTTATTTTTTTATCGGAAAGAGTTTTTTTTTCTCTTTTCAATGTAATATATTTTAGAGAAAAATACTTCAAATAATAGTTAGAGAAAAATTAATTGCACGCATCTTTTATTTGAAGCATTTTTTCTCTAAAATAAACTATAAACGATTGACAAAGATAAAACAATGCTAATCAAATGCTCGCTAATCACACTTAATCACTGCAATAGCAAAATGTAAAATATAATACCAATAATTAACAAAACTACCAGCACACAACAAAAGCAAATTATCGATGCCAAAATCAAAAATCATCTTTATCACATGATTGGCAGAATGACATGAATATTTAAATAATTCAAATATATGAAAATTACATTTGTTACAATACAGTTTCCGTTTCATTTTTTGCCGTCGGTTGGACGGAGATAGCGTATACCCCTCCGAAACACCAGCGATAATGAGATAGCGATTAAAAGTCTCATATATGTCATGTGTGTATGACAAAGATGTTAGATAGAAGTTTAGCAATTCTTACATCAGAATTTAATGACGTGGGGATCAACTCGGACATACATAGTGTACACATATACATACAGGCAGACATCGTTAAAACAGTAAAATATTATTCTAGAGATCTTAAAACGTGCTCATTTTTGAGCAAAGACAATACCTTCCGTCACCTTTAGGTAAGGAAGGTATTAAAAACAACACTATTGTTAATATACAATATAATTTAAAAATTCAACTCGGTTTTTAACAAAAGTATGTGCTGTTGAAGTGTGAAATTGTTTGGGCAATATCTCTGGAAAGCTTCGATGTTATGGAAACCTCAAACCTTATCAATTTTCCATGAAAATATATTTGAGATTTGTGTTAATTACTGAGCAATTTATTATGCCAGACGTTGCGGTAATAATTCATTAATTCTTCTCGTTTTTATTGTACTATAAATGATTGCTTTATTAATTAATTAAGTAAACAAAAGAAAACTTCATAATTGATGATAAATTATGTGATATTAATTGAACATGCTTTACAGTTAACTTTATTATAGCGAATTTAATTTTACGCTTGACTTGGACATAAACAATAAGTACTTTTTCCTACAGTGTTTCGAGCTATTCATCACAATTCCGAGAACAAATTAGTGCAAAGAACTACAAGGAAGAGAGAAAAAGATAAGACAATCCGTTTTTCCCTTTATGGTCGTGCGGAGTTTATAGAACAATTAAAATTTATTAAAGTTATAAGAAACAATTTATAGTACACTGTATGAGTACTGTTCTTTCTCTATAACTAAAAATAATGTTTAAGAAATTGAAAGTACCGTTTTCACGTTAAATATTTTATACGTTTTATATTATTATACATTTTCTTAAAGACAAGAATAATTAACAATAAGTTATATCTATTTTCACATAAAATTTATGATTGCAAAACGGTTTCATTATTACATGTTACTGTAAATTTCTTAATACTCTTTCCTTCATTACTTTGTTTTTTTCAACAATATTATATATAAGTATATACTTGATAATAAAATTAAAAAATACCTGTAACCTAAAAATTATGTATATTGGAAAAGAAAATTCTCATTTTCAGTAGTATTATTTTTACGTCAACCGTATTAAAAGGATAAAAAGAAAAAAGATTTACTCAATATGTCAACCATGTCAGAGGTCCTGCCACCCTTTTTTCTAAGAAAGTAGTTAAGATTATTTAATATGTAATCCATGCCAGAGGCCTTAATAACTGATGATAATTTATTTGAAGCTCTTAGCAGTTTTTCTTTTAGAAAAACGAAGTAAATAGTTATTTGTGTACCAAAGCTGTAAATGTGGTCTTTTTTTACATAAATATTCTTGCAAAAGATTCTAAATTTCCAGTAAAATTATTTCACAAAGTATGCAAATTGTACTTGACACTGACATCTTCTTCTTCTTCTCTAGCTTTTCCCATTCGTTAGGGGTCGCTAGTTTTTGTTTTCTTCTTCCACTCATTTCTGTTTTGCATGTCGTTCTCACTCACTTCCTATTCTCTCAAGTCTTCCGCTATACAGTCCTTCCATCTTATCTTTGGTCTTCCTCTGTTTCTTCAACCTTCTATTACTAAGCTATTCATTCTTCTTCCAATAGAGTCTTCATCTCTCATCATGACATGTTTAAACCAATGTAATCGTCTCTCTAGAAACTTATAACACTATAGTTATTTTCTTCCTTATCTCTGCCACATTCATTTACTTTTCATTGATACTGACAGCTGTCAATTTGAATTTTATGAATATATTTGCAGTTTCCATGGTTAGCATAGCTGGCTGATTTACAAAATTTAATACTTATTTTTATAATGAAGTATAATATGCAATCAAATCGTATAAAAAATAATATATTCTTTAAGTTATAATAACGTTAAATGTCAATAAATCATATTTAACTGGTAAAATCTTCAAATGGGGGTACTTCCGGTTGACCAGTTATAACCAAACAAATATTTTAAGAGCTTGTTTAATTTTATACTTCTGATTTGACTATTATTTATTATTTTTGTATATCTTTTTTTTTAATAAAAAAGTTTAACAGAAGAGGCTTATATTGCCTATAACCTACAACACTGATATTATTTATTACATTTTAAAAAAATGTTTATTTATAACATAATAATAAATTAGCATTAAATTCTACTTCAATTCAACACAAATGTAATTTATTAATTTATTTCTTCTAGGACAAATGTCAAACTCAACAAATGTCATAACATCTTTCTTTTTCTACAATATATCTATTTCACTGTACTCCGTTCTCTGATTGGCTACTCTGTTAATCACCAACTATAAGTTTGGAGCTTGCAAACTGAAATTAGCGCCAACCTGCGTTGCACTAATTTTATTGTGAACGCTATAGTACAACTAATTATGTCAAACTTTCTACGCTAACCGTAACTACGAATACTAACCACTAATTTCGTGTTGTGCATGAGGCCTAACTGTCACTTAGAGCTGGTAGGAATGGGTCTAAATTTGTTCTTTGAACAAACTATACCGTCCGTAAACTAAATGCGGTCGTAAAGTAAAAGTGGCCATGAAGTAGATGCCACCATAAAGTACTCTTTGATAGATATAAAAAAGTGATACTTTACAGCTGCAAAGGACAGGTAAAACATCTCTTTATGTATCTAATACCTAAAATCAAACATTATTTTTAACTATTTCTGGTTATTTTAATTACGGTATCGGAAAAAAATAATTTTATTCATTAAAGAGAAATAGTGTTAATTTGTTTCAAGTGAAATACATTTATATCCAAAGCGAATCAGCTTTTTTGAAAAGCTGTTAAACAATAACTACTATTCCTAGTTTTGGAAAAAACGATGACTTCATTATCGTTTTTGCTATTTTTATTTAACATGTACATAAAAAAATTCACAATAGGAGAAAATGTACATTCTGCAAGTACATGTCACGTAAAAATAATAAAATTTTACAACCTTTGAAAAGAAATATAACAGTCCATTTCAAATTAAAATGAAAAGTAAACAACTGCATCACGCATCCTTTTCCAGTTACCCGAGTGTAAACGATAATACACGAATGGAGATAAAGTAGAATATTAAGGTTAGGTACACCAGGTATGTAATAAAACTGCACCGGTGACGTCACTCCAAGACTAATTCAATTACTGAGCTGTAATTAAAACGACGACAGTGGCGTACAATAGTTAAAATTTTACCATTTTGTACTACTTTCTACGGTAAATTTTCACATGTTGTTTGAAGTAAAAAATACTGAAATCTGTTAGTGAGAAGTGATGAAAACAATTAGAAATTTTTGCAAAATATTAAGCAAATAAATTGCAAAAGTAATAAGCAAACTATAAAACATTTTAATACTTAAATAAGGAATAATTAAATTCAAACAATTAAGAAAACAATAATTTCATTTTGCATAAATTACAGAGACGTTAAGTAAATACTTTTAAGCATTTTTGCAATTTATGACTTGAGAGAAAATTCAACAAACTTACATAAATCAATTTCACATGTAGTAGCGATGCGATTTTCACTGAGACAAGAGACAATCGCCGAACAGTTTGAATGCAGTCTTCTAAATCAATATGACTTTCAAAACTTTCACGATTTGCCGGTGTTTTATGCTAATGTAGCCACACACCGCTATTGTCAATTGTTTTTGGATGGAACAGTGTTAAGTATATGCTGTGGCGACCTTTAACAAGCCGCGAGCATGCTAAATGCTAAAGTTGATGTACATGCTAATTCAAAACAATTTAAAATGATGTAAGGTGAGGAATATTTTGTAATGCGAATTCTTTTCATTCTACATGACAGGTTAGCAGGTTAAATTACTTTAGATCTGAGGTGTCACATTTTCTTTTGGGCAAGTTGCTTTAATCAGTGTTTTGTAATATAAGAAATACAAATCCCACAATAAGTGAACAAAAATCTGATGTGGGCAGCACAATACCTTCCGTCAATCCTGTATATTATGTACAAATTCCATACATAAATTTTCCTGTAAAAGATTCTAAATTTTTGGTATTTTATGATTCCTTTTCTCGACAACTGAATTCCATACTCCTGATAAAAAACAAAACTCATGAAATAAGAAAATCATGAAATTTTGAATGCAAAATAATGACACTTGTCAGTTATGGACATAATTAATTGAAGTCATTTTGAAACGGGTCCCCATATCTGCTTGCCAAAGTCAGCATTTTTGTTTTGCGCGTCGTCCTCATTCGTTCCTTTTCTCACAAGTCTGCCGAAATACAGTCCTTCCATCTTATATTTGGTCTTCCTATGTTTCTTCCACCTTCTATTACAAAACTATTCATTTTTTTTCCAATATATTCATCCTCATGACATGTTCAAACCAATGTAATCGTCTCTCTTATATCTTTCTAGAAACATTAGAGTTATTTCCCTTATTCTTTCATTCATTTACTTTTTATTGATACTGACATCTGTCAATTTGAATTACCTGAATATATTAGCAGTTTCCATGGTTAAGTTAGCATAGCTAGCTGATTTATGAAATTTATTATCTTTATAATTCTTTAACTATATTGTTAAATATGAAAAATAAAATGCAATCAAATCGTATAGAGAATAATATATTCTTTAAGTTTCAAGAAAAACTGTTAAAATCTTCAAATGTGTATAATTTCGGTTGATCAATTATAACCAAAATCTAATCAAGTATGCATATGGTTGTAAGGAAGAGGAATACACAAGAATTGTAATTTTTGGAATTCTAGAATTGGAGATATCGCGCCGCGGTCGCACACACATGATAACAAACACACACACGCATATACGTCCACACATACATACAGACATCATCGTAAAAATTGTAAAATCGTACTGTAAAGACCCTAAAACGTGCTTATTCAATGAAAACTCACCATCGAATTTTTTGACCAAAGACAATACCTTCCTTACCTAGAGGTGACAGAAGGTAAAAAATTGAAGCGTTTGGATCTGCAGGAAACCTAAGCGTTCCCATTGTCCTATTTTTTTTTTCAGGACAAACTTGATATTTTGACGTGTCACTTTTAATTTGAGTTTCTGTAGGTTGAATCTCCATCCAACTTGGGTTTCATTAGGCGAAATGAGTTTTATCATCGATTAGTGAGTGTTGTGTTATGACTTGGCATATTTTCACCGTCGGAACCGCACTAATTACCTACGGATAATGAAGCTGCTAATGAAAACAACCCTTTACCGAGTGATTGATCGAGACGGAGACAGACGCGGACGCTTTGTGAGCCAATGGCCGCGATGATAACGTGTCTTTTCTTCGCGTTAATACACGAGTAAACAGACTCGTTTTCCGTCTATAATTTAATTAATCTTGCCATGATCGACGCCTACAAGACTATAAAAACTAAACACGTTAACTAGATATAAACCTACAACCAAATACACGGAGCCGGAGATAGACATCGGCTTTATTTAATTTTTGTTCACAATGACTATAATTAGATTTCTATATGCAATATTTACAAATTAAATAATATAATCTTTCTCAGAGCTGTATTTTTTATTCACCACTGGCCATCCATCTATTTTATAACGTTAATGAATAATGTATTTAAAAAACAAACTGATATGTATATGTGCTCTTTATGAATTTTCTTCTAAGATGCTGTAAAACTGAATATATTGAATGAATGTATTTTGTGTACATAAAATGAAATATTTTATAAGATCTTACCGACCCAAAGAATAAATGCTGTTTTAATTTTTTCTGAAATCGTTCTTTAATAATGAACAAATTGCAATTAAAAATGATATCGTTAAAATAGTAGCTAATTTTCACTGCCTCGTCCGTCGTCCAGTGACATACGCAGCTGACTTCAACGACCATTTTAATTTTACACTAGGTTCTAAACGTCAAAGTGACATTTAAAGATAACCTGAAATTCACAAAAGTAAACATGTGGTTGAAACTTTGTTTTGTGAATATTCTACAATATATACAGTGTCTCACGTGCGTTGCTATAGCCAAACAAACTTGTAGATAGCGTCTAATCTCAAATTTTTACAAGTGAAAGAAGCATAGCTTATGTGACTCATGAATAACTTCAGGCCATATGAAAAGGTTTATAAAAATGAATAAAATAACATTATATTAATATAATAATAGCATTTATTTGATGTTTAGATATGTAATTCTCAATTTATAGTCTATATATTTATTTCCTTTAGAAATTCTGTGTTCATATGAAAGGTCTCTAGCAGTGTGAAACGCTGACGTCACAACACTGGTAATTTTTGCAACCTTTTAAAAATATACTTTAAAACTATTTTATACAACAAAAAATGTAAATAAAAAATATAATGTGGCCAACATAATATCTGCCGTTTATTTTAATTTTTATTCATGTAAATACTTTATTAAATTTAAATACCGGGTTTGATCCCGACCGACGCCAAATATTTCGAATTTTAAATGGCACAAAAATGACCCCTGTGGTGCACTCTCCACGCCAGAAATAAGTGATCGTCAGGTGACACCTGGTAAATGCCCGCACGGTACAAATCATGATGACCATCGTTACCAAAATCTGTGTACAAAGCAGATTGGGCAATATGCCGTGATGATATATTTATTTTATTTATTTATATACTTACCTATATTCATTGCTGGCGTGGAGAGTGCACCAAAGGGGTTAATTTTGTTCCATTTAAAATTCTAAAATATTTGGCGTAGGTCGGGATCGAATCCGGTTCCCCAGATTTGCGTGAAGTAACACCTGGTAAACGCCCGCACGGTACAAATATGTCATCATTTTTACCGAAATCTGTGTACAAAGTAGATTGGCTCACCCAGCAATGGGTAATATGCCGGAATGATATATTATATATTTTTATTGTGTTGCCTATATTCCTACATATTTACTTATGCTGGAAACTGTATTAAGTTCCTTTCCATTTAATTATAGTTCCATTTACTATTTTCTTTTTGAAACGTTACTGTTATTATTTGAAATGATTAGTTTGTTAACAGTGACATATATAAGTTACATACATTTGAGATCTGAACTGTGTAACCATGGAGTTGTGTTTAAAGCGTAAATTATAGATAATTTTATAAATTTATCCATAAAATATATACAAAAAGTATTAATGCAAAAAACTATTTTGAGCTTCCAGTAAATTGTCATTTCTGGTTATCTGATTTACACCAAAATCCAATGGCTTCTTTCCATATAAGAGTAAGGTAGAAATATAAGGTTACAAAATTTGAGTTAAAGCGTAAAGAGGATACACACACATACACACAAAAATCATCGTGAAAATGTTAAAATTGAATTCTAGGAACCTGAAAACGTGGTCATTTGCCAAAATCCCGATATGCGATTTTTAGCACGATCCCTATACCTCCCTCACCAAGGGTAGCGGGAGGTAAAAATAATTTAATCATACAGAACAATAAATTAAGCTATGCTTGTTTGATTTAACCAAAAAAGGTACATTTTTTTGCATAACCTCATTGTTAACACCTTTAGTTAGAACGTCCATAAACGCTTTTGAAACTGTTACAATAATACTAGCAGATTTTCTTTCTCTGTTTAATACTAACACACTCCCCAGTTCTTAAGAATGAAATCCACACTAAGAGCCCACCCTCTTCATTGACAATCTTCCTCTCTGAATCTGTCAATGGGTCATCTAGCAATCTCCACTTCTCACTTGGTCACCGGATGCGATGTCCGCAGTCACACATGGTTCCCCACGTGACCACAGCGCCGGGGTGGCGCTGGTGTTGTCAACACGACATTAGCAAGCTCGAAGGGAGTGTCACGCCATGTGTCAGCGTGTCAGGTGTCAGCACACCCCCGCTGACCTCAAGTGTCATAACAGTGACACGGAATAAATTACACAGGGTTGATGCGGGACTTGGAGGTTGAAAAGGGAAGTAAGGGATAGGATTTTTGTAGGACAGTGAAAGAAAATTTAGATAAAGTACGTTTTCACGACTTGATCCCCACGTCATCAATGTAAGCATCATAGACAAAGAAATAGTATTATTACTTTTCTATGGTAAGCATATGGTTCAACTCGCCAGGGAAGGAAGTTAATTGATGACGTCGTGTTTTCGGGTGAAATCGGCTGAAATCGTGTGATTTCCGAAGTATTCATATAAATCAAAACTAACAGTATTATAATATAACCTATATTGTGTCAATTTTGTTATTTATCAAAATTCGAAATATAAATAAGTAGTTATCCAGAAATAATAAACCAATTGAATACATATGAACTCTCTGTTTTGGATGTGTGTGGATCCTCTTTACGGTCTAACTCAGATAACCGAAAATGACACTTTACTGGAAACTCAAAATAGTTTTTCTTCGGAAAATACCTTTAAATGTTATTTTTTGAGATTTATGTTAAATAAAAATTAAAGATTAATACATGTTCTACAGGTTTGCATTAATACTTTTTCTTTATATTTTATGGATAAATTTATAAAGCCATCTATAATTTTAATCCTGGACCCTACGCTTTAAACACAACTCATACGCATGGTTACACAATTCATATCTCAAATGTTTGTAACTGACAGATATATGTCACTCTCAACAAACTAATCATTTCAAATAATAACATTAACGTTTTAAAAAAAAGTAAATGGAACAATAATTATATGGAAAGGAACTTAATACAGTTTCCAGTATAAGTAAATATGTAAAAATATAGGTAAGATAATAAAAACATATATCATCACGGCATATTACCCATTGCTGGGTGAGCCAATCTGCTTTGTACGCAGATGTCGGTAATAATGATGACATATTTGTTCCGTGCAGGCGTTTACCAGGCGACACTTCACGCGAATCTTGGGAACGGGTTCGATTCCGACCAACGCCAGAATTTTAAATGGCACAAAATTGCACTCTCTTCGCCAGCAATGAATATATGTAAGTACGAGTATATAAATAAATAAAATAAATATATCATCACGGCATATTACCCATTGCTGGGTCTGCCAATCTGCTTTGTACACAAATTTCGGTAACGATGATGACATATTTGTACCGTGCGGGCGTTTACTAGGTGTTACCTCACGAGCACTTATTGTTGCCGTGGAGAGTGTACCACAGGGGTCATTTTTATGCCATTTAAAATTCGAAATATTTGGCGTCGGTCGGGATCGAATCCGGTATTTAAATTTAATTTAAAATATTTACATGAATAAAAATTAAATTAAACCGGAGGTACTGTGTCGGCCACATCAGATTTTTTGCCGTTGGTTTGACAGAGATAAAAGTTTAATAATTCTTGAATCAAAAATTGATGACGTGGGGATCAACTCGGAAATACAAAATGTAATTAACCATATTTTTTATAGGAATTTTTCTTCCTTAGCTCTTCTCATTACTTTTAATTTTTGTATACTTATTTTCAATCCACACTCTTCACACTTTGCAAATAAAAAGTGCTGAATATTTTGTCATTTTTTAACCGCAATTACAATACAATTTACTAAACAAATCATAAACGATGCGGTTAATCGGTCAGCATGATTGACAGTAAAATTTTCGAGAAAGCCTTCGTGTTTTTAGTTTCAAATCCAATTCGAAAGAACGGACAATCATTGATGTATTAATAACAGACCTGTTAGTCAACGTTATGAAGTTATTAGAATATTAGTTTGATAATACAAGTTTCTATTTCTGTTTTAAGAACTGTTTGTTTGTGAGTTGGAAATATCACAGAAAGTTTTTGTTTTCTGTGATCAATAAAAAACTAGGCTTTTCGAACGTTATTTGCTTACAGAAAGTGAATAATTGCAGACCAAAGCTCTTTGCATACAGTTGCGAATAGTAAATATCTAATGGGCTACAAAGTAGACGTAGCTCAGTTATTTAAAATTTTCGCGTTCATGGATGTAATGATATAAGTGAAAAATTACAATTTTTACCTTCCGTCATCTATAAGCATCTATAAGCACGTTTTAGAGTCCCTAGAATACGAATGTACTGTTATTACGATGATGTCTGGTGAGTGTATGTGTGTGTAAGTGTGTGTGTGTGCGTGTGTGTGTGTGACAATTTTTTTTCGTATTTCTCTTCTGTACTTCCATATGGAGAGTTGATTAGATTTTGGTTATGGGTCAATCGGAAGTACTCTTAATTGAAGTTTTTAACAGTTTTTATGTAAAAAATACAATTAAATATCATATCTTGACAATTTACGGTATAATAAATATTAAATAAAATAAATATTTTATCACGGCATATTGCCCATTGCTGGGTGTGCCAATCTGCTTCGTACACAGATATCGGTAATGATGGAATATTTGTACCGTGTGGGCGCTTACCAGGCGTCACCTCACGGGCACTCATTGCTGGCGTGGAGAGTGCGCCACAGGGATCAATTTTGTGCTATTAAAATGCGATGTAATTTTTGGCGTCGGTCGGGATCGAACCCGGGTCCCCAGATTCGCGACCAGACAGTCAGGCACACGGCCACGAGACCCCATTAATAAATATTAAAGAATATTTTATTCTCTATACGGTTTGATTGAATTTTTTCTTTCATGTTCAATGCGTATAAATTATTAAATTTCATAAATCAGCCAGCTATGCTATAACCATGGAAACAGCTATTATATTAAGAATATTCTTATTGACAGATGTCAATGTCAATGAAAAGAAAATTAATGTGGCAGAAAGATGAGGATATTGAGATGGATGTGGGGGAAGACACGGAAAGATATAACAGTGAAAACTACTAATAAATTCAGATAATTCTAATTGACAGATGTCAGTGTCAAGTATGATTTACATAGTTTGTTCTTAAAATAATTTTACTGGAAATTTCGAATCTTTTGCAAAAAAATTAGGTATGGAATGTGTACAAATACACAGAATTGACGGTAGTTATTGTGCTGGTCAGACCAGATTTTTTTTTACTAATGAAATTACCATCTTCGCCTCCAATACTACATGGCTTTAGAAGAAGACAACAAGATCGAAGAGATAGAAATAGATAGTTGAGTATTACCATAGCCTCTCTTCTCAACGAATTGTTCTAATCCGATTTGACATTTGCTCTATTTTGTTTTGCAGTGATGTTTGACGTTTGTATGTGTGATAAGTTTTGTTATAAACATGATTTATCAGCAGATGTTATTCTAAAATAATAATACTGAAACACAAAATTATCTAACACCATTTAAATACTGTCTAAATACTATCTAACAGGTCATGATAATACTCAACATTTTCTCTCACTTCGAGTTGTTGTCTTTGTCTCAAGATGTTACTTCAGAACTTGCACTAGATGGTTACCATAAAATTATAAAATTATAAGTTCCCATTACGTTTAAAAATCGATTAATTGTTCTGATCGTAGAAAAAATGTCTACAAAGCAATGCTGCCAACTGTACCATAATTACGGTATCCGTACCATAATTTAGTCAGTGTACCATAGTACCATATTCAATACAGAATATACCATAATTTTAACACATCTAAAAAATTATACCAAGTTCAAATCTATATAAAACTAAAATATTTATTATTTAACAAGTTATATTTCTGTTTTTCGTGAGACGGAAGCTTTAGATAATTCATTGCGCGTGCGCTGAATCAGTCATACCAATTCAGACGAGCTGCTGGTTTAGGTAAATTATATTTTCTCAATTTTTCATCAATTACTTTGTTACTGACTTTAGATGTCCTTATTATTGTCAATAAACACTTCATAGACTACAAAAATACTAATAGACTCAAAACAGAAACTATCCAATATATTATTAACATCTGAATATGTAGGAGATTGCGATAAGTTCACTCCAAATGAAAAAATTTGTTGTGTCCAGCACAATACCTTCCGTCAATCCTGTATATAATGTATAAATTCCATACATAAATTTTCTAGCAAAAGATTCTAAATTTCCAGTAAAATTATTTCTTAAACAAACTATGCAAATTGCACTTGACACTGACTTCTTCTTCTTTAGCTTTTCCCATTCGTTACGGGTCGCTATTTTTTATTTTCTTCTTCCACTAATTTCTGTTTTGAGTATCGTTCTCATTCTGTTCCTTTCCTCTCAAGTTTTCCTCAGTACAGTCCTTCCATGTTATCTTTGGTCCTCCTCTGTTTCTTTAACCTTCTATTACTAAGCTATTCATTATTCTTCCAATATATTCATTTCTTCTCATGACATTTTCAAACCAATGTAATCATTTCTCTTGTATCGTTCTAGAAACTTGTAACACTAGAGTTATTTCCTTACCTATCTTTCCGTGTCTTCCCCAACATCTACTGCAACATCCTCATCTCTGCCACATTAATTTACCTTTTATTGATACTGACATTTGTCAATTTGAATTATATGAATATAGTTTCCATGGTTATAGCATAGCTGGCTGATTTATAAAATTTAATTTCTTTATAATTCTTTAACTCTATATCTATTGAATATGAAGTATAAAATGCAATCCAATCGTATTGAGAATAATATATTCTTTAAGATATAATAACGTTAAATGTCAATAAATCAAATTTAACTGTTATATCTTCAAAGGAGGCTACTTCCAGTTCACCAATTATAACCAAAATCTAATCACTTGTTCTTCTGGATGTAAACTTGAGGAATACGAAAAAAAAAATACTGGTTTTAATGTGGTACCATAATTTAGGGCGAAATACCATAATTTTTGATCACGTACGATAATTAATTTTTCAGAAATTGGCAACACAGCTACAAAGAGCTACTTTACACTTTCAATCCTTGGTGCACAAATGACTATTTTATTAAGTTCTTACGGTCCTTGAACGATTTTCAATTTATTGAATCACCGACAGCTAGTACTTATAATATTTTCTTGCCTCCGTAAGGTGTATCAAATTAAATTCTATTCTACTCAAAAGTCCAAAACCTATCATTCAATCCCAATTTGATGTTTAAATTTTTGACAATCGAATTCCCACAAAGATATAATTTTCCCACGAATAAAAAATCGATATGGATGAAAAGCATTCCTGAGGAGTTTCTCTGCTAATCATCGTGCATTTAGCGCGAGATTCAATCTGCGTGTCTTGGGGCAGACAGGGAACGAATACGGAGACCGAACGAACGAACACTTGGACACAGCCATCAATATAAGATGCATGTGATGTGGTAGAGTATCTCACGTGATGGTCATGGGATCGAATAGAGCTAACCGTTGAACGAATTGAGAACAGATCAGGAGGTGATCGATTGTTTGATCGCCTGTCAGCGATTTACGATGCCAGTGGCGGAGAAGATGAGAACGGGGTCCTTCACCATAGTAACAAATTAGAACGTGGGTCATTTATATTAAAACATCCTTAAAACCGTGTGATAAGGATTATCAAAGTTTTAAAAAAATATTAGCTTTTATATTACAATTTTGAATGCCCTTAACATCTACTCTATTCAAGCCTCATATGCTCTCGTCATTTACAAATCTGAAATTCATTTTCAAGTAGGTGAATTAATGAAGATAATAACGAAACAATGAAAGTAACCCAAGTGATACTTCTTTTAATTTATGATTCCATTTCAAATAGAAACCAAATGCGTTAGTATGAAAGTGAAAGATATGTTGAATGAGATGGGCAGAACATCGTGCCAGAGTAATTGCCCATGCTAGGGTTTCATCATGTCAAGTAGCTTGATGTTTTTGTAAATTACTTGACTTATTTGAAAATCAAGCTTTTCAAATATTCACTACTTGACTTGACTTGATTTTCTATCGTTACTACTTGACTTGATCAAGTAATTTCAAGCAAATTCAAGCTACTTGATAACGAACCGATTATGGACGAAAACGCGCGAATCAGAATCGGAACCTAGGTGTGTGTGGGACGGCGTGGCGCGCCATATGTTATGCTGATTCACTACTGCAAGTTAAAATCTGTGCAGAGTTTTAAAAAATTCACTCAACATTGGAATATATATTAGAATGACCAGAGAATATGTCGACAAAATTTGTAGTCCTAATCATTATTATTAAGATAACTGTAGATGGTTAAACTATCGCATAAAAGACCAAAGAACTATACTTCATTCGAATTGGAATAATAATTGGGACTTCAGATTTTGTCCACATATTCTCGGGTCATTCTAGTATATATTCCAATAATGAATAGATTTTTTAAACCTCTTAATATCTCGGAGAAAAATAAAATTGCAAAATGTGTCAAAACCGAATGTTATTTAAATGGGAAAAAATCAAGTGCATTAAGACACGGTCAAATATTAAAATTTAGCGGAATCATTGCCAGTATAATTTTATTTATTTATTTGGAACCACTTTAGAGGGCTGCCCGGTTAAAATTCTACTTGCCCCTCTTTAAGTCCACCATAATACATATAATATAAATAGTTTGTTAATTCATATATTATACCTTTAGATCTTTTTTTTTATTTTTAAATTTGAATATATGATTTATTTTTATGAATAAAAGTCTATATTTCAAGATATATTATTGATATTGTTATAAAATATAAGGAACTATATGAAAACGAAATATAGTCTTGAAGAACTTCTTGATTTTTCTGGTAATTAAAAAATAACTATTTGATTTTTTCAAGTAATTGAAAAATAACTACTAGATTTTTCAAGTACTTGAAATTGTAACTACTTGACTTGACTTGACTTTCGGCTACTATTACTTGACTTGAGCTTGGTTTGATTTCATGTCAAGTAACTTGAATCTCAAGTCAAGCCGTGAAATTCTAGTCCATGCATATTTCGAATTATTGACAACGAAAGTTATTTTAACCCTTAACTGGTAACGTGGTGCTATTTGTAAACCCACCAAAATAAATCTTCTACATATACCTTTAGAAGCTAATTACTCTACCAAACAATTAAAAATATACACCAACAGCAAACAAAAGTGAAGTGAGCAGGGTTCTGAAAGTCCCCTTAAATTTCGAATTCGTCACCAGTAAATCCTTCTTAATATCTCCTCATTCCTGATTCTCTCTCTCCCTCTACTTCATCACTCTTTTCCGGCCGTCGCCACAACCATATCTCGAAACTTTGTTAGTACTCCTTCTTCTTCTTCTGCCTCAATTTGTTAAAAGAAGGAAGTTTTCGGCCTTGTAAATCCATAAAATATTAAAATAAAATAAACATTTATTTGGACGTTTCGGAAGTAATCATTTTCCCCATCTTCAGCTATAATCCTTCTTTTGACAAATAAGTGCAGGATTCAAATTTTAACCTCAAAATCTTCTTTCTCAAGGGCCCTGTTTCTTGCTGTCTTCTAGCCCCATCCATCAAAGCAACAAACATACCAAATCCGTGGTGATCGATAGAGTTTGCATACCCAGTGGTGGTGTTAGTGTCAGCCCAGTTGGTAAAACTTGTGTATAGATTCTGGGTAGATGCAAACAATGGCAGCGTCGCCCGTGCCCGTGCCCAATCCGCCATGTAATGCCGGCCAATTAGCCGTAATTACAGAGCGGCGAGCCGCGCCTAGCACACATCCAATCACTCCACGTGTGTGGTGCCTCTGCCCCAGCAAAGAATGAATTGAGATGTTACCAACAACTCATGCCATATTTCTAATAGTTTTTATAAATCCACTACTAGTGTAATTATAGTATTGATGGTTTACTTATACAAGGAAATGAGAGTGTAGTTACGACTGAATAGTTTATTAAACTTGAACTTGTTTAAAAGTAATCTTCATATCATATATCAAGTTGTGGCTTCAACCGTATTAGAAACGGTGTGAAAGTATCACATCATATTTCATTAAACGCGGATTGAATTTAGCTATAATATATAGGTGATAACTGTCATATTGTAAAAATAAGTAGGTAACCTACCTAAAAAATATGTTTTTGTATTTCTGCTGAAATAAAAATCTGATGTGGCCAGCACATAACCTCTCGCCGTATATTTTACCTGGCTGTATGCATAAAGCAAAGAATATTTTTATAAATACAAATAATATATTCATATAAATCTATGACGTATAAACTTCTTTATTATTCAATAATAGCATGTCTCAACATGAAGATATTTTACCATAAATTATGTTACAATAAATTACAAAGTAGAGTTTACCATATATAAATATTAGGCTGGTAACTGCAATTTTCAATTCGAACAACGTTGTTTACTTTCTCTTCATATTCTTCTAGTAAAAACATTAATTTTGGGCGGTCTAAAATGTATATATGGATTGTGCATCTATTCTTACATATCTTCTTTTACATTTTATTTTTTCATACATGTTATATCTAAATAACACTAATTCCCTTTAATAAAGTGACGGATAGATTGCACTCCGATTATTCTTATATCGATGTGTAATTTTGTCAATATTTACAACTTACTTGAGAAGAATTTGATAGCTTTTTCGCAATTCAAAGTTACTCTAGTAAATAGTACTGGTGTACATTGTCCCATAATGTTTGAAACAAATTTAAGTCCTTCAACCTAGACTTGTCATCTCCATAATAGTCACAGATCAAGAACTAAGGGATTCTCCAAGTACATTTTTCTTTCATTACTCATTATTTCTGACACTGATTATAATAATAATAATAATAAATAAAAAAATAATTTAAATTATCAACTATTTTTCATGGCATTCTTTCGGCTGTCAAATTTATTACAACAGATTATTTTATATATTATACTTCTTTTATCTCTAAATCTATGGAATATATAATAAAATATTTAAATGTATCAGATAGAGAATTTAATTTTCTTTAATATTACCACGAAAAATTTTCAAAAAATAATATTTAGAAGATTTTTTTTCAAGAATCTTCTACTTCCGGTTGTCCAATTATTACCAAAACCTTTTCAGATCTTCTCATGAATGTCCGATTGGGAAATACGTTGTTAAACAAATTTTAAGTCTTATAGTTTTTGAGTAACCGTCCTTCCAACATCCCACACACACACATCCACACACACACACACACACACACACACACACACACACACACACACACACACACACACACACACACACACACACACACACACACACAGACATCATCGTAAAAATGTTAAAATCGGATTGTAGGGACCTTAAAACGTGCTTATTCAATAAAATCTGGATATGCGATTTTTAGCATGAATGCAATACCTCTCTTAGCGAGAGGTAAAAATCTGTTGTGGCCATCACAATACCTCTCGCGCCCTTTCCATTGTGGTATATATATAAGTATTATATTTAACATTTCATGTACACACAAAAAAAAACTAATTACACCTAATCTTTATATTTACGTATTTTCTATAATTTCAAATTCATTCTATGAGCAAGTTCATTAACAGGATTGGCGGTATTTCTGAAGGGTTCATATAATTTTAAATATATAATTAATAATACAATAAGAAATATTAAATATCGTTCCCAGAAAAGTCTATCTCTGAATTTTTGACACTGACATTAGTGACATGTATCTGTCAATTACAAAAAAATTAATTTCTCAAGTATAGTTACCATGGAAATATTTGGGCTGTGAGCAGGCTGTGAGATTCACTACAACAGATTATTTTATAAATTATATATCTATATCTTTAAATCTATAGAAGGTATAACAATTTTTTTAAATGTGTCGAATAGAGAATTTTGTTTTTTAACATAAATATGCAAAAAATATTATTTAGAAGATTCTCTCAAGTATAGTTACCATGGAAATATTTGGGCTGTGAACAGGCTGTGAGATTCACTACAACAGATTATTCTATATTATTATATACTATATCTCCAAACCTATACGAGATATAATAAAAAAATTAAATGTGACAGATTAAGAATTTAATTATCTTTAATATTTGTAGTAACAAATTTTCAAAAAATAATATTTAGAATTTTTCTTTTTAGAAACTACCACTTCCGGTTGTCTAATTGTTACCAGAACCTATTCAACTCTTCCCATTACTGTTAGATTGAGGAATCCGTAGTTACTCAGGTCTTTAGTCTTATAGAATTTGAGAAATCGTACCTCCAACAACCTCTCTCACACACACACACACACACACACACACACACACACACACAGAGAGACAGACAGACATTATCGTAAAAATGTTATTATCGGATTCAAGGGACCTTAAAACGTGCTTATTCACTAAAATCTGAATATGCGATTTTTAGCATGATTCCAATACCTCTCTCAGCGTGAGGTAAAAAGTGCAGGGCGTTTACCAGGCGTTACCTCACGGGTACACATAGCTGGCGTAGAAAGTACACCACAGGGATTAATTTTGTGCCATTTAAAATTTGAAATATTTGGCGTCGGTCGGGATCGAACCCGGTTTCCAGATTCGCTACCAGACACTTAGGCTCGCGGCTACGAGATCCCATAAAAATAAAATATAAAAAGAACTTTAAAGCAGAATATTGACTAAACTGTACACTTTCAGTTATAAATAAGTTTAGTTAAATCGTCTTATTTTGGATTAATAATCCAGGAATCTGTGATTTAGCCATGTCCACCAATATTAGAGAAATCTGTATATCTCCGCTTACACGTAATCATATTTCCATTGAAATGTTTAATTTGTGACTTCAATGAGAGAATGAACAAGCAGACTGCACTGGTCCCCAATTATATGTCCGGTTAAAAGAGGTGTCCGTTTAAAGGGAAAATGAAATATAAGCAGTGAAATTTTCATAACCTAAATATACCAAAATTTCCTTAGATGTCGCTCTAATATAGATCCGGGCAAAGGAATGTTTTTATTTCGCGTCTTAATAAACTATTCTTATGTAAGTTTATTTCTGTTGAGGCCCTCTGTTTTTAAAAAGCACCTCTTCTGTTGTGGATTAACATGTGAATCAAAAGTTTTGATTAGTTCTGTCCTTTTTTATAATTTTATCTGCTTGAGATTTACCGATATTAAACTAAGGTGCTAACTTGTGTACACTGAGTTTTCTTTATCGAAATCCTACTTGTAGCTGAATTATAAAGATATTAAATTTCATAAATCAGCCAGCTATGCTAACCATGAAAACTGCTAATATATTCAGATAATTCAAATTGACAGATGTCAGTATCAACGAAAAGTAAATGAATGTGGCAGAGATGAGGATGATGAAGTAGATATTGGGGAAGACACGAAAAGATATGGTAAGGAAATAACTCTAATGTTAAAAGGTTGTATGATGATGTCTGTATGTGTGTGTGTGTGTGTGTGCGTGTGTGTGTGTGTTCGTGTGCGTGTGGCTATAATTTCGGCCGCGATATCTTACTAGAATTTCAAAAATTACAATTTTTCTGTATTCCTCTTCCTTACAACCATATCCAGACTTCATTAGATTTTGGTTATAATTGGTCAACCGGAAGTACCCTCATTTGAAGATTTTAACAGTTTTCTTGAAAAAACGCTATTAAATATTATTTTATATTTCTTCAATGGATATAGAGTTAAAGAATTATAAAGAAATTAAATCTTATAAATCAGCTAGCTATACTATAACCATGGAAATAGCTACTATATTAAGAAAATTCTAACTGACAGTTGTCATTGTAAATGAAACAAAATTAATGTAAGGATGAGGGAAATGGCTGAAATGATAGAAGTTTCTAGAAAGATATAAGAGAGACGATTGAACATGTCATGAGGAGAGATGATCATGGGCGTACGCAGGGTGGGGCAAGGTGGGGCAGTTGCCCCCCCCCCCTAAAGTTTCCATATAAAAAGTAAAATGGAAAATTTACTGTATATATGTATATAAAATAAAAGTATTATACATTTTATATTGCACATGTATCATACATACGTAAAATACTGTATAAAAATATAATATACGTGTATGAAATGATATAATATGATCAATACTAAATATTTTTAAACTGCTCAAAAGGAATAATACGTTTTATACAGTATGAAATGTATAATACATGTGTATTGTACAGGTATAATAACATACAGCATTTTTTTTAAAGATGTCCGATCAAGGTCATCTGTATCATGACCGAATTAATAAATTGGCATACATTTATTTCTTTCATTTACATAACACGAAGCGTGTGCGATAATGATGTATACAATACGCTTGTCTTTCAAAAATTAATATTGTTTCGACAAAGTTAGGGCATTCCATTTTAAAACGATGCTCGTTGTTGACATTACTTTCGCTGTAACGCAAGTTTATTTATTAATTCAGATATATTACCTTGATTCAAAGCCGTACGAATAACTTTATTTTCTATCAGTGTTACTGACACTCACAGAGTGTCAGTATCATATTTTTCACATTTTTGGTTTTCACATGTATTAGTCCATTTCCGTTTTGAATTTTGAATGTTTTTGCATGAACATATATTGTTATAATAATAAAATAACAGTAGTATCTTATGGACCCACATAAAAACTAAGTGAACAACACTACTGTATTTATCGGAATAGGCGGAGCTACAATCCTAATTCATCCAATTTGTTGATCGGACATCTTTAAAAAAATTACTGTACATTTTATAATAACCAAGAATATATACTTTTATACATATAGAGGTAGAAGTGACACAAAGATTTTCTGAAAATCCACTACGGTTAATATTTTAGAAAGTTTAAATTCACTAAATATATTATTAATTTTTATTTGTTCTTTTTTAAATAAAATGATTATCTTTGGTATTTACTTTAAGTAAACCTTTACCTTTAACAAAAGCATTTTACACATAATTTCTTCTTGCCCCCCCCCTGAAGAAATTGCTGCGTACGCCCATGGAGATGAAGAACATATTGGAAGAATGAATAGCTTAGTAATAGAAGGTAGAAGGAACAGAAGAAGACCAAAGATAAGATGGAAGGACAGTATTGCGGAAGACTTGAGAGAAAATGAACTAAGTGAGGACGACACGCAAAATAGAAATGAGTGGAAGAAGAAAATAAAACTTAGAGACCCCTAACGAATGGGAAAAGCTAAAGAAGAAGATTTCAGGGTCAAGTGCAATTTGCATAGTTTGTTTATGAAATAATTTTCCTGGAAATTTAGAATCTTTTGCAAAAAAATTTATATATGGAATTTGTATATAATACACAGGATTGACGGAAGGTAATGTGCTGGCAACATGATATTTTTTAAATGTAGGTTCATATCAGAAGTATATACGTTAAGTGTTGAATTTTTAAAAATATTAATAGTTCTAGTACAGGAACAATTTATTTGAATTTTCGCTTCATATTTTAATTCAGGGGTAACCTATCCTGTTAATAAAATAAATTAATAAAATTTAAATTACAATGCTAATCTTATAAACGCCAAAGCAAAGTAAAGGATTTTTTTAATAATTAAATTTTAATCATAATTTATTACCTACTTTTTATGTACGTACCTACCAGATTTGTATAGTTTGTCATGGTATGTAATTTTAATTAGTACCTACCTCCCCGAAATAAATTATAAAAATACTTGATGAAAAGTAGTAATTTCATCAGTAAATAACAATATATCCGAAAAACTTCGTTGTAACTATACTGGAAATTTTGATGCGAAGAATGCGTTGCTTTTGTGAGTTTTTCCCGTGGCATCTGGTCACTTTGCTCTTGCTCTCCGTACAAAACGATCCAATCTGGCTGTGGTCGCATCACGTCACGCCGGAACAAATAAACGAGCATCGAGCGCGGCCGAATTTAAATTGAATCTGGTGGAAATGAAAAGGGACAATTTCACGGCTTGTCCCGCGCGGACGGTAACTTGATTTCCAGCAATACTGGCCACTATTAACGACGTTTGAACGATACACTTGTTATTTTTTACATGCTTTTTTGTTTGTTTGATAGATTGGACGCACAGTGGTATGATTCAGTGGCGTGCGGTGTTCTTCTAACAGAATGTTAAAGGCAGAATCGCCTTAATTCTGTAACAAAATTACCAACTCTTAGCAACGTTGGTGTAACAAATAATAATAGCAAACACTGAATAAAACTGTGAAAATGGCAGGCTTTACATTTGTTTCTATTGGTTACAATTTTTAGCAATGTTGCTACGAGGGGAGTTATTTTATGTTATCTACCTAGCTATGAAAACAACGAGTTAGAGAACAAATAAAATTTTATTTTTAACGTAAGAACCGTTAACACTAACACACTTATTCTTTTCTAATAAAGCTATGCCTTCAAAAAAAATCTTTTGGTAATTCTGGAAAATAAGACTCCACGGCGTTTTCCAAGTCATCATTCGATAAAAAGCGACGCCCTTTGAAATGTTTTTTGAGTTTTGGAAAGAGATAATACTCATAGGGGGAGAGGTCAGGACTGTAAGGTGGATGTTGTAATTCCTGAAAGCCGCATTCATTTACTACTGCTTGAACAATTCATGCTTTATGCACCTTGCAGTTGTCGCGCAGAAGTAGAGTTTTCTGAGCCTAATTGTGGGATCTTTATTCGCGTATAGCCGCTTTCAAGTTCTTAATTGTGTCTTTGTAGACATTCCCCGTTATTATAGTCCCTTTTGGCATATACTCAATTAAAAGAATACCCTCCGCGTCCCAGAAAACTGTGGCCTTCATGGACTCTTGTTTCGTGGGAGGTTCAAAATGGTGTACCTAGGTTATAATTGTGTAGAAAGTCTTCATCTTGGGATAAAGTAGTGAAATTCTCCTCGCAAATTTGTCATCTACACAGTTTTTGTTCGGAGAATCCATCGTGCCGACTCTTTGCTCATCCCCAAATCTTCGTGTAGAATTTTAAAAACACTCGTTTCTGAAATTCCTATTTCTCTAGTAATAACTGGAACTTTTACTCGGCGGTCAGTCAACACCAAATCTTCAACTTTGATGATTTCTTCATTTCGTGCTCCAGAGGTCTTTCATACTTTGGGTTATCATGAATGGATTCCCTGCTCCATTTGAACTACTTGCGCCAATATTTGACTTGGAAATAGGACGGGCTGTTTCCTCCATACAGTGCCACCATTCTCTCATGGATATTCTTCGGGCTACTGCATTCTTTAGATAGAAATTCTATGATGCTTCTATGTTCATGTTTCAAATCACTCATTTTCGTTTCTTTAAACTTTTATAAAAATGACAAATGTTAAGCGATTGGCGCCAAGTTTGGAGATGACACTATAAAATGTCACAGAAACATGAGATAAGAAAATTGTCGCGATAGCATATTGTTTTCATACATAGGTAGATAACATAAAAAAACTCCCCTCGTAATACTTAGAAACTTTCTTACAGAATTGTGGTGAATATCAGTTGCTCTTCTGCTTTTTACCTTCTGGCCCCCTTAGATAAGGAAGGTATTGTCTTTGGTCAAAAAATTTAATAATGAGTTTTTAGTGAATAAGCATTTTTAGGGTCCTTATAATACGATTTTACGAGGATGTCTGTATGTACGTATGTGTGTGTGTGTGTGTGTGTGTGTGTGTGTGTGTGTGTCTGTGTGTGTGTGACAAAAGTTTCGGATCGCATAACTTCAATACCACGATTCCAAAAATTATATTTATTTCGTATTCCTCAAGTTTACATCCAGAAGAACAACTGATTAGATTTTGCGATTTTGGTTATAATTGGTGAACCGGAAGTAGCCTCATTTGAAGATTTAACACTTAAATATGATTTATTGACACTTAACGTTATTATAACTTAAAGAATATATTATTTTCTATACGATTGCATTTTATACTTCATATTCAATAGATAGAGTTAAAGAATTTTAAAGAAATTAAATTTTATAAATCAGCCAGCTATGCTAAACATGGAACCTACTAATATATTCATATAATTCAAATTGACAGATGTCAGTATAAGTAAAAAGTAAATTAATGTGGCAGAGATGGGGATGTTGAAGTAGAGGTTGGGGAAGACACGGAAAGATAGGTAAGGAAATAACTCTAGTGTTACAAGTTTCTATAAAGATACAAACGATATGATTGCATTGGTTTGAAAATGTCATGAGGAGAAATGAAGAATATATATTGGAGGAAGAATGAATAGCTTAGTGATAGAAGGTTGAAGAAACAGAGAAAGACCAAAGATAAGATGGAAGGACTGTATTGCCTAAGACTTGAGAGAGAAGGAACTGAATGAGAACGATACGTAAAACAGAAATGAGTGGAAGAAGAAAATAAAAAATAGCGACCCCTAACGAATGGGGAAAGCTAAAGAAGGAGATGTTAGTGTCAAGTGCAATTTGCATAGTTTGTTTATGAAATAATTTTGCTGGAAATTTAGAATGTTTTGCAAGAAAATTTATGTATGTAATTTATACATAATACACCGGTTTGACGGAAGGTATTGTGCTGACCACAACAGATTTTTTCAAATTCGTTTGAAATTTCCAATTTTCGTGCATCCAATATAAAATATTTATAACATTATGGAAGCTATTAAATATTTTATTCGGTAATAAATAACACGCAAGCGATCAAAAATGTGAAAACCATTACAAATCGGGCTAATATCTACATCCGTTAAACTGTTACACTATGTCTAATCTATCAGCCGAGTCAAACCCGTAAACTATTGCGTAGAAAGATACTTAGTTCA
Source organism: Harpalus rufipes (assembly GCA_951394225.1). Lineage (NCBI taxonomy): Eukaryota > Metazoa > Arthropoda > Insecta > Coleoptera > Carabidae > Harpalus > Harpalus rufipes. Next base: position 77,653,009 of record OX596274.1, read on the forward strand.
CCGCAACATTTTCGTACATATGATCGCTATTGTCAGATGAGAAACAATGGAGAATAAACAATTACTCCCACCCACAGTTAGAAATTAATTACTGGTCGAATCCGAGCAGGAATAAGCATGAACACTATGAGCTCCATGTGAGGTCGCGGACATACTTGAGTACTTTCTACGTTGAATATTAATCAACTGCTTTGTACTTTATTTATTAATTACAAGGAAATTATTGAAGGAGATTGGTAATTGTTATTTTATTGACATTTTCAGGACGGTTTGTATAATATATTCAGAGGTTATTAAAAAGATATTATATTTTGAGATAATTAATTAGTTAATTATTGAAATATTACGAAAATGGGGTATACGTACACTAACATTTTCTGTTTATTTTTTTTTTAACTACAATAATAAAAAAAATTTGATGAGGGCAACACAATACCTCCCGCCATTTAATTTTTATTAATTTAAATACATACCTATAAGGTCTCTTGGCCGCGTGCCTTACTGTTTGTACGCAAATCTGGGGACCTGGGTTCCGACCCCAAATATTTCAAATATTAATTGACACAAAATTGACCTCTGTGGTGCACTCTCCACGCCAGAAATGAGTGCCCGTGAGGTGATGCCAGGTACAAATATTTCATCATTACCGAAATCTGTGTACAAAGGAGATTGGCACACCCAGCAATGGGTAATATGCCGTGATGATATATTTACTATTTTTTTATTACCTCCCGCTACCCTTGGTAAGGGAGGTATAGGGATCGTGCTAAAAATCGCATATCGAGATTTTGGTAAATGACCACGTTTTAAGGTCCCTAGAATCCATTTTTAACATTTTCACGATGATGTCTGTGTGTATGTATGTATGTATGTATGTATGTATGTATGTATGTATGTATGTATGTATGTATGTATGTATGTATGTATGTATGTATGTATGTATGTATGTGTGGATCTTGTATAGTGTATACGCTCTAACTCAAATACTATCATTCAGAAAGTTTTGAAACCATGTATTTCCACCTTAATCTAAGCTCAAGATAGTTTTTCTTCAAAAAATACCTTTAAATGTAATTTTTTCTCAATTTGGTACTATAAAAATTAAAGATTATTTCGTTTACTACAAGTTTGATTTAATACTTTTTCTATATATTGTATGGATAAATTTATAAAGTAATATAAAAATTATATACATAGGTAAATGGCGAGAGGTACTGTGTTGGTCACATCAGATTTTTTAAATACATACCTACGTATTTACTAATGCTGGAAACTATATTAAGTTCCTTTCCATAAAGCTATTGTTCAATTGTTCTATTTAGAATTTTCATTTTAAAACGTTACTATTGTTAAGATGAAACGATTACTTTTTTGACAGTGACATTTATCTGTCAGTTACATACATTTGAGCTGAACTGTGTAACCAGGGAGTTGTTATAGCATAAGCTCCGAGATATAATTTTTATATTATTTTATAAATTTATCCATAAAATATATAGAAAAAGTATTAATGAAAACATATACAAAATTTAATAATATTTAATTTTTATAATAACATAAATTGCGAAAAAATAACATTTAAAGGTATTTTTAAAGAAAAACTATTTTGAGCTTCAAGTAAAGTGCCATATTTGTTATCCGATTTACACCAAAAATCTAATGGCTTCTTTTCATATTAGCATAAGGTAGAAATACATGGTTTCAAAGTTTTCTGAGTGACAGTATTTGAGTTAGAGCGCCCAGAGGATCCACACTCACGCACATACATACATACATACATACATACACACACACCCACACACACGCACACACACAAACACACCCAGAGACACAATCCCTATACCTATATTACCAAGGGCAGCGGGAGGTAAAAATAATGCCAAAAAAGCTAATTAATTTTTCAATGGTAATAGGACACGCTGTATATATTTATCTATACTGTATTCCAGTTGAAAACGGGCTTGTTGGCGCTTCGAAGCCAGCCTTTTACATACATAAAAATTATAATTTTTTTTTTGTTTCGTGCAAGAAATTAAAGGGGTATAATAGTATAGAATATTATAATAATATAGAATAACAATTTAGACTTCTGCACTGGCCACAACTGTATAGCTCATTCGACGTTGAACAGATGACTGAAACGTTTTGTTACATATTTTTCGCTATTGTACACTTGGTTCGAGTTTAGATCAATCAAAAAGCTGGAATCTTAAATTCTATCCATTCGTAACTGGAATAGAATATAGATAAGGCATGAAATTTTACATTTTAAGCTGTCATTAGAAATATTAAACAGAATTAATTCAAGGTTTTTTTTACAATGTTTTATAAATAAAAGAGAAATGATTTTGTAGTTCTGTTTAAATTTTTTGTATTCTACTTCAAGTGGATAATTAGGTAAAAGTGTAAAATTATTGTGAAATTTGTACCAGAATATAAAAGTATAAATCGAAATAAAAAGGTATTGATTATATAAAATATACCGAAATTAACAGTTAAAATATTTATTAATTTAATTTTTAATATTTAAAACAAAATAATGACTAAAAAAGTAGGCTGCTATTTATTGGATTAGTATTTTAAAGAAATGTTCAGTAACTAATAGTAAAAATGTAATTGAACCTAACCTAATTTCATCTAAACTTACCTAACCATAACTTAACCTAACCTGGGTACAAAATTATGATTACAATGTAAATTATACGTATGAAATATTATGCAATATTACAAAAAGAAAAATTTAAAAACGCAAAAAAAAATTATATACATAATATACAGGGTGGTAGCGATTAGAGGTGAACATGGGATTATAGAGTACAAAGTTCTACAGAATTAAAAGTTGCATTTAAATTTGTTTTTCCTTTTTTTCTGGTTTCTTCTTAGTTTTAAAAAGAAATTCAAAACTTCTGTTAGTTCGTAGCAAAAGCCATGATATTTTTTTGTTTTTTCTGATTTTCAGAAATTAATAAACGTCAAACGTCAATTTGACGTATGGAAAATAAATCTTGTATTCTTTGATATCTATTTCCACTACAATAATAATGACACGTTCCTTATTCGAATAAACATTAATTATTTAATTTACTTTTTAGAAAAAAGAATGACAGAATGTGAATAAAATAATATTGTTTTCTACAATGTCATAAATCATGGCTATTGCTACTAATTAACGGAACTTTTGAAATTTCTTTTTAAAATTAAGAAGAAATCAAAACCATAATAAAAAATGTAAAAACAGTTTTATATGCAACTTTTAATTGTGAACAACTTTGCATTCTGCAGTTTTTCCCGTAAAATAAACAAAAGAGCAGGAAATTGCATAAAACAAAAACCCATGTTAAATCCTTATGTGCACCCCTAACCGCCTCTGCCCTATATAATAATTGAGAATAAAAATTGTATAAATATAAAATGTAAAGTAACATAACATATAGAGAAAATACAAGAAAAGAAAATCTACATTGATATTAATTTTAGCTGTTGAAAATTATTAAAATTTAATGTTCTGTTTTCTTTTTGTTAAATTCCCTTGGTTCAATATCCGACTATCAACCTCCAAAGATTTACTAATCACTTACTTTATAAAATATTGATCATTATTGTAAAAAAAAATCTGTTCAAATAAATATAAACTATAAAACTATTTGAGATAAATTCACGCCTTAGTCAGTCAAAGAAATTTTTCACCCCCGTCGACAAACGCCAAAGAGCTATAAGCTCTCAGCAAAAAGGATCTTAGTACTATGACAGATATTTTCACTGATCTTCGTCCTGTAAACAGCATCTGTGTCTAGGTAGCTGAAAACTGTATCTGTCGACTCTGCGAAGAGGACGAAGAAACTTTAAAACACATTGTACGGGGCCGTAATAAAACTTAACCATCTAGGTAAAGGTAACTGACGGCCAATGACTCCTGGAGCAGTAACTGGCTTTGTGACAACTCTGGAACTGCTTCCAGAAAACTAAGATAGGGCCAAGTTACAATAGATCTTATAGGTCGCAGTGAAAAAATGATTAGCTCTTAAAACACTCAACTAAGATAATAAAATAATAATAATTAATAAAGACCACAATATTTTCTACCACAAATCATCATAAACTTAACAATAATTTGTCAAGTAGTGACAGATTGCTTTTCAATATGGTACCATCTGATGTGGCATATATATATTATTATTGTTTCAGAATCGTAAAAATGTAATATATGTATTTTCATTTAATTCATTTATAATCAATTGAAAATTCGCTACAGACTATTAAAAATAAATGATTTTTTCAATTTTAAGTTTGTATCAATTCAATCTTCTCAAATAATCATAAAACGAATTTAATGGCCCTATTAGAATTAAGGAATTAATAAATCACTTGAGACATCTGCTTGTTTCGATTAAAGCAATCAGACAGTAATTTTCTCCACACCACCAGATTGCAATCAAATCAAATGCTCTGCTCACAAACCAAAAAATCCAATAAATCGGTCTGATTACTGCCTGATTATGACATAACCAACGTCCGTTTTAAAACATTCACTGATACATATTGTTCCAGAAAAATGCTGCCATAATTAGTTACGATATTTCACGGATTAGCTATTTCAATTATGCTACTAAATTAGAAATTAAAAGAAAGTCTCTTTAATCTTTATTATAACTATTTCTTTCATATCTGTCAACTGATAATTTATGTGAATTTCATATTGAATTTTACAATTTTACTTTACATTTTTTTTTATAAAATTACTATTTCTAACTGAAAATGTAGTCTTAAGCCCAATATTTTCGTCTCTATAAGTTCTAAAAATTATACATATGTCAATGTTTTGATGCGACATTTTTCTTATAAAGGATAGTTATATTATTCTTCACTTAAGAGTGGCCTTGCGCAATAATGTTTCGTTTATAGGTAGTTGAATTCATTCTATAATCTGTGCTGAGACCAACGAGGGAACTGCATTTTTTGCTTAAAAACCCATACGGAGACAAGACAATTTTTTCCTTGACATTGATAAAACACATAAAAATGCTAAAACACTCGTCAATTTATACGAACTATAGTCGTATGCAATAAAATAGGTGCATGCTCTCAATCTAAATGTTGTCTCCCGTATCAAAATTTTAGTTAAAAATATGATGTGGCCAGCACAATACCTTCCGTCAATCCTGTGTATTATGTACAAATTCCATACATAAATTTTCTAGCAAAAGATTCTAAATTTTTGGTGTGGTATGATTCCTTTTCTCGGCAACTGAATTCCATACTCCTGATAACAAACAAACCACATGAAATAAGAAAAGCATGAAATTTTGAATGAAAAATTATTACACTTGTCGGTTATGGACATAAATAATTGCTGTCATTTTGACACGGGTCCCCATATCTGCTTGCCAAAGTCAGCAAAGTCACGCCACTGCGCGCGCTCTATACATAAATTTTCTTTCAAAAGATCTTAAATTTCCAGTAAAATTATTTCATAAACAAACTATGCAAATTGCATTTAACACTGACATCTTCTTCTTTAGTGTTTCCTATTTGTTATGGGGTCGCTATTTTTTATTTTCTTCTTCCACTCATTTTTGTTTTGCGTGTCGTCCTCATTCAGTTACTTTTCTCTCAAATCTTCCGAAATACAGTTCTTCCATCTTATATTTGGTCTTCCTATGTTTCTTCAACCTTCTATTAATAAACTATTCATTTTTCTTCCAATATATCCTCATGACATGTTCAAGCCAATGTAATCGTCTCTCATATCTTTCTAGAAACATTAGAGTTATTTCCCTTATTCTTTCATTCATTTACTTTTTATTGATACTGAATCTGTCAATTTGAATTACCTGAACATATTAGCAGTTTCCATGGTTAAGTTAGCATAGCTGGCTGATTTGTGAAATTTATTATCTTTATAATTCTTTAACTATGTATATATCTGTTGAATATGAAATATAAAATGCAATCCAATCGTATAGAGAATAATATATTCCTTAAGTTATAATAATATTTAACTGAGTTTTTCATGAAAAACTGTTAAAATCTTCAAATGAGGATACTTCCGGTTGACCAATTATAACCAAAATCTAATCAAGTCTGCATATGGTTGTAAAAAGAGGAATACGTAAGAATTGTAATTTTTGGATATATTGGAGATATCGCGACCGAAACCGCGGTCACACACACACACGAATACACGCACACGTAAAAATAGTGAAATCGTATTGTAAAAACCCTACAACTTGCTTATTCAACGAAAACTCACCATCGAATTTTTTGACCAAAGACAATACCTTCCTTACCTAGTGGTGACGGAAGGTAAAAATGAGTACATGGAAATGACTTTGCTTAGCTAACTATTTTAATCCGACATGAAATTGTGCCGGATTCAAATTTCATTACCTTCGTTGGAAGGGCCGTCTGTTTTGTGTAGTGCCTTATCATGTAATCTAAAAAGGGCCGGGCGCTAGTTAGTGGAGACACCCAGCTGCCATGTTTTAAGGGTGTATTTTCAGTTTGATTGAAGTGATGCGATGTTGAAGTCTCATGTTCAAAGCGGCTATGATTCCTGCATTAGCTTATCTGCTTCCACTTCCGTCAAGTGGATGTTTGTTGACGTTTGGTTTGTGTTAAGACGCCGATTATGTAATGGTTTGAGGTATATGATGCTTGTTATGATGAGATTATTGTGAAGATAGTACGAGAGCCACTTTAAAAAATTTGAGTTACAGTAAGATTTTTTAAAATGTTCTATCAAGGTCAGCTACGATTTGTATGAATTAAGATTTCAATTCCGCCTTTCTGTCAAATTCAGTAGTGTCGTGTACGTAGTTTTTATGAGGGTACATAAGATACTACTGTTATTTTATTATTATAAAAATATATGTTACAATAAAAGCATTCAAATGTAAAATAAGATACTAACACAGTAACAAAGTTTACATGCGGTTTTGAAACAACATTCAGTTTGTAGTCAAAATTACGTAAAAGTGTTTACATGCAATTTTAAAAACAAGTCTTCAAATTGGTTTGAAAACAGTTTCGGCACATGCACATTTGGCTAATGTGACAGATCCTCTTCATGAAATGTTTTCTCAATGGCTGTCATGCAGAATTGTCAAAATTTTGACAATTCGATCGGCTATTGGTTTTTGGCATTGTCAGAAATATGTCGTGTTCGGTGTCAAATTAGAGATCTTGTTAAGGACTGTCAGGCTTCAGTTTCATAATTTTGACAGGTCGATCGGCTTTTGTCTGAAATTTGTAAAAATGAAAATGTTAGCGTTAGGACTTCGCGTTTAAAGTATGCCTAGACGGATTGGATGTACGTATAGACTATTATAAAACACTATCGGGAGCCCTAGGGAGAGCTCGGAGGAACGCCGAGCTTTCGCTAGTAAGATACTAACACAGTAACAAAGTTTACATGCAGTTTTGAAACAACATTCAGTTTGTAGTTAAAATTACGTAAAAGTGTTTACATGCAATTTTAAAAACAAGTCTTCAAATTGGTTTGAAAACAGTTTCGGCACATGCACATTTGGCTAATGTGACAGATCCTCTTTATTCCAAATATTTCGTTTTGCCATTATTCCATTTTTTTACTTCGTACCACTATACACAAGAACTACACAACTGTCAGTTTATTTGTAGGTTATTAATACTCGCAAAACATCGACAGAAACGTTAGGCTACGTACTAACGTTCGCATGCGCAATATCGAAACTGAATTTTACGTGTTTATATGAGTAATTTTGAAACCAGTTTTCAAGTCACACTCACGGATTTTAGTTTTAGTTGAGATACCTGACACTGTATACATGGCGTTTTCAAAACTGAAAACGTTTTGAATGCGGTTTCAAAACTGCATTTAAACTTAATGGCTGGTACCACAAGCCTTGTTTTAACTAAAACGCTGTTTTAAGAAATGTCAAATTCGAATTTCAATATTCAATTTCATCCTTATGTTTAAAGAACGATTTTTTCAAAAATATTTGTTTGAATACGAACTATGTTCTGCTTTCTCTGAATTGGGCCTTACTCTTCCTGGACATAGTCTAGCATAATTTCATGGTGGAACCTTCTCGAAGTTACAGTAAACTTAAAGCTAATGGTGATAAGAATTATCTTTCTCCGACACTATTTTGGAAACTACACATTTCACAACTAAAAATTATGTTGGAATTATTATTATTCCAACAAACCGTGTGGAATAATTCCGTACGCCGTTTGGAATAATTCCGCACGGCTTTCGACGAATCACAATCTATTTAGCCGCATATTAGCGCGGTATATCAAATATCTTGGTTCGGTTGCTATGGTTATGACTCTTTGTTTTATATTTATTTATTTCTGTATTCGCGTTTGACGTTTTAAAGTTTTGAACATTTTTAGAGTTTTTTGTTAAGTCTTACAGGTTTTTGGAATTGTCCAGAGTAAATCTAAATAATAATATATTACTTAGAAAAGTAACTGAAGACATTTTGTACAAAAACATATAAAGTGGAAATGAAGATATAGATATGGAATGTACTTCACCAGAAATAAGTGAACGTGCTAATGATACAGGAAGTCAGTTATTACCAAATAAATCAAAAGAAAATTATGAATGGAGTTATTATAAGCAATTTATGGACTGGGGTCAAAAAAAATAATGGTATATGATAATATATTGTTATTATCAATCAACATTTTATGTATAATTTCTAAATCTTGTTAGAGAAAGTATAGTTTACAACACGTTTGGAATGACATATTCCACACTCGCAAACCGTAGTCCTCGCCTGCGGCTTGGGCCACAAACTTTTTGCCGTGTGGAATATGGGCCATTCCATTACTTGTTTTAGAATATACTATTCTAGTTTCATATTTAATTTTGTGTTTTACAATTTTTATGCGAAACAGCAAAATCTGAATTCGTATCGTATGTTAAATCCGTTATTGGGAAGGGTGTGATGTAATAATTACGAAAAGAGAATTCCTATAATGATATCCGGCGAACAGTTGGCTGTGCTGTGAAACGGAGTAAAATGGCGTCTGGTTTTGGGTAATTGCCTCTTTTGTTTATTTAATAGCATCTTCATGTTCTGATTTCGCCTCTTTGTTCTTATTGGATATGAAGTGTAACAGATGGACAATTACACGGTACATTGTGTTTTAATTATATTTCTGAAAATGTTAAATGATACCTCGAGATGTGTTTATACATTGAGAGTGTTTATAGTTATGTGATTATTGTTTTAATTACTGTGTAATATATGTGATTCTAAGAACGCGGCATATGTCAAACGAATCCAAGATGGAACTCTGGAATTATCAGCTCAGGGGTAGTCATGTTGTAACATCCACATAATTTAGCGGGAAAATAAAAAGATTCACATTGTTTTGTAACGTTATACTTTGGTAATCATTCGTTTTCTTTTCTCCAGTTCGAAGCCTGTTATTTCAGGTGTAATAATAAACAAAATTTGAAGAGAAAACTTGGCAGCTATTATTATTTTTATCATTTGAAATCGTTTAATGAATATTTTCGCATTTCGGATGAGTATATTTTAAAATTTAATGACAATGTCCAGTCTTTTATTTAAAGAAGAAGAGTTTCCTCCATTTCTTCGTCAGCTGTTGGCCGGAAACGATTACAAGAGTTCTCGTTTTATTAATTATGACATCACACCCTTTGCAATGACAGAGTGTGGTAATTTCTCTCCATTCCTGTGGCTGGCCGATGTTCGTTTGTTGGCTGCTGCCGACTGCGCGACGATCAATTGTTTCGGGTCCGCTCCGCTGGTTGGCTGCAGGCCTCGGCCACCGGAAACGGACCCGGTTCACACGGAATCCAACTGAGACGGGAATCGTTTCAGAATCGGGTGCTTCTGTCAAGATTTCCAAAAGGAACATTCACCTTTCGGGCAATTTTGGGTAATTATGTTTTTGGGCCGTAATGACTTATTCAAAACTGCCAAATAAGAAATAAAAATTAATGGGGTTGCACAGATTTAGGAAATGGCAATTTCAGACATGGGACTGAAACCACGCATATAGTATTCTTCCCGTAAGAATGGCATTGCGCAAGAAAAGGAGTATAGAATTCTTGAGAACATATGTAATTGAAGTGTTTGTTTTTGCCACACATGTTATACAGGATGTCTGGATTTCGAAAGCCACCATTGGGATCGCGGAAACATAATAGATACGACTTCGGTTAAATGGGAATGTGGTGCGCCTTTAGGCGGCCATTTTAGATGTGCTTTTTGTTTTGCCAAAAATTGTCATAGATTACTAGATAAAGGCTGAAAACTAAATTTGGTCGACTTTTACGTCTCGCTAAGAAAGGTATTGAATTTATGCTAAAATCCCATATCCAGATTTTAATGATTAAGCACGTTTTAAGGACCCTACAATGCGATTTTAATATTTATACGATGTCAGTGTGTGTGTATGGGTGTGTGTCTTTGTGTGTGTGTGTGTGTGTGTGTCTATATGGGGGGGGGGATATTGGAAGGACGATTTCTCAAAAACTATAATACTTAATATCTGTTTAACTACATACATACATAATTGGAAAACCGGTTCATATACATATTTTAATATATCTTTTTATAGACTTAGAGTTAAATAAATATAAGGTATATAATAATCTGTTGTAATAAATCTCACAGCCCAAATAATGTCATGGAAACCAATTGAAAAATTAAAGTGTTTGTAACTGACAGATAAATGTCAGTGTCAAAAATCCAGAGACATTACTGAAGAGTTTTTCTGGGAAGTACATACACTTAGAAAAAACAAAAGCACATCTAAGGTGCCCTCTAAAGGCGCACCATTTGTCCCATTTAACCGAAGTTATATTTCTAATAGTTTTCGAGATCCCAAAGATCGACGTATTATGAAAAGAGGTTCAAGAAATTATGTGGAATTTTCAATATTGGCGTATATTTTAGAATTTTTGTGTCTCGAGTTGATATGATTTATCAATAATGCCAAAAATAAATAAATGGGCTAGAATAATGGTCTTGTCTGCATGTGCGTTTTTTGATGCAGAAAAATATTGACCCATATTCTCACCTCCTGAAGTAGCGCTACTTCCAAAAATCGCTATTTCAATTGTCAAATGTATACATTAAAGTTAAAAACGGAGTAATAAAAATAAATTAAATTGTAAATAGTAATTATTTCATAGATATTTATGTACCAAGTGAGTTAAGATAATGTTTATTCATGAAAAGAAAAAAAAAGTAGAGTGAGTTAAAATTCTGTGAGAGTGAGTTAATTTTTTTAAATTTATAGTTGTTACTATGGAGTTAATAATGACAGTTTATAATGTCAAAATAGAATAAAATATTATAGGTTTCATTTACAAAAATATGAAACCTATTTTTGTCTATAAATAAAATTTATAAAAATTGAATTAGCACTACTTTGGAAGTAGCGCTATTTCTAGAGGTCAGAATACGGACCATTGTTTCCTAATGGTGAAAGCATAGATTATAGAACTGAATTGAAAGATTCCTGAAGTATCTATAAATATTATTCTACAATACCATTCTTGCGTGAAGAATACTATAGAATGTTATTCTTATTATCGAGATTTTAATGAAAAGCCTTCAGTAGTCAATAGGGGGACCTCTCTTCCAAAGAGATTTCTGTCCTGGTTTACGGATGGTTCAAAACAAGAGCAGGAGAAACTGGAGTGGGTGTCTTTGGCCCAGATTACCAAAATTATAGGCACCAGTTCTACTATATTTCTAGCAGAGATCTACGAAATAAATATTTGTTCTCCAATAAACCTAAATAAAAGTCTCAAAGGGGCAATAACCACATAAGCAACTTAATGTCAGAAGAAAACTTCCCACAAAATATTTCCGGCTGTTTTTAGATCGAATCTGTAAGATCTTTCCTTGAAGAAGGTATTAGTGTATACCAAAACGTTGGTTTTCTAAGAATAAATGCTGTATGACAGATTTCCAGTATTTGTTAACACCTAATCTACACACATCGCATTTGAGAAGTTCACTCAAATTTAAAATAATACATAACTCTTGTATCCCGCTCCAATATGAAAGTACTGTACATTGCATCATCTCCTTTCATTCATACCAACATCTGTTATTGGATATTCCCAGAAAACTGTCTTCAAAAATCCCGTTTTGGGTAAAAATATTTCCAAGAAGATTGAAGAGAATTTCTTGTCCACATGGTGAATGTAGGACAACAGGGTGGTATTTAGGGGGTGGCAAACGGAAGGTTTCGTGGCACGCAGGGCTGCCAACCTCACACGCGAATGAAATTAACGATATCAAATTTATTAGCTGTTTATATAAAAAAATGGAGTGATGGAAAACTGTGATATGACACGCGTTAGACGTAGATTTTGGATGGATCAATTTTAGATTTTTTTCATGCTATAAATAGAACCTTATTATAGTAGTTTGTAATAGGGATATTATGCTGAATATATGAAATTTTCTACTCAGAAGTTTTTTTCCTAATATGCGATGAAATAGATATGATATCATAAACGATCTTTCTGTTTGAAGTTATTCCGAAAATATATTTGAGTACCCTTTATGGAATATTTAACAATAATATTAATGCATTTTGTTGGTACCAGTTGATAATCTGCATAAGTATTAGATTTTTTTAAGCCGTTAAATTTTTAAAATAAATCCTCGTATAATGAATTATTTCAGTGCCGATTTCTGAACTTTTAATGACGAATTTCAGTGAGAATTTCAAATAAAAATATACAGGGTATTAAAAAAGGGTATTTTTTTAAAGGCATATAGTACTGACCAAAATGAGTAAAAAAAGCTTAATCAACATGGGTCCGATTTTCAATAGTTTTTGAAATATAAAGCAGCGAAAAATGAGTTTTTTTTTTTTCAGAGAACACATATTATTGTTTTTTTACAAAATTTTGTCGTAAATGCTCAGTTTTAAGGGGCTCCAGTTCTTGTAGAAAACATGTAAAACAAAAATTACTGACAGCTTTACCATCAATGGCGTTAATTCTGACATCGGTTAAGCGTTGTACAGTTACTTAAATAACACCATGTAGTTTATTTACTGACATAAATACAATTTTGTTTGATCTTTGTCAGTTTTTCTTCGATTTTTCGTTTTTCTAGGAAACATTTGAAGATCAGACCTATGTTGAATAACCTTTTTACTCATTTTTGTCAGTGCTGTATGTATATCTTAAAAAAATTACCCTTTTTACCTCTCGCTCCCCTTGGTAAGGGAGGTATAGGGATCGTGCTAAAAATCGCATATCGAGATTTTAGTAAATGACCACGTTTTAAGGTCCCTAGAATCCATTTTTAACATTTTCACGATGATGTCTGTGTGTATGTGTGTGTGTGTGGATCCTGTATACGCTCTAACTCAAATACTATCATTCAGAAAGTTTTGAAACCTTGTATTTCTACCTTATTCTAATATGGAAATATCTGATTAGATTTTGGTGGCAATCGAATAACCGGTTTACTTGAAGCTCAAGATAGTTTTTCTTCAAAAAATACCTTTAAATGTATTTTTTGTCTCAATTTGTTATAATAAAAATTAAAGATTATTCCATTTTCTACAACTTTGCTTTAATACTTTTTCTATATATTGTATGGATAAATTTATAAAGTAATATAAAAATTATATACATAGGTAAATGGCGGGAGGTACTGTGTTGGTCACATCAGATTTTTTAACACTATGTTTTCTACATTTATTTATTCGAAAATGGATTAAGGATTTTAAGAAGGCGATAGCAGAAGGCTAATTAGTAGATGTTTCTGTATCCACTGATGAAAAATATGGAGGAGCTAAGGCTACCCTATTTAACAAATTACATTGATAATTAATTATAACTTACATTTTGTAAGTACACAAACATGTTGCCTATTTAATTGGAATATTGAAACCGTCAGTCTAGAATAAAACATACATTTTCAATTATATGATGGTATATTTAACCTTAAAGTTAATTAACTTATAAAGTTTGTATTGTTCACGGTTTAACACCCTTCAATCCATTTTGTAATTATACCCGCATACAATTTTCAATTTTGACACAAATTTACACTACAATTTATATTGTACCGTACTCTACAAGAATTTTAAAATATCGCACGTTTTTAGGAAGGTATTGTCTTTGGTAAAAAATTCAATGATGAGTTTTTAGTTAATAAGCATGTTTTAGGGTCCGTAAAATACAATTTTACCATTTTTACGATGATGTCTGTATGTATGTGTGTCTGTGTGTGTGTGACGAAAGTTTCGGATCGCATAACTTCAATACCACGATTCGAAAAATTATATTTTTTTCGTATTCCACAAGTTTACATCCTGAAGAACAAGTGATTAGATTTTGGTTATAAATGGTCAACCGGTAGTAGCCTCATTTGAAGATTTTAACAGTTAAATATGATTTATTGACATTTAAAGTTACTATAACAAAGAATATATTATTCTCTATACGATTTGATTACATTTTATACTTCATATTCAATAGATATAGAGTTAAAGAATTATAAAGATATTAAATTTCATAAATCAGCCAGTTATGCTAACCATGAAAACTGCTAATATATTCAGATAATTCAAATTGACAGATGTCAGGATCAATGAAAAGTAAATGAATGTGGCAGAGATGAGGATGTTGAAGTAGATGTTGGGGAAGATACGAAAATATACGGTGTTACAAGTTTCTAGAAAGATACAAGAGAGACGATTACGTTGGTGTGAACATGTCATGAGGAGAGATGAAGAATATATTGGAGAAAGAATAAATGGCTTAGTAATAGAAGGTTGATGAAACAGAGAAAGACCAAAGATAAGATGGAAGGACTGTATTGCGGAAGACTTGAGAAAACAGGAACTGAATGAGAACGACACGCAAAACAGAAATGAGTGGAAGAAGAAAATAAAAAAAAACGATTCCTAACGAATGGGAAAAGCTAGAAGAAGAAGAAGATACATATTACACAGGATTGACGGAAGGTATTGTGCTGGCCACATCAGATTTTTTTTATTACGTTGGTACTACGGTCTGTGAAGTGTATGACAGCTACATATTGACAAAAATATTTTAATAATAAGATTTTTATTTTCGAAAACTTCAATAGTCTTGCATATACCTCCCCCCCCCCCTCCGTAAAATGTTGCACATGGCCCCGCAAAATATAAATCCGGCCCTTGTGTACAGTGTAGTGTAACTTGTATTTCAGGTTTCGTTTTTCATTGAAAACTGTGTTCCACAAACAGTTAAACGTCACATAAATCTGTCACTGATGTATTAGATTCTAATTCTAAAGCGTTGCAAAGTCAGTAGGAGTACCATCTTCTGGTGTTGGCGCCAACTATTCCCCACACATTAATACCTCATCCCCTAAACAAATGCATTCGTTCACGAACGTATTTACAAAACAAATGACTGCGGTTCGTGATCAGGGAATACCCAGTGAGATTTCATTTTGAAATTGATATATTTATCAACACGATATGATAATATGTATTTGTCATGTCACAATATGTTTACATTTCCCACCAATGGGAGACAAGGGGCGTGGCTTATAGAGGGTGAGTTGTGGTAGGCGTTAGTCATTTTTTATGCATCTGTCATAGGGAGTATAATATAGTTTTTATCTAGCTATTGTGTTCAATTAATTTCATACTGTATGTGTTCTAAATAATAGGTATTATGTTTTTGTACTTATATTTGCTTAATGGGAACAAATTGCTAGTGAATATAGACATGTTTGTATCGTTTATGGCATTTAAATTAATATGCTTTTTACGCTATTATATTGCCTTTGTGTGGAATTCAATGGAGCAAATTGATTTTGTATTATTGCATTATTAATTTCGGATATAATGATTTTCTTATTGTGTTTTACCATTCAATTGTTGTCTATAAAAATGCCTAATGTATTATAAACATTCTGATAATGGTAAACTAAAACTTAAGGTGGCTATAAATAAAGAATTAATACTATTTTAGTTAAATTTAAATATAAATTGACTTTAGTAACGAGATAAATATTTTATTTGCATAGTTGTTTAAATTTAAATTTATAGTTCATTCCTTATACTCCGTTTCAAAATGAACTGGTGTAATAAATCAAAATTTTGCAAGAATAGTATTGGATTTTTGTAAAAGATGCGGCAAATAAACCGATAAAAAAAATAGATTTACTAAGGTTCTCACAGAATGTCGCCGGGGTTGAAAAAACCCGGGTTTTATATAAAAGAAACCCAACCACCTGGGTTTTATTGAGGAGTTTTGGTTTTTATTGGGTTTTTTGTTTATGTGGATTTTTATGTTTAAAAATATGCTTAATGTGATTACCAGTTGACTTAAAAATTAATTTGTGGAAAAATTACTTTTTACCTCTCGCTAAGAGAGGTATTGCATTCATGCTGAAAATCGCATATCCAGATTTTATTGAATAAGCACGTTTTAAGGTCCTTACAATCCGATTTTAACATTTTTACGATGATGTCTGTGTGTGTGTGTGTGTGTGTGTGTGTGTGGATGTGTGTGTGTGTGTGTGTATGTGTGTGTGTGTGTGGGATGTTGGAAGGACGGTTACTCAAAAACTATAAGACTTAAAATTTGTTTAACAACGTATTTCCCAATCGGACATTCATGGGAAGATCTGAAAAGGTTTTGATAATAATTGGACGACCGGAAGTAGAAGATTCTTGAAAAAAAATATTCTAAATATTATTTTTTGAAAATTTTTCGTGGTAATATTAAAGAAAATTAAATTCTCTATCTGATACATTTAAATATTTTATTATATATTCCATAGATTTAGAGATAAAAGAAGTATAATATATAAAATAATCTCTTGTAATAAATTTGACACCCGAAAGAATGCAATGAAAAATAGTTGATAATTTAAATTGTTTGTAACTGACAGATAAATGTCAGTGTCAGAAATCCGGAGACATTACTGAACACTTTTTCTGGTAAGTACATACATTATATTATTTCTAAATGCATTATTAGTTAAATATTTATAGGTATATTACACATACCCTTCATATATACTGTTATTTCTGACAATGAATTGGAATCATCTCGAGAAAGAAAGGTAGGACAAAACTTCTTCATAGAATCTAATTATGTGGAATAATTTAAAAAATCTAAATATATGGAATAGATATAAGTAGAATTTTTGGTGTAGAGTGTAAGTATACAAGAAATGTTAAATACATTAGGGCGCGAGCAGTCATGTGACTTTGTTGGCCTTGACAAGCAGATATGGGAGCCCATGTCAGAATGATAGCTAGTAATTATATATATAGATGTCATATATCATAATTTCTCATTCTAAATTTAATGATTTTCCAATTCCATGTGGTTTATTTTCCTCGGCAAGTAAATTCCACACTCCTGATGACAAATTAACTACGTGAATTTAGAAAATCTTGAAATTTTTAATGAAAAGTTCTGACATTTATGTACATAATTAATAATTATCATTCTGAAACGGGCCCCCACGTCTGCTTGTCAAGGCCAACAATGAAACATGACTGTTCGCGCCCTATACTTATGTAATAAAAAAAAGACAGTGGCGAGAGGTATTGTGCTGGCCACAACAGATTTTTTTGAATTTAAAATCAAAGATAGATATTTTTTTAAACATTTTTTTTCCACAATTGGATTAGTGTTGTCCAAACTAAGATATACATTAGGCTGAGAAAAGATACAAAAACTTGAACAAAATTATAGATATTTAAAAAGAGAACATGTAAATACAGAAAACTATTAATCTAGTACGAGCGTTTTAGTTTATTAAAATGTTAATAATATAAGTAATTCATGTTTTATTTTTATTGGTTATTTAAAAATCCATATACTCTTATTATCTTACTATATTATGTATTCAATATTACCTAAATTTTTTTACAACTGGTTTTTTTAACCGAGTTTGTAGTTATTTTTGGGCTAGATAACATTACAACAACCCTGAATGCCGCTCACTTTAAACCTGGAACAGATTTTACTTCTAACAGCAAATAATAGAAAGACCTCAATAAACTTTTCGATAATCCCTTTTGAAGAGTTACATAGGCGTAGATATAGTAAAAAAATTGAATTATTTATTTATACAGTGCATTTAGAGTAGGTAAAAGTACCATGCAATGCATGTCTTCACTCCAATAGAGCGGCGCAAATAATGGCCCGGTGGCATCCAATGTTATAATGCTAAACGATATGCCGCTTTATCATAATTACAATATTTATAGTTTTATTGCTGGACCCGATAGAGTCAATTTTTCTAACTATATTTTTCAGAGAGTCTGTTTATACATACAAACATACTTAAAAATAACGCATGTCCCACTTAGTGGGTTAGCACAAACCCGAAAACAATAATATAAAGGTCAGCTGACTCACTCCACACTTTTAACAACATTCTTACTAACTGTACATCATACAACAAATATTCCTCGCTCTTAATAAGTGACCAATTTTATGTCGCGAAATATCGCATCCGGACCACAATAATAGTAAACTCACGCATCCTTCGCTAAACTGAAACACTTAACTCTCATAAGAACATTCTTACTAATCATACATCTCATACAGCATATATTCCTTACTCCTAATATATTAAAGTGACCGATTTTCGGTAGCGAAATACCGCATCCAGACCACACATCCTTCGCCACGCATTCCTGTCTAAGCACACTTCTTTCGCCTCGACCACATTCATCTTCTTCTCTTGCTACTCGGAAACTTTCTTTTAGCACATTACCAACCAATATGTTTATGTACTTGTATTATCTGCGAATAAAAGTTCTTTATTAAAATTTATATTTATTTCAATGTAAGATAACTTCAGCTTCTCGAAAAAATAATTGAGAACTGAAACAGTTGATCTCTATATTTGACTCTCCAATAGAAAACAAATATTGTTTATTTTTTCTATATTAATTTACTTGAAATTGTATTCTGTATCAATAAAGCGATAGCTAAAAGCTTGAGTAGTAATAATTTGAAATTCTTCAAGTGTTTTTCTAAGTTTAGTACTTATTGTTGAAGTGGCATTTAGATTTAACGCAAAAACAGGGCAGCTATTAGCCAACGCTTGTCTCGTTTCGTAGAGTGTTGTGTTGTGACAGAAGTGATTTATTTCTGTTTTGAGACCTCTGTCTTTAAATGTCAAATCTTGTGCCACTTAGATGTTTGTTTTGATGACAGCTGAACCTTTTCTGTCACAGAGAAATTTACTGAGAGTTTATATACACTTGAACATGTAAACTTATTTCTTTAAATACAACCATAGATCTTTATTTTAAACAGATTTCTTTCTAATTATTTATTCATGTAAAAATAACGTTTATCCACAATCATTGTAGTAATATGTTGATTTCTAACCTTTTAGAGGTTGGGAAATACGTTATTCCTAACTGCAATGACACCCTCTTGGGTGGGAAATAACATTTCATTTCCACCCCACTGGTTGGATATGTTTATGTAGCAGTTGCCTAGAAATATTGTCATAGATCCCTATAATAAAAGCCGTATTCTTTCGCTGGGTTGGATCAGATCCAAATGATCGTATGGATTAGATCAGATCAGGTCACGTGGGCGCAGATGAATTTATTCGAAAGAACACAAGTATCTGTCAAAATCAGTCGGAAAAATGAATTTCAATTTTTTATATTTACCATTGTTTATAATTTCTTTTAGAAATGTAACCTCCTGTCCTGATTGACTTATAAAATATGACAGATCCTACCACCGCTTCCGCCATTTTTGAATCTTAAGTGATATGATCTTTCTAATCCAAGTTTTTGTTGGAGTAGATAGCACTGATCTGGATTACTTGGTCTTGGGGTGGGGATACTGATCGAAATTCGAAAGAACATGCAATTTACTGATCCATGTAACATGGATCTGATGCAATGCAGCGAAAGAACACGGCTAATGTAGGCTAAACAAATTTTAATAGAGCTCTCAAAAAATATTAATAAAATTAAATAGTTTATTCACAATCATTATAGTAACATGTCGATTCCTAACCTTTCAGAGGTTGAGAAATACGTCATTCCTAACTGCAATGGCAATCTCTTGGGTGGGAAATAACTCCACGGGTTGGAAATGTTTATGTATTGTCATAGATTCCTATACTAAAGTAGGCTAAACAAATTTTAATAGAGCTGTCAAAAATATTAATAAAATTAAAGGTTATAACACAATGCTTTATTCTGAAATTTATTGATTTAAAAAGAGGATTATTGTGAATAAAATAGTATACATACCTCGGTGGGAGTTTAATTACTGCCGCGCGCTGTATCTCACCTCGAGGCTTCGTCTCTCGGTAATATACATAAACCCTCGCCTGTAATGAAACATATTCCACCTCGGATGTAATATACTATTTCCACCTCTCGGTCAAGAGAAAATGCATTTCTGTTCCTTACTTTATAATATACTATTTAAACCCGATCCTACCACCTCTAGTTAAAGTGACAGTTTATTAACTATTAGATAAGAATTAAACTGAAGGTTCAAAGCGATGCGAACAACAGTTTTACCTTCCAGTTAGCTCTAACCAAAGGTGGGACGAACAATTTTGCAATATAACCCTTGGTTATCATTAACTGTCACTTTAAACTAGAGGTGGTAGGACCGGGCCTTAATATATTACGGCTTTACGAATTGCAACTAAGATTTTTTAATGCTATACATGCCTTTTAATATTATAAAAAAAATCTGTTGTGGCCAGCACAATACCTGCCGTCAATCCTGTGTATAATGTGTAAATTCCATACATAATTTTTCTTGGAAAAGATTCTAAATTTCCAGTAAAATTATTTCATAAACAAACTATTCAAATTGCACTTGACACTGACATCTTCTTCCTCTTTAGCTTTTCCCATCCGTTAGGAGTCGATATTTTTGCGTGTCGTTCTCATTCGGTTCTTTTTCTCTCAAGTCTTTCCATCTTATCTTTGGTCTTTCTCTGCTTCTTCAACCTCCCATTACTAAATTACTCATTCTTGTTCAAATATAATTATTCATTTCTCCTCATGACATGTTCAAACCAATGTAATCGTCTTTCTTGTATCTTTCTAGAAAATTGTAACACTAGAGTTATTTTATTACCATATCTTTCCGTGTGTTCCCCAACATCTACTTCAACATCCTCATCTCTGCCACATTAATTTACTTTTTACTGATACTGACATCTGTCAATTTGAATTATATGAATATATTAGCAGTTTCCATGTTTAGCATAGCTGGCTGATTTATGAAAAATTTAATTTCTTTAAAATTCTTTAACTCTGTATCTATTGAATATGAAGTATAAAATGTAATCAAATCGTATAGAGAATAATATATTCTTTAAGTTATAATAATATTAAATGTCAATAAATCAAATTTAACTGTTAAATCTTTAAATGAGGCTACTTCCGGTTCACCAATTATAACCAAAATCTAATCACTTGTTCTTCTGGATGTAAACTTGAGGAATACGAAAATATTATAATTTTTGGAATCGTGGTATTGAAGTTATGGGATCCGGAACTTTTGTCACACACACACAGACACACACACACAGACACACACACAGACACACACACAGACACACATACATACATACAGACATCATCGTAAAAATGGTATAATCGTATTTTAGGGACCCTAAAACATGCTTATTCAGTAAAAACTCATCATTGAATTTTTTGACCAAAGACAATACCTTCCTTACCTAAAGGTGACGGAAGGTAAAAACATGTGGAGGATCTCATTCCTTGTATCTGTGCTCGTATTATACAAGATTATGTATCCTACTTTGTATCTTAAGCTCTTTAATCTATTTCGAACGCAAAGTACTTGTAATATATCCATTAGCAACTACTTTATATTCAAATACAATTTATTTCAAAACTTCAGCAAACCGTAACGTATCCAACAGTAGTTTAAATGAACATATCATCAACTTTACTGAAAACTGAAGCTGAAACTGAAAATCAACAACGTATGCATATAATTACATCTCTCGCTAAAGAGCTACTAGCAAACTAATTGACTAATTTAAAATTAGACATCAGTGAAAATCTCCCAGCGCCATCTAGCTGTCGTCGGGTCATCTGCAGCTGTTGGTTGCTAGGCGACGTTTATTAAAACAGCAGAGCGACACAGGAGACGAGATTCCCAAGAGGAATAAACTCGCACGTATATATTTTGTTAATGTGAGTGCTGGCAGGGAAATGAATGATATTTTCTCAGTTTTTATTGGCTCTTACTTTCCTGATGACATATTTAAAGTGTGATATTTTTTTATTTCTTGGGCAGGAATTTAGTAGCTGTTAATTATTTGGAAGAAATATATTGAGGGTAATGTGTAATTGTGGGATATTTATTGAAGTGGAAATTTCAAAATTGAAATCTTTGTAATATACAATCTACAGACAATGGTAATATATATTAATTAATGTAAGGATACTTAAAATAGTACGAGGGTAGACTTGTACTAACGTATGTCTCACAATTTTTGGCCCAAATTTCAACAAAATTGTTTAAATGCATTTACTTAAAGTTTTGTAATACTTAATAATTAACTGTTTCATAAGCAAAAAATTATGAACCTAAATTAAAATTTACATCGTTTTTTCGGTTATTCCTGATTCAATATATTCTATGTTGAAGCTCGTCCTCATTTTGGACTTCCCAACCTCCATCGTGAACTTTTCGAGATGAAAGAGACCAAATATTTTCCATGGGACGATCCTGGAGAAATTTAGGGGATTGTTGTTTCGCGGAACAAATGGTACCATTTGGTTGTTAGCCAATTTTGAGTTTGTCTTGCATAGTGACAGTATGTAAGGTCTAGCCAGAAGATCAAATCGTCCCCAGCGCGTTGTTTTTCAATAAAATTAACCAATTTTGTTAGAGAATTATCGATGTACCTTTGACTATCCAGGGCTTAACCTCATTCGGCCCACATAAGGCCTGGATAGTGGATACAACTATTGTGGAAATAACGCACCATAGCAACACCTCATCTGAGAATTTGACTTTTTGTTTATATCTGCCATTATTAGGGATATCTGCCTCTGCAATATTGTCAGTAGAAAAAGTTTTTGACCTTGTAGAACACGCTCATTTTTATTTAAGTTCATAATTTTATTGTTTATGAAAAATTAATTATTAAGTATTACAAAACTTTAAGCAAATGCATTTTTTCTTCAAACGTCATAAAAGTAGCACCTTTTGTGACTTGATTCACAAGGTAGAAGTAGCTAATTTCTACGCTGCCGGCGTAGAATCAAAATAAATAAATATTCATGGAAACTATACAGAATCAACGAATAAGTAAATTGAATAAAAGAAACCTGTAATATCGCCCTAAATGATGTCACTATAACACACTAGGTAACCTAAGAATAAAGTTACTAAATGCCATCAATAGCTGTCAAATTTAAATAAATAACCTATGAATTGAAATATAAACAGAGTTTACTTTTGAGGAAATAACATATTAAAGAATATTGGACTTACAGATTACAATTACAGAGACGGGAATGAACATAAGAATACTTAGAATTAAAGTGATAAGAAAAGTTTATATTGTTTTGCAGTGATTCCTGGACATATCTTTCAACCACACTGTTAGATTTCCATTCAATTGAACAACTTCAGAGGGCGTACATTATAATACTTCAAATTTCGACATAATTGCACACAAGGAGGATATAAAATTGCACAGTTTTTATTTAAACGTCAAAACGTGAAAATTTTCACTTCAATGTTTATAACGAAAAGTGAATAAATAAGTATCCATAGCTACAGGGCAATTGAAATCGCAAACGTTATTTACGTAAAATGTTACGTCAGTAGTAGATATTTTTCTTTAAATATCTACGTTTGAAGAAAAAATATAATGTGTCATTCATAACACAATATACTATTTTAATACAAAAAATAAATAATGGAATTTGTGCCAAAACTTATGCCATATATGTTCGGTCGGCTTACATTTACACAAATGGTGACAAATTTCTACAAAATTCTTTCGACTACTTTAAATATAGACTTAAAACTTAAAAAAAAAACTGGGATATAAGACAGGTGATAATAGTTCGACAGGCATTTAGAAGGTCATCTAGTACAAATTTATCATCTACCGATGCCCTTTAATTTTGGGACAATTAAAAATTATAATTGAGCATTTCTGTAAGTAGAAACAATTATTTTACTACTTTTTCTTTTATATTGACTCCATAAATACCTTTTAAAGCCTTGAAGAAGACTGCTGTACATTCGAAACGTCGGCCAGGAAATAGATAATTTATGTAAGCTACGTGTCCGATTATATTCCAGTCTTCCATTCTGAAACTAGTCGATCATCAGTTTCAAACAATAAAAAACAACTTCGAAAAAATCCAGTGCGTACAGTAAAAGCTACCTTGCAAGGCATATGGGACAATACTCTAACTTATAACAAAAGAATGTGGATACAGTGTCTAACATAATTCAAGCTGGTATTACTAATACAAGGATTGCCTTTTATATTTCGGGATTAGAGAACAAAAACAAATATTTATCATCAAAAATGGCTTTATTGTTTTTCAAAATATTCTCCAAGATCAATACACTTTTGCTTGCGTGTGAACCAATTTTCGAAGCACTTTTTCCACTCCGATGGAGGTATCTCCAAAACATGCATTTTAAACACATCAACCACTTCTTCAGATGTCGAGAAACGTTGACCTCGCAATTTTTTTTTAATATTCGGGAATATAAAAAAAGTCATTGGGTGCCAAATCAGGATTATATGGCGGATAACTCATCAAATCGACGTTTTCAGCACTCAAAAAATCACTTGTTCAAGCCGATGTGTGAGAGCTCGCATTATCGTGGTGGAGAATGATCCGTCTTTGGCTGTTGGTTTTCCTTATTTCTCCAAAGACTTGTGGCAAACAAATGGTTGTGTATCATTCAGAATTGACCGTTCTACGTTGCACCAATGGTACGGTTGAGACATGTCCAGTTTCTCCGAAAAAACAGGCGACCATTTGTTTCGAAGTGCTTCGAGCACGAACGACTTTTGTTGGGTTTTGCTCGCCTTGGAAGACCCATACAGTCGACTGCTGTTTACTTTCGGGCTCATACGCGTAGATCCACGATTCGTCACCTATCACGAGCTTATTTTCGAGCGATTGTCAAATTATGTGGGATCCAACGCGAACAAATCTTTTTTACGGCCAAATGTACATCCAATATTGATTGTATGCTAGTCCCACTAATGTCCAAGGATACCTGAATATCACGAGAAGTCACACGACGATCTTGCAGTATCAGTTCACGCACCGCATCAATGTTTTTCGGAACAACAACCGATTTTGAACGACCTTGTGCGAACTACGGCCACTATTGTATTCAGTAAACCATCGATGAACACTGGTCTTTGATGGTCCTTCATCGCCGAATGAAGTTCATTGATGCACTGTTGTTGAGTTAATCCACGGCGAAAGTTGTAAAAAACAATCACAAGAAAATGTTAACGATTTAATTCCTTTTTTTAGCTGATATGAATTTTTCAAATTACTGTAAAAATCCAAATAACGCCCGTACGTCAAAACGGTCTGAGTACGTATACCGTCAAAAATGTCAAACTTTACGATAGAGTCATCAGTTGCCAAATGGCAGCACTAGGGTTGCCCAATCCCGAAATATAAAAGGCAACCCTCATAAAGGCTATATAACCCAATATTAAATAAACAACATGTTTAGGTTTTGTATGTTTAAAATCTATATTTTAAACTAGTCGAAAAAATTTGTAGAAAAATGAATGAAAATGTAAATCGGCCGAACTATTATGAGCCTGGACTTGTATACTATTTTTTCCATAACGGAGAGCTGGAAAACGTTGTTTTCGTAATGCCAAACCGTTACTGTAATTTAACAGAACTAAACACGTAAGTGAAAAGTGATATATAACGGACGCCGGCCTTAATGATTATAACGGACGCACGAACGAAAAACAAAAGTGAAAAGGCGTCTAAAATTTATCGGCCGGCGGCCGTTATAATAACCTCCGGCAATTTAAAATAAAGTATTCCTAAAAAAATCACAGTATCGCGAAGAGCTTTATGGTATTACGAAAAATTTTGAACGCCACACGGCCGATATGCAAACAACGAACTCGGTTGATTATAATAAACTTCAGCCGCATCCTTTATTTGCTCCATATCGACCTCATGCCGTTAATATAACTATTTCACAAGAATGAAGAAATTCGATGTTATTGTAGTGCGTTACAAATGAGAATAGAAGTGTGTTCCTTGAATATTGTTTTCAATAATTTAGCAATTTAGTTCAGGATCCTCCTTGTTTAGTTCTAAAGAACTGCAAGAAATAGTTGATGCTGTCGGTGTGGCAATTTTGAATTTAATATTATGAAATAATAAATGTCATTACTTGTCAAGACAATAAAATCTCCCCTAGGGGAAAATTATTCACATTTCGTCTCTAGAAGCAAAATTTTCCATGTAAATATGTTCCAGTCTGTATATTTAAAGTACAATATCTTGACCATTATTGTTTTTCTTACTGTTCATTTATTCATCGGTCTAACCCTCATTTAATTAGATCTACTGAAAATTGAATATTAATTAAAGGGGCAAATAATTAATCGCTCAGAATTATAGGATCTGTTCTTTAATTAGTCGTCCTGTCCTGCAGCTGTTCTCAGAACTTTTCTCTAAGTTGGTAGCCGAAATTGCCTGCAGGTTATGATTATGATGGGTTAATAACAATGCCAATTGAGAAAGTTCCTTGCGGCTTTAATATTTTATAAAGTGATTTCGAATTGTTTCCAAGACTCTTTCTTTATAACCTCTACTTTTTGAAGACAAAAAATGTAATAAATTTCATAATTCAGTTCATGAAATCAACACAACGATTTGAGTTTTTGGTTGAATGAAATTTATGACCAAGAAAAATGTAAAAAATTCTGTGTTTTTGTTGTCGAGTAGTAAATACAGCTGTTGACAAATAAATGAATATCGTTGCCAGGCGACTACTACTTACTTAATTTATTACTGCTATAATTAAATCAAAATTTGACAACCTTTTTTCTAATCTTAAAATCATTGCCTTTATAAAAACTATTTAATTAATTAATTAATTAATATCACAATTAGAATTAAATTAGTAAACTAACCCACATGTTTTACGTAATATGGAATATTATACGCTAATTTATAATATATTTTCTAATTAATATTACCAGTATCAATATAATATCTAATTTGCAAAAAAAAAATACACGTTCACTCATACATATATGTATTAGAAAATACCACCTGTTAGTTGTTTTTCGTTATCGTTACTATGTTTTAACAGAACTGTGCCTAAGTGTCTGGTCGCGAACCTGGGGACCCGGGCCAAAATTTACTTCGAATTGTAATGGCACTAAATTGATCCCTGTGGTGAACTCTCCATGCCAGCATTGAGTGCCCGTGAAGTGACGCCCGGTAAGCGCCCGCACGGTACAAATATTTCATCATTACCAATATCTATGTACAAAGCAGATTGGCACATCCAGCAATGGGTAATATTTCGTGATGATATATTTATTTATTTATTTAAAAACAAAAGTGAAAAGGTATCCTTAACGCCCACCAGACGATTTATAACGGACGAATCATGGTATCATGAAGAACTGTTGTCATGGAAAATTTATAAATAACAAAAAAAAAAATGGCAATATGACAGGAGAAAGGATTTTTGGAAGATATTCCTAAATGTCTAAAAGTTTTCATTACAAAAAATCTTGAACGCCACACGGCCGATATGCAAATAAGACTTCTCGCCTATCGCCTCGGTCCGTTATTGCTGTATATCGGCATAATGACATTATAGCTATTAACATACCTAGGATTGTTATGAGTATCATTACTGTCGTCTGCCGTAAATCTTGGTTTGAATTCCGAGCTCGTAGAGCGAGGATTTCAAGCAGAGCATCGAACCCGCCAAAAACTGGGTTCGGTTCAGGTTAATTTGTTGTTTGAAATATGGGTTCGTGTGTGGTTCTGGTTCAAGCATTAATAAAATTTACGATTTTGTTCCGGGTTCCGGGATTTGGTTCAGGTTCGGTTCGACCTAATAAAAATAGAATTAACGTTTTTTTGATACATATTTATTTAAAATGTGAACATGAACACAATTTTCACGAACAATCAACACAAACAGCAACGCGGATGCCGGAGGCGTCGGTAATCGGCTGTATTACGATTTCGTTTCAAACTGAAAATGAACCTGAACCGGAGCTGAACCCTGAACCCGAATTTTAATACCCGGTTCAGTTCCGAGTCGGGTTCAACTAAAAATATATATCTAAGGTTCGGTTCTGGGTTTGGGTTCACTAAAATATTACGGCTTGGTTCCGGTTTTGGTTCGGTTCAGGTTCGAAGTCGATGCCCTGATTTTAAGACATCTAAGGCTTGTTATGGTTCATAATATCCGTAGTTTGTTCAATAGTTTATCGGTTTCAGAAAATAAAGACATTTCATATTAATAAATATTATATTTTGAAATTTTGTCATTAGTGCTACTTCAGAATGCTATGAAACAATTATTATAACATATATCAATATGACAAATATTAAAATTTTATGCTTTATTTCTCATGTTTATTATTTACTCACGCTCACGAATTTATTATGGCACTCACGCCCGGCGGATCACGTTCGTAATTGTTTCTACAGTTAAGCCAGCTTGACACGGTCACAAGTTGTTAACAAATTTCGGTTACAGTACAACTAGTTTAATGCCTGCAAAATACTGTTGATGACAAATTTCGACATACTAATAATAAGAATGTAAAGTAAAATATAGAAATTAAACATTTTCATTCTTTTTATTGCATTTGTTTCTACTTTTAACCATTTACTTTATAC
Organism: Harpalus rufipes; assembly: GCA_951394225.1. Taxonomy (NCBI): domain Eukaryota; kingdom Metazoa; phylum Arthropoda; class Insecta; order Coleoptera; family Carabidae; genus Harpalus; species Harpalus rufipes. Next base: position 77,681,917 of record OX596274.1, read on the forward strand.
ATACATACATACATTCACTTCGATTTTGTTGTCCATGCTTTATTCTCCATTTAAGGTAGTTAGCTCATGAGACGCAATGCCATCTATTGATTCCGTGCCGAACGTAGACATACTCAAGAGCTGCCTGCCTGCTTCAAGTCACATAGCTATATGCATTATTATGTTTATGCCGCAATAGCTAATGGTTGTATTCGTGCGGTTAACAAAATAAAAAAAATCCCGAAAATTAGAATCATCGCGGATGTTTCTCAAAACGTGGGCGGCAGTGTTACCAACAATGCGCTTGAAAATATCAGAGATTGAAAATATCTGATGAATTTCCAATTAAATTTGTTATATCTTTGAAACCAGAATGTGATGCATATTTTTTTTAACTATTCTTTCTCCCCAGATCTTCACCTAGTTTTTAGTCAAAAGTTTTTTGGGTTTTCGCGATTCTAGAGGCAATTATCTCGATGATTTCTTTAATTTCCTTATATTCGCCATGTTACATCTTCCAACTTTAGCATTCAATAACTCCGGTCGGAACTGGTCAAGTTGACTAAAATTTTGGATTTACATCTAGCTGTATGCCAAAGGTTATTAAGATTTTATAGATTTCACTTCATTCTCCAACTACCTTAGGGAGAATGAACAAATTTTACATATGAAAATTTAAATATAATATTTATAATTATTTATTATTTCACTACATGTTGCTTTCACCTTGATCGCACATTTTAAAAGAATTTTATCTTACTAAAACAAATGCACGTGACAAATTATTACAGATTACTGTATAGACAACCTATCAAAGCCGTATTCTTTCGCTGGGTTGGATCAGATCCAAATGATCGTATGGATTAGATCAGATCAGGACATATGGACGCAGATGAATATATTCGAAAGAATACAAGTATCTGTCAAAATGAATTTCAATTTTCTATATTTAGCATTGTTTATTCTTGTTTAAATTTCTTTTAGAAATGTAACCTCGTGTCCTGATTGACTGATGACAGATTCTTCCGCCGCTTCCGCCAGTTTTGAATATCTTAAGTAATAATCTTTCTAATTCAAGTTTTTGTTGGAGTAGATGGAACTGATCTGGATTACTTGGTCTTGGGGTGGGGATACTGATCGGAATTCGAAAGAACATGCAATTTACTGATTCATGTAACATGGATCTGATTCAACGCAGCGAAAGAATACGGTTCATGAGAGAACAGTTTTGAATTTACTTTCTTATATGTCATGCGCAGAACTTCAGAACACATTGTATATGAATGTCCAGTTGGGGTCGTAAGGAAAGATTTAATCCTTGTAAAAGGTAAAAAGTACCTCGCGGCAAATGGGATCGTGAAACTGCAGTCGAGTCAACGGAAAAGAAGTTATCGAATCGGAATTTGAATCCGAACGCTCATCACCAATCACATTTTCCACTGAGTCAGCTCTCGTGATCGTATAATTCTCCATAATTAATTATTTGCTGCTTTAATGAATATTCTCATTTCAGTGGAGTAAATTAAGTGAGGGTTAGTCTCGTGAATAAATGATAAATGAAAATGACAAAAATGGCGGAGTCGCAGTGTATTAAATCCGTTCTCTGGCGGCGAGAGTTGGTTAGTTCTTAACGCGTGACTTACCGACGACGACGAGAAGAGAACTACTTCACACCAGAGCGCAGCAAAATGTTGCAATCAACGGAAACGCGAACTGTAATCAAACAGTAGCTCTCATGTTGTATTGCATTGCACGCCACTTGCAACTAAAACTAATTTGTTGCAACTTTTACTCTTCATCTACAATTACGAGAGAGATTGCTGAATAATATGCAGGTAACTGTTCAAATTGCCCCAATCTTTAACGTGATTGCGACTAATTTGGTTTTATTTTACGATTTGTACTTCCAAAGACGAATGAGCTACAAATAAACCACATATACCCACAGTGTCAATGATTTGTTGCCAGTTAATTTAAGACTCGATTACACAAAATTGTTTTTTCTTTCAATGCTCAATCAGATTTAAAAGACGGGTGTGGCCCACACAGAAACCTCCCGCCATTTATATTTTACATTCGTAATCTTTTTGGTCAAAATCTCAGTTCGTCTCAAGCTCACTTTAAATAAACTCAGTCAAATATTCTTCTTCTTCTTGTCCTATCTGAGCTGAGTAGTACTAAGTGTACTCAAATCCCTCCTTACCGATGCTACATCTCCAGGGAAATAAATTCAAAATTATCCGAGCTATCCAGTTCAGTAGAATGGATAATATTTATGAAAAGAAATGCTAACTTGTAGGTTACAAACGCATTATGAAAGTTGAGTCTTCGCGGTTGAAAACAAACACCTTTTTGTTATAAACAAAGTTCAATACTCTCAAATTCCATTTTGAAAATTTAAAGATCTATATCTATCGTTTTTACCTTCCGTCATCTTTAGATAAGGAAGGAATTGTCTTTGGTCAAAAAATTCGGTGATGAATTTTAAATGAATAAGCCCGGTTTAGGATTCCTACAATACGATTTTACTATTTTTACGATTTTTTGCATATGTGTGTGTGTGTATTATGTGTGTGTGTGACTATAATTTCGGCCGCGATAACTCCAATACTAGAATTCTAAAACTTATATTTTTACGTATTCCTCTTCCTTAGACCCATATACAGACTTGATTAGATTTTGGTTATAAGTGCTCAACCGGAAGTACTCGCATTTGAAGATTTTAACAGTTTTCTAAAAAAACGCTGTTAAATATCATTTTTCCACATTTATTATTATAAATGTTACAGAATAATTTATATACGAATTGTTTACATTTTATGCTTCATATTCAATGGAGAGTTAAAAAATTATAAAGGAATTAAATTTCATAAAGCAGCCAGTTATGCTATAACCATGGAAACAGCTATTATATTAAGAAAATTTTAATTAAAAGATGTCAATATCAAGTGTAATTAACATAGTATGTTTGTGTAATAATTTTACTATAGAATCCTTCGCTAGAAACTTTCTGTACAGAATTTGTAGAAAATTCATAGAATTGACGGAAGGAAATGTACTGGAAATATAGAATCTTTTGCAAAAAAAACTTTGTGTGAAATTTGTACAAAATACATAGAACTGACGGAAGGTAGTGTGCTGGTCACAGCAGATTTTTTTTCTAAAATGGAATACCAAGAATACAGCGAAGAACCTTCTTCAGGAGGAGCTCAAGAAATTGTTAATGTAACTTCTGCAGTCGTTCTAAACTTAATTGCCAACAAAATCTATTATTTCTCCAGGATTCAGTTTCCCGATCTCTTTTACTGTGAGGAGTTAGCTATTTGATATTTAGCTCTGTTCGTTGCAAATCGTGTCAGTGGAGTGTAGTGCAGTGTAGAGTAGTATAGTTAGCACTAGTGTATACTAGTACTTCGGTGTCAATAAACAAGAAAGTGCATGCTCTGTCACGTGATGAATGCTATCTGATCAGCTGATCCTGCAAAACTTTTACACACGAAGTTTAAACTGACGTTTTTGTATTTTTAACAATTATTTTTTACTTATTTTTGTTTTCTTTTTATAGTTTTTTTTTTGTTTTTTTCATTGTTATTGTTACTTATTGTTATTTGTGATGAATAAAGTCTTGCACGTATGTGCATAACCTGTTTACAAAACAGCGGAGTATTCTTCAAATAAATAATAAAATATTTATTATAAAATTTGTAACTAAATTATTATATTTCCTTTGTGAATATGAGCATTTCACAGACTTCATCCCCACTACAGCGCTCTGCACTCTTTACACTAGCTCGGGAGTCAGTGCAAGTAAGTTAGAACTAGTTCTGAAATAGTTGTCAAAAAACACGCTAGTGTAAAAAAGTTTACACTAGTGTAACTCAGTACATGTCAACGAACAGAGCTATTATGTTGATTGTTGCTTCTGTGAGACCTTTTTTATTTGAACACAGAATTTATTGCGTAGACCTTTGCTTGAAATGTACTAGAACTGGTACCTATGGATTCCTTTATTTGGTAACCTGCATCTAATTAATTTTCTCTTGTCTCTAGTTTTGAACCATTCGTAAACCCAGTCAGAAAATCTCTTTGGAAAAGTGGTTCTCCTTGTTACACTGAAGGCCTTTCAGTTTTACTGTTTGTGTGTCCCTCGGAAACTAAAATATTGCAAATGTACCCCTTTATTTCATAACTAAGTCTGAGGAGATTGGTAAGGACGGTCTCAAAGCTCCAATTTGTCTCCAGATTAATAAGAATAGATTTTTTAATTCATACAACATTTTCCAACGAGCCAGTGTTCGGAGCCTCGTGGTTTCTGTGTAACTTGTTGGTGTTTGCTGGTTTAGCGCCCACCCCCTCGTGTAGAGAGTGGAGGCGGCGGTGCTAACAATAACTCTGCCGGGGTTGACACGGGCGCGCAATAAATACGGCTCCGGCCCCGCTATTTTCCAGCCGATTTACCGCTGATGAGAAAATGAGCATTCCGCCAGCGCACTCACCGACACAAGCGTCAAGCGTCGCCCCACGCCAACCAAAACGACGCCAAAGCTAAACCTTCACCAAACCAAAATGTCAGCTTCTTCAAAACGCAATGCATGCAAGGAGACTACTCAAAACTAAATGATGTTTTAACAATAATACAACCATTTAGTTTATGTTCTGTATATTATTTATTTAAGTTTTTTTTTCTGAAGAAGACAGCAGTATATGATGTCGAAACGTTGGGTTGTGCCGCATCCCTGGCAAAAATCCAATACTATTCTTGCAAATTGTGATTTATTACTTCAGCTCATTTCGAAACGAAGTATACAAGGTGAGTCTGGGAAGACCCCCCCCCCGTTTAACTTTTTTCAACGATGTATTAGTTTTTATTAAAGTATTTGAAAAAATCGAGAAACATAAGATAATTGAGATATATGGAAAATAATTTTTATTCAACAGATTTCGGTAATGATGATGACATATTTGTACCGTGCGGGCGTTTAACAGGCGTCGCCGCACAGACACTCATTGCTGGCGTGGTGCAACACAGGGGTCAATTCGAAATATTTGGCGTCTGTCGGGATCGAATCCGGTTCCCCAGATTCGCGATCAGACACGAGACCCCACCAAATCTGTATACAACGCAGATTGACATACCCAGCAATGGGTAATATTTATTTTTATTCAAATATTATAGGTGGCTATGTGAAAATAAAGAAAATGTAACATGTTAATATCAATAAAGAATACATTTGTTTTTTACTTATTTATTATTACTTACTTTTTATTAACTTATTTATTTATTATTTATTTTCACAAAGCCTCTCATATATCTCAATTATCTTCTTTTTCTTGAATTTATTCAAATGCATTAATAAAACGTAATACTTTGTTGAAAAGACAAACAAATGGCGGTTTACATTTTAATAAAATAATTATAGGTTGCTATTTAAAACATAAAAGTTGATAGTTGTATCTTGTAAACCTGACTTTATAAAAATATCTATAGCTGCCATAAAACAGTATATTTAAAATAATAAAACTTTTATATAAGCCATTTTTTTCTATTACTTATAATAAAAAAGTTAAGGGGGAGGGGGATCGTCTTCCCAGACTCAGCCTGTATATGTTACGGTCTAAGTAATTCTTTGGTTTATTTTAATAATTACTGGGTATTATTAATACAAATGTTAGGTTAAGTTTGGATATTATTAATAGTAATAATACTAATTATTAATATCCTAGGTTACTATTAATTTCCGGGAACTATTAATACAAACCGGATTTATTAGATGAACCGCAAAATATATATTTAATTTAATAGCATACTTGAAAAACATCTGTAAATAACATACTGATCGCAAAATGAAGACATTACCAACATAGGTACGTAATAGTGTCTTAGGATTCGTTTTGGAAAATTGTGAACTGTGATCTAGTCAACTTTGCATAATTCGATGATTGACTGTGCAAATTGTATATCAGTTTTAACTGGCAGTAAAGCCTTGCATAATTAAATTTGCTATTAATCACTTACTATCAAACCAGTACATACACATATAAACATAATTACATAACCTATATGAAAAATAGCGTGACAAATGTTGAAACTCGTGTGGAACAAAATGCATTTTCTTTTTGACACATTCCATTGTCAATTTATCGAAATCCTTGTAAGTTAGCCAAGCCATTTAAAAATCTGACACGTTATCACGATAAATCAAGTGTCAAGTTCCTAAATTCTTCCGCAGGAAAGAAAAAGAATCATGGAGAAAATTGAAAATCGAACTACGTCACCAGTTTGTTATCCTTTGCTTGTCCTGGTCATAAACGAAATCACCAATTACAAGCGTGCTTCTTTTGTCACCGACTGGTGAGACGCCATTTTGTTTCGCTCACAACAGAATCCACTTTCACACTTGAACTGTTTTATTATGATTGTGTTGACGCGATGTTCCGAATATTGGAGATAAGTTTGTGACTTCTATTAGCACGGGTTGCTTTTTTGCTCACCGAGCAATCGGTAAACGGATTTCAAATTAACAGGCTTTGTCTTTTGTTTACTACGAGAAGAGTTTTTATGAAGGACAAGGCAATTATTTGAGTTAACCAAACAATTAATTTCTATTCAGTTTCTTTTCATTTTATTTGAATTGACAGCAAGAAATTATTGTAGGGGATAAATCACAAACGCGAGGAATATCGAAATTCATTACAATGATTAAATTGAAACTAATTTATTTTAAATATTTTTGTGTAGGACTTATACTCGCCGTTAAATAAATATGGACTGATGCTCAATTTTTTCCTTCTCCCCACCCTGTCTCTTGCCCTGCGGTGTTGCCATTTCTTCATAACTTGGCATTTTCAACATTACCAATGAACTGACAACAATGTAGAAATGTCCAGTCCATACTTGTTTGACGGCAACATTAACAATTATTACTCGAAATCTAAGCCATACAAATCATATATTCGTACAAAACTGACGTTTCCATACATTCCTCGGGGTAAGTACCCAAAATGTTTTACATTATTGTGTCGATTTTGCAAAATTTAGTACGATTTCTATTTTGCTTGTAGTCCTTATTCAGTTCCTTTTCTCTCAAGTCCTTCGCAATACATCCTTTCCATCTTATCTTTGGTCTTCCTCTATTTCTTCTACCTTCTACTACTTTCATTATACTTCTTCCAATATATTCTTCATCTCTCCGCATGACATGTTCAAACCAGTATAATCGTCGCTCTTGTATCTTTCTAGAAACTATCACTTGAGCCATTTGCCTTATCCTTTAATTCCTTGCCCTATATTTCCGTGTCTTCCCCAATATCTATCTTAACATCCTCACCTCTGCCACATTCATTTTCTTTTCATTATCACTGACGTGTGTCAATTAGAATTTTCTTAATGCTAACCCTTTCCCATGGCTGATTTATGAAATTTAATTCCTTTATAATTCGTTTACTCTGTATCCATTGAATATGATGTATAAAATGCAATTAAGTCGTGTAGATAATAGTATATTCTTTAATATTTATAATAACATTTAGTGTTAAAAATGATTTAACAGCGGTTTTTCAAGAAAAACTGATAAAATCTTCAAATGAGGATACTTCCGATTGGCCAATTATAACCGAAATCTAAGCACCTCTTCTTTTGGTTGTAAACTTGAGGATTACGAAAACAATATAATTTTTGGAATCGTGGTATTACTGTTACGCAATCCGAAAGTACACGCACACGCACATAATCGTAAAAATGGTAAAATCGTATTATTCACTTAAAACTCATCATTGATTTTTTTGACTAAATACAATATCTTGTTTACCTAAATGTGACGGAAGGTAAAAAAGTTCAACATTCATTTTAATTTTATTCTACACTCCGTATCAAAAGCTGCAAAAAAATATTCTTAATTTAAAAACGAACTATAATCATTTGGTTGAGCTTATTTAACTTGATGTATATTTTTACAAGTTGTACTATTAAATACACGTCTTTCATCTTTCATTTCGCTATAGAAACATATGTAACACTATGAAAATTTTTATAACTCTGCTTCCGGTATAATTCATCTAGACTCGAATGGTTTTATTACACATAAGTTCTGCTTTATATTCGTGCAGAAATTTTATCTCGTTTATATATCTAACAAGTCGAATGAAAACAGAAAAGTTTGAAGAGAGAATTTGTGAAAAATTCATGTACTTCACTGGGATTTTCTAGTAAATTCAAAGTTGTTTCATAGATCACTTGATTAGACGAATAGAGCATCCTACTAGATATAGGAGAGTCCTGGGTTCAAATCCCATCCCAGTGAGATCCATGAATTTTTCACAAATTCTTTCTTTGTTATTTATATAATACTTGTATTAATTTAAAATTAAATCAATTAGTACGATTTAACCATACACATTTAAAACTTAACAAGGTTTAAATTAAGACACTTGATTTTCCACAAAGTTTTATGAAAAACGTTTCGTCCTTTCGGACATCATCAGACACTAAATAAATATTCTTACAACAGCTATTTATAACCAAAAATGTTAAGTAGGGGTGAATTGGTAACATCTATTTGGTCATTAACTATATTCTTCTTGAAATTCAGCTATATGAAGTATTTTAAATTCTACTTTATAACTATGACTACTCGTATATCATTCATTAGGTTATAAACCAATAAGATGCGTGATTTTTCCTTAGTTACACGTATTACAGCGGTTATTATTAAGTAACTATGGTGAACGAATATACGAACCTTGGTAGAGTATTTTTTTTAAAGATGTCCGAACAAGGTCATCTGTACCATGAACGAATTAACAAATTGGCATACATTTATCTCTTTCCTGTGCAAAGGCTACAAGCGTGTGCGACAAGGAAGGATATAACACGCTTGTCTTTCCAAAATTCATATTGTTTCGACTAAGTTAGGACATTCCACTTTAAAAAAATGCTCGTTGTTGATAATACTTTCGCTGTAACGTAAGTTCATTTATTAATTCAGATACATTACCTTAATTCATAGCCGTACGAATAATTTCTGTCAAAGTCACTGACACTGACATTATGTCATTATCTTATTTTTCACATATTTGGTTTTACATTTGCTTATAAACTTAACCAGTTGATTTGTTTGTGAATTTTGAATGCTTTTATTATAAAATATATTTTTATAATAATAAAATAACAGTAATATCTTATGTACCCTCATAAAAACTAAGTAAACGACACTACTGAAATTTTCATAATGGGCGGAGCAAAAATCTGAATTCATACAATTCGTAGATGACCTTGACCGGACATCTTTCAAAAATTTTACTGTATATACTAACATTCGTATATTCACTTATAGGTACGTTTGGTAATTTTGTTCTATGTACTCAGAACTGTCAATGTCATTTTGAATTCTATTTACGGATTGTATGGAGCATACGATCTTTTTCCTTCGGACACAATCTCGAGTACATAAATGAATCTGTAGTTTGACTTTGAGGAGAAAAATCATGCGTCGTGTGCTTTAAGTAGACATATGAAATAACACCGACACAGCTCCGAGTGCACCGGGATGAATAATTAAACGCGCTATTATTAGACAGCAAGGCATTATTGAAATATAAATTTGACAAGTTAACAAATAATTATTTAATCACAATTCCAGAAACTACACTGTTGTTGCTAGTGCGAGTTTATTTTGAAATACGTGTATTAATATATTATATACAGCTATATTAAAAAAAAAGGTTATATGGCTTGTGGCATACAATTTGACGTTTCTCACAGAAAAACATACACAAACCTACGTTAAATTTACTCTTTACTGTTTAATTTCTTTTTATTCGTGATATAGTCTACCTGTATACAACTCTAGAATCGAGATTTTTCAGTCGTCTTGTATAATATATGATTATTTTCTAAGCAATAATCTGAAAAATTTATTGCTCGTGAGTTCTAATGCTCTAGTTTTTAAATTACAAAACAAATAAAAGAATATAAATATTAATATATCAAATACCTACCAATTAAATTTATTTTAACATTTTAACATTTTAAATTACATTATTATGAGTTAATAAAATATTACTATATTAATCAATAATAAAAGAAAACAATACACATATGTATAACTGTAAACCTATGATTTAAGTTAACTGTAAAATGACATTGTGCCTCTCTGTGATTGGTTGTGACGTCTTTTCCTACAACTTGTACAATTCCGAATTTTTCTGTAGTTTTCTAAAATTGTTTTACACTTCTGCTCCGTTAAAAATTTTATAGTCTAAACGTTGTGTATTTTACATAAGTTTTTATTCATGTTCGTTAACGTTTTGTTACACATATTTTTCTTCTTACTTGATTGTACGTGTTACTATAATTTATTAATGGTTTTTGTTTGTACATTATGTCTTTTTTACTTTCCGTCACTTTTAGATAAAGAAAGTATTGTCTTTGGTCAAAAATTTCGATAGTGGGTTTTTAATGAAATGCGAGTGTACTATATACGATGATGTCTGTATATATATATATATATATATATATATATATATATATATATATATATATATGTGTGTGTGTGTGTGTGTGTGTGTGTGTGTGTGTGTGCGTCTGTGTGTGTGTGTGTATGAGTGTGTGCGTATGTGACAATCGTAATGTGATCGCATAACTCCAATACCACGATTCCAAAAATTATATTTTTTTCGTATTTCTCGTGTTTAGATCCATATGCAGACATGATTAGATTTTGGTTATAATTGGTCAACCGGAAGTACCTTCAATTGCAACTTTTAACAGTTTTTCTTGAAAAAAAGCAGTTAAATATCATTTATTGACATTTAATGTTATTATAAATTTTAAAGAATATGTTATTCCCTATACGATGTGATTGCATTTTATACTTCATATTCAATAGATTTAAGAATTAAAAGATAAGGGAAATGGCTCGAGTGATAGTAGATTCTAGATAGATACAAGAGAGACGATTACATTAGTTTGAACATGTCATGAGGAGAGATGAAAAATATATTGGAAGAATAATGAATAGCTTAGTAGTAGAAGGTAGAAGAGACAAAGGAAGACCAAAGATAATATGAAAGGACAGTATTTCGGAAGACTTGAGAGAAAAGGAATTGAATGAGGCCGACAAGCAAAACAGAAATGAGTGGAAAAAGAAAATAAAAAAACAGCGACCCCTAACGAATGAGAAAAGCTAAAGAAGAAGATGTCAGTGTCAAGTGCAATTGGCATAGTTTGTTTATGAAATAATTTTACTGGAAATATAGGATCTTTTGCAGGATAATTTATGTATGGAATTTGTACATAATATACAGGGTTGATGTAAGGTAATGTGCTGGCCACATCAGATTTTTATAATGTTGTAAGCCTAAAGATGATCATTGTATGATCGAAACGTTGGTTTAAAATCAAATGAACACCTTAAGACTGTGTTCCGACTTATTTATCTATCCTTCAATATAGATAAAGTTGCATAAAAAATAATATTAGAAGACCCCATTAAAAGCCAACCTTCTTATTAATCAACAAGACTATTCATCCCTAAACATATATTAGCACCAGTAATTTGTCCTCTTTATTATATGAATAAATTTAATATGACCAAATGACCATTCCTCTTGTTCAATCGTCTGTGTTCTATTTCTATAAAAACTGTTAATAAACATCCTAACATTTATCGTTAGTAGATGGCACAGATAGATAAAGTTGCATAAAAAAATAATATTAGAGGACCCCATTAAAAGCCAACCCCCTTATTAATCAACTAGACTATTCATCCCTAAACATATATTAGCACCAGTAAATTTGTCCTCTTTATTATATGAATAAATTTAATATGACCAAATGACCATTCCTCTTGTTCAATCGTCTGTGTTCTATTTCTAAAAAAACTGTTAATAAACATCCTAACATTTATCGTTAGTAGATGGCACTGTCGTGCCATCGACAATCCGGAGTGCGCACTCAGTTGGAATTACCTTACGAGGGTGAGAATGAGAACAATATGTGTGGCCTTAATGCGTATTAATGGCAGTAGGGGATGATTTCGCAAGTGGTGAACAACCCCCGCTAAACGATGAGGGTAAACACAAGTGTTTTATTGGATCAAGTGCACTGATTTGTAATTAATACAATGATGAGAAAAACCTGATAAATTGACTTCAGTTTTGTAGCTATGAAATTTAGATAGATTTATTAGACATATAATGTTCGGATATTGAAATAGAGATGTTTAATGGATAGGTACTATGTATAATTTTTGATTAATGAATTGCGCAATGTATCATTGGGGTGCTCCACTATTTTTACCTCTCGCTAGGAGAGGTATTGGATTCATGCTAAAAATCGCATATCCAGATTTAATGAATAAGCACGTTTTAAGGTCCCTACAATACGATTTTAACATTTTTACGGAGAATAGGAGGGGTGCCACTTTACTTAGCAAGGTAATTTGTCACCATCAGGGAGTGATTTACCGGGACATTGTCATGTAGCAAAACTAAATCATTTCCTGTCCAATTTTCAGGACTTTTCGTCTGATTCCGTCTCATAGGCGTTGCAGAGCCTCCACTAAAGTTCCTTGTTTACAATTTGGTCTTGAGGAATAAATTCGTGGTGAATCACGTGCTGATAATCAAAAAACACCTCCTAAACCCTTTCCCCTTGCTTGTGTTCAAGCGAAATTTTCAACGTCTCATTTCCGTATGCCATCTTTAGCATCTGAAGGATCTTAGATGGAGATTTCTCCATCAGAACGCAGAATTTGCTCGCTGGCCTGAAGATGACATTTCAAAATCCAACGATCGAAAAAAAAAATTCTGAAGTGGCCAACACAATACCTCCCGTTTAATTTAATTTTTATTCATTATTCAATTAAATTTAAATACCGGATTCGATCCCGACCGACGCCAAATATTTCGAATTTTAAATAGTACAAAAATGACCCCTGTGATGCACTCTCCACGCCAGCAATAAGTGCTCGTAAAGTGACATCTAGTAAACGCCCGCACGGTACAAATATGGCATCATCCTAACCGAATAAATCTGTGTACAAAGCAGATTGGCAGACCCAGCAATGGGTAATATGCTGTGATGATATATGTTTTTATTGTCTTACCTATATTTTTACATATTTACTTATGCTGGAAACTGTATTAAGTTCCTTTCCATATAATTATTGTTCCATTTACTATTTTCTTTATAAAAATAATAATATTATTTGAAATGATTAGTTCGTTGACAGTGACATATATCTGTCATTTATAAACATTTGAGATCTCAATTGTGTAACCATGTGTATGAGTTGCCTTTAAAACGTAGGCTCCGGGATTGAAATTATAGACAGTTTTATAAATTTATCCATAAAATATATAGAAAAAGTATTAATGCAAACCTGTAGAAAATTTAATAGTCTTTAATTTTTAAATCTCGAAAAAATAACATTTAAAGGTATTTTTCGAAGAAAAACTATTTTGAGCTTCCAGTAAAGTGCCATTTTCGGTATCTGATTTACTCCAAAACCTAATGGCATCTTTCCATATAAGAGTAAGGTAGAAATACAAGTTTTCAAAAATTTCTAAACGATGGTATCTGAGTTAGAGCGTAAATAGGATCCACACACACATACACACAGACATCATTGTGAAAATGTTAAAATTGGATTGTAGGGACCTTAAAACGTGGTCATTTACCAAAATATCGATATGAGATTTTTAGCACGATCTCTATACCTCGCTTACCAAGGGTAGCGGGAGGTAAAAAACGAATTATAAGAAACAACCTACAGCTTTCGCAAACAGTAACTAAACAGTAACTAAACAGGAAAACAAGGATTTCGTATACTTTTTGACGCTATCTCGTAGAATGAACGGGTTTAAAATTGGAAGTACTTTTTGGTTTTTTCGTATATTTGGGTTTTTAATACTTTAATTTAGTATCCCTTTTTGGCAGTTTTGCGTGCGCCTCTGATAATTACACCGGCATTAAAGATTGAGGCATTAATTTATCAACTTAATGTTCCAAGCTAAAATATTAACATGATTCTAAATAGCAATAATTAAAGCTCTTGGATTTATCTTAATTATAGTCTGCTGTTAAAATTTTATTTCCACGATTCATTAACGCTAATTGTGCGTCTTCGAAATAAATTCATTAGCATTAGCTTGCTTTCATTTCATTAGCCGAAAATGTCCAAACCCTGACAATTAACACTTCCATAAAAACTGAAAATAATTTGTTGGGAACCGTGCTCCCGCTTCGTGCGGTAGCATGGGCGACTTGGATTATTGTAATAAAAAATAGAATGACTGGTGGAAATAGTAAAACGTAAAACGCGGTGCGTTGAGCTCTGTGATGTACTGCACTGCGAGCAATAAAACCATCAAGCAGGCCGTGGAAGCGATGTATGTTGTTTTAAGTGGCGACTGTCATCTATTCACGCTAATTTAAAATATTAAAATGCCGCTATGTGTCGCAGGTTAAAAATAACTCACACCAAGCAGAACTGTACGCGCCCATTGGAAATAAAAATAAAAATTAATATTCTAGCCTGAATTTTACTTTTTAAGGTGGTTCTATAATGACATTCTGATGCAAAAGTTTCGCCAAGTTAAATAATTTATAAAAATAGATATTATAAATATTTAATACTTTTGGGTTATTAAGAGACTTAAATTGTAAATATATAAAAAGAAAAAACTTAATACCCATATTCATAAACACTCGTAAAATTTATAACAGTTCGTTATCATTTTTATCCAGTAAAAACAGTCGACACAAAGAAAAATTGAAATGTAATTTGTCAAATTAGATTCTATTGTCAAAAATTTTAACGAACCGTTTTGAAACTGTACGCGTCTTTATAAATGAATATGGGCATAAGTATACCGGGTAGTTTTAGAAAACAAATTATGTTTGGAACTCCATAACTCCGGAGTACATTAAGATATCAATTTAATATTTTATCTCTTGCAGACAAGGGGATGAAAAGTACTTCTAGCAAATTTCAAATATTTATATGGAAAAACAAGTAAATAGCGATGTTTTAATTATCATTCAAATCTATAACAAGTTGATAATTTTATACTCAGCTTAAAAGGAAGTAGGCTATTATTGAAACATCTGAAACTGTCAGTGACATTTCGAGTTGATTGGAACACTCCGCCGATAGTCTATACATATATCCAATCCGTCTAGGCACACTTTAAGCGCTAAGTGCTAACATTAACAGTCTTCTAAACTCTAAAGTATGTCCTCCAAACTGCCCACCCAAACAGCCCACACAACATGCCCAACCAAACTGCTCACACAACCTACCCACCCAGACTACATGATAGCCCTTGAGAAAACATTCCATGTGATACCAAGCACGACATATTTCTGACAACTTTATGCATAAAACAAAGGCTAATCGAGTTGTCAAAATTTTGACATTTCTGCATGGCAGTCGCTCAGAACATTTCATTTGATACCATTCACGAAATAATTCTGACAACTTTATGCAAAAGAAACAAAAACCGATAAAGATGTCAATTTTTTTACTGGTGCCTGGCGGCACAAGACCTCTAATTTGATACCAAACACGACATATTTCTGAGAATATAATTCCTTAGTCACGTGACATGTTTTCCGCCAATCAACATTCAGAATCTCCCTAGATACATGTCTATCACAGCGATGATAAAAAACAAGGAAATTATCACCGTATTTATAGTCGTTACTAAGGGATTTGTTTTCTTTATTTATGACATTGAAAAGTTAATTTTGAGTATAAAAATAAATAATAACAATAATTCAAACTCCAAAATATTAAATAAAACTCGTAAGTACCATGTTTTAATACAATATGAATATGTATATCAAAAGTTAGGTTATGTTAAATTGCAAAAATTCATTATATTGTCTCATTAAATATAAGCTCGTGATATGATTAATAATCGAAGATATTGCTCGTGAAACCGAAGCAGCATATTTCAACTCGTCCTTCGGACTCGTGAAATCTGCACCTCGGTTTCACTCCAGAATATCATCGATGATAATCATATCACTTGTTATATTACGTATGACAACATTACTCTAAGTTTTGTCCAATTATTTCGAGATTTCTTTAATGGCGCCTCACTTGTCAATTTGATTCAGAGATTGCAACTTGTTATCAAGAACAAAATTGGCGCGGCAAAAAAATTGCGGAAGAATTTCTAGGGAAGAGATTGCCACTTTCTAGCATGCTATTAGGCGACTGATAGAAATTGGATCGATTTTCAAAAAAACCTGGGACAGTTCATTTAAGTACCAATTCTGTATTTTCGTAATTTGTAACTGTTATTTACCTTCCACTTCCAGGTCTTCTTTCGAAGAAAATTAATACAAAAGTAGTTGGATGTCTGCTCATTTTTGTAATATCAATTATAAATGCGGTCACGTGAACTATCGTTAAGTAGTTTTGTAAGTAAATCCGTCGTTTATTGTATGAATTATGAAGACAAAAGTTTCCCCGCGTGATACCATTTCTATAATGCCAATGTAGTTTTGCTCTATGTTAACAATAAATATCTGAGCTCACAGGTGGTAAACCTTTTTAGAATTTTGCATACTGGCGTAAAAACTAAAAATAACATATTTAAATTCCATTTCAATCTGTCGTATATGCTTCCCGTGATAGTATGTACCACCTTAAATAAAATTCTCAATCCAGATCTGTTTAAAAATGCAGCAGTGAACGATGCGTTCGTTTAAAATGCTTCTCATATTCCAAATTTTACATATGTATTCCCATTTGCTCTTTACGTCTTTAAATCGCCTTAAATTCCTGTGTTACAAAATGATATTGAGCGTTTAATTGGATCCTACATCTAGTAGCCTGGGTGACATTCATTTGTTTCATAAAACAAACGACTTTCAAACTGTGGAAATCCAATTTTATTGCTAATTTATTATATTAAATTACATGCATTTTAAATCAATGTTTACCTCGGAGGAAAAGAGAAACTTGACATTTATAAACAATTATTAAAATAACATGTTTTAGTGTTTCATATCAATTATTAATTTTTTTCTAATAGAGTCAGCAAAACAAATTACATTTGTGAAAGAGAATTATCATTAAATTTTCAATTATATTCAATATTTAACGTATGAAGTCACGTATGAATCAATCTTATACAAAATTCAAATTTATTTATTATAGGTCATCAGACTTTTGTTTTTATTTCTTTTCTCTAATCAAATCAAATGTTAATCAAGATCTAGTAGGTCGTCGCTCCTCAATTGTTTTTGCAAAATAAAGCCATTCAGTTTTTTTCCAAATGTCTCTAGAACATTGTTAATTAATTTAGACAAGATTAAGAAAACAAAAGGTTATTTCGTTCTTTTCAAAGCAGCTTTTTTTTGTCCGTTTCTAGAATCCATTTAATTCGATATCACTATTAAGTCGGAGTGAAAAAACTAGCTTAGTGTTGCACCTATCTATTACGAGATAATCTTGATAGATATATCTGTAATTAATTTAGATCTGCCATCAATTACCTGTGAGAGGTTCAGAGCGAGAGAAATTACACGAGCTCGAGAGAGCGCGGCGGGTAAATAATGACGTATATTTTTCCAAATGACGCTGTTAAAGTCAAAAAACCACAAATTTCGCAAGAAAATACCAATACTTGGAGGGATCACAGAGTTTAAGACATTAGTGATATGAAGATAGGAACCAAAAACCAGATGTGGTGCCCAAACGGTGGCTTTGCACGCGAGTGAAATTTATTACTTCATTCTCGAATATTTTACTCTCCAAATTTTGGAAAAATGAAGGTCACATTAGAATTAACATGGTACATATTTTTTCGAATTTTATCTTAAATATGTTCAAACTAGTTTGCTTCAACGATAACACACACACCCACAAACACACACACACACACACACATCCATTCTTTCCTTCCATTTCTTACGAGGGATGCTCTGTTAATAGTTAGTAGCAGGCCATGGAAGCTCAATTGGCTAGAAACAATTGCAACAATTGAATGTCGCATTGGTTGACATTCGTTACCCACAATTGTCTAACATTCCGACTTCCTTGTGAAACGTAGTTAATTTTGTAAGTTAAGTAGTTATGTATTTTTAATTCAGTTAAAATGGGCATTCTGCGAACTGTCTTTAGAGCTATGATTTTCTATGACTATAAAAGACAGTTACAATACCAGCAAAGCCATGAATATTTGATAGCAGCTTTTGGTGATGCTGCCCCTTAATTGTCCGCTGTTAGTCATTGGTTCCGCGAATTTCGACGAGGGCGAAAGCTACTAGAAGACGTAGCAGGATCTGTGAATGCTCCCTGTTCAAAAAATGTTGATCGTGTGGCAAGCTTGAGTCAGTCCAATCGAAATATTAGTTATAGGGCGATTCAGGAGGAAGTGAAGATTGGATCCTCGGCGGTGAATACCATTTAATATAAACATCTTGGGGTAAGAAAGCTAGCAAGTCGTTGGATACCGCATTTGCTCTCAGAAAGTCAAAAACAGGATCGAGCAGACAGGTGTAAATTTATGTTGCAAAAATTTGACTGAGGAGCTTCCAAGCAAGTGGCATACATTGTAACAGGTGACGAATCTTGGGTAACAGTTACGACCCTGAAATTAAATCATCTGAATATACAGTTTGCAGACTGTTACCTGAAAACACTAATCCACCTAGGATGTCAATGTTTTTCTTAAGTAACACATCTCGTCCTCTCAACTGTATATTCGATTATTTTGGAACCTCTTGTTGTACAACTGTTGAATATAGACTGTATCGTATATCGTACAACTTTCTAGATTTCGTTGATAATAAGTTTAGAACAGTTGCAAAAGCTGCATATACAATTTCTAAGGGTTTTTCCGCGGGTTCTTCGTTTTATTCTTGATATTCCATCTTAAAAAATCTGATGTGGCCAGCACATAACCTCTCGCCGTATATTTTACCTGGCTGTATGCATAAAGCAAAGATTATTTTTATAAATACAAATAATATATTCATATAAATCTATGACGTATAAACTTCTTTATTATTCAATAATAGCATGTCTCAACATGAAGATATTTTACCATAAATTATGTTACAATAAATTACAAAGTAGAGTTTACCATATATAAATATTAGGCTGGTAACAGCAATTTTCAATTCGAACAACTTTGTTTACTTTCTCTTCATATTCTTCTAGTAAAAACATTAATTTTGGGCGGTCTAAAATGTATATATCTGGATTGTGCATCTATTCTTATATATCTTCTTTTACATTTTATTTTTTCATATTTGTTATATCTAAATAACCTTAATTCCCTTTAATAAAGTGACGGATAGATTGCACTCCGATTTTGTCAATATTTACAACTTACTTGAGAAGAATTTGATTGCTTTTTCGCAATTCAAAGTTACTCTAGTCTACAGTACTGGTGTACATTGTCCCATAATGTTTGAAACAAATTTAAGTCCTTCAACCTAGACTTGTCATCTCCATAATAGTCACAGATCAAGAACTAAGGGATTCTCCAAGTACATTTTTAATTCATTACTCATTATTTCTGACACTGACATTTATCTGTCAGTTACAAATAATTTAAATTATCAACTATTTTTCATGGCATTCTTTCGGCTGTCAAATTTATTACAACAGATTATTTAATATATTATACTTCTTTTATCTCTAAATCTATGGAATATATAATAAAATATTTAAATGTATCAGATAGAGAATTTAATTTTCTTTAATATTACCACGAAAAATTTTCAAAAAATATTATTTAGAAGGTTTTTTTGTCAAGAATCTTCTACTTCCGGTTGTCCAATTATTACCAAAACCTTTTCAGATCTTCCCATGAATGTCCGATTGGGAAATACGTTGTTAAACAAATTTTAAGTCTTATAGTTTTTGAGTAACCGTCCTTCCAACATCCCACACACACACACACACACACACACACACACACACACACACACACACACACACACACACACACACACACATCCACACACACACACACACACACAGACATCATCGTAAAAATGTTAAAATCGGATTGTAGGGACCTTAAAACATGCTTATTCAATAAAATCTGGATATGCGATTTTTAGCATGAATCCAATACCTCTCTTAGCGAGAGGTAAAAATCGACGTAGAACTTAAAATTCTCGAAATAAAATTTGAGAAAACTAAACTTTGTTTATAACAAAAGTCTGTATTGTTAAGGTGTGAATCTCAAATACTACTAACTTTAAGTTCATTGAATTCTCAAAGGTGACAGTCGAATTTGTAAGTTTTTTTATATTTTTATTCTTAAATATTAAAATTAAAATATAGATTTTAAACTTACAAAAACTGAATGTTATTCAAGTATTCCGCCATTTAATATTTACCTATTGTCAAAAAAATCCATTGTCAGTTTTTAGTGAATAAGCGCGTTTTAGGGTAGGTATGTGTGTATGTATGTGTGTGACGATTTTTTCATAGACAATAACTGCCTTACTACAATTCTAAAAATTATTATTATTTCGTATTCCTTTTCTTTACATTCATATGATGAGTTGATTACATTTTGGTTATAATTAGTTATCCGGAAGTACCCTCATTTGAAGATTTAACAGTTTTTCTTGAAAAAGCGCTATTAAGTATCATATTTTGACATTTAATGTTATTATAAATATTAAAGAATATTCTACTATATATACGAGTCAATTGTATTTTATACTTCATATTCAATGGATATAGAGTTAAAAAATTAAAGGAAATAAATCAGCCAGCTATGCTATAATCATGGAAACAGCTACTATAATAAGAAAATACCAATTGACAGATGTCAGTGTCTTCGAAATGAAAATAAATGTGGCAGAAAGATGAAGATGTTGGGGAAGACACGGAAAGATAGAATAAGGAATTAGAAGATGAGGGAAATAGCTCAAGTTTCTTGAAAGATACAATTGAGACGATTACATTGATTTGGATATGTCATGAGGAAAGATGAATAATATATTGAAAGAAGAATGAACAGCTTAGTAGAAGAAGCAGAGGAAGATCAAAGAGAAGATGGACGAACTGTATTGTGGAAGACTTGAGAGAAATGAATTGAATGAGGACGACAAGAAAAATAGAAATGAGTAGAAGAAGAAAATCAAGAATAGCGACCCCTAACGAAGGGGAAAAGAAGAAAAAGAACACTATACACAATTTACATAGTTTGTTTATGAAATAATTTTAGTAGAAATGTAGAATCGTTTACTGGAAAATTTATGTATCGAATTTGTACATAATACACAAAATTGACGGAAGCTAATGTTTAAGTCTATATTTAAAATAACCCAAAGAATTTTGTAGAAATTTCGAAACATTTGTGTAGGATTTATAATTCGTTGAAAAAGTAAACCGGTCAAACTATTATGAGTTCGGGCTCGTATGTGACTGACATAAGTACAAAAAGAGCTGAAGAAATATAGTTCTGATTCTGAAAACAGTCGTGTGGGAATTTTGAAAACAGTTAATAGATAATAACTAAGCGATTTTCTATACATAATCCTGCAACATCCCACAAAACAGTATTTCTTCCATCTAATCTACTTATTTCTTCATTCTTTGTAACTCCAATGTCCACTTCTTGTATGACTCTCAAACATTTTGCCCATCACTGTTCTTGCGCCGGCTTTGCTGTAGGTTGGCACGGGTATAGTGTCCCTGCTAAGTCGTGTCCATGGATTGGTATAGTGCAGTGGAGGTAAGATAGCGAGTATTTAGCTGTGCTAGTGTCGGCATCGAACAACACAAAGGCAGGCTATTAGTCACACCTGCCAGCCGCCGCTACAGTCTGACACGCCTCCTAGATGGCTCTGTCTCTCTCTTCTTCAACACTGAAGGGATAAGATGAGGAAAGTAGGGTTAGATATTGGAAGAATTCAAATATTTTAGTGTGTGTGGTTGATTTGCCAATAGGTCCTCCATCATAATAATATATTAGAACATTATTTAGTTCCAGTATCGGACATAAATACTGCGATTTTGTAGGAACTAATAAAAAATGCTACACCGCATTTCTTATATATAATGTTAAGGTGACATATTCTTAAAGCCTTATGGACTTTAAATAAGTTATTCAAAATCATCGTACTAAATTTCACAAGTATCTAGGGCATCGAACTCGCCAAAAACTGGGTTCGGTCCAGGTTCAGGTTAATTCGTTTTTTTGAAAAATGGGTTCGTGTGCGGTTCCGGTTCAAGCATTAATATAATTTTCGGGTTCAGGTTCGGTTTGACCTAATGAAAATTGAATTAATGTTTTTTGAATAACAATCTTTATAATTTAAAATGCGTGCCGGAATTTATAAGTTATGCAATGCAAGACAAGAATATGAACACATTTTTCACTAACAATCAACACATACAGCAACACAGACGCAGAACGCGTCGATCGTCGAAGATCGGCAATAAATATTATGATTAGGTACGTTTACGTTTCGAAATGAAAATAAACCTGAACCGGAGCTGAACCCTAAACCAGAATTTTGATACCCAGTTCGGTTCCAACTCGGGTTCAATTGAAAAATATATTTGAGGTTCGGTTCTGGGTTTGGATTCGCGAAAATGTTACGGTTTGATTCCGGTTTTGGTTCGATGGCTTGCAAGTACCTAATAGCGGTAGGATTCAATAGTTTCAATTTCGGATCCAAAAATATCCGAATAATTGAATGTTAAAGTATCCGGATCTCGGATCCAAATCTCAGTATCGGATTTTGGATCCGGATCTGAGTATCTGATTTTGGATCCGAATCTGAATATCGGATCTTAAATCCGGATTCGTATATCGAATCTTGGAAACGGATTTTAGTATCGGATCTTAGATTCGAATATGAGTATGTGGTATTAATATTTTACTTTATATGTGTAATAATACAAATTTGTATTTTTTTATTTATCATTTACTAAATAGGACTGTGACTCTATAAATTATTTTTCTTTACATTTGCACAAACTACCTGGCTATTTTAAAAGGGTTTGCCTTCACATTCAAAATGAAGAATCGGACCCAGAATTAAAATTTGTACCCAGATCCGTAAACAAAACATCGAATCCGAATCCAAGTCCAGATCCGAATCCAAATACGAATTAAATTTATGGATATCCGCTTCAATATCCGAACATCAGATATCCGGGGAACCGGATATTTTTAAATCCGGGTACTCGGATCCAAGTTTTGTCGGATCCTCACAGTACTATAGTACCTACCTTTATGTACTTATTTGAATACAGATGTGACGTGCGACAAAAAATAGAGCGACTGTATAAAAATCGTATATTTACTTTAAAAAAATTAACCAGAATAACAATTTATGAAAGAAAGTTAAATTAGACAGAAAATAAATAATGTTACCTATTTAATACTTTAATAATTATTAAGAATAGATTGCATTTGTCGTGACATCCAATTAAGTAAATTATCGATAATTTTGTGGCATCGTACAAAAATTCGAAAACACAAAAATCCGCTCGGTTTGCTGGTATAGTATTTAGTCAAAAGGAATATAATGTAAAACATGCTTTATAAATAGCAAAAAGAATAGTTAATCATAATAATGTAGACAAAAAGCATAACATGGTGTATCAGTAAAACAAATGTAGAAATATCAATAATTGAATATTCCCTGTAGGTAGGTAATTTCCATTTCCATTACAAACAGTAAGTAATTTCCCGTTTAAGTAATAACACATATGAATATGTAGGTAGTGCCATGCGTGTGTTCGCGTGATCACTGATCACTGGATCACTAATGCTCGCTGACCAATCACCAAGTGATCAGATCTCTCTGATCCAGGCCGCGGCTCATTTACACTTTGTCTCCGGGCAATAGTAATACGGGAAATTACTCCTTATTTAACCGCAGAATTCCGCGAAAACATTTTTCAAATCCGTCCAGCAAGTAAGCAATTTGAATAATTGAATAAATAATTGGTATATTTCGATAATTTACTTCAGATGAAATTCTAGTTTATTATGGGTAATTGTGGGTATATGTTATTGACATATTTCTGTCTATATTCAATTTATGGACCATTTATTTTAAACATAATAATTGGCGCAATTTGCGATTGCGGTTTTTTCGGCCTGAAATTTAATACTACTATAAAGTTGGGTTATTTACGAAAAACAACGTGTTCCTCATTATTATTTACCTGTCTTATTCTTGTATTTCTTTTTTCCTAATTTGGGAGCTCTTCAGTTTTTACATATTAAAGATAGCAAATCTGAAGTATGAAACGGATAATTCCAAGACTTAGCATATTTAAGGTCCGATCCTACCAGCCTACCACCTCTAGTTAAAGTGACAATTTATTAACCATTAGTTAAAAATTAAACTGAAAGTTAGAAGCCATGCGAACAACAGTTTTTAACCTCCAGTTAGCTCTAACCAAAGGTGATAAGAACAATTTTGCAACATAACCTTTGGTTATTACTAGAATTCGGATTCGGAAAATATACACTACCACTAAGTAATCTAAAAATATGCATGCAAATATGCTTCAAAAATATACTAAAATCTGTTCTTATATGCACTTATGTCTATTCAGATTGTGAAACATCGTCATTGAAGGTGACAGTCTAGGCGTTTTATAAAAAAAATCTGATGTGGACACCACACGACTTCCTTGTACGATTATTAAACTATACATTTTTTTAATAAATAAATTACAAAATATTAATTTTAAATTCAAAACAGTAAGATATATAGCGACCATAATCTAACCCGGTTCTTTTTAAAGAGAGTTTTGATTACAACAAAGAAATATTTGATTACAACAATGAATATGACTAATTTCACAATAAAAATATAATATTTGTTATTGTACGAATCATAAAATTGCACGTATTTAACGTAATTTGACATGAACATTTTTTTTATGTTTTTGTCCTAATCCATAGCAAGTTTTATTACAAAAACAAAAAATCTGATGTGGACACCACACGACTTCCTTGTACGATTATTAAACTATACATATTTTTTTAATAAATAAATTACAAAATATTAATTTTAACTTCAAAACAGTAAGATATATAGCGACCATAATCTAACCCGGTTCTTTTTAAAGAGAGTTTTGATTACAACAAAGAAATATTTGATTGCAACAATGAATATGACTACCTAATTTCACAATAAAAATATAATATTTGTTATTGTATGAATCATAAAATTGCACGTATTTAACGTAATTTGACATGAACATTTTTTTTATGTTTTTGTCCTAATCCATAGCAAGCTTTATTACAAAAACAAAAAAGTATATAATTTTTAAATTTACATATCTCGCTTATACAAATGGCTAATTTAATAATACTTGATGTGTTAGACGCAGAAATTAATTCTCTAAAACTTTTATTTGAAGCATTTATTTCTAAAATCAAAATAAAATCATTTTATACAAGAAAAACTGTTAACTACTTCAAGTAATGTACCACTTCCGGTTAGCCTATTTTAACCAAAATCTATTATGTTATTTCGATTGACATAAAAGTCTTGTATACCAAATTTGAAAAGTTTTGGATTATATTTTAATACAGTTTTTCATTAAAATCTATTATACGCTTCATGTAAAGTGCCACTTCTGGAAATTGTGTAATAACCAGAAAGGGAGGTGCACAACTAGATGTTATAGGAGTCCTAAATACAAAATTTCAACTTTCTACGGCTTACCGTTTTTGAGTTATACGAGATACGTACGTACGTACAGACGTCACGACGAAATTAGTCAAAATGGATTCAGGGATGATCAAAATGGATATTTCCGCTGAAATCTGAAAACCGAAATTTTTCGCGATTACAATACTTCCTTTACTTACGTACAAGGAAGTAAAAAGTATATAATTTTTAAATTTACATATCTCGCTTATACAAAGGGCTAATTTAATAATACTTGATGTGCTAGACGCAGAAATTAATTCTCTAAAACTTTTATTTGAAGCATTTATTTCTAAAATCAAAATAAAATCATTTTATTCAAGAAAAACTGTTAACAACTTCAAGTAATGTACCACTTCCGGTTAGCCTATTTTAACCAAAATCTATTATGCTATTTCGATTGACATAAAAGTCTTGTATACCAAATTTGAAAAGTTTTGGATTATATTTTAAAACAGTTTTTCATTAAAATCTATTATAGGCTTCATGTAAAGTATCACTTCTGGAAATTCTGTAATAACCAAAAAGAGAGGTGAACAACTAGATGTTATAGGAGTCCTAAATACAAAATTTCAACTTTCTACGGCTTACCGTTTTTGAGTTATGCGAGATACGTACCTACGTACAGACGTCACGACGAAATTAGTCAAAATGGATTCAGGGATGATCAAAATGGATATTTCCGCTGAAATCTGAAAACCGAAATTTTTCGCGATTACAATACATACTTCCTTTACTTACGTACAAGGAAGTAAAAATGGATTTTACAATTTGTCTACGACATGTACAAGCTTCATGGGAACCCTAATGGTGCACTCGGCCAATTAGCTAAAGTGCACTTTTAGCGAAAGAGGTTATTGCAAAACACTCTAACCCTATAAGTTTATTTTTTATTTGTAATATGCTGGATAAAATATTTTGTTCCATCATCTCTAAACTATTTATCTTCTTCTTCCAGATGGCCAAAACCACCTCAACTTATTCAACAACCGACAGCAGCCCAAAAAGAAACGGAAATCCCGAACAGCTTTCACCAACCACCAAATCTTCGAACTTGAGAAGCGTTTTCTTTACCAGAAGTACCTGAGTCCTGCCGACAGAGACGAAATCGCGTCCGGTTTAGGTCTTAGCAACGCTCAGGTGATCACGTGGTTCCAGAACCGACGAGCGAAGCTCAAAAGGGACATGGAGGAATTAAAAAAAGATGTAGAAAGCGCTAAGATCCTCACAGCGCATAAGAGTTTTCTCGAGAACGTGCAGGACTTGGGGATGCTGAAAAAGAAGGCGGTTGTGGAGGAGTGTCAAAAAGGATTGTTGATGTCCTCGCCGGAAAAATAGTCAAAATAAGGGAGGAATTTAAAAGTAAGCAAGGCTATTCTCTGAAATATTTTCCAATGCTACAAAAATAATTATTTATAATCCTTTCTAAATGTTTAATTCGTAGAAATGGTCTTAATCGATCAAGGAGATTTTAAATAAAGGAAGGAAGAAATTGTGAAAAATTCATGGACCTCGCGCTGGGATTTGAACCCCTATATGTGCGCATTGTTCGCGCTGAGTATTCATTTCTCCAGTTAAAAGAGTGTACTCGTTGCAATTTGAAAAAAGACTTGTGAAAAATTCATTGATTTCAATGGGACCTCGTAGCTCAGATGGTTAGAGCGTCCTACTAGCCCTTGGTTCAAATCCCAGCAAGGTCCATGTATTTTGTTACAATTTATTTCTTTGTTTATTTAATAGTCCATTTCTACGAATTAAACAATGCTACAAAGTTGGAAATTCAGATATTTTTTTGTATAAATCCCACAGTACGCACAAGTCAATATATTTTGTTTCTCCAATATGAATTTTAATGTACTAACCTTAAAAACTGTCCAGCTGTCAGTGAGTTGCACAAAAGAGAAATTAACATACGAAGAGGGATTGATAAGTTTTTAGCCTAAGCAACAAGTATTTTTTCGGTTAAATTCAGTTTTGTTTTTCAACATAGATTCCTTTTAAGTCAATTCATTCGTTACTTCAATATTTTTAAACCATCCGAAAAGTAGTTGGTATCTTACTCAACAAAATAAACTTCTTCAGAGCTGGTTCACCCTTCGCAATCCAATGTATAGTGGTGGATCCAAGTATCATCAAAGTTAAAAATCGATGCAAAAAATCCAGCTTGTTTCACTTACATCGCTCCAACAGGGCCTTGAAAATGTTCGACTGCATTTTTTGGTTCAAAGTGAGCAATCGTAAGTACTCAACGCCCAGACACATCAATAGATTCAACTCCACTCCGACTCCTTACTTCGAATCTAATTATACTAATTTCAAATCATGCTTACCTCCTATAGCAAATAATGGTTATTTAATACATTTATTTATGATAAATAAAACAATAGTTTTCGCTTTCTCAGATCTTATTTTTAAATTTATTTGTTGTTTCATTGTACACTTCTGTGCAATAGAATTAAGCACATAAAATATTTTATAGTTTAAAGTGGACATGATAAGATGCCTAGCAACGAAAATATAAAAATTTATCATTTTTCTTATTACTGTCAAAAATGACGGGTCATTTACACAGTAATTCTAAGATTAGAATTATAACTAGAATAGAAAATGGTTTCTCTATAAGACAAATCGCTCGACTGATGAATATCAGTAAAGATACCGTCTTCAAAATTAAGAAACACTAAGTGCTAAGTAAGTTTTCTATTTATTTACCAATTTTATAGCGATCAAGTATGGGTGTTTGTCATTCATTGAAACTGATGCTAAGCAATTAAAATAAACAAGAAATAATAATCGCAAAACTTGTGTAGCACAGAAGTGTACTTTGTAATAAAGGTAATTTATATTTTGTAAAATTTGAAGTCAGAGTTGGGATATTTAATGTCGACTCCAACTCCAACATCGACTCAACTAAAAATTGCCTGACTCTATAGGCGATTTTTCGCGAGGAAAATATTCACTTACGGTTACTGTTCGCATACGAATTATGCATGTTTCCCCAAGGATGACAACGAAGCTAAAAGAGTGGCTAATGAATGCACCTATTAGCAGAAGTCGGAATTAGCGCCCTGCCAACCGCCAGAAAATAATTCTCGGATTTTCTAGGTAGCACTTCGTATATATGAATATTAAAAATAGTAAAAATTGTATTTTGTTGGTGTAGTTTACACTTAGGGGCAGCGAATTATATATTTGCACGCAAGGCGACAATACCCCTAGGAACGGCCCTGACCTTTTGAATGCAAAACCACGGCACGATTTTAGGCGATGGGAAATAAGATCGTAGCGTCAAAGTGGTTTTTAAAGGAACTAATGTTAACGGGATAATTTGACATTTACTAATTGTATTTGTGCATTAAGTGTATAATATTAAGAGATATTACATAATGCAAACGTAAATATTATAAACATAATAGATAACACTTGTGTTTATACAATCAAGAATATGTCACGTGTATAACTTATCCCGTTAACTATAGTTCCGCAAAACATCACCAGATATCATACTGTTTATTTTCCATCGCCTATAGCCGTATTCTTTCGCTGCGTTGGATCAGTAAATTGCATGTTCTTTCGAATTTCAATCAGTATCCCCACTCCAAGACCAAGTAATCCAGATCAGTGCCATCTACTCCAACAATAACTTGGATTAGAAAGATCATATGACTTAAGATTGAAAAATAGCGGAAGAATCTGTCATATTTTATAAGCCAATCAAGACAAGAGGTTACATTTAAGGTTCTAAAAGAAATTTAAACAAGAATAAACAATGGTAAATATAGAAAATTGTAATTCATTTTTCAGACTGATTTTGACAGATAGTTTGTTTACTTTCGAATAAATTCATCTGCGTCCACGTGACCTAATCTAATCTAATCCATACTATCAGTTGGATCTGATCCAACCCAGCGAAAGAATACGGCTTATAACAAAGATTTCGACTGACACAAATGACTTTCAAACAATAAATAAGCGTCCAAAATGGCTGAAATTATCAGAGGCCAAAAACTTATTAACACCCCCTCGTAATTTACGTATTATTCGAAATAGTTTTGAAAATCATTTGCAGCATACTTGTAGAAGCATCAGAAGTAATATTTCAGAGACGAGTTTTGATGTCAAAGTGTTGATAATATTTTCGAATCGTACTTGCAACTGTGAAGTTGTGCTGATGTGATTTATTTGTTGACGATATGTGCTGTGGATTGTTTTTAGAAATTTCTAGTCCCTTCATATGAAGAAACGATTGATTTACTATCCTCAATACAATCATCATTCAAATGTTATGATTTGTAACTAATGGTGACATCCGTATCGAAACAAAATTACCACGAAACAAAGCACTAAGAGTTCCTATGTTCATTTGTGTATTCGATCCACAGCACACTTTCTTCACCGTCGTATTTATGTTGTAAATTATTTGCAATGAAAAGCAAGCTAATTTATTTTTCATATTGAAAACCATGGCGACCGCGATGGTGTAATAATTCCTAACATCGAAGGTGTACAAATTGTAAATAATAGAGTAGCTATAAGAACGTTGTGTCCATATTCAAATGTACAATATGTTAGGGTCACCTGTACTTTACTCTGTAATATTGAAAAGTATCATTATTTATTATTAGATTCTTCTTGCCTTAATGCAAGGATTCTTTGCAATATTTGTTATATAGATCATATTATTTAGTTAGACTATGCTTATACATGTTTGTGAATATAGATGATAATAAAATTATGACATCGTACTCTATTTTCTCAATTTTAGATTAGTATTCTGTGATGACTCCT
This sequence comes from Harpalus rufipes, assembly GCA_951394225.1. Taxonomy (NCBI): domain Eukaryota; kingdom Metazoa; phylum Arthropoda; class Insecta; order Coleoptera; family Carabidae; genus Harpalus; species Harpalus rufipes. Next base: position 77,712,359 of record OX596274.1, read on the forward strand.
TTCAGATTTTTCAAGGTAGGTAAACAACATAAGATGCATTTTTACCTCCCGCTACCCTTGGTAAGGGAGGTATAGGGATCGTGCTAAAATATCGAGATTTTGGTAAATGACAATCCAATTTTAACATTTTCAGGATGATGTCTGTGTGTATATGTGTGTATGTGTATGTGTGTATATGTGTGTGTGTGTGTGTGTGTGTGTGTGTGTGTGTGTGTGTGTGTGTGTGTGTGTCTGTGTCTGTGGATCCTCTGTACGCTGTAACTCAAATACCTTACTCTTATATGGAAAGATGCCATTAGATTTTGGACTAAATCAGAAAATGCACTTTACTGGAAGCTCAAAATAGTTTTTCTTCGAAAAATACCTTCAAATATTATTTTTTTGAGATTTATGTTATATAAAAATTAAAGATTATTAAATTTTCTACAGGTTTGCATTAATACTTTTTCTATATATTTTATGGATAAATTTATAAAACTATCTATAATTTTAATCCCGGAGCCTACGTTTTAAACACAACTCATACACATGTTTACACAATTCAGATCTCAAATGTTTGTAACTGACAGATATATGTCACTGTCAACAAACTACTCATTTCAAATAATAATATTAACGTTTTAAAAAAGAAAATGGTAAATGGAACAATAATTATATGGAAAGGAACTTAATACAGTTTCCAGCATAAGTAGATATGTAAAAATATAGGTAAGATAATAAAAACATATATCATCACGGCATATTACTCATTGCTGGGTGAGCCAAACTGCTTCGTACGCAGATGTCAATAATAATGATGACATATTTGTTCCGTGCAGGCGTTTACCGACCGACGCCAAATATTTTAGAATTTTAAATTGCACAAAATTTACCCCTGTGGTGCACTCTTCACGCCAAAAATAAGTGCTCGTGAGGTGACACCTGGCGTCGGTCGGGATCGAACCCGGTATTTAAATTTAATTTTAATTTAACATGAATAAAAAATAAATTAAACGGGAGGTATTGCGTTGGCCACATCAGATTTTTTTTTTGTATTTTTACCTCCCGCTACCCGTGGTAAGGGAGGTATAGGGATCGTGCTAAAAATCGCATATCGAGATTTTGGTAAATGACCACGTTTTATGGTCCCTAGAATCCATTTTTAACATTTTCACGATGATGTCTGTGTGTATGTATGTATGTATGTATGTGTGGATCCTGTATAGTGTAGGTATACGCTCTAACTCAAATACCATCATTCAGAAAGTTTTGAAACCATGTATTTCTACCTTATTCTAATATGGAAATATCTGATTAGATTTTGGTGGCAATCGAATAACCGGAAATGGCGGTTTACTTGAAGCTCAAGATAGTTTTTCTTCAAAAAATACCTTTAAATGTAATTTTATCTCAATTTGTTACTATAAAAATTAAAGATTATTTCATTTTCTACAAGTCTGCTTTAAAATTGAATCGAATTCTGTAATATTATTGTATTGTTTTAAAGTGTTTTTATTCAAACCAAAAGATGTCATTATTGCCCATTCGGAGTTTTATTTATGTCCGAAAATCCTAAAATTACTAGGCGGGAGGTTATGTGTTGGCCACATCAGATTTTTATACTAGGTAGTAAGTAATAGTCGGGGTAGTACTGTAGCACTAGGGGGATGAACGAACGATGCTCTGACTGTTGGTCTTACTGCTTTTATCAAAGATGACGATTTTCATTGACTGGTAGACGACGATTTGACGACGACCCCTTTATTGAGAGTATGAACACATACATTTTCACTTGGATATTTATGAGCAGTTATGATAAGAACACGGAGATTTTATACTATTTTTTTACACATAATCATATACACTTAAACTAACTTATTATTAATTTACAACACAAGACATAATCAAATAAATAAACTAAATAGTTATATTTTACAATGTAACTGCGTACTAGCGTCTTGTACGCGTTTAAACTAATACTTGAGACTACATGTCTCCTATCTGAGTATCTAATACCGACTGTCTAAAAACAAAACGTTAGCTTCTTCGTGAGAGGATATCTTAAGGATACATGGTAAAGGTATCACATGGCATCCATAGTGGCCTGTCTATCGGACGTATGTTTAATAATTTTAATACTTAAGTGTCAACAAATAAATGTCAAATCCGCAGACATCTAGACTGAACAGACAGTTGGAAGAAAAATGATAATGGGGGTCATTTCACATTTTCTAATTTATTTTTTTCTTGAAAGAATAGGTCAAATTAAATATGTAGGTGTATGTTTTACACATTACTGGTCTTTAGAATCAGAGATATGATTTTTTAAAAGTTGCCTTTAATTTCAAATATTTGGACGCTGACGTCACGGCTACGTCACTGCTTAGCGGATGCGGCAGTAGAGCTCTACCGGTTTCGTTTGGAACTATGATTGTTTGGGTTATCACTTGTCAGTTTGATTTTGTGACAGTAACATATTGTTAAGTAAAAATATATTTCATACAACTTCTGATATTTATTTTAATAAATGTTTTATTTACATACAGTAAAATTTTTGAAAGATGTCCGATCAAGGTCATCTGTATCATGAACGAATTAAGAAATTGGCACATATTTATCTCTTTCCTTTGCAAAGGCTATAAGCATGTGCGATAAGGATCGATATAACACGCTTGTCTTTTAAAAATTCATATTGTTTCGTCTAAGCTAGGACATTCCACTTTAAAACGATGCTCGTTGTTGATAATACTTTCGCAGTAACGTAAGTTTATTCATTAATTCAGATACATTACCTTAATTCATAGCCGTACGAATAACGTTAATTTGTGTCAGAGTCACTGACACTGACATTGTGCCAGTATCTCACTTTTCACATATTTGGTTTTACATTTGCTAATAAACTTACCAGTTGACTTATTTTTGAATTTTGAATGCTTTTATTGTAACATATATTTTTATAATAATAAAATAACAGTAGTATCTTACGTACCCTCATAAAAACTAAGCAATTGGCACTATTGAATTTGTCATAATGCGCGGAGCAAAAATCTGAATTCATACAATTCGTAGACAACCTTGATTGGACATCTTTCACAAATTTTACTGTACCTTTACTCTTAACTCTGCTGTCACCTGTCACAATTTTAGGTTAGTTTGACTAACGAAGATAACAGAGTTGAAACAATAATTTAGAAAATGTTATTTATTTATTATTGCTCGTTCCCTCTCTTGTCACAGTACTGATCAAAATGAGTAAAAAAGCTTACTCAACATAGATCTGATCCTCAATTGTTTCCGAGGAAGAAACCATTTTGTATTTGAATCAAAGAAAAAGTGATAGAACAAAATTTTATCTATGCGAATAAATTAACTATAAAAATGTAGTTAAGAAATTATTTGAAAATTAAATACCTATTGGTCAAGGTCGCCATGGCATTTCAATTATATATAGTACAATTATTTGATTTTTTTTTAAACTAAAGCACATGTAAGGTACCTTTCGCACGTAAACAAAAAGTCTCATTTAATTAAGTCGTAACTCATAGTTTTCGAGATAGAGGCAAACCCCGTAAAAACTTATTATTCTCTGCTGTATATCTCGGAAATTATTGAAGATCGGACCCATGTTGATTAGGTTTTTTTTACTCATTTTGGTCAATACTATGTGCCCTTAAAGTTAGTTCACGAAATTGTGAAACACCTGTATCACAAATTTAATTATTTCCTATAGGCGAAGGAAAATAAGATCCCAGCGCCAAAGTGGAACTAATGTTAACGGGATAATTTGACATTTACTAATTGTATTTAAGCATTAAGTGTATAATATTAAGAGATATTACATATGTAAACGTAAATATTATAAACATACTAGATAACACTTGTGTTTATACAAACAAGAAAATGTCACGTGTATAATTTATCCCGGCAACTATAGTTCCGAAAATACCACCAGATGTCATATTGCTTATTTCCCGTCGCCTATAGCAATAGCACTAACCATTTTCTAATTTGTCAATTGTTAATTTCGTTTCCGACCGACACCAAAATTATTTCGAACTGCACAAGAGACCCCTGTATTGCACTCTCTACGCCAGCAATGAGTGTCCATGAGGTGACGCTTGATAAACACCCTCACGGTATGAATATATGTATATATTATTAATACCGATATATGTGTACAAAGCAGATTGCCAGATTGGCATACCCAGCATGGGTAATTTGCCGTGATAATATATTTTTTTTACGTCTGTTAAAAAAAGTACACTTTCATTAAAATGGGTTTATAAAATAAGCCTTTTTTTAACACAATAAAATCTGAAAAATGTGCACTTTTTTAACGCAAACGGGTAAAATAATGAAACGCTATGGCATTTTTTTCATACTTTTATTATAGACGTAAAAAAAATTGTAAGCAACTAGAGTAAAAAGTATCTTATTTCGCTCATAGGATTTGACGAACTCGCCTACGGCTCGTTCGGTCAACCTTTCCTATTCATAAAATAAGACTACACTTTCTACTCATATTCCATAAATAACTATTATTTAATATAGCAGTTTTAATTTTCTTATATAATATTACTTGTATAGCATTTTGAAAAATATAATTAACTACGAGTATCTAATTTTATTTTGAACAATTACATAACTCTATTTCAAGTGTTTATGACATTTGTTTTACAATCGTAGAGTGATCATCATAATGACAATATACCGCACTTCCTGTACTGAAGTTTTGATAAAAAAAATACTTTTAAATATAAAGGAAATAATCTACAAAAGGCTTTTCCTTTTAAACAACCAGTGCACTTTTGGGCGAACGAATGGCTTTTTAGAGACAAATGTTATATACAAAAAATGATCAAGAATAAGGGACTAATTTATCAGTAACCATAACCCAAAAATTCAAATACTGGTTTTCGAACGGTAAAGCAAAATTTTTTTTTTTTTAATTTCATATGGTTGTATAAAAATTGTTTCGGGAACACGTTTTATACGTCAAATTATTAGTATTTATTTTGACAATCATTATTCTGACACTCACGTAATAAAACGTTACGCTTTTGTTCGTCTCTTGTTTCTAATTCCATGGCTAATACTATTAAATTGTAATTTTGAATTTTCAAATTTTATTTCTGCAGTTCTGAAGTAGCCAAAATGATTTTTTTATTAATTTGGATGTAGAAATTTTTGCTATACAACATCCATTTGAAACTTCTTGTCTAAAATAATTAGGGGAGCAATGCGCACGGAAAAACTGATTTCCCATGTTAAATGCCTATGTGATACATCCTCTATATATATTTAGTTCAGTCTACCTTACATCGTGCTTAAGTTACTTCAAATTCAAATCAGTCAATAGTACATCGTGTTTAAATTACTTCAAATAAGATGTATTTTTATAACATAAATAATTAAAACAATCGCCTACACGTGCGCATTCGTTTGTTTTTACATGTCTTTGTATGTCGCTAAGCAGTTGAAGTCAGTTTAGTTTGTAACAGAATACTCGTGAGGATAGTATAACGCAAAATATACATATTTATTAACATTTGTAAATCTCTGTTGAAAGATTCGTGTATAATTATAGTGTTATTACAACTTTTTGATGACACAAATGGAACTATTTCTTGAAGTAACAAACATTTAGGTAGTGCAAGATGTCAGCCGTTGTCAATACGATGAAGGGTAGAGAGAATGGAAACAACGAAAGGTAAATTGTTATATAATTTATTATTATCAGAACACATTTTAATATTTTTTGTACATAAACTTGAATACAACGCAAATATGGAAGCTGTCACCTAACTTTTAAATGTCATAATTTATCAGAGAGCAAATTTAAACATTAAATGGAAAAATGTCTATTTGCATTTGTTTTCATATTCAATCTAAAAGAAATAATAGAGTCCTCCACTATTTTTATATGAAACTTCATCTACATTGAAGACGATCTGCAGTTCTAGAGAGTCTTAGAGTTATTAGTTAAGCCATAATAATTTTTTTAATATTCTACGATGTAAATGTTAAACAAATATTGCAGAAGGCTTGAAAATAGTAAGAATTTATAATAGAATAAATGTGTGACGTAGATATTAAGAAGAGCATTAAAAACTCCAATATTTTAAAAACTAATTACTTTTTTAAAACTTTATAGTGTGTAATACAGTTTTAACATGTTGAACGCCGTAATGGTAATATTTTTTATTTAAACAGTACCATATGTCATGAATAAGTCATGGAATCACCTTATATGACGTTCATTATTATTTAGGCCTTTGATGTGAGTACGAAACAAGTGTGCATCGCATGGTCTAAAAGACAAACTTATCAAGTTGGCGCCGTGCGATACACACAAAAATATATGAATACATTAACAGCAATAAAAAATAAATTTTTAGGTTACAATAGTTAAAACTATATTTGAGCATTTTTATTTTATTTTATGTATTAATAAAGTGTACTTGTATTTAAATACAATGTTATTAACTAAATTTCTCATTTAAACAATAATCTACGGGCAAATATATAACAAGAGACAAGTCACAATTTTTTTCGTTCCAACAGTAAATAATACAATATTTATGTTAGTATTATCTATAAAACTGATGGTAAAAGTAACTGACAAGTGACAATATACTCAATTAATTGCCAACTTAAATTTTATTACTTTAATAAAAATTATTTTCGATTTATTAAAGACGAAAACATTTGTCACATGCAGACAATGGTTTATTTGCAAATAAATTATTATTAAACCTAAGAAATTTTATTATAAGCAATGTATTCAACTTCTATACACTATTAATATACCATATCAAAATTTGTTGAATTGGAGTAATAATCATAGCATCAAGAGATTTATTTATTCTTGTTTTTAATATAATTGTAGGTGGTACTATAATAAATAAATATCACTTTGCAAATAATTTTACTAAAAAAATAAAATTTAATATGGTAATTAATTGAATATATAGTCAGTTTCCTTTACCTTCAGTTTTATAAATAATACTATCATAAATATTGTATTATTTACTGTTGGAACTAAAAAAAAATAGCACGTGTCTGTTGTCATATGTTTGCCCGTAGATTATTGCTAACATTATATTTAAATTCAGTAAACTTTATTAATACATAAAATAAAAAATCTGTTGTGGCCAGCACAATACCTTCCGTCATTCTCGTGTATAATGTATAAATTCCATAATTTTTCTTACAAAAGATTCTAACTTTCCAGTAAAATTATTTCATAAACAAACTATTCAAATTGCACTTGACACTGGCATTTTCTTCTTCTTTAGCTTTTCCCATTCGTTAGGGGTCGCTATTTTTGCATGTCGTTCTCATTCAGTTCCTTTTCTCTCAAATCTTCCGCAATACAGTCCTTCCATCTTATCTTTGGTCTTCCTCTGTTTCTTTAACGTCCTATTACTAAACTATTCATTCTTGTTCCAATATAATTCTTCATTTCTCCTCATGACATGTTCAAACCAATGTATTCGTCTTTCTTGTATCTTTCTAAAAACTTGTAACACTAGAGTTATTTTCGTACCGTATCTTTCCGTGTATTCCCCAATATCTACTTCAACATCCTCATATCTGCCACATTAATTTACTTTTTATTGATACTGACATCTGTCAATTTGAATTATATGAATATATTACTAGTTCCCAAGTTTGGCATAGCTGGCTGAATTATAAAATTTAATTTCTTTAAAATTCTTTAACTCTGTATCTATTGAATATGAAGTATAAATTGTAATCAAATCGTATAGAGAATAATATATTCTTTAAGTTATAATAACGTTAAATGTCAATAAATCAAATTTAACTGTTAAATCTTCAAATGAGACTACTTCCGGTTCACCAATTATAACCAAAATCTAATCAGTTGTTCTTCTGGATGTAAACTTGAGGAATACGAAAAAATTATAATTTTTGGAATTGTGGTATTGAAGTTATTGGATCCGGAACTTTTGTCACACACACACACACACACACACACACACACACACACACACACACACACGGACACATAGACACACAGACACACATACATACAGACATCATCGTAAAAATGGTAAAATCGTATTATATGGACCCTAAAACGTGCTTATTCAGTAAAAACTCATCATTGAATTTTTTGACCAAAGACAATACCTTCCTTACATAAAGGTGACGGAAGGTAAAAAACTATGTTATTAATAATAAAGATAATTAAATTCTCGATCTGACACATTTAAATTTTTCATTATATCTCCTAGAGATTATCTAATAATATAGAATAATCTGTTGTAACAAATTTCGTTGCTCTAACTTCATGGAAACCAGTTGAGATATTTAATGTTTGTAATTGACAGATAAATGCAAAATGTCTATGTCAAAAATCAGCAGTTACTGACATTACTGAAAGATTTTTCTGCGAGGTATTTACGTGTACATTAATAAATTTTATTTTATTATTAATTAATTATGTATTTAAAATTCTGGATATATGTATTTATATTGCATATATACTAACGAAATACTGCTAATATCGTCAATGAATTTGAAGAATCTTGAACATATTCATAGGGCAAAATTTCTCATAGAACGATAGAATAGATACAATTTGAATCTTATAGGGCGCGAGCAATCCACTGAATTTGTTGGCTTTCATAAGCAGTCAGGGGGCCCAAATCAGAATGACAGCTAGTAATTATGTACAAAGATGTCAAATGTCATAATTTTTCATTCAAAATTTCATAAGTTCACGGGGTTAATTTGTCCCCAAGAGAATGGAATTTACCTGTTGAGGAAAATAAACCACATGAAATTGGAAAATCATGAAATTTGGAATGAAAAATTATGAGATTTGAAATCTAGGTACATAATTACAAGCCAGTATACTTAAGGCCAACAAAGTCACATGACTGCTCGTGCCCTATGTAACATAAAATGTAAATGGCGAGAGGTATTGTGCTGGCCACAATAGATATTTCTTTATCAAGAAGTGCGGGTTTTAAAAGTTAACCCCAGGTGGCAAAATTATGTCGCCACTGGTCTGGTCTTAATATAAATTATTAAGTTTCTAATTTCTTATTATGGTGGAGGACTACAATGTCATAATAGTTTACTGTAAAAATTCTATAGATTACGCAGTGTTTCTCAAACATTTATTCGAAGAAAATACTAATGAAATTGTATCCTTTGAATCAAACTGTTAATCCACTTTGGTAAAATTTTCAGAATCGCAGGAAAATTGTTTAACCAGTTTCTAGCAGTAACTATTTACTGAATCCTGATTTTGTGGATTTTTAAAAGTGCCCAGATTAATACATAGCAACAAACAAATTTGTATATTATAAACCCACAAATTTAAAAATAAAAATCCGATCTGACAAACACAATACCTCCCGCCATTTAATTTTTATTAATTTAGATACATATACATGGGGTCTCGTGGCCGCGGGCCTTAGTGTCTGGTCACGAATTTGAGGAACCGGAGTCAATCCCCACCAACGCCAAATATTTCGAATTTTAAATGGCACAAAATTGACCCCTGTGGTGCACTCTCCATGCCAGTGAGGCGACGCTTAGTAAACGCCCGCACGATACAAATATATCATCATCATTACCGAAATCTATAAAAAAAAAATTATTAATGCAAGCCTGTTAAAAATTCAATAATCTTTAAAATCGCGAAAAATGACATATAGAGGTACTTTTGGAAGAAAAACTAATTTGAGCTTCAAGTAAAGTGCGATTTCCCGTTATCCGATTTGTACCAAAATCTAATGGCTTTCTTCCATATTAGAATAAGGTCGAAATACAAGGCTTCAAAATTTTCCGAAAGATAGTATTTATTAGAGTGTCCAGAAAATCCACACGCACTCACACACACACACACACACACACACACACACACACACACACACACACACACAAACACACACTCACAGACATCATCGTGAAAATGTTAAATCGGATTCTGCGGACCTAAAAACGTGGTCATTTTTAGCCCGATCCCTATACCTCCCTACCAAGGATTGCGGGTGTTTAAAAACCTTAAACCATCCAAAATTCTTTTCTCATTTTAAAACACAAGTAGCGGCTCGTCAGAGGAGGCAAAGGAGGCGCAGCCTCATCTCAAGAAATAAAGAAAATGTGCATGTTTAATAAATATTTTATTTTCTGCAAATAATAAATGGAATATTACAAATAATGTGCTATTTAATATGTAATATTAAAAAAATATTAGTAGTCATTTTTTTGTTCCATTATATGCGTTGTTTAAAAAGAGAAATCCATATTATCCAACGAATCAGGTGACCGGAGACAAAATTAAAATTCATCTCCACCTATCTCCCTTTAAAGCGAACAGATAGATAAATTTGACCTTGACACGTTTAGAATAAGTAAGAAGCAACGTATTAGTTAAACAGACAGAAAACATAGCGTAGGAGGCAAGAACTCCGACCAATTGCATCGAGACGAGATTTTCGTTTGGGTATAGATGGGGATAGTCAGTGTTTCAGTGCAGAATGCAGTCTGCAGTTAGCAAGCGAACAGTGATAATGCGAATTGTGCTATCTGCGACCTTCATTCATGGTATTATTACTTAGGGTAGCTGTTCTTATACTTAAACTTTAAACTAATAACTAACATTTATATAATTGTAGTTTTTTTTATTCTAGCATTTTAAATTATTTTTACCTCCCGCTACCCTTGGTAAGGGAGGTATAGGGATTGTGCTAAAAATCGCATATCGAGATTTTGGTAAATGACCACGTTTTAAGGTCCCTAGAATCCATATTTAACATTTTCACGATGATGTCTGTGTGTATGTATGTGTGTGTGTGTGTGTGGATCCTCTTTACGCTCTAACTCAAATACTATCGTTCAGAAAATTTTGAAACCTTGTATTTCTACCTTGCTCTTATATGGAAATATCCCATTAGATATTGGAGGAAATCAGATAACCGAAAATGGCACTTTACTGGAAGTTCAAAATAGTTTTTCTTCTAAAAATAGCTTTAAATGTTATTTTATCGAGATTTATGTTATATAAAAATTAAAGATCATTAAATTTTCTACAGGTTTGCATTAATACTTTTTCTATATATTTTATGGATAAATTTATAAAACTATAATTTTAATCCCGGAGCCTACGTTTTAAACACAACTCATTCACATGGTTACACAATTCAGATCTCAAATGTTTGTAACTGACAGATATATGTCACTGTCAACAAACTAATCATTTAATAATAATAATAATGTTAACGTTTTTAAAATATAAAAATTTATTTAGGCTTTTAGGTTCACATATTTAATTGAAAATGAAGTCAGTATAATTGGACGTTTCGGGTGTAAAACCCACCCATCATCAGAAAATACAAATTCGTAAAAAAATTACATTGTGAAATAAATATTTTGAAACATAATTACAAAAGTCGTCTTTTATGATACAACAAGGTTATAGAAAAACAGCAGCATTTTGCGGCGACTAAATGGAACAATAATTATATGGAAAGGAGCTTAATACAGTAAATATGTAAAAATATAGGTAAGGTAATAAAAACATATATATCATCACGGCATATTACCCATTGATGGGTAAGTCAATCTGCTTTGTAGGCAGATGTCGGTAATAATGATGACATATTTGTTCGGTGCAGGCGTTTACCAGGCGTCACTTCACAAGCACTTATTGCTGGCGTGGAGAGTGCACCACAGGGGTAATTTTTGTGCCATTTAAAATTCGAAATATTTGGCGTCGGTCGGGATCGAACCCGGTATTTAAATTTAATTTAATTTTAAGTATTTACATGAATAAAAATTAAATTAAACGGGAGGTATTGTGTTGGCCACATCAGATTTTTTGACTATGTATAGTTTATAGTTTTGAGTACAAAATTTGCATCCTCATTTCTAAACGGCACAAGCCGCCACTGCAAATCACAGATTTTTAGAAAAACCTTTATCCAGGAAATTGGTTTTGCTAATTTTACCTGTAGCAATAAATACGGAACGTACTATAAATATAAACACTTAGAAACTGATAGCACATGTAATTAATTTTGAGTCATAAATGAAAAATGAAGTTAAGTTGAACAATAAAGGTAAAATTATACGTTTGTATTTGTACAACTTGTAACAATCTATAAAGTTAAATTAACTTATTATAAACTTAATGTAAAGAGATATTTATGATAACTTATAAGGATTTTGTAATAAAGATTTATTGAAAGAATTGCACATAAATGAAACAATTAGTTTTACTCCGTAAAAAGATAATGGAAAATGGTTTTATACGATGACGGCTGAAGAGCATACAATAATCTAACTTGGCGACACATTCTTCAAGGCAGTACCAATTCTATTTTATATAATAACATACGTAACATTACCTATAACTGGATAAATATTTGCAGGATTATCCTTTATAATATAATTATAAATTACCACTAACTTGAAAAAAAAAAGTAGTGGATGGCAGCAATTAACATAAATTTAAAAACTGACAGCACAAATATAAGCAAAATAAATACAAATATTTTAAAATACAATAAAAACCAAACATAAAAGAAAAATAATAAACAAAATTAATTACAATAATAGGAGGAGTCTAAGGTTAAATTATAAATAAAACTAAAACAATTACCCCTTAACCTTAAAATAATAATATAAGCTATGAGCTATATACGTATTTCGAGAACTAAGTTCTCATCATCAGTAGAACAAAACAAAAATTTAAGCAGAGAAGTTAAGATTACTCAACATGTTAACCATGTCAGAGGTCTAACAACTCTGAGCAAACAAGGGAGAGAACTGGGATTATATAGGGATCGGAGTCACAGATGAATGAATACCAATTAAAACTAAGATTTAGCGTCCAATGAAATATAAAATGTCCTATAAATTTAAGTTTATATTAAATCGAATAATTTAGAATTTGCTATGGGACCGAGATCTGCGTTCATCAAGTTATTTTTAAATTTATTTATTATTAAGCTCTCGTATGCATCTAAATATCTATCATTATTAATATGTTTTAAAAGTTTAATGTTAGAATTGTTAATTTTGTGATTATTAATGAACATATGTTGAGCCACGCTAGATTTTTCGGGATTACCGCTTTTTAGATGATAAAAATGTTCTTTAAACCGCGTGTAAAATTATATTGTACCAACGCTATGACCACAGCTCTGCCCTGCTTAGTAAGAATGTCCTAAGTGCATAAATGAAGTTTCGAGATATTTCGGTTTTACTGTTTCATATAATGCCATCCTAAATTTTGTAATTATAAACTTATTATTTCGATAATCTACTATAAAAAAACAATACAAATTTTATGAAATATTTACGAATTTATAAAAAGCTGAAATAATTTGATATTTGCTACATAGGACGTTTTAATTAAGGAAAATTAAAACAATATATTAACTTGTACAATTTTATTGTCCGTTAGGACTTTCATATAATGTGAATACAATTTTAAATTAAATATCATCTTCATTTACATTAGTTTTTGAAACTGGCAAAGTTTCCCAGAATGGAATTCTATTTGCTGGAATAATTGGTCTCAGCTTCAGCAATAGATTTTCCTTTCTTTCGAGAGTAATTCCTCGACAATCCTTTACAGTTTCTGGCTTCGTTATACCTGTTTTAAAATAGTTCGCAGTTAAAAAATTAAGTTCTATAAATTCACCAGAGAATTCTGTTTTGTACTTGAGAATCTTGTTACCCCTACAACAAGATATTTGGACAATATCATGTAAATAAGGTCTTGGGGTTGTCTTCTGTATTTTATATTTTGAACTACAGTCTTTCCAAGCGTAAAAATTTTTGATTGTCATAGGGATAACATTAACTTTTCCTGAATTAGATTTTTGTACACATGTTGTAAAGTCATTAAAGTCGTATACTTTGCCAGTTTTTTTTAAAGACTTTTCCACTTGGTGATGGAAATAATCTGCTGACATAAATGTATGTCCCGGTTCAAAATATTTTATCTCTAGTGATTTTAGATTTACTTCAGGGGAATTTACGATGTATATTAGAAAAGAGAAGAGAGTCCAATTTTTGTTTTGGGACGAGCAGTTGTCTAACCATATTGTCACAGTTTCTTCATCTCTATTATTCAAAAGAAAAGCATAAAATGTAGAAACCAAGTCTTCCTTGTTTCTACCCGATAAACCTTCATGCCAAATAATTGATGTTGGCTTTAGTGATTTTGTATTTTTTCCTATTGGAACAAAACTCTCATTATATGCCACAATTCGAGGAATGAATATTACTTCCTTAAACATTTCAGCTCGTGGTAGCATGATCACCTAAAATTAAAGATTAAAAATTAACTTTTATATATTTTTCTTTATGAAAAAAATACTTTTTGAAGATCGGCAGAAACAAATAGTCCATTTTCTATGTTTGCAGAGATATCACTATCCTTTTTATATTCTTCTCTGGCTGCAGTATATTTGGCTTTGTGCTTTAACCAAGTTTTACATAGATCGCACTCATCAATTTGATTCCCATCATGTTTAGTTTCTATTTTATGTAGGTCATACTTTTCGCATTCAAAGCATTCTTCGCAACCTAACTTTGCAAAAGATATATTAAGACTTTGAACATGCTTCCGATAAACTTCATAGCTTAATTTTAAATCTGAATGTTTTTGTAGAAAGTCTTTGTACATAAGTGTTACAGAAATGTCACTAGGTAAATACAGCCTATTGGGTGCATGTTCTCTACGATAATGAGATATTGTCGGTTTAAATGATAGAATGTGTTGCGTAATAGTGTGTCTGTCAACCTTCGATTTATTTGGATGATGCCCTCTACCGTCAGTTTTAGGAGTCAACGATTGTGAATCAACATTTCGAACTGTTTTTAATATCCTATCATTTGTTGCTTCGTATCCTAAGGTTGCAAGAATAAATACCTTACATACACGAACAATTTCGCCATTATCGTTTTTTAAATAGTATTCGAATGTATTTTTCCGATTAGACTCTGAACCTGCAGCAGTTGTATTCCTTTTTTTAGGGAATCGTTTGATACAACTTACTAAAAAGGCTTTTCTTATATCATTACTTAAAGACCAGAACTGCTCATTAATAACCAATTGTCTCTTTTCATTTATAAGTGTAGGGCACTTGAGCTTACAGGCTTCATTGCAAGCTTTCTTAATTTTATGGAATTCCTTTACACTTTCAAATTTTTGTTTTTTTCTTTCAGCTAATGGTAAATCATTTTTTTGCGTTTGCGAATTGTTCCTTTCTTTGTATACAGTTTATTTCGCTCATCGTCTACTAAGCACATTGCGGCATTGACGGTATTTTCTACTATGCTTTTTACAAAATCTGTTGTTTCATCACCCATAGACTTGTCAGGATCCGAAACCTTTTGAACACATATTGGTAAGTCACTTGGTATATCAATAATACTGTTTGTCGATTCACAGTAGCTAGTATAAATTTCATCGTCAGAAATAGTGTTATCGTTTGAGGAATGCTCATTTTCAGGTTCGTAATCCGAATCTGATTCAACACACTTTGTTCGCTTATTTTTCACTTTTATAGAAGTAATCTTTTCTTGTAACTGTTTATTCAAAACAAGGTTTACTAATCGTTTGCTTCTGTCACTAATATTAGACATTCTAAAGTAAAACATATAGTGAGAATTTAAACTAAATACAAACATTAATAATCTTACCTCAATCACTGAATAAATTAACGACTTTGTAATCAAAAATCACTTTGAACGTAACAAACTTTTGGGTTTCACCGACATGTGTTTGAACCGACTGAAGTGCGCTACAAATCCAACTAACTTCAATTCAAGACAGCTAAATTACTTAGTTAAAAAGTCCTATCTGAGCGATTTTTTGTAGATCGGACATTGTAACTAAGTATTTGTAAGATAGGACATTTTATTCAAGCATAGAGCTGTTCCACGGCAGAACGGACAAAATAAATAAGGGATTTACTCGAATACTGGAGGAGTTAGGACATTTAAACTAGGTAGAATGATGTAAAGTGTTTAGTTCAATTGGAATATGCTAGAAACAAAAAATACCATTTTTTGCAGATAGGACATTTTATCTTAGCACGGCAGAGCTGTTAAAGCGTTTTCTTTCAAATAAAAAAAAAATCAATAAGTTTTGTCATCAATTGTTTTCAGTGGGTGCGTTCAGTTAATGCTAGACAACACAAGCGTTTATTAATACAAATCATGCATTAATAGGGGTCATTAATGAATGATTTTCTATACATTAAGATAGCCTATTAAAAAATGGTCGACGGAAAATAAATTTAAAACACGCCAAAGACTCCATGGAGCACGTTAGAACTAAAATTCGGCGTATAGTAGAATTCGGGAAACTAGCTCTATATTAAATATGAGTATTAAAACTTAAGCTAAGATAATTGTTATAGTAATAAATAGAATGAATATAATTTCTTTAAACCACAGTATCGTTCATTCACTTTTTCTCGAGAAACATATACGATACATGTTACAATTAGTTTAAAAATTATTAATCAAAAAGAAAGTAACCATTTAATTTTAATAAAGTATGTATGTGATAAGTTTAAATTTGAATGACATGCAGGCTTCATCAACAGACATCACACTCTATTCCTTCGCGTGTATATCAAACGGATAATTTAGTATGACAAGCGGAAACGTATGTGCGTATGTGTTAGGTGTACCGAGCAATCCCACTACGGATGTTACAAAGATGGATTCAATGAAACACTTACAGAATATATTTACTTTATGTTACGGTTTCAATTACAGTGTTTTTCATTCAATTCCGGGAATATTGTTAGTAGACAAATAGGAAAATGATATACCATCTTATCATAATTCTATAGCTTATAACTTAAAGCAAAATTGTAGTACAATTGTTAAAAAAATATAAAATTATAATATAGATGATAAAAATATCAACAATGTCAACCATACAACTGCTTTGGAATTATGAAAATAACAATCGTATTTTATGATAAAAAAATAACTATACAAACCATGTTTAACGACAGACCACAAGATAAACATAGATAATGTAAGTTGTAAGTACAATAAGCTATTGAAAAACAGCAAAAGGGAAACCAAAGAATACTATACATACAACAAAATGATTTAGATAAGTATGTGGTATGATATGCAGGCTAGGGTGGCAATAAATAAATGGTGGATTTTTAAAGGCCGATTCTACATATGAAGGTCACGCTAGAATTGTGTAACACGAGGGGGATGTTACAGTTACAGAAGCTCTCTAATGATGAATGGTGCTCTTGCACTCCTGTTTTACCAACGATGACCATGACTTGATTAACCGAAGGATGAAAACACATACACTTACACTTAACTTAGATGGCCGATGAACACTTATATTATGGACACAGACATTATTAATATTACTAACTTCTTTATTTACACATATTTACACTAACACTAACGAAATCAAATGAACTAAATAGTTACATTGTAACTCAGCAGGCAGGCGTTTAGCCCGCGCCATAAACTGAAACACAGACTACATGTCTCATCGACATGAGTATCTAAGACCGACTATCTCAAACAAAACGTTACTTTCGTGAGAGAATTATCACTGAGGGATTGAAGAGGGTATCATATGGCATCCATATCAAAATATCAGCCCTGCACGTAGGCTTGCAATAACTTCTAGACTTTATTGTCAACAAATAACTGTCTAGTCCGTTGACAGTCACTCTAAACAAACCGCTTTGGGAAAAATGATAATTATTTCTAAACATAATTTTGACTAACAAAGATAACAAACTTGAAATATTGATCCTGAAACTATAATTTAGAATAGTGTATAAAAGTTATTTATTTGTTATTGCTCGACTTATCACAATTGGGAATAAAACACATGGTTCATATTGTTTAGAATTTAATTTTAAATATGTTCAAAGTAGTTCCCTTCTTCAATAATGAACTGCACTATTCTTTCCTTTTACTTCTTAAAAGCTCCCAAAAATCTTCTTTTGGAATCCTTTTAAAATAATAATGCATTGCAGCATCAATTTCTTCTTCGGACAAAAAACATGTTTGGAAAAATCCGGTAGTTTGGAAGTGAAAACTAATGTTTCGGACGAGACGAGACATTCTCGAATCTAGTCTCGTCTCGTCTCGAAATTTGTCGTCTCGCCGAGACGAGAAAGCTTTTTGAACTCACGAGACAAGACGAGACTTATATGTCGAGATTCTTGACAATTATTCCGAGATTTCTCGACATTTTTTTTATTTTTAAAAAAACATTTAAAAAAAATTGATTGGGACATTTTGTAATTCTTTTATATTTTTGTAATTATAAATCTGAGCAGAATACAACTACCTCCAACTTTCCTGACGTCACAGTATTCTTATTCACTTGCCGACAAGTGTTACACCCAGTAGTGGGTAAAAAGCGTGATGATAGATTTATTTTATTTTAATAATTTATTATTTATAGGGATTATTTTTAATAAATAATGTTTAAATAAGCAAAAGATACACTCACAAAATTGACATTACATGGAACAAAGATGCATGAATATAAATATTAGAAAGAGATAAAACATATAACATGGACTAAATATAATTTTGCCATGTACAAACTTTTTAATCACTCTGTATATTAGTTGTTTCGGTTATATATCAATTTAAATCGCATATTGGATTTATTAAAAAAAAAAATCGAGAAATCTCGTCGAGATTCTCGGCCTAGACGAGATTCCATTGTTCGAGACGAGAAAATATCGAGACGAGACTTAATTTCTTGCCTTCTAAACGAGACGATACGAGACAATGTAGTTTCTCGTCTCGATCGTCTCGTTAGAAACATTAGTGAAAACGCCGCCAAGCCAAAATGGCACTCCTTGAAACTAGTACACCATTTTCATTTTGTGCTTTCTCCAATGGCCTTTTCTCCGTAAACGGCACAAATGGATTTTGCGGCATCCGATTCATTAACTCCTGTGTTAAACTCAAATAAAAGGATATGTCGGAAATGCTCGTTTTTTACCTCTCGCTAAGAGAAGTATTGGATTCATGCTAAAAATTGCATACCCAGATTTTAGTGAATAAGCACGTTTTAAGGTCCCTAGAATCCGATTTTAACATTTTGACGATATCTGTGTGTGGATGTATGTGTATGTGTATGTCTGCGTGTATGTATATGTATGTGTTGGAGGCACGATTTTTCAAATTCTATAAAACTAAAGACCTGTGTAACTACGGATTCCTCAGTCTAATAGTAATGGGAAGAGTTGAATAGGTTCTGGTAATAATTGGATACCCAGAAGTAATAATCTAAATATTAAAGAACATAAAATTCTCTATGCGATACATTTAAAAAAAATATTATATCTTCTATAGATTTAGAGATAAAGAAATATAATCTATAAAATAATCTGTTGTAGTAAATCGCATAGCCCAAACAACTCCATGGTAACCAATTGAGAAATTAAAAATGTTCGACAGATAAATATCACTAATGTCAGTGTCAAAAATTCAGAGATAGTACGCAAGGCTTTTTCTGGAAACGACATTTACAGCGGTAATAATAAATAATTTCCAGATTAGGTATTCCGAGAATATATCTTAAGCCTGTATTAAAATGGAGAGTTTATTCTAGAGTCTCATTCCATGTTTATTATTATACATTTGTGGGTTAAGCTCGTGATAAACTAGGAATAGCTATTCCTGTGGTAAAAAGAAGCTATTCTGTACTTAACCCTTGTTTATTATTACCGCTGTTAATATTTCTTATTGTGTTATTAATTAAATATTTTAAAACTATAGATATATTACATATACCCTTCAGATATACCGCCAATTCCGGCAATGAATTGGAAGAATCTCGAACATTTAGAAGAGTAGGAAAAAACATGTTCATAGAATAAATTTAAATTTATAAAAAATACCTACATATAAAGAATAGATGTAATTAGAATTTTTTGTGTATACAAGATATGTTAAACACGATATTTATATATCCCACAATGGAAAGGGCGGGAGTTATTGTGCTGGCCACAACAGAATTTTTTTTTCTACTTGACACTCCATTTTCTTTTCACAATAATTTACACAATTTTTGCACAAATTTGCAAATTCAAACATAAAATTAAACAATAGTTTAACAATTAAAACAACGTTGACATAATGTCTAACAAATTATTTATCAAGGCACTCTTACTTTTGCCCTAGATATTAAAAACGCCACGTACTTAAGCATCAACCCAATATAACAAGTGTAAATATTTTTGTTTTACTAGGAAACATTTCACTATCTGCTTTGAATATAAACTAAATAACTCTTAGGCCGTTGTGATGAAATAAAATATATTGGTGTAATCTTTGATAAAAAAAACTTAACTTTAAAAAACATGTAGATGCTACAGTTTCTTCAGCTTATAAATCTTTAGGATTTATTATAAGTAATACACGTCTTCTTATATCAGTAACTTGTATTACAGTACTGTACTATGCATTTGGTCGAAGTAAATTGGAATATTGTTCAATAAGAAGCATTGTAATTTTATAGAGGCAATGCAAAAAAAATATTCTAAAATATTTACATTTCAAAACTTTTAATTTGTGTCCTCTTTTCAATATACCCTATGATACTTTAATTTATTTAAATTCCAAAAACTTTGTTGTCACAGACAAAACTGGCAAATTATTTTTCTTCATAAATTAATTCATAACACAAAAGAGAGCCCTAATATTCTGCAATTTATTAATTTTAAAGTAGCATCTTTTCAAAATAAATTACAAAGTTACGTCTAGTTTCACTAGAATACGAACATCTGAGTCATCTTTCATGAAGCCATCATCAGAAGTCGACCAGCAGAACAAGTAACCACTTAGTTACTGGCCGACTTCGGACGATGGCTTCATGAAAGTTTACTCAGATGTTCGTAAACTAGTGAAACGACGTAACTTTGCAAGTTATTTTGTGTATTTGTTTCACAGAGAAATCGCAATTTGCTTTTTGCAGTTTGACGGTAGTCAAAAAATTTCTCGGTAGAGGGCTCTGATGGTATTAACATACCTCTCCAGGCCTTTTACCATTATAGATGATCATAAGATCATCACCAGCACAACGAGTCATTGTCTCTGCTCCAGGAATCCACTCATTGTGTACCGGACAGAGACCACAGGTTACACCACACTGATAAGCACCAGTAAGTGCGAAACGTGTCTATGGTTACTTGTTGTGCTGGCAGACTTCTGACGATGGCTTCATGAAAGGACTCAGATGTTCGTAAACTAGTGAAACTAGACGTAAATTTCTAATTTATTTTGTGTATTTGTTTCACAGAGAAATCGCAATTTACTTTTTACCATCTTTTCTTCCAGATAATCATACTTCATTTATTGCTATTCAATCCGGCAGTTACATATTACTAAATTCCCCTGTCAACGCAATGATTGCTAGTTACACAAATATTTAAGACCATTGTTATATTTATAATTGTAATTTTAAATATCAACAAGCCTCTTAACAGTTATAATATACCTATTATTATTTTTCTCATTTTACTATGTACTCCTATGTATTTGCAATGCAGTATTTATTGTCTATAATTTGTAATAGTTATAATTCTGTATATATTTATGCTCGCTGTAATTTTTTTATATATTTTATATTATAAATATTTTGTTTGTTCTCTAGTCCATAATTTGGGTTCGCCTGTTAGACAGAGTATAGAATAAATAAATAAATAACTCAGAATGAAGAAAATTAGATGTAATTCGTTCATTTTTTGGTAATAATCTTTACAATAAGATCTGGGATTAGATTTGGCCCGTTTGCGGTTTTCAAAAGGATATTAGATGAGCTGACGATGAGAGAATTTGCAATACGTTTGAAAACAATTGGCGAGGTTTTGGCAAAAACAACCTCAGTCCATTTTTTTGAATGCTAGATAATCAAACAAAAAAACTTTCCAGCTGCCTTACTGTTACAGATTTTTGTAACTTAATTTAACTCAGAAACATGTTCAAATATTAGAAAATTATTTTATTAATAAATATATATATATAATATACATATATATATATATATATATATATATATATATATATATATATATATATATATATATATAATAATAATAATAATAATAATAAAATAATAATATTTTTAGTTGTAAAGCTTATACACTTTTACCAAAGATTGGCAATATATACATACTTACATAAAATTGATACAAACGTACAAAAATACATGAATAAGTCAATTTTATCGTTGATCATAAAATATACTTACTTGGAAATGAAAATTACTTTTCATAGTTATTTCTATTAAATTTATTGATACATAAAACATTTATATAACCTAAATTAAGATGTATTTACTAATACAAATAAGCAAATGCAAAAAATAATCCAGATGTAATCAGTTTTTACTAAAAATACTACAAATTTTAATGAACCCTAATATATTTTATGTATTTAGGACGAAAAGTGAACCTTTAAGGTAAGTTGTTTACGACCGAGGCGGGTAGCCGAGGCCGTAATTACTTGAGAATACTTTATAAACACTTTCCATCTGAGGTACATACATAATTTT
Source organism: Harpalus rufipes (assembly GCA_951394225.1). Taxonomy (NCBI): domain Eukaryota; kingdom Metazoa; phylum Arthropoda; class Insecta; order Coleoptera; family Carabidae; genus Harpalus; species Harpalus rufipes. Next base: position 77,734,914 of record OX596274.1, read on the forward strand.
ATGTCATACTGGTTTCTAGTTATTAAATTATTTAAAAAAATATGCAGCAATTCGTAGCAGTATAAATTTTGTATAAGTAGGCTAAGTTGCAATTGTTCGAAAATCTTAGAAAAATTTTGACGGATTGACAGGTCGAAATTGAATTTTTCTGGTTTCGTTAACATTCTTATGCTATAATTGATGAAAAATACATTCTTCGAGATAATTTGGATGAACCTGCTAAGGCGAAGAACAATTTAATGCCGCATAAATAAAGGATTCAGTACGAAGGTAAAATTTTAGAGTCCTAAAACTCCTAGAAAATGATATTTTAAAGTTCTAGGACTTTAATGTTTCGGTTTTTGTTTTATAAATTGTTCAAAATACGTTGCTTTAGAAACCAGTATGACATAAACGTTGTTTATATAACTGAATTGAGTGGACGTTAAATAATAGAAAACTTATGCTGGATTTATACAGCGTAAGCCGTAACGTAACGTATCGCGCCGTAACGTAACGTAAAGAATAAAACAATTCAAACATTATGTGACAATTTATACAGACGTAAGCCGTAACGTGTCAAAAATCAAAAACCCAAAGATCGCCAACTTGTATCTTTCTACAATACGGCACGTTACGGTACGTTACGATATTACAAAAATTATTATAGCTAATATATTAAATGGAAATAAAGCTAAAAAATACTGCATTACGAATAGTCTGTTTTGTTGGACTGTGATTGACATGTTATATTAAATGGAAATTATGGAAACATAATAAAATATAGTGTATTACGAATAACAGAACCTGTTAAATTCAAATTTGACGTACACTTGTATCGACAGAGCATGAGCATACTTTTTACGAAAATATAGCGCAAAAGTTCTGTATAAAATACCTCACAACGCCACCGCACGGTGCGTTACGTTACGTCTTGCGCTATATAATCCACCAAAAACATTAATTACAACATTAATTACAATTAATTGTATAAGACGTTTTTGTAGAAACGCAGAAACTCTCAAATATTAAAATGTAATAACTTGTGACTAAGATACATGCGAGAAACATTTGACCAGCACAATACCTTCCGTCAATCCTGTGTATTATGTACAAATTCCATACATAAATTTTCTTGCAAAAGATTCTAAATTTCCAGGACTATTATTTCATGCAAATGACACTTGACACTGACATCTTCTTCTTTAGCTTTTCCCATTCGTTAGAGGTCGCTATTTTTTTATTTTTTTCTTCCATTTATTTATTTTTTTGGTATTTTATGATTCCTTTCCTCGGCAACTGAATTCCGCACCCCTGATAATAAATAAACCACATGAAATAAGAAAATCATGAAATTTTGAATGAAAAATTATGGCATTTATCAGTTTTGGACGTAATTAATAGTTATCATTTTGACACGGGTCCCCATATCTGCTTGCCAAAGTCAGCAAAGTCACGTCACTGCACGCGCCCTACACCTAAATTTTCTTGCAAAAGATCGTATATTTCCAGGAAAATTATTTCATAAACAAACTATGCAAATTGCACTTGACACTAACACCTTCTTCTTCTTTAGTTTTTCCCATTCGTTAGGGGGTCGCTATTTTTTATTTTCTTTTTCCACTAATTTTTGTTTTGCGTGTCGTCCTCATTCAGTTCATTTTCTCTCCTTTCATATTATATTTGGTCTTCCTGTTTCATCCACTTTCTGTTATAAGCTATTCATTCTTCCAATATACTCATCTCTCCTCATGACATGTTCAAACTAATGTATTCGTCTCTCTTATATCTTTCTAGAAACGCCCAACACTAGAATAATTTCCCTTATTTCATTCATTTACTTTTTATTGATACTGACATCTGTCAATTTGAATTACCTGAATATATTAGCAGTATCCATGGTTAAATTAGCATAGCTGGCTGATTTAGGAAATTTATTATCTTTATAATTCTTTAACTCTATATCTGTTGAATATGAAATATAAAATGCAATCAAATCGTATAGAGAATAATATATTCTTTAAGTAATAATAAAATTTAACTGAGTTTTTCAAGAAAAACTGTTAAAATCTTCAAATGAGGATACTTCCGGTTGACCAATTATAACCAAAATCTAATCAAGTCTTCATATGGTTGTAAGGTAGAGGAAGACGCAAGAATTGTAATTTTTGGACTTCTAGTATTGGAGATATCGTGGCCGAAACCGCGGTCACATACATACACACACACACACACACACACACACACACACATATATATATATATATATATATATATATATATATATATATATATATATATATATATATATATATATATACATACATACATACAGACATCATCGTAAAAATAGTAAAATCGTATTGTAAAGACCCTAAAACGTGCTTATTCAATGAAAACTCACCACCGAATTTTGTGACCAAAGACAATACCTTCCTTACCTAGAGGTGACAGAAGGTAACATCAAACACAAAGTATGTCTAGAGATTATTAAGCTGTTGTCAAATCCAAATAAAGTTTTATTCGAAGAATCGAAAATTTAAAAGGCTTTTTGGCTTTTGAAGGACTATTGAGTTACTAATAAATATTCTTAAATCGAAATCTGCTAGTTCGTGTCTGCAGAAACTCTCCCATAAACAAATAAAAAATCATAACGAGTTGATTTCACGAAATCCGCAAATAGCTCCCTGTAGCTACTGCTGTTGATGAGAAACAGATCAGACATCCACATCTGACGATCACATTGGATCATTCATGTCCCATTACGAAATCCATCCATGTTTACTTGTCTCACTCGAGCTCTGGCCAGGATGTGAGGTGGAGTTCGTGCGAAGCGCCGCTCTGTGCTCTGTGATAAACCAGTTGCTTTGCTTGCTGGATATTTTTTCAGCGGCGAAAATGATTTAAAGGTCGGTAAAAGTCGGCTAAAGTAAACTAAAAATGAGTTAATGCACTGTTAATGACATTAGGCCAGCCTGGATGTTTTATTAATCGAGATTGAATTGAGAATATCTTTTAGTTCCGCGGACACTGAAATATTACATGCTTTTTTTTAAAGAGATATATTACACTTTCGCACATAAATATATTCGCGTCTTGTCTAACAAAATGGATAACCGATTTCATATCTTTTGTAGGTTCCCTATGTTGAATTATAATTGTTTCGCCCTACTTGTATTTTGTATTGTAACTATGTGTCTGATACATAGTTATTATTCTTAAACATGTAAGTGCTTTATAACAATTGTTTATTTATTTTTTCTTGACGACGAAATTTAATATTTTTTTTTATTCCTAGCGCCTAACGCAAGCTTCCCAATTTGTCTACAGATGGTAGTAGTATCTCTAGCATAGCCCACAACAAGAATAAGAAATAGTCTGACAGGTGACTCCCACCAGAACTAATCTAACCTAGAAGTTTTGTGAGTGATATTGATTATTTTAAATATTTCATTAAAAATTAAATTTCATTTTAGAAAATAAAGTTCTTAACTTGATCCCAAGGTTATTATTTTTTAAAATAAGTTACAGAATACGGATACAAAGATAACGATTATCGTTAAGTAGACATAACGATTTTCATAATAACGATTTCGTTATGATAACGATTCGTTAAGCGAATATTTTACAGAATTTTACATGTTAGTATGTAGTACTGTCCGTTCTAATTTAAAAACCACTCGTCTGCCGGCCGCAAATAATCGCCTTTTACCCGCTATATTTTTCAAAAAAAGTTCAAAATTCAAAGTATCTCATTAATATCAGATTAAAGTACACCAAAGTGACTAGAATTGTATATTGTACTTAGAACATATGCGTCCGTCGCTTTTCGCGGTCGCATTTTTGAAGAAGACGGCGCTCAAAACTTCAAAAAAACGCCGACAACTTACTCATGAAATACCATCTTCATTTTTTGATAGAAAATTAATTTAATATGCATATAATCAAATTTTAAAAAGTAGAGGACGGCAGAGAGTCGCGTTCAACGAGCAGACGGGCTTAACGATTTTAAAAATATGGTTGATATTTTGGTACTGACCTACCGCCTCATAAATACTAAATTGGTTCTTGCACAGAATAAATGTAAACATTATTCTTTAATAAAATCACAAAGTCTGCCGTTAATAGGTGGGTGCATTATCAAAACAGACAACGTTTACTGCTATATATAGGTATCTATATATGTAAATTTTGCTATTATACTTACCATTGTATCCTATAATAAATAAACGAGGGTGAAATGAACTTCTTCGCCCGACTATTGGAGATTGAAAAACATATCAAATAAAGCAAAAAAATATTTAAATCTTGCCAATCAAATGTTTTAATTGTATCATAGTTCTAGAACTATATCAGTGAAAAAAATCTGTTTTGGCCAACACAATACCTTCCGTCAATCCTATGTGTTTTGTATAAATTCCATACATAAATTTTCTTGCAAAAGATTCTAAATTTCCAGTAAAATTATTTCATAAACAAACTATGCAATTTGCACTTGACATTAACATCTTCTTCTTCTTTAGCTTTCCCCATTCGTTAGGGATCTCTATTTTTTATTTTCTTCCACTGATTTCTGTTTTGCGTGTCATTCTCATTCAGTTCCTTTTCTCTCAAGTCTTCCGCAATACAGTCCTTCCACCTTATCTTTGGTCTTCCTCTGTTTCTTCAACCTTGTATTACTAAGCTATTCATTCTTCATCCAATATATTCTTCATTTCTCCTCATGACATTTTCAAACCAATGTAATCATATTTCTTGTATCTTTCTAGAAACTTGTAATACTAGAGTTATTTTCTTACCGTATCTTTCCGTGTTTTCCCCAACATCTACTTCAACGTCCTCATCTCTGCCACATTAATTTACTTTTTATTGATACTGACATCTGTCAATTTGAATTATATGAATATATAAATAGTTTCCATGTTTAGCATAGCTAGCTGAATTATAAAATTTAATTTCTTTAAAATTCTGTAACTCTGTATCTATTGAATATGAAGTATAAAATGTAATCAAATCGTATAGAGAATAATATATTCTTTAAGTTATAATAACGTTAAATGTCAATAAATCAAATTTAACTGTTAAATCTTCAAATGAGGGTACTTCCGGTTCACCAATTATAACCAAAATCTAGTCACTTGTTCTCCTGGATGTAAACTTGAGGAATACGAAAAAAATATAATTTTTGGAATCGTGGTATTGAAGTTATGGGATCCGGAACTTTTATCACACACACACACACAGACACACATACATACAGACATCATCGTAAAAATGGTAAAATCGTATTATAGGGACCCTAAAACATGGTTATACACTAAAAACTCATCATTGAATTTTTTGACCAAAGACAATACCTTCCTTACCTAAAGGTGACGGAAGGTAAAAACATAACAACAGGTTGAGGCCGAAAATTAAATAAAATAATTTTGAATGCAAAATTACTTATTTCCACGTCATACGCAGGATAGTGCACCCTTTTTCCGAATAGAACGAGTACGTTTGGGACCAACACACCATGGAAAACATTTTCACTGACGTCCTACGTGTGTTGTTATGTTTTTTTGTTATTTTGTTTAATGTGTCCATCTTCATGTAAAAAAATGTCCAACACTGTTTTGGAAATTACACATTCCACAACTAAAATTTATATTGGAATTAATATTTTTCCAACAAACCGTGTGGAATAATTCCGTACGCCGTTTGGAATAATTCCGCACGGCTTTCGACGAATCACAATCTATTTAGCCGCATATTAGCGCGGTATATCAAATATCTTGGTTCGGTGGCTATGGTTATGACTCTTTGTTTTATATTTATTTATTTCTGTATTCGCGTTTTTAGAGTTTTTTGTTAAGTTTTACAGGTTTTTGAAGTTGTACAAAGTAATAAGTACACACACATACGTAAAGATATCATCGTAAAAATGGTAAAATCGTATTATAGGGACTCTAAAACATGCTTATTCACTAAAAACTCATCATTGAATTTTTTGACCAAAGACAATACCTTCCTTACCTAAAGGTGACGGAAGGTAAAAATGTCCCTATGACACACCCTTCAAACAAGAGTCTTCATATTTATTGATGTTGCGTATATTCAAAGTTTGACAAATAAAACTGATAAATAAACGTCTTTATATATTTTATTTTGTTTCTATGCAGACATATGTCATTAAATAAAGCAATTAACACATTTTTTAGTATTTGTGTTTCACATATTTCTTATTTACTTGCGCGATAATTTATAGCTATATTATTGAGTGAGGAACTGATGAGGAATCATTTATTTTTGGTCGTAGTTCTGCAAGAATACCTCATGTAAACGCAGTCAGCACCTGTCATGTAATTACAGTGTAGTTTTCCATTTTTTATTTGCTTGAAAGTATAAACTACAAGTTCATTATTATTTATTTGCTCTTGTAACCCATAAATAAATAGCAAGTAGTCAATAATATTTACTTATTATTTTCTATTCTGTACTTATTTTAAATGTTCTCTCATTTTCATATTTTCTTGCTCTGAAAATTATCAACAATAAAACAATAAATTAAAAATAAGTTACAACTTTAGAGTTTATTTGTAGCTTAACAACTAGTAATATTCGTAAAAACTGCTCGAACTGATTACAATCTGCAATCTACGTACATAGACAATTACACAATCATTATCTGGTAGTTTCTAGAGTGCTGTGAAAAATGGTAAATTCCGTTGTTCAAACATTTGCAGCCGTTGCCATGGTTATGGTTAAAGATCGTGCCCGACACATTGCAACAAATCTACGTGAGTTGTTGTCATGGACACCGCGAACATTAATTTATTGATAGATAAACAATAATTATATCAAATAGTAAATTATAACTTAATATACTCTTAAGAATCTAGTGTATTTCTAATACAATGCAAATAAAACAAATGCTATTTCAATTATTGCTACTTTTAAAGAAAGTTGCATTTGCATTATTCTATACATATGTCAGAGCTATTTATATAATTATGATTATATCTAAATAAGATATTAATGTTTGAATTTATTACAGTTGCTGTTCTTAAAATTTTTATAATAATTGAAGAGCTCTTGGTAAAAACAACCATAGTCCAATCCAAATATTTTAAATATGAATTACATACAGGATAATTATTTTAGGTAAAAAAAGCTTCAAATAAAAGTTGTAGGGAATAAAATTCTTCATATGAATCATTAAGCAAAATTAAACAAAAAATTAACAAATGTTAACGATTTATCTGTCAAGGTAAGGTAGGTTAATTTAATTTCATTATTATTTGTAAAATCTGTTCAAGTGAACAAATATCATTTTAAATTAACAGATAATTGTTAATTGAAACAGACATTAGAAATAATATCTAATAAAAATAAATTACCCTAACATGACAGATAAACCGTTAGACATTTGTTATTCATTTTGTCTCAGTTCCATGGCTATTGCTATTTTTGAGGCGATTTTTGACATTTTCATACCTAATTTCTGCCGTTACAAGGCATACAAAATTAATGTTGCTTATTGATTCAGATGCAGAATTTAATTCTCTACAACTTTTATTTGAAGTATTTTACCTAAAATAATTAGGGACGCAGGAAATTAAGAAGTATGATTTTACATATTAAAGTCCTATGTTCAGGGGTCGCGGTCGCCAGCCCGTATAGCGACATGTACTTGTATAAATGCCAAACAGTTTGGTAAAACTGTTTCTCGCAAAAAAGTATCCTAGTCAAAAGTTATTACATTTTAAAGTTTGAGCGTTTTACAGAATCATACATACATACATACATAAAATCACGCGTGTCCCACTTAGTGGGTTCGCACAAACCCGATAACAATAAGAACAACATCAACATCATACAACAAATCCTTACTCTTAAACATATTAAAGTGACTGATTTTCGGTAGCGAAATACCCATCCGGATCACAATAATAGTTAGGAAACAATCATCCTACGCCACATATTCCTATCTAAGCAGACAGAATCGTCGTATAAAAATGTCTAATTATTATGTAATTGCTCTTCAATGTTTATTTTTCTATCACTCAACATCCAATAAATAATGTTCTAATATTTAAACATACTCCTGAGTTAAATTAAGTTACAAAAATCTAAATTTTGTATATCAAGTAAACTGTGCTAATGAACATTCGTCTGTTTTTGCAGGTTTTAGTTTGTCAGTCACAGTCAAGTCAAGAATTGAATTGCATTATAAGTTGGCGTTAAAATACAAGATTTAATATAGTGTAGTATTTCATGTATTATTCTTTATGAATAGTGATTAGAAAAAAATGCTTAACTTTATACTTAATAATTGTTTTCAATATTTGTGTGGTTTCATTATTGGAACAGTACGTGACACAACAAAAAATTTTGAGGTTAGAAGCTATCTGGACGCTATTGATAACTGACGATAAGGTTTCTGGCAGAGTCAGAAATAGAGACAGATAACGAAAGGTAAGTTCTTTAAAAATTTAATGGTGCCACGATTTATAATATGTAAGGAAACTTTAAAATAATATGGAAATAAGTAAATTTCTGGATTACTGTCAAAATTATTTTATTTAATTTTTGGGCTCAACCGGTTTCGGCATCCCTTATGCCATCTTTAGGAGCTACAAATTGTTACAAAATTTTGGAAAAACTTCTAAAACCATCGTTTACTTAACTTACGTGAAATAGTATATTCTACAACAAGTAATGGAATGGTCGGTATTCCACACGAGCAAAAAGTTTGTGGCTCGAGCCGAAAGTGAGGACTACGGTTTGCAAGTGTGGATTATGCCATTCCAAACGTTTTGTAGACTATACTTTCTCTAACAAAATTTTAGAAATTATACATAAAATGTTGATTGATAATAACAATTAAATTTTTTTTTGACGCCAGTCCATAAATTGCTTATAATAACTCATTCACATTTTTCTTTTAAATTATTTGGTAATAACTGAGTCCCTGTATCAAGTTCCCTTTTTTCTGGTGACGTACATTCTATATCTATATCCTCATTTCCACTTTATATGTTTTTCTATAAAATGTCTTTAGTTAATTTTATAAGTAATATATTATTATTTAGATAATCTTATTACTCTGTACACCTCCAAAAACCTGTAAAACTTAACAAAAAACTCTAAAAATGTTCAAAACTTTAAAACGTTGAACGCGAATACAGAAATAAATAAATATAAAACAAAGAGTCATAACCATAGCAACCGAACCAAGATATTTGATATACCGCGCTAATATGCGGCTAAATAGATTGTGATTTGTCAAAAGCAGTGCGGAATTATTCCAAACGGCGTACGGAATTATTCGACACGGTTTGTTGGAATAATATTAATTCCAACATAATTTTTAGTTGTGGAATTTGTAGTTTCCAAAATAGTGTTGGAGAATTTTTTTTTTACATGAAGATGAACACATTAAACAAAATAACAAAAAAACATAACAACACACGTACGACGTCAGTGAAAATGTTTTCCATGGTGTGTTGGTCTTAGATGTACTCGTACTATTCGGAAAAAGGATGCACTATCCTGCGTATGAAGTGGATGATGAAGTTTCTTGACTGGATGGGTGTATGGAAATAGGTAAATTTCTAGATTGCAGTCAAAATTATTTTATTTAATTTTCGGCCTCAACCTGTTGTTATGTTTTTACCTCTCGCTAAGAGAGGTATTGCATTCATGCTAAAAATCGCATATTCAGATTTTATTGAATAAGCACGTTTTAAGGTCCCTACAATCCGATTTTAACATTTTTACGATGATGTCTGTGTGTGTGTGTGTGTGTGTGTGTGTGTGTGTGGATGTGTGTGTGTGTGTATGTGTGTGTGTGTGTGTGTGTGTGTGTGTGTGTGTGTGTGTGTGTGTGTGGGATGTTGGAAGGACGATTACTCAAAAACTATAAGACTTTATATTTTTTTAACAACGTATTTCCCAATCGGACATTCATGGGAAGATCTGAAAAGGTTTTGGTAACAATTGGACAACCGGAAGTAGAAGATTCTTGAAAAAAAATCTTCTAAATAATATTTTTTGAAATTTTTTCTTGATAATATTAAAGAAAAATAAATTCTCTTTCTGGTACATTTAAATATTTTATAATATATTCTATAGATTTAGAGATAAAAGATATATAATATGTAAAATAATCTGTTATAATAAATTTTACAGCCGAAAGAATGGCCATGGAAAATAGTTGAAAATTTAAATTGTTTGTAACTGACAGATAAATGTCAGTGTCAGAAATCCGAAGACATTACTGAAGACTTTTTCTGTGAAGTACATACATTATATTATTTCTTAATGTATTAATAGAATTGGAAACATTTCGAAAAATTAGAAGAGGACAAAATTTCTTCATCAAAAATGAATTTAAAATAACAATCTAAATATATATGGAATAGATATATGCGTAAGTAGAATTTTTGGTGTACATTGTAGGTATACAAGAAATGTTAAATACAATAGGACGCGAGCAGTCATATGATTTTGTTGGCCTTGACAAGCAGATATGGGGGCCCATGTCAGAATGATAGCTAGTAATTATGTATATAGATGTCAAATATCATAATTTCTCATTCTAAATTTAGCGATTTTCCAATTCCATGTGGAGCAGAATTAAATGTTAAATATCTAAGGCATACAAGTAAATTTTAAACTCCTGGTGATAAATTAACTACGTAAATTTAGAAAATCTTGAAATTTTTAATGAAAAATTCTAACATATGACATCTATGTACATAATTACTAATTATCATTCTGAAACGAGCCCACATATCTGCTTGTCAAGCCCAAAAATGTAACATTACTGTTCGCGCCCTATACTTATGTAACCAAAAAAAGGAAGTGGCGAGAGGTATTATGCTGGCCACAACAGATTTTTTGTTATTATTTTAATGTAATAATGACTTAATCTGTTAAGTGAAGCAAACGATGTCTTTTGTAGTTTTCCAAAATTTTGTAACAATTTGTAGCTCCTGAAGATGGCATAAGGCCGAAAATTAAATAAAATAATTTTGACTGCAATCCAGAAATTTACTTTAAAATAATATTTTATGTTTAATGCAATACAATCACCTTGAAAGATTCATTCAACTTTTAATAACATAATAATCCTGTTACTCCATATATGCTTCCTAACGTAACTTCATAGATTCCGCGTTTAATATTTATTACATATTACCTATTATTTTTCTACGCATTGTTTCAATTTTTTCCGATAATATAATAAGAATTGGAGATAATCCATTAGTAGTGTTCCATAAATGGTACATACCAGACATTGCATCTCGAGCATTCAACTCTGAGGTGGAAAGTTCACCGTAAGGAGTATTTTATAATTGGTGACTCAAAAGTGATTTATATTTAGATTAAAAATTGTTTTACTATTCAGGTTTATATTGTTTATATTTAAGTAACATGTGTCACATAATTTTCTTGGAAATAAATTGAATTGACGATTCTCTGGTTTAAGGAATAGTATATTACATCCGAAGTGGAATATGTTTCATTACAGCCGAGGGCTTGTGTATATTACCGAGAGGCGAAGCCTGCAGGTGAGATACAACGCGAGGCTGTAATGGAACTCCCACCGAGGTATGTATACTATTTTATTCACATTCATCCTCTTTTTAAATCAATAATTTTCAGAATAAATCATTGAGTTGAAAAACTTTTAATTTTGTTAATGTTTTTTGATAGCTCTATTAAAATTTGTTTAGCCTACTTTTTACCTCTCGCTAAGAGAGGTATTGGATTCATGCTAAAAATCGCATATCCAGATTTTATTGAATAAGCACGATTTAAGGTCCATAGAATTCGATTTTAACATTTTTACAATGATGTCTGTGTGTGTGTGTGTGTGTGTGTGTGGATGTGTGTGTGTGAGGTTGTTGGAACACGATTTCTCAAATTCTATAAGACTAAAGACTTTTTTGACAACGGATTCCTCAATCTAACAATAATAGGAAGAGTTGAATAGGTTTTGGTATCAATTGGAGAACCGGAAGTAGTAGTATCTTAAAAAAAAAATATATTATTTTTTTGAAATTTTTTATTATTAGTATTAAAGAACATAAAATTCTCTATTCGATACATTTTAAAATTTTATTATATCTTCCATATATTGAGATAAAAAAATTAATGTAATATATAAAATAATCTGTCGTATTTCAGAGCCTAAACAACTCTATGGTAACCATCAGATGTTTGTAAATGACAGAAAAATGTCATTGTCAAAAACCAACAGTAGTTCGTAAACGTATTTGTGCGGTATTGGCAGCTGAATTCTAAAGCTTGACCTTAAGGTCAAGCTATTTTAACTAAACACCGATTTAGAATTTTTCATAGTACGAATATGGTTTTATGTAGATTTTAGCTGAAAATCAATCTTAGATATTCTTTTTTGACAACATAGTAGTAAAACGTCAAATTACGCTTTTACCTTAAATGAACAAGCTTATCTGACATTATTAAAGAATAATTCTGTGATATTGGTAAGTTTACTATTTCTTGTTGTATAACAATTAAATATTTAAAATTATAGCTATATACATATACCCGTCAAAAATCCCGTCAAGAAATTGGAAGAATTTGGAATATTTCGATGTATAGGAGAAAACTTCCTCAAAAAATAAATTTAAAGTTATAAAAATAATCTAAACATAAAGAACAGACATAAGAAATTTATAGGAAGCGAGCAGTCATGTGACTTTGTTGGACTTGACAAGCAAATTTGGGGGCCCGAGTTAGAATGACAGCTAGTAATTATGTACATATATGTCAAATGCCAATTTTCCATCCAATATTTCATGATATTCCAATTCCATGTGGTTTATTTTCCTCGACAAGTAAATTCCATATTCTTGGTGACAAATTAACCACGTGTAAAATTATGACATTTGACATTTATGTAAATAATTACTGTCATTTTGACAAGAGCCTCCATATTTGCAGGGGGGTGAAACTGCATACAGAATCGTGATAACAAGTTTTCAATCTAGTAGCTTTTGGAAATACTTCCTGACCCTTTCATAGATGGCTTTAGTAGTACAGATTTTACAGGGATTCTCAAACTTTAATGTCAAAATACTATAAAAAGGTAACATATGTTTGAGAACTGCTGTAAATTTCCCACAATTCTCTATTGCATCGTTCGAAATTCTTTGACATTTAAAACTGTTATTTGTGAATTTGTATCTTTATTGCAATATATTGCTTTATCATTCAATATATTCTCGGTAAGTATATTAGTTTTCATACTAGCATTATTATACGGGGGTGGTATAAAATACAACAACAAATTAATAATATTTCAGAAAAAAATCACATGAAATATTTGTAACTCCTGCATAGTGAAGACACATTCTTGCAGAAGTTGACAGTGCCCAATAGAAGAAATGGTTTATGTAAGTGGACCAGGAGAATTTACATCATGGCGGTGCTCTTAGATATTTTCACCGTAGAAGAGCAGCAAAATATTACATTATTAGGCGAAAGGACGTGAAGCTTCATAAGATTCATCAAAGAATGTTGAAGTAGTATGGTGTTAGTTTTAAGAAAAAATGAGTATAGAAGAGGGTAGATTTGTTAAAAAGTGGACGAACATCGATAACGAGGTCAATGAAGCAGTGCATTTCTGGCAGACATTTAAAGTAACATCCCTTTTTTGAAATAATATTACCTCTTGTAATAATAATAATTCAAATTTTTGATTCCTTGATTAGTATGTTCTTAAATTTTAATAGTTGTCGCCGTGTAGTTTGAGATTTGTAGTTATTTATTTATTATTTGATTTAAATAATGTAATGTATATATTTTAAAATAAAGGCATTAACATATTAAGTACTGTAATTTTTTTTCATAGTTCAACATATATTTCACATTTCTTGATAATGTCTTTAAAAAATTATCTATTTTTGATAATTTTTTATTAATTACATTATCAAGAAATAAAATTTAAAGATTCGAATAATTCAAAATGAATTCATATTTCCCGCCACTTTCTCGGCTGTCAAATTTAGTTCTCTGACCTTTTCATAGACGGCACTAAAACTTGTTATCACGGTTTATAAGGGAGATACCCAATCTTCTACCATATATTTTCCTTAATCTATGCATATTTGCTTGTCTACGTCAAGTATGACAAACTACATGAATTTAGAAAATCTTGAAATTTTTGAAGAAAATTCTGACATTTGATATCTATGTTTTTGACACGAACCCCCATATCTGCTTGTCGGGGCCAACAATGTCACATGACATCGGGCCCTATACTTATGTAACCAAAAACGGAAGTGGCGAGAGGTATTGTGCTGGCCACAACAGATTTTTATTTAAAGAATATGTGCTTTCACCCTGAGAGTATTAGCACTATTACATAGGGAGTTTACATTTTGATTGAAACGGTTACATTAATTACAATTCATTATACAGGCTTATATCTTTGATGTATTCTATAGTACTGTAGGAGTTGTTGTTGTCTAAATGCTTCTTTCAGTGTATGTGGTATTTGATGTTCTCTTCGTTTTTCTTCGTAATTTCGGCATTGTAATATTGCATGTTCAACAGTTAGTTGACTGTTGAATTCTTCACATCTTGCAGGGTTTGACTTTTCAAATATGTGTTTATTTGTCAATTTTGTGTGGCCAATTCTAAGTCTAGTAAATACGACTTGTTCTTTTCGTTGGAGTGGGTTTGGTCTTCATTTCTCTATAGTAGTCTGGATGTTTCTTAACTTGTTTGTTAAGTTTTGCCTCCATCTTTTGTTCCATTCGTCGTTCATTTTTTTCTTGATGATCGATTTCACATCTTTGGCAGCAGTATCGGCACGTTCATTTCCGGGTATACCAATGTGTGATGGGATCAATATGAAGTTTATTTGATTTTTGTTGTGGTTTAGGAGAGATAGTATGTCATGGATATTTTTGACAATGGAATTTTTTGTATAGATGGTATTGTTGGAGATCTACGACAATGTTGCTAGGCAACCCCTACATAAACATTTCCAACCCGTGGGGTGGAAGTTATATCTGTTATTTCCAACCCAAGAGATTAACATTGCAGCTAGGAATGACGTATTTTCCAACCTCTAAAAGGTTAGGAATCGACATATTACTATAATGATTGTAAATAAAGTATATTGAATCTATAAATCGTAGAAATGGGCTAATTGGATCGAGGAGAATTTAAATAAACGAAGAAAGAAATTGTGAAAAATCCCAGCGAGGTCCATGAATTTTACACAATTTCTTTCTTCGTTTATTTAAATTCTCCTCGATCCAATTAGCCCATTTCTACGATTTATACATTTAGGATGGATCACAAATATTTATAATATATTGAATCTACTTATTACTACAACAATAACATAGCTTAAGCTTTAACATTCATATTTAATATAGAGCTAGTTATCCGTTTAATGACGTTTAACGAAGTTTCTGAACTAAACTTGCCCCAAGAGTCTGGCGAGTTTTAAAATTTATTTTGCGTACCTTTTGAAAAATTCTACGCTTTAATTATTTTTATTTTGGGGCTGTCACACATTGTCGTGCACCTTTCTTGTAAGTAACGCCTAAAATGTTTCAATAAGGCGTTTTTAAGCTTGTTTTCTTGGGGTACAAATAAGGGTCTAGTGGTCGGAAGCTGGCTCAGACCAAAACTTAATATCTTCGTTTACATGATGTAAATTCCCCGGCGGGGGAAAACCCATACGCGTTCAGACTGGTTAATTACATCCGGTGGTGTGATCCTTTGTGTTCAATGATGGTCTCGTCAGAAAGTTCCAGAAGGACACTGGGCTGTATAAATACCGTCCGAAGGACAGCGGAAATATAGTCTGATATATAGAAGCAACGAGCAGTGAACAGTGGGTGATATAAATAAACAGTCAACGAGTTGTGAACATAAATAAGTGTAGTTGTATAAATAAATACAGTGATATAAATATTGTTTAAATAAATAATCTTAATGTTTAAGCATTTAATAATATTCTTAGTTTAAAATTACTTTTATTATCTTTTTAATATTTATCGTAAGTATTTATCGTTTAATAAACGTATTACTTTAATTAAAAATAATTCTCTGATTTTTACACTTTAGCCATATAAATAAAACGTTACAATATAAACCTCAATGCCCGAATTACGATGGCCGTAACGGGACGGGTTGTAACGTTATGTAACGGAAAGTAACGTGAACGTAACGTGAAGCAGAGTTGTGTCTATTTGCGATGGCCATAACGTAACGAAATGACACGTATTGTTTTCAGATGAAAAAACACCTCTCTCCGAAAACATATGTGGCACATGTTACTTTTGTGAAATATATTGCCCATTTTTAAGAAATAACCTCTCATATACGTTAATTAAAATCATTAGGATTGTACCGGGGATTCCACTGTTTACGATATATTTCGGCTTGAATCAGCAGGTCGTTCTGATTTGTTCTTATTATATTACTTCAATATGCACGTTTAATACGTTTTAAATATGGCAACATGTACTCATGAAAAGCTACAAGTTATTGTAGTTATAATAGAAGAGAAGTTTTTTTTTAAACTGAAGGCCTCAACATAGACAAACTTACTTATGTATGGTTTATAAAGATGCGAAATAAAAACATTCTTTTGTTCGGACCTATAATTAGAGCGAAACCTAAGGAAATTTCGGAACATTTAAGCTACGAAAATTTCACTGTTTCTTAATAAATAAAGTTTTTTATCTACATCTATTGCATTACAAGTGTAGACGTGGCAGGAAGAACGACCAGTCACAAAATGTTGGTTTTGTATTAAATCAATGTGAAAGTTTCAAGACTCTGTTTATTAACTGTGTATATCATAAAACAAAACTTTGATTCTTGTGATAAATGCAATACATTTGTAATTGCAAAATTGTATATATTAAGAAAATAAATTTAGTTATATAGTTATTGTTAATAACAATATAGATCAGCGTCTAGTAGGCAGCTGGAAAACGATCCTTATCCATAATCCATAAAAATAAACAATTATCTTTTCCGTCACTCGGAGCATCTTTGTAATGGAATGGAAACTTATATAATACTCTTGAGATTCTTACGAAACGATTTTTTTTAAGTCTTGCAATTCATTGTATTTTTTAACTGGAATTGTTATAAGTTAGTTCTACAAATAAATTTGGTAGACATACACAATAATAATCGAGGAATACTCTGAATAAATTAAAAGACACTGGACTTGGGTCAGTATTTCGCATAATATCATTGACGTGGACAGAGCTGGGAACTAAAGTAAAAGTGCTGGAAGTATTACTTTAAATACATCCAATATTTACAATACTTTACTTAAAATACTTTTGAAAATTGGTACTTAGCACTGTACTTAAAATACTTAAAGTCTGTATCCAAAAGTATTTAAAGTAACTTAAATACTTTAAATACTAAATACTTCACGCATGTTCAAGAACGCATTGCTGTGTGTTTTGTTCACCACTATCAACACGGGTTTGAGCAAGTACAGGTAGGTACCAAAATTTTCGCTACCTACAGTTTTAATGGAATAGTTGAAGACATCAAGACGTAATGCATTATATGATGAGCATTTTGGACAACTTATTTATTAAAGGTTATTTCTACTTACTTTTCAATATATTAACTAAATAAATAATGAGTTTTTTTACTCCAATGCGTGAAGTAGTATATCTACACACATTAATCGCAGTACGTGAAGTCGGACTTTTAATAGCGGTGTGTAAAATTCTATACATTTTATTTTTTATGGAATTTATTTTAAACATTTTAAATGCGTGTAGCCTTTTCTGCACGCATGTGGACAGACATCTATGCACTTGTTCCACAATATACTATTTTTACTTCCTTGTACGTAAGTAAAGGAAGTATTGTAATCGCGAAAAATTTCGGTTTTCAGATTTCAGCGGAAATATCCATTTTGATCATCCCTGAATCCATTTTGACTAATTTCGTCGTGACGTCTGTACGTACGTACGTCCGTACGTACGTATCTCGTATAACTCAAAAACGGTAAGCCGTAGAAAGTTGAAATTTTGTATTTAGGACTCTTATAACATCTAGTTGTGCACCTCCCTTTCTGGATATTACACAATTTCCAGAAGTGGCACTTTACATGAAGCCTATAATAGATTTTAATGAAAAACTGTTTTAAAATATAATCCAAAACTTTTCAAATTTGGTATACCTACAAGACTTTTATGTTAATCGAAATAACATAATAGATTTTGGTTAAAATAGGCTAACCGAAAGTGGTACATTACTTGAAGTTGTTAACAGTTTTTCTTGAATAAAATGATTTTATTTTGATTTTAGAAATAAATGCTTCAAATAAAGGTTTTAGAGAATTAATTTCTGCGTCTAGCACATCAAGTATTATTAAATTAGCCCATTTTATAAGCAAGATATGTAAATTTAAAAATTATATGCTTTTTGTTTTTTAAAGAGAGTTTTGATTACAACAAAGAAATATTTGATTACAACAATGAATATGACTAATTTCACAATAAATATATAATATTTGTTATTGTACGAATCATAAAATTGCACGTATTTAACGTAATTTGACATGAACTTTTTTTTTATTTTTTTGTCCTAATCCATAGCAAGCTTTATTAAAAAGAACCGGGTTAGATTAATGTTAATTTAAGAATGATAGTAGTAAATGAATTATTTTTTGTTCTATATCAAAATATTTCTCAGGCTTGGCTTAATCCTGTCAATATTTTGTAATTTAATTATTAAAAAAATATGTATAGTTTAATAATCGTACAAGCAAGTCGTGTGGTGGCCACATCAGATTTTTTTAAATAGGTATAGGACTCGAAAATTAGTGGGCTACTTTTACTGTCTTATTGAATACCTAAATTCGATAATATTTATCATATTTTAACTGATTCCATAAAAAAATACTTAGTACTGGTACTGTAAGTAGGTAAAAAAATGTACGAAAGTATTACTTTACTTAGTATTTAAATACTTTTCTAGTAAGTACTTAGTATTTAGTACTTAAATACTCTTTTTAAGTACTGGTCCCAGTTCTGGGCGTGGATCGCTTTTTCAAAGTAGGTACAGCAAATTTTCAGACTATTTGAACGGACTCAGATCGTTATTTGAACAACAACATTTTGGTTGTATATAATAGTAAACAGATGGCACAAAAATTTCAATTATTGGAAATTTGGACTTAGACCGTTCTTCCCGCCACGTCTTCAAGTACATTATATAGCCAACTTCATATTTCACTAGTGGAATTACCGTGTTAGTAAATTCCTCTGCAACGAGTATATATTACCACAATAACAGAATCTGTATTATTATACAAGATATATTTAATATTACTTACATTACTCCAGAGGCAACTTTTTTTTTCTTCTCTTTCAACACAAATGAACATGAACTGTTTTAAGTTTAAGCAGTATACAAACGAGTGACAAGTTTCTTATATTTAGGGTGCAATATTTACTTTTACAGAAAATTTAATTTTTAAAATAATAATAAATATTTATAATTCAATAATGTGGATAATATTTGCTTCTTTGCTAACTTGGAAAATTATTCGTTAGAAATAAAAATATAAACCTACATAAACTGAGATAAAGAAAAAAAATTCTACTTGAGTAATTTTATTATCTGATTTTAATAAAAAAAGTATTAGGGATTAATTTTTAACAATAAATATGAACCTATTTTTTTCAGTGTATGCAGCAAAGACATTAGATTCGGCTCTAAACTTAATCCTAATGTAATATAGCCTACATTATATGCTTATTATATAATATACTATTTTTTGATTAAATTTCATTTTTCCTTTAAACAGACAAATAATCGGCGACCGGTGTTGTCCGCTTGAGAGAGATTCCACTTTACCACCTTGTAAGTTGTAAGGTGCAACAAAATTCAATTTCAACCTCTACCACAAAAACTCAAGAAAATCCATTAGTTTTTGTGGCCGATTAGTCCAAAATATTGTCATTTCTCCTTCCGTGACGTCTCAATAGGTGTGATACAGGGTGGTCCTGGTCGGACCGGTATCACTATTAGTGTCGGCTCGTTATTAATGCTGCCTGCGCGGGTAACTAGACAAATGGCCGGCGAGGTAAATTACTACCCGCCTGAAGCCGACCCTGTAATTTCCTCGCCGAAAACACCTTCCAGCCGAGGCCTCTAATTCGACCCTGGCCGATAAGTTAACCGGCCACTACTGCCGAGCGGACAACGGGCAACAGGCCTCATCACAAACATGTTTGTTTCTCAGTTTTTGTGAAAGGTTTATTGATTTATTTATAGTTTTTTTGGAAGGGTTAAGGTTGCCAATGCAATAAGAAATTTGGAAATTGAAATATGGGAAAAAGGTTTGTAATTGTGTATTTCCTGTTAATTATACACGTAATTTCTTAAAGGAGAACTTTTCGTTTCCGTAGTTGTTTTCCTATGTATTTCATTATTCCTGAAACTGATATTTTCGCAACGGAAGAAAGACTATTTTCGGCCTTTTTGGGAAGATATTTTATTGATGTTTTACACTAGTTTATACATTTGGACGTTTCAAGCGCCCAACAACCATCATCTTCAGCAATATTCTAATAATTTAAACATATTTTATTATACACTACAATCTAAATAGATTTCTTATATTATTAATTATAGTAACTCAACTATGAAATGTGTTTTTACATTGGTTTGGTTTTATTTTCCAGTTTTGTCTAAGAATGACTTCACCTCTATGCCATAAGGATTTTTTTATAGATTTATTAATAAAAAATTAAAACCCAAACATTAATTGAATTATTTTACCTGTATGTGAGGGATTAATGCTACTTTTAAACATTTTTTTTTTAATATAAATAAGTTACCCAGAATTAAATGTTTTAAACAATTTATAAAAAAATGAGGATAATTTTGGCCGAAAGGTGATGGAAGACTGAATGTGATCAAATTTTTTAAAATAAGAAAGATTTAAAAATCCAGGGGATATTTCTACAGTACATTGGGAATTGGTCGCGCGTATTAAAATGTTATCGCAGTCTGTATGATGGCTGACACATTTTTGTTTATTTAATAATATAATTTAATCTGTAAACATTCAAAAATTAATCTTTTATTTTATGTAGGTGTGTATGTGTGTGTGTGTGTGTATGTGTGTATATGCGGAGGGGGAGGTTAGAAGGACGATTTCTCAAAAACTATAATACTTAATATCTGTTTAACTACATATTTCTCAATCGGACATTACTGGGAAGATCTGAAAAGGTTTTGGTAATAATTGGACAACCGGAAGTAGCACTTAAAAAAATTATTCTAAATATTATTTTTTGAAATTTTTTGTTCTTACTAGTATTAAAGAAGTGTAAATTCTCTATCTGATACATATAAATATTTTATCATATCTTTTATAGATTTCGAGATAAAGAAATATGTTATATAATAATCTGTTGTAATAAATCTCATAGCCCAAATAATGTCATGGAAACCAATTGAAATATTAAAATGTTTGTAACTGACAGATAAATGTCAGTGTCAAAAATCCAGAGATATTACTGAAGATTTTTTCTGGGAAGTATATACATTATATTATTTCTTATAGTTAAATATTTAAAATTATGGGTATAGTACATATACCCTTCAAAAATACTGTCAATCCCGCCAATGAATTGGAAACATTTCGAAAAGTTAGACGAGGACAAAATTTCTTCATAGAATGAATTTAAAATTTAAAAATCTAAATATAAATAATAGATGTACCTAAGTAGAATTTTTGGTGTAGAGTGTAGGTATACAAGAAATGTTAAATACAATAGGGCACGAGCAGTCATGTCACTTTGTTGGCCTTGACAATCAGATATGGGGGCCCGTGTCAGAATTATAGCTAGTAATTATGTACATAGATGTCAAATATCATAATTTTTCATTTTAAGTTTAGTGATTTTCCAATTCCATGTGGTTTATTTTCCTCGACAAGTAAATTCCACACTCCTGGTGACAAATTAACTACGTGAATTTAGAAAATCTTGAAATTTTTAATGAAAAATTCTGACATTTGACATCTATGTACATAAATCTGCTTGTCAAGGCCAACATTGTCACATGGCTGCTTGCGCCCTATATTTATGTAACCAAAAACGGAAGTGGCGAGAGGTATTATGCTAGCCACAACAATTTTTTTTTGCCGTTTTAATATTTTGGGGTTTTTGAAATCTAATGTACGGTCTGTTTCGCAATGATAGTTAACCAGAGCACTGTGATGAATGTTTGTAAAATCACAATTGTATTTGTGGTGATAGAATCAGTTTTTCACTGGTTGGCAAGTTTCACCAATGTAAATTCTAAAGCATCTTTCACAGTTTGCCTGGTAATCTTTCCAAAATGGCTGAAAATAATCTTTCTTCCAATACAATTCTTGATGGGAAGCTAAAGTTGACTCATCAAGCAGCATTAATGTAACATTATTTAGTGTAATACTCTTTTTTACCATATCAAATATTCTCATTGTATGAAGTGTCAAATGAATTAATGAATATTCTTGTCAAACTTTCTATTTGAAGTTTTTTATTTAAATGCAATTAAAGGTAATGCAACTGGGCATAACTTACTTAAACGATGACGCATTAATATGCACTATTAAGAAAATTTAATGAGTTTTTTGCTTATTTTCTATTGAGTTAAATGTAAATGAGATAGTTTATTTTTACTAGCTGGTTTCTGTGGTCGCTAGTCTAAAATTAATCAAATTTTTGTGAATTTAACAAATGAAGCATAAAAATCAAATTTAGATGCAAAAGAAAAATAAAAGAACAACTACAAATCACAACGAAAATTAGTTTGATCTTTTTACCAAAATCGTAATTATACAGGGTGTTAGAAAATAGTGTATACTAAGTTTAATTCATATTGAACGCGTAGTGTGTCAATTAATTAATGACGAAGAAATTTGACTAGCTCGGCGATGTTTTAAATTTTAATTGACGAAACAAAGAATCTATTAAATTTTATGTTGTTAAAAATGATATAAAGTGCAGTGAAGTGGTGGAAAGGTTGAAAAAGGCTTTTGCTTTTGGCGAGGAATCTATGTCAAAACCAAGGGTTTATAAGTGTGAGTGGTACAAACGTTTTTAAAAAACCGTGAAGCCGTGGAAGGTAAAAAGAAAGCCGGGCGTCCTAGCACAAAATGTGGTAAAAAATAAAAATTGTGTTGCCCACAACTCTTATATTTTACTCCACAACAGCGCACTGACTCACACTTTACTACTTATTTTTTAAACGACATGATGCCGTAGCCACCATATTCGTCAGATATTGAAAGGACAATATTTTGCAACCATAGGAATATAACGGCAAAATCGCTGCAGGAGCTGAAGGATTCCATAAGTGTTTGGCAGATTGAAAACGGCATTGGCATACAAAAATATATTAAGTAATGGACAATACTTCGATTATATTTATGAATAATATTGTCAGGCATATTGTGTAACAAATTGGTTATTTTCAGTAACTATTTAATATCTTTGTTATATAGGAATGGATTTTACAATGAAAATTCCAATTTTTACGTTCCGTCACCTTTAGGAAAGGACAATACCTTCCTTTCCTTTGGTCAAAAAATTCGATGATGAATTTTCAATGAATAAGCACGTTTTGGGGTCCCTAAAATAGGAATTTACAATTATTACAGTGATGTCTGTGTGTGTGTGTGTGTGTGTGTGTGTGTGTGTGTGTGTGTGTGTGTATGACGATCATTTCGGCCGCAATAACTTCAATACTACAATTCTGAAAACTACAATTTTTTCGTATTCCTTATTCTTACATACAAATGAAGACTGGATTAGATTTTGGTTACAATTGATCAACCGGAAGTACCTTAATAGAAGCTCTTAACTGTTTTTCTTAAACAAAATAGTTAAATATCATTTTTTGACATTATGTTATTAAACATATTAAATAATACTTTATTCTCCATACGATATGATTGCATTATTTTTTTCATATTCAATGTATTTAGAGATAAAAATTTATAAAAAAAATTAACTTTCATAAATCTTGCAATCTTTGCTGCGTCACTATGGAAACAGTTTCAATAATTCAGTGTCAAGTACAATTTACATAATGTCTGTAAAATATTTTTTCTGAAAATACAAGAAACTTTCTGTGTGGAATTTATATAAAATACATAGAAATGACGGAAGGTATTGTGCTGGCCACAACAGTTTTTTTGTTATATGTAGGCTCAATTAGTTTTTGAAACAAACTACTTGTGGATACACTGTATGCATAATAATTTGAAATATTTTCTATAAAAATAGTAATAGTAATTCACTAAAAAGAAAGTGAATAATGTATTTTTTTAAAAAAAGAGTGCTTTATGTCCTATAAAGTGAAAAATTTGTAATTTTAACTATTTTACTATTTTACAGAATTACTTTTGATAGCTACAAATAATGTCTATTAATTGAGAAGTCATAGCTATCTACCTTTTGTAAATTTCTTTATATTGTCTAACAAATTGCAAAAGATTCTATTACAAAAGTTTTGTTGAAAAATATAAAAGTTTCTAATAAAAACTTCGTCTAGTTCGGCTTCATTGGCCACATATCTGATTCAACATCCGTTGGAGGTCCGTGCCACCGTGCCACTTTCATTTTGGTACTGATACGCAATTAATTATGAAAAAAACTCATCAATGCTCAGTGACAAAAAACCAAAAGCACTTAATAAGAATTTTATTTATTAAACAGAAAAACCAGACTTTTTTCGAAGTTTTTTTCTCCCAAACTCATTAGCAATGAAATTATGTCAGAAAAGAAAAAAAATGAGTTAAATAAGATTTATAAATTCACATCAACAATTATGAGAATGGGGGAAATAAATTATGTTTAATAATTTGGAGATTTTAATTTGATCTGTGGTCGAATTAAGTCGTAACGTAGTGGAATTTTTTTGTTAATCTGCTTTCGCACGCCTTATCTGAAATTCCTGGTGTAATTTATGTTTCCTTTAAGTGACTGCCTCGTCATATTTCTTTCGTTATTTACTGCTTTGAACAAATGAACGTTGAAGACAACGTCCATCATTGACAATACATTCATAGATAAATTTATATTCTTTTTGTTACTAATATGTGCTTTTCAAACCTACCGAATAGTTAGGAAGTAACATATTACTTATTTCACATCTAACAGGAAAAACATTTTCTCTGTTTCGGAATGGGGTAGTTTCGCCTTTTTTGATTTTTTTATTAGAAGCAAGTATTTTTAAATTTAAATTTTCCAAAAATAAAGTACTCGGGCGCACGAGTTCTACAAAAAGTACTCGTATTAAGTACTCATTGGAAAATAACGAATATTTTGTAATAAAAATTATTAATATTAATTAATTTTTAAATAATTCTGAAAGAAATATATACAATACTATATTCTCGTATTAAACAATTTTTTGTAGTACTCCTAGTACCTAAGAGAACAAGGGAATATACATACACTGCCGTCCAAAAGTATTGCATCGCTTCCCGATATTTAGTGTTCACTCTTACCATTATGTCTAAAGCTTATTTATTGCAATAATGAGTATGTATATAATATGTTTAAACATTTAGCTATTATTTTCATCACTCAATTTATCTCCCAATCGTGCAGTGTGCACAAAAATACAAAAATAAAATACGCAACATAATTTTCAATAAAATTTGTTTGGCAAACTTATGCAAGTTTATGGCTAAATTTTCCCATTATTACATTTTTTTGATTAATCAGATTAACATGTGTTGATTAGTTACCAATATAGGTACAGGTAAGATCGAAATATTGAGCAGTAGTCAGTAGTACTTACAGAGCGAATTCACAGTGCAATTGCTTTTAATTAAAGGCTCCTAAAAGATGAAATACTGAAATTAGTATAGCAACTTGGTCTGCAATTATTACATTTCAGAATGAATGTTATTCAACCACAGAAATATCGGCAAAAACCTGCGTAAGTCAGTCTACAGTTGCGCGCACGTGTCAAAGATTTACGAAAACGGGGCAGTTATCTTCACGTAAGCGATCGGGATGACCTAAATATACGGAAGCGATGCAATACTTTTGGACGGCAGTGTATATTCTACATTTGCAAATATGTAATGACAATTTAATTATAAAATATTAAATGAAAAACAAAATTATAAAGACCCTGTTAAAAGCACCAAATAAAGTATTTCGAAATATTGATTGTAACAAAAGAAAATAGTTTTAATCTGAAGGTGCATTACGATATTTTTTATTCCTGGGGTATGTATGCATTTAACATTACTAATTTTTTCAGGAGTCACTGATGTATCCTAAAAATTCAAGTTCTGGTTTACTATTTGAACTTGGTACAACCGATTCATTACCAGAATTGTCAATTAAATACGGTTCATTGCAACCAAAAAAGTCATTTGCGTCATTATCATTTATTTTATTGTCTTTTGTTTCGTTACCGTCATGATCTACAAATAATTCTGCTTTTTATGATTTTTTTTATAGCTTGCATGTTAAATTCATAAATAACGTTTTTGATAGTATAGAAAACCACGTAATTTAATTTGATTCTCCGATGTAAAATATAATTTGAATAAAAGACCTTCTTTACATATTTCAGTGATGGATCCGAGTTAACGAGTACAAAATTCTCGAACGAGTAACGAGTACCTATAAATTTAAAAAGTACTCATGAGTACTTGTATTCGAGTACTTTAAGTACTCAAGTATAAATTTGGAGTACTTTTACTCGAGTACTGCCCAGCTCTGCACTTTTTGATAGTTTTTACTTCTTTGTACGTAAGTAAAGGAAGTATTCTAATCGCGAAAAATTTCGGTTTTCAGATTTCAGCGGAAATATCCATTTTGATCATCCCTGAATCCATTTTGACTAATTTCGTCGTGACGTCTGTACGTACGTACGTATCTCGCATAACTCAAAAACGGTAAGCCGTAGAAAGTTGAAATGTTGTAAATAAATTAAGAAAGTGTGAAAAGATAATGTCAGCCACATGGATTTGAACCATGGACCACTACTTTTTTTTTTGAAATGTTGTATTTAGGACTCCTATAACATCTAGCTGTGCACCTCCCTTTTTGGTTATTACACAATTTCCAGAAGTGGCACTTTACATGAAACCTGTAATAGATTTTAATGAAAAACTGTTTTAAAATATAATCCAAAACTTTTCAAATTTGGTATACAAGACTTTTATGTCAATCGAAATAACATAATAGATTTTGGTTAAAATAGGCTAACCGGAAGTGATACATTACTTGAAGTTGTTAACAGTTTTTCTTGAATAAAATGATTTTATTTTGATTTTTGAAATAAATGCTTCAAATAAAAGTTTTAGAGAATTAATTTCTGCGTCTAGCACATCAAGTATTATTAAATTAGCCCTTTGTATAAGCGAGATATGTAAATTTAAAAATTATATACTTTTTTGTTTTTGTAATAAAGCTTGCTATGGATTAGGACAAAAAAATAAAAAAAAATGTTCATGGCAAATTACGTTAAATACGTGCAATTTTATGATTCGTACAATAACAAATATTATATTATTATTGTGAAATTAGTCATATTCATTGTTGTAATCAAATATTTCTTTGCTGTAATCAAAACTCTCTTTAAAAACTCCCTTTATGGTCGCTATATATCTTACTGTTTTGAAGTTAAAATTAATATTTTGTAATTTGTTTATAAAAGAAATATGTATAGTTTAATAATCGTACAAGGAAGTCGTGTGGTGTCCACATCAGATTTTTTATGCCATAACTTATGAATCACATAAATCAACACTACACACAAAAAGGCTAAAATACATGACAATGTATACGAACTAAGTTGACAATTCCAAATTATTTCCTGAACAGAGTTATAACATACGTTGCCTTACGAACAGATTTTATAACCTGTGTGGCAAAAATAAACTATACTTCTATTACGTATGTCTACAACAAACATATACACTTTATATTGCGCAATGCCATTCTTACGTGATGAATACTTTATGCCACTGTTGCTAGGTTTTATCATAGAGATCTATGATAAAACAGGCTACACAAATAATAATAAAACTGTTGAAAAATATTAATAAAATTAATGTTTAAAAGTTAATGAATAGTGAAGTTTGACAAATTGATTGTGAATAAAATACTATACAGCTCGTAGAAATGCTTATTTCAGCCTCACGCTCAACTCAGCGCTTGGCTATAATGGTGCATCTCCCGTCTCGTTATGTAATATACAATTTTGCAATACGAGTAATACCTGTATTGTAAGTTATGCATTAATAACAAAATTTAAAAACAGTAAGTAGAACTTTTCTTACACAATTGGTTTCCATGGTTACAGTAAATATTTACCGTCCACGGTAAGTATATACATGTATCAAACAAATTTTATTTTTGACATTAATCTGACATCTGTTACTTTTGAAACCTATTTTTCTTTTTCTTCTATTTTTACAAGTATGGGGATTGAAAATAAGATAGCAGCGCCAAAATGGGTTTAAAAGGAACTAACGTTGATAGGATAAATTGACATTGACATATGCAGAAGTGATTAGATTATGGTTATAATTGGTCCACCGGAAGTACCCTCAATTGCAACTTTTTTTCTTAAAAAACGCAGTTAAATATCATTTATTGACATTTAATGATTATAAATTTTAAAGAATATATTATTTTCTATATGATTTGATTACATTTTATACTTCACATTCAACAGATACAGAGTTAAAAAATTATAAAGATATTAAATTTCATTAATCAGCCAGCTATGCTAACCATGGAAAATGATAATATATTCAGATAATTCAATTGAACAGAGGTCAGTATCAATGACAAGAAAATGATTGTGGAAGGGACTAGGATATTGAGATAGATGTTGGGGAAGACATGGAAAGATACGGTAAGGAATGAAAGGTACGGGAAATGGCTTGAGTGAATGATATAAAAGAGACGATTACATGGGATTGAACATGTCATGAGAAAAGATAAAGAATATATGGAAGAAGAATGAATAGCTTAGTATTAGAAGGTTGAAGAAACAGAAGAAGACCAAAGATAAGATGGAAGGATTGAATTGCGAAAGACTTGAGAGGAAAGGAACTGAATGACAACGCAAAACAGAAATGAGTGGAAGAAAAAATTAAAAAATAGCAACCCCTAACGAATGGAAAAATCTAAAGAAGAAGATGTCAATGTCATGTGCAATTTTCATAGTTTGTTTATGAAATAATTTGACTGGAAATATAGGATCTTTTGCAAGAAAATTTATGTATGGAATTTCTATATAATACACAGGATAGACGGAAGGTAATGTGCTGGCCACATTAGATTTTTATTATTATCTTTGAATATATAATACATATAAGAACGGCAACATAATGTATTTAGATTAAATATTTCGAGAGAAGGTGCCATCTATCCCTCCGTATACGAATTATTTCTGAGTTAGTTCAAAAAATACATAATAGGTGGATGTTGCACAGTGTTGCCACGTAGCTAGAACAGCAAGATAAGATTTTATAAAGGTTTTTAAGTTTGCTACTGTAAAACAAGTATACATGTACATTGAAGATCCAAAATATATTATCTGGTTATTATGAAACAATATTTTTGAATTATTGATTATGGAATACCTCTAACAAATAGTATCTGGCAATGCTGTCAGCACGATTTACCGTAGTTCATAGTTTTGTGGTAGGAGTCACTAGCTATCTATAATAATTTTGTGAATAAAAAGAGACAGATATAGTATCTTGCTAGGCCATATGCGTTCCCGTCTTATATGTATTATATATTCAAAGTTATTATTATTATTATTATTATTATTATTATTAATTATTATTATTATTATTATTATTATTATTATTATTATTATTATTATTATTATTATTATTATTATTATTATTATTATTATTATTATTATTATTATTATTATTATTAAAATTGCGAATTTATTTCTTGTACAGAAATTCACTTTGTAACTACCAGACGAAAGACTAGTTCATAAACTATATGTAGATATGACAATAAAACGTCTTAATAGTGTGAATGCAGTATGTTTCTTATGTGAGCTGTTGTGTTGTGTTGTGATGTGTTGTTGGAACACCAAATGTCCGTGTAGTCTGTAGCGACTATAATTGTATTGTTGTATTATGAATTTTTGTGTTATTTAAGTTTGAATTATTTATTGGGAACTATTATTTGTGTAGCATTATTATTATTGTTATTGGACTAACAGACAATTTAACCAGAGATGAAAAAAAAAATACCGGGTCGTATAGGAAATTTGAATATATTCACTGGTGACGTACTTCAAACGGTTTGTCATTCAACGACGATTTAATCAAATACGAGCTTTCGTTAGTATAAAAGTAAGGAATAGAAACTTGGCTTGAAACGATTAGATGTCCGATAATTTACCGTTCATATTGTTAAGAAAAATTAATTGCGATTAAATTGTTATATTTTTTACTTGAATTTGAAAGTTTCCTGAGGAAATTAAGATATTCTTTTGGTTGATCATGATTGGCTTAATGCAAAAATAAGTGTTCACGAAATGCAACAATTTGGCCACGGCCCACGGGTCTTGGAACTAAAATCTTCATCCTGATTTCTAATTCATGCAACTCGCTAATTACAACCATTTAAACAATAATTAAATCATAACGTATTAGAACTGCCAATAAGAACAAGTAATTATGTTGTAAATGATAGTGAAGCATTTAGGAAGCACATCATGTCGACAAAAACGAAATTGTTAGGAATGTACAGTGGCGGACAAAAGTATGGAAACTTTTAAATATTTCATTTGTTAACCTCCCGCCAACCTACATACATAGGAGAGGGAGGTAATGTTTTCGGTCCAAAAATTCGATAGTGAGTTTTCAGAGAATAAGGATGAATTAGGGTCCCCACAACACGTTTTTACTATTACCTCCCGCCAACCTACATACATAGGTAAGGGAGGTAATGTTTTCGGTCCAAAAATTCTATATGCGTTTTCAGTGAATAAGAACGATTAGAGTCCCCACTACACGATTTTACTATTTTTACAATGATGTCTATCTATGTGTGTGTGTGTGTGTGTGTGTGTGTGTGTGTGTGTGTGTGTGTGTGTGTGTGTGTGTGTGTGACGATTTTTTGTTCCGCGATAACTCTAATCCTAAACTTTTTAATTTTAGTACTTAAGATTTTTATGTCAATGGAAACAACGCTAAAATTGATAAACCGGAAGTGACACTTAACTTCATGCTCTGAACAGATTTCCGTGAAAAAATATATTCCAAAACTTCTCAAATTTGGTATTTAAAATTCGTATATGATTAAAAATAACATATTAGATTTTGACTAATACAAGCTGTTTCAGATCACCCGTCCCAGGCATAACAAAATCTTATCTGAAGAATTTAATGGTAGTAGTCTCGATTTCCGGAATTTACCGGAAGTAGGCGTAACTCAAGGTCAAAATTTCAAATGGGGTCACGTATGGTATTCTTGGATGTATATTTTAAAAACAAACAACTTTTGCTGGAAACATTTTTATCTCCCGCTACCCTTGGTAAGGGAGGTATAGGGATCATGCTAAAAATCGCATATCGAGATTTTGGTAAATGACCACGTTTTAAGGTCCCTAGAATCCATTTTAACATTTTCACGATGATGTCTGTGTGTATGTATGTACATATGTATGTATGTATGTGTGTGTGTGTGTGTGTGTGTGTGTGTGTGTGGATCCTCTTTACGCTCTAACTCAAATACTATCATTCAGAAAGTTTTGAAACCATGTATTTCTACCTTATTCTAATATGGAAAGAATTGATTAGATTTTGGTGCCAATCGGATAACCGGAAATGGCAGTTTACTTGAAGCTCAAGATAGTTTTTCTTCAAAAAATACCTTTAAATGTAATTTTTTCTCAATTTGGTATTATAAAAATTAAAGATTATTCCATTTTCTACAAGTTTGCTTTAATACTATTTCTATATATTGTATGGATAAATTTATAAAGTAATATAAAAATTATATACATACGTAAATGGCGGGAGGTACTGTGTTGGTCACATCAGATTTTTTTATATTAGGTATTATTTACGAAATAAATACAAAAAATGTATAATATTCTTTCCACCTTGATTGGTGCATAACCAGCTTATTCCTGATTTTCAGTTGTTTGACATTTGAAGGACAGGATTCGGGACTTCTGCCGCTCGCTGTATAAAAAAGTGCCCGCCATTTTACTTTTTAATAATGTAACATATGGATTATTTTACATGATTGTAAACCAAATTTGATGTACTTTTCAAAATTGTAAAAAACTATAGAATGTACCATTTGAAATTTCAAAGTTGATATTAATTACTAATAAACCGGAAGTGGTATCATGAATGTACATCCGTCATTAAGTAGCATACATGTTGCTGTATAAATCATGTTATAAGAAAAAAATTACTAACTTAATAAATAAGCGAGATATTTGCTGGGTCCATTAAAATATAACATCCTGTATATGATAAACCGGATGTGACCCTTATTTAACCGCGACTGTATGTAAATAATGAAAAACACAAATTGAATTGAAGAATGTATTTTTTGTGTTAGGGTCAAAATATGACATATAGATTTATCGACAGCTAATTAAGTTAGGACCATATATTGATATATGGATATATATATATATATATATATATATATATATATATATATATATATATATATATATACAGTAGAACGCCGATTATCCGAATTAATTGGGACCGGGGTCGATTCGGATAATCGAAAATTCGGATAATCGGACATAGACTGGTAATAAAGAAAAACCAACTGTCACAAATAGAATAAACTTTATTAAGTTTAACAGACACAGTTCTACAATAACGCTCACTTGAACATCTCGATCAGAGTAAGTTGCAACCCCATCAGGCCTTACCAAAAATACAAAGTATGTATAAAAATTCACAACAATAATAGAGGTACAACATATGTAGTAGCAAAAACCATCACAGTTGAAATATATCTGGACAGCGAGTTCCAACTTGTTACAACAAAACAAAAATTACATACATACATACTTGGTTTTAGTTTTTTATATTACGCTTAGGACCGATTCGGATAATTGGCGATTCGGTTAATCGGCGTTCGGATAATCCGCGTTATATATATATATATATATATATATATATATATATATTATAAGAGATCAGTTAATATTCGTATTCTTATAATCTATTATTGTTAATCGTATTAAACACATTAAAACACCATTCAACTCATTCGTCAGCCATATGTCGCGATATCTATATTACCAACACCCACGAAGATTGTCTTGCGGTGTAAAGCTAGTATTAACCCATCAAATGGGAGAAATATCCATTGAGGCACATTAGAGTCCAACACCTTCCAACATGTCATACTGCTGGCGTCAGAAGAGCTCCTAACTCCGCTCTAATGATGATGATGATGGCTCATTGAATAGGTAGAGGAAATTGCTTTATTTGTTTTAGAGCATACGAACTTCAGGAAAGATTGGACTGAAATATAGGTTACGTTTCGAGTTTTAATAAAAATCAGCTTAAAAAATTATAATGGAAGATACAGATGTTACTCTAAAAAAGACCTTGAATTGAATTTTATGTTTCTGTAAATGATAGGCATTCAATGTGAGATTTTTTACGGTAAAATGGGAAGTATGCAATTTTAGCAATTGAATATGACATACTTTCAATAAAAATACAAATATTTTTTTCTGTACCAATACAGGAAATAATAATAATAAAAGATAATGATAGTCTTATTCAGAAACCAATTTTTAGTATTATTACTTCTCATGTAACTTTTTTGCAAATATTAATATTGATACAAACAAAGTTCAAAGTATGTTCATACGTATGTTCCTTTAAGATCAAAAATCATTAAATCCACTTTAGTAAAATTTTCAAAATCGCAGAAAAACTGTTTAATTTCTAGCACCAACTATTAAATAGTACTTCTTTTGTGGATTTTTAATAATGCCGTGATCAATAAATTGCAACAAAACACATGGATTAGTTTATTATAAATCCAAAAATAATAATATGATGTAACCAGCACATCATCTTCCGTCAATCCTGTGTATTATACCTATACAAATTCCATACATAAATTTTCGTGAAAAAGAGTCTAAATTTCTAATAAAATTATTTCATAAATAAACTATGCAAATTGCACTTGACACTGACATCTTCTTCTTCTTCTTCTTTAGCTTTTCCCATTCGTTACGGGTCGCTATTTTTTATTTTCTTCTTCCACTCATTTCTGTTTTGCGTGTCGTCCTCATTCAGTTCCTTTTTTCTCAAGTCTTCCGCAATACAGTACTTCCATCTTATCTTTGGTCTTCCTCTGTTTCTTCAAGCTTCTATTACTAAGCTATTCATTCTTCTTCTAATATATTCTTCATCTCTCCTCATAATATGTTCAACACAAAGTAATCGTCTCTCTTTTATCTTTCTAGACACTTCTAACACTTGAGTTATTTCCCTTATTCCTTCATTCCTTACCGTATATATCCTTATCTCTGCCACATTCATTTACTTTCATTGATATTGACGTAATACAATATGAAAATGAATACATTGGATTTAGTGGCTTTTGACAGAACATGAATTATAGAGGAACAGAAATCGTAGGAAGACCACTTAATAAAAAAATGAACTCAAAAAAGAGGGAGTGCATTTTTCAATGAAATATTTACTAGACAACATGAAGCTACTTTTTGAATTTTAAAACGGATTTTGTGGGTTTTATCACTGTTTAAATATACAGAGTGTTGACCGCGACTTAAGTAAAAATGCTTCAAATAAAAGTTGTAATTTTTAAAATTCTGCAACTGAATCAATAAGCAAAATTAATTTTGCATGATTTATAGCGGCAAAAATTAGGTATGAAAATATAGAAAACACCCCAAAAATAACTATAACCATGGAAATCAAACTAATAATTAACAAATGTTAGCGATTTATTTATCAAGCTATATTAATTTATTTTTATTACTTGTAATTTCTGTTTAAGTGCAAAATTATTTATTTAAATTAACAGAGAATTGTTCATTTGTATAAGTATTACTAATAATACCTAATAAAAATGTATTAACCCCATGGGGTCTCGTGGCCGTGTGCCTGAGTGTCTGGTCGCGAATCTGGGGACCCGGGTTTGACCCGATGCCAAAAATTACTAAGAATTTTAATGGCACAAGATTGACCCCTGTGGTGCATTCTCCACGCCAGAATTGAGTGCCAGTGAGGTGACGCCTGGTACGCGCCCACACGGTTCAAATATTTTATCATTACCGATATCTGTTTACAAAGCAGATTAGCAGACCCAGCAATGGGTAATATGCCGTGATGATATATTTATTTATTTATTTATTTATTTATTTATTTATTTATTTATTTATTTATTTATTTATTTATTTATTTATTTATTTATTTATTTATTTATTTATTTATTTATTTATTTATTTATTTATTTATTTATTTATTTATTTATTTATTTATTTATTTATTTATTTATTTATTTATTTATTTATTTATTTATTTATTTATTTATTTATTTATTTATTTATTTATTTATTTATTTATTTATTTATTTATTTATTTATTTATTTATTTATTTATTTATTTATTTATTTATTTATTTATTTATTTATTTAACTTAACTTGTCAGTTAAAATGTCAAACATTTGTTAATTTATTTGTTTCAATTGCATGGCTATCGCTATTTTTGGAAAGATTTTCGACATTTTCACACTTAATTTCTGCCGTTACAAAGAATGTAAAATAAATTTTATTGATTGATCCACATACAGAATTTTAAACGCTACAACTTTTATTTGAAGCATTTTAACCTAAAATTATTAGGGCAGGAAATTACAAATATATTAATTTCATGTTAAAGTTCTATGGCCCTATGTCGCAACTAATTTTACATTCTTTGTAAAGGTAGAAATTAAGTATAAAAATGTCGAAAATCACCCTAAAAATAGGGATAGCCATGGAATTGAAATAGATACATTAAGAAATGTTTGAAGTTTTACTTGTCAAGTTAGGTTAATATATTTTTTTTATTTCTAATATCTGTTCAAGTCAATAATTGTCTATTAATTTAAATAAATAATTTTTCATTTTAACAGAAATTACAAATAATAATAAAAATAAATTAAAGTATCTTGATAAATAAAACGCTAACATTTGTTAAATTTTAATTTGAATTCCTTACCTATAGCTATTTTTGGGATGATTTTCGATATTTTCATACCTAATTTCTGCCGTTACAAAACATGTAAAATAAATTTGCTTATTGATTCAGAAGCAGAATTTTAACCGCTACAATTCTTATTTGAAGCTTTATTACATTCAATTATTAAACAAGCAGCAAATTACCAAACGTATTATTTTACATGGTAAAGTCTGATGTTTAGGGTCAACACCCTTCATGTATAAAAAGTGGAGAATTGTCGTAGGAACCTTTCTTTGTATTTAACTATTTTTTCGCCCATAGTGAATTTAAAGGTTATTCAATTACTAAAAATAGTTATAAATGTTTCAAAATGACATTTATATAAATGTAATTTATTGATTGAATTGAAACCATATTGAAATGAAAATAAATATATTCATGACTGCAAAAATGGAATTTATTGATTTCAATTCTAGTTACCTGGAGCCTAAGAAATTTCTTACGCTGTAATACGACTGAATAAAAACTGCTACAATTGTATTTAATGAAGACATTATTTATGCTCGTTAATTTTTTATTACAATGAAGATGCAACATAATTTAC
Source organism: Harpalus rufipes (assembly GCA_951394225.1). Taxonomy (NCBI): domain Eukaryota; kingdom Metazoa; phylum Arthropoda; class Insecta; order Coleoptera; family Carabidae; genus Harpalus; species Harpalus rufipes. The sequence continues at coordinate 77,771,724 of OX596274.1, forward strand.
ATACATAGTCATTTATTTATTAAGTTGAAAATAAATGCACACATGAAACAATGTAATTATTACGACCCTTCCGTTATTTAGACGTATTATTAGCTTCAAGTTTACATGAACGTAATGCTTTTCAAGATAAACTATGTACTGCTCGTTATATCAGATTATTTTAGACAAATTTTGACTTAAATGGAAGGGTAATTATTTTTTCCTCCTGAATACAATCCTGCTCTAAATGTCTTTATATACAGTCGTCCGACAGCCGTCAGCCACTTTGATTCGCGTCTTTTGTGTTTCGTCAAAACACCATCGCCTCGCATCGTATCGGATTCACCCACAGCCACAGCCGCGTCAGCACCTAACAGAACAGACCTCATTATCAAATTATCATTCATCAAAACACGACCTTCTTTTCTCTTCATTTCACCCGAATCTTCTCAGGGTATTTCAACTACGATTGATAATGATTGACATATTGGTTGGAAAAAATAAATTATAAAAGTGAAGGTTAAATATGTATTTATCTACAAATAATAGATTACTGAATTAATAAAAATAGATTATTTTATAAATTAATTTATATTAAAATTATCAAGACGGGGTAAGTACCTGTCTTACGTACCTATACTCTGTTCCACCTAACCAATTCAGCATGGGCGTATCCAGCTCAAAACGGTAGGGGGGCTAGTTTCTGAATTCAACCTTTTTCATGGGGGGGTCCATATGGGATGATATGTTATAATACACAATAACAAAAGAAAACAACACCATTATTAAAAAATCTGTTGTGGCCAGCACAATACCTTCCGTCAATCCTGTGTAATGTATAAATTCTATACATAATTTTTCTTGGAAAAGATTCTAAATTTCCAGTAAAATTATTTCATAAACAAACTATTCAAATTGCACTTGACACTGACATCTTCTTCCTCTTTAGCTTTTCCCATTCGTTAGGAGTCGATATTTTTGCGTGTCGTTCTCATTCGGTTCTCTTTCTCTCATGTCTTCCGCAATACAGTCCTTCCATCTTATCTTTGCTCTTTCTCTGCTTCTTCAATCTCCCATTACTAAACTACTCATTCTTGTTCAAATATTATTCTTCATTTCTCCTCATGACATGTTCAAACCAATGTAATCGTCTTTCTTGTATCTTTCTAGAAAATTGTAACACTAGAGTTATTTTATTACCGTATCTTTCCGTGTGTTCCCCAACATCTACTTCAACATCCTCATCTCTGCCACATTAATTTACTTTTTATTCATACTGACATCTATCAATTTGAATTATATGAATATATAAGCAGTTTCCATGTTTAGCATAGCTGGCTGAATAATAAAATTTAATTTCTTTACAATTCTTTAACTCTGTATCTATTGAATATGAAGTATAAAATATAATCAAATCGTATAGAGAATAATATATTCTTTAAGTTATAATAATATTAATTGTCAATAAATCAAATTTAACTGTTAAATCTTCAAATGAGGCTCTCTTCCGGTTCACCAATTATAACCAAAATCTAATCACTTATTCTTCTGGATGTAAACTTGAGGAATACGAAAAAATTATAATTTTTGGAATCGTGGTATTGAAGTTATGAGATCCGGAACTTTTGTCACACACACGCAGACACACACACAAAGGCACACACACACAGACACACACACACACATACATATATACAGACATCATCGTAAAAATGGTAAAATCGTATTATAGGGACCCTAAAACATGCTTATTCATTAAAAACTCATCATTGAATTTTTTGACCAAAGACAATACCTTCCTTACCTAGAGGTGACGGAAGGTAAAAATATTAATTTTAAGCAATTGCTTGCGAGGATTAGCTGTAAATTTATTAACTACAGCTTTCACGAATTGTTCCTTATTCGTGAATACCCACTGACGGTGAACTTTTGTCTTGCTGATCTGAACTTGCATCAAAGAAAACAACAAAAAAATTAAAATTGATGTTTTTGTCACAGATGGTCTTTATTTCGTAATTAGTTTATTTAAAAATGTTTAAAAGAACAACAACAAACCAGTTAATCAATTTTTCAAAAATTATTTCTATTTTATTTTAAATCTTTTCCATTTTGAAAGGAGGAGCAGCTTTTGTCCACAAAATCGTAAGTGAATAAATACAGGGAAATAACCATTTAAAAAAAAAAAACGACAATACGAGTAAAACAAATAACGTGCAGCAAAAGAATGAAAGAATGAAATCATAATTGACATAGTTTTTGAATTGTGTTAGTGGAAACTGCGCATGACTACAGCGCATAACAAATGATGGAGCGGTTCCGATTTAACCGAAAGTGACATTAACTGTAATATTTCAAATTGGACACCTATATATTTTTATATATTTGGAATCAACGTAAAATTACGAATTCAACGATATGCTTGAAGTGCATTTTTATTGAAATAAATTACAAAAAGAGAAAAAGATGCATAATTAACCTGTTAAACCATGATATCAGGCAAGCTGTGAAAACAGTTGAGATAATATTAAGTAATATTTAAGTTAATTGTTTAAATAAATAATAAGTTATTTTTGTAAGATTCCATATTTTGTTACAAAATATGATCAATTTGTTTTCACGCTTGCTAGGTTAATTACTCGTATTCATAATTTTTTCTTCCGTTGCAAATATAAAATTTAATGTCATTTCTGGTTAAACCAAAAGCGCTACCATCATGCCAAATACCATGATTTGTGAGCCCCTAAGCCTAATTTACAAATATATAAAGAAAATTAAGAAATAATTATAAATAAAAAAAGTTATTTTGAGTGGTCCGTTTTTCAGTGTCGTATGCTATAAACTACAACTACAGTACTCTGCATTAGAAAAGTATCACAGTTCGTATCTCGAGAATAAGTTCGTATCTAGAGACAAAACTTGATTATAAAAAAATCTGTTGTGGCCAGCACAATACCTCTCGCCATTTTCATTTTATGTTGCATAGGGCGCGAGCAGTTATGTGACTTTGTTGGCCTTGGCAAGCAGATGTGGGGGCCCGTTTCAGAATGAGAGCTAGTAATATACATAGGTGTCAAATATCATAAGTTTTCATTTGAAACATTATGATTTTCCAAATCCATGTGGACTATTTTCCTCGACAAGTATATTCCATACTAATGGATGACACATAAACATGACAATTGTGACATCTATGTAAATAACTACTAGCCGTCATTCTGACACGGATCCTCATATTTGCTTGCCAAGGCCAACAAAGTCACATGACTGCTCGCGCCCTATAACTACACACAAATAATTGAAATTGTTTCTCTTCTTTCGTTCTATGAGAAATTTTATCCTACTATTCTAATATGTTCAAAATTCTTCAAATTCATTGATGGTATTAGCGGTATTTCGTACCTGTAATTTAAATACATAATTAATTAATAATACAATAATATACATTAAATGTACTCATACCTCCTCTGACACTGACATTTTGCATTTATTTGTCAATTACAAAAATTTAAATATCGCAACTGTTTTTCGGGCAACGAGATTTATTACAACAGATTATTTAATATTATTATATCCTATATCTCCAAACCTATACGAGATATAATAAAAAAAATTAAATGTATCAGATTGAGAATTTAATTATCTTTAATATTTGTAGTAACAAATTTTCAAAAAATAATATTTAGATTTTTTTTTTTAGAAACTACCACTTCCGGTTGTCCAATTGTTACCAGAACCTATTCAACTCTTCCCATTACTGTTACATTGAGGAATCCGTAGTCAAACAGGTCTTTAGTCTTATAGAATTTGAGAAATCGTATCTCCAACAACCTTACATACACACACACACACACACACACACACACACACACACACACACACACACAGACATCATTGTAAAAAATGTTAAAATCGGATTCTATGGACCTTAAATCGTGCTTATTCAATAAAATCTGGATATGCGATTTTTAGCATGAATCCAATACCTCTCTTAACGAGAGGTAAAAAAACGTATTTCGAAAAGTTCGAATGTATTGAATTGAATGCCAATGTGCCATTATTTGTGCCGCTCTGTTGGAATGAAGACATGCTATGAATAGATATCTTTCCTACACTATGTAGTAAAATAATCTTACTGTTCCTTTAACATAAATGGTATTTTTGTTTGAAATAATTTCTAATGAAATTTAATGCGTTCTTTCTAGTTTAGAAGAGTAGTAATACTAATTAACAAAATTTTCTGATTATTATAATTTGAGGTAGATCTCACACAGTTTGTCTTCAATGTTGAAAATCTTGTCTGACAATTAAGTTCGTTGCGCATTCGTTAATTAAATGCACATTTCAAATGAAGTATCACCGACCGGCTCATACCAGAGTGTTGTCTTTTCCATATAAACTACTGCACGGTAGTTAACTAGTAATGAAAAATCGTTGTTCGTGTTCGTACTAGAAATTCCAAATGTTAATACTTGTCCATTACTTGTAAGAAAGAAGGGAAGAGAGAAGATGGTCTGTCGGTAAATTACCTGAGTGTTTTGTCACGGGAACAATTGGTCTCACACCTAGTGCCTTTGATCTCGCCGCCACATAAATCTAACCACTTGCCTAATGAAAGCTAAGAGACCGCGACCAGCAGAGAAGACTATGGCTGTGGACCAAGACCCGGAGTGTTGGATGTGAGATGTTTGACCATACGATCAAAACTGTCGAACGTTGTTAGGGTGATTTATTGAGGGTGTTTAACGAATCAAAAATATGCCATTCAGGAGAAATTACATGTAGATGTAAATATTATTAATCTAGTACTCCTGCAGTAGAGTCAAAAAATATTTGTCTGAGTTCTGAGACCGTTCAATGAAACACGAACTTTTCTTGCTTTTTACTTCCTTGTACGTAAGTAAAGGAAGTATTGTAATCGCGAAAAATTTCGGTTTTCAGATTTCAGCGGTGTGTGTGTGTGTGTGTGTGTGTCTGTGTGTGTGTGCGTGCGTGCGTGCCTGCGTGCGTGTGTGCGTGTGTGCGTGTGTGTGTGTGTGTGTGTGTGTGTGTGCAGATGTTGGACGGACAATTTCTCAAAAACTATAATACTTAATATCTATTTAACTACGCATTTCTCAATCGGAAATTACTGGGAAGAGCTGAAGTTTTGGTAATAATTGGGCAACTGGAAGTTGCAGATTCTTAAAAAATTCTTCTAAATATTATTTTTAGAAAAAAAATTTGTTCTTGCTAGTATTAAAGAAGAGTAAATTCTCTATCAGATACACATACATATTTTATTATATCTTTTATAGATTTAGAGATAAAGAAATATAAGTTATATAATCTGTTGTAATAAATCTCACAGCCCAAATAATGTTTTGGAAACCAATTGAAAAATTAAAATGTTTGTAACTGACAGATAAATGTCAGTGTCAAAAATTCAAAGACATTACTGAATATTTTTTTTCTGGGAAGTGTATACATTATATTATTTCTTATTGTATTAATAGTTAAATATTTAAAATTATAGGTATATTACATATACACTTCAAAAATACTGTCAATCCCGACAATGAATTGGAAACATTTCGAAAAATTAGAAAGAGTAGGACATAAAATTTCTTCATAGAATGAAATTAAAATTTAAAAATCTAAATATAAAGAATAGATATAAGTAGAATTTTTGGTGTAAAGTGTAAATATACAAGAAATATAATAGGGCGCGAGCAGTGGGCAGTCATGAGACTTTGTTGGCCTTGACAAGCAGATATGCGGACCCGTGTCACAATGATAGCGAGTAATTATGTACATAGATGTCAAATATAAATTTTTATTCTAAATTTAGTTTTTTTCCAATTCCATGTGGTTTATTTTCCTCGACAAGTAAATTCCACATTCCTAGTGACAAATTAACTACGTGAATTTAGAAGATCTTGAAATTTTTAATTAAAAATCTGACATTTGACATGTATGTACATAATTACTAAATGTCATTCTGACATGGGCCCCCATATCTGCTTGTCAAGGCCAACAATGTCACATGACTGCTCGGGCCCTACAGTTATGTAACCAAAAACGGAAGTGGCGAGAGGTATTATGCTGGCCATAACAGATTTTTTTACATTATAAATTTCCAATATAGTATTTTATTCATATCCTATTTAAATTTATAGGACATGATTCTTTGTTAAATATCTCTCACGATTTTTATACCTCCTTCACCTCGGGTATCAGGAGGTAAGAATAAATACATATAAAAATAGAAATTAAATTTATAATTGCGAGAGGTAATAGTAAAAATTAATATTTTATGATGTGACATTAACCCCTTTACTTGGTCATCCCTATACTGTGGCAGTCCTTCTTACTTCTTATAGTTCTGTGTGTAGCGTTAGCGTTGCAGCTGAACGGAGTATCCGCGTCAGCGTCCGATGTGACGTTGCTAATTCGCGCTGTGCCTGCCCCCTCCACCGTGGCGGTGCCTTTGTACCTCCATATAAGGAAACTAATTACTGCGGTTGCCTGCAACTGACACGACCACGAGGTCTGTTCACCACACCAACAATTCCAAACTACTAAGGACATATTTAGTCAAAATCAAGATACAAATACATATTTCTGTATATCGCTAAATTATTTTCATACAAATGTATTATAAATTATTATCATTATGCCGAAATTATGGAATTTACACACCATTTTTTTTTCGTTCTTTTCGCATGAGCCGTATGAAATACCTCCTTCCACTAGAGTGTGCCCAGCAACTTCCCTTAAAGTGATTCGGCGATTACCAATGGCGGCTCGTCAGGGGAGGCAAAGGAGGCTAAGCCTCCTCATAACTTATCAGAATAAAAACTTTTTCAAAACATTTTCTTTCGTGATTCTTTACTTTCACTTTTCATTAATTGTGTATTAATCACGTTACGCCTATTTTTTAGACCGCTGTGTATACAACAGAGGCTTCCTCTGCACCTTAAAAGCATAGTTCTTAAAGACACGGTCCACACACGTGCTGCATATACGATACGTGTATCAAGCCACATTTATACTAGCGTATAAGTTAACTAGGAGGCTGCCTACCCTTTTCCTTCGTGGAAGATTGGCATGATTCGTGCTAAAGCACAGAAAGGATAGGCAACAGCGGTGGCGGCCACGGCGTGCGGCATAGAGTTATAGGTATTACAGTACAGTGTATGTAACGTACCGTAAGTTATTTTTAAGGGTATTATTTAACAATTTCAACACTTCTTCCCCTTTTCCTCATGTAAGCTTCCCTTCCGAGAAATATCACGAGCCGCCACTGGCGATTACGATACAATATCTTCAATTTTTGGCACATTTTCGTCGATGGTTGATGTGCTCAGATGCCCGGCTTTCTTGACACCTTTCAGCGTCTTCACTCTTTGAAACCATTGTACCATTCAGAAACCAGTGGTTTCGATATAACAATTACCACTTCAGTGCATTTTATACCACTTTTCTTTCAACACAAACTTTAATGCAGATTTTTGTTGTCATATTTACCTTCCGCTTCCTCTTCAAGACCAAAAAATCCGAGGATAAGTTTTTAATGAATAAGCACGTTGTATGGTCCATAGCATACGATTTTTACGATTATATGATATGTATATATGGCTGTGTGTGCGTCTGTGAGTGACGATTTTTTCGGGTTTGATGACTCCCAGCTATATGTACTACAATTCAAAAAATTACAATTTTTTCGTAATCCTCATTTTTACGTATATGTGAAGAGCTGACTAAGTTTTGGTTATAATTGATCAACCGTAAGTACCCTAATTTGAAGTTCTTAATGTAGTTTTACTTGAAGAAACGCAAGTAAATATTTTTTTTCTATTTTAATGACTTTATGAATCGATAAAAGCACTGAAAACACGTCGTTAGAAGAAATGCACCGTTTTGGCGTTTTTCTGGAATGGAGGTTGTATGACTGTTTGCAAAACTAACAGATGAATGTCATGTCATATAACCTCAAATTGCTGTCAGTCAATATTGAATTTTCACCTGTGAAGTTAAATATTTTATCGCGAAGCGCTACCAACATATAACTAATAAAACACATCGTCATATTTTTGACAAATCGAATTGTTGAATATCTAATAGAGTTAGAGTCGGTTTTATAAAAAAAATGATCTTCACTTCAATACATACATCTGTACAGTAAAATTTTTGAAAGATGTCTGATTAAGATCATCTACAAATTAATTGAATTCAAATTTTTGCTCCGCCCATTATGACAAATTTAGTAGTGTCGTTTGTTTAGTTTTTATGAGGGTACATAAGATTGTTATTTTATTATTATAAAAGTATGTTACAATAAAAGCATTCAAAATTCAAAAATAAGTCAATTGGTAAGTTTTTTAGCAAATGTAAAACCAAATATGTGAAAAAAGTTAATGCGCAATGTCATTGTAAGTGACTGGCAGAAAATAATGTTATTCGTACGGCTATGAATCAAGGTAATGTATCTGAATTAATAAATAAACTTACGTTACAGCGAAATTATTATATACAACGAGCATCGTATTAAAGTGGAATGTCTTAATTTAATCGAAACAATATCAATTTTTGAAAGACAAGCGTGTTACATCCATCCTTATCGCACACGCTTATAGCCTTTGCAAAGTATAGAGATAAATGTAAGGCAATTTGTTGATTAGTTCTTGATACAGATGACCTTGATCGGACATCTTTAAAAAAAAATACTGCACAGTAAAAATTTTGAAAGATGTGCGATCAAGATCATCTGTATCATGAACGAATTAACAGATTGGCATATATTTATCCCCCTCCTTTACAAAGGCTTTAAACGTGTGTGATAAGGATTGATATAACACGATTGTCTTTCAAAAATTCATATTGTTTCGAGTAAGTTAGGACATTCCATTTTAAAACGATGCTCTTTGTTGATAAAACTTTCGCTGTAACGTAAGTTTATATAGTAATTCATATACATTACCTTGATTCATAGCCGTACGAATAACGTTATTTTCTGTCAGTGTCACTGACACTGACATTGTGTTAGTATCTTAATTTTCATATATTTGGTTTTATATTTGCTAATAAACTTACCAGGTGATTTATTTTTGAATTTTGAATGCTTTTACTGAAACATATATTTTTATAATAATAAAATAACAATAGTATCTTATGTACCCTCATAAAAACTAAGCAAACGACACTACTGAATTTGTCAGAATGGGCAGAGCAAAAATCTGAATTAATATAATTCGTAGATGACCTTGATCGGACATCTTTCAAAAATTTTACTGTATGTATCTTCAAAATTTAGTTGTGAAGTAAATTTAATGACAAATTCGAATCAGTTTCTATGTTCTTATGACATTTAAATCATTTCTGCCAAGAAAACGCGTTGCATTTTTCTTTTCAATAAATTTACTGTGGAAGTAAATTTTAAGTGTAGATTAAATTTATTTATAAAATGGGCTCTTATAAAATTACTTCTTTGGTGCCGGCGTAGCGTATCCGTGATGTGTCAAGTTCGTTGTGATGAGAGCTGTAAAAAGAACGAGTTGCGTTTCAGCATGCTTACGTGGACTCGTCAGTAAGGCTGTAAGTCATGTCCAGCCATAGACGCTGGAAGTTCAGGCGCCCGGGAATCGAACCCGGGACCATAAGGTTGAGAGGTAGACACACTGACCACTGGACTGCTGAAAATATACATAGGGTAAGGCGAATGGACCGTTCTCAAACGTAGCCACAGTTCAATACAAAAAATAGTATTAAACAAAATGTTTTATAAAGCCTGTTATCGTTCTTATCCTTTCTATATTTCATATATTTGCCTTACCTAGAAGTTTACTGGAAATATATGTTTTGTAAAAACAATTTCTGTAAGCAATACAATTATTGATTCCTTCACTAATGGAACGTAAAAATGATTAAACATTCCTATTAAAAATTGATAATCCAACAATGCAACATATTTTGAATGGTCCATTTCACGGCAAATAACAAAATCATTTATATATCACAATTTTATCTGACAATTCCATCTTATCTTAATGATCTTGTGAACGAACCACAATCTCTACAAGGTGTCGGCATTTGTTTCAAGCGACTCACTTATTGGGTGGGCAGAGGGCAGTCGCACCGATAAAAAACACCATCGACCAACACCTGAATGGCGTTGCCATGTAGGAAGCCATGTTAGGTGTGATTCTTTTGTTTCTGGGTGGTAGACAAGGACGACACTATTACGCTTACCCATTAGTGCGAGAGAGAAAGATGATGCTCACCTGTGCGTTGAGTGCGTTCGTGGGCGCGTAAATGTTTGACATATGTAATTGAGGTTATGATAGACTGCTTAGATTTTGAAATATCGCCAGAGGAAGATATTTTTTTGCGAGTATAATTCTTTGAAATTTCTTTCTCATTTTCTCGTCTTTCTATAATTAACACTTAAAAACTTAAATGTTAAGTGCAGCTACTTCAAATGCAATTAAAATGTAATTTAATAGTATGTACCTACATGCAGGTTGTACATGCTTTTAATTATAGTAGGTTTGTAATATGAATATAATGGGTTTAATCAATACATGCAATTAACCTGGGTGGTATGCTAATAGAACTGAAGCACTCAATAGAGTAGACTAGCGCTCTAGTGGACGGTAGATGAACTACAAGCCACAGCGTGCTTCGATTTCCGTTTGAGTTCTTGCTATATTGCGCCATCTATACACGAGTAGATTCAAATTTATTTCTATAAATTTAATATATTTATTTTGAAAGATTGAAACTTAAAACTATTTATAAATTCAGTAATTTGCAAAGAAAAATAACTTTAATATCCGAAATGTATTTGAAATAATATATTTTTAAATTCTGCACCGAACTAAGTTCATATATTATTCCACAGATGTCAGGTCATTTTGAAAATTTTATACAGATACAACGAAGGTTCAATAAATCTGTTAACAGTTAAAAATGGTGTCATTTTTATATATATTGACATTGACTATCCTATACCAGACTATCCATTTATCAGGAATGCGACAAATACACCCACCAGAAAAATGACAACTTTTCGCATATCTAGATTTTATTGAACAAGCACTATTTAAGGTCCATAGAATCCGATTTTAACATTTTTACAATGATGTGTGTGTGTGAGGTTGTTGGAGGCACGATTTCTCAAATTCTATAACCCTAAAGACCTATTTGACTACGGATTCCTCAATCTAACAGTAATGGGAAGAGTTGAATAGGTTCTGGTAACAATTGGACAACCGGAAGTGGTAGTTTCTAAAAAAAAAAAATTCTAAATATTATTTTTTGAATTTTTTTTACTACAAACATTAAAGATAATTAAATTCTCAATCTGACACATTTAATTTTTTTATTCTATCTCGTATAGGTTTGGAGATATAGTATATAATAATAATATACCTAGAATAATCTGTTGTATTAAATCTCGTTGCCCGAAAAACAGTTGCGATATTTAAATTTTTATAATTGACAAATAAATGCAAAATGTCAGTGTCAGATTTTTCTGGGAGGTATGAGTACATTTAATATATATTATTATATTATTAATTAAATATGTATTTAAATTACAGGTATGTTAATATTACATATATCCTTAAGAAATACCGCTAATACCGTCAATGAATTTAAAGAATTTTGAACATATTAGAATAGTAGGATAAAATTTCTCATAGAACGAAAGAAGAGAAACAATTTCAATTATTTGTGTGTACTTATAGGGCGCGAGCAGTCATGTGACTTTGTTGGCCTTGGCAAGCATTCAAAATTTCAAATTATTCTGTTTATTTGTCATCCATTAGTATGGATTGTCGATGAAAATAATCCACATGGATTTGGAAAATCATAATGTTTCGAACGAAAACTTATGATATTTGACACCTATGTATATTGCTAGCCCTCATTCTGACACGGGCCCCCACCTCTGCTTGCCAAGGCCAACAAAGTCACATAACTGCACGCAACATAAAATGAAAATGGCGAGAGGTATTGTGCTGGCCACAACAGATTTTTTAACGTGGGATTCTACCACGCATACATGTATTTGAATACTATGAAAATTTTGTAATTAATAATAATGATAATAATTTTATTTAGGTAGAAGAAATACAAAGTATCATAAACCATGTCAGAAAACAAAGAGAATAAGAATAAATACATCAAAATGTGTAATCCAGATATTCTTGTACTGTATAAAAAGCTTTGGACAGTAAAAAGCTTTTCAGTTTTAGTTTGAAAGTATGTGTTGGCAAAATACCTAAAATCATTGGGTAGTTAGTAAAAATTAAACTACCGCCTCATTAGATTAGACTTAGTAAATTTTAATCTAACATCGTTTTTTCTCCTAGTAGGGTAATTGTGGAAGCTGCTGCTGCTGTTTTTATCTAATTTATGAATATTTTCTTTAATAAAAATGGCAATATGTAGAACATATAAGCATGGTAAAGTTAGAATTGGATGATTAATGAATAAATTTCTACAATGATCTCTGTACCCTGATTTACATAAAACACGCACTGACTGCTTTTGTAGTAATAATAATAATAATAATAATATTTTGTCGGCTTTTCAACTCTGTGAGTTATAGCCCCTGATCAAATACTTTATTTGTTTCATTGTTACAATTTTTTTTTACATTACATATTTATTGTATTTGAAAGACACTTACAAACATCCAAGCCCCAGGTGGGAATCGAACCCACGACCCCAGGGTTCGAGCGGTGAAGATCGCTTTGAGCGCTACTGGACGCTGCTTCAACACGCTCGACCACCGAGGCTTTTGTAGTATAAAAATTCTAACAGCCCAATTGGAATTTCCCCATAAAATTAATCCATATAATAGGATATTAGCATGAATTGTTGCGTAGTAGATTGTTTTCGCTATACTGAATGACACCGAATTTATACTCGTAGCTTTTCTAAAAGGAAATATATTTTTCTCTTTTTACTCTTTCATTAGGCTTGCAACGAATATTCGGCAACTATTCGTTATTCTGCCTATTCGGCAACATTTTTACTATTCGGCCGAAGGCCGAATACAGAATAGTAAATTTTGGATATTTCATGCGGTGAATTTTGCCTGAAATAAAAGAATAAGAATAAAACACATACTTATACTGAGCCAATATGTATAATGTAGTATTATAGGTACATAGGTAATAAACAGAACAAAAGAAAATAACTATATTTATCAGTTTTATATAGCAACAAACAACTTAATAATGCGACTGTTCACGTTGCGATTGCAAAATATAACTGAGTGAGCAAGTCAAAATGTGTGCATAGACTGCATAACACGCTGTGAGTAGGAGTAGAGGCTAGGCAGAGAGCTAGAGAGGAGTTTTATTGCAGATCGCACGAAGAATTGACGCCAAACCAGCCGAATACTATTCGCCGAATATTCGGCCAAGGAATCCGCCGAATATTCGGTATTCGGCACATATCCGAATACACTCGTTACAAGTCTAGATTCCAGTCATTGTCATTAAAAATGGATGCAAATTTAAAAGATATCTAGTTGAATTCCATATCATTGGTCATTGTCTCCTAGAAGTTGCATTGCGCCACACTGATGAGTTCCAAAAGAGCGAAACGCGTCAGTACCGGCAGTGGCTCTGATTGAGTTGGTCAGTCTCTTTTAAGAGAGGTTAACTCAGAAACTGAAATCTTGTGAAATATGTCTAGTATGATTTTTCAATATTATAGAAAAAAAATAGGTTATGTTTAACATAGATGTCGCTTCATAATACACTAATAATATTTGATACCTTACTCCTAACTATTGGTTAGGCCATGAACATTTCAAATAACCCTCATATTTGGCAGTTTATAAAACTCAAAAATTTCAATATAAATGAAGTGAATGTTGGCGAAAAGCAATAAACCCGTGTTATTTACTCAGAGTAAGTCTCTTGAACGCGGTCTATACTAACCGACCCAAACAATCCACACCGACAACCCATTAAACTCAACCTAAACCTAATAATATCTTTTATTCACTGTTTTAGTGGATACGTATTGCTAATGTAGTGTATCTCATGCCCGAGCATTGGGAAACCAATGCGTTAGACAGAGACAACACATAAGGACGGGTAGAAGAGGATACTGTGATGAATGTTGTAAAAACAATCCGTCAGTCATCTGTCTTTGCTACTGTACACTGTTAACGTCAAAAGGAATAGACAGTGAACAAATGGAATTTTTATTAGGTTCCATTATTCATATTATTTTTTTAAATCATGTGTTAAGGTATGCCGAAATGGGAACCTCTACTACTTTTTTAAAAGAATCTAAATTGAAAGCGATGTTTAGTTCTAGAAAGTCTTTAACGTTATTCGGGAAAATGAAATAATTTTATAATATCTTATGGCAGTGGAGTTCGCAAATAATTGGAGTTACATAAATTGATTTATTTCAATATAAAAGTGTACTCGTGGAAGAATAGCAAAAGACAGCTGAAGAATTATTACTCAGACAGCTCATTTAGCAGAACATATACAAGGGAGGCTTATTCTACATAAAAAAAAAATCGGATGTAGCCAGCACGTTACCTTCCGTCAATTGTCAATGCAGTGTATGTACAATTTCCATACATAAATTTTCTAACAAAAGATTATATATTTCTAGTAAATTTATTTCATAAACAAACTATGTAAATTGCACTTAACACTGACACCTTCTTTTTCTTTAGCTTTTCCCACTCGTTAATTGGTCGCTATTCTTGAATTTCTTCACCCACTCATTTCTATTTTGCTTGTTCATTCAGTTCCTTTTCTCTTAAGTCCTTCGCAATACAGTTTTTCCATCTTATCTTTGGTCTTCCTCTGTTTCTTCTACCTTTTACTACTAAGCTGTTCATTCTTCTTCCAATATATTCTTCATCTCTCCTCATGACATGTTCAAGCAAATATAATCGTCTCTCTTGTATCTTTCTAGAAACTTCTATAACTCGAGCCATTTCCCTAATTCATTCCGTATCCTATTTTATATTAGCTGTATCCATGGTTATAGCATATCTGGTTGATTTATGAAATTTAATTCCTTTATAATTCTTTAACTCTATATCCACTGCATATGAAGTATAAAATGCAATTAAATCGTGTAATGGTATATTATTTAATATTTATAATAACATTAAATGCCAAAAAAATGATTTAACAGCGTTTTTTCAAGAAAAACTGTTAAAGTCTTCAAATGAGGGTACTTCTGGTTGACTAATTATAACCAAAGTCTAATCACCTCTTCATTTGGATGTAAACTTGAGGAATACGAAAAAATTCACACACATATCCACACACTCACACACACACACACATACACACACTCTCACACATATAGACAGTAAATTCGTATTCTAGGGACTCTAAAACGTGCTTATTCATTAAAAAATCACCGTCGATTTTCTTTGACCAAAGATAATACCTTCCTTATCTATAGGCTTGGGTTATAGGATTGGCGGTATTTCTGAAGGGTTCCTAAAAATTAATAATACAATAAGAAATATTAAATATCGTTCCTAAAAAATGCCTGCAGTACTATATCTGAATTTTTGACACTGACATTAGTGACATTTATCTGTGTTTGGGCTGTGAGCAGGCTGTGAGATTTACTACACCAGATTATTTTATAGATTATATATCTATATCTTTAAATCTATAGAAGATATAATATTTTTTTAAGTGTGTCGGATAGAGAATTTTGTTTTTTAATATTTGTAATAACATACAATTTCAAAAAATAATATTTAGAAGATTTTTGTTAAAATACTACTACTTCCGGTTATCCAAATGTTACCAAAATCTATTTAACTCTTCCCATTACTGTTAGATTGAGGAATCCGTAGTTACACAGGTCTTTAGTCTTATAGAATTTGAGAAATCGTACCTCCAAAACCCCCCCCCCCACACATACACATACATCCACACACGCACACTCACACACACACACACATCATCGTAAAAATGTTATAATCGGATTCTAGGGACCTTCAACCGTGCTTATTCACTAAAATCTGGATATGCGATTTTTAGCATGAATCCAATAAATATCTCTCTTAGCGAGAGGTAAAAATATGTAGTAAAATACTCCTGGTCTTATTCTGACAGTGTAGTTACACCGGCAGTGAGATGTTTGTGTGTTTAAGTAACATTAAACGACTAAAAGCTCAGTCAAACCTCTGTGTATATACACAGCAAGTATATATTGAGTTATATTCATAGTATTCAGGGAACAGAACAGACTAGGCTGAAGCTGAAGTGAAGAACAGGCACCTAATACTGGCACAGCGCAGCGCGGCACAGCACGCCGAGTAAATAGCTTTTGATCAGAGTGTAATTAGCAGCGCCAACACTAACACAAGACACTTGAGGAATGCCTTTGGAATTGCAACGGATGTGGATGTGAGCTAGATTATAAAATTACTTTACATATACGAGTTAATATACGAATACAAGAAGATAAATTCATGTAAAAATCATTGAGGAGCTTATGGCAAAAACAACCTTGGCCAAATATGTATTGTAAATATGAGTTACATACAGCGTCTTGTACTTAAAATATTAACCAGTTTGGTAAAATTATTTTTTGTAAAAAGTATCTTAAAATTTGAGCGTTTCTATAAAAATGTCTAATATTATGTAATTGCTGTTTATTTTTCTATTTTTTAATATCCAGTAAATAATTTTCTAATATCTAAACATGATCCTGAATGAGATTAAGCTATAGAAATCTATAAAAGTAAGGAAGTTAGAAAGTTGATTCTTTGATTATCTCAAAATCGAAAAAATCTGTTGTGGCCAGCACATTACCTTCCGTCAATTCTACGTATTTTGTACAAATTCCACACAGAAATTATTTTGCAAAACTATTCTATGGGCGTTTTCTTTTTAGGGGAGAAATGAACTGATCTTACCTCGTACTGAACTGAACTGAACTTCTCCTAAAAAGAACAATATATTTTTTTTAAATACAAAGTAGAAAATAAAAACACATATAGCATTATATTTGTAACATAATAATCTGCTGAATTGGCTTATAGCTATAATCTGTTGTATTACCTTATATGATTTGTTTTTTCCACATTTAATTATTTTATATTTTTATATTTCCAGTAAAATTTCATATTTCACAAAGATATTAAGTAAATTGTATTTGACACTGCCATCAGACAGTGAGTAATATTTGAATAATCTGTTTACATGGTGCAGCTTTTAGCAGCATAGGTTGCAAGATATATTTTATAGTTCTTTATCTCTAAATTCATTGAAAATGAAGAAAAAAATATAATTAAATCGAATAGAGTATTCTTTAATATTTAAATAAATAAAATAAATAAATATGTCATCACGGCATATTACCCATTGCTGTAATTTTTGGCGTCGGTCGGGATCAAACCCAGGTCTCCAGATCTAAAAAATCTGAAGTGGCCAGCACAATACCTTCCGTCAATTCTATGCATTTTCACTGTACAAATTCCATACAGATAGCTCCTTGAAAAATATTCAATATTTCCAGTAAAATTATAACATAAACATACTATGTAAATTACACTTGACACTGACATCTGTGAGTTAGAATTATTTGACTATATTAGCAGTTTTCGTGGTTAAAGCATAGTTGGCTGATTTATAAAATTCTCTTTACAATTTTTTAACTTGTATAGAAAATAAAATATTCTTTAAATAAATAAATAAATATTTCATCACGGCATACTACCCATTGCTGGGTGTGCCAATCTGCTTCGTATACAGATATCGGTAATGATGGAATATTTGTACCGTGCGGGCGCTTACCAGGCGCCACCTCACGGGCACTCATTGTTGGCGTGGAGAGTGCGCCACAGGGGTCAATTTTGTGCCATTAAAATACGATGTAATTTTTGGCGTCGGTCGGGTCCCGGGTCCCCAGATTCGCGACCAGACACTCAGGCACACGGCCTCGAGACCCCATATTCTTTAATATTTATAATAACATAAAATGTCTAAAATGATCTTTAATCTTTCTTTTTTCAAGAAATGCAAATGACGGTACTTCCGGTTGACCAATTATAACCAAAATCTAATCAACTCTTCATATTGATGTAATGAAGCGGAATACGAAAGAATTATAATTTTTGGAATTGTAGAATTGGAGTTATCTACGGAGAAAATTTCGTCACACACACACACACACACACACACACACACACACACACACACACACACACAAACACAAACGCGCGCGCGCGCGCGCGCCACATCTACACATACAGACATCGTAAAAATACTAAAATCGTATGCTATCGGCCCTAAAACGTACTTACTTATTTATTAAAATCTAGCTATAGAAGACAATACTTTCCTTACCGAAAGGTGACGGAAGGTAAAAATCATACTTGATACGTCAGTCAGTGAATCAACCTCTCGGTAATTAATCAGAGACTGGCCCAGTCAACCAGAACCACAGACACGTTTCGTTCTTACTGGAGCTCATCAGTATGGTGAACTGCAGCCTTTAAGAGGCAATAACTAGGTTGAGGGAATGGATGATTAGCCATCCAGGAATTCGAAGATGATATTATGATTGCATAGGTAACTAACCACATGCAGAGTCATATATCAACAACGCCTTAAGCTTGGTCAGCAATAAATAAAATATTGTGGTATTTTGAAGATAATGTTATTTTAAAGAACACCTCTGTGAAAAAGCATGAAATTTAACAATTTTCTACAGTTTCAAGCGTGGGTTAAAACGCCAAGAATATTTTGATGAACTGAAAAAAGTGTTTGGGTGTGATTTATCTTCATCGTAGTTGGTACAATTTCGTTTTAACCATGCATCTTTTAAAGGATGAGCTTCGTACAGAACATCCAAAAAAAAACTTTTACTGCTGATGAAATCATTGCAACCCTAGGCATTGGTATGAAAACAATTGAAACCATCTTGCACAATAATTTGGGTGTATGGAAGCTATGTTCTCGCTAGATTCCCCATAATTTAACAACAGCTCAAAAGATCGTGTCGTACACTTTGCTCGCGGATCCTTTCACCTGATAAGATCCAGCAAAAACTCAACAGTCAGCTGTTTGGATTTTCCAAAATTAGTCTGCTCCAAGCTCCTACAACAGGTGTTAAAAAAACAATAACAAGAAGATGGTTGTTGCTTTTTTCAGTATTACTGAGTATGTGCAACTAGAGCCCTCCATAGATGATTACAGTATGGGCAATTCTGAATGGTAATGTCTGCAGTCCTTAAAAAGATCTTAAAACGACATACTTAAAAAGATGCAAAAGTTCCATGATTAATGCCATCACTTGCATAATAAATAGCTTAATAAGTGGAGAAGTACAATAAAGCTATTATTGTTACAAGTGTATATAATAAAAACTGATAACACATGTCAACATGTGTTAATAAGCAAATGTGTATACATGATTCATATTTTACAAAAAGTTTCAAGGTTTGCACAAAAAGTTATTAATATAATATTCGTCATTCATTATCAATTGTTTTATCATATACCGTACGTGTCAAGATTATGTAAGATGTTAATGAATACGTGTTACAAATTTATACGGTATATGAGGGTTGCAAAATGGACTAAATTTTACTAATGAACCCATATGTGGAAACACACCGTTTTCGAGTTACATTCTCAAAAACTAAAACACTAGAATACAATTTTTTAGAGTTCAACTCTAAACAGCGTTAACGATGACCTTTAAGTTTTAACGTTGACCTAGAATAGCACTCATTATTTTTTTTATTAATAGTTAAATATTTGAAATTATAAGTATGTGTTTTACATATACCCTTCAAAGATACTGTCAATCCTGACAATGAATTGGAAACACCTCGAAAAATTAGAAGAGTAGGACAAAATTTCTTCATATGATGAATTTAAAATTAAAAAATCTAAATATAAAGAATAGATATAACTAGAATTTTTGGTGTAGAGTGTAGGTAAGAAATGTTAAATACAATAGGCCGCAAGCAGTCATGTGACTTTGTTGACTTTGACAAGGAGATATGGAGGCCCATGATTTTCCAATTCCATGTGGTTTATTTTGCTCGACAAGTAAATTCCACACTCCTGGTGACAAATTAACTACATGAATTTAGAAAATCTTCAAATTTTTAATGAAAAATTCTGACATTTGACATCTAAGTACATAATTACTAATTGTCATTTTGACATGGGCCCCTATATCTGCTTGTCAAGGCCAACAATGTCACATGACTGCTCGAGTCTTATACTATATAACCAAAAACGGAAGTGGCGAGGTATTGTGCTGGCCACAACAGATTTTTCTTTGAGAAATGTAAATACAAATTAATTTAATCATACAGAAAGATAAATTAGACTATGCTTGTTTGATTTAAACAAAAAAGGTACAATTATTTTTTTGCATGACCTCATTGCTATAGACGTGAACGTGAGCATCTTAAATTAGTGAATATATCATATCTTAGCGGAAGAATTTCAATTTAGTATAAAAACCTTTCGGTGAGATGTGTACCGCGTTTATGGACTGTGGATCAAAAACTTATTTCTATTGCATGTCTCAAATGACTGTTTATCCACCATCAAAAAAAGCAAAATCAGTTTTATCCGTTGAAAAAAATATGGCATCAATTTTGTGGGATGTCTCGTCCTTATTTTCCTTTTTACCTCTCGCTAAGAGAGGTATTGGATTCATGCTAAAAATCGCATATCCAGATTTTATTGAATAAGCACGTTTTAAGGTCCCTACAATCCGATTTTAACATTTTTACGATGATGTCTGTGTGTGTGTGTGTGTGTGTGTGTGTGTGTGGATGTGTGTGTGTGGGATGTTGGAAGGACGGTTACTCAAAAACTATAAGACTTAAAATTTGTTTAACAACGTATTTCCCAATCGGACATTCATGGGAAGATCTGAAAAGGTTTTGGTAACAATTGGACAACCGGAAGTAGAAGATTCTTGAAAAAAAATCTTCTAAATATTATTTTTTGAAATTTTTTCTTGATAATATTAAAGAAAAATAAATTCTCTTTCTGATACATTTAAATATTTTTATACATATTTTATAGATTTAGAGATAAAAGGAATATAATATATAAAATAATGTTGTAATTAATTTTACAACCGAAAGGATGCCATGAAAAATAGTTGCAAATTTAAATTATTTGTAACTGACAGATAAATGTCAGTGTCAGAAATAATGAGTAATGAAAGAAAAATGTATTTGGAGAATCCCTTAATTCTTGATCTGTGACTATTATGGAGATGACAAGTCTAGGTTGAAGGACTTAAATTTGTTTCAAACATTATGGGACAATGTACACCAGTACTGTAGACTAGAGTAACTTTGAATTGCGAAAAAGCTATCAAATTCTTCTCAAGTAAGTTGTAAATATTGACAAAATTACACATCGATATAAGAATAATCGGAGTGCAATCTATCCGTCACTTTATTAAAGGGAATTAAGGTTATTTAGATATAACAAGTATGAAAAAATAAAATGTAAAAGAAGATATATAAGAATAGATGCACAATCCAGATATATACATTTTAGACCGCCCAAAATTAATGTTTTTACGAGAGGAATATGAAGAGAAAGTAAACAAAGTTGTTCGAATTGAAAATTGCTGTTACCAGCCTAATATTTATATATGGTAAACTCTACTTTGTAATTTATTGTAACATAATTTATGGTAAAATATCTTTATGTTGAGACATGCTATTATTGAATAATAAAGAAGTTTATACGTCATAGATTTATATGAATATATTATTTGTATTTATAAAAATATTCTTTGCTTTATGCATACAGCCAGGTAAAATATACGGCGAGAGGTTATGTGCTGGCCACATCAGATTTTTAATATTTAATCCTTATTTTCCCTAAGCATTACCGTAAATCATCTTTCAAAAGCAATTGACTTCACCCCTTTTCTTTGTGAGTAATCATGACGAAATATCAAGTTACCCCCTCCCCCTGATGTATTTATCTGTTTCACTAGCGCTAAATGATTTTCTTCCGTCAGCATGGACTCCGGAACGTCTTTCATTCATCGCTTATTCTGCTGATAACCTCTCTCCGACTCAGTCAATACTTTTTTCTGATCAATCACAAGCAATTTGATCTAACCACAGCTTCTAACAGGCCCTAATAGGGGTGCCGACTGCCGGCCGTACGCGACCGATTTTATTTGAAAACGCTTCAATCAAGCGACCCTTGACTTCCCCGCAACTTTCCAGAGGGAAAGGACTAGCTGGGAGGAGAACACTTCGGGCGCCTTCGGGGAAAATCGTCGGAGGATGCTTTAATAAGTTTGAACTCAAAAAGATCGTCATAAAATGATGAAATGCCTGTCAATTATGTTTACAAAGAAAATAATCGTTTGTGATCAGAGCTGGGCAGTAATTAATTACTTTTGTAATTAATTACTAATTAAATTACTTTTACCAAAATTGTAATTTGTAAGTAATTACTTTCGAAAATTTGGTTTTTCAAATATTAATTACTATTTTGAACCAACAAGTAAGGGAATCTCCGGGATACGGGCGTAGCGTAGTTTATCTGCGTTGTTGCTGGGTATCTTCCCAGCCTCAGCCTGTATATAGGTAACTTGTGTTACGGAATTTCCAAATCACTTTAAAACATTTACATCCCACTATATGAAGAGTCACTTTTAAAAAGGATGAATTGTTCAACCTTCGAGTTGCATATAATTTCAATCCAAAAAGGTAGCTACGATTACGTCAAAATTTTGCAGAGTCGGCAATTCTTTATAAATTTGTTATATTACTCTTGTTATTTTTATTTGTTGTATTTCATATTAAACAGTGTAGTATTATTATTTTTTTTTTATTAATGTAAGGTTAAAGGTTTTTTTTTCTAGTAAAGGAATTAAAAAAGTAATTAAAACGTCAATTACAATGCAAAAGTAATTGGTAATTTAATTACATTTCTCTAACAGTAAATATTTTTAAATGTAATTTGAGTATATTTTGGTTAAAGTAATTGTAATTGTATTCAATCACTTTTTGAAAGTAATTTGCCCAGCTCTGTTTGTGATCCATTCCAAAGGTTTAAATCGTGGAAATGGCTTTACTGGATCAAGGAGATCATTAATAAACGAAAAAATAAATTGTAAAAAATTCATGGACCTCACTGGGATTTGAATTCAGGGCCTACTTATAACTATAGGAAGGTTCTGGGTTCAAATCCCAGCGAGTTCCGTGAATTTTTCACAATTTCTTTCTTCGTTTATTTATTTATAATCTCCTTGATCTAGCAAGGCCATATGTAGCAATGTAAGATTTTGTTGTGTTAAGTATATATTTAGATATTGTTTTGTTTTTGGTTTTTATCACAGATAATAATTTATTCACCTCAATGGGAACAGTTGATTTATCGTTTGACATTTCACGCCAGTTCATTCGCGTCGATCAGGTTAGTTTTGTTGTTTCTTTGGAATTAAATTTATTCATGATTGGAAGGAATCATTCTTAAAAGAATCATGATTTAGAAAATAACAATCAAAGTTCAAACGAACAAGAATATGATTACTACTTATTACCTCTCGCTGAGAGGGGTATTGAATTCATACTAAAAAATGCATATCCAGATTTTAATGATTAAGCAAGGTTCCTACAATCCGATTTTAATATTTTTACGATGATGTCTGATCTTATTATGGGTCATATATTGTAAAAAAATAAGAATTTCATTAAATTTTAACATATAGTAACTACCCTATTTGCCATCCAAATATAGAAAAATTGACTCTGTCAGGTCCAGATATAATACTATAAATATCGTAATTATGACGGAACATAACTGCCACTGCTTGCTTTTACATTGACTGCCAACGTGTCATTATTTATGCCGCTCTGTTGAAATGAAAACATGCATTGAATGGATTCCGTGCCTACTCTGTATGGTAAATAATATTACTGTTCCTTTAACATACATGCTATTTTTGTTTAAAATAATTTCTTTGAAGAATAGAAACTGTAGTTCCAAAAATTATTTAAAAAAAATAAAATAGTATTTATGTTAAAGGGACAGTAAGATTGTTTTACTATACAGAGTTGGCAAGAAATCCATTCAATGTTTGTCTTCATTTCAACAAAGCGGCCCAAATGGGATGTTGGCATTGAATATAAAAGCGACAGTTATGTGTTGTCATAACATAAGTACGAAATTTATAATTTTATTTCTGGGTTTGACAATCAATTTTTCTAAATGTAATTATTTTTATTGCCGTAAGTCAAAATGCTTTGAAAATGAATGCAAAAAAGTATTGACTGTACTAAGAATATTTTGAATTGATTGCTAGTTCGAAATGTCAATTAGCTAGTACTTCGTAGTACCTTCTCATCGCATCATCAGAAATTAAAATTAGCTTTAATTACTTCATTAAAATTTAGATATTTTAAATTTAGCACTGGGTTAAAATAAACAAATTGGAATGATAGCTATATTCGTGACGTCAATATCGAATCGAATAGTTTTGACAGCGGTATTACTTTAAATAATGAGATAATTTCTATCTAGATTTTAATGACATGTTTATTACTTTGCAAATAACTCTTGAAGCGTTGAATATTGAACATATTTCCAATATTAGCCTCTTAAACATAATATTGATTTAATATCTTGCATGATTTAAAAATTTGCAAAGTACCTATATATAACTTGGCAACACAGACTTTTGTTATGAAAAAAGTTGAATTTTCTCATATTTCGTTTCTAATATGAAGAAAACAACGAAGAACCCTCGGAAGAACTCGGGAAATTGTTGATACAACTTCTGAAGATGTTCCAAACTTATTTATTAGAAAGTTGCACAATGCAGCCTACAACTAGTAACAAAAGCTGATATGGTCAGCACAATACCTTCCGTCAATCCAGTGAATTATGTATAAATTCCATAAATTTTCTTGCAAAAGATTCTAAATTTCCAGTAAAATTATCACTCAGTTCCTTTTCTCTCAAATCTTCCGCAATACAGTCCTTCCATCTTATCTTTGGTCTTCCTCTGTTTCTTTAACCTTCTATTACTAAGCTATTCATTCTTCTTCCAATATATTCTTCATCTCTCCTCATGACATGTTCAAACCAATGTAATCGTCTCTCTTGTATCTTTCTAGAAACTTCTTACACTATACTTATTTCCCTTATTCTTTCATTCCTTACTGTATCTTTCCGTGTCTTCCCCAACATCTATCTCAACATCCTCATCTTTACCACATTCTTTTACTTTTCATTGATACTGACATCTGTCAATTTGAATTATCTGAATATATTAGACGTTAGCTGTTTCCATTTTTAGCATAACTGGCTGATTTATGAAATTTAATATATTTATAATTCTTTAACTCTATATCTATTGAAAATGAAGTATAAAATGCAATCAAATCTTATAGAGAATAATATATTCTTTAAGTTATAATAACGTTAAATGTCAATAAATGATCAGAAACTTTCGTCACACATACAGACACACATACATACAGACATCATCGTAAAAATGGTAAAATCGTATTATATGGACCATAAAACGTGCTTATTTACTAAAAACCCATCATTGAATTTTTTGACGAGACAATACCTTCCTTACCTAAAGGTGACGGAAGGCAAAAATTGAAAATTTATATTACAAATAATAAATATCAATCATTTCTCAATCTAATGCATTTTTTTTTTATTATATCTTCTATAGATTTAATAAAAATAATCTGTTGTAATAAATCTCGCTGCCCAAACAACTCCAAGGAAACCAGTTTAGATATTTAAATGTTTGTAATTGACAGATAAATGCAAAATGTCAGTGTCAAAAATCAACAGTTTAATTTTTGGAATCGTGGTACTGAAGTTATGCGATCCGAAACTTTCGTCATTCGCACGTACACACACACACACACAGACACACACACACACACACACACACACACATACACACACACACACACACACACACACACACACACACATACATACATACACATACATGGTAAAATCGTATTATATGGACCCTGACACGTGCTTATTCACTAAAAGGTAAAAATTATTTATAAAAAAATTCGAAATGATGATAATGCTTGATGAAAGATAATGGTCTTACACTTCGAGCTGGTCTCATCTTATCGAGGTGTGAAACTTGGGCGAAGTCTCGAGAACTAGTTGACAAGTCGAGCAAACTTTTTGTTGGCCAATCAAAAGCTATTCTGAGTATACTTTATACGAGTGCAGGGCACAGAGCACGGGCGTTTATCCTCGACTTTATAAGTCGCAAATTTCTACATTCTGAGTTCGTAACTTTCTATCGTTCTCACTCTTGTACGCGTCGCGACGGAGACCGACGCCTGGTGCCCGACGCCGCTGAAAAGAAGCATCGCTTCTTTCTTTTATAGGAAAACAGACCGTGAAAGTAATTGGCGCGGATAATTCGTAATTAGCCATCGCACATCGGGAAATTAGCCAGTTTACTAATTTCTTTTCTTCTACCAAAGAGAGTAATAATAAAGAAGGGAATTTTAGTAAGTGTAATTTTATTGGAAATTTAAATTAACCCAAAATCAGACAGTTTTTGATTTATGTTTAATTAACATGTTCATAGTGGCTAGGGGTCATTTTGAAAATTGGCTAGAATAGTATTGGATTTTTATCAAGGATGCGGCAAATAAACCCAGAAAAATTAGATATAACTTTATTAGGGTGCTCATAGAATGCCATCCGCTTTATACATCGTACTTAATCAAGATTATAGCTAGCGAGAATGCGTAGTGGAAAGCTTTTAATTTTGTTTAATTATGCTCTTAATCTTAGGAGGCTAACAGATAAATAAACACAAACACCAGAAATCATCCAGATTAACTATTATTATTAGTATTAACAAAAAAAAAAGATACGTGATTAATAATTAACAAAGTTACATCATTTAAAAATACATGATTAAAATGAAAGGAAATGTCCCCATTTCGTAATTTTTAAATTAATAATTCAATTAATATATATACAGGTTGTTATATTTTAATGGACCCAGCAAATATCTCGCTTATTTATTAAGTTAGTAATTTCTTTCATATAACATGATTTATACAGCAACATGTAAGCTACTTGATGACGGATGTACATTCATGATACCACTGCCGGTTTATTAGTAATTAATAGAAACTTGGAATATACTATATTTTTTTACAAATTTGAAAAGTACATCAAATTTGCTTTACAATCATGTAAAATAATCCATATGTTACATTATTAAAAAGTAAAATGGCGGGCACTTTTTTATACACCTAGTCGAAAAGAGAATAGTGAGCCATGACTACGGCTTGAAATAAAATAATTAACCAAAACAATTGTAACACGGTAAATTATTACTGAGTATTTACAAGTTGACATTTACCGTGTTACAATTGTTTTAGTTAATTGTTTTATTGCAAGCCACAGTCATGGCCCACTATTCTCTTTTCGACTAGGTGTATAAAAAAGTGCCCGCCATTTTACTTTTTAATAATGTAACATATGGATTATTTTACATGATTGTAAAGCAAATTTGATGTACTTTTCAAATTTGTAAAAAAATATAGTATGTTCCATTTGATATTTCAAAGTTGATATTAATTACTAATAAACCGGAAGTGGTATCATGAATGTACATCCGTCATCAAGTAGCTTACATGTTGCTGTATAAATCATGTTATATAGAAGAAATTACTAACTTAATAAATAAGCGAGATATTTGCTGGGTCCATTAAAATATAACAGCCTGTATATATATTTCAAATATAAAAATCTGTTGTGGCCAGCATAATACCTCTCGCCATTTTCATTTTATGTTGCATAGGGCGCGAGCATTATGTGACTTTGTTGACCTTGGCAAGCAGATATGGGGGTCCGTGTCAAAATGAGAGCTAGTAATAATGTACATAGGTGTCAAGTATCATAAATTTTCATTCAAAACGTTATGATTTTTCAAATCCATGTGGATTATTTTCCTCGGCAAGTATATTCCATACTATTGATGACATATAAACAACATATCAGAATATTTTGAAATTTTTAATAAAAAATTATGCCATTTGCGACATCTATGTAAATAACTACTAACTGTCATTCTAACACGGACCCACAAATCTGCTTGCCAAGGTCAATAAAGTCACATGTCTGCTCGTGCCCTATAAGTAACGAATTTAACATATCTTAATTGAATACAAATAATTGAAATTGTACCTATATCTTCTTACGGTGTATGAGTAATTTTGTCCTACTCTTCTAATATGTTCAAAATCCTTCAAATTCATTGACGGTATTAGCAGTATTTCTTAAGGATATATGTAATATTAACATATTAAATACATATTTAATTAATAATACAATAATATATTAAATTTACTCGTTGCTCGTACTTCCCAGAAAAATCTGATTTTTGACACTTTTTTATCTGTCAATTACAAACATTTAAATATCTCAACTGTTTTTTAGGCAACGAGATTTATTACAACAGATTATTCTATATTATTATATATACTATATCTCCAAACCTATACGAGATATAATAAAAAAATTAAATATGTCAGATTGAGAATTTAATTTTCTTTAATATTACCTAGATTGTTAGTTTCCCTGTTATTAAAAAATAAATTAATTAATAAAAACATTTAAACTGCTATATAAAAATAGATATTTGTACACCAAGTAAGTTAAGATAATGTCTACTTATGAAAAGAAAGTATAAACCACGAGCCCGTAGGACGAATTTAACAGAAGAATGGGTAAAAAATTACATTTTCCAGATCATCTAATTTAATAAAATCAATGCTTAGGCTACTGGAAGCTATAATTAAAGTCACTAATTATGAAAATTTAGTATTATGTGTTAAATAATTTTATAACTATAGGTGTACGAAGTACGAATAATTTTGCGTTTCAATTTTTTTTTATATAATTTATTTTCAGCAGAATTACACTAAGTAAATTAAACATTTCTTTAAATTTAATTCTGTAATATCGAAAGAATAGTATGATTAATTTTTAATTTTTTTAATGAATTTATTTTTGGGAAACCCATTTTATTTTATATTTTACTGATAAAAGTAAAGTGTACAAATAATTTTGTGAGCCACTGTATAACACCATTTGTTTATAATATTATTATATTTAAACATTCTATGAGCCTAGTAGCTTGGTGGCGGTGGCAACACCAACGTTTAAATTCACAATTTTTATAAATAAATCCAATAAATTAAAATATTAATAAAATTGTGAATTTATGTTTTTCAGCGCGTTAACTGTACCAACCTATGTTCTATATTTAGATTATTTGTTAACTTTCTTTGAAATTGAAATACATATATAGGTTGATTCATAAATGAAAAATTGTTAATAGGTAAAAGAATAATGATAAAAAACGTTCATACAGAAACAAATTATAAGCATCTAAATAAGTAGTATTGTCATACAAAGTTTCAAATTTTTATTGCATCTAGTATCAGAGTTATTAATACACAAAAATGTGTCTGATGAGGTGCACTTTTAAAGGGCTGTAACTCCGTAACGACACACTCTTCATGAATTACCTTGAATAGATCTACTTTTTTTTAGCTTAGATATATTTAATTAATATTTACAAAAAATACTACACGAAGTGGCGGGATTTTGCACTATTTTCATACAATTTTTACCTCTCGCTAAGAGAGGTATTGGATTCATGCTAAAAAACACATATCCAGAATTTAATGAATAAGCACGTTTTAAGGTCCCTACAATCCGATTTTAATATTTTTATGATGATGTCTCTGTGTGTGTGGATGTACGTGTGTATGTGTGTGGGACGTTGGAAGGACGATTACTCAAAAACTATAAGACTTTATATTTATTTAACTACGTATTTCCCAATCGGACATTCATGGGAAGAGCTGAAAAGGTTTTGGTAACAACTGGACAATCGGAAGAAGCAGATTCTGGGAAAAAAATTCGAAATATTATTTTTTGAAAAAAATTTATTTCGAATTTTTATTTTTATTTTTTATTTTTAAGTGTGTGTTATAAAAATAAAGATAATGCAAGTTCAAAATAAATTCGTTTTAAATCATTTATATTTTTGTTGTAAACCGGATTCCAAACTTGAGTTGCATATTCGACAAAAGGTCTTATTAAAGATTTATAGAGCAATAAGAGTGATTCAATTTTATTAAATTGCTTAGAACTTTTCCAATAACTGAATCAATTTGTTCATTGAAGAGTAATTTAGAATCAAACAGAACTCCCAAATCTTTGATAATGTTTTTACGTTCTAAGGTTAGATTATGTAATGTGTAATTAAAATACGTAATATTCTTATTCCTTCTTATACGGTGTAGCATTTAGAAATGTTTAATGTTAAATCATTCTCAGTACAGTATTGTGTCAAATTTAAAAGTTCTGCTTGTAGTGAGTAGCAGTCATTTAATGAGTCTATCATTTTAAATATTTTCAAGTCATCTTATATGTAGCATTAACGATTTTCTTATATAGAACATGTTAATTTCCTAACATTTTATTTACATGTTTTAATATTCATTGGATTTACTGATTTATTTAAGAGAATTTGAAAGCGAGAATGCACCGTAGTCCGTAGTGTGAAACTCAAGCCGAAATCTGATTCCCTTCAGGACCACTGTTTACAATAACCGTATTAAATTTACAAACAATTTTTTCTGGAGTCAAGTGTTTCACTGACGCATATGGCAGCACTCAACGTGAACGTATAAACAATATGAAATTACTAGAGTTGAGGTCCTCTCGGTACATAATCTAAATAGTAAATAGTTAGTCCGGCACTGGATAGAGTTACACGACATGCCACCCAGAGCTACCCTTGCGCAGGGGTGGTCTCCACAGATTTACAGAAGCTCTTCAGCTCTACTTTACTCAAGGGTACTTGAAGGAATGGAATAGATTTTGAAATTTTCTTTACTACTAAGTACCTACTTTAACTTTAGGGTACTAGTTGACAAATATAATAATACAAAAATTATTTACCTCGCTCTAAGAGAGGTTTGGATTCATGCTAAAAATCGCATATCCAGATTTTAATGATTAAGCACGTTTTAAGGTCCGTGTGTGTGTGTGTATGTGTGTGTGTGTGTGTGCGTGCGCGTGTGCGTGTGCGTGTGCGTGTGCGTGTGCGCGTGCGCGTGCGTGTGCGTGTGCGTGTGTGTGTGCGTGTGCGTGTGCGTGTGCGTGTGCGTGTGCGTGTGTGTGTGTGTGTGTGAGGTTGGAAGGCCGATTTCTCAAAAACTATAATATTTAATATCTGTTTAACTACGTATTTCTTAATCGGACATTACTGGCAAGAGCTGAAAAGGGTTTGGTAATAATAGTACAACCGGAAGTAGCAGATTCTTAAAAAAAATCATCTAAATATTATTTTTTTGATAAATTTTGTTCTTGCTACTAAAAGAAGTGTAAATTCTCTATCTGATACATAAATATTTTATTATATTGTAACGTTTTATTTATATGGGTGAAGTGTAAAAATCAAAGAAATATTATAAATTAAAATAATACGTTTATTAAACGATAAATAATTAGGATAAATATTAAAAAGAATAAAAATAACTAACACTATGATTAAATAATTATAAACACTAATTTAAGACTAAGAATATTATTAAATGCTTAAACACTAAGATTATTTATTTAAACAACATTTATATCACTGTATTTATTTATATAACTACATTTATTTATGTTAACAACTCGTAGACTATTTATTTATATCACCAACTTCATTGCTCGTTGCTTCTATATATCAGACTATATCTCCGCTGTCGTTCGGACGGTATTTATACAGCCCAGTGTCCTTCTGGAACCTTCCGACGCCACAATGATAATACAATAGGTTTAGGTCATCGGTGTAATTAACACGTCTCAACGCGTATGGATTATTCCGTCGCCGGGATTACGTCATCGCTCGGGAATATTCCACCAGTAGCGGCGCCCGAAGTCAGTGGCGCACGTTACAATATATTTTATAGATTTAGAGATACAGAAATATAAAGTATATAATAATCCGCACGGTACAAATATGTTATCATCATTACCGAAATCTGATTACAAGCAGATTGTGCCAACCAGCAATGGGTAATATGCCGTGATGATATATTTATTTATTTATTTTATTTAATAATGTGTTGTAATAAATCTCACAGCACAAATAATGTCATGGAAACTAATTGAAAAATGAAAAAGAACTGACAGATAAATGTCAGTGTCAAAAATCCAGAGACATTACTGAAGAATTTTTGTAGGAAGTACATACATTATATTATTTATTATTGTATTAATAGTTAAATATTAAAATTATAGGTATAATACATACATATACCCTGCAAAAATACTGTCAATCCCGGCAATGAATTGGAAACATTTCGAAAAATTAGAAGAGTAGGACAAAATTTCGTTATAAAATGAATTTAGAATCAAAATAGCTAAGTATAAAGAATAGATATAAATAGAATTTTTGGTGTAGAGTGTACGTATTCAATAAATGTTAAATACAATAAAGCGCGAGCAGTCATGTGACGTTGTTGGCCTTTACCAGCAGATATGGGGGACCGTGACAGAATGATAGCTAGTAATTATGTACATGTTAATTGGAAATTCTTCAGATATTTTCAATCTCTGAAACTTTCACGCGCATTAGTGATAACACTGCCGACCACGTTTTGAGAAACATCCGCGATGATTTCTAACTTTCGGTATTCTTCTTTATTTTGTTAACCGCACGGTTACAACCAATAGCTGTTGCAATACCCAGCATACTAAAACATAATATGCAAATAGCCTTGTGACATGAAGCAGGCAGGCAACTCTTGAGTATGTCTACATTGTTCGACACGGAATCAATAGATGGCATTGCTCTAATGAGCCAACTACCTTAATAAATGCTTTATAAATACAATAGTTCCGGTCATTTAATTTTTGTTAATTTAAATACATACCTATATCTTTACTAAGATAGATAGTAGCTATTGCTACTGCATTAAGTTCCTTATTTACATGATATAGTAATATAACTATTGTTCCAATTTATAATGTATTATCCTTTTTTCTCCAGTTTCTTACCATTATTTTATGATAGTGACGTTCATTTTTTTTCAGTTACACATGAAAATTAATTTATTAATTAGATATTTTATAAATTCATATTTTAATATTTTCTTTTTAAAATAATCATTATTATTTAGAAATGATTAATTTATTGAGTGTCATTTACCTGTCAGTCACATAAATTTGAGATCTGAATTGTGTAACCAAGGAAATGTGTTTATCTTTAAAGCATAGACTCCGGGAGTTATAAAATAAATTATTTTAACTTAAATGTATTTTTCGAGGAAAAACTGTTTTAAGCTTAAAGTAAAGTGAAATTTCTACACTTATACACACACACACACACCCACAGACATCATCGTGGAAATGTTAAAATCTGATTCCGTAAAACGTGCTCATTTACCAAAAACTGGATATGCGATTTTTAGCACGATCCCTATATCTCCCTTTTAGCAAGGGTAGCGGGAGGTAAAAATAGTTAATGCTATATAAGCAATTTATTTAATAACATATCCATTTTTGCTCATTTTTACCTTCCGTCACCTCTAGGTAAGGAAGGTATTGTCTTTGGTCAAAATATTCAATGATGAGTTTTTACTGAATAAGCATGTTTTTGGGTCCCTATAATACGATTTTACCATTTTTACGATGATGTCTGTATGTATGTATGTGTGTGTGTCTGTGTGTGTGTGACAAAAGTTCCGGATCCCATAACTTCAATACCACGATTCCAAAAATTATATTTTTTTCGTATTCCTCAAGTTTACATCCAGAAGAACAACATATTAGATTTTGGTTATAATTGGTGAACCGGAAGTAGCCTTATTTGAAGATTTAACAGTTAAATTTGATTTATTGACATTTAATATTATTATAACTTAAAGAGTATATTATTCTCTATACGATTTGATTACTTTTTATACTTCATATTCAATAGATACAGAGTTAAAGAATTTTAAAGAAATTAAATTTTATAATTCAGCCAGCTATGCTAAACATGGAAACTGCTAATATATTCATATAATTCAAATTGTCAGATGTCAGTATGAGTAAAAAGTAAATTAATGTGGCAGAGATGAGGATGTTGAAGTAGATGTTGGTGAACACACGGAAGGATACGGTAATAAAATAACTCTAGTGTTACAATTTTCTAGAAAGATACAAGAAAGACGATTACATTGGTTTGAACATGTCATGAGGAGAAATGAAGAATTATATTTGAACAAGAATGAGTAGTTTAGTAATGGGAGGTTGAAGAAGCAGAGGAAGACCAAAGATAAGATGGAAGGACTGTATTTGCGGAAGACTTGAGAGAAAAAGAACCGAATGAGAACGCAAGAAAAATTATATATGGAATTTATACATTATACATAGGATTGACGGAAGGTATTGTGCTAGCCACAACAGATTTTTGGGATAAGTTTCGCTCTTCTTATTTTAATTTCCACTCTAGGTCTACTATGAAGTAATTGTCTTTCAATAGCAATTGTGTGACAATTGAGCAAATAGAAAAAGTGGTGGATGGTGAAGGGCTTGGAATAATAGAATTGATTGGAATGAAAAGATGTTAAGTGTTGCGGTTTGGTGAGCGATGATGTGATGACGTCAAATGAACGCTGCATTTTACGCTCCGATGCCTGATTGTGACACTAACGAACGGAGAAGAGTGGCTTGAAATAGCACATTCAATCACTAATTATTGTTCCTTTCTTTCTCACTACCCTATCTTACAAATTTTATATATATTTTATAATATAGATTAATATTTTATTATATTAAAAACCTGATGTGACCAACACAATACCTCCCGCCATTTACCTATAGGGTCTCATTGCCGTGTGCCTGCTCTCTGGTCGCGAATCTGGGGAATCCGATTCGATCCCGATCAACGCCAAATAATTCGAATTTTAAATGACATAAAATTAACCCTTGTGGTAAACGCCCGCATAATACAAATATGTCATCATCATTACCGAAATGTGTGTACAAATTAGATTAGCATACCCAGCAATGGATAATATGACGTAATAATATATTTATTTATTTCTTTATTTAAATACATACCTGCATATTTTACTAATGCTAGAACTTATGCTTATGCATATTAAGTTCCTTTCCATAAAACTATTGTTCTATTTACAATTTTCCTTTTAAACCGTTACTGTTATTAATTTGAAATGATTATTTTTTTGACAGTGACATTTATTTGTCAGTTACATAGATTTGAGCTGAACTATGTAACCATGGAAATGTATTTAAAGCATAAGCTCCGAGATATAATTTTTATATTACTTTATAAATTTATCCATAAAATATTTAGAAAAAATATTAAAGTAAACCTGTAGAAAATGGAATAATCTTTAATTTTTATAATAACAAATTGCGAAAAAAATACATTTCAAGGTATTTTTTGAAGAAAAACTATCTTGAGACATCATCGTCAAAATGTTAAAATCGGATTCTAGGGACCTTAAAACGTGGTCATTTACCAAAATCTCGGTATGCGATTTTTAGCACGATCCCTATACCTCCCGTTCCAAGGGTAGCGGGAGGTAAAAATAAGTATTGGTCAGAAGGAGTCAGCCATAGTATCATATTGGAGTGTAACGTTTATTTATTTTTGTGAAATGTAAAATCAGAGAAATATTATTAATTAAAATAAAATTGTACGATAATGTGTAGGAGCCCCATAATAAAAACAATTAAAATGCAAGATGTTTTAAAAGGTACGCGAAATAAACTTCTAAACTTGCTAGCGACTCATGAATGTTAAAACTTAAGCTATGTTAATTGTTATAGTAACAAGCAGATTCAATATACTTTACTTAAACCACAATATCGTCCATTGTATTTTTTCCGAAAACTTATTAAGCTATGTTAATTATTGTAGTAAATTCAGATTCAATATACTTTTTACCTTCCGTCACTTTTAAGTAAGGAAGGTATTGTCTTTGGTCCAAAAATTCAATGACGAGTTTTTAGTGAATAAGCATGTTTTAGGGTCCCTATAATACGATTTTACCATTTTTACGATGATGTCTGTATGTGTGTGTGTGTGTGTGTGTGTGTATGTGTGTGTGTGTGTGTCTGTATGTCTGTGTGTGTGACGAAAGTTTCGGATCGCAAAACTTCAATACCACGATTCCAAAAATTATATTATTTTCGTATTCCTCAAGTTTACATCCAGAAGAAAACTAATTAGATTTTGGTTATAATTGGTGAACTGGAAGTAGCCTCGTTTGAAGATTTAACAGTTAAATTTAATTTTTTGACCGTTATTATAACTTAAAGAATATATTATTCTCTATACGATTTGATTGCATTTTATACTTCATATTCAATAGATATAGAGTTAAAGAATTTTAAAGAAATTAAATTATATAAATCAGCCAGCTATGCTAAACATGAAAACTACTAATATATTTATATAATTCAAATTGACAGATGTCAGTATCAATAAAATTAAATTAATGTGGCAGAGATGAGAATTTTGAAGTAGATGTTGGGGAAAACACGGAAAGATAGGTAAGGAAAGGAAATAACGCTCGTGTTACAAGTTTCTAGTAAGATACAAGAGGGATAATTACATGAGTACATTGGTTTGAAAATGTCATGACGAGAAATGAAGAAGAAGAGAATAAAAAAGAGCGACCCCTAACGAATGGGGAAAGCTAAAGAAGAAGATGTTAGTGTCAAGTGACATAGTTTGTTTATGAAATAATTTTACTGGAAATTTAGAATATTTTGCAAGAAAAATTTTGTATGGAATTTATATATAATACACAGGATTGACGGAAGGTATTGTGGTGGCCACAATAGATTTTATTAATTTATCGGTGATTTTAAATTCGCAGAAAAATATTTCCATCCCATCTTTCGCAATTAAATATCACAGTTTGTTTTCTATTACGTCTTAAGGAGCACTTCACCATAAATCTCCCATGAGTACCTCTCAACTCAAGATTCATTCCATAAATAAACAACAACTAATAAATTACCACTTTGAATTTGCACAAGAAATAAATCATTCGCTGGCTCTGATATCACTGTAATTATCCCTTCGTTCGCTTTGCGTTCTCTTGAAGTGTGGCCACTTAATTCATACACGAAAATAGTTGTTCAAATATAAACAGATCTTAGACTTAAGTACCGCTCTCGAAAGAAGTGGCTGAACATGGTTAGTGTTTGCTAGGACGAGGTAAGAGAAGAAGTGAAGACGAAACGCAGACTTAGTAGCGAGTGAGGAAAGATGCAAGTAAATATTATAATATTAGGTGAGAGCTACGAAAATGTAGAAAGGAAGTGCTACAGATATTGTTGATAATATGTAAAGTGTCGTTGTAAATATAAAGAATAGTGTAAGGGAAATGAAAACAGAATACATAATAACTAATATTTTCATAGAACATGTCTCAAAAGTTTTCGAAATTTTTTTGAATGGACTATACTCGTACTATAATTTAAAAAATTTGTTGTGGCCAGCACAATATCATCCGTCAATCCTGTGTATTATGTATAAATTCCATACATAAATTTTCTTGCAAAAGATTCTAAATTTCAATTAAAATTATTTCATAAACAAACTATGCAAATTGCACTTGACACTAACATCTTCTTCTTTAGCTCTCACCATTCGTTAGGGGTCGCTATTTTTTATTTTCTTCTTCCCCTTATATCTGTTTTACGTGTCTTTCTCATTCAGTTCCTTTTCTCTCAAGTCTTCCGCAATACAGTCCTTCCATCTTATCTTTGGTCTTCCTCTCTTTCTTCAACCTTCTATTACTAAGCTATATATCCTTCATTTCTCCTAATGACATTTTCAAACCAATGTAATCATCGTGCTTGTATCTTTCTAGAAACTTGTAACACTAGAGTTATTTCCTTACCTATCTTCCCGTGTCTTCCCCAACATCTACTTCAACATCCTTCTTTGACACATTAATTTACTTTTTATTATTATATGAATATATTAGTAGTTTCCATGTTTAGCATAGCTGGCTGATTTATAAAATTTAATTTCTTTAAAATTCTTTAACTCTATCTATTGAATATGAAGTATAAAATGCAATCAAATCGTATAGAGAATAATATATTCTTTAAGTTATAATAACGTTAAATGCCAATAAATCAAATTTAACTGTTAAATCTTCAAATGAGGCTACTTCCGGTTCACCAGTTATAACCAAAATCTAATCAGTTGTTCTTCTGGATGTAAACTGGAGGAATACGAAAAAAATATAATTTTTGGAATCGGGGTATTGAAGTTATGTGATCCGAAACTTTCGTCACACATACACACAGACACTCACACACACACACACACATACACACACACACACACGCACACATACATACATAGATACAGACATCATCGTAAAAATGGTAAAATCGTATTATAGGGACCCTAAAACATGCTTATTCACTAAAAACTCATCATTGAATTTTTTGACCAAAAACAATACCTTCCTTACCTAAAGGTGACGGAAAGTAAAAAGTATATTGAACCTGAATATTACTACAATAATTAACATAACTTAATAACATTAATATGTAAATATAGTTAGTGGCCCATTTTCATATACGAGGGTGGATTGAAAAGTTTCCAGAATGACATGAAAAAAATCTGTTGTGGCCAGCACACTACCTCCCGCCATTTTCATTTTATGTTGCATAGGGCGCGAGCAGTTATGTGACTTTGTTGGCCTTGGCAAGCAGATATGGAGGCTCGTGTCAGAATGACAGCTAGTAATGTACATAGGTGTCAAGTATCATAAGTTTTCATTCAAAAAATTATGATTTTCCAAATCCATGTGGATTATTTTCCTCGACAAGTATATTCCATACTATGGATGACAAATAAACATCAGAATATTTTTAAATTTTGAATGAAAAATAATGACATATGACAATTGTGACATATGTAAATAACTACTAGCCGTCATTCTGACACGGATCCTCATATCTGCTTGCCAAGGCCAACAAAGTCACATGACTGCATAACTAATTGAAATTGTATCTCTTCTTTTGTTTTATGAGAAATTTTGTCCTACTATTCTATGTTCAAAATTCTTCAAATTCATTGACGGTATTAGCGGTATTTCTTAAGGATACATGTAATAACATACCTATAATCTTTTGTAAGAAAATTTATGTATGGATTTTATACATATTACACAGGATTGACGGAAGGTATTGTGGTGGCCACAACAGATTTTTTAATTTTAAATTAATTCTATAAAGAAACTTTGTCCTACTCTTCTAATTTTTCGAGATGTTTCCAATTCAAGGTCGGGACTGACAGTATTTCTAAAGAATATATGTAATATACCTATAATTTTAAATATTTAACTATTAATACAATAAGAAATAATATATGTATGTATTTCCCAGAAAACTCTTCAGTAATATCTCCAGACTTTAATACGAGTATACTTTCCTTAAACCACAATATCGTCCATTCAAAATGTTTCCATAAATTTATCTAACACACGTTGTATTTAATAAATTAACATAATTTTATTTTTTTATTTCCAGTTATACCCTTAGCAAAGGATCTTGCTAACTATATAACTTATTATTTATATTTAAATTTGTTTCATAAATTCCGTTGCATAATTCTGTTAAACTAGTATATGGAAATGCCCTAAAACTAATCTCTCATTTTAATTCACTACAAAATTTGCATTTCTGCATCTTTGCAGAACTTTCAATGCACTTAAATTACCTCCTGAATCAGCTTTCCGTCGCTTGAAAATTACAAAATTATAATCTGTCCTCAACTGCAGGCATTCTTCAACTTCGAAACGTTAACGTTAACGTCTTCCTCATTCACTCAGCAAAATTTACATGAAAATACTCGCACTTCCCGATGCTAATTTGTTCTTCGCGTCGCTTTACTTCCGTTGACGTAGGAGAAATTTGAAAAAATTCGCGCTTACGCCAAAACAACTGACAAGCGTTTTTGTGACGAGGTTCTAGAGTGGCTGTTTGTTTAAACAAGCGGAGAATGTGATTATAATAAATTTTATAATAATGAGGTTGATTCTATCAGCGATCGTTTTTTGTTATTTATGTTCGTCTTCCGTTGTTTCATAGTAGATATTTATTGTTCTATTGTTTCTTGGAATTTTCATTAGACTTTGTAAAATATAGGATCAATATTTTTATCAAAATTTTGAAATAATAATAAGATAATAATTCCATATATTGTTACATACTTTATTTATTTTAATTGAAAATGTTAAAATATTAAAAATGCGTCATGTATATTTATATTTAATTTTCATTTCCTGTGTTAATTAACAACACATATTCGGCCTAATTCACTAAGACAGTTGATAATATAGTCGTTAGGTAACAACTAAGAGTTAACGATTTTTAGCAACTCTTGTACCAACTATCCAATTGGTATTCAGTAAATACATAATTAACGATATTGTAAAAACCGTTATTGTGAACAATCGTTGTTATATACGAGTGAAGTTATTAACAAGTGAGTTAAAATTTATTATCAATAATAGTCATTTTCCACAATAGCTATTTGTGTATTGAGCGCAAAATAGGACATTGTCGATTGAGAGGTTGTTCTCTCGAAATCGACAATTTCCATTTGTGCTCGAAACACACAAGATTTTTCTACAGTCGCTACCATAACAAAAAATAATAAAATGTACACTTTGTACTTACACTACTACTCAATTAATAAGGATTAATATAAAGAAAAGACGTATTTTATATTTAATTTTAATTTATCATTATTTCCCATTCTTCTTGACGTATTGCTTCAATCTAATCTAAACATTTTATACTTTCATTTTTGTAAATGAATGCCCTATTTTATTTTGACAATAGTGCGACATTTTTTTGGTTATGTAACATACCGACAGAGCAGTTATATGTCAGATTGATTTGTAAAGGTGGTAAATGTGTCACTACAGTGCCATTAGTTCCTGACTAAACGTTTCCATTAAAAATGTAGACAAGTGACATTTCTCAACATTGTATAGTTAGAAATTTGGACAGCGAGCGTTTTTTCTACTTTGTCGCGCTAGAGCGGCAAAGTGACATTTTGCGTTGACAAAAGAGAGCGCAAATGGCTACTTTCTATGGAGACTGTAGAAAAAAAACTTTAAAAAACTGTTTATAGATACGCCGAATCAAACGAAAGTAAACTGAACAAATGAATTAGTGTGAGAGCTACAACAGCGGATCACGGCAAGCTACGACCAGAAATATGCGATTTATATTTTATTTTATTGTAATTCATAACAATAATCCGAAGATAAAACCGTATAAATTAAAATAAATTTAAAATAGTTGGGAATAATTAAAACCCAGTACCTGCCGTCAATTTCGTATGCATATTTTATATTAATAAATTTTTCTGTTATTTACATTTTTAATTTTTTAAGAAACTTTAATCTGAAGTGAAAGTGTATTAATTTTTTTTTAAGTCACTCTCACATAATTTTAACTCACTTTGCACCAAATAATGTAGTTAAAATAACATCAGGCACGAAAATAACACTTTCACCACAATATTTATCAGACAGATCAATAGATCAAACAATACATATAAGGCAATATTGTTTTTTGTAAAATACAAAAAAACTTATTACATTTATAATACCTACATTATGTTAGATTATGTTAAGAAATTTTGCAATAAAATTATCATTAATTTGCCCGAAGTAGTAGATATTAATCGAGGTATTAATACTTCGCGAAATGCCCGGGAAAATATGTTGAATCAAAATTATGTAGTTTCTTATTAATTATTTTATTAAATAGCTATTATCTATACATATTTACAATTATTAACCACGAAAGTTATTTTTTCTATTTCGATGTTCTTATGAATATAAAAAAACATTGCAAATACGTCGTTTAGAAGATCTACAAGCGCACTGTTTGACACAATCAGACAAAATTCACAACACACAACACCCAAACTGTCAAAATGTGAAATTTCAGTTGTTTAGCGGGAAGCACTACCAACATAACTGACAAAAAAATCTGATGTGGCCAACACAATACCTCCCGTTTAATTTAATTTTTATTCGCGTAAAAACTTAAAATTAAATTAAATTTAAATACCGGGTTCGATCCCGACCGACGCCAAATATTTCGGATTTTAAATGGTGTACTCTCCACGCCAGCAATAAGTTCTCGTGAGGTAACACCTGGTATATGCCCGCGCGGCACAAATATGTCATCATCGTTACCGAAATCTGTGTACAAAGCAGATTGACAGACCCAGCAATGGGTAATATGCCGCGATGGTATATTTATTTATATACTTACCTATAAAAATTGCTGGCGAGGAGAGTGCACCACAGGGGTCATTTTTGTGCCATTTAAAATTCTAAAATATTTGGCGTCGGTCATAATCAAACCCGTTCTCCAGATTCGCATGAAGTGACGCCTAGTAAACGCCCACATAGCCACATGGTACAAATATGTCATCATTATTACCGACATCTGTGTACAAAGAAGACTGCCCCACCCAGCAATGGGTAATATGCCGTGAATTATATATTTTTATTATCTTACCAATATTCCTATATATTTACTTATGCCGGAAACTGTATTAAGTTCCTTTTCATATAATTTTTGTTCCATTTACCATTTTCTTTTTAAAACGTTACTAGTATTATTTGAAATGCTTAATTTGTTGACAGTGACATATATCTGTCAATTACATGCATTTGACATTTAAACTGTGTTACAAATATTTGAGATTTGAATTGTGTAACCATGTGTATGAGTTGTGTTTAAAGTGTAGGCTGCGGGATTAAAATTATAGATAGCTTTATAAACTTACCCATAAAATATATAGAAAAAGTATTATTGCAAACCTGTAGAAAATTTAATAGTCTTTAATTTTTATATAACATAAATGTCGAAAAAATAATATTTAAAGGTATTTTTCGTGAAAAACTATTTTGAGCTTCCCGTAAAGTGCCATTTTCGGTTATCTGATTTACTCCAAAATCTAATGGCATCTTGCCATATAAAAGTAAGGTAGACTTATAAGGTTTCAAACTTTTCTGAACGATAGTATTTGAGTTAGAGCGTAAAGAGGACCCACACACACACACACTCACACACACACATACACACACATACACACACATACACACAGACATCATGGTGAAAATGTTAAAATTAGATTCTAGGGACCTTAAAACGTGGTCATTTACTATAATCTCGATATGCGATTTTTAACACGATCCCTATACCTCCCTTACCAAGGGTAGCGGGAGGGAAAATACCAAATCATATTTTTGACAATTTGCAATTTTTAAAATCTCATTCTAAAATTACCTCAATAGAAAAAATCTGATGTGGCCAGCACATAACCTCTCGCCGTATATTTTACCTGGCTGTATGCATAAAGCAAAGAATATTTTTATAAATACAAATAATATATTCATATAAATCTATGACGTATAAACTTCTTTATTATAACAGCAATTCTCAATTCGAACAACGTTTTTACTTTCTCTTTATATTCTTCTAGTAAAAACATTAATTTTGGGCGGTCTAAAATGTATATATCTGGATTGTGCATCTATTCTTATATATCTTCTTTTACATTTTATTTTTTCATACTTGTTATATCTAAATAACCTTAATTCCCTTTAATAAAGTGACGGATAGA
Organism: Harpalus rufipes; assembly: GCA_951394225.1. Taxonomy (NCBI): domain Eukaryota; kingdom Metazoa; phylum Arthropoda; class Insecta; order Coleoptera; family Carabidae; genus Harpalus; species Harpalus rufipes. Next base: position 77,815,443 of record OX596274.1, read on the forward strand.
TTGCACTCCGATTATTCTTATATCGATGTGTAATTTTGTCAATATTTACAACTTACTTGAGAAGAATTTGATAGCTTTTTCGCAATTCAAAGTTACTCTAGTCTACAGTACTGGTGTACATTGTCCCATAATGTTTGAAACAAATTTAAGTCCTTCAACCTAGACTTGTCATCTCCATAATAGTCACAGATCAAGAATTAAGGGATTCTCCAAATACATTTTTCTTTCATTACTCATTATTTCTGACACTGACATTTATCTGTCAGTTACAAATAATTTAAATTTGCAACTATTTTTCATGGCATCCTTTCAGTTGTAAAATTAATTACAACATTATTTTATATATTATATTCCTTTTATCTCTAAATCTATAAAATATGTATAAAAATATTTAAATGTATCAGAAAGAGAATTTATTTTTCTTTAATATTATCAAGAAAAATTTTCAAAAAATAATATTTAGAAGATTTTTTTTCAAGAATCTTCTACTTCCGGTTGTCCAATTGTTACCAAAACCGTTTCAGATCTTCCCATGAATGTCCGATTGGGAAATACGTTGTTAAACAAATTTTAAGTCTTATAGTTTTTGAGTAACCGTCCTTCCAACATCCCACACACACACATCCACACACACACACACACACACACACACACACACACACACACACAGACATCATCGTAAAAATGTTAAAATCGGATTGTAGGGACCTTAAAACGTGCTTATTCAATAAAATCTGGATATGCGATTTTTAGCATGAATCCAATACCTCTCTTAGCGAGAGGTAAAAATAGTATGAAAAACATTTTTCATAAGGCCTATTAACGCATTCGTCCTTTGTAAAATCGCTTCATGGCTTGTATCCATACTTAAAGTCGTACATTAACAGATTTCCTTATGAAACTTGTTTTTTACCTCTCGCTGCTAAGAGAGGTAATGGATTCATGCTAAAAATCGCATATCCAGATTTTATTGAATAAGCACGTTTTAAGGTCCATACAATCCGATTTTAACATTTTTACGATGATGTCTGTGTGTGTGTGTGTGGATGTGTGTGTGTATGTGTGTGTGTGTGTGGGATGTTGGAAGGATGATTACTCAAAAACCATAAGACTTTATATTTGTTTAACTACGTATTTCCCAATCGGACATTCATGGGAAGATCTGAAAAGGTTTTGGTAACAATTGGACAACCGGAAGTAGAAGATTCTTGAAAAAAAATCTTCTAAATATTATTTTTTGAAATTTCTTCTTGGTAATACTAAAGAAAATTAAATGCTCTGTCTGATACATTTAAATATTTTATTATATATTCTATAGATTTAGAGATAAAAGAAATATAATATATAAAATAATCTGTTGTAATAAATTTTACAGCCGAAAGAATGCCATGGAAAGTAGTTGAGAATTTAAATTGTTTGTAACTGACAGATAAATGTCAGTGTCAGAAATCCGGAGTCATTACTGAAGACTTTTTCTGGGAAGTACATACATTATATTATTTCTTAATGTATTAATAGTTAAATATTTAACATTATAGGTATATTACACATACCCTTCAGAAATACTGTTACTTCCGACAATGAATTGGAAACATCTAGAAATATTGGAAGAGTAGGACAAAATTTCTTCATAGAATGAATTAAAATTTAAAAGAATCTAAATATATGGAATAGATGTAAGTAGAATTTTTGGTGTAGAGTATAGGTATACAAGAAATGTTAAATACATTAGCGCGCGAGCAGTCATGTGACTTGACAAGCAGATATGGGGCCGATGTCAGATTTTCAAATTCCATGTGGTTTATTTTCCTCGACAAGTAAATTCCACACTCCTGGTGACAAATTAACTACGTGAATTTAGAAAATCTTGAAATTTTTAATGAAAAATTCTGACATTTGACATCTATGTACATAATTACTAATTATCATTCTGAAATGGGCCCCCCACATCTGCTTGTTAAGGCCAACAATGTAACATGACTGTTCGTACCCTATACTTATGTAACCAAAAAAAAGGAAGTGGCGAGATGTATTGTGCTGGCCACAACAGATTTTTAATACACTATTATCTACGTCAGTGCGTAAAATTGATGTTTAGTTGTCAATTTTAAATTTATAAAACAGTTGTTCAGTGACAAAGTTTCAGTAGCCACGGCAACCGAGTGAATAATGCCCATAATACTATACTTTTTCTACTCCTGTAAATTTGGAAATAACTTAACTAAATACTTTAGAAACAACTTAACAAATTCACAATTTATTGAAGCAATATTTATCAAACAGAAAATTAAAGTGATTTTTGATTATTGGCGATTAGCGTGAAGATGTATTGTAAAATTTGTAAAATTGTTCAGATTCAGAGATGGGGGTGGTAATATCCATTGTCAAATTCTCACTGAAGTATTTCTAGCGGGGTGCAGTTCTCCTCGTCGATCTCAGTATCCATTTTAACGTAGTGTAGCACTTTTCAAAACGATAGAACTCAGTTGTAAAACGTAAACACAAAAATATAATATGACGAGTGACAAAAATAACAGTGACAAAACTGTCAACTGTCGGGCGGCCATAGGCCGCGTGATGACGGGCTGAAATAAACGAGAAAAATTGATTTCTGGTTGTAATTGGCCGAGAAGAGTGAATTTTGGCTACTATAATTAATCGAAAAAAATTAAATAATGGGGATATATTTTTACAGGAGTGAATATTTTGTTATCATGACAAACTTCTCTTTTAATATTGTGATATTTTTATATTTATTGGATTATTGGTTATTAGATTCTACCGTAGATAAAATATTGTACGATATACGTACGTAAAGCATCTAAATATCGTTCAAAGAGAGAACGGACCTGTTTCGCGCTATAAAATTTGGGCGGGGGAAAGTCATACCTAAGTTGTATTGTTCTTATTTTTAGATTCATATAATTAAAGTACATACTGTAAATATAATAGAAATAAGGAATACAATAATAGTGAGTGACGAATACTTTATCCGGAACGCAGTCTTAAGATGTTTATTTGATTTCAAACCGACGTTTCGATCGTACAATGATCATCTTCAGGGTCAAATCAAAGTCCGAAAGAAAAAATGTATTTGTAAAAAACGTTAACAAACATGGATAATTTTTTTTTATGTGAAATACACAAAGTTTAACTACAATAAATTATTAAAAAATCTTTCAGAACTCATATTTCAATAAGAATGATACAACCTTTTTTAGTTTAACGGAACAGAAGTGAAATAGTTATTTGTCAAACTAGAGAGGAAAGCGCTTCTTTTTCCCACTTGAGCTCGAATTCGGGCGAGAGTGGAAAAAGTGCTTTCTTCTCGTGTTAGACACAACATTTTTGTCACAACATGTTTCTAAAAACGATTTGCTTGGACCTTAAATACACTTTAAGAAAAGATTAGTAGAATAAGGGTAATATTTTGTTTATTTGAATCAAAATAGTTTATATTGACATGACTAGTAGACTAAGGGTAATATTTTATTTATTTGAATCAATATATATTATTATTTATAATTTATATTTACACATTGACAACACAAAACACAACTGACACGTCAAAAGTTAGGTTATCAGACGCAAGGCGGTGTAACAGTGTTGCCAATGAACCAATTTAAAGTTGTCTATTTGTGATTTAATATAGAAAAAGAAAAATATGACATAATTGTAACATAATTTAAAGTATGTATATCACTAAAATAAGGATTTTCAATAAAATTAGGAATTTATTTATAATTTTTACAATATATTTTTTGTAAATAACATTCATGTTGGAACACTTCTATATTTTCCTCTCTAGAGAGAAAAATCACATTTTCTTCACTATTTCGGGAGAAGAAAGTTGAGCTTTCTGTGCATGTCATGAAAAAACAATTTTATGAAGTAGTTTCATAAAATTGATTCGTGATCGGGTCAGTTCTCTCGTTGAACTAAGTAGACCCACTTATGACTAAAGACTAGCTTTATGTACTTGTATCGTAAATAACTATAAAACATATTTATATATTTTTATAAGTGTTGAAATATATCATTTTGTGACTCCAATTATTAGCGAACTCCACTGTTTGAGAACAAAATGAAATTAACACCTACGTCATAGAATATTAAAAAAAAATTATTGTGGCTTTACGAATAACAATTACAACTTTTTAAAACTACTTTGCTTTCAATTTAGATGAAGTTTTATTTAAAAAATAATGTAAAATTTATATTAAAATATGAAGGTAAAAAAATATAAAACTCTTTTTAACTGTGCAGAATTTATTATACTTATCATAAAACACAGGTACACTACAGTGCATAAATAAAAGCTATGTACATCTTAACTATTATTGCCCCTATAACAGTGTGCCGTGCACAAAACAACTGATTGATTATCAACAAACAAAGAACAATCACTGCTGCTCTCGGCCTTCATTTGTTAGCTCTTCTTCACTTGGTACATTAGTTGCCAAACTTGCCGCTAGGGCGCTGGGATTATAATAAGAAAAATAAGGGAAAAGTTGCATTGACGTGTTGTATTGTTGACAAAGACTTAACATCGATTGTTGAAAGTTTTTTCCATATTTTGGAAGGTTCTTGTGCATCTGGTCGTAAAGAAATATGTCTGATTTAGGGTCAGGGTAGTACCCGCTCTTTTGGTACACGGGGGATTTGTGTTGAAGGAAGAGAGGGATATCGTCTTTTACAAGAACTTTGACGGCGACTTTGCGGGCGTTCTGGCTCAAAATAGTGGATTCCTGCATTTGGAGTTGTTTTCGTTTTGTTTTGTACCGACGATTTTGGTACCAGATTTTGACCTGAAACAAATAAATATATGTTTAAATATATTGTGGGTTAGATCATTGTATTTGACAGTGACTTGCACTGGACCTTTAACATGTTTCATTTGACATGTACTATGCATGTGTTGTAATAACAACTAGTGCCGGACATGACGTTATTACCTGCACTAAGTGCAAAACTAAATACAGGGTGTTAAAAAAAGTGTAATTTTTTTAACGGCATATAGTACTGACCAAAATGAGTGTAACAAGGCGAGCAATAACAAATAAGTAACTTTTTATAATCTTTTCTAAATTATAGTTTCAGAAATAATATTTCAACTTGTTATCTTTGTTAGTCAAAATTCTGTTTAGAAATAGTTATCATCTTAACTGACTGTTTAGTCTAGTTGTCAGAGTTATTTGTTGACAATTAAGTATAGAAGTTATTGCAAGCTTACGTACAGGGCTGATATTATGGTATGGGTGCCATATGATATCCCCTTCAACCCCTCGGAGATAAGCCTCTCACGAAAGTAACGCTTTATTTTAGATAGTCGGTTTTAGATATTCATGTTGACAAGACATGGAGTCTGTCTTAGATACTCGTGTTGTCGAGATGTAGTTTGAGTTTTATGTTGAGCGCGTACTAGTCGCGAGTACGCAGGGTTACAACAATGTAACAATTTAGTTTATGTTTTTATGTGCTTAGTTAAGTTTAGTGTAAGTGTAAATATTAATCATGTAAATAAATAAAGTTAGTTAAAATCCTAGTAATGTCTGTGTCCATAATGTAAAGTGTGTTCATCAGCCATCAAAGTGTAAGTGAAATTGTGTCTGTGTTCCGTCCTGTATAATCAAGCGGTGGTCGAACATCCAGCGCCCACCAGTTCGAAAAAGTGTCATCGTTGGCAAAACAAGTAAAAGTACATAGGTTTGATCTTAACAGGTTGACGGCCCATAAAAATTACAGAAAAAATCCTGTGGTGCCAAGTAGAAAAAACTGGAACTAGCAACTAACTAAAATAGTCCATCTACATATATTTAACCAATTTTACATATTAGTTAAAAAAAATTGAAAAAATGCGTTATCGGTCATATACGACCGCCGGGGCATAGGCGGCTTAGTTATGCCATTGTTGCCAAGCGGTCGTCCGGGCGGTCGTTTATTTCGAGTTAGAACTTGTTAAGGGGGTATCAAACGTAAGCACATACGCGCAACTTGTCACAGATTTTCTGCAACTTTGTTTATTTAATGCAACTTTTTGCGTATGATAAAGAGACTAGTTTCATGCAACTAGTATACGAACATGTTTGAAAACTTCGTAGACAAGTTGCAGATATGTGCGTACAAACGATGTACGCATGCGCCATAGAACTTAAAAGTCCCTAAACACACGTGTTTATGTTTTGATGTAAAGTTTAAAAATGTGTGCCACAGACAATCATTTGGAGACATATTTGGAAACGTTGATAAATGTAATTAGAGATGTTTCAGAGTTATGGGATATGAGACGTGTAGAAAAATGTCACCAACATTAAATATGTAAATAACCTAAAATATATGTAACTCTGCGCACGTGTGATAACAAGAGTTGAGTATTTTGAAAAGTTGCGTCAAAGCAGTTGCAGATATCTGCATACGTGTGATACCCCCTTTAAGCATTGCATTGCTGCATTGATAAATATTCGCTTAGTTAGAGGATGTTAGTGTCATTCGATGTTCGTATAGTCATCTGATGTGCTAGTGTTTCTAAAATGGGTAGTCGCGGTAGATTGCTGGTTTATATGGTTTTGAAAGCTAATAACAATTCAGATAAGATATTGTCAGTTATTTATTTATTTACAAAATCTGGAGGATTCTTCTGAATATTTTTTTATTAGAACGAATATCTTTTGGAAATTTTGCGGCTACATAAAATGTTGTTTTTTCAGATAGCGAACCTGAAGATTGTTTCAGTTCGTTTGATTCTGATCTTGACCGTATGTTTTTACCGTACGTATACGACCGCCACGGCATAATGGACCTATTTAAATGGCGGTCGTATACGACCGACCAGCAGTCAACCTGTTAAGGGTGTTTTCACACGGCGCTATATATCGCGCGCGATAAACAGTCGTGGTATCGCTTTACAGCTCGTCTATTCTTACGTGACAGTTCCCGCTGGTGTCGTGCATAGAGAGAGAAAGTATTCGTGGGGGAAAGAGACGTGCGAGAAATACACTCCGAAATATGTTATTTGTAAAAATAAATTTTGTTTCTTTACACATATACATACAAACTTACCAGCACGCTATTTACTACATATTGGTGTACAATGAGACTAAAATTTAACAAATATTATTTAAATTAACTTTCCTCAAAAAATCATAATTTCTTTTTAACATATTGTCAGATTTTCATATGACATAATGTCAGTGTGCTACAGCAGTATGTTTATTATGAAACAATTATTTGTACCTTAGTAACGTCAAGTATACTTCGGTAAATACGTGAGTATCTTCTTATATGTTTTAGAAACCAGTATATTTACCGAAGTATTTTTTAAAATTTACCTCAGTAATATCACAGTATAAAAATACTTACTGGCCGGGGAAGATTACGTAACGGACTTACGGAGAAGAATGGACGATATTCATGAACAAGTCCTGTAAGATGTTTTCCCGCGGTAAGGTTGTTGATACAAAAAAAATCAAAATTATCTAACCTACCTTAGTACCGGTAAATAGGATAGGAAATACAGAAAGCCATTCAAAATCGATGTTACTGTTTTACAATACCCGCTAGCTCAGTGAGAATGCTATGAGATGGGGGGGGGGGGGGGTAATCAAAGTTCGCGGCAAATCACAATTTATAAAGCGCCAATGTATTTTTGCATTGTAAAACAGAGACTAAGTTTCCTATAGTGAAAGTGTCAAAATGGTATGAAGAATTCAATTCAAAAATTACATTTAGAGTTATGATGAAGAAGTTATTGATATACATATAATAATAATGAAAATAGGTACTTGTGTTAACATAAATAATGAAATTAGTAGCGTTGACGAATTAATATTAACCAAAGTAAAATAATAATTGAGCCAATCAGCTTAGGAACCCTCAAATATAACAATATAAAATGTTTAATAACAAATAGCAGTGCACTGGTGTTTGGCCCATAAAAAGAAATAAATTACTTAATGTAAGTATTTTTATACTGTCGTAATATACTGAAGTAATTACTACTGTTTTATGAAACAGGCCACTGGTAAGTTTATTAGCAAATATAAAACCAAATATATGAAAAATAAGATACTGACACAGTATCAGTGTCAGTGACTATGAACCAAGGTAATATATCTGAATTACTTACGTTACAGCGTAAGTATTGTCAACACTGAGCATCGTTTTAAAATGGAATGCCCTAACTTAGTCGAAACCATATGAATTTTTATCACACAATCTTGTAGTCTTTGCAAATGAGAGATAAATGTATGCCAATTTGTTGATTCGTTCATGATACAGATGACCTTGATCGGACATCATTAAAATAATTTACTGAAGGTGTTTTATAAATACATAAATTTTACAATTTGGCTGCGACATCCTACTACACATTAAATCTTATTTCGATTAAAAATTGACATTGGCTGTTCCTACATTAATCCACTAATATATTGCCACATACATGTATCTTACCTGTGTCTCCGTCAGCTTCAAGCTATGCGCCAGGTCGGCCCTTTCAGGCCCACTGAGATACCTCTGTTGATTGAACCGACGCTCAAGTTCGAAAACTTGTGCATGGGTAAAAGCAGCTCGAGACCGTTTCTTCCTTCCAGTTGTTTGTGCGCCCTGGACGCTCTGTGACGACTGCAATGACGCTGATGGTGTCGGAGAAAGACCTGGAGATACACCTGGTGATATGCCTGGTGAGGGAAGTAACTCGTCCTGGAGGTCGTGGACTTCGTGGACGTCGTGGTCTGGGTAGAAAGATAGATGATGATCTAGGAAGAAAAAAAATACAGGAATTATAGAGGATATCTAAAGGAGACTTATTTAGAGCCCAAGTTTTTCTATAATGCCAATGAAATTTTGCACTATTTTAGCATTAAATATCTGAGCTCACAGGTGGTAAACTTTTTAAAAAAATTGCATACTTGTGTAAAACCATGATTTCAGATATACTGGATATGCCGCTTATCATGTTTTTCATTGTTTTTGTGGTTTTGAATTCTTATTGAGACGTATTTCCTTGAGAATATAATTCATTAGTCACGTGATATATTTTCCGCCAATCAACATTCAGAATCTCCCAAGTTACACGTCTATCACAGCGATGATAAAAAACAAAGAAATTATCACCTTATTTATAGTCGTTACTAAGGGATTTGTTTTCTTTATTTACGACATTGACAGTTAATTTTGAGTATAAAATAAGTAATAACAATAATTCAAACTCCGAAATATTAAATAAAACTCGTAAGTACCATGTTTTAATACATTATGAACATGTATATCAAAAGTTAGGTTAACATAATGTGTTACAAAAATTCTCTCATTAAATATAAGCTCGTGATATGATTAATAATCGATGATATTGCTCGTGAAACCGAAGAAACTCGAGAATATCATCGATGATAATCATATCACTTGTTATATTACATATGAATATTCGTGAGAACGACCCTATTTTAGCCCATCGACGAAATATAACTAGACAAAACATTCCTTATCTCTCGTCTCTGAATGTTTTGATTTCGGCTGGCCAGAAAGAGACAACTAAAAATAGAGATATATTTAGTCTAGTTCCAGCATTTCTCACTAGATGTCATCCAGTGTTAAAGTCAAAATTTAAGAGCCAACACGATGAAAAATAGGTTTATCGTTATAAAAATAAAAAAATTCAATGTAAAATATTTATTAATTCTGTATTATAATAACAAATACAAAATTATTGACTTTACCGAACAATAAATATGTACGAAAACAAATTAACCTCACAACCGACAAATCAGTTCATCTTATAAAGTTACACAAAATTTCCTTTCTTTTTCTTTCACATAGTATTCTAAATAGTCGAAAACCCTTTTCAGACCTATTCTTGCAACAAGAAGGAATTTAAAAAAAAAATTATAACTTACAAGACCCACTAGCAGTTCGCCATTTGGCTCCAAATTTTTAAAGGCAGAAATTTGCTACAATATATTTTAACACCTTTGCAGGACCATATACTTGATCAAGACCCTCTGAACAATCACGGAACACAATTAATAAATTTAATTTTTGATATTTATTTTAAAATTAGAATACACTACGAAACGAAAGTTATTGTAAATAATGTAACAAGAACTAGAAGTTTTTTATTCCGGTATTTTATTTACTAAGGTACTGAATAAATCGACTTAAAATATGTTGCATTATAATTCGTTTTAATCATAATTTAGTAGTTTAAGAACACTTGCGCCTCTAGTGAGCTATGCTCGAACTAGACTAAACATATCTCTATCTCTAGTTGTCTCTGTCTAGCCAGCCGAAATCAAAACAAACCAAATGAAGTTTTGTCTAGTTATATTTCATCGTTGTTTTAGCCTACTTTTTACAAAGAAAAGAATACATTTTATCATGTATCAATATGACAACTTTAAATTAGAAAATTTATATTCGTTTTAATCAGGATTTAAAATACAAAAGTATTATATATTGAAATTAAATACCTTACAGTATATGTTATACAGTTTGGTTCACGAAAGATGACAATTCAAGGTCACTTATTAACCGTATGGTGTAATATTACAGATAACTTCACTGCATTTTGTATACATAGACGTGCAACATTAAATATTTATGGATACATTTTAACCGAAAAAAAAAAGTCTAATTTATTAGAAAATTATGTTTCTTTTTAAATAATACCTTTCTCAAAGATTTATGCTCTTCACCTATGTTTTTGCAAAACGCAATAACCTAGACTTAACAAAAACCATGGAATAATAATTTGATTTAAATGTCAACGTCACTAGGTAAATATAGAGGGCAGTGTAGTAGATAATTAATATATGTTACTCTACGACATACGTTATTAATATTTGCAATGTGTTAGAAAGTAATGTCAACATGAACGTATATCTGTCATACAACATAAACTACATAGACATACGTCAAGTAATATTTCTCTTTCTAACATGAAATATTGCTAAGGTACTACTGTATTAAATGTTGTGTATTCTTTCTTCGAACAAGTGACCTTGAATTGTCATCTTTCGTGAACCAAAGTATAAACATTTCTAATAAAATTTTAGGGGAAAAAGCAAGGAAACACGTATAACTTTGGACACTCATTTCAAGGAGAGTGGCACAACCAGTATATTTTAAATCGTGATAAAAACTCATCAAAAATAACATTTAAATTTCATTTCAATCTTTCGTAAATGCTTCCATGTTAGTACCACCTAAAGAAGGCAATATACAAAGCTAAAAATAGTACGATATTATTCCTTTTAAAGTATCATTAGAAAGCATCAAAAATCCATCTTTTGAATGTTATGTTAACCCACATCCTACTTCTTTTTGTGCTAAAGGAAAAATGTTAAAAACCATAACCATCGTTCTATATCTACATTAGCTTACATCGTCATTCTTTTGTCATAATCTTCTTTCAGGTAGGAAAATGGCGACTGGCACAACTCGGTACCTATACCTACTCACCGGCCATTTCGCCTGAAAGCTTTTTGTGCTTTCCATTACTTCATTTCAGTAATTGCTTGAAAGCCTTTAAATCGCGCATCGCGCAAGCTTGATTTATGACTATGTTCCACTGTTGCCATGTGTTTATAATATTAATAGTGATAGGGATAGTTTTCGGTAATTTATTAACGGATCATAATTTGGTGTAGTGCTTTTTGTTGAGCTATAAATATACTTCGTAGAAGAAGGTTTATTGCTAATTTCGTATCGATTGTTGGAGATATAATAAGTGACCTTAAACGTTTAATTAATTACATTCGCAGTAGAATTATACTTTTCTTGGTAAAAATTGATTTATTTTATAATTTTGATGTGACAGTTTACTTCACAAAGGTTTCAGTAACGACAACTTTACTAATACGTGAAATTTACTGTCCAATAGTATAAAAACAATATTTTTTTTATAATTATTACTTTTGTAACTGCGACCTATAAGATTTGAGCGAGATCTTTTCATAACTCTAACTCAGTTTTCTGGACGCAGTTCCAGAATTTTCATGAAGCCAATAACTGCTTCAAGAGCCAGTTTCTTAATCTCATTAGTCGTGATGTACTTTTTACCTAGAAAGTTGAGTCTACTTTCGGCTACAGTTGGTCATTCACGAACAAAAAAAAATTAAGAAATAGTTTATATTTATTTGTCCAATATTTTTACATTAATGACCAGTATTTTGTAAATTAAATGAGCAGTAAGTGAGAATATTATGTCTAGGTTGGATTAGATTTGGTTAAGTTATGATTAGGTTATATAGTTGAGATTAATTTAGATTAGATTGAGTTAGATTAATTTAAATTTTGTATATAGGTTTAGTACTATTTAGGTACCTCTCATAAATGTAAAATTAATTTTGTTATTGTTTATATAGCATAAATACCTACTTTTAGAACGCAGCACCACGCATATTAGAATAATACGTTTTTCAAATTAATTTTTAAATACAGATTTAGTACTTAATCAACTTTAAACCAAATTACATATCTAATATTTCTGATAAAATAGGTACAAATCTAAAGAAACATGAATTTAACATGTCAATTAACAAAATTAATTTTGTTAAATTACTAGTCAATAATAAAGAAAACCCCAAAAAAGACGACTTATCAAGTATAGACGAAATTCGGTATAAACACTGTGATGTAATTAATATACATTGGTCAAAGGTCAAAGCGGCAGATCTTTCAAGCTTCGGATGAAAGTACATTTAAATGCTATCAATAAATGTACTATGTACTTCCAATACGGATTTTGCCGACCATTTCATTATATCAGGCCATAACTTCAATGGGGAATTCAAAATTTGCCACACAGGCCAGAACGGATTAAGGCTGAATTTCGTAGAAAATTTTGAAATTAGAAAAGCCCTGAATACCAAGAAAAACACCACCATTGCAAGCCAGCTATATGAAGATATCCGAAAGGACAAATCGAGTAAATTTTAAAAAGTAAAGTGTTATAATTTGTGCTGTATAAACAATAACAAAAAAAATACATTTATGAGAGGTACCTAAAAAGTACTAAATCCCTATATAAAAATAAAATTTGAAAACGTTTTATTTTAAAATTATTGGTGCTAACTACACGGTCCAAGAAAAGTAAAACGTAATAACTATAAATATAAACAATAGCATAATACTCTTATGGGTACTAATTAGTACTATTTGAGTACTAAAGTTTAGTAACAAAAAAATCTTTTTAAATAAATACTTTGGTGCTAGCGTGAAATTGGCACCAATAATATTTAATTTGCAATAACTTATTTATCATAAACATTTTGGAAACAATTTTTTTGGGTACCTAAAGGTACCAAATAGGTACTTAATTTTCGTATAATTTTTTTATTTAATTTTTTTATGTTGTGGTGCTAGCTTAAAGTTAGCACCAAAATAATTAAACAATGAATAACTCCTACGCAGAGTAAAAAATCTGTTGTGGCCAGCACAATACCTCTCGCCATTTTCATTTTATGTTGCATGGGGCACGAGCAGTCATGTGACTTTGTTGGCCATAGCAAGCAGATATGGGGGCTCGTGTCAGAATGACAGCTAGTAATATACATAGGTGTCAAGTATCATAAGTTTTCATTCGAAACATTATGATTTTCCAAATCCATGTGGATTATTTTCCTCGACAAGTATATCCATACAATTGATGACAAATAAACAGAATATTATGAAATTTTGAATGAAAAATTATGATATATGACAATTGTGACATCTATTTAAATAACTACTAGCCGTCATTCTGACACGGATCCTCATAACTGCTTGCCAAGACCAACAAAGTCACATGGTTGCTCGCGCCCTATAAGTATATTATAAGTTATAACAAATTTAACATTTCTTGTACACACAAATAATTGAAATTGTTTCTCATCTTTCGTTCTATGAGAAATTTTATCCTACAATTCTAATATGTTCAAAATACTTTAAATTCATTGACGGTATTAGCGGTATTTCTTAAGGATATATATATAATATTTATATACATATTTAATTAATAATATAATAATATATAGTAAATGTACTCATAGCTCCCAGAAAAATCTGACACTGACATTTTGCATTTATTTGTCAATTACAAAAATTTAAATATTGCAACTGTTTTTCGGGCAACGAGATTTATTACAACAGATTATTCTTCCGGTTGTCCCAATGTTACCAGAACCTATTCAACTCTTCCCATTACTGTTAGATTGAGGAATCCGTAGTCAAACAGGTCTTTAGTCTTATAGAATTTGTCTTCAACAACCTCACACATCCACACACACACACACACACACACACACACACACACACACACACACACACACACACACACACACACACACACACACACACTCACAGACATCATTGTAAAAATGTTAAAAACGGATTCTATGGACCTTAAATCGTGCTTATTCAATAAAATCTGGATATGCGATTTTTAGCATGAATCCAATACCCTCTTAGCGAGAGGTAAAAACAAAAGTATTTTTGTGGGTACTAATTGGTACAAATTGGGTACTAAATCGCAGTAACAATTTCAAAATTAGTGCCCTATACCTTGATGCCAACTTCACGCACCTAGACTTTTAAAGTATATTATGTGTACCCTTCAGGGCCAGATTACCCAATAGGCTGACTAGGTTATAGCCTATTATGTTTATTAATTACATTTCTAGTATTATGAGGCTCATGCTAGAAATATTAAGAATAAGAAACCATATGGTTCATATTTTTTATAACTTTGTTTTAAATATGGTCAAAATATTTCCCTTCAACAATTATACACATAACCATTCTTTCCTCCCAACCAATTTTCTTTTGGAATGCTTATGCTTATTTAAAATTGTTGATGTAAAATATAAAATAAATGTACTGTACAGGATGTAACCCAACCTGTGTAACAAAATGTAAGGGTGTATAGTATTGGTGATCATGAATAAAAAAAAACTTTGTTGAAATTCGCAAATTAAAAAATGGTTCCAAGCAAATGAACAGTTTTGGGGCACTGTGTTGATAGCAACTTTTAATATTACAATATTTGATAGAAACATTAGATAATTAATAAGTACCTAATAGAAGATTGAATAGGTATTGTGTAATACAAAAATTAATCAAATATTTTTTCTATCAGTAGGTTTTTGGCAGTAACTTGGTGACCCTATTACAACGTGCTGCATTGTGTATTGCTGTGAATGGTGACAATTGTGAACAATTTTTAAGGTAAAAATTTCTCAATTTGTTTCCTGTTTTTGTAAATAATATGACATTCTGTAAGTACCTACAAATTTCATTTTTTCCTGTTTGTCAAATTATTATTACATTAATGTAATTATGACTAATTACCCTAATAAATATTGCATAACTATTTTTTAACTTTTTTTTGTATTTAAACGTGACAACCAGTGGTATCCAAAATGATATTGTTTTGCAAACTACTGTTAATTTTACGAATTTGAACAAAATTATTTTTGATTCATGATCAGTGCATCCAATACTATACAGCCTTAAATTTTGTTACACAGGTTGGGTTACACCATGTATAAATTTTGACATGTTTATTCGAAAGGATTGAAAAATAGAATAGTGAAAATATATAAATAAATTGTTTGTTACTTGGGCAATGTAACAGTTCTAGCTTATGAATAACTCAGACTGCTACATATTCCTGAATTGCAGCATCAATCTCTTCTTCAAACGAAAACCTCCTACCCCATAAATTTTAAATAAGTTCAAAATAGGCCTTTAACATGGGCAATAGGTTTTTCTTTGAGCTAAGGTTGCCTAATTATTTTATGCAAAAATACTTCAAATAAAAGTTATGGAGATTTAAATTCTGCATCTAAATAATGTGAAACGATTATTTTAGCCCTTCATATAAACGTAAAAATTAATTATAAAGGAAGCCATGGATTTTTGACCAAAAACATAAAAAAGCTTTATTTTTAACTGTTAATTAGAACTATATTTAGATTACAGTAGTAAATTAACACAAAATCGGCAAAAAACCATTTAAAGTAGAAACAATAGTTTATAATATTTTAATGTTTTATTATAAAATTCATGGTGTGCTAGGAAAATGACAAAAGTGGGAAACAATGTAATTTTAATTTTTTAATTTTTTTTCCTTGATGATATTTAAAATCAATTATTTATAAAACTCCACCTGTTAATCTCCAAGATTTAGAAAATAGAATTTGTAGAGAGTGCCAAGTAATTCCAGAAGAAACATGTCGGCAGATGCAAGTAAGATTTCGTGATAGGTTGTAACATTGTTTAGGTTTTATTATAAGGTTTTAAATTAAAATCACATCATTGTTTCTCACTTTTGTCATTTCATTTTATAATAAAATATTAAAATATAAACTATTGTTTCTAACTTTAAAATGGTTTATACAAATATCAATTTATTAACATCACTTGTAAAGCTTTCATTTGATGTCACAAAGGATAAATTGCTATTTAATATTTAAAAATTGACAGTGGTGGAGATGAAACGAGTGAATTAAAAAAAACAAAAATATTAGTTAAATGCAGCCCCCTAGATGTTAAAACATATAGCATAAACCGGGTATGCTTATCACAGTCCGCTTCCTAATTATTAAGGGTAGATCGTTTTAAGCTCGCAACCCTGTATAGCTGTTTTTAAATTATTGGACAGCATATTTTAAATATGAATGAATATTTAGGGTGTTTCATTTGAAAATTAAAAGTAGCTAACAATTACTCGAAAACTGGAAGTATTTGTATTGAGCTACCTACTTGTAGTCAGAACTGGACAGTAATTAATTACTTTTCATAATTAAAAACTAACTAAATTACTTTTTCCCAAAATATAATTTGTAATTAATTACTTTGTAAAAAAGTAATTGTACTCAATTACTTTTAAAAATTTGAAAAAGAATGGAAAAAGTAATTGGATTTTGAAATATTAATTACTGTTTTGAACCAAGATGTGAAGGATTCCCCGGTCGACGTGCGTAGCCTAGTTTATCTGCGTTGTGTGTGTAACGACAGGTTACAGATACAACTTGTCATTCCCATACGACGTACATTGAAATTTTACTTAAATTCTAATTTATTATTTTTTCTGAATCCTAATAGTACGTTATAATACACTTTTCAAGAAATTTACAATTTCCTCATGTCGGGTTTCATAAAAATCAATATAAAGCATTTTTAACAACCATATAGGCATACCTATACATAAGTAACTTATGTTACGGAAATTTCATATCACTTTAAAGCATTTGCATCCCACTATATGAATGGTCACTTTCGTGTCTACCTGAGAGTGAGACAAGTTTCCTATGCATCAACTATCGATCATTTACAAAGGAAGAATTGTTCAACCTTGGGGTTGCATACAGTTTCAACCCAAAAAGGTACCTGCGGCTACGTCAAAACTTAATAGCGTACGCTACCTGTGCCGGCAATTCTTTATAAATTTGTTTTATTACTCTTATTGTTTTTATTTTTGTTGTATTTCATATTAAACATTGTAGTATTATTTTTTGTTTTTTACCTTCCGTCACCTATAGGTAAGGAAGGTATTGTCTTTGGTCAAAAAATTCGGTGGTGAGTTTTCATTGAATAAGCACGTTTTAGGGTCTTTACAATATGATTTTACTATTTTTACGATGATGTCTGTATGTGTGTGTGTGTGTGTGTGTGTGTGTGTGTGTGTGTGTGTGTGTGTGTGTGTGTGTGTGTTCTGGTGTGCGTGTGTGTGTGTGTATGTGTGTGTGTGTGGACGTGGACCGCCTTTCGTGCACGATATCTCCAATACTAGAATTCCAAAAATTACAATTCTTGCGCATTCCTCTTCCTTACAACCATATGCAGACTTGATTAGATTTTGGTTATAATTGGTCAACCGGAAGTACCCTCATTTGAAGATTTTAACAGTTTTTCTTGAAAAAATCAGTTAAATGTTATTATAACTTAAAGAATATATTATTGTCTATACGATTTGATTGCATTTTATATTTGATATTCAACAGATATAGAGTTAAAGAAGAATAACGATAATAAATTTTATATAAATTTCATAATTCAGCCAGCTATGGTAACTGAACCATGGAAACTGCTAATATATTCAGGTAATTCAAATTGACAGATGTCAGTATCAATAAAATGTAAATCAATAAAAGAATAAGGGAAATAACTCTAGTGTTGTTAGAAGTTTCCAGATATAAGAGAGACGATTACATTGGTTTGAACATGTCATGAGGAGAGATGAATATATTAATAGAAGGTGGAAGAAACATACGAAGACCAAATATAAGATGAAAAGACTGTATTGTAGAAGACTTGAGAGAAAAGGAACTGAATGAGGACGACACGGAAAACAAAAATGAGTGGAAGAAGAAAATAAAAAATAGCGACCCCCTAACGAATGGGAAAAACTAAAGAAGAAGAAGAAGATGTCAGTGTCAAGTGCAATTTGCATAGTTTGTTTATGGAATAACTTTACTGGAAATATAGGATCTTTTGCAAGAAAATTTATGTATGGGGCGCGTGCAGTAACATGACTGACCCGTGTCAAAATGACAGCAATTAATTATGTCCATAATTGACAAGTGTTATAATTTTTCAACCAAAATTTCATAATTTTCTTATTTCATGTGGTTTGTTGGTTATCAGGAGTATGACATTCAGTTGCCGAGAAAGGGAATCACATAATACCAAAAATTTATAATCTTTTGCAAGAAAATTTATATATGGAATTTGTACATAATACACAGGATTGACGGAAGGTATTGTGCTGGCCACATCAGATTTTTTTTCTTTAATGTAAGATGAATATATTTTTTTAAGTAATTGAAAAAATAATTAAAATGTCTAATACAATTCAAATGTAATTAGTAATGTAATTACTTTTTCTCCAATAGTAATTATTTTCAAAAGTAATTTGATTACATTTTGGTTAAAGTAATTGTAATTGTACTTAATTACTTTTTTTAAGTAAATTGTCCAGCCCTGCTTGTAGTATCCGACCGAACATTCAGTTTCGTTTCGATTTCGGCCAGTTTCAGCGGAAAATTGGAGTTTCGGTTTAATTTCGGTTTCGGCAGCAAACCAGCCGAAACTACGCTTACCAAAACTTTTATTGGTAACCTCATAATTATTATTATGATAAAGTATAATAATGTGCCTTTGTATTAATAATAGACACTTGGTATGTTGATATTTACAAATTCAAATGTTGATATATTTTTAAAACTAAAACATGACCGTCAGACTATTATAAATTTTGATATATTGAATAGAAATAATTTGTTTTATTTTGTAGTTTAAGTACGTCCAATATTGTATACTGTTTAATTTTCATAAGACTGTTTTGATTAATTTTTCTCTGTGTCTCACCTCACATACAGTAGAAAATTTGTAATATATTTGCTTGAAAGGCAATAACTTATCGAATAATGGCTTTTTAAATACATACACACTTGAAACTTGCTATAATTAACAGAAACATAGACTCAAATTAAAAAAATGCAATAAGGAATTACCATAAAAGGAAGTTTCGGTTTCGGTCGGACACTACCTAGTTTCAAAATTACGTAGAGGGGTTAATATATTATAGGAGTAATATGTAGTTGAAATCGCTAAAAGTAATAATAAACGAAATATTTGCTGATATAGGGCATCTACCAAACCCCATTTCACGGGCAATAATAAATGCTGTAACGAATACACTACAGATACAGGAGTTACTTTTGTTAGGATGACAACCCCATTAATTTAATATTAGAAAAAATATAAACCATAAAAATTCTCTTACCTTTATGTGAAGTGACAGTAGTCTTCGTCATATCAATAGCAGCATCCCCCATTTCAGATTCTTTCTTTTTACTTAAAATATCATTAATCGAAAACGGTGTCACTGACAAATTATTATTCGCACTGGTTTTAGATGAAATATCATCCATATTTAAAATTGTTTTAAAAAAATCCCGGAGGTAAATCACAGATATTTCACAATAATTAACCCGACTTAAAATACGAAAAAAATAGTATTTTTGTCCATGACACTCGAAGTAATTAAATGATGAGTGATCTCACGGTAATTGAATGTGTATCTACTCCGAAATCTGCGATACAACTGTTCATCAACGAAATTGTTTCTGACACTACTTGAGGCTATCTCTCTTAGAACACTCACAGGGGGTCTCTCTCTAAACAACTTGACTGCGAGGCGTTCTGTCCTTCTCTCGCATCGCTTAAAATGTTGACTTTCTAACTTTCGCCCCTGTGGTGTTTACTCATAAAAGCCAGAATGGGAAAATATGAAATTTGGGATAAAATTTGATTTAAAAAAATGATTAGGTATTATTTTTAGGTATTAACAATTCCTCAAAATCTCAGTCATGCAAACTGGTACCATGAACACATGATTAAGGGTGATTATTGAACAGTTGACTAGCAGTGTTTTATCTCTGTTAATTATTGAACAGTTGACTAGCAGTGTTTTATCTCTGTTAATCGTTTATGGATTATTTTAAAGAAAAATACCTCAAATTAATAAATTAATTGTAAACACCTTTTATTAGAAGTATTTTCTTCAAAAAAATCCACTTCTCAGAGATAAGATAAAAAAAACTTTATAAAATGAAATAAATACTACGTATAGTAGTAAGTAACGTATATATTAATTATATTTACAAATATTTCTAAGTCAATTGTTATTCCTTTTACGGAATATAAAATTATTTGAAATAATTATAGTTGATTTTCGTATCATACATTGGTACTACTGAGAATGACCATGTTATGTCAAATAATTTCATATTCCGTAAAAGGAATAAGGATTGACTTCGACATAATTGCAAATTCATTAATATATACGTTTATTAATACAAGTAGTTTTTTTTTCCTTTTTTAAATAAATAAATAATACCCCATAATTTCTTACAAGTTATATTTCATTTTGTAAGGTTTTTTTCAGGTTTCACCCATAATATTTATTATTACAAAACCGATATTTCGTTATACACTTATACTCTTCTTCAGGTATATACCGAAACGTCGGTTTTATAAGAATAATTGTTGTATGACAGATTTCGAAATTTCGAATATTTGTTAGCATCTTATCTACACCACAGTCGAGAAATTAACCACAATGTTTATTTTATGTGGTCGAAGGTTTGTTAAGTGACCGATTTTGATTTAAGTGGGTAAAGTGAAATTACGATTACTCAACATGTCAACCATGCCAGAGGTCCTAACAGCCAGACATAGTCGTTAAGACCTCTAGCCTTTGGCATGATATACATTTTAAGTAATCTTAGTAATTCTAATTTATCGTTGCTCTCTTAATACGGTTCTGCGTAAAATTTTACTACAGCAGAGGAGAACATTATTCTCAAAATACGTATATTGTTTTTATTTATATTAATTAATTTTAAGGTTAGGGGTAATTTTTATTATTATGTAATTATAATTATATTAGCCTTAGACTAGACTAGTGATATATCAGTTGAAAGTTTCACATTGAAAGTTTCAATTATAAATTTCGTTAAACTTTCAAAAGCTACAATGCACATGCGCCGTTCACCTCTCTAGACTTGCGCAGATCAACTTGCATGCACTTGTACAAGTTTGACGTTTGAACAGGAAAATTTGTTCAGTAAATCTACATGTTGAATGTATACTTTGTTAATTATAAAATTCAATACAGTTTAAATGTATTTGTGTCATTTTGTCATAAAAACATCCAAGTATTTCAAAAATAACTGATACACGTTTATTTACTTGAAATTATCCATGAAACTTTCATTTGTTTTTCTGAAACTCATTGAAATTTATAGAGAAACATTTTGTGAAACTTTCGATGAAACTTTCAAAAAAAATAAGTTTCTGAAATTTACACGTCACTTGGACTAGACTATAATATTCAATCATTTTTATAGTATTTTATGAATTTAGAACGAAAAGTGAATTTTTAAGGTATGAGTAACCTTTTTACGGCCGAGGCTGTAATTACTTGTGAGCTTGTGAGTAACATTATTATTCCCTATAATTGATGAAAAAATCCATTCCGTCTGATATTTTTGATGAAGCTGCTGAGGTGAAGAACAATTTAATGTCGCATAAATAAACGATTCAATATTATTTTATAGTTCTAGGACTTTAATGTTTCACTTTTTGTTTTATAAATCATTCACAAAACGTTGCTTTAGAAACCAGTATGAAATAAATAAATATTTTTATTTTATTTTTCAGGATGACCAAAGGGAATCACACCTCTTTTCTTGACCTCAACTTCAAGGTAAATGCAATTAATTTTCTTTTGTTTTTTTTTTTTTGTTTTTAATACATACGTACCTATATTACATATAATTAATAATTTAATTTTAAAATAATATTTAATATATTTTTCCTAATTTTTATTATATTATTGTTATTATTATTATTAATTGTATAAAAGTACATACTCGTAATATGAAGTTATATTTTTTTAAATAAATAAATATATAACAACAATAGTCCGCGAAAAACCATATTATAATATGGAATAGTTTTTGATATTTCCATTTTTTATTATCGTTCACTATTTTATAGCTTTTTATCATCTTTGTCATTTCGGTCGCTTTTCGCTTGCGGGTGCTCCGCTGAAGTGTCCTCTTATTTCCCGTCCTTGTCTCGCGCTGAGAGATACTTGACCAATGAGAGCAGCTCTCTAATACGCCAGCCAATGAAACGACAGCGTTTTTATTACGTCGAAACCAATAATTCTAGAGAGGATATTGATGAGACGGAGTGTTTGCGGTGTACTCTTTCACTCAAAAAAACCAAGGATACGCGAGGAAACGAATATAATGGATTGATTTTTCACAGTGTAAGGACAGAGGGGAGGATATTAAAATTGTGAGAATATAATACATTTATATTTTATAAATGCAAATATTATTTAAATTGAATTCAGTTGTACTTATAAATTAAATAATATAAAATTCTTGCCACTTTCCAAAGTAATACCTATTTTTATTTATTATCACTGTTATAAAAAGTGATTGACAACTGGGCGGGTCACACTGGGAGATGATCGACAGAAACTAAACAGTAATTCACTCTTGGCTTAGCACGCATACAGTTTGATGGATTTTTCTGCAACAAGAAAAATAGTTAAAAGAGATGCTGTGATTTATCTAATTCTATCTTGTCATAACCTAACCTAATGCACAATTTTGTTGCTCTAATGGCAAGTATTTTTAAGATCGCAGCACTGGGGTGGCAAATTTTGAACTACAGGTCGAACGAGATGACGTTAACCCACTGTCAAATGGGCAAACACATAATTTATAGAAATATGTACTTTTCATAGTACTGTATTATATTTAATTTTCTTTTTATATTATTTTATAGTAGGTTTTATATTATCCATTAAGGGTAAATTAGTGTAAATTCCAAGTACATTTTTATAAAAAAACTAACTTAAATTGTAGGACCACTTCTTTTTTAGATCTCCAAAAAAATAATTAAAATAGCAAAATTTCTTGATTATATTTCTTATTCACGTGTAAACATTAGTAGAGGATGTATTCGTGTGAAGATAACTTAAATGATATTTTTGTGAACATTTATGAAGCTAACCTCGTTTTGAGACAAAGTTTTCTTTGAAATATAATGAATAAATCTTCAATGTATACAAGACGGATATATTAATTTATAATTTTCAGATCCACGCACTGTATTATTATCTTTTTTACCTCTCGCTAAGAGAGGTATTGGATTCATGCTAAAAATCGCATATCCAGATTTTATTGAATAAGCACGTTTTAAGGTCCCTACAATCCGATTTTAACATTTTTACGATGATGTCTGTGTGTGTGTGTGTGTGTGTGTGTGTGTGGATGTGTGTGTGTGGGATGTTGGAAGGACGGTTACTCAAAAACTATAAGACTTAAAATTTGTTTAACAACGTATTTCCCAATCGGACATTCATGGGAAGATCTGAAAAGGTTTTGGTAATAATTGGACAACCGGAAGTAGAAGATTCTTGAAAAAAAATCTTCTAAATATTATTTTTTGAAAATTTTTCGTAGTAATATTAAAGAAAATTAAATTCTCTATCTGATACATTTAAATATTTTATTATATATTCCATAGATTTAGAGATAAAAGAAGTATAATATATAAAATAATCTGTTGTAATAAATTTGACAGCCGAAAGAATGCCATGAAAAATAGTTGATAATTTAAATTATTTGTAACTGACAGATAAATGTCAGTGTCAGAAATAATGAGTAATGAAAGAAAAATGTACTTGGAGAATCCCTTAGTTCTTGATCTGTGACTATTATGGAGATGACAAGTCTAGGTTGAAGGACTTAAATTTGTTTCAAACATTATGGGACAATGTACACCAGTACTATAGACTAGAGTAACTTTGAATTGCGAAAAAGCTATCAAATTCTTCTCAAGTAAATTGTAAATATTGACAAAATTACACATCGATATAAGAATAATCGGAGTGCAATCTATCCGTCACTTTATTAAAGGGAATTAGTGTTATTTAGATATAACATGTATGAAAAAATAAAATGTAAAAGAAGATATGTAAGAATATGCACAATCCATATATACATTTTAGACCGCCCAAAATTAATGTTTTTACTAGAAGAATATGAAGAGAAAGTAAACAACGTTGTTCGAATTGAAAATTGCAGTTACCAGCCTAATATTTATATATGGTAAACTCTACTTTGTAATTTATTGTAACATAATTTATGGTAAAATATCTTCATGTTGAGACATGCTATTATTGAATAATAAAGAAGTTTATACGTCATAGATTTATATGAATATATTATTTGTATTTATAAAAATATTCTTTGCTTTATGCATACAGCCAGGTAAAATATACGGCGAGAGGTTATGTGCTGGCCACATCAGATTTTTTCATCTTGTCAAGCATATTTTTAATGTACCTATACACGGACTTTTCGTTTACGCGGGAATTCGTGAAAACATAATTTATTGCCTTTCTACCGTGACAATGTGCCCTCAAGTAAGCAGCAATAATTGTTAGTCATATTACAATATATGGTATGTCAATTTAGATACACAAATACGTATAATATTTAATAAATTTCTAATATTACATACTTTAATAACAAGTTCATTATTTTGCCACCAGATGTCATGTCGCTTAACAATACTTGCCAATACATCAATTTTTTATCGCCCAGACGTCCAGCGTCCACTTGGCTACCCGGGTGTCCGGTTTTAAACTCCCTACAATCCGATTTTAATATTTTTACGATGATGCCATTAAGGAAAAGGATTCATCAGTAGACTAATAAACTCCAATAGTTGCACTTTGATGGAAAAGCGACAAGGATTACTAATGTAAAAATCCTTTGATCTATTTCAGTTTACGTTATAACAGTTCAAGAAAACCAAAGAAATTAAATAAATATGTGAGACCGCCATCATAAAATTTGACCGCAAAGCAGAGCACAAACATAAAAGATGAATGAATGGAAAATGCACCATTCATTTCCTGAGCAAAATAAAGTTAACTTTTTTAATAACACATAAAAATAATTTACTAAAATCAATACCTAGCTTACTAGAAATTGTAATTAAAGCCAATAAATATCCTATTACATATTAAAATAGAGTATGTGCTAAATAAATTTTATAACTGTAGACGTACGAATAATTTTGTTTCTCAATTTTTGTATATAATTTGCTTTCAGCAATATTACATAAAGTAAATTTTTTTTTTTATAATTTAATGACTATCATTTGAACCTGAAAAATCGAAAAAAGACATTCTTAAAAAAAATGTGCCTTATCAGAAACTGTAATAAGCCACTTAAGAAAATTATGCATTTTGAGAAAAATCAACAAGTATTAATATTTTTTTACATAGGAGCTAGATTTAGATATACTTTGGCATAATTTTAGTCTATCTGAGCCACATGGGGATACAATTTTTTTTCCTAGTAAGCTCCAACACACTCTTCATGGTATCATTTGAGGTACCGTGTGCATTATATTAGAACTATGGTAAAACCACGTCCCCAATGTTCTTTTCAGTTTTTTTTTTAGTTCAATTAATATTTTTGGCACTAAATATACTGGGCCTTATTATGTATAAGGTTCAAATAGTAATTGAAGCACATAAACAACATTTTTTTAAAGATGTCCGATCAAGGTTATCTGTATCATGAACGAATTAACAAATTAGCATACATTTATCTCTTTCCTTTGCAAAAGCTATAAGCGTGTACGATAAGGATGGATATAATACGCTTGTCTTTCAAAAATTCATATTGCTTCAACTAAGTTAAGACATTGCACTTTAAAACGATGCTCGTTATTGATAATATTTCGCTGTAACTTAAGTTTATTTATTAATTCAGATGCATTACCTTGATTCATAGTCGTGCGAATAACGTTATTTTCTGTCAGTGTCACTGACACTGACATTGCGTCAGTTTGGTTTTACATTTGCTAATAAACTTACCAGTTGACTTATTTTTGAATTTTGAATGCTTTTACTGTAACATATATTTTTACAATAATAAAATAACAGTAGTATCTTATGTACCCTCATAAAAACTAAGCAAACGACACTACTGAATTTGTCATAATGTGCGGAGCAAAAATCTGAATTCGTACAATTCATAGACAACCTAGATCGGACATATTTCAAAATTTTTACTGTAGTTGAATTCTGAATGATTTTATTGTAACATATATTTTTATAATAATAAAATAACAGTAGTATCTTATGTACCCTCATAAAACTAAGCAAACGATATTACTGAATTAGTTAGAATGGATAGAGCAAAAATCTGGATTCATACAATTCGTATATAAACTTGATCGGACATCTTTCAAAAATTTTACTGTACCTTATCAATAACTTTCCCAGGGTTTCAAATCCTTCCAAAACATAACAATTTAAATAATTATTTTCAACCCTTCAATAAGTATTACTCCACTACTATTAATATAAGTGTAGGCCTAAAAACAATTTCACAATGACTTTTAATACCAATCCAATCTCATAATACAAGTTCCACCTTTTACTCTACCGTGTAGTATCATTGTATAAAATTTCTGCCACGTGTCTACATGGGTAGAATTAGTTCCCCTGATATCCGCACTTCCTGCGGCGCTGTAGTCACGTGCCCAAGTCACCACATCACGTCGCATCGCAATAGGCTCTGATGACAATAAAATTTCCGGTTTTGTAAACAACGAGTTAATTACCGCTGAGGTTTGTGTTTATTTTGTTTGGCAACCGATCTGGGTTTATATCATTCGTATTCAGTAGTTAATAGCACTGTTTTATTTCTGACAGTTGGATTGAGGGTAATTAAACCAGGAAAGAAGTTAATATGACTGTTTCTGGAAATGGGATTCAAATGGATTTCGTGAAAATGCGAGTTTTCTTTATTAAAAAATGTAATTATTATGGACAAGGGTTATTCATTTCCTTTCAACTTAAAAATAAAAATTAATAAATAGTTATTTTTTATACAAGATGATAAAATTATATTTTTCGCGAGTTGGTAATTAAATTTTATTGTCGAGTATAAAATTTCATTTTTCTATAGCAGATTTTTAAAAATAAGAAAAATCATTTATATGAACCGAAACTCATATATTACTTCGGCCGGTTAATATTTTCAACAAACTATAAAACCTGCACAAATGGTGACTAGTTTAAAATATAGATTTTAAACTCACAAAAACTGAATATGTTATTCAAGTATTCCACCATATAATATTGGATTACATCGCGTTTATAGTAATACCTTTAATACCAGCTTTAATTCTATTGTAGGCAATGTATCCCTACGCCGTGTATTGTCCTGTGAGTATTGTCCCATATACTGGGGTTCGACCGCATCACCGGAATATAGGACTATAACAGGTAAAATCATACTTTCGTAATTTCCTGCTTCCGTAATTATTTTCGGTAAAAAAGCTTCAAATAAATGTTGAAGAGCTTAAAAATCTGCATATTTATTTTGCATGCAAAAATAGTGATAGCCATGGATTTGAAACTAAAAATCAACAGCGATGCTTTTATCAAGCTAGGTTAATTTATTTTTATTATTTTTATGATTTTATTCAAGAGAACAATTATTAATTTAAATTAATAGATAATTGTTCACATGAACAGATAATACCTAATAAATAGTATATTACATAACGAGCGTGGAAAGTGGTAAATAGCGTGCGAGTGTAGAGATTAAAGAACAAGGCGCGTAGCGCCGAGTGATTTAATACACGAGCATGCTAGACACTTTCGAGCGAGTTATGTACACTATTTTTCAGACGACCACAAAATATTTCTTAAAAAAGTGTTTACACTAATACAGTTCTTACTGTTAAGCAATTTTTTATTTTATTTTTATTATTTATTATTTACAAATGTAATGTTAATAGTGTTGTTACTACAATTATAAAAGTTAACCGGGCTTTTATCTTGGAATGTTTTGTGTTGATAAATTTTCATTTAGCAAAACCACTGCCAGCTGACATTTGAGGTTAGGTTCAACTACCGGCGCTCGGCGCAACTTAATCCGGTACACGCACGTAATCTAAAACTACATTATATAAATAATACTAAATGATACAAAAATATTAGCAAATATAATAATTATTAATGTTCAACTTGACGGTTATTGTAAATTATCGTATATTTTATTTAACTTTTTGCCGAAATGCCATCTGATGTCGATTAATGGAACTAAAAACTCATAACAGCACTAGTGTGTTAGATTCATAACATCACTAGCGTGTTATGTTGCACTTTCTGTTGTTATTTAGCGTGTTGTTATAGCTACTTTCGTAGTTGGTCGTCTGAAAAATATATTAATGTCCGACCGTTACGTTATTGTTATCATAACAACCCTGCTTTCAGGGTTGTTATATACCAAATAACACCCTAGGGTGTGTTATAAATTTGACGTTGTTGCTATTGGGTACAGAATACAGAAACTCTGGGGATTGAAAATAAGATCGCAGCGCCAAAACGGCTTTAAAAGGATCTAACGTTGATAATTGGCATTTCATAATTTATTTTTTACTTAAATGTGTATTATTAATAAGTACTGTGTTTAAAAGTAAGTAATATAAATATAATGGATCAGATTTATGTTTATATATAACCTAACCAAACTAATATCACATAACATTATCAACGATAGTTCCGCAAAATAGCACCAGATGTTATATGCTAATTTACAATCCCCATATTATAAATAATACAAATCAATAACTAACGAAATCAACGTAAGTAATATTCTTTATTTTTTTGTTAATTTAGAATACAAGGTTATTACGAGTATTATAGTAGGATTACTTATTTATATGAAAAATGCAATTTTCAAATCGACAAACAATTCTAGGTTAGCATGTTGTTCAGTATTCGTAGTGACATTATCCGAACAGTCAATTTATTTACAGTGGTGGTCGAGGTGTTGGTGTTGATGTTGGTACTAGTATTTGATTTCACGTCAGCCACTAAACAAGAATTCTTTCGCAATTTTATGACAGATAGAAATATTGATATAAACAAATCGGTATTGTATACAAATAAGAATATCGCGTTACCTAGTTACAGCGTTTGCAAGCAAATAGAATAATATGTCTAACAAAAATCACAATGATAGGACAAAAATCGAAAAAATCTTTAATAAAATAATATATCGGTCGGACATTAACCGTTGAACGTACCACGGGCGTTAAACGGACAATAATGTAGGAGTAGGAAATTACGTACATGATTTTACATGTTAAAAGTCCTATGATCCGGTGTCGCGGTCAACTCCCTGTAATAATAGTCTTTATTTGTATTTCAAATTATTACAGTTACTACAAATTGATATCAATGGGGATGAGTGGACTTTTCTTTCATATTTTGTAATATTTCCTTTGTTCACGTTATTTGGTGATGATGAGATGATGAAAGTGGGATATACATAAACATCCATAACCTTTAACCGGGATCCGAACCCGGAACCCTTGGGTTGTGAGTCGGTCACATTTCTCACTATACTACCGGGGTCGGTGACACGCTGTATGTCTTGGAAGGTAGATTTTACTGTATGTTCTGAATTTTTACGAAGTTGTTTTCCATTATTCCAATGTCAAGGGTCTCGGTAGAAGTTAAATCTGGACCAGAAGATGACCCTTAAAATGCCAGTCATTTGGACCATAGTTTTTTAAAAGTTTTAAGTCTATGTAGTAGCCGAAGGAATTTTGTAGAAATTTCTAACCATTTGTGTATATTTTATAATTTGTTGAAAATGTAAATCGGCCGAATTATTATGGGGTTGGGCTTGTAAATATATAATTAAGTTTAATCGTCTGCTAATATAAAATGAAAGAAGTGAAAATATTGGAGAAGTGGTCATTATCTTATTGTTTATTTAAATAAAAAAAATCATTTACAACCGACGTTTCGGATCCCAATGATCCATCTTCAGGGTATGCTGTAGTTATTACTGCAGAAACATTTATTATTTATTATAAAAGAGAATGAGCACAATGTCGTCAAAAACGGATAAAAATTCTTAAAAGTTCGTGCATACATCTTAGTTTTTACTCAAAATGTCCTGAGAAATAAGCTATGAAAGTTTGTTACACAAGTTATCAATCGCCCTTTATTTCAAGTAAATTCAGAATTGAAAAAATGATTTAGTTTATGTAGAGTGTGGTATGTCGATTAGTGTCTAGATGTTGGTAGCGGAAACGCTAGAGCCAGAGGGCAGATGGGTATATAAAGCCCTATAAACAGCGACACACGTGCTATACTAGCCATGGAAGATGGTTTTGTAATCAACTCGCGCCCTCGTCACTATCTAAAGATGGTTTTTTAAGACACGCCACTTCCACTTCCTCCACAGGAAACAATAATAAAAAAAACTCAGCTCGAAGATAAACAAGAGTACTTCCTTCTAAAAAGCAAACTATAAAAATGAATACGCACCTTCTAGACATCTTAAATTGTTTAATAATTATTTTTAATCAACTTCTGAACTTTTTAATGGCAAAATTTTAAAATTTACGGCTTTATTGACTGAATAAACTTAAATATGTGAAAGTGCAGCTCTGTGATTCAGGTTACAAGCCCATTGCTATTGTTGAAATATTTATGGCTCAGTACTGGCGAAATGCAATGATTACCGGGTCCTGTGCATCCATCCGAATTCCGAACTCATCGGACAAAGAGGCGAATCAGTTCCAAAGTGAATTGGTTTATTCATATTCCCTCTCCCCATACATATTTTACAAGAACAATTTCATATGTACGTGTATACAAATCCATATTTTTACCTCTCGCAAAGAGAGGTATTGGAATCGTGCTAAAAATCGCATATCCAGATTTTAATGAATAAGCACGTTTTAAGGTCCCTAGAATCCGATAATAACATTGAAAAGCAGCCTTTGGCTGAACCCCGCCTTTGACTCATGATGTCAATAAAGTTATATTATTATTATTATTATTATTACGATAATGTCTGTGTGTGTCTGTGTGTGTGTGTGTGTGTGTGTGTGTGTGTGTGTGTGTGTGTGTGTGTGGATGTGTGTGAGGTTGTTGGAGGTACGATTTCTCAAATTCTATAAGATTAAAGACCTGTGTAACAAAAATCTTCTAAATATTATTTTTTGAAAATTTATGGTATTACAAATATTAAAAACCAAAATTCTCTATCCGACACATTTAAAAAAATTATTATACCTTCTGTAGATTTAAAAATATAGATATATATTCTATAAAATAATCTGTTGTAGTAAATCTCACAGCCTGCTCACAGCCCAAACATCTCCATGATAACTACTTGAGAAATTAAAATTTCTGTAATTGACAGATAAATGTCACAATATTTTTCACCGCAGTATTTCCATTTTCAATTTATTTTTGTTGAAAGCAGGACTACCAACTTCATATTATTCTTATTTTAAGTTTTTTCATACCGAATTCTTTCCTTAGGCAGAAACAATATCATGCGCTTTGTTGATAGTTTCTTTTGTCATTGCAATTTTTTGAGGTCTAATACTTTTCGTTAATGCACTTTTCATTTTATTAAAACTTTTTTGAGGTCGTAAACCATTTTTTCAAAAAAAAATGTGAACAAAGATAAATATAGTTTCATATAAACTGAATTTTATGAAAAAAAATCTGGTGTGGCCAGCAAATACCTCTCGCCACTTCCATTTTAGGTTACATATAAAATAAATAAATGATTCGCGACCAGACACTAAGGCACGCGGCCACGAGACCCCATAAGTATTGTATTTAACATTTCTTGTATGCCTACACTACACAAAAATTTCTTCTTATACCTATTCTTTCTTCCTAGTCACGCGAAAACACACACACACATACACACACACGAACGCGCACACACACTCACATCATCGTAAAAATGTTATAATCAGATTGTAGGGACCTTAAAACGAGCTTATTCACTAAAATCCGGATATACGATTTCTAGCATGAATCCATTACCTCTCTTAGTGAGAGGTAAAAAGCTATTTGACAGAGAATTTTTTGTCGCATCATGATTCACTAATAATATTTGATACATTAGCTGTATTCTTTTTGGTCAAAATTTCAGTTCGTCTCAGCTCACTTTAGATAAACTGAATAAATTATTGTTCTATTACAAGAGTGGTGAATGAAAAAAGAGTAACGACCCGATTTGAATATATGTCTATAACTCGCAAAAAGTCACCTGATCTTTAAAAGCATAATATTAATAATTCCAAGTAATTATTTAAAATTATAACGGATGCATGGAAATCTATAAACCACAATATCATCAATAATTTACTTAATTCGATGTCACCACGAATGCAATCATTATAATTATTAAAGTATTAAATATGTAACGTTATTTATTTTTTGTCTATTTTAACTTTCTTTTATAAATTTTTATTCTGGTTAGATTTTTATAGAGGCTCTATTTTGTCGCACCACAAACCTGTATACGAATGTATAAGTACTTGTGAAATTTAGTAGGATACTTTTGAATTACTTATTTAACATCCATAAGGTTTTATGAATGTTACCTTTACATTATACAGGGTGTATCACGGAAAGTGAAACAGGCGTTTAACATGGGAAATCAGTTTTTCCGTGCGCATTGCTCCCCTAATTATTTTAGACAAAAAATTTCAAATGGATGTGGTTATAACCCTAAAATTTCTACATCCGAATCAATAAAAAAGTGCATTTTGGCTACTTCATAACTGTAGAAATAAAATTTGAAAATTCACGGAATTACAATTTAATAATATTAGCCATGGAATTAGAAACAAGAGACGAATAAAAGCGTAACGTTTTATTACGTCATTGTCAGAATAATGATTGTCAAAATAAATTCTAATAATTTGATTCGGATGTAGAAATTTTTGCTTTACAACATCCATTTGAAACTTTTTGTCATATAATAATAAGGAGAGCAATGCGCACGGAAAAAACTGATTTCCCATGTTAAGCGCCTATATTTCACTTTCCGTGATACACCCTGTATAAGACGTATAAAAATTATTGAATATTTAAAATATGGGGGAGTATTTTTTATTCGCTCTATTTATGTCCGATACTGTACAACTCAGCCGATCTTAGCTCAGTTCATCTTAGCTCACTTGCCAACTGAGCTGAGCAAAAATATTCCAAAAAGACTACAGCTATTACTGGAATCTATTGGTTAGACCGCAAGTTTCAAATGACTTTTATGTTGACCAATAAATATCCTAATCAATAGCAAATAGTAAAAATATGAACTACTTTTCCAAGATATTTCAAAATTGACCACATGTCCAAACCAATTAATAGCACTTTACATTTGTCCGTTAAAACCTATAATAAATAAATAATAAAACAATTATCTAAATAAAAACCAAAAGTACTAGATATAACGTATATCGAAATGGAAGTATATCCTTCCCTGCAATTCATGCTAATGTAAGCATTCATTAAAACAATACTGAAATAGATCAATCAAAGCATTATCCTTGCCGTATGAATATAATGATCGTTGATCAAACACTCGGATTGATTTTCGCTTGTGTGCGGGAGTGTACACTTCAGTCTGATATGTTTGCATTGGGTAAAAGCCATCAGGCGATGCACTCGGTCTGTGGCGAGCGTCGCAGGGTGCCTTGGACGCCTGTAAACAAGAGTCAATCGCGGCGACGCACAAAGATGCCGATAGAGGCAAAGATCAGCGAAAGCGTTGCGTAAATAACTGCTTTCATAACGGTAGAAATAGATCACACAACGACATGTGTCGATGAGTGGAAGAATAATTTGTCTATAAATATATATGTCATGTCATCATTATGTGCTAATAATTTTAACTTGTTGATATGTCGATTGCTCCAACGTAACTTAAATTTAAACATTCCTTAAATAGACAATATTGCATCAAAATGAAATGTTAAATGAATTGTTTTGCATCGCTGTCAAAATTTCGATTGCATTAAATATGTTTGTAAAACTAATTTTAATCTGGAAATGATTTGAGAAACAATCTTACAAAAGATATCCTGTTATGCAAATGGCCTGTATAAATTCATGGTTAATGTTTATTCTATCTCTAACAGTATTAAAACGCTTTTAATTGGTTTACATGAAACTAAATTCGAAGTAAATGTTAAGATTAGGATTTTAAATGTAGTTTAATTAGGTTGAGTTATATAGACATCTAGCAGGCTAATATTGAAATCAGAGCACACTAGATCGACCAGCAAAATAGAGCAAACAAAGTTGCCGCTTTTCATTTTCGTTAGTTCAACTTCTCCAACAGAGATGTCAGCAGATGTTTTTATCCTTGCTGGTTTCCTTAGACTTTATTGCAGTGGCTCCCAACCTTATTCGAAACTCTAATTCATGTATTTTTGAACAGTAGTTCCCAACCTTTTCGACACCTTAATTATTGTATTTTTGCTGTTTAAAACAACATACGTAATTTTTTTTAAAGATGCCCGATCAAGGTCATCTGTAGATCGAATTAACAAATTGGCATACATATATCTCTTTCCTTTGCAAAGGCTATAAGCGTGTGCGATAAAGATGGATATAACACGCTTGTCTTTCAAAAATTCATATTGTTTCGACTAAGACATTCCACTTTAAAACGATGCTCGTTGTTGATAATACTTTCGCTGTAACGTAAGTTTATTTATTAATTCAGATACATTACCGTACGAATAACGTTATTTTCTGTCAATCACTGACACTGACATTATGTCAGTATCTTATTTTTCACATTATTTGGTTTTACATTTGCTAATAAACTTACCAGTTGACTTATTTTTGAATTTTGAATGCTTTTATCGTAACATATATTTTTATAATAATAAAATAACAATAGTATCTTATGTACCCTCATAAAAACTAAGCAAACGACAGTACTGAATTTGTCATAATGGGCGGA
Source organism: Harpalus rufipes (assembly GCA_951394225.1). Taxonomy (NCBI): domain Eukaryota; kingdom Metazoa; phylum Arthropoda; class Insecta; order Coleoptera; family Carabidae; genus Harpalus; species Harpalus rufipes. Next base: position 77,850,848 of record OX596274.1, read on the forward strand.
GCAAAAATCTGAATTCATACAATTCGTAGATGACCTTGATCGGACATCAAAAATTTACGTGCCCAAACTCATAATAGTTCGACCGGTTTACATTTTCAACAAATTATAAAACCTAAACAAATGGTTTGAAATTTATACAAAATTCTTTCGACTACTTTAAATATAGACTTAAAATTTAAAAAAAACAGTTGACCGTCATTTTAAGGTTAATCTTCTAGTTCAGACTTAGCTTTTACCGAGACTCTATACATTTGGTACAAGGTACAATGAAAAACAACTTCGTAAAAGTCCAGTGCGTCGTACAGTAAAACCTACCTTGCAAGACATTATGACACAATACTTACAGAAAAATTTGCATAATAAGATAATAATAATAGAATTAAAGCTGATTACTAATAAAGGCGATGTTACCCAATATTATATGGCGGAAACTTGAATAACATATACAGGTTTTGTAGGCAAGTTTAAAATCTATATTTGAAACTAGTCGAAATATCCGGCATTTGCGTAGGTTTTATAATTTTTTTTTGTTGAAAATGTAAACCGGCCGAAATATTGGGCTCGTAGTTAATTTATACATCGTTAGAAAGATAAAAAATCTCTTTTCAATTATTTCAATTATTGCGTTCATATAAAAATTGTAACTGTAACATTGTAACTCAAAAGAGCATAAAAAAGTGCTCTAAAGAACTGTAAACCAAAATCGAGTGTTATTTCATACATGCAAGTTATTATCAAAATAAAAAATCTGATGTGGCCAGCATATTACCTTCCGCCAATCCTGTGTATTATATACAAATTCCATACATAAATTTTCTAGCAAAAGATTTTATATTTCCAGTGAAATTATTTCATAAACAAACTATGTAAATTGCACTTGACACTGACATCTTCTTGTTCTTTAGCTTTTCCCATCTATTAGAGGTGGCTATTCTTAATTTTCTTCTTCCAATCATTTCTATTTTGCGTGTTCTCATTAGCAATACAGTGCTTGTATGTTTTCTTTGGTCTTCCTGTTCATTCTTCTTCTCTCCTCATGACATGTTCAAATCAATATAACATCTCTCTTGTATCTTTCAAGAAATTTCTATCCTTATTCCTTATCCTATCTTTCTGTGTCTTCCCCAACATCTATCTCAACAACCTTATCTCTGCACATTCATTTTCGTTTTATTGACACTGACATCTGTCAATTAGAATTTGCTTAGTATAGTTACTGTTTCCCTGGTTATAACATACCTGGCTGTTTTATGAAATTTAATATGTTTATAATTCTTTAACTCTATATCCGTCGAATATGGACTATAAAATGTAATCAATTCGTATAGATAATAAAATATTCCATAATAATTATAATTACATTAAATGTCAAAAAATGTTATTTAACTGCGTTTTTCCAAGAAAAACTGTTAAAATCTTCAAATGAGGGTACTTCCGGTTGACCAATTATATCTAAAATCTAATCAACTCTTCATATGGATGTAAAGAAAAGGAATACGAAAGAATTATAATTTTTTGAATTGTAGTACTGAAGTTATCGTTTATGAAAAAAGCGTCGCACACATACACACACACACACACACACACACGTGCTTTTTCACTAAAAAATCGATTTTTTTTACCAAAGACAAAACTACAAAATTTACATTTTTGTCAATATGCATTTTTTTTAATAATGATACATAATTAAAATGACCTCCTAATTGGGCAACTTTTATCTAATTTTATCTCTTATAGTTCTTGAGGTCCCTGTGCCCATTATCGTTTTCCATTTATATATTTAGTTTTGCACTTATTGCAGCTAATGACAACAGGCCCGGCAGCAGTTATTGTTACTACACATGCGTAGTACATTTAAATGAAACATGTTACAAAATTCCAGTGAAACTTTTTAGCTGTCACAGTGCCAAAATTCAGGCTATGAAGACATCCATTACAGATACTTTTTTTACAGCTAAAAATATATGAATTTGACAGGCTGCAAGTGCTAGAAAGTGTAAGGTTCAGTTTACTCGAAAAGTATAAATGAAACACGTAAAATTCAGCTAGTGCGCACTGATTATACAAATGAAAAACGAGTTATTTACTCAGTGCAAAAAAGTTCGCACTAAATATGTCAATGGCAAACGCTATAAGATTAATGCGAGGGTCACGCTAGAATTAATTTGAATAAGACACATAGTTCATAGTTTTTAGAACTATTATTTTAAAAATGTTCCAAGTAGCTCCCTTCAACAATAATGGAATGCTTTCAAATAATTTCTAGGAGATTTGAAAACTGGCAAAACTGCTAAGTTAACTTGTGCTTCTACTTCAAAATGAAACTAATTATTAGAGGACTTAAAATCGATCAAGTTACTTTCAGTTCGAATTTAAAAACTTTCAAATTATTGTAAAATTTTATTTATTTGGGTGAAGTGTAAAAATAAGAGAGATATTGTTAGTTAAAATAATAACGTTTATTAAACGATAAATAATTAGGATAAATATTAAAAAGATAATAAAAATAACTAACACTATGATTAAATAATTATTAACACTAATTTGAGACTACAAATATTATTAAATACTTAAACACTAAGATTATTTATTTAAACATTTATATCACTATATTTATATAACTACATGTATTTATGTTCACCACTCGTAGACTATTTATTTATATCACCAACTTCATTGTTCGTTGCATCTATATCTCCGCTGTCGTTCGGACGGTATTTATACAGCCCAGTGTCCTTCTGGAACTTTCTGACGCCACAATGATATTGAATACAATAGATTTACGTCACTGGTGTAATTAACACGTCTACCCATGGGTTTTTCCATCGCCGACGGGGATTACGTCATCGCTCGGGAATAATCTACCAGTAGCGGCGCTCATATACTCTTAAGTCAGGGGCGCACGTTACATTATAAATCATGATTCAAAAATGCTCTCAGATTTATTTTATATTTTCATGCACAACGATACTTTTAAAAATTGATTAATTAAATTTAACTAATTTTCGCTTAACTTAATTTAAAAAAAAATAGTTTTAATAAATATCTGTTTTTCCACTGCGTTCCTGAGTTTCTTATTCTCTATAATTCTATTTTGATTCTCGTATTATAAAAAGTTCAGTTATAAAATATTGAAATATGTTGGAATGGTATTTTAAAAAAGTTTAAAATATAAAACAAATACATGGTTTGGTTTGTGTATGTCAAACATGATTGATTTAAAGTGATTAACATGAACGTATGATATGTGATATATGGTTTCAGTTCACATCATCTACTGTGTGTCAACATTGAAATTTAAAACTTTAAATCCATATCATGCACCATATGACATCATTATTACGTAACGCAAAGCTTTCACAAAATATAACTTCGTCCAATAATCCAATATATTCTTAAAATCATTTATATCAAATCCTTTACGAGTCTGTTATATTTGTTTCATGATTCACATATTTAATATTTATTTCAATTATTCACCATCCCAAAATAGTCCCGATTTTCCCAAGCTCATATTAGAGTCTGTATCATGTTGTTTGGTATCTAAACTCCGGTGCCGAAGGCTTTTAGGTTAAAAGGTGATCTGGCGATGAGAGTAACGCAATTTCCAGCCTCTGCTCTGGGATGTGTTACAGCTACACAACCAGATAATGGCATAAATATAGGTGCCTTGCTCAGTCACTTATCGAAACTATGTCGTTATGAGAAGAAATATAGCCACCATGCTGTGAGCTGTGATGCTGATGAGTAAATATAGAGAAAGGATTTTCGTTTTATAATATAATAACCATATGAAAGTAAACTTATTATTATTTTTCATGGGCGCCGGCAGCATAGTGTAAGGTGATGCAAATGCACCACCTTTAAATTTCAAATAAAAAAATCTGTGTGGCCAGCACAATACCTCTCGCCATTTTATATTCCATAGGGTGCGAGCAGTTATGTGACTTTGTTAGCCGCAAGCAGATATATGGAGGCCCTTGTCACAATGACAACTAGTGGTGTCAAGTATCATAAGTTTTCATTCAAACCATTATGATTTTCCAAATCCATGTGGATTATTTCCTCGACAAGTATATTCCATACAATTGATGACAAATAAACATCAGAATGAAAATTATGACATACGACAATTATGATATCTATGTAAATAACTATTAGCCGTCATCCTAACACGGATCATCATCTGCTTGCCAAGGCCAACAAAGTCACATGACTGCTCACGTCCTATAAGTAACGAATTTAACATTTCTTGTACACACAAATAATTGAAATTGTATTTCTTCCTTCGTTCTATGAGAAATTTTGTCCTATTGTTCTAATATGTTCAAAATTCTTCAAATTCATTGACAGTATTAGCGATATTTCTTAAGAATATATGTAATATTAACATACCTATAATTTAAATACATATTTAATTAATAATACAATAATATATATTAAATTTACTCGTACCTCCCAGAAAAAATTAATTTTTGACACTGACATTTTACATTTATCTGACAATTACAAACATTTAAATATCTCAACTGTTTTTTGGGCACCGAGATTTATTACAACAGATTATTCTATATTATTAGGTATATACTATATCTCCAAACCTATACGAGATATAATAAAAAAATTAAATGTGTCAGATTGAGAATTTAATGTTCTTTAATATTACCAAGAAAAAAATTCAAAAAATAATATTTAGATTTTTTTTTCAAGAATCTGCTACTTCCGGTTGTCCAATTGTTACCAAAACCTTTTCAGCTCTTTCCATTAATGTCTGATTGGGAAATACGTAGTTAAACATATATTAAGTCTTATAGTTTTTGAGTAATCGTCTTTCCAACGTCCCACACACATACACACACATATACATCCACACACACACACACACACACACATACACACACACATACATCCACCCACACACACACACACATCATCGTAAAAATGTTAAAATCATATTCTAGGGACCTTAAAACGTGCTTATTCATTAAAATCTGGATATGCGATTTTTAGCATGAATCCAATACCTGTCTTGGCGAGAGGTAAAAATATTTTTAATATTTTTACAAATTTATTGAATCATGAACAATTTAAAAACAAATAATTTGAGTAAATTTTATTAACCACTAGGCAAACTAGGTAATAGCCTAGGGGCCGGAAATGACTAAGGCCTGTAAATCAGAAATGCATCATTAACAATTATTTTGAAATTTAATTTTGTAACCAAGCTAACTGATAATAATATTTATGTAAATTCATAGAACTGAATTAAAAGTAGGGAATTATCGTATACACATTGTAGGTTGGGTACTTGGAATGCAGCTCATTAGCCGCTTGCAATCTGGGTGATATGAGCGTGGATTCCCAATATGCAAAAATCAAAAAAAAAAAAGTTTGTAAGAACGCGTTGTAAAAATATCAACAACCGTTTATTCAAATATGTGCAACTGCTCTTATTGTAAATGCAGCCATAATTAATCATTTATTTTGAATAACTACATTCAAATTAGGTGTTAATAAATTGTTTACAAATTCTTCTCACTTGTATAAAAGCATTCAAATACATTTCGGGATATGAGAAAGACGGAAGTTCATGTTTCCCTATACACCAGACAAGGATCGCATTTCACTTTGAAAAGGATCGTAGTGGGATCTGGAAAGTTTCAACTGTTATATCTTTTTCAAAAACATTCGTAAGGATATGTTGTTATTCTTGACAATTGCGTTTATTTTAAACAAAGAACAACATATAAATAGCAACCATAACCTTTTAATATTTGCAGAAAATGAAGACGTATTAATGAAATAGAACCATTTCTTTCGTGGATTTATTTTTGTAAGTGGTTAGTAATCTCTTTAGTGGCGCCTTGATGTAGCTGTCTGGGAACTGCTCGTTCTCGTGTGGTGTTTATGATTTTTTTGACTCGGAAAGTGTCATAATTTGGCCTGATAATTGCATAGGTGCCCCGAAGACTAGACGAGATGGGCTCGTGAACAAATTGGCCACTCTTGGATTTTTGTCATGATGACATATTGCTTTTAAGGCTTTGATGCCTATTTATTACTCATCCGGAAACAAAAAAGAGATGTTCTCGGTTTTTGTTTCCGGAGATAACAAATGAATGGACGTTGTGCATGATACATACATTAATTGGTATTCTATTTTATCTATTTTTAAAATAAGATACATATTTTTACCTCTAGCTAATGGCCGGTTTCACCAACATCAAATAAATCTCTAAATAGGTTATTATTCTCTTATTCGTTGAATAAGAGAAAGTAACACAAATGATGGTATTTATTCTAGCTGTCATATTTTGATGTGATATTTTTCACTTATTCGATAAATAAACCATTTCAAGATTTATTTGATGTTAGTGAAACCTGGCATTAGGGAGGTATTGAATAAAAATCGCATATCCAGATTTTAGTGAATAAGCACGTTTTAAGTTCCCTAGAATCCGATTATAACATTTATACGAGAATATAATTCATTAGTTACGTGACATGTTTTCCGCCAATCAACATTCAGAATTACTAAGGGATTTGTTTTCTTTATTTACGACATTGACAGTTAATTTTGAGTATAAAATAAGTAATAACAATAATTCAAAATCCGATATATTAAATAAAACTCGTAAGTACCATATTTTAATACATTATCATTATGTATATCAAAAGTTAAGTTAAAATAATGTGTTACAAAAATTCATTATATTCTCTCATTAAATATAAGCTCGTGATATGATCAATGTTGGTAACAATTGGACAACCGGAAAAGGTAGTTTCTTAAAAAAAAAATCTTCTAAATATTATTTTTTGAAAATTTGTTATTACAAATAATAAACATCTTTAAATTATAAATCTGATACATCTAAAAAAATATATTACATCTTTTATAGATTTAATATAATAATGTAGAATAATCTGTTGCAAAAAATTTCGCCACCCAAACAATTCCATAGAAACCAGTTGAGATATTTAAATGCTTATAATTGACAGATAAATGCAAAATGACAATGTCAAAAATCAACAATTTTACTGACATTACTGAAAGCTTTTTCTGGGAAGTAAGTACATTTAAATTTTTAATTACATTATTAATTAATTATATATTTAAAATTATAGATATATTAATATTACATATATCCTTAAGAAATACCTCTAATACCGTCAATATGAAGAATTTTGAACATATTAGAAGAGTCAGACCAAATTCCTCATAGAACGAAAGAATAGATACAATTTGAATTATTTGTGTCTACAAGAAATATGTCCAATGTTTTGGACATTTCTTTAATTTTACATCAATATTTTTTTTATCAAATATGTAAGCATTCATGTACATGTAACAAAGTCATAGATTGCTCGGTGTTCGTTTACATCTTGAAGCACATGTTTAGAAGAGATAGTGGATAAAACAAACAGGCATTTAGTTGATTAGGGCGTTCGGTTGACGTGTTACACGCGTTATTACTGCATGTGCATGTGTATATGCGGTGCGACCACACAACACTAACAGGTTCCCATGGGAACACCCTCTCAATCTCTCACTCACAAATAGTTATTGTTTTTATTTATAATTTAACAATATTTGTTTTCTTTCCTGGTTGTTACATTTTACTAAATTGGTACTATGTCCTGTAGATTGCACCAAAAAAATGATTTGAAGTATCCAGGGTGACACCTGACACAATGAGTTTTTTACCTTCCGTCACCTTTAGGTAAGGAAGGTATTGTCTTTGGTCAAAAAATACAATGATGAGTTTTTAATGAATAAGCATGTTTTAGGGTCCCTATAATACGATTTTACCATTTTTACGATGATGTCTGTATGTATGTATGTGTGTCTGTGTGTGTGTGTGTGTGTGTGTGTGTGTGTGTGTGTGTGTGTGTCTGTGTGTGTGTGACAAAAGTTTCGGTCCCATAACTGCAATACCACGATTCCAAAAATTATATTTCTTTCGTATTCCTCAAGTTTACATCCAGAAGAACAACTGACTAGATTTTGGTTATAATTGGTGAACCGAAAGTAGCCTCATTTGAAGATTTAACAGTTAAATTTGATTTATTGACATTTAACATTATTATAACATAAAGAATATATTATTCTCCATACGATTTGATTGCATTTTATACTTCATATTCAATAGATATAAAGAAATTAAATTTTATAAATCAGCCAGCTATGCTAAACATGGAAACTACTAAAATATTCATATAATTGAAATTGACAGATGTCAGTATAAATAAAAAGTAAATTAATTTGGCACAGATGAGGATGTTGAAGTAGATGTTGAGGAAGACACGGAAAATTAGGTAAGGAAATAACTCTAGTGTTACAAGTTTCTAGAAAGATATAAGCGAGATAATTACATTGGTATGAAAATGTCATGAGGAGGAATGAAAAAAAAAAATTTTTTGGATGAAGAATAAATAGCTTAGTAATAGAATGTTGAAGAAACAGAGGAAGACCAAAGATAAGTTGGAAGGACTGTATTGCGGAAGACGAGAGAAAAGGAACTGAATGAGAACGACACGCAAAACAGAAATGAGTGGAAGAAGAAAATAACAAACAGCGACCCCTAACGAATGAGAAAAACTAAAAAAGAAAATGTCAGTGTTAAGTGCAATTTGCATAGTTTATTTATGAATTAATTTTACTGGAAATATAGGATCTTTTGCAAGAATATTTATGTATGAAATTTGTACATAATACACAGGATTGACGGAAGGTAATGTGCTGGTCACATCAGATTTTTTTTTTTTTGTAAAATTTAGATTTTTGAAGCACTCATTTTTTAATAAAAATAATTAATTAAGTCTATCTCAACCCAATATAAAGCTAAAAGTTAATCGAATGTGTTATTGGATAAAATTTAGGGAAAAGAAACCCATTAATGATTAGCACCATGAAACTGATGGATGTCTGCCTAACATCGCAGGAGGAATTTCCTGACATAAGTGGACGGCCGGTAATCATTCATTAGTCCACATAATCCTGCTTCTCAGCCTCAACCATGCCTCCGTGCTCTGTGCTCTAAATAAACGTACCCACAAAAACCAACAGAGCTCTGCTTTTATTCTTGGAAATCATATTTCATAAACTGTACCAGATAATGAACAACATTCCCAAAACATCTTAACAAAAAAATCGGATGTGACTAACACAATACTTCCCGCCATTTAATTTTTATTAATTTAAATGCATATCTATGGGGTCTCGTTGACGCGTGCCTGAAGTCTGGTTGCGAATCTGGGGAACCCGATTCGATCCCGATCAACCTCAAATATTTCGAATTTTAAATGGTACAAAATTGACCCCCGTGGTGCACTCTCCACGCCAGCAATGAAGTGACGCTTGGTAAACGCTCGGACGATACAAATATGTCATTATCATTACCGAAATCTGTGTACAGAAATTGGTAATATGCCGTGATAATATATTTATTTATTTTTTTATTTAAATACATACCTGCATATTTACTAATGCTAGAAATTATGTATATTAAGTTCTTTTCCATGTAACTATTGTTCTATTTACAATTTTCTTTTGAAAACGTTACTGTTAATAATTTGAAATGATTTTTTTTTTGACATGTGACATTTATCTGTCAGTTACATATACATTTGAGCTGAACTGTGTAACCATGGAGTTGTGTTTAAAGCATAAGCTGCGAGAATTTTATATTACTTTATAAATTTATACATAAAATATATAGAAAAAGTATTAATTCAAACCTGTAGAAATTGTAATAATCTTTAATTTTTATAATAACAAATTACGAAAAAACATCTAAAGGTTTTTTTTTCTTGAAAAAAAAACTATTTTGAGCTTCGAGTAAACTGCCATTTCTAGTTATCCGATTGACACCAAAATCTCATGGATTTTCCATATTAGAATAAGGTAGAAATACACAGTTTCAAAATTTTCTGAATGATAGTATTTCAGTTAGAGCGCCCAGAAAATTCACACACACACACACACACACACACATACATACACACATACATACAAATACATACATACATACACACATACGTACGTACACACACACACACATCATCGTGAAAATGTTAAAATCGGATTGTAGGGACCTTAAAACGTGGTCATTTACCAAAATCTCGATATGCGATTTTTAGCACGATCCCTATACTCCTTTACCAAGGGTGGCGCGAAGTAAAAATCTAAGCCTTGCAGGAAAACAAATTTTAATTTAAGATAAAGAGAAAGAACTTTCTCCATTTCGCGTTCACAAGTGAATTTTTTCTATTGTGTCAAATAAATATTACCAGTCATTACTCATGGAAATTTATTGCAATTAGATTTTTATAGTGAAATATTTAAAAACATTATTTTCTAAAATTTCGGCTAACTAAATTACTTTAGCCTGTTTTCTTAAAAGAGGTATATCTTTAGTTATCCACATTTAATTTAATTTATTATACATACAGAGAAGTTTATTTTATTTTGTAACATGCAACACATGAAAAATGGGCCATTATTTCTCCATTCGTTTCGCACGAAGAAATTGCTTTTTTGTGTCTTCACAATTCACAAATTGTTTGTTAGTTATTCTCAAATGCATTCAGCACCCTGTACCCTACATAAATTATTTCGTCGACATCGACAGTCGCTGTTCGGCGCCAGTGTCCATATGAACCTAACATGTCTCCATCTCTGCACGTTGTACATATCTTTTGCCGGCGGCGGCGCCTATCCTTATATAGAGCATGTTCTCTATATGGCCGCAGGGATGCGAGTGTCGCCAAGTTATCGCGAACGTCGCGACCGAGGTGATACTATGAATTATGCTCCAGAGTGTGGGAAAATAAAATGAACATGAGGATTGGAGCTTGCAAATGTGAAAAAAATCTGTTGCGGCCAGCACAATACCTTCCGTCAATCCTGTATATAATGTATAAATTCCATACATAATTTTAATTATAAATTTCCAGTAAAATTATTTCATAAACAAACTATTCAAATTGCACTTGACACTGATATCTTCTTCTTCTTTAGCTTTTCCCATTCGTTAGGGGTCGCTATTTTGCGTGTCGTTCTCATTCAGGTCCTTTTCTCTCAAGTCTTCTACAAAACAGTCCATCCATCTTGGTCTTCCTTGTTTCTTCAACCTCCTATTAGTAAACTATTCAATCTTGTTCCAATATAATCCTCATCTCTGCCACATTAATTTATTTATACTGACATCTGTTAATTTTAATTATATGAATATAGTAGTAGTTTCCATGTTTAGCATAGCTGGCTGAATTATAAAATTTAATTTCTTTAAAATTCTTTAACTATGTATCTATTGAATATGAAGTATAAAATGTAATCAAATCGTATAGAGAATAATATATTCTTCAAGTTATAATAACGTTAAATGCCAATAAATCAAATTTAACTGTTAAATCTTCAAATGAGGCTACTTCCGGTTCACCAATTATAACCAAAATCTAATCACTTGTTCTTCTGGATGTAAACTTGAGGAATACGAAAAAATTATAATTTTTGAAATCGTGGTATTGCAGTTATGGGAACCGAAACTTTTGTCACACACACACACACACAGACACACATACATACATACATACAGACATCATCGTAAAAATGGTAAAATCGTATTATAGGGACCCTAAAACATGCTTATTCATTAAAAACTCATCATTGAATTTTTTGACCAAAGACAATACCTTCCTTACCTAAAGGTGACGGAAGGTAAAAATATATTTTCTTTTCTTGACATTGACATCTGTCAATTAGAATTTTCTTAATATGGTTATAGCATAGTAAAAGTTTCTATACACGAGAGACGATTACATTATTTTGAACATGTCATGAGGAGAGATGAATATATTAGAAGACGAATTAACAGCTTAATAAAAGAAGGTATAAGAAACATACGAAGACCAAAGAAATGATGGAAGGACTGTATTGTGAATGACTTAAGCGAAAAGGAACTGAATGAGGACGACACGAAAAATAGAAATGAGTGGAAAAAGAAAATCAAGAATGGGAAAAGCTAAAGATGTCAGTATCAAGTGCAATTTACATAGTGTGTTTATGAAATAATTTTACTGGAATCATTGATTATTTTGCAAGAAAAATAATGTATGGAATTTATACATTAATACATATAGGACTGACGGATAGTAATTTGCTGGCCACATCCTGAAGAAAATCCATACAGGGTCAAAACTATCAAGATTGAAGTAATAAATGTGGCTGAATCCCAGAAACTCATTCATTTCATCAACCACCCAGCCAAGAAACAACCTTTATCCCACCAAAAATAACACCTGAACACCATATTGCTGTTACCGCAAAATTAAATTTTGATAGCCTGAAAAAATAATCAAATAGTAATATAATAATTGAGCTTTTTATACTTATAAAAAAGGAGGACAACGTCCCAAATTTTGCAGGTGTGAATTTAGAAATTAGAATTTTCTTAATAAGGTTATAGCATAGTTCCGGTTGTCCTATTATAACCAAAATCTAATCAACTCTTCAAATGAATGTAACAAACAAGAATATGAAACAATTATAGTTTTTAGAATTGTAGTGTTGTACTTGTCGTCTATGAAAAAATCGTCACACATACACATACACACACACTCACACACACATACATACATACACACATCATCGTAAAAATAATAAAATCGTATCCTAGGGATCCCAAAACATGCTTATTCACTAAAAACCCAGTATTTTTTGATCAAGACAATACCTTACCTAAAGGTGAAAGAAGGTAAAAAATGCAAATCGAAATTTTAACAACAATGCATAATAATTCATTTCACATTTCATTTTGCAATATTGCGAATAAGGAATGCTTAAAATGTAAGTTACGTTGGTGCAACCGGCTATAAGTCCAACAATAATTTATAAAGTAATGATTATTTATCTATATACATTTAATGCAGTTTTATTGGTACTTACACACAAGTGAAAGAATTTAAATGCCCAAAAAAATTACTAGTTTAAATATTCATAAATCCCTCACTACTCTATTACAATTTACACTAAACACTTCTTATAAAAACCAACAAAGCCCTTACAGAATTCGGTGCGTTACAGAGAACTAAATAAACACCAGAAAAAAACGAGGAATTCTTATTAGTTTCGTTCTCTGTACGTCTCAATTTCAAGTTAGGTGTCAAACTCTTCACCCCTGGGTGCCACAGGGGCAGTCCGGAGGCCCCATGGGGTGAGAAAGATTCCGACAGGGTAGCCAACAGTAGGAGGTGAGATCTATGAAAGCATGAAATAGGAGACGGCGCCGAGAAACTAACGCAGTAAGGAGGTATTTTTTTATACATTGAGCAGATGACCAGGACTGGCTATTATGGTTTAATGTTAACAAGTTAGTTTTAAATGGGCATAATTTAAATGACCACCAAAATTGAACAATCATTTTAATTATTGGGTTTCAAAAATTACTTACCGCAAAATTAAATTTTGATAGCCTGAAAAAATAACCGAACAACAAAATAATTATTGAGCTTTTAACTTAACAAAAAGGAGGATAACGTCCCGAATTTTGCAGGTGTGAATTTTGTGCATTAGGTTATATTAGTGAACGTAAGAAAATAACTCTAGTGTTACAAGTTTCTAGATAACAAGAGAGACGATTGCATTGGTTTGAACATGTCATGAGGAAAGATGAACAATATATTGGAAGAATGAATAGCTTAGTAATAGAAAGTACACGAAACAGAGGAAGACCAAAGATAAGATGAAAAGACTGTATTGCGAAAGACTTGAGAGAAAAGGAACTAAATGAGAACGACACGCAAAACAGAAATGAGTGGAAGAAGAAAATAAAATATAGCGATCCCTAACGAATGCGAAAAGCTAAAGAAGAAGATGTCAGTGTCAAGTGCAATTTGCATATATTGTTTATGAAATAATTTTACTGGAAATATAGAATATTTTCCAAGAAAATTTATGTATGGAATTTGTACATAATACACGCAGGATTGACGGAAAGTATTGTTCTGGCCAGATCAGATTTTTATACATATATAGTGTTTATTTAATAGGAATTTACATTTCCTAACATTTAATTCATTCTCTTTGGTAACTATTTACTATTATATAAAAATATATTTTACAGGTATAATAACTACTTTTAAACATTTATATTAAATTATAAATTAAAATAAATTAAAATATATTAAATTACAATAATTTAAAATAATATTTACTCACAACTATATACGCTTTAATTTTTTACACGTTACACATAATTTTATTTTATAATAAATCTCAGTTTGATTGATAATTCCTCATAAAAAAACACGTTTTAAAATCACCATCAATTTAAAATTGAACACGATTTTCGTATTAACTCATCAATCATAACGCCAAATATTGACTACTACCTTGGATTTGATTGGCCAGTGGGCGTGGCACTTATGACATCATATTTATATGCTCTAAAACAAAACATATTCAGGGTACATGCAGCATCCTTCTTTTCACACAACTCTGATCTTTATTCACATATGTTGTAAGTTTCACACATGTTGGCATCTCATCGGAGATAGGAATTTGAATCTTACGGAAGGGATCTTTAAGGTTGAAGGCTTGGTTTAAGATTTTGGACTATTCAATTTTTAAATATGACGCTTGCCGTGAAGTTTAGCATAATTAGTTTAACTGCGGCACTAAACGGTTCATTAATATCTTCTAATTAGTTTGAACAAGTGTAGTGTTATGTTTTTACAAAAATGATCAATTCAGAAGACTCTTATCAAATGGATTCTTATCAAAATTGTGATACAACATCAAATTGCCTCAACACACCATTCTCCGTAAAAGACATTTTAAATCTCAACATCCAAGATTCTCAACAGTATATCGACAATACTGGGCAGTATTTAATACCAAAAGTAGAATATAACTACGAAGATGATTATTCACATCAATGGGATACTTCTTCTTATCAACATTATCAAACTGGGTATGATTGTTATTCGTACCAATCTGGTTACTATACGGAACAAATGCAACATAATAATAATTGTGGTAAACTAGATGGTTGTTATAGTGATTTTGGAGCAATGACGTCACATCAACAGTTTGGAAGTTGTGGGCAATTTGACAGTAAAAGTGGTAAAGTGCAACAAAATGTGCCTACGAGTGAAGCTGACACAAATAGTAAGTAATATTTATTTATATTTTTCTTAGTTGTATATTCCAATATTTTTTAAATTAACATATTGTATTTTCTACTTTGTCTAGATAGACAAATTCTATTTAACTATACATTTATGTTTACTATACGAGCCCAAACCCATAAAATTTCGACCGGTTTACATTTTCAACAAATAAATTATAAAACCTACGCAAATGAGAAATTTCTACAAATTTCTTTCTACTACCTTAAAATATAGATTTTAAACTTACAAAAACTGCATATGTTATTCAAGTATTCCGCCATTTCATATTGGGTTACATTTGTTTATTAGTAATACCAACTTTAATTCTATTACACATTGTATCCTTACGCCCTGCAAATTTTCTGTAGTATCTCACATGTTTTGCAAGATAGGTTTTACTGCACGACGCACTGAATTTTTACGATGTTGTTTTTCATTGTGCCAAAAGTAAAGAGTCTCGGTAGAAGCTAAGTCTAAACTAAAAGATGACCCTTAAAATGAAGGTGGAACTATTATCACCCCATTTGGCCCATATTTTTTTTAAGTTTTAGGTCTATGTTTGAAGTAGCCAAAATAATTTTGTAGAAATTGTTAATATTTGTATATTTTATAATTTTTACCTCTCGCTAAGAAAGGTATTAGATTCATGCTAAATATCGCATATCCAGATTTTAGTTGAATAAGCGCGTTTTAAGGTCCCTAGAATTCGATATGTTGGAGGTACGATTTTTCAAATTCTAAAGACTAACGACCTGTATAACTATGAATTCCTCAATCTAACAGTAATGAAAAGAATTGAATAGGGGGGTAGTTTCGCCTTTTTTGATTTTTTTATTAGAAGCAAGTATTTTTAAATTTAAATTTTCCATATTTTTTTATTTTGCACAATTTTTGTTTTTAAATAAGAAAAAAATACTGAAAATACCGGATATATCTATTCCCGCCATTGTGACGTTATACCCTTACTGCAACTTAGTTTCGACGTGCTGCTCGAAGTATGACAAAGATTATTTTGCGACGTATGTGTAAGGGGAACTTGTTTTTTAGGTTAGATTGCTGTCAAGTTAGCACGTATTTTTACTTATTTATTTTATTTTAAAGACAATCCATAATTGTGTATATTTTTTACTTACGAGAAAGATAGAATAAATGCCTAAGAAACAAATAGAAATAAGATTATGTCCATGGCATCAGTATCACCATCAACTGTCACTTTGACATGTCACATCCCATCGTTGTAAAACAACGACACTAGCGACATTTGCGGCTTTAAGTATGAAAGCGTGACGTCACAGAGAAGAGGTCGATTTGAGTCATGTAATATTTTAAATATTTTTTTTGAAATATTTACACAATAAATGGCGAATTTTGTTACAGTATATATCTTATTATGAGTCATATATTGTAAACAAATAAGAATTTCATTAAATTTTTACATATGGTAACTACCCCATTGGGCAACCGGAAGTAGTAACATTTTAACAAAAATCTTCTAAATATTATTTTTTGAAAATTTATGTTATTACGAGCATAAAAATTTAAGAACATAAAATTCTCTATGCGATACATTTAAAAAAATTATTATATCTTCTATAGATATAGAGATATAGAAATATGAAATAATCTGTTGTGTGCCCAAACAACTCCATGGTAACCATTTGAGAAATTAAAATGTTTGTGATTGATAGATAAATGTCACTAATGTCAGTGTCTAAAATACAGAGATAGTACTGAAGGCTTTTTCTGCAACGACATTTAATATTTCTTATTATATTATTAATTAAATATTTAAAATTATAGGTATATTACATACATCCTTTAGAAATAACACCAATCCCGTCAATGAATTGGAAGAACCTCGAACATTTAGAAGAGTAGGAGAAAACTTGCTCATAGAATGAATTTAAATTTATAAAAAAATATCTAAATATAAAGAATACTTGCAATTAGAATTTTTTGTATGTACAAGAAATGTTGAATACGATATTCATATATCCCATCATGGAAATGGCGAGAGGTATTGTGCTGGCAACAACAGATTTTTTTTTTTTGAAAATGTAAACCGGCCTAATACTATGAGTTTAGGCTCGTATATAAGGGAAGTCTTACATAACTACAGAAATGATGATAAATTTCCAATGCGTACAGTAAAACCTAATTTAAAAAATCTGTTGTGGCCAGCACAATACCTCTCGCCATTTTCATTTTATGTAGCATGGGGCGCGAGCAGTTATGTGACTTTGTTGGTCTTGGCCAGATGTGGGGGCGTGTCAGAATGAGAGCTAGTAATATACATAGGTATCAAGTATTATAAGTTTTAATTCGAAACATTATGATTTTCGAAATCCATGTGGATTATTTTCCTCGACAAGTATATTCCATACTAATGGATGACAAATAAACATCAGAATATTTTGAAATTTTGAATGAAAAATTATGACATATGACAATTGTGACATCTATGTAAAAACTACTAGCCGTCATTCTGACACGGATCCTCATCTGATTGCCAAGGCCAACAAAGTCACATGTCTGCTCGCGCCCTATAAGTACACACAAATAATTGAAATGGTTTTTCTTCTTTCGTTCTATGAGAAATTTTATCCTACTATTCTAATATGTTCAAAATTCGTCAAATTCATTGACGGTATTAGCGGTATTTCTTAAGGATATATGTAATATTAACATCTGTAATTTAAATATATAATTAATTAATAATACAATAATATATATTAAATGTACTCTTACCTCCTAGAAAAATCTGACAATGACATTTTGCATTTACATGTCAATTACAAAAATTTAAATATCGCAACTGTTTTTCGGGCAACAAGATTTATTACAACAGATTATTCTATATTATTATATATTATATCTCCAAACCTATACGAGATATAATAAAAAAATTAAGTGTGTCAGATTGAGAATTTAATTATCTTTAATATTTGTAGTAACAAATTTTCAAAAAATAATATTTCGAAATTTTTCTTTTAGAAACTACCACTTCCGGTTGTCCAATTGTTACCAGAACCTATTCAACTCTTCCCATTACTGTTAGATTGAGGAATCCGTAATCAAACAGGTCTTTAGTCTTATAGAATTTGAGAAATCGTGTCTCCAACAACCCCACACACACACACACACACACACATCCACAACAAACGCACACACACACACACACACACACACACACACAATCGGATTCTATGGACCTTAAATCGTGCTTATTCAATAAAATCTGGATATGCGATTTTTAGCATGAATCCAATACCTCTCTTAGCGAGAGATAATACTGTAACAGAAGAATCTACAGAGCTTAATAGAATTAAAGCTGTTATTACTACAATAAAGACGATGTAAACAGTAAACAAATATTAAATGGCGAAATACTTGGATAACACAAGAAATTTGTAGAATTTTTTACTGTTTGCGTAGATTTTATCATTTATTTGCTGAATTTGTAAACCGATTGAACTCTTATAAGCCTTGACTCGTATTGAGGTCCGTAGAAACAATGACAAAAATAAAATATTCAGTTTTATTGTGTTTTCTAAATTACTTAAGTTAAAATTAAAGTTCCATCAGGTTGTATTTATTATAAATTGATATATGTATATTTGACGTTTCGGATTTCAGGCCCATTAGCAAAGAAATTGACATTGTTTAAATTTAAGTCCAAATGTTTATTGGTAGCATGTTGTAAAAATTACATAAGTATCAATTTTTCAATGCGACATTTTTATAACAAATTTAAATTAATAGACAATTTAACCAGAGATAAAAGTACCGGATCTATGAGGGCTGATATAACCGTCCATTTAATTATGGTTTCATAGTGAATTTAATTAAATGCCAATGCAATGCAACGCGAATTTGTAACAGCAATAATTTAAATGTTTTAAGAACATGAAAATTTATTTATATTTGTTCATTTTATTAACTTTACTGGAACTATATTTAACTATATATTTATATGTAATACCGGCCCTAAAATTAGGATATATTCAAAAATAAAATATAATAACCAAAACCATGGTTTCGATTACCGACTGGTTCTAGTCGCGTGTCGTGACTATTATTATTGAAACTGTTCGGTTACTTTCGCGGTAAACAAAGTTTTCTGTCAAAATATTTCGTCTACCTTCTTTCATAATCCGAAAATTAAAATACTTAGAATGCAAACCGTAAAAAATCTGATGTGGATACCACATGACTTCCTTGTACGATTATTAAACTATACATATTTTTTTAATAATTAAATTACAAAATATTGACAGGCTTAAGCCAAGCCCGAGAAATATTTTGATATACCTAGAGCAAAAAATAATTCATTTACTACTATCATTCTTAAATTAACATTAATCTAATCCGGTTCTTTTTAAAGAGAGTTTTGATTACAACAAAGAAATATTTGATTACAACAAAGAATATGACTAATTTCACAATAAAAATATAATATTTGTTATTGTACGAATCATAAAATTGCACGTATTTAACGTAATTTGATATGAACATTTTTTTTATGTTTTTGTCCTAATCCATAGCAAGCTTTATTACAAAAACAAAAAAGTATATAATTTTTAAATTTACATATCTCGCTTATACAAAGGGCTAATTTATTAATACTTGATGTGCTAGACGCAGAAATTAATTCTCTAAAACTTTTATTTGAAGCATTTATTTCTAAAATCAAAATAAAACCATTTTATTCAAGAAAAACTGTTAACAACTTCAAGTAATGTATTTCGATTGACATAAGTCTTGTATACCAAATTTGAAAAGTTTTGGATTATATTTTAAAATAGTTTTTCATTAAAATGTATTATAGGCTTCATGTAAAGTGCCACTTCTGGAAATTGTGTAATAACCAGAAAGGGAGGTGCGCAACTAGATGTTATAGGAGTCCTAAATACAAAATTTCAACTTTCTACGGCTTACCGTTTTTGAGTTATGCGAGGTACGTACGTACGTACAGACATCACGACGAAATTAGTCAAAATGGATTCAGGTATGATCAAAATGGATATTTCCGTTGAAATCTGAAAACCGAAATTTTTCGCGATTACAATACTTCCTTTACTTTACGTACAAGGAAGTAAAAACAGATGCAAACATTAACCAGTTACGAAATAGTATATCTAACCACGCTAATCTTATAAAATCTAACATCTTATGAAAAAGGACCGGAGATATTACCATTTTAACCGGTACCTCTCCGGTACCATGTTTCATAAATGTACAATTTTTACAATTACCCCTAATAATTGATAATAAAATTAAAAGCTACCCCCGACTTTCAAATAATTGAACTACATTGAACATAAATCAATGTTCTCATATTCAGTAGTAAAATTTTATTCGAAACCTTATTAAGCGGATAAAGAAAAATAAGGATTACTCAACATCTCAATTTGCCATACATCAGAACAACCTTTTTTCTCATACATTGTTTTACATGTTGAGCAATCATAACCTAAACCTTCTTCAATTTGCAGAGAACCAAGTAACATGCAGCAAAACCGAGCTCCGTAAATCCGTCCGCGTACGTACGAAGCGCAAACCCCGCGTGCTTTTCTCGCAGGCCCAGGTTCACGAACTAGAACGGCGTTTCAAGCAACAACGATACCTGTCAGCTCCTGAACGGGAGCTCCTAGCCCGAAGTCTTCAACTCACAGCCACCCAGGTTAAGATCTGGTTTCAGAACCGCAGGTACAAAAACAAGAGGCAGAGAGGCACGCAGGATGTGCAGGAGAATAAGCAGGTGCAGCAGTGTTATATGCAACAGTATGAACAGTGTCATACGGTGTGGTAGACATTAGTAGTTCACAAAATAATAATAAAGTTGAAATATAATTATGCAAACAGAACAGCTCTGAGAAGAACAGACGAAATATTAGGTGCGTTCAATATGGTAGCAAATCAAGCGAAACGGAAATGACGTCACGTACAAAGTGAGCGTTTGTTACTTTCGGGAGCAAAAATAGCGAGAAATATTACGATCCTTTTGGGAAAGGTGGTAAATTTTAAATAGGTATTACGTTTATTTAATCTTTGAATTTAAATATTATTTAAAGGTATATTATAATAAAAATGAAGAATACATTTTAAATATAAATGAAAGTGGAAAATTGGAAAATAATCGGACACGCAGTCTAGTGAAAATTATTTATTTCCTGGCCTACGTTTCGACTGTAACTACAGTCTTCTTCAGGGCTAGAAATGGTCAATTATTAAAGGTAACATATGGAACCCCCATACGACCCATTGGTGATAACATGGTGTAATTTATTGAATATATTTGTGTATATACAACTTTTCCAATAATTATAAAATTCCAAATTTTTTAAAAACTCAACGATGTAAGAATAGCTATTTGTGTATTAAGAGCGCAAAATAGGACATTGTCGATTAAGAGGTTGTTACCGCGCGACGTAGGAGCGCGGCATTCTCTCGAAATCGACAATGTCCATTTGCGCTCGAAACACACACAAGATTTTTTCTACAGTCGCTACCACAACAAAAAATAATAAAATGTACACTTTGTAATTACACTACTACTCAATTAATAAGGATTAATATAAAGAAAAAACGTCTTTTATATTTAATTTTAATTTATCGTTATTACCCATTCTTCTCAATTTATTGCTTCAATCTAATCTAAACATTTTATACTTTTGTAAATGAATGCTCTATTTTATTTTCACAATAGTGCGGCATTTTTTTTTTTTTTGGTTATGTAACATATCGACAGAGCAGTTATATGTCAGATTGATTTGTAAAGGAGGTAAATGTGTCTCTACAGTGCCATTAGTTCCTGACTAAACATTTCCATTAAGAACTGACATTTCTCAACATTATATTGTTATAAATTTGGACAGCGAGCGTTTTTTCTACTTTGTCGCGCTAGAGCGGCAAAGTGACATTTTGCGTTGACAAAAGAGATTTCTTACATCGTTGAGTTACACGTTTAAAAAAATAAAATTTGTAATTATTAGAAAAGTTGTTAAGTTTTTTCTACGTTCCAGCTAAAATAATTTAATTGACTTGATATATATATACCTATATATTTAATAAATTACACCTTGAATCTCCAATGGGTCGTACGGGGGTTCCCTATGTTACCTTTAATAATTGACCATTTCTAGCCCTGAGGAAGACTTACTTACAGTCGAAACGTAGGCCAGGAAACAAATAATTTTCAATAGAATGCGTGTCCGATTATTTTCCAATTTTCCATTCTTTTACCAGTCGATCATCGTATTCGGCCCATAAATGAAAATATTTTAATTAAACATTAAAATAATATAACCCCACCACACTTCCATAAATTCACCCTTTATTTCACGTAGATCTGTTTACAAATTATACCTATTTCTTTTTTCAAATGATAATACATAAATTGTCTTTTAAAATTTGATTTGTCACAATATTTTTCTCCTACATAATGATGTGTCATTTGAAAGTTTCAAGCTTTAGATTTCATGAAAAGCTACAATGCGCATTCGCCGTGCACCTGTCGAGACTTGAGCAGATCAACATGTATGCACTTGTCGTTGTATAAGCATAGACGTTTGAACAGAAAGATTATGTTCGATAAATCTATATGTTGAATATTTTGCTTATTATAAAAATCAATACAAGTACAGTTGAAGTGTATTTTTTGTCATTTTGTCATAAAAACGTCCAACTATTTCAAATTAACTCACAAACGTTAATTTACTTGAAATTTTCCATGAAACTTTCATTCAACGTTTTATTTAATTTTTTTTTCTAAGACTCATTGAAATTTGTAGTGATCCATTTTGTGAATCTTTCGATGAAACTTTCAGTGAAACTTTCAAAAAAATAAGTTTCTGAAATTTACACATCATTACATCGTACAAAATTTAATTAAAAATAAATAAATATATCATCACGGCATATTACCCATTGCTGGGTGTGCCAATCTGCTTTATACAGATATCGGTAATGATGAAATATTTGTACCGTGCGGGCGTTAACCAGGCGTCACCTCACGGGCACTCATTGATGGCGTGGGGAATGCACCACAGGGGTCAATTTTGCTCCATTAAAATTCCAAGTAATTTTTTGACCCATAAAAATTTAAAATACAAAATTTAATTTAACTATATTATTTATTATTTAATATGATATACAGTATGCAACTTACCTGCAACTGCATTAATATTATTAGGCGTATTGTCATCAACTAAGAACTGTAATAAAAATATTTTTGTCCACCATTATTATATTTCTACTACTAACCTTTTCAATAAGTCTGTTTGTTTGTATTACACTCTCTTATACAACATGTACTGAGAATACGTCATTAGTGTAGTTTAGCACTAACTGTACTAACTCGGAAGGTAGTACAGTTCTAATAAGTTAGTGCAATATGCACGACTACAAACGAACACAATACTACAAGCTCGTGCAGCTGGAACCATACAAACGAACAGACCTATTGTTTTTCAAACGACTTGCCAGAACAAAGTGAGCAAACTGTTCAGCGAGATAGCGATTTGTTACGTTAGCATTCGCTTAGTTTGCTACCCTTGTTGAACGCACCTATAATTTGTTCAAAAACCAAAGATAATTTCTGATTGTTTATTCGTGCACAATATTTTTCTCCTTTTCCATGATCTCATCCCAATTTTCTTATTCAGCTCTTCTTCGTCTTCTTTTTTTTTCTTATTTTGACTGTCTAAATCTTCTTCATTATCATTAGTTATGTTTGTATTGAGGAATGTATATAACCAAAGATTTATTTGAATGTTGTACGTCATTAAATTTTATGAACACATTTACAGATCTCCATATTATATGTTGAAATTGTAAAATAGTTACCGTTTTATTAGTTAGTGATGTAATGATACAATAGAATTATGCATTATTTGTAAAATAAATGTAGGTACTAAATATAAATATCTTTCGAAACCTTCCTTAATATTTATAAGATTCATTTTAACAATTATTGAGTATTTGTTTATATGTATGTTAGTGTAAAGGTTAATAAAAATTAATCTTCAAAATAAAACTATTTCTCAGCATTAATATTTGCGTAAGTGACGTGTTCAAATTTCTACTTTACATTCTTATGTTTGTGGACAGTAAATACAGGTATCCCCTCCAAAAAAAAATTCATATAAAGTATTGGTTAATTTACCACTATTTTAGATATATCGGCAGAAACACGCAAAATCTATTCCAATAATAATGCTAGGTAAGTAGCTATTGTTCAATTACTTTTTTATTTGACGTATGAATAGCACGAATTGTCAAAGTACCTAAATGTTCTCCAATGGAGAACCCAGGAGAACCATTAAACGCTGTTGCCATATATGCAACTTACATAATTTCAAAAAAAAAAACTGTTGTGGCCAGCACAATACCTTCCGTCAATCCTTTGTATAATGTATAAATTTCATACAAAATGTTTCTTGCAAAAGATTCTAAATTTCTAGTAAAATTATTATTATTCAAATTACACTTGACACTGACATCTTCTTACTCTTTAGCTTTTCTCATTCGTTAGGGGTCCCTATTTTTGGTGTCGTTCTCATTCAGTTCTTTTTCTCTCAAGTCTTCCGCAATACAGTCCTTCCATCTTATCTTTGGTCTTCCTCTGTTCCTTCAACCTCCTATTACTAAACTACTCATTTTTGTTCAAATATAATTCTTCCTTTCTCCTCATGACATGTTCAAACCAATGTAATCGTCTTTCTTGTATCTTTCTAGAAAATTGTAACACTAGAGTTATTTTCTTACCGTATCTTTCCGTGTTTTCCCCAATATCTCCTTCAACATCCTCATTTCTGACACATTAATTTATTTTTATTGATACTGACATCTGTCAGTTTGAATTATATGAATATATTAGTAGTTTCCATGTTTAGCATAGCTGGCTGAATTATAAAATTTAATTTCTTTAAAATTCTTTAACTCTGTATCTATTGAATATGAAGTATAAAATGTAATCAAATCGTATAGAGAATAATATATTCTTTAAGTTATAATAACGTTAAATGTCAATAAATCAAATTTAACTGTTAAATCTTCAAATAAGGCTACTTCCGGTTCACTAATTATAACCAAAACCTAATCACTTGTTCTTCTGGATGTAAACTTGAGGAAAAATATAATTTTTGGAATCGTGGTATTGAAGTTATGCGATCCGGAACTTTTGTCACATAGACACACACACACACACACACACACACACACACACACACACACACACACAGATACGCACACACACACACACACACACACACACACACACACACACACACACACACACACACACACACACACACACACACACACACACATACATACATACAGACATCATCGTAAAAATGGTAAAATCATATTATAGGTACCCTAAAACATGCTTATACACTAAAAATTCATCATTGAATTTTTTGACCAAAGACAATACCTTCCTTACCTAAAGGTGACTGAACGTAAAAACGTACGAATAAAAATCGACTTTGAATGCATCCATGAAATAGTCAAAGATTATTACAATGCGCTTTTCGGACGATTCTCTACCTCACTTATTAAAATTTCGGTATTATACATCCCTTATATTGACTAGTTTGAACTTGCAACAATGCTCGATTAATCCGTCAGCACCACAGATACAGCTCTCATCCCGATGGCCCGTCCGCTCGCTGAGGGTACGCGAGGCCGATGGACTCGCGTCTAGCCGATTTACCCAACTTTTATCACGAAACGAACGATTGTAATTGTCATACAATTTATAAAGTCACAACAATAACTTCACCTAACGCACATTCGTTGGCACTTATGTGATATGATAATGTAATAATTTAACAAATTATAATAATAAAATAAATGTGTTTTTCACAAATAACACGCACAGGTGTCTAAGTGCGAAACAGTATGTAATGAACAAAATGTATAGGGTGTAACATCAAAACCGACTACCGCCATTATTTTCTTTATTATTATAGTTACAAAAAAATACTATAGAACAAAATTGTAGAAGACCAAGAGGACATCCTATTTAAGAAGAAAATATTTTTTTAAACCAGTGGTTCTCAATTTTCAACACAAAATTATATTTTTTTCAAATGGAATTATACATATTTTTATGCCTATTCGATAGCGTATTTTGTTCTGAATTCAACCATCCTTACATAATAAAAATATTGAAAAAAATGCGATTGATATTTAAGTAAATTTGATTTTTTTAGTCATTTTTCAGTAGGCTATGTATGAAAAACAAAAACTACTATTTGTCAATTTGAATTATTTACAATTTTTTTTCATTCATGGCCTACTGAAAAATAATTATAAAAATAAAATTTATTTAAATTTCAATTGAATTTTTCTCAATATTTTTGTTATGTAAGGATATAAAATGATCTCATGGTTGAATTCAGAAAAAAACACCCTATCGAATACGTATAAAAAATATGTGTAATCCTATTTGAAACAATATAACTTTATGTTGTAGCTTGAGAACAACTGGTTTAAAAAATATTCTCTTTTTTAATGAGATGTCCCCGTTGGTCTCCTACAAATTTGTTATATAGTATTTTTTTGTAACTATAATAATAAAGAAAATAATAGCGGTGGTCGGTTTTGGTGTTACACTAACACAATATATGCGTACGCACAACTCGGGACCTACATCGTGTATCTTTGGTGATAAAAGTTGGTATACCGGCTAGACGCTACTGGCTGATGGGCCATGCGGATGAAAATCTGCGCGCTGACCATCAGGGAAAGTTAGCCTATTGACTATTGACAGCATGCACTTTAAAATTCTATCATAGAAAACAGGCGTATGCGTTTTTACTTTTATGAATCTTGGGAATTTTCGGGTTTTATATTATTAAAATAGAGAATATATTTTGACAGGCGTATACAATAATTATATAAATATTGGCTTTCAATTGGATTATGACAAAATAATGAAGTTAGTTTCGTACTTTCGCCTCGAATCGTACTCTTGGAGGCGAATATTTTGAAACACGCTTGCTATCAATTTTCGCTTCCTGGTGAAAACAATTGCCTCATTTAATAGAATTCTAAAGTGCGTACTGTCACGACTTAGCAAATAAAATAATACCAAAAACCAAACTGCCCGCGCACTGATGATCGGCGTGCTGATCTTCAGCATCATGTGAAACGGGACTAACCATTTAACAAATATGACTAGAACTTTTACTAATGTGGAATATGCTGGCATGGTTTTTTTGTATGATTTTTTGAATGGAAGCGATTGAGGTGCATTAGCAGAATACCGTCGACGATATTCAAATCGCTTAGTTCCACATCATACATTTTCAAGAAGTTTTCAAATTTTACGGTTCGGGCCAGGGGGGTGAAACTGCATTCAGAAACGTGATAACAAGTTTTCAATCTAGTAGCGTTTGGAAATACTTCCTGACCCTTTCATAGATGTCATAAGTAGTACAGTTTTTACAGTGATTCTCAAACTTTAATGTCCAAATACTATAAAAAAGTAACATAATGTTTGAGAACTGCTGTAAATTTCCCACAATTCTCTATTGCATCGTTCGAAATACATTGACATTTAAAACTATTATTTGTGAATTGGTATCTTTATAGCAATATAGTACTTTATCATACAATATATTTTCGGTAAGTATATTATCTTTCATATTAGCATTATTATAATGGAGGGTGATATAAAAACTTAATGACAAATTAATAATATTTCAGAAAAAGATCACATGAAATATTGGTAACTTCTGTGTAGTGAAGAGACATTCCTGCAGAAGAAGTTGATGTGCCGAGTAGAAGAAATGGTGTGTATAAGTGGACTAGGAGAATGTACATCATGGCGGCGCTCTTAGAAGTTTGGTTGCAGGAGAGCAGCAAGATATCACGATTCTTGGGCAAAATGACAAAGCTTCATAAGATTCATCAGAGAATGTTGGAATAGTATGGTGTTGCCAGTTTTAATAAAAAAAGTGTAAAATAGGATAATTATTTAAAAAGTGGACGAACATCGATGACGAGGTCAAAGAAACAGTGCATTTCTGGCAGGCATTTAAATTAACATCCCTTTTTTGCAATACAAATATCTCTTGTAATAATAATATTTCAAATTTTTGGTTCCTTGAGTAATATGAGCTTAAATTTTAGTAGTTGTTGCCGCGTAGTTTGAGATTTGTAATTATTTATTTGATTTAAATAGTATAATGTATACATTTTTAAATAAAGACATTAACATATTAATTATTTTAATTACTTTTTATAGTGCAAGATATATTTCACATTTCTTGATAATGTCTTTAATAAATTATCTATTTTCGATAGATTTTTTATTAATTACATTATGAAGAAATAAAATTTAAAGTTTACAACAATTCGAAATGAATTTATATTTCCCGCCACATTGTCGGCTGTCAAATTTAGTTCTCTGACCTTTTCATAGACGGCACTAAACTTGTTATCACGGTTTATAAGGGAGATACCCAATCTTCTACTATATATTTTCCTTAATCTATGGTTCGGGCTACTGATACGTCAAATAAAACAATAGGTGAACAATAGCTACTTATCTAGCATTCTTATTAGAAAAAACTGTTTGATTATTAAAATTTTACGTGTTTCTGTCAATATCTCTAAAACTGAGAAGAATTGACTTAGTTTATAAGAACTTTCTTGCTTAAAATAATCCCTAGAATAGTAAAAGTTTGTCGGTGTCCTTAGGCGACACCTGTATATAGCATAATTTTACATCAACCTTATGTGATAAATATTTAAACTTTTGTGCTCTTCCCGTAATTAATGGTAAACCAAAATAGCCTAATGGTAAAGAAATAAATAATTTCTATAAAACTAAGAACGCTACAACCTAAAAACAATCCTGCCATGCCTCCGACGTACACTACAAAAAAGGTAATATATAGGTACCTAATTATATATTTATAATTTTATATATTTTATTACAAACCTAATAAATCTGTGAAACCAAAAAGGACGTCTCGTTTGAGTCTCATTCTTGGATATTCTTTCAAACCCCATTGCAGATTTGAACCCAGAAACCATTCTCTTGTATCCAAGTCTTCAACTACGTAGTTCACTTCATCACAATTTGGCAAACAGCTGCATTTTTTCTTTAGTTTAATTAATTCTTCTGCATAATTTAAAACGGCGGATAATAATGATAAATGAATAAAAAAATCTTATTCTTACCAGAATATTGAGATAAGCAATGTAATCCTTTTACGTCGCAAATTTTATCATTACCTTAAAGAATAAATGTTACCTATATGTTACATAATAAAATTATTAGTGTCAAAACTATTTACGTACTCAGTTTTCTGTAAAAATGCGGCATACATCCACAATATTGTTTCGCTAAACGTATTCGACATTCCATTCTACATAGGCGATAACTATATACAGGACTATGAGGTAGGTTCGATTCATGGTGAAAACGACATTTTCGTTGATTCACACTAAGATCTTTCGCTCGTTGACTGCTGAACAGTGTTAGAGCTGTTAAGTAAACTTGTAAGAAATATCCATTTGCAGAGTAGATGCTTTTTGATGATGAATCTGCTACCTCGTAAGGTCCGTGTACGAAAATCTAAAAGCAGGGGTGAACTTGAACTTTCATTTTTACCAGGAATTCTAGTAACCAGTGACGAATAAGACTTAAAAGTTTTAAACAGTGTTAAAGATAAAATTCAGAACTATTTATTATTAAAATTTAGTGGTCGAATAAATTTGTAATGAATTATACCACAATTTTATGCAAATGCAGTTTTGCCAATCTTGTGATAATTGTTGCACATGTAATATAATTTGGGCAGATGTAGATCTTTATGGGCCAACTTTTCGAACAATTTAATAGGCGCACTACACGAATTTTTGATCGTCTCTTGTTTTTGAGCTAAGACTAACTTGATTTTCGCTTATTTTGAAAATATCTCGTATCTCGCTTATTATGAGATAATGAAAATGTTTAAGTAATTTTTATAAGGTTTTTTACGTATCGAAAATTCATGTGGCGACTACTAAAATTTTCTCGAAAACTTGACCCTGGAATATGCAAACGATTTTGCTGTATCGTTAATATTACCCAAGATATATTAATAAAAACATCGAAAATGATTCATGGGTAAAGTATTTTTTTTTAAAGATAACCGATCATCTATTAATTGTATGAATTAAAATTTTAGCTCCGGCCATTTTGAC
Organism: Harpalus rufipes; assembly: GCA_951394225.1. Classification (NCBI taxonomy): domain Eukaryota; kingdom Metazoa; phylum Arthropoda; class Insecta; order Coleoptera; family Carabidae; genus Harpalus; species Harpalus rufipes. The sequence continues at coordinate 77,881,229 of OX596274.1, forward strand.
AAATTCAGTAGTATCGTTTACCTAGTTTTTATGAGGGTACATAAGATACTACTGTTATTTTATTATTATAAAAATATATATTACAGTAAAAGCTTTTAAAATTAAGTCAACTGGTAAGTTTATTAGTAAATAATGTAAAACCAAATATGTGAAAAATGAGATACTGACACAGTGTCAATGTCAGAAAAAAAACGTTATTCGTACGGCTATGAATCAAGGTAATATGTCTGAATTAATAAATAAACCTAAGTAACTATTTAGTTACAGCGAAAGTGTTTTGAACAACGAGCATCATTTTAAAATGGAATGTCCTGACTTCGTCAAAACAATATGAATTGTTGAAAGACAAGCGTGTTATATCCATCCTTATCCCACACGCTTCGTGTTATGGCAAATGAGAGAGATAAATGTATGCCAATTTGTTAATTTGTTCACAATATACATGACCTTGATCGAGAATTTACTGTCTCTATTAAATCATACATTTTTCTTTCTTGTTACCTATTTTTCTTCTTTACTTACATTGAAACCTGTTGACATATTAACCACATTAGCAAAAACTTCGCCATCGAGTGGATGTACATAAAATGTCCGATTTCCTGGTAACACTTTCCATAAACCTTTTTGCCAATATCTGTAAATATATAAAATAAATATATCATCACGGCATATTACCCATTGCTGGGTGTGCCAATCTGCTTTGTAATCAGATTTCGATAATATTTATATATAAAGAGTATAGAATATTCTAATACTTTTTTTCCAGAAATCGTCTAGAATATTGAATTAGGCGATAATTTGTCACATGTTAAGCTGTTTGAACTTTGACTTCACATTCTGTTTCAGATCACGTGACTTTTTCAAAATATTACACAAATTTCAATAATTAATTGTAAAATATTTAATGGATATTTAATGAAATATCTAATGGATATTAAGTAACATTTTTAAATTAGAAGCTATTTAAAGAACAATATTATTTAAAATTTAATACTGAGAAGGCATATAAAATTTGTTGCAACGACCCAATTGCAGTATTCATGCAAAATTTTACCTGGCGCTTTTGAGTACTGTAATCGAAAATTTCAGTATGGATACTCTGGTACACAATATGACGTTTTTGATTGTTTTTATATTGTAATTCAATTGTCAAAATGATATAAAATTGCGAAGTTATGAATAATTTAAGCGATTTCGGGAAAAAAATGTACGTATTATGTTAAGAAAGTGTCTTCACAGGATTCACTATTTCTCTGGCTTGCAGTCCTCCCCTTCGTCTTCCTCCTGTACGAGATCACTTTCCTGACTTATAACATAAATTACTATTTCATACTTGGGAGAATTGTAAATTGCTAGTTTGGAGTTGAAGCAATAACAGATGCCCATTTCAGAGATAATCTTTTCTAGAGAGTACTGGAATCCATTAGCTCCAGAATTAGAAACGGATGGTTCAAATTCAAACTCTAGGTCTTGTAACACATGCATGTATTGATCGCTAGGTATTCCATCATAAGGTACAACTTTATGAAATGTGGTGTATGAGGCTTCTGCCAAGCTTGTAATAAATGAACGCAAAAGTGTTTTATTTTGCTCAGCAGATTTCCTAGAACAGAAATATTGTTCTTAAGGTACCTTAGCACGCTTGGCTAATAATAGTCCAAATTTTCAAATTAATCGAAACCTATTGCTTTTCAAATATAAAAATTTCGTTAGTTTAGATGAAGAAATAAATCCTGCCCTCTGATTGATCACCAAGTTCACAAAAGTGAAAAAAAAGCTGTCAGTTGCCAAATAAAATCGACAGAATTAAATGATATAGTTTGATTCACGAAAGATGACAATTCAAGGTCATTTAATAACCGTATGGTATAATATTACTAGCAGATAACTTCACTGTATTTCGTATACATAGATGTGCAACATGAAATATTTATGGATACATTTTAAATGAAAAAAATAGTGTAATTTATTTGAAAATTATTTTTTTAATGCTTTTTTCAAAGATTTATGTTCTTCACCTACATTTCATAAAACACAAAACATAGACTTGACATAAACCATGGAATAATAATTTGATTTAAATGTCAACGTCACTGGGTAACTATTAGAACAGAGAGCAGTGCAGTAGATAATTAGATATCTGTACCTCTACGACATACGTCATTATTATTTGTAATATGTTACAAAGTAATGTTACTATTTACGTATATCTGTCACACAATATAAACTTCATAGATATACGTAAAATAATCTTTCTCTTTCTAACATGAAATGTTACTAAGTATAAGTATAAAGTTTTGTGTATTCTTTCTTCGAACAAGTGACTATGAATAGTCATCTTTCGTGAACCAAAGTATATTTACTATATTTTTAATTTCGACTTTGTAGTTTTTAATATTCCAGATATGTAAATTTTATAAAAAAAAAACTTACTCAACATATTTTTCTAATAATTCATCATTTAATTTGAAACTTGGGCAAATTGTGGCTGACGGAAAAGATGTATTCCAATTATATCGATCTCGTTCCATTGATATAACAGTAGGATTTTCTTGATAACGAGTCCAAGTGGTTTGACTTATGGAAACAGCTCCGTACATTCCAGCAACAACAAATGCAAGCCATATCAGTCTACAATAGATTTTTCGCAAGAAAATTAAAAAAAATCATTGAATTATTGATCTTACGGAAAACTGATCGCTAGCGCTAGGTATTATATCGTACAGCAAATTAGATGAAACTTGATTATTTAGTACCAATTCTAAGTTAAATATGTACAAACTATAAAATTTTAAAGTTCTCGAGTTTACAGGTGTATTATTGTTTTGTATAAATTATTTTCATTGCGATCAATTTTCTTCGCTACCAAATTACTGGCGATAATTTTTCTGCGCGACCAATTTTCCGGCGATCAATTTACCGGCGACAAATTTTCGTCGCGATCAATTTTCCGAGATTTCAGATTTTTACCTCTCGCTAAGAGAGGTATTGGATTCATGCTAAAAATCGCATATCCAAATTTAATGATTAAGCACGTTTTAAGGTCCCCTACAATCCGATTTTAATATTTTTACGATGATGTCTGTGGGTGTGTGTGTGGATGTATGTGTGTGTATGGATGTATGTGTGTGTGTGTTTAGATGTATGTATGTATGTGTGTGTGCGTGTGTGTATATATGTTATGTATGTGAGGAGGTTGAAGGAACGATTTCTCAAAAATAATACTTAATATCTGTTTAACTACGTATTTCTCAATCGGGCATTACTGGGAAGAGCTGAAAAGGTTTTGGTAATAATTGGACAACCAAAAGTAGCAGATTCTTAAAAAAAATCTTTTAAATGTTATTTTTTGAAATATTTTGTTCTTGCATATTAAAGAAGAATAAATTCTCTATCTAATACATATAAATATTTTAATAATAAAATATAGATAATAAAGATATAAATCTTTTATAGATTTAGAGATAAAGAAATATAAGATAAATAATAATCTGTTGTAATAAATCTCACAGCCCAAATAATGTTATGGAAACCAATTGAAATATTACAATGTTTGTAACTGACAGATAAATGTCAGTGTCAAAAATCCGGAGACATTACCAAACATTTTTTCTGGGCAGTATCATTACTATTTCTTATTGTATTAAGAGTTAAATATTTAAAATTATAGGTATATTACATATACCCTTCAAAAATACTGTTATTCCCGACAATGAATTGGAAACATTTCGCAAAAATAGAAGAGGACAAAATTTCTTCATAGAATGAATTAAAAATTTAAAAATATAAATGTAAAGAATAGATTTAAGTAGAATTTTTGGTGTTGAGCGTAGGTGTACAAGAAATGTTAAATACAATAAGGTGCGAGCTGTCACTTTGTTGGCCTTGACAAGCAGATATGGGGGCCCTAATTTTTCATTCTAAATTTAGTGATTTTTCAATTCCATGTGGTTTATTTTCTTCGACAAGTAAATTCCACACTCGGTGACAAATTAACTACGTGAATTTAGAAAATCTTGAAATTATTAGTGAAAAATTCTGACATTTGACAACTATGTACATAATTACTAATTATCATTCTGACACGGGCTCCCATATCTGCTTGTCAAGGCCAACAATGGCACATGACTGCTCGCGCCGTATACTTATGTAACAAAAAACGGAAGCGGCGAGAGGTATTGTGCTGGCCACAACAAATTTTTATACTTACATTTCAATGGGATGTCGTTTGTTATATGATATATATACAAGGCCATGAATATTACTTATAGCTAGAAATGATTTGAAGAAATCTTTGTACGCAGATAATCTTGATTTTGGTTTCTCAATATTATTTTTTACTACATTATTATTTGTAGTAAGTGTATTATTTCCTAATATTGAGTTGAATTTTTTTATATACTTTCCATTTTCTGAAGCTAAATTTTCGTACATTTTTATTTGGTTTGTACCTTGTACCAGTTGTAAGAGGTAAAACGAAGTGACCAATAATTATATGTATGTAGAGTATTACAATAATTCAAAAAATAAAGATTTAACGATAAGATGAGCGTATAAAAACGAATATATGTTGCATGAAACATAAAAGAAAATTTAAATTATGTACGTATATCATTTACCAATCATTGTAATATACATGAGAATTTTAACAGATGTGAACATTATTCACATAATACACTATTGTTTGTTTATCACAATACGAAGTAATTCTATAAATATAAACTATTAGATTTTCATGTGAATAAAGGTGACGTCTACCATAATTACAAATTAGAACACAAACATAGGTCATTAATATTAAAACTAGATTGTAAAACTGTATGATAAGGACTATAGCTATCAGATTCATAAAAAAAATTAAATACGGAGTTTATTAACTCTATTTTTCATCCGGATTAAAAAATTTGGTATTAGAACTATTCACAAAACAGAATAAGGTTGGTGTTAAATTTGGAATTAGCGCTAATTCAGTAACTGTTATTTGAATTACAATTTTTTTCTGCTAGGCGCTATACTTCGCGCCAAAATACGAAAATAACAATCCGATAGGAGCCTGCCCTTTTACAAAGGGCCAAGGGCTTATTTGAGCCCTTAGGGAAAACCCGACCAAGGATTTCAATTTTGCAGATCCAAGTAAGTTTAACAAAACTTGTCCGGTCCTTTTAGTTCAGGAATTAGCACGGGCCCTTCGCCACAAACTTGAAGGGCAAATCTATTGTAAACCAAAGGATTTTCATCAATTCTGTGCAAGCCAATGTAAAGCGCGGGTTCAAATCCTCCCGATACGCTATTTTCCGGCCCTTTGGCCTTTTTAATTAACGACATTAACGGCCGAATTCACCATTTCTTAATCATGAATTGATTCACAGATCAACTGTGATCCTAAATCAATTCAATTCACCATTACAAATCAAGCTAATCTACTAATCAAAATCAATGATCAACTGATTCGTCATATTCCATGAATCAAGGACTGATCACATCTTTGAATTCCAATTGTGACATTTATAGCAATGTTAGGATTCTGGCTATTGTACTCAATGGTTGTACCCATTTAGCTGTGTTCCTTCGGGCTGTGATTGTGATTTTTGTGAATCCTGATTAGTTTAACCGTGATCCTTTTGAATCAAGATTTAAAAATTATATCAAGAAAACAACTAGAATAATATAAACACCATCTAGCGTCAACTGTCATATACAGACCAATGCAGACTAATTTATTTTATTTTATAAATAATCTATTGTCAAGTGTTATAGTCAACACATTAAAAATTTATCATATAGAAATAAAAAAAAGTTCTTAGTAGCATATGAAGTATGTTTATTTAAAACAAATGTTTTATGTAACATTTTTTCTTTGTTTTCAAAAGTATGGTGAGTCATTACATGCTTTTGTAGGAAAATCACATTTCCTTTGTTGCAACTTTGATAAATTCCACGCTCAAAAACTATTGTCTTCAGCTATTTTTAAATTTGGTCTGAAATAAATCCGTATGATCATTTAAAAAGGATGATTCAGAAGGGAAAGGGGAAGGTTGTCTAGTGATCACAAAATGACAAAGTGGAGATAACGAATAAGAAACGACAAAACATACTTCTTCTTAATCATGATCACTTTGATGATTTAGATTGCGAATCACAGCCCGAAGGAACACGGCTTTTATAACTTTGCCTCATCCTTCTTCTTTATCTTTATTTAGAACCGCATTGGCTTTATAATTTTCAACTATACTTTTACATCTTTCATTTTCACTATATTTAAAAACACTCTTTTATTGGAATCAGTGTAATTTCCACCTATATCAAAATAAAAATATAATATTATTATAGGAAAATTATAAAATATATTTTATAAATACATGAAAAACTTACATATTAATACCTTTTTAACGGAAAGTACAATTACCACGAATAAAATTACAAGACAGTTACATTAACTGTCAAAAACTAAAACAAAACTGTGAATCAGTTGATCATGATTTCTTGATTCAGAAATCAAGTTGGTGAATTAGAACATAAGTTGATCTACAGATTAGCTTGATTATTAATCAATGGATTAATGGTGAATTCGGCCGTAAATGTTAAACCCTTCGGAAAACTTTAAGGGTCCGTATCTCGGAAACGGCTGGGCTTTCAACGATTTCCTTGAAATTTCGCGTTCCCTTAGCATTCTTAAAAAGGTCGGGGTCGTAGAATAACATATTTAATTTTCAAGGGCGTAGAACCAAGGATTTAAAAATTCGCTAATTAAAATTTGACACCCTGTTTTTTTTAAATGTTGAACAAATTCTATTTTTTTTTTTAATGACATGTTTTTGTTGTACAGAGTTAAAGTCGTAAATGTAATTTCTCATAAAATTATCCATGTTTTAATGGAGCTTAGTATTTCTGTAATATTTATTTAGTTTTAAAATGGCATTTTACAACATTTATTAATATGCAGAGTTTTCATACTTCCCTGTGTCTCTGTTGTGATATTTTCTCCTAAAATAAATAAGGGGATGTAAAATAAAAACATTGCTTTATTTTAAGAAATTTTTATTATTTGTTTGTAGTACAATGTTTTTTTTATAAATAAATTGTATTTAATCTTTGTATTTCATAAATAAATATACATACCCTTTGCCCTGAAAAATTAGAAACAGAGATGTTTAAATAATAGTTTGCATAAATTTTACTTGTATTTATTGTTTATTTGTGTTTTACATTATTGTATTTTATGTAACTATTCTTAATATACAATGTTTTATACAATAAAATATAAATTAAAATATAATTTTCTATACTCCTTTTACTTAGGGGATACATTTTGTAAAATTTACTAAATACCTACACATATTTAGTTGTTAAAACGAGTGTTAGGTGGCAGCACTTCCGGTGAACGTTTTAATTAATTTTCAATAGTTCCTAAAATTACCGTTAGTTGGCAGCACTTGTCTTCCGGTAAACATTTTAATTAAGGCCTATGTACATATGTATGTTTATACGTATACATAATTTTAAACAGTTCCTAAAATGACCGTTACATGGCAGCACTTCCGATAAACGATTTAATTAAGGCCTAATGTGAATTTGGAATAATTGATGGGACGTATATTTCGGAGTCTGAAAATGGGAGGCGGATCCAAGGATGCTATCTGCAATACACGAATGGCAGACACGGATCAGGTGATTAAAATTCACCAGGTAATGAAAACGAATAAAAAAAATTGCAAAAAATCTTACGATTTCTACCTAATGATCACGTTTTAAGATCCCTACAATCCAATTTTAACATTTTCACGATAATGTGTGTGTGTGTGTGTGTGTGTGTGTGTGTGTGTGTGCGTGCGTGCCTGTATGTGTATCCTCTTTACGCTCTAACTCAAATACTATTGTTCAGAAAATTTTGTATTTCTACCTTATTCTAATATGGAAAGAAGCCATTAGATTTTGGTGTCAATCGGATAATCGAAAATGGTACTTTACTTTGAAGCTCAAAATAGTTTTTCTTCAAAAAATACCTTTAAATGTTATTTTTTCGCAATTTGTTATTATAAAGCTTAAAGATTATTTCATTTTCTACAAGTTTGCATTAATACTTTTTCTATATATTTTATGGATAAATTTATAAAATAATATAAAAATTATATCTCGGAGCTTATGCACACAACTCCATGATTACACAGTTTAGCTCAAATGTATGTAACTAACAGATTAATGTTATTCTCAAAAAAATAATCAATTCAAATTAATAACAGTAACGTTTTCAGAAGAAAATTTTAAATAGAACAATAGTTATATGGAAAGGAACTTAAGATACATAATTTTTAGTATTAATGCAGGTATATAAGAAAATAAATAAATATATTATCACAGCATATCACCCATTGCAGGATGTGCTAATCTGCTTTGTACACAAATTTCGGTAATGATGATGACATATTTGTATCGTGCGGGTGTTAACCATGCGTTACCTCCCGGGTACTCATTTTTGGCGTAGAGAGTACATCACAGGGGTCAGTTTTGTGCCATTTAGAATTCGAAATATAGTAGGAATTGAATCCAGTTCCCCAGATTCGCGACCAGACACTCAGGCACGCGGCCATGAGACCCCATAGGTATATGTATTTAAATTAATAAAAATTAAATGGCGGGAGGTTTTGTGTTGGTCACATCAGATTTTTTTATATTTTCGGTTATTTTAAGGTACAGGTAAAACCATGCCTTCACTTACTTTAAATCTATCACAGTCAGAAACTGAAAATACAAAGTAGGTAAATCATAAGTTCTTTTTGGTGGAGGTATTGTTTTATAATAATATAATATTTACGTAGTATGTAGATGGTTGTTAATTCTTTCGTAATCCTTAAAACATACATAAAAAATGAAATATTTTCGTAAATTAAAATGTAAATGTTTTATTTACAGCCCGTAAAGCAGCGAGTTACATTTTAAAATCAAAGGAAAATTCCAAGAAAGAAGAAATTATATAGCCAACTGGTAAAAGCCAGGCATATGATTTGCACCACGTGGAAGCGCACGTCATCCCGAAAACTATTTCCCGAGGAAGCTGTGGAGGTTGCGGACTTAGCTTTCATAAAACATTTTAATAATTATAAATAATTGTCCAGACTTAATAAATTATTTATTAATATTATTAATTAATAATTAAAACTGTACGGTAAAATTGGACATGGGCGCAGGTACAGTGCTGATGAAAAAGCGTTTTATTTGGCAATGTACAAACAAAGCCCAAGAGGCTACAAACGTTTTAGCGAAATTTTTAATTTACCTGCTCCATGAACTTTAACACGGTATCTGTCCAACATAGAATTAAAATGCGGAATAAGTGATCAATTATTGCAGTATGTACTTAAATTTAAAATCAAATTAGATGTAATAGACAGAACTTGTTTACTTATGTTTGATGAAGTGTTATTAAATTCAAATTTAAACTACAATAAAAAAACGGATACGGTACAAGGCTTTGAAAATTTAACGCAGCAGTCGCAGAGAATAACGGACCACGCACTTGTTTTTATGCTGCATGGTTTGCATAAACCATGGAAACAGCCTATTTCTTTTTATTTTGTACAGTCGACCGCCAAAACTTTTTCTTTAAAAAATTGTATACTTTGGTTCACGAAAGAAGACTATTCATGGTCACTGGGAGCACAGACAACATTCGAATATATTTATATTGACTTGGTCAAATCACGTTTTATACATCTTACGAATAGTCAAAATTCGAATGATTTTACATTAGGCGATTTTTCGCGACGGACCAAACATGAACCACGGTTATACGTTTGGTTCATGAAAACGTCACTGTTATGACGTAAGATAGGATATCGCGAGAAATCAGCTTGGTTAAACCTGTTGCATCATTCGGCGGTTAATTTTAAACGATGGAGAAGTATATGAGTTATATTATAGATGAATTTATTGAGATGGACATGAGTTATTTAGTATGCTATCTTTACACATTTCGAAATATTATGTAACAACAGGATCTGCAAATAATTGATTGTTTTATTTGTAAACAAAACTTTAACCTAACTTTTACCTTTATTTAATATATCAACAGTTCCCCTGTCAACTTCCACTTCAAGTATTTCTAATCCATTGGAAATTGTGACTTTTTCCATGTTTGTAATTTATTCTAGTTTAAATCAAAATCACAAACGCTCAAGTGTATAAATAAAACAAAGGTAGACTGAGATGGATTGAGATTAGAAAGAGAGAACCGATGAACCAGATTCATGAACCTGCTCGCTAGCTCGGTTCGTGATTCGACGAACCTGGTTCATGATTGACGTCATTAGTTCGTCGCGAGAACGTACTGGTTCATAAAATTCATTAACCAAACCGCTTTGGTTCGTCGCGAAAATTCGTCTATTGACTTATTCATGTCACAACTTATGCAATTTTCAACACTGCAAAGCTCGAAAAATATTACCTCTTCTTCTTCTTATTCTAGTCTCGAAATTTTTTATCCTGTATAATGCAAATGTCAACCTGTGCAAATCTCTACCACGCTGAAGTTGGTGCGCTTTAAAGAGCAATGTCCGTTCACCATTGCTCAATTCCAATGTTGTTAGTAACTTTTGTTTTACGTGGTATTTAAATTATTTATAACATTTCAAACAATCTTGAAAAACCGTAACACAAATAAAACTAATAAATTTAAATACATTCATGTTACAAATAATATTTTCTTCATTATATAAAATATGTTATACATATTGGAAGCTGGAAGATGTATTTTGAATGAAAATGCTTTGGTACAGAATATTTGTTATATTTTATTTTAGGATCAATATAACAATTCAATTATATTACATCAATGTTAAGGTAAGTAAGTAGTTATAAATGTTTCATTTTAGAATTGATAAACAGGAATAAATTCATAAAAGTAAAATTAACTAATACAGTAGAATGGGTGGTATTGTTGAAAACAGATGTTAAATTTATAACATATTAACATTTAATATGATTTTACAGTACTATATGTACACACGTGGTACACACTAAAAGCAGTTATTAAGATAAATTACGTTTATAACCTTATTTTATATTCAAAACAAAATATTCTGGTTTGATTAAAAGATAAATATTACGAAAATGATTAAATGTTTCAGGTCAGTCTTCTTTGGTGGATATAATTGTTTAAATGCCATTATACACGAAAAAAAAAAAAAATTTTGGAAATTGCACGAAACCCGAAACATTGGGATATGGATGTGTACAGTGGAATCTTATTAGATATCTTCATCTCATTTCAAAAGTACAGAAGAACGTGTGTTCTGCCAGTTTCCTCTTGAAAAGCTAAGTATGGCAATAATATACGTATAAACTTATAAGTTTATACGTATATTATGGCAATTCTTTATCTTCTTCTTTATCATACCAAATGTTAGTTTTATACCTTTAGTGATAATCCGAAAGTCTAAACAGAAGATGAATACTGGATTTAACAGCTAAAACTTCCATTTACTTTCATAGTTTACGTTGAAATGTTTCATCTTATAAAAATCATAGGTACGATATGAATACAATTTTATAAATTATTTTTTTATACATACCAATATTTTGTCTCATACAGAGAAATATTATTCAGAATAATAATTTTATGGTGAATTCAATGCATTTTTTGTTAGTATATATGTTATTTTTCAAATATGATTTATTATAATTACCGATTTCTATATTACCGACATTTTTGTTAACAATATTTTATTAAGTACTTTTGGCAACACTGATTTCATATTTCATACCACCTCATCATAGAAAATGGAGGACACTTGTTGCGTGTTTGCATTTGGTATGAATTAATGTTTATTTTCGTGAGAAAAATTACGGTAAATAACAAAAATTTATAAAATAACATGAGATAAAGTGTTGGTCCAACGTTTGAGATAATAATTGTTACCGCGATCGATCTTAATATAATAAGTAAAACATTTGGACGCTACAGTCGAGCTGATAAATTGTTGTTTGATAGAAATGCATTTTTATGCGGAAAAACTTGTGAAACTGCGGAAAACTTACGAAGAAAGCAAGCTAAAGTGTTTATTAATTTTTTTTGTGATTATAATTTTTATGGAGACCTATCATTTAGTTTGGGAAATAATTAAGTGCTCAGAAGAAATGAAATTGTAAGTTAATTTTAGTTATTTATTTAAATAGTTTTAAATATACTTCAAACTACTGGAAATATATATATATATATTAATTCTAAATCATTTTCTTGTATATTTTGCATAAATTCGTATTTTTGAGATATTTTTCTGAAAATTTAACTGCATTTTAATAGTCTATTTTGTTTACAAAATGGTAGAATTTTAATGTTAAACTTATAAAAATGTCTATATTTTACGTTTAAATACATATATTTCCCATAGTATTAATTTTTTGCATAAATTCTAAGTTTCATTTCGCAAAGTTCGTCTGGCTTCCCATATATCCGAATTAGTCTTGCAAAAATTATTTATATTTTATAAATATTATTTAAATAAGCGAGAGTTATATTAAAAAATAAAATATAATTTTATATTAACATTTAATTATTCATTTAATTGCGTTATTGTCTAATAATCACGCCACTGCCGGTTCGCCAGTCGTATGTTTCTTGTCAACAAACACAACTAGCCATCTTTTCTATGTTATTGAAGTATCGTGCATATTTTAATTGTTTTAATAGTGAAATATTATTGTATATTGTTGCAAATTAGCAACAATGGTAAGTTTAAACAATAGTTTAACTGTTTTAATAGTCATTTATGCTGATAACATGTTTTATTATTGAAATACTTGTATTTTAAAATAAATTATTTTTGTGTGCCAGAGTTCCACTGAATGAAAAAATGTTTCTTGGAGTTTGCCATCCTGGGGTCGCTGAGACGTCTTGGGGCCTTTGGGGCCTAGCTGATTCTTCTTGCTGTTGGTGAGCTGTGTTCATCAATGTAAGTCGTTATATTATGTGCCTCTCTTCACTGTCACTTTTTTCCTATTTTTTACAATACAAAAATAAATTCATTTTTCTCCTGAAAATATGATTTATGTTGAATTTAAATTAAATTATTTAATTCAAATAATCATATTCTGTATTTCTTTTCCGAGGCATATTGTGAATGTCTATGTTAAAATACCGGGCGTCATAACTCGTTACATATTGTAAATAAATCGGCGAAACTTAGTTTTTTTTTAGAATTAGTTGTCCCCCTTGGTATAAAAGTCTTAAAAACTAAAATTGATAAGTTTTGGATTATATTTTTAATGTAGTTCTTCATTAAAAACTGTTACGGGCTTCAAGTAAAGTATCACTTCCGGTTTATCATTTTTATTCAAAATCTAATATGTTGTTTCTCTTGACATAAAAGTCTTAAATACTAAAATTGAAAAGTTTTGGATTATATTTTAATATAGTTCATCATATTTCATGAAGAACTATATTAAAATATAATCTAAAAAATTTCAATTTTAGTATTTAGGACTTTTAAATCTAGGGGAACAACATATTAGATTTTGGCTAAAATTGACAAACCAGAAGTGGTACTTTACTGGAAGCCCGTAACAGTTTTTCATGAAGAAATATATTAAAATATAATCTAAAAAATTTTTATTTTAGTATTTAGGACTTTACACAACCAACGATTTTGTATATACTCTCAATATTTTAGAATTTTAAATGGAACAAAATTGACCCCTATGGTGCACCCCCCACGCCAGCATTGAATGTAAATAAGTACCTATACAAATAAATATATCATCACGGCGTATTATCCTTTGCTGGGTGTGCCAATCTGTTTTGTACACAGATTTCGGTAACGATGATGACATATTTGTACAGTACGCGTCCCCTGACGAAATATTTGGCGTCGGTCGGGATCGAACCCAGTATTTAAATTTAATTTTAAGTATTTTAACAGGAGCATAAAAGAAAAAAATATTTAAAAGTTTCATATCGAATAAAGTTTTATTTCGTAACGTACGTACCATATGTACGTACATACTAAATGTAAATTTAATTGTCAGTTTTAAAATAAATTATATTTTCCAAAAATATTACAAACATTTGGGGAGTTTGGGAATATTAGTTTCGTGGAATAACCATACCTTCATCTAGGTAAGATCTTACAAAAAAATATTATTTTTGTAATAAAATTGTTTAATTTCTTACAAATATCGTAAACGATATGTGCATATCAATTTTCTTGCGAAAAATGTTTTAAACACAGTTAAAACCATAAAATACTCAAAATATTCGTCTATATATTTATTTTTGTTGCATATTTGGCCCAAATATAAGTTTATTTGCTTAATATATAATTAATATCCTCTTATGATTAGTTTATACTGTTGTATTATAAATTTACCGAATTTAAGTCAGAAATAATCATTTAGAAGTTTAAATTTGTAAATAAATTGCAAATAACTCCACGCAAATAGCGTAAAATTGATAGATATTTTAGCTGCATTCGAACTCTGGCATTTATGACCATTCACAGGCTTCGTTATTATAGCCAATCAGGTGAGACCAAGCGTCCACGGACCGTCCACTCACGGCTCGGCATGTTCGCTTCTCTCTAGAAGACGCGTTGCGTAGCCATTATTTCTCAACGACAAAAATATTTTAACAGCGTTTTTGATATTTTATAATGGTTTTATAGCGAAAATAATAAAGGAAATGTTTGTTTTGATAGTATATTGTGGCGTTTAATAACATTTAGTAATATCAATGGCGAAATTTTTGTGGATTTGTATGCAATGATGAGTATTTTGGCGAAGATTTTACAACAAACAGGTCGAGATTATTATGAACAGAGAAAAGCATTGTTGCTAAAAACAATGTAGAATCCTGGCGAAAGACTTTCTTCTCAAAATGTAAGCATATATTATACAATTTTTATGTTTAGCCGGTAACATTTATTTCAGTATACTTACCTTGAATTTTCGTCATGATTTGCAATTAACAAAATATTTTGTTGGAAAATATTTAGTTTTATGTTTAGTAGAGCTAATATTGCTTTATATTCGTAGAATAATTAACACGGGTGCAATTTATATAAAAATTAAAATTGTTTTAAACATTTTCAAGAGTAGAAACAAGTTACATTGGAAGTAATTTTTTAGTTTTTGAAATATTTTGAGTGTAAATAATATTAAAAAGTGTTATAAATTGTTTTAAAAAGCAAATATGCGTGAAATTGAAAGGGTAATTTGTCGTAATATTTCTCTAAAGTTTCTTACAGATTGCGCCGGGACTGGGTAAAATGGAGCCCTGCAGCCGAAGAAATCATACAGTAGATGAAAGGAAGGACAGACAGCGCGACTTGGAGAATCAGCTCGTATATAAGGTAGGATAAATTTTATTTTTATTAATTCTCATCGTTTTATAACTTTGGATTTTAATTGAGGTCAACCATAATCCATTATTTTGAATTTAAAATAATTAAAAACACTTGATATTTTGTAAGATACAGATAATTTGCAAACAGGAAAATCGTAGAATTATACAAAATACTGTACACGTTTCCTTTAAAAACAACCAATGTGAGATTTTTGTTGAATCTTTATAGGATTATGGTTGTTTTAGTACAAACACTGAAACTCTACAAGGTAATAAATTGTGTCTGCAGCGTGCATTACACGATGAAGTTTGTCATTTATCTACAGTATAATCTACCTATTACCTACCAAGTATTAAAACAATTGACCACGCGGTAGGTGAAACATTTGCAATTAAATTTTTAAATGGGTATTTTATGTGAAAAACATGAAAAGTTTAAACAGTATAATACTACTTTTGTAATTTTAAGAAAGAAATATATTAATTTGTTTTGCAGTTGTAGTTTATAACTAGTATTATGTCTCAAAATATCATTACTTTTATACCCGAATGTACCAATAAATGTAGGAAAAATTCAAATTATTTTTTAAGCGTTTGTCGAGAAAAAGATGAGATTAACTAGGCAATTAATAACAATAAAAATATAGAAGCAAAGTATTTCCTACCGCCCTTCCTTTGAAATAATGATGATAAATAGTTTAAAAAATAGAATAACTTCTGAATAAAAATAAAGATATATAAATATTTATTTAATGTATTTTTTAATACAAAGGTATTGTGAATATAAAACAAAAATCACATTACAAAAAACAATATTTAGTTTAAGAGTTTTGGAGAAAATTGAATTTTAGACTAATACCGTTAGTATGAACAAGTGGTTAAGGTTGATTAGCGAGCATTTGACTAGCATTGTTTTATCTCTGTCAATCGTTTATGTATTATTTTAGAGAAAAATACTACAAGTAAAAGTTATAGAAACATTAATTACACGCATCTTTTATTTGAAATATTTTTCTCTAGTGTAATCTATGAACAATTGATAGAGAAAAAACAATGCTAGTCAAATGCTCTCTAATCACCCTTAATCACTGTTCATATTAGCGACCTAAAACTCTTTTGCTTCTAGTTACACGTGGTTTATTTATAATTATTTTTTTCTTACGTTTTTTAATTTATTTCTTCGATAAAAATGCACTTCAAACATATCGTTGAATACGTAATTTTATATAGATTCCAAATAAATATATATGAGATGTCCCATTTGAAATATGAAAATTAATGTTACTTCCGTTCAAACCGGAAGCGCTACCATCATGCCAGAAACTATAATTTGTGAACCCCTAAGCCTAGTTTCCAAATATTTAAAAAATAAAAAATAATTACAAATAAGAAAGTTATTTTGAATGGCCCGGTTTTCAATGTCAGAGTATATACGAAAAATTCAATATAAATTCATTGACAATTTATGTAAGTATAATTTAACTTCTGATACTTGAATATTTTAATTTGATAGCAACAACTATAAAAGGAACTGTTTATTTGCTAGTAAATTAAATTAAGTTACAGAATTTTTACTCTGTAACAAACAATGCATTTAAATTAACATATATTATACACTAAAAGAATTTAGCCCCCTGGCCCTACGGGCCCCTGGCTTAAACCCTCTTTTCATGAATAAACATTAATCTTAACTCACTTGATGTATAAATATCTAGTAAGGTTATTTATAAAGACATTTCAAGTCAATTAAAAATAAAATTTCATCGTGTAATACACGCTTTATATTTTTTTTTTCAAAAAACTGTTGGGCATCCTTGAAAGTATATGTCGCTGTATATAAATAATTCAAATTTACAATACATATTTAGATTATGGTTGTTCTCAATTTTTTTTAATATAAATATTAAAATATGGTATAAAAAAGTATTTCTAAAAATCAAATATATCTGTATTTTATTATTGTTTTCATGTTTAACCTTCATCCTACCAGGTAATTTTTTTTTACATTAATTGCTAATTGAAGTATAAATTGCTAAAATATTACATAG
This sequence comes from Harpalus rufipes, assembly GCA_951394225.1. Classification (NCBI taxonomy): domain Eukaryota; kingdom Metazoa; phylum Arthropoda; class Insecta; order Coleoptera; family Carabidae; genus Harpalus; species Harpalus rufipes. The sequence goes on from OX596274.1 coordinate 77,898,611, forward strand.
ATTATAAAATGATAAATACAAAACTTCATTATGAACAAAAAATCTGTTGTGGCCAGCACAATACCCTCCGTCAATCCTATGTATTATGTATAAATTCCATACATAAATTTTCTTGCAAAAGATTCTAAACACAGTCGCCCACTTTCCACCGTATATTAACCGTTCTTTCCCAAACTTCCAGTTTTTCTTGCGTTTCTTTATTTAATATCCACACATCACTGCCGTACAGTACCGTTGGATAGATTACCGTCTTGTAAACCCTGATTTTGGTTATCCTAGAAACATTTTTGGCTCTAAGGATGAATATAGTGCCTTTCAGTAACCTTGCCTTTATTTCCGCATTTTCTTCGTTATCATTGGTTACAAATACTCCCAAATAATTGAAATTTTGTATCTCCTCGAAGTTATGTTTTGTCGTTGTCCACCTTTCTTTTTAGATCCTTGAGTTCTAGAGTTTTAGTACTTCTACGTTCTTGGCTTCCTTTTCAATTTTCCTAAAAACTAATTCAAGGTCTCCTTGCGTTCTTGTTATAAGCGCTATGTCATCCGCGTATTCTAATAATTGGTGCTTTTGTCGATAAATTGTTCCTGTCCTATACAAGCCGCTACTTCTTATTATTCCTTCGAGAACATGACTAAAAAGAATTGGAGATACCGGATCTCACTATTCTAAAATTCTCAGATGTTCCATCTACCAAAATTTTACTTGATTCGTCGTCCTGGGTCTTTATCAGCTTAATTGATTTTTCATGTACTCTCAGCTCTTGCATAATTTTTACCATTTTGGTCTTTATGATGCTTAGAAACAAATAAAAACTTCCCTAAATACACTTGCATGTTTTCTATATATGTAAAATCACAATCTGATAAAGCCCAAATCTTTAGTTCATAGTTGGCAGGTTTACTTTTCATGTAAACACGAAATGGCGCTTTCTCTCGAAAGGGAACAAGTTGTTCATCAATGCATAAATGAGAACCTAGATACATATATACATAAAATCACGCGTGTCCCACTTAGTGGGTTCGCACAAACCCGAAAACAAGAACATCATACAACAAATCTTTACTCTTAAACATATTAAAGTGACCAATTTTCGGTAGCGAAATACCACATCCGGATCACAATAATAGTTAGAAATGTTCGCCCCCTATTGTAAATAAAGGGGTGAAAACAATTGTATCTTTTAGTATTAATGTTTCTAATTGCAAATATATAAAAATTATAAGTTTATTATTTTCCGTATCAGACTTATTTTAAAATGTTAAAAACGAACGCGCCCCCTATTGTAAATAAAGGGATGGAAACAATTGTATCTTTTAATATTAATGTTTCTAATTGCAAATATATAAAAATTATAAGTTTATTATTATTCGTATCAGAGTTATTTTAAAATGTTAAAAACGAACGCGTCCCCTATTGTAAATAAAGGGATGGAAACAATTGTATCTTTTAATATTAATGTTTGCAAATATATAAAAATAATAAGTTTATTATTTCCCGTATCGGAGTTATTTTAAAATGTTTAACACGAACGCGTTCACTATTGTAAATAAAAGGGTGGAAAAAATTCTATCTCTAAATATTAATGTTTCTAATTGCAAATATATAAAAATTATAAGTTTATTATTTTCTAAATTTTCTAATTGCAAATATGTAAAAATTATAGTTTTATTATTTTCCGTATCAGGGTTATTTTAAAATGTTTAACACGAACGTACCCCCTATTGTAAATAAAGGGGTAGAAACGATTCTATCTTTAAATATTAATGTTTCTAATTGCAAATATATAAAAATTATAAGTTTATTATTTTCCGTATCAGGGTTATTTTAAAATGTTTAACACGGACGTGCCCCCTATTGTAAATGAAGGGGTGGAAACAATTCTAACTTTATATATTATTTTTATAAATCTTTAAAAAATATCATTTTATTGTATTTTACATTAATTTGTTTTGCCGCGAGCCATACGTAACTTGTTTAAAGTGGTAGACTGGTACACCTTGGGAGAATCTTGGGAGACGCTGAAGCGGATGGACGTATATATTTGTGCAGTAAATATTAATATTTAAACTAATATTTAAAATGAAATATGAACATTTATACAAATAACGAAGGCCCCTATGTTGAAAATATGTCGTCAGAAGGTGGGTACATCATTTTTTCAAAGGAAAAATGCGTTTTATAAATGGAGACGCTTATGTGGTTTTGCTTTTTTATACCATGTTGAATATATTGTTCCTCGGACTTTAATAATTTCTTGTTTCCCTAATTATTTTTGGTAAAAAAGCTTCAAATAAAATCTGTAGAACATAAAATTCTCCATCTGAATCAATACACAAATTTTATATATGTAATACACGAACAAAATGGAAACCGCAAAAGAATAACTAAAGTAACTCTTTTCTATTTCTGATTGTATGCATGACCATGAGGGCTTCGGAAACATGGAACTGGGAGCAGAAGAGGGCAGAGCACCTTTGGAAGAAACCGGAGACCACGGAGTTACTGCATTAGGGCCCCACAACTGAAGAATTCAAGCGTGCTGTCAGCATGTCTAAGGTAAGATTTTACTTCATACTATTTACAATTCTGTGGCTTTATGGCAAAAGCCATTTAACTTTTATTCGTTTTATCATTATTAAATATATTTATTTGGTTGGCTAATATTGTTGGTAATGCAACAATACTTTATAATCCAAGAGTCGAAACTTGGAATAAAAATGAACTAATTCAAATCTAGTTACTAGTCAATAAAGACTACCTGAAACAGTTTTATCTGTATTGTGTGTGAAATATTTGCACTAGAGTAACTAAGCATTGGAAAAGTGGTGCACTTTCCACTTGTATAATCGCACCCGACGGACAGGCTGGTGCAAAATGAATGAAATATTTTTATATATTAGGTATTTTGTAAAAATAAATAAAAGATAAATGTGTTTTGTATTTATTTTCCCTTTGTATAATTTTAAGGTTCCCCATTTTATATTTATGTATACAGGGTGTTTCCTTTAAAACAACCAGCGCTTTTTTGGGCGAACTAATGACTTTAGAGAAAAATGTTATATACAAAAAATTACCAGGAAAAAGGGCTTAATTTATGAGGAATAATAAATAAAAAATTCAACCAGTGGTTCTCAAACGGTAGAATAAAATTATATTTTTTTTTAAATGGCAACCTATATAAATTTTTTGTCCATTAGATAGAGATTTTTTTTCTGATTTCAACGATATAAATATGATATGGGGTTGTATAACAATTATTTCGAGAAAAATGATATTAAAAATCAGAAATAATTCTACAATATTGAAGTAGGCTATGCAAGAAACAAATGCAAACAAATGATACAGGTGACAGATAGTTTTGTTACTTACGTTATTAAGTGTTTGTTTTCGTAATTGTTTAATTACTTATTAATAAAAAATGGCTTTGCAGTTGCAAGAATTAACAAATTTAGACTATTTTAATCTTACTGTTATGTATGGAGAGTGTGAAAGAAATTTAAATTCTAAATAATTTTCATCATATTGTTTTTCTTTTTATGTACTATTATTTTTAGATCTTTCTTCGTTATGTAGTTCATTTGTTATTATGAATTTCTTAGTAAAACAAGTTATTTTAGATATAAGAAAATAATATAATATCGTAACCTAGGCAATAATCGTATTAATAGTTGTTTATTGCATAGCCTACTTCAATATTGTAGAATTATTTCTGATTTTTAATATCATTTTTCTCGAAATAATTGTTATACAACCCCATATCATATTTATATCGTTGAAATCAGAAAAAAAATCTCTATCTAATGGACAAAAAATTTATATAGGTTGCCATTTAAAAAAATATAATTTTATTCTACCGTTTGAGAACCACTGGTTGAATTTTTTATTTATTATTCCTCATAAATTAAGCCCTTTTTCCTGGTAATTTTTTGTATATAACATTTTTCTCTAAAGTCATTAGTTCGCCCAAAAAAGCGCTGGTTGTTTTAAAGGCCCACAATATTATTTATTTATGCGTTTTATATGTATGTATTTATGTGTATTTCTTAGCTAAAATGATAAGTAGGATGTCTAAAAACAATAATAATAATAAATTATCTAAAGCGGTAAAATATAATTTAAACTGCGTCAAAAAGATTGAAAATTTCTAAATTTCATATAAACATTTCTCTCTCGGGATTTCTACATTTTCATAAATAGTTACAAATATTAAAGACGTTTCGATAAGCCAAAATTAATTACAGAATTTCTGGACGTCAAAATTTAATTTAATATTTTTTTCTAATAAAAAAAATATATATTTCGAAAACTAAGACTGATAGGGACTTGTAATTATCATATTTGAATTCAGGAGACTCGTTTTCATAAGAAAAATTTTGTTTCAAAATTTCAGTATAGCTGAAACTTATTTTTTCTATTTCGGTGTTCTTATGTTTCTATAAACGCACTGTTTTGTACTGCAAACACGACGTTTAGAAGATCTATAAGCGTACTATTTTTGGCGCCTTTCATGTTCTAGAGTTGATAGTCATGCTTTCATAACTGACAGATGACAGGTAACCTCAAAATGGTAAGTTGTTGATAATATTTCAACATATTACTTTTAATTATGGATTTTTATACTTTCTTTATGTGATAGGACTAGAAAGAAATATAATATTAATTTCACAACCAGAATAAGGCCTTGAATCATAAATACAATACACCTTGCAATACACTAATTAATCAATAGTTGACAAAATATGAAATTTCAATTGTTAGCGAGAAGCGTTACCAACAAACCAACTAACAAAAAAATACCTAGTCATAATTTGACGTCGCAATTTAAATAAATTTAATCGTAAAATTACCTCAATAGAAAAAATAGTATAAAAAACACGTATCATAAGGCCTGTTGACGCACTCGTCCTTTGTAAAACTCGCCTAGCGGCTCGTTTTCCAAACTTGGACTCGTACGTTAACAGATTGCCTTATGATACTTGTGTTTTAATGTACTATAAAATTAGATATGAAAAGTTTTGGATTATATTTTAATATAGTTATTCATGAAAAACTGTTACAGGCTTCAAGAAAAGTACCTCTTCCGGTTTAGCAATTTTAATACAAATTTAATATGTTGTTACCCTTGGTGCAAAGTCTTAAATACTAAATTAGAAAAAAAATTAATTATATTTTAATATAGTTCTTCATGAAAAACTATTACGGGCTTCAAGTAAAATACCGGTTTATCAATTTTAATACAATTTTAATATATTGTTACCCTTGATGTAAAAGTCTTAAATATTAAATTTGAAAATTTTTGGAATATATTTAATACAGTTCTTTATTAAAAACTGTTGTGGGCTTCAAGTAAAGTACCATTTCCGGTTTATCTATTTTAGTTAAAATATAATATGCTGTTCCCTTTGATAAAAAAGTCTTAAATACTAAATTTGAAAATTTTTGGATTATATTAATACAGTTCTTCATTAAAAACTGTTATGGGCTTCAAGTAAAGTACCACTTCCGTTTTATCTATTTTAGTTAAAATATAATATGTTGTTACCCTTGATATAAAAGTCTTAAATACTAAATTGGAAAATTTTTGGATTATATTTTAATACAGTTCTTCATTAAAAACTGTTACAGGCTTCAAGTAAAGTATCACTTCCGGTTTATCTATTTTAGTCAAAATATAATATGTTGTTCCCCTTGATATCAAAGTCTTAAATACTAAATTTGAAAATTTTTGCATTATATTTTAATACGGTTCTTCATTAAAAACTGTTATGGGCTTCAAGTAAAGTACCACTTCTGGTTTATCTATTTTAGTTCAAATATAATATGTTGTTACCCTTGGTCCAAAAGTCTTTAATACTAAATTTGAAATTTTTTGGATTATATTTTAATACAGTTCTTCATTAAAAACTGTTATGGGCTTCAAGTAAAGTACCACTTCCGGTTTATAAATTTTAGTCAAAATATAATATGTTATTCCCCTTGACATAAAAGTCCTAAATACTAAATTGGAAAATTTTTGGATTATATTTTAATACAGTTCTTCATTAAAAACCGTTATGGGCTTCAAGTAAAGTACCACTTCCGGTTTATCAATTGTAGTCAAAATATAATATGTTGTTACCCTTGGTTCAAAAGTCTTAAATACTAAATTTGAAAATTTTTGGATTATATTTTAATACAGTTCTTCATTAAAAACTGTTATGGGCTTCAAGTAAAGTACCACTTCCGGTTTATAAATTTTAGTTAAAATATATGTTGTTACCCTTGATACAAAAATCTTAAATACTAAATTTGAAAATTTTTGGATTCTATTTTAATACAATTCTTCATTAAAAACTGTTATGAGCTTCAAGTAAAGTACCACTTCCGGTTTATCAATTTTAATCAGAATTTAATATGTTGTTACCTTTGGTCCAAAAGTCTTTAATACTAAAATTGGAAAGTTTTGAATTATATTTTCAAGTAATCTTTTTGGATCTTACCCTATATTTTTGACTACAAGTGTTCACCGAGATATGCTGCTGACTTAACACTATGTTCTCCAAAAAAAATTATAGTAAAAAGAAGAGTCCGTTAGAATGAAATAGCTATATATTTTGCTCTCTGTCTTAAAAAAATAAATATTTGCGAGGGAGTGTTCCACCCTATATTGTATTACTCTATGGTCCCATAGATATGTAAACGTACGGACTTAACACTTCGTTCCCCATCAAAAATTACAGTAAAAAGAAGATTCCATTAGAATGAAATAGTTATATATTTTGCTCTCTGTCTTACAAAAAAAAAATATTTGCAAGGGAGTGTTCCATCCCCTACCCTTGTTATTCTATGTCGTCTTGTCTATGTCTTACAATATATTTATCTTTGTCACACAAAAATCAATATCTGGATCATGCACCCACCGTTTAGTAATTCAAGAGGGGGGAACACTGGGGTAAAAATTGAGAATTTAAATTTTATTAATTTTTTGTTACAAATCAATGCCTCCCTTATAACGTATATGTAGGAAAGGGGTATACTTTTAAATAAAATAAAACAACCAATCTCAAGTGTGCTAAGGTGCACTTGATTTTTTTTACAATACCCCCCGCCAACTAATTAAAGTGTAAAGGTGACAGTAGATATATTTATCAACAATACCTCTCGCTAATTACAAATGGCGATAAAACATACATATATACATACACTAACTAAAGCAACAGTACCTCCCTTCAACTAATACAGTTTAAAAGTGACAGTATTTTTTTCATCAACAATACCTCCCGCTGATCACAAATAGTGATAATACACACACATACATAAATATATATATACAAACACTAAAGCAACATATTAAGAAATATGTGGCCAGCACAATACCTCCCGTCAAATCTGTGTGTTTTGTATACATACATACAAACACTAAAGCAACAGTCCCTCCCGCTAACTATTTGTGTGATGTACACATATAAAGAAATCTGATATGGCCAGCACAATACCTCCCGTCAAATCTGTGTGTTTTGTATACATACATACAAACACTAAAGCAACAGTCCCTCCCGCTAACTATTTGTGTGATGTACACATATAAAGAAATCTGATATGGCCAGCACAATACCTCCCGTCAAATCTGTGTATTTTGTATACATACATACAAACACTAAAGCAACAGTACCTCCCGCTAACTAATTATGTGTTGTACATATATTAAGAAATCTAATGTGGCCAGCACAATACCTCCCGTCAAATCTGTGTGTTTTGTAACTAAATAAAGTAACTCATTTCTCTTTCTCATTCAGATTCCATGGATGATCATGAGGGCTTCGGAAACATGGAAGTGGGAACAGAAGAGGGCAGAACACCTTTAGGAGAACAGGAGACATGTATAAGGTAAGAATCTTACTAGATTTCATACTATTTACAATTCTGTGGCTTTATGGCAAAAGCCATTTAACTTTTATTCTTTTTAATCATTATTAAATGTATTTATTTGGTTGGCTAATATTTTTGGTAATGCAACAATACTTTATAATCCAAGTGTCGAAACTTGGAATTAAAATGAACTAGTTCAAATCTAGTTACTAGTCAATAAAGACTACCTGAAACAGTTTTATCTGTACTGTGCGTAAAATATTTGCACTAGAGTAACTAAGCATTGGAAAAGTGGTGCACTTTCTACTTGTATAACCACCTGACGGACAGGATGGTGCAAATTAAAGCAAATTTCAAATACTTTTGAGACCATGTAAAAACTGTTGGACAAAATATCTAACTATTAACTTGTCAGTGAAATATGACTATTATAAATGTCTAAATATTATCTTGTACTCAAATTCGATTTTGAGTAATACATAGAAAGAAATATAACTGTCATGAATGTCTATATAATATTCAAACAATTTAAAATTGAAATATCGACTGTTTATCAATATAAAATCAATATCTGGAAACATTTAATTAGCATATATCTTTCAGGAATCGGACATCAAGAAGACTAAAATAATATTAGATTATAAATTGTACTACTCAAAAGTGAATAGGGTTTTAAATTATTTTTTTCGTTTAAATATTGATACAAATAAACATAAGTAATAGTTTGCTATCATAAATAAAACTTTTTGTGGTATACCTATTCACTTTTGAGTAGTTTAATTTTAAGTACTTTGAAATGTATTTTCAGGTCTTAATTAATCTTTGGCTCATCGCGCCGTTGAGCAAACACGCGTTTTCTTTAAATATTAAAAATAAATTGATATAGTTGAAGTACATTCCCTACCGATAATTCATCATAAAATCGTGCGTTTTGATTGCCCAGACGGCATCTAGGGAGAGTGAATGTGAAAAAAAAAATTGTATGAATTGGTGTGTCGGGGCATGCTTGCTGTCGAATGGTGAGAAAATCAGGAAGTAGGGGGTGTGAGATTCGAAACTTGTTTGGGGGTTCGGGTTTCCTTTATTTTATTTTTTATTATTATTAACATTGACGGTTAGTGGGATGGTTAGGTAGGGTTCGTGCGCGGTTTCCATGATTGAGTGGACTGATATGTATAGTTATTCGCAACGCCATGTGAAACCAGTTGTTTATTCTGGTGGATCGCTTCACACTTGTGTGAATGTTTCTAGGGACAGTTTAATTCTTTTGTACCAGTGCTGACCGCCGTTCGTATCGGCCTCTGCTCTAGTTTGGACGCTATAAAACCGCTAGACTCAAATGAGAAAAGTTTTAAACAAACCTGAATGCTTACACAGGAATCTTTCTTATGGCGTTATGTGCTCTCCTCATCCGGAGGCAACGTAATCATCGTTTAATTTTAATGGCAACGAATTATTAAAGACAAAATAAAGTTTTTCTTTGATTTAACATTGTTTGAGCACACGGGTTGACCGCGTTCGGTGTTAGGTGTTTCGGGAATGGCCGGGCGATGCCATCGGGAGTAGCTCTTTATTGCATCCAAGCCGAGGAATAATCATAATTGCTTCCCTTGTCCTTAATTAGCTCGCGTTTGTAGGCCGTAAACCCTTGGGGTCGGCATAGCCCCCACGTAAACAACTGTGAGAATCACCCCGGCATTCTCACTTTTTGTCTTAGATCGTATTTCTCTCTCTCTCACTTCAACTTAGCTTAACATAGTCTAGATATAAGATAGCTTGCGTAGACATAAGATAGCTTAGATTATAAGGTAGGCAGGGGTTGTTTTTGCTTTTTGAGAGAGAGAACAAATTAACGTAACTTACCATTTTTAGATTTGCTTTTGTTTGAAAAAGATATTAACGTAAGATAGGATTTTTTGCGCACTTCATAAACTTAATTTGGGGGGAACTACAATAGTTTAATTTAGATTATAAGGTATTATTGTATACGGAATTGTATTTATTTAATAAATGATATATATATATATATATATATATATATACAGGGTGAGTCACCGAAATCGCCGTCTTCGATATCTCCCTTGTCGTTAGAAATACAGCATAAGTTTATTAACAGAATTTATTCGACTAATCAAGGAGCATAACGTAAAATTATTTTCACATATACAGGGTGTTGCATTACGGCTCGGCGAGAATAGTTTCTCTTTTTTTAAATGGAACACCCTATATATTTTTATATATTTTTAATTGTATTTTATTCACCTATACGAACATATGAATTTTGTTTTAGTTTTCCGCGGCGTTGCCAAGTTATTCCGTTTTTTCTCTAAAAAAGACCGAATACACGCATTGCTTTATAAAGGCTTACTGAAGTTATTTTAATAGTAAGAATTAAGAATTTTCTTTTCTGTATAACTGTAATTATAGTCTATGTTCTGACATATTTTTTTTTAAATGTAATTATACAGGCTGTTCAATAAAGCGAATCAAATGTGCTCAATTTCAAATGACTATAACTCGTCATTTTCAAATGGAACACCCTATATTTTATTATTCAGTTGTGTGTATTTTTGTATTATCTTCATATGTTATTAAGGATATCCCATGCCTAAAACCAATAATTTCGGAGATTTTCACCATTTTTCTCTAAATTTATATATTTCACTAAAAATTAAATCTAGTATACCATGGATACTGCTTTTTGAATAATAAACAATTGCAGTAATTATAGTATTTTCATTAGCCAGGTTGTTATTAATAACAGAGGGATGAAGTAAATTAATTTATTAATATGAGTCTCTCACAAGAAGAACTTACGAATATGGTGTACGCACTTAGAGAAGCGGAAAGAAACCTTCTCTTGTCGTACTGAACATGACCAGTTCTGTTAAACCTTTCCCTTAGTTTTTTAAAAGAACGCGGATTTGGATGTCGTCTGCCCGGAAACCGTTGTGCATAAATTCTTGATGCCAAAAGAGGGTTTGTTTTCGCTGCTTCACCATATTCCTAAGTTCTTCTTGCGCACTCTCCACGCCAGCATTGAGTGCCCGTGAGGTGACACCTGGCCTGACCAGCATACATCATATTCGTAAGTTCTTCTTGCGAGAGACTCATATTAAAAAAACTAATTTACTTAATCCCTCTGTTATTAATAATAACCTGGCTAATGAAAATACTATCATTACTGCAATTGTTTCTTATTCAAAAAACAGTATCCATGGTGTACTAGATTTAATTTTTAGTTAAATATATAAATTTAGAGAAAAATGGTGAAAATCTCCGAAATTATTGGTTTTAGGCATGGGATACCCTTAATAACATATGAAGATAATACAAAAATACACACAACTGAATAATAAAATATAGGGTGTTCCATTTGAAAATGACGAGTTATAGTCATTTGAAATTGAGCACATTTGATTCGCTTTATTGAACAGCCTGTATAATTACATTTAAAAAAAAATATGTCAGAACATAGAGTATAATTACAGTTATACAGAAAAGAAAATTCTTAATTCTTACTATTAAAATAACTTCAGTAAGCCTTTATAAAGCAATGCGTGTATTCGGTCTTTTTTAGAGAAAAAACGGAATAACTTGGCAACGCCGCGGAAAACTAAAACAAAATTCATATGTTCGTATAGGTGAATAAAATACAATTAAAAATATATAAAAATATATAGGGTGTTCCATTTAAAAAAAGAGAAACTATTCTCGCCGAGCCGTAATGCAACACCCTGTATATGTGAAAATAATTTTACGTTATGCTCCTTGATTAGTCGAATAAATTCTGTTAATAAACTTATGCTGTATTTCTAACGACAAGGGAGATATCGAAGACGGCGATTTCGGTGACTCACCCTGTATATATATATATATATATATATATATATATATATATATATATATATATATATATATATATATATATATATATGGGGAGCGTGGGTTTGGCATGAGGGTGGTGTCTCCCTATATATATATATATATATATATATATATATATATATATATATATATATATATATATATATATATATATATATATATACCATTTATTAAATAAAGCGTTTCAGTTATAGTTTTAAGATAGTTATAAATTAAAATAATTCCTCCGCCGCCGTTGTCGCCGAGATTGCAGTGCCGATTGGGATGCGTCTCCATGGATTCCTCTTCATAATGACTTTTTTAAAATGTATGTACTAATAAAACAATCTTTTAATTCTGTTTATTTTAATTTAAACCCGTTACATTAGTTTTAATGTTAGGTAGTTTTAGTAAAAATTGTAATTATTCTTAAGTATTTTGACGCGACCAGGACAAAGTTAGATTTTTAAGTATTTATTGTAAACGAAGCTTTATATTAATAAATATATATTGTATATATAATATAAAGGTTCGCAAACGATCTTAAACCAAATAAAAAAATCTTGTACCTTTAACAATGGGAACAAGTTATCTTATTTGGGGATCCAAAGTTTTAATTTGTTAAATTAGTCCATAAGTATTGTAAACGGAACTTTAATTATATTATATATTTGGGCGGTTTTTGTCCAAAAAATATATAATATTAACTTTGAGTTTCGTATCAGTTATAAAACTAAAATGTTTGTTACCAAATAAAATTATTATGGGTTTATATTATTTGTTGTTAATTATTTTGCATGTTTATTTTGTAAATAAAAGTTAAATCTTCCGGTTAAACTTTTATTTGCAGAATAAAGATACAAAATAATTGGCAACAAATAATATAAACCCATAATAATAGCAACAATTTATAGGGTAACAAATGTTTTAGTTTTATAACTAAACCCTGTGTGACATTTTTATAAATTGTTAATAGATTTGTTAATAAATTTAGTTTGAAATAATTATGAACAGAATTTTTAAATCTTTTACTTTTCATTTCTTCTATTTCTGTTTATAATTGTTACTAAATTTGTTAACAAATCTATTAACTATTTATGATTGTCAAACAGTCCTTTGTAATTATAATAATGCCAATAAACTTTGATTTTTATGAGATAGTGTTGTAATTTCTTAAAATACAAATATATTTTTATATTATTGAAAAATTGATTTTTTTTCTAAGTCCCTACACGTATGTAGTTTTTAAAACGGCCACCAGTTGGCAGCACCCGTTGAAAAAGATAGCAAAAAAAGAGTAAATCCGACTAAAAAAATATTTTTTTGTGTACATAACGGCGTACATACACAATTTTCAATAGCCTTTAGAGTTTAGACTAGTTAAATATGGGATTTTATGTCTATTTTGAATACGGGCTTAGAGTTAGCATCCATGTATCTGCTTTTGCTACCTGTAAAATGATTTTTTTCTAAGTCCCTGTCGATAAATGTTGCAACTGAAAATTGCCCCTTAGATTTTTTGCAAGTATTTTCTCTTCGTTTTCATGATCTGTGCTGCCCCCTAGCGGCCATTTTCCGTACTATTTCGAATCCTGTATGTACGTATGTATAAAGACAGCATTATTTTTACTTACCTACATTTTTAAGGGTAGTGTTTTCCGACAGGTGCTGCCCCTGGCGGCCGTCTTAAGAACTATCTACGTATAAACACTGAAAATTTTAAAGAATTCATCCCCTAAATATAAGGAATTTAACAAATAGACAAATTGAATTTTAATTTATATTTTATTGCATAAAATATTGTAGATTAGGGTAGTTTACATGATATACAACAATGTAAGATACAAAAAACAATAAATACAAGTAAAATTTACACAAACTATTATTTAAACATCCCTATTTTTAATTTTTCAGGACAAGGGTAAGTATATTTATTTATATATTGTACATTAGGGTAGTTTACATGAAATACAACAATGTAAGATATAAAAAACAATAAATACAAGTAAAATTTACACAAACTATTATTTAAACATCCCTATTTCTAATTTTTCAGGACAAGGGTCCTTATTAGGGTAATTATTATAAAATACAAAGAATAAGAATAAAAAATACAATTTAAGCTATGAACATAATAAAGACAACAATGTATTACAAATAAACAATAAAAATATCTTAAACTAATACGAGTTTTTATTTAACAACCACTTATTCATTGAAAATACCACAACAAAGAGACAGGGAATTATGTACAGTTGATTCGGTTTCATTGGGACGACAGGAAAGTATGAGAACTCTATTATGCATATTAATAAATGTTATAAAATTTGTTCAACTTTTTTAAAAACACAAGCTGTCAAATTTCAATTAGGCGTTTTTGAAACCCTTGGCCCTACGCCCTTGAAACTTAAATATGTTGTTCTACGACCCCGACATTTCAAAGGTTGTTAAGGAAACGCGAAATTTCAAGGATATCGCTGAAAACCCAGCCGTTTCCGAGATACGAGCCCTTAAAGTTTTCCAATGGGTCCTAGCTATAATTCATATATTTGAAGGGCTAAAGGGATGGAAAATAGCGTATCTGAGGTATTTGAACATGCCCTTTCGATTGGCCTGCACGGAATTGTTGAAAACCCTTCAGTTTACAACATTATTAGCCCTCAAGTTTATGGCGAAGGGCGTGCGCTAACTCCGTTATTAAAAGGGCTAGAAGGGCGGGACAAATTTTATTAGGCTAATTTCGACCCGCAGTACACGATTCCAAGGTCAGTTTTTTTCTAAGGGCCGTTTTAAGCCCTTCGCCCTTTAAATAAGCCCTTAAGGTAAAATATGACTTCAGATTCGTAATCTGCGGGTCGAAATTAGTACAATAGAATTTCGCCCTTCTAGCCCTAATAGTTTCCGAGATACGGACCGTTAAAGTTTTACGAAGGGTTTAACGCTTAAATTCGTTAATTAAAAGGGTTAAAAGGCCGGAAAATAGCGTAGCGGAAAGATTTGAACCCACGCTTTCCATTGGCTTGCACAGAATTGATGAAAACCCTTTGGTTCACAATATATTTGCGCTTCAAGTGCGGCGAAGGGCCTAGCCTAATTCCTGATCTAAAAGGGCTAGAAAGACCGGACAAGTGTTGTTAAACTTATTTGGATCTGCAAAATTGAAATCCGTGGTCGGATTTTCCCTAAGGGCTCAAATAAGCCCTTAGCTCTTTATAAAAGAGCGGATTCCTATCGGATGGTTATTTTCGTACCTAGAGAACTTAATACTAAAGGATAGGATAGGAAAATTCGAAAAAAATCATTAAATATTAGGATATTTCCCTGTCTCTTTTGTTATTACATAGAAAAGGTAAATAAAAAGCTATTTTGTTTATTTATTCTCATAAAAATCATCTATTATCTTCATCCAGTGTTGAAGTTGCCGTATCCTATCGCTGGCTTTAGAACGCGGGGGGAGGGGGGTTAGGGGGATCTGAAAACAAACATAAACGTTGTTTATTTTGAGCGCCAAAGTATAAAAAACATCATCAATTAACACTTAATTAATGTTAGTTGTTACGTTATAATATTAATATTATATTTTTATAAGGGAGACCTCAGTTCCTTTCTGGCTTTGGTGAAGTGAACATGGGGTGCTTGTGAATAATCGTGTATTGCGATTATGTAGTGTTGAGAGGAACCGAAAAAATTAGTAGTTTTTATTACAATCACTCTCTTATTCAATTTATAGTTCGCGATATAAATAAGGGTATTAAAATTTACGCTAAAACTATATTTATTAGTTCATTATTACTGGATATTTTTAAATTTGTTTTATTAAGTGCTGCAATTGTTAATTTAAATAGTGCGAGTGTTGTGTAATGATTACTTGAAAGTGTATTCAAATCAGTGTAAACCGCCAAAGACAATACAGTTCAGCGATGAAGTACTAGCGGGCGATATGTTGAGAAAATTCGCCGATCATTGCCATTACAAGAAGGTAAGTACTAAAATTGAAATAATTCGAAACTTTAAAAAATCATAGGACCTATATTTATAAATATTAAATTACTAAATTTTAGACACGTATGTAAAAAATTACGTAGAATCAAAAAAAAAATACGACAACTTTGTATCTCTACCCTATTTAAGGTGTAATGTCATTTCCGGCTAAACCATCAATTCTAGAAGAAAATTTTATATGACAAAAGTTGTAAAGAATTTTAAGTTATGTAGATTGTATATTAAACATTTTTCGATATTACCCCAAATTAAGGGTGTGGGCATTAAAAACCCTTTAAAACCGTCGTAACTTGGAACTGTGACATTGTATATTAAAAATTTAAATATATATCCTTCCTAGAATTCGATTTACTACAAAAAAGGTCCTATACATTTTTTCTCTATCTCGAACCATTTCCGAGATATGAATTTAAAAATCTGAAATTCTCCAGAGGCGATTAACTCACATTTATATTTTACAGAGATCAGGCGAACCGGTTCAAGTCTTCACGATAAGAAGGGGATGGTTTCCTGATGCTGGCAACGGGATGAAATCCACCAGGTACGGAGAGAAGCCCCAGGATACTCCAGACACACGAACGGGTCCTTCAAGTCGCGATGTCTGCATCTCTGACCACTGGAACTTCGAAAACGGGATCATCTGTAACAAAAAATAAGATTTATTAATAAAATTATAAATGTAATAACTTATTTATTGTATCTGCTATTTGTGTTTGAAGAAGTACGTTATACTAATATTATTATTGTTAATGTAAAAAGAATACGTAGTAATTATTTAGTTGTGATGGCCATTGCAAAGATATCTAGTCGCACATGTGTTTGTTGTTTTTTTTGTGTGTCGCACTAGGCGGTCAAGGGACAGGCCCGGCAGTTAGCGAAGACAATGCAAGCACTTGAGCTGGCGTCACAGGGCTGGTTCGGAGATCTGGCCTGCACATGTGTTAAGTATCAAAGGCAAATTTATGGTGTTCTAGAACTTTCGATGATCCACCCAAAGCACCCACCCACACCGGTGAAGAGAGGGCAAATCTTACCCCCGAAACACCCTAGATCTGGAAGGGACAAGAGGGATATTTTGGTTTAAATACTGGGACAGAAACTGTATTCTTCAGTCTTGCTTCGGCAGGACTCACAGATACCGGACCTCTGGCGTGGTTGACACGTTGAGTAACCTGGGATTCTGACATCACCGACTTTTTACCTCTGGCGTGGTTCACACGTTGAGTAATTTAAAGTTCGGACTCAACAAAAATTTACACTTGGCTTGTCCGAGGTAAGTTCTTCAGGTCTAACCTCGACCCTACTTTCCAATACCTCCTACTTTCCCCCCATCCAGCTGCTATGGCTATGCCAGGCACGTTTGGGATCCTACTTTCCCCCCATCCAGCTGCTATGGCTATGCCAGGCACGTTTGGGATCCTACTTTCCCCCCATCCAGCTGCTATGGCTATGCCAGGCACGTTTGGGGATCCTACATACTTTCCCCCCATCCAGCTGCTATGGCTATGCCAGGCACGTTTGGGGATCCTACATACTTTCCCCCCACCCAGCTGCTATGGCTATGCCAGGCACGTTTGGGGATCCTACATACTTTCCCCCCATCCAGCTGCTATGGCTATGCCAGGCACGTTTGGGGATCCTACATACTTTCCCCCCATCCAGCTGCTATGGCTATGCCAGGCACGTTTGGGGATCCTACATACTTTCCCCCCATCCAGCTGCTATGGCTATGCCAGGCACGTTTGGGGATCCTACATACTTTCCCCCCATCCAGCTGCTATGGCTATGCCAGGCACGTTTGGGATCCTACTTTCCCCCCATCCAGCTGCTATGGCTATGCCAGGCACGTTTGGGGATCCTACATATTTTCCCCCCATTCAGCTGCTATGGCTATGCCAGGCACGTTTGGGGATTCTACTATCCCCCCATCCAGCTGCTATGGCTATGCCAGGCACGTTTGGGGATCCTACTTACTTCCCCCCATTCACCTTCGACGGGGAACTTAACTTGGACAAGCAACATATTATGATTTATTGTTGTCACAATGATATAATGAATTTTTATCTATATGATCTGATATTGGTTGACAATTAAACGTAATTTTGCGGGTCGTTGCTTTGCAACCACTCAAGCTCAAGATGTGTGCCGTATCAGCACCGAGCGCTGGCCTGTCCACGTTCACTTGGGTATCACTTAACAAAACACCCCCGACGAGTACGACACAGGTACTCGTCGGATCAGACAGTGTGGCGACTCAGTCGCACACTCGACAGACGTCTCGGTGGCGCCGAGCGTCCTGGTCAAAAGGTGAGGCAGCTCAGCTGCGAACCTAGATAGTGTTGCTAACCCCACGCTATCCATACAAAGAATGGCCCGCCGGCGTCGCCGAGCGTCCTGTTTAATTAAAGGTGAGGCAGCTCAGCTGCGAACCTATAGATAGTGTTGCTAACCCCACGCTGTCCATATGACCATACAAAGAACGGCCCGTCGGCTCAGCCGAGCGCCATGGCAGTTCGGGAAACCGAACTTACCAAACTTACACATGCACAAACATGCACGCACACAAATGCGTTTGTAATTGTCTACCAATATACAAGGTCGAATTAATATATTATTTTCAAAGTTGCTAATATCAAATTGTTGGGACAACCGTTATGTGTTTTTGGATTAATTTGTTATAAAATAATTTGTTTAAATTGTGTCTAGATGACTCTCTGTGCGAGGTTTTAGCTGTGGTTTCCCTCGTACGTAAGGCGTGTGCCAGAGAGCGGACCATTCCACAGCAGTGTGACATTGCATAAAGCATGATTCAATGGCGTGACATATTCAACTATAGGCTTGAGGGGTCAGACGGCTAAATTTTACAAGTTAGCAAAAATGCCCAGCTAAGTCTCTGACCAAACGCTGAGAGTCAGTTAGCAGGCAGCACTTTCCGAGATCACTTCGCTTTAAGCTTTGTCATATTCGCCCACGTAATTGTATAAGTGTTTATTTTTTGTTTATATTCATATTTTTGTATCCGTTCTTAACTTCAATATATAATTTAATTAAATCTAACTGGCGTTAGAATTATTAAATTAAATCCCGAACACCCGGTGAAGTGTTGTGAAGTGGAATCCACAAGGTTCCAGCCAATCAGCCCAGCAGTTCCGTGACGTACGTCTGGTACGGGGTAAGTACCCTTACTCCACATTTCGCCTGCTCCCATTTCGGTCCAATCTGTCCGCAAACGCAATAGGTGGTTTCTCAACCTTTCGCTAACCACCGGAACAGGTTGTAATAATCCTCCCCTTCCCTTAGGCTACTTGGAGAAGTCGGGCCTAATTTGTAATCTATTACATTGGCTAATAGGTAGTAGGATTAATTTACTACTTGTTACATTGGCGCAGAGTCGGCGGTCGGATTTATTACGCCCAGTTACATTTGGCGGCAGTCGGTAGGATTATTAACACCCTGTTACAGCAGGGTGCCATGTTCAAATCATTACACCCAATCATTTTTCTCATATTATTTATTATTTGCTTTCATTATTCATTTTCAATAAATGCACAAAGATAGACATATTCTGTCTGCTTTTTGGAGAGAACATTATTCTTTAATTATATCAATTACCTATCCCGATTCCCCCACTTTTGACAGCTACTCTGTATTACGAACGAAGTAAGGGTTACTTATTAAAAATAAACACAACGTAGGGTAAGTACAACCTTGAGATGGACGAGGCCAGGTATGTCGCGTTACATGTTTATCTGTATTAATAAAACCACTTGTCTATATTTAATATCTAAAGTTGAAATATCCTATAAAAAAGTATGTCAACATTTCATCTATTTTAAGACTATGTTTATTTATATAGAGATGCATGCTCAATTCAAATTTGAAACGTACAAGTTCGTATCTTTCTTAGTTTCAGAGATATCGAACCCTGAAGTTGAAATTTCTTATAGAAAAACATTTGTCTTTGAACAAGCATAAATAAAATATTTTCATCATATCACCAACTTTGAAAATTGGCATGTTTGTAGAGAAATACATGCTGAATTTATATTTGAAACGTACAAGTCCCTATCTTGCTTAGTTTAAGAAATATTAAGCCCTAAATTGGAAATTGCTTATAGAAAAACATTTGTCTTTGAACAAGCATAAATGATTTTTTTTTCATCATTTCACCAACTTTGAAAATTGGCATGTTTGTAGAGAAATGCATGCTGAATTCATATTTGAAACGTACAACTTCTTACCTAGCATTCTTTCTATCAACCCTAAAGTTCATAAATTATATTTCGCGGGTAGTCCATGGGCTATTTTTATAAATATAAATTTAATAAAATCGTACGGGCGAGTAAAGAATTATGTAATACATAGACATAAATTATAATGTATAATTACTCTTAATTTTGATGTTGACTACCATTTTTTTATTATTATCTAATGCCTAACTGTTATATAGATTAATTCTGTCATTGTCAGTTTTATTGTTACAGTGCTAGTGAACAGATGTGTGTGGTGTGCTCGTGTACTGTGCCTTCCAGGACGACTTCCTGATCCTTGGAGAGGACTAATGGATACCTATTGGTGTTATACTTATGGAAATAATTTATTCACAGTAAGTTTTTTTTTTATTATTGAACTACTTAATAGTACCTATTATTGGCCATTATTTCTAAAGACTATTTCGGCTGTAGATATACTTTATAATTGTATAATAATTGCTGATGTTGTGTGGAAAATAATTTGAACTAATTTAGAATTATTTAGTGTTACTACCATACACAAATTTCATATATTATTGTACGTACTAAATACTTTACTACATATATTTTATATTCTTTTCAATATTTACTCGCAATTTCTTTCATATTATTATTTTTCAATAATTACACACGATTGAAACATTTTTAAGTCCATACTATTATTTATAACCGCTAATTCAAATATTATTTCGATTATATTTTTATTGTTACAGAAACATGTAACAGAGAAATAAACTACAGACCTGGACGAGCCTTAGAAGGATGTGAGTGAGTTGCAGAAGGACATACCCTATATCCTAATTTCAACGTTGGAGATGATCATATTGTAGCATCACACATCCCTTCAAGACTTATTTATAAGATTATTGTAAATAAATAATTAAATAAAACTTATCCTCCTAAACAATAAGTACTCTTATATAAAATTAATATATAGCAAAAACAAATACATAAACAATTCATGTCATATTGCAACACATACATATAGTTTCATTTTCATATATTTCACAGTTTCTACAGTATTTAAAGAATATACATTCTTACATTATATAAGAAATTCACATACAAAATATACAAACATACATACATACTATTCAAACAATGCATACAGAAATTTAAAACCATATCCGGTGATTCGAATTTCTGAAACTATGTATATATGTACAAAAGAACCCCCTGAATCCGAATTTGAAAACCGCAAGTCGATATTTCACTTAGTTTTTGAGTTATAAAATTTTAATCATGGTATATACACAATTGAAATTTAGCTATATATGAAACAAACATGACTGATATTTTTTTCAGCAATTCGCATTCCTGAAATATATCGTATATATAGAAAACAATCCCCTGAATCCAAATTTGAAAACCACAAGTCTCTATTTCAATTAGTTTTTGAGTTAGTTAATTTTAATCATGGTATATACGCAATAGATATTTAGCTACATTTTAAACAAACATGACTGACATTTTTTCAGCAATTCGAATTCCTGAAATATATCGCATATATAGAATACAATCTCCTGAATCCAAATTTGAAAACCACAAATCGCTATTTCACTTAGTTATTCAGTCATTTAATTTTAATCATACTATATACACAATAAAAATTTAGCTACTTTTGAAACAAACATGACTGACATTTTTTCAGTAATTCGAATTCCTGAAATATATCGCATATATAGAATACAATCTCCTGAATCCAAATTTGAAAACCACAAGTCGCTATTTCATTTAGTTATTCAGTCATTTAATTTTAATCATGGTATATACACAATATCAATTTAGCTACTTTTGAAACAAACATGACTGACATTTTTTCAGTAATTCGAATTCCTGAAATATATGGCGTATATATAATACAAACCCCTGAATCCAAATTTGAAAACCATAAGTCGCTATTTCACTTAGTTTTTCAGTCATTTAATTTTAATCATAGTATATACACAATAGAAATTTAGCTACATTTGAAATAAACATAACTGATATCTTTTCAGCAATTCGCAATAGATTTGTGGTATGAAAATTTGAATTCTACGGAATTTAAAATATAATTCACAACATTTACTCCGCTTAAAATAGTCTGGAATAAGTTCAAATTAAATATTTCTAAAGATGCGATTCATCCCGTTTCTCCAGCGATTCTGTCAAAACATTAAAACTTTTATCTGGTCATGAATCTGGCTGAAATTTACAGGAAACAAAATTTACTAAAAATCATTTATTTATACTTAAAATCAGTCTGAAGTGTTTATTTTTTAATGAAAATATAAGTTTGACGGCTACAATTAAGGATAAAATGTATTATCTAACCTGCGTAACATTGGGTATAACATCAGCGCCAAAATGCTTGAACTACTATGTTCTATATTACCGACACGCCCGAATTTTTGTACTCAACTGGTGGCAACATTGACAACATGGCTGCTTAAATTTGAATTAAATTATAAATAAAATTATGGTCCTTTAGGCCTATAAATATATGAAAAGTATGTAAAATATTCATTTTTAAAATACGGCCGTGATATATTAATGTTATTCTACATATAAATGTAATGTTATGCTCATGACGCATGATATATATACTTTTTTCTACGTCCATTGAAAAAGATAATAAAAACATTTTGGTTTCAAATCTTACTGTAAATAATTTCTTTTTTCATTTATCCTATAGATAAAAAATTACATTCCTATTTGAACCAGAAAAACTACAAGTTGTTGTGTCAACTTCAATATGAATTTTCTGCTCTAAACTGACAGCTTGAGAAGTCTACTTTTAAAATGGATGTAGAAAAAATTATATTGTTTCAATTATTATAAAATCTTTCAGAACTCATATTTCAATAGAATAATACAACCTTTTTTAGTTAAATTCTGTTTATATTTATTTAAATTACGACGTTTCGGCAATATAAACTATTGCCGAAACGTCGTAATTTAAATAAATATAAACAGAATTTAACTAAAAAAGGTTGTATTATTATATTGTGTTAAGAAACAATAGGTACATACACTGTCACACTATTTATCATTATAGTCGCCGTCAAATAATTATGGACTGATGCTCAACTTTTTCCCTTGTCTGCACCCTTCGGCGTTGCCGCTTCTTCATACCTTAGCATTTTCAATATGACCACTGAATTGGCAACAGTATAAAATGTCCAGTCCATACTTATTTGACGGCAAGTATAGTATACTCGTACTTTATACACTTCGAAAATTATTCATATACATATATAGAATAATTTATCTTAATAAAATCATACAGAAAAAAGCAAAAGTGTTAATACTTCTTCATACTATTCTACTATACAATCATTATATTCAGTGGTGCGCTATAGCTATAGGGGCCACGTGAGGGCATATTTTCTTTGCATAAGTTGAGCGACAAAGTAGAACGGTACCCTGTCAATTAATCGTCACTAACTATGCTTCGTTAAAAAAATTATAACTCACCATTGATTATATTAAATACAAACACATAATAAATAAATGTATAATATAGTTCATATAATTGTTAATTATTCTACAGACTTTACGCTGTAGACAAACACATATATTGTCATATTTAAAAGAAAAACTATCTTTCATCTTGCGAGAAAAAGATATACTTTTAATTACAATAAGATAGCAAAATCATTTATAAAAATACATATATGTGTGTGTTTGTATTCGTAATTGCATTGTTGATAATGTATTGTTGCACACACATTAAAATTATATATGATATACGTGACATTTCTATATTTTTCTGATTGTATATACATCTCATATATTGAATACACTTATCTAGTTAGATTCATATATAAATATTTCGCAAAACTGTATCACTAAAATGTATATCTTAATGTTACGAAACGACGCAATAAAACTTATTCCTAATAAAAAATGGATTACATATTATTGTTAAAAAATATATCATTCCTTATCATATATCTATGAGATAAAGAATTCATGTATAGTAACATTTTCAAAGTCAAATTGGACGTAATTAGAGCACATATCATTATTTCTGTATTTGTGACACTGCGAACGACATATGAATAATGTATCACAAATACATAAATCAAAAATTATTTATTCATTGTTAAAATAATGTACGTATTTCATGTATTATATATTGTAATATCATTATTATTGTAACACATCTCTGACAAATAAATCCTTGTTATAAATACCAAACTATTTCATTCCAATACACCGATCAAAAATCGCATTCGAAAGATCTAGGTTCATATTCCGCTTGCTAGCCAGCATTTTGTAGGCCGCCAATTTGCAATCAGAACGGCGACCTACAAAATCCTGCACACCAAGGATCCAAATTCGATTCCCGCCTACTAGCTACCAGCATCCAGCACCTAGCAACCAGCCCAGCATATTCACCCCTTCCTAGCTAGCAACCACCAGCCCGTGCCTAGCCTGCGGTCTAGGCGCACGGATTCTGGGGGCCAGCTGGCCAGCAGGTCAGCTAACTAGAAATCCAGCCAGCTAGCTAGAAATCCAGCAAAAGCAAGTATATAGCTCGATTACGTAAGATTACGAAGCAGAGTGTCCGGCTCAACACCACCTCTCACGCTGAATGACTGTAAATTCAACAAACAGCTGTATATAAGGCTGAACTTGTGGTGGGAAGGCTAGGATTCATGAATCTACCACCAGGCGATTGAATTTTGAATTTTGTGGGAGAATGTCTTACTATAGCCTTTGGATTCTACGAATTTTAAAGTTTGATGATCAGACATCTTGCTATAGCCAGTAGATTTGAATTTTGTGGGCGCAAGTCGTGCTATAGCCTTTCGATTCTGCGAATTTTAAGATTTGGTCTTGCTAGAGCCAGCAAATTTGATTTTTGTCGAGTATATGCCTTGGGATCGGCTGAAAATTCGTCTGAGAGCTCTAAAATGCTCGTAGCGGCCGTAGAATGCTACTTTTCTGCTACACGCTAAAATCGTCGATTTTACAGGTTTTTTGGATTTTGACGGCCAGAAGCCTTGCTGTAGGCTGCATATCGGCGATTATGTAATCACGCTACCGTGAATCGCTTGCCGTTGCTCTCGGCCGGTAATGAGAATCGAACCTGGATCTTCAGTTTGCAGGATTGCTCCTTCAGATGCTGCTGATCGCAAATCGATGCTCTAGTTGTTCTAGTTCGTATTTACATAACTACTTCTAATTTTGGGGATGAAAAAATTAGGATTTTTAATTAATAGATTGTATACGTTTTTCTGTGTTTATTGGTCAGTTATATAATACATTTTTGTCCCTATCAAAATAACTATATCACTTAGAACTAAGAAATAAATAAAATGAAATATGTATCATCAAATGTATATCAAGTTGTATGTTACATAATAATTACATTTTGTGCATTATTAATATTTTTTCTAAGACTTATCGACATGGAGATATTTTGGATATTATAACTATGACACACAATTAAAAATAGATCTGTATTTTAATATATTTTAATATATGAACTTATAAGAGTTTGTCTATAAGTCTTAGGAAAAAAAACTATGTCATTTTCATAGGAAATTATGTAGAGAAAGTTTATTATGATACAAGAATAAGATTGATTATAAATAAATATCAGATATGTGCAATCACACGTTAAATTGTATTTTCCAAGTAGTTTCAATTAGCATATGCATACATATAATGTACGTATTTTGTAGTAGGAGAATTAAAAGACTAAGAGAAAACCTTTATTAGTATTTCAATGCGGTGAACATGGATTTATTGTCAAATTTGGTTTATTTTATTATCTGTTTTCACGATACAAATTTTCTATTACATGTTTCCATATGTTTATGTATGAAGTTATTAATTGAATGTTTTGACAGCTTAAAAAGAATGAATAATAATGACATTAATATGTATAAAATTCTTTAAACAACATGCAAATAACGTACAGTTAATACATGATAAATGAATTAAATAATAAATAAATCAATATATGAAATATATTTTTATTATTATTATTTGAATGAATTTTGCTTGTCAAATATCTCTACTACTTTAAAAAATGTTTCAAACTAATAATTGTATATGAAATGAATATAAGGGATGATCCCTAAAATTTGAGACTAGACATTTTTCAAGACCAAATCTATTACGCGTTAGAAATATTGGTTCTTATTTGAAATTTAGAAACACAGTTATTTTACTTTTCATCATTTATTAGTTGAGTTTTCTAAGTTGTTTGTATCAGAATTGTATCATCATGAATCGCGAACTAGTAATTGAACATATGTACAAGTTTTGTAGGAAATAAATTTATAGCATTTTTTAAAAGAAAATGTACCAAAAGCTAACTATATATTGCTACATTATACGTTGAGAAGGATTTATTCAAAACCCAAGTCAGGGTTTGGTAGAAAAGCCACAAAAATGACGAAAGGCAACAACCGTCGACTGAATGAACAACTTAACAACAAATCTAGAATCTCAACGAGAATATTGGCTAAATATTTAACTGAACCGTGTCTCATATTGTCACTAAGAAATAAATGCAACATTAGATACACAAAGAAGGATTGCCATCCTCGAAAGAATTGAGGATCAAAAGCTAAAAATATGTTCAAGATGTTCGCAACTGCCCGAAAAAAATCTGGAAAATGTTTAATTTTGAATGATGAAAGTTATTTTACTTTTAAGAAATGATAAAAATGCAAATGCAGGGTTTTACATTGTCTTTTTTTGTCTTTCATGGAAATCAACCAGTATGTTTTTTAAAAGCATTAAGCAAAGGCTTATCCCTTTTATTAAAATCATGTTAGCAACAATTATTTAAATTTGGACAGAGTTAAGTTCATCCACATTAAGCTAAATCTGTGGCAAGTGTATTTGTCGTTGAAAACGTCATTTTTATTGCAAACTACAATAACCCACCTTGTGTGTCCGAATTGTGCCCAATGGGGTATTTTTGGTTAATACTTACGAGAATGATTTAAATAAAAGATTGACAAACAAAAATTGAGACCGAGCTACAGAATCGCATTAAGTATTTTATCCGAGATTTTATCATAAAAGTTGATCTTTGTACAAAAGATGGTTGAAGGCGTATCAAAAAAAAATTGGACCTCGTTAGGCGAGCTGGAATTAGTTTGTAATTGTGTTTATTCCTCATAATGAACCACAAGTATAGCTTTAAAAATTTAGTTAAACGGTTTGTATTTAACTACGTGTTTTTGTGGTTATTCAAAACTAGTCTCAAATTTGAAGCATCACCCCTTAATTCGACTGTCACGTCATTGTTTGTATTGTTTTCAAACAAGGAAATGTAGTTTTAAAATAACGATAAAGCTTAAAACCATTGTATCATGAATAATCAGCTTTATTTTAATTTTAAACATGCCTACTTGTTCTGGAATGCATATTTTTTTTACTCATGTATGATTTGTTTCTATAAGGTTGGTTTATGATGTAATTTAAAGTTTTATATTCAGAAAACAAATTTTAAAACATTGTTTTCCCTTCTGGAATATACTTTTGATACAGAAGTTCAACTTATTATTTTTATGGGTACGAACCAAATATGATGCGATTACAATCCTACACAACTTTATAGCAAAACTTAACAATTTACCTTGCAAAAATCAGCTGGACCTTTAGTTCTACTGCTCCATTGTCATTTGAATTTGTTTAAAAAACACCACAAAGTAAATAAAATAATGAAATACACTTGCAAACACGAAACAAAAATTACACGCTACACGAATGACATTCTCTTCAGCCATTTTACCCAGTCGACGCCGACGCATGCGTGCATGATCGTTGGAATGTTTGTTGCAATTTTTAATATTCAGGTCTTAATAAAAATATATATTATTGATAAAGTTTAGTTTTACATATTTAAATTAGTTATGTAATGCTATTTTCTTATATGAAATGAGGATAGGAACTTTAAAATGGACCAGCTGATATTTGAATTTGAAGATTATTTTGTAAAATTAGTTAATTTATTTGTGTATAATTATATTGAATCCATCATAAACAGCCTTACGTTTTCTTTAATATGAACGCTTTTTCCTAAATTTAAAAGATATTAACTTTTTTCCTACGTATTGTAATATATGTATGCATAATTATGAAACATAAGCCTGTATACTGATTCATAAATGTTTTTTCTATTTTGGTTCTTTAATATGTACTTTATGAAACCTATTTGGATGTCATAAAGTACTTCTTAAAAGAACTCAAACCTAATTTCTGTTAGGTTGGTACGTAGTACCTACATTTCTAGACATTTGTCATTTGAAAGTAAATATTATTTAAATTGTAAACAATAACAATGAAACGTCATAGTTACGAATATAAATCACTGTTACTGTTACCAACAATCAAATAAAAATTAAAATATTCCTAAAAATGAAATCACGTATATTTGTAAATATTTTTTTGATAAAAGGACCAAAATAGAAAAAATAGTATAAAATACACGTTTCATAAGACATTTCAGCGCACTTGTCCCGTTAGAAAACTCGCGGCAAGCCGCTCGTTTCTAACAAAGACGCGTGCGCTAAAATCATGTCTTATGAAACTTGTATCTTAATGTACTATTATTGTAATGAAAATGAAATAAATGATATTTTTTGGGAAGGATTTGTTTATTTATTAATAAATCTTATAGTTAAAGATGCAAGGGTTAAAAATACAAATTAGGGGTTGTTTTGGGGGATAGGTAGGGTGTAATATTTCCAAGGAAATCCTCTCCATATCCTGTAAGCTAGCATAATCCCGGCACTACATCTGCATTTGGGCGCTGTATGGATCCAGGGGGCGATGGAACCTCTGGGTTAACAGGGGGGCCTTGAAGGGCAGTAAGTAGACTATAAGAGCTAAAAAGAGCAATAAAAAAACGGTCAAAAATTTAATAGACTAAAAAATTCCTCTTGAATTTATTTCGTAACAAGTCTAGAGTACTACAACAATTAAATATACAATTAAAATTTGCATATTTATATTACTGAATATAAACAGAACTATATCATAAAAATGTTTTATTTGGAAAAGTGCACAAATATCTTCATTAAATTATTGAGTTGCAAAAGTCTGTATTTGTACCTATTTTTGAATTATTCCTTCCAAAACTCATATATAACCACCTTTGAGTACAAATTTCTAATTTTTTAAAAATCTACACTTTATACGTACTTTTAATCACAATGTAGGTACCACAATTTCTAGAGATGATAAGTATGTTCATCAGTCTATAATGTAGTGCAAAAATAATAAAATCTTACCTAGAATAAATAAAATTTCTATGTAAACTCCAAGTCCTGCAGGTGTCCCGAAGTTCTGTCCAAGCACCAGGAAGTCGTCCTCAACGTCGCAGTACACAAACACACCACACACGCACACACTTGACACTAGACCTACAACTAAACTCGCAAAATTAATCTTTAGGCATTAAATAACTATATAATTAAATACTCAAATACACAATAACAATTAAAATAATTACAAGTAATTGATACCTATGTATTATATAACTCTTCAAATCCCTAGAATGTTACTGTTCCTGACTATCCCATAGGATACTTGTAAATTAATCCCTAATTTAAGGTTCCATGTACGAAAAATCAATATTTTTGCAAGTAGTTTTTCAGGGATTTTCTTGAAATATATAGTAACGCTATAAATGTTTAAGGAGCATATATTATAATATTTCATACATAAAATATATATTCTACCATGAAAAAACGATGTAATTTTTGAAAGATGTCCGATCAAGGTCATCTACAAATTGTATGAATTCAGATTTTTGCTCCGCCCATTCTGACAAATTCAGTAGTGTCGTTTGCTTAGTTTTCATAAACATAAGATGGAAGGACTGTATTGCGGAAGACTTGAGAGAAAAGGAACTGAATGAGAACGACGTGGAAAAATAAAAAATAGCAACTCGTAACGAATTGGAAAAGCTAAAGAAGAAGATGTCAGTGCAATTTGCATAGTTTGTTTATGAAATAATTTTACTGGAAATGTAGAATCTTTTGCAAGAAAATTTATGTATGGAATTTATACATAATACACAGGATTGACGGAAGGTATTGTGCTGGCCACATCAGATTTTTATAAACAAGGTTTGAGTTTTCTTTTAGCTCCACAGCACAACTTATTTTACTTTAATTTGGTTTGTACAATATACTTTGATATGTATTTTATTTATTGACGTATAATAAGGTGAAATTTACAATAATTTATTTAACTAACCTATAGATTATCTTATGTAGTCAGAAATATCGTTTGTATTAAATTAAAATCATTAATATAAAACTATAGTGGATTTTTATAAAACCGGACCTGAGTTTCACTAAATACATATTTATAAACAAAAGAGTTACTCTGATTATTTCATTAACATTTGTGTCAACTTAGTGCCAGTTTTACAATACCCGTTTAGAATTTTAACTGTAAGAAACAAAATTGAATCGGATGCAATGATCAATTTGTCATTTGACGGTTCATTTCGTTTCAACTGTGTTTTTTTTTAACTGGCAGTTAAAATTTTAACCAGAGATTGTTTGTCCCATATTGCATTTTAGGAAAAGAAGAGCAGCTGTGGGAAAAATGAATAGGATTTTCAGTCTGTTGTTGCCAGTATAATACATCTCGTCAATTCCATTTTATTTTACATTAATATCGTATATATGCATAATATTAATAACATAAATAAATTTTAAACAACTCAGTTTTATTACAATATGAACTATTTTTGATTTGTAATCTACGTACACATAAATTAGTAAATGATAAGGTAACATACAATATTCGGTACATTGTTATTCTTTTAATATACTAGTATAAGTAATTTGTTTATTTATTTTCATAAAAAAGTAAATCATTTATTATTATACAGAGAAATGTAAAGATTGTACAATCGTATCATATGTCTGTATTACTGCTTATGGTAGGTACATGTTTCATAAACCAGCTATAATTATCAAATAACTAATATATTTATTTTATTTTAAAGGTGATTTTATTTTTCCCATACATTTCATTTTATCTTCATAAATGTTTCACATTTAGCCCTTCCATGGCCTTTCTATACTTATATTATAAAATGTTTATTGTTTTTATATACCTTCAATTAAATGGTTTTAATATTAGATTAGTATTATTAACGAAGAAATATGTGCTAAATTTATATCAAAAATATGCACACATAATTTGTGAATAGATAAATTTATTTGGCATATATAAAATATGTTTTTGATCATTTTTAAATATTGTAACCCCAATTATATTAACATTTTCATTTGTTTGTAATAATTATAAAATCAAATATTACTAAACAGTACCGGAATGAAGCGGTAGTGAACAAACCAGAAATGAATAAATCAATGCGCAACCGACTTCATAGTGGTAGAGATTTGCACAAGTCGAAAATTGCATTAGACAGTATAATTTTTGAATATTCGAAAAACGCATAAGTCGTTATTTGAATAAGGCGATGTTAATTTTTTTGATTTTTATCCAATACCATGTTTTATAAATGGAGACTTATACAATTCAAATATTTTGGTCGCCATCTAGTGTGTAAAAATGTATTTAATAATTAGTTATGTAGTGAGCAAGATTTAGCTCTAAGTTTGACGTTTGTCACGTGATCCATATTTGGTCCCACCATTGAAAAGAAACATGAACATGTCTGAGACTGGACATGGAAGTTGAAATAATATGATTAATATTAAATTGAATATGAATTAGTAATGTATTTACAGGAACCTGTGATAAAAAAGGAAGTTTAATTATGTATAAAATGACGAAAACCTATGTTTGTAAAGTAGACAAACATAATCAAACTTATTTTGGAAAAACAAGTACAGCAACTCAAATAACTTTAATAAAGCTGTCTACTAATAAAGAGACACAAGCTTATATTAATAAAAACACATATAAAAATTGATAATAAGCAGAATAACTCCACACAAACAGAAATAAGATTAATAAGGAAAGTAGTACCCAAACTGTCAACAATTATTATGTAAGAAAGTTATTTGGTGCTGTAGAGACATCGAGAAATGAAACTAAATTTGTCAACAATTGGAAACTAAATTATAATTTATTAAGCAATGATGCTGTAAAAATTATATATTTCACCGGCTTATCAGTAGAACATTTTCTATACGATTTGTTAAATCCCAGTTATGCCAAAGTTGAAATACAGATATTTCCAAAAAACGTCAAAGAAAACTAAATTGAATAATTTAACATCCAGAGACAAATTATGTATGACTTTAATAAAATTAAGACGTGGATATACACTAAAAGAAATTTCATTATTTTTTCTGTCTCTCTCAACAGTGGAATTTGTAGTGTTTACATGGATTCAATTCATGTTTTTTCAAATTGAAACGATGAAATCGAATTTGTTTTCCCTCCGTGAGAATCAGAAAGATTATATTCCGCAATGTTTCATTAATAACAATCACTACACATTATAACTTAACCAAACTTTACTGACTAAATAACAAATTATTTGATCAACGGGATGGTGCTGAAGAGGGAAAGCATTTGATCGACTCGGCCATGGTATATCACCTCGCTCTTTCTAAAAATTTCTTGTCCCTTTCTAAAATGGGTGGTGGGAGGTCCGCTGCCGATCCGCCGCCGATGACGTCAAAATCATAAGTCCCCATTGATATGTGAATAAAGTAATATTTGAATTTTCGTACACTGTGACCCTACCCATGGTCACTTGTTCGAAGAAAGAATACACAGCACTTTATACAGTAGTAGCACATTACAAATAATAATGACGTCTGTCGTAGAATTACAGATATCTAATTATCTAGTGCACTGCCCTCTGTCCTAATAGTTACCCAGTGACGTTGACATTTAAATCAAATTATTATTCCATGGTTTTTGTCAAATCTTATGTTTTTGGATTTTGCAAATACATAGGTGAAGAGCATAAATCTTTGAGAAAGACATTATTTAAAAAGAAACATAATTTTCAAATAAATTACACTTTTTACCTCTCGCTAAGAGAGGTATTGCATTCATGCTAAAAATCGCATATCCAGATTTTATTGAATAAGCACGTTTTAAGGTCCCTACAATCCGATTTTAACATTTTTACGATGATGTCTGTGTGTGTGTGTGTGGATGTGTGTGTGTGTGTGTGTGTGTGTGTGTGTGTGGGATGTTCGAAGGACGGTTACTCAAAAACTATAAGACTTAAAATTTGTTTAACAACGTATTTCCCAATCGGACATTCATGGGAAGATCTGAAAAGGTTTTGGTAATAATTGGACAACCGGAAGTAGAAGATTCTTGAAAAAAAATCTTCTAAATATTATTTTTTGAAAATTTTTCGTGGTAATATTAAAGAAAATTAAATTCTCTATCTGATACATTTAAATATTTTATTATATATTCCATAGATTTAGAGATAAAAGAAGTATAATATATAAAATAATCTGTTGTAATAAATTTGACAGCCGAAAGAATGCCATGAAAAATAGTTGATAATTTAAATTATTTGTAACTGACAGATAAATGTCAGTGTCAGAAATAATGAGTAATGACAGAAAAATGTACTTGGAGAATCCCTTAGTTCTTGATCTGTGACTATTATGGAGATGACAAGTCTAGGTTGAAGGACTTAAATTTATTTCAAACATTATGGGACAATGTACACCAGTACTGTAGACTAGAGTAACTTTGAATTGCGAAAAAGCTATCAAATTCTTCTCAAGTAAGTTGTAAATATTGACAAAATTACACATCGATATAAGAATAATCGGAGTGCAATCTATCCGTCACTTTATTAAAGGAAATTAGTGTTATTTAGATATAACATGTATGAAAAAATAAAATGTAAAAGAAGATATGTAAGAATAGATGCACAATTCATATATACATTTTAGACCGCCCAAAATTAATGTTTTTACTAGAAGAATATGAAGAGAAAGTAAACAACGTTGTTCGAATTGAAAATTGCAGTTACCAGCCTAATATTTATATATGGTAAACTCTACTTTGTAATTTATTGTAACATAATTTATGGTAAAATATCTTCATGTTGAGACATGCTATTATTGAATAATAAATAAGTTTATACGTCATAAATTTATATGAATATATTATTTGTATTTATAAAAATATTCTTTGCTTTATGCATACAGCCAGGTAAAATATACGGCGAGAGGTTATGTGCTGGCCACATCAGATTTTTTTTTCTGTTAAAATGTAACCATAAATATTTCATGTTGCACGTCTATGTATATGAAATGCAGTGAAGTTATCTGCTAGTAATATTATACCATACGGTTAAAAATGACCTTGAATTGTCATCTTTCGTGAACCAAACCATATTAAAGAAGTGATAGAAGCAGTTCATGCAAAAACTCAATTCAAAATTGTCACGTCAGTATGTGACCTAGGCAGTACAAATAGGTCAACTGTAAACAGCTTATGTACGGATTACGGGCAAAAAGAAAATTTGAAATACAACATAAACGGTGCAGAAATTATACATTTATTTGATATTCCGCACTTAATCAAGTGTTTACGGAATTTGTTTCATTTCGAAACATATTATGTTCAAACAAGAAGGCAAAATGAAGACCGCAAAGTAGGAAGATATCATTTCACTATATAAGGCTGATGAATTAAACGCAGATTCAAAAATATCCAAATTAACAAAAGACCACGTAGCACCAAAAAATAACTGACAAGAATGCTTTCATTAGTGTAAAAGAATACAATTCTAATAAAAAAAGTTTAGTGTACCCAAATTTCACAGTAGCTGAAGCGGTAGATTTTTTTCAAAGTAAATTTTTTGAAATGATACCTGCAGTAATTCAAAAACCAGACATTGTTAAAATATTAGCTGCAGGTATTGATTTTAATTTGGACAATGTATGCGATCACATTGCAACTTTTAAAGAAAAAGCAGCGAAATTTATCGTTATTATTATGTTAAATGCATTCATAAGACAAGTTAATAGAAAAAAATAGAAATAAGGAGGACAGACCAAATGAGATCATATATAATTATGTTAAAATGTTCGGTAAAATTAGGAAATAAGAAAATATGTATATTTTTAAATGTAGAGGTATGTAAAAATTATATAAATTTCAATAAAAACAGATTTGATTTTTTTTTATTTCCTTCTCAACAACTTGTGGACCACAAATCTTTTATTTTCAGATATCATACTACTTTTAACAAGCCCGCGCTGCTGAAATATTGTTAGTAGTTCCCGATAGAGTTCATAGAGGCGCTAAACGCATTACCAAACCCTACACAGTGAGTGTCTTTTCTGTATACAGTATTATCCACTTTTTCTCTAGTTACGACGTGGCAGAGGCATGCGCGCGTATACCTAATCGCTGAACTACGCGGTCAACACATTTTTGAAAACTAAGTAGATCATAGAGTATTTTAATGAATTTGATGACAAATTTGAATATCCAATCCAATTTCGAGTTGCCTGCCTCAATTTTAGGGTTTGAATATATTTTGTTTCTCAGAGATTAACATTTCAAATGAGTACTGTTAATGTTAATGAATCTTTATCCGTTTTCTGAATGCTAAGATAAACTTAATATTTCTTTATTAATTTTATAAAAAAATATGAGGCGATCAAAAATATAGTTCGTAAACAATTGTTAATTTTAACAATAATTTTTGGTAAACATTCTGTAAAATATTTATTGAATTTATAACAACAATGAATATATTATTATATTCAAAGATAGTTTAACAATCACGTAACGTTTGTTAGCAATAAGATCTGCGAACATTTTGCATAAAGTGGTTGGTGTGACGTGTAGACAACCTCCAAGATGGTACACCATGGGCAACGTTCTGCTTGCACAGAGCGGCTAATAGTCTACACAATTGGCGACCGAACTGGACATAACGTCCCTCCCGGTCAAAATCAGAAATATTTGGAAGAAATGAAGACACACAAGGAAGACAGAACTAGCAATCCCGGCAACGCTTCACTGGTTAAGTTCATCAGACACAGAACTATGAGATTGCCTTTTATTGTACTCGTATTACAATTTATATTTCTGTAGCCATACGCAAATAAATAATAATATCGACAATAATTTATGGTACGGTTTTCTTTATCTTAAAGCATTTCTGTTAAAAAAAAATTGTTTAAAAAAAACTTTCTTTAACCTTTAGAATATAATTGCAGTATATTAAAAAAATAAATTCTATAATCTTAAAAGAATTGCAAAAAATTTTAAGATGTAGGAAACTTATTAAACACTCCTTTTTAAATTAACGTCATTTATTAATAATAGTCCACGGTCACGGACGAGGAAAAACGAGAAAATTGTGCGGAAAATCCTAAGGATTTTTCAATTGCTTTCTAAAAATAAACATATGTCTAATACAAATAAAAATATTATAATGCATATTTACAAGTTTATTTAATATAATTACAAATTAATAATATATTAAAAGGAAAATTTAATTCAACTGAAAATAAGAACGTTTAAAATATTCGATACCAAGACATCGAACCCGCCAAAAACTGGGTTCGGTTCAGATTCAGGTTAGTTTGTTATTTGAAAAATGGGTACGGGTGCGGTTTTGGTTCAAGCATTAATAAAATTTTGTTCCGGGTTCAGGTTCGGTTCGACCTAATTAAAATTGAATTAATGTTTTTTGAATAACAATCTTTATATAGAAATAATTTAAAATGCATACCGGAATTTATAATTACTGCAACGCAAGACAAGAACATGAATACATTTTTCAAGAACAATCAACACATACGCAGAACGCGTCGATCGTCGATGATCGGCTATAAGTATTACGATTACGTTAAGGTTCGAACTGAAATTGAACCTGAACCCTGAACCAGAATTTTGATACCCGGTTCGGTTCCGACTCTGGTTCAAATGAAAAATATATCTGAGGTTCGGTTCTGGGTTTGGGTTCGCTAAAATGTTACGGTTTGTTCCGGTTTTGGTTCGGTTTAGGTTCGTGTTCTATGTCTTGGATTGTACCATGTAGGTACAGTAATTTTTTTAAAGATATCCGATCAAGGTCATCTACGAATTGTATGAAATTAATGGAAAATAACATTATTCGTACGGCTATGAATCAAGGTAATATATTTGAATTAATAAATAAACTTACGTTACAGCGAAAGTATTGTCAACAGCGAGCATCGTTTTAAAATGGAATGTCCTAACTTAGTCGAAACAATATGAATTTTTGAAAGACAAGCGTGTTATATCCATCCTTATCGCACACCCTATGTGTTATGGCAAATGAAAGAAATAAATGAATTGTATGAATTAAGATTTTAGCTCCGCCCA
Organism: Harpalus rufipes; assembly: GCA_951394225.1. NCBI lineage: Eukaryota > Metazoa > Arthropoda > Insecta > Coleoptera > Carabidae > Harpalus > Harpalus rufipes. Next base: position 77,935,886 of record OX596274.1, read on the forward strand.
TTCTGTCAGATTCAGTAGTGTCGCTTAACTTAGTTTTTATGAGGGTACAGCAGATACTACTATTATTTTATTATTATAAAAATATATGCTACAGTAAAAGCATTCAAAATTAAAAACTAAGTTAACTGGTAAGTTTATTAGCAAATCTAAAACCAAACATATGAAAAATAAGATACTGACACAGTGTCAGTGACAGAAAATAACGTTGTCCGTACGGCTATGAATCAAGATAATATGTAGTATATCTGATCATGGGCGTACGCAGGAATTTCTTCAGGGAGGGGCAAGAAGAAATTATGTTTAAAATGCTTTTGTTATTATAGGTAAAGGTTCACTTAAAGTAAATACCAAAGATAATCATTTTATTTAAAAAAGAACAAATAAAAATTAATAATATATTTAGCGAATTTAAACTTTCTAAAATATTAACCGTAGTGGATTTTCAGAAAATCTTTGTGTCACTTCTATCTCTATACGTATAAAAGTATATGTTCTTGGTTATTATAAAATGTACTGTAATTTTTTTAAAGATGTCCGATCAACAATTTGGATGAATTAGGATTTTAGCTCCGTCTATTCCGATAAATACAGTAGTGTCGTTCACTTAGTTTTTATATGGGTCCATAAGATACTACTGTTATTTTAGTATTATAGCAATATATGTTAATGCAAAAGCATTCAAAATTCAAAACGGAAATGGACTAATACATGTAAAACTAAAAATGTGAAAAATATGATACTGACACTCTGTTAGTGTCAGTGACACTGATAGAAAATAAAGTTATTCGTACGGCTTTGAATCAAGGTAATATATCTGAATTAATAAATAAACTTGCGTTACAGCGAAAGTAATGTCAACAACGAGCATCGTTTTAAAATGGAATGCCCTAACTTAGTCGAAACAATATTAATTTTTGAAAGACAAGCGTATTGTATCTATCCATCCTTATCGCACACGCTTCGTGTTATGTAAATGAAAGAAATAAATGTATGCCAATTAATTAATTCGGTCATGATACAGATGACCTTGATCGGACATCTTTTAAAAAAAATGCTGTATGTTATTATACCTGTACAATACACATGTATTATACATTTCATACTGTATAAAACGTATTATTCCTTTTGAGCAGTTTAAAAATATTTAAGTAGTATTGATCATATTATATCATTTCATACACGTATATTATATTTTTATACAGTATTTTACGTATGTATGATACATGTGCAATATAAAATGTATAATACTTTTATTTTATATACATATATACAGTAAATTTTCCAAATTACTTTTTATATGGAAACTTTAGGGGGGGGGGGCAACTGCCCCACCTTGCCCCACCCTGCGTACGCCCATGTATCTGATTAATAAATAAACTGACGTTACAGCGAAAGTATTGTCAACAACAAGCATCGTTTTAAAATGGAATGTCCGGACTTAGTCGAAACAATATAATTTTTTGTAAGACAAGCGTGTTATATCCATCCTTATCGCACACCCTATGTGTTATCGCATACGCTTATAGTCTTTGCAAATGAGAAAGATAACTGTACATCATTGTGTTAATTCGTTCATGATACAGACGACCATAATCGGACATCTTTTAAAAAAAATACTGTACCTATACATAAGGTAGTTGGAGCATGAAGTGAAATCCATAAAACCTTAATAATATTTGACGTACAGCTAGATTAAGTATTGCTCGATATAAATAAAAAAAATTAGTCAACTTGCCCAGTTCTGATCGGAGTTATTGAACTCCAAAGTTCAAAGTTGGAAGATTTAACATGGCAAGTATAGGGAAGCTCAAGAAATCATCGACATAATTGCCTCTAGAATCGCGAAAACCTAAAAACTTTTGATTAAAAACTAGGTGAATATAAATGAAGGTCTGGGGAAAAAACTAGTTAAAAAAATATGCATGCCCATTTGGTTTCAAAGATATAACAAATTTAATTGGAAATTCATCAGATATTTTTCGCTAAGAGAGGTATTGGATTCATGCTAAAAATCGCATATCCAGATTATATTGAATAAGCACAATTAGGTTGTTGGAGAAACGATTTCTCAAATTCTATAAGACTAAAGACCTGTTTGACTACGGATTCCTCAATGTAACAGTAATGGGAAGAATTGAATAGATTAAGGTAACAATTGGGCAACCGGAAGTGATAGTTACTAAATCAAATTTTTCTAAATATATTTTTTTTTAATTTGTTACTACAAATATTAAAGATAATTAATTTCTCAATCTGACACATTTAATTTTTATTATATCTCGTATAGGTTTGGAGATATAGGATATAATAATATAAAATAATCTCGTGTGCCCAAAAAACAGTTGAGATATTTAAATGTTTGTAATTGACAGATAAATGCAAAATGTCAGTGTCAAAAATCAGCAGTTTTAATAACATTATTGGAAGATTTTTCTGGGAGGTACGAATACATTTAATATATATTATTACATTATTAATTAAATATGTATTTAAATTATAGGTATGGTAATATTACACATATCCTTAAGAAATACCGCTAATACCGTCAATGAATTTGAAGAATTTTGAATATATTAGAATAGTAGGACAAAATTTCTCATGGAACGAGAGAAGAGATACAATTTCAATTATTTGTTTGTACAAGAAATTTTAAATTCGTTACTTATAGGGCGAGAGCAGTCATGTGACTTTCTTCGCCTTGGCAATTAAGGTAAGCAGATACAGTGCCGGATTACCCAATAGGCAGAGTAGGCAATTGCCTATGGGCCCCGCGCCTTTTAGGGGCCCGCAACAATAGATAAAAATAATATTGATTTAATTTTAAAAGAAAATTGCGAGACAATTAAAGTTAATGAAGCACAGGGGCTTACTGCTCAATCAGTATCAAAAAAAAATAGTTAGAGGAAGTTCTCAAAAAAAACGAAGGTTTCACCACTTTAACTCTTGTATCAAAAATTATGGATGGGGAATTTTCAGACGAGCTAAGAATTGACTATCAAATATTGTCATCATTAAAATATGCCCCTATTACATCTGTCGACGTAGAACGCAGCTTTTCTATGTATAAACTCATGCTAAGTGACAGAAGGCAATCATTTAAAATGGGTAACTTGGAAAAACATTTAATTATTAATGCAAATGAATTTATATTCCGTAGTTCGTAGTAATAGATTGTAAATTTCTGTAAATAATTAATATGAAGCATGTCAATATAACTGTATTTATAAGCAAATAAATTTGTTAAAAACATTATTTTGTTTATATTTTACATAATAAAAATAATTCTATACTGTATTTAAACTTAACGTAGATATTACAACTGATATGTAGATAGGTGAGTATTTTTTACCTCTCGCTAAGAGAGGTATTGCATTCATGCTAAAAATCGCATATCCAGATTTTATTGTATAAGCACGTTTTAAGGTCCCTACAATCCGATTTTAACATTTTTACGATGATGTCTGTGTGTGTGTGTGTGTGTGTGGATGTATGTGTGTGTGTGTGTGTGTGTGTATGTATGTAGGATGTTGGAAGGACGGTTACTCAAAAACTATAAGACTTTAAATTTGTTTAACTACGTATTTCCCAATCGGACATTCATGGGAAGATCTGAAAAGGTTTTGGTAACAATTGGACAACCGGAAGTAGAAGATTCTTGAAAAAAAATCTTCTAAATATTATTTTTTGAAAATTTTTCTTGATAATATTAAAGAAAAATAAATTCTCTTTCTGATAAATTTAAATATTTTTATATATATTCTATAGATTTAGAGATAAAAGGAATATAATATATAAAATAAACTGTTGTAATTAATTTTACAACCGAAAGGATGCCATGAAAAATAGTTGAAAATTTTAATTATTTGTGACAGATAAATGTCAGTGTCAGAAATAATGAGTAACGAAACAAAAATTTACTTGGAGAATCCCTTAATTCTTGATCTGTCTCTATTATGGAGATGACAAGTCTAGGTTGAAGGACTTAAATTTGTTTCAAACATTATGGGACAATGTACACCAGCACTGTAGACTAGAGTAACTTTGAATTGCGAAAAAGCTATCAAATTCTTCTCAAGTAAGTTGTACATATTGACAAAATTACACATCAATATAAGAATAATCGGAGTGCAATCTATCCGTCACTTTATTAAAGGGAATTAGTGTTATTTAGATATAACAAGTATGAAAAAATAAAATGTAAAAGAAGATATGTAAAAATAGATGCACAATCCAGATATATACATTTTAGACCGCCCAAAATTAATGTTTTTACTAGAAGAATATGAAGAGAGAGTAAACAAGGTTGTTCGAATTGAAAATTGCTGTTACCAGCCTAATATTTATATATGGTAAACTCTACTTTGTAATTTATTGTAACATAATTTATGGTAAAATATCTTTATGTTGAGACATGCTATTATTGAATAATAAAGAAGTTTATACGTCATAGATTTATATGAATATATTATTTGTATTTATAAAAATATTCTTTGCTTTATGCATACAGCCAGGTAAAATATACGGCGAGAGGTTATGTGCTGGCCACATCAGATTTTTTGCTATATTTTTTTGTATTCTTGTACTGCATATTTTGCATATGTTTTTGCATATATTGGACACCTAACTGCATATTTTCCAATAAAAGCCTGCATATGTACAAAAATATAGTACTTTCGGCAGGGAACTTCTAGCAATTTATTCTGCAATCAAAAAATTTCAATGGAATATACTTGTCGAGGAAAATAATCCATATGAATTTGGAAAATCATGTTTTGAATGAAAATTTATGATACTTTGACACCTATGTGTCATTCTGACACGGGCCCACATATTTGCTTGCCAAGGCCAACGAAGTCACATAACTGCTCGCGCCCTATGCAACATAAAATCAAAATGGCGAGAGGTATTGTACTGGCCACAACAGATTTTTTTTTTTATTTTGTTAACCTCACGATTACAACCATTAGCTGTTGTAATACCTAGCAGAATAAACATAATATGCAAATAGTCATGTGACTTGAAGCAGGCAGGCAATACTTGAGTTTGTCTACATTGTTCGGCACGGAATCATTGCTGTCATAATCAGTTATCAGTTCTTATTATTAGCTATTTACGTCATTAGGCCGGCAGCCAGTCTCGCTAGTTCACGTGATCACGTGTCTCGCCCTACCGTGATGTACTAGCTCGCCCGTAAATTCAGCTACCGGTCGTGTGTCGTATAAATTTTTTCTGTATACTCAACAACTATTTTACAGGCAAATTATTTAGAATAATTATTATCTAAATAATCAAAAGCGCCGTGTTGCGTTGTTAAGATAAAATTTAATAAACGCATGTTTGTCTAATTTATAATTTTGAAGTACCTACCGGACGTCGTTAAGGTCGTTGCTATGTACTACCGGCCTTGGCCGTAAAAATGTACCTACCGGACTCGTTGCTAAGACGATAGATAGTTGTTTACCGTTGATGCAGAAAAAAAATATAAAAGGTCTCGTGGCCGCGAGACTGAATGCTCGCCTGAGTGTCTCTGGTCGCGAATCTGGGGAACTTGGTTTAGTTGTAGTTTTACTAATAGCATACATATTCCGAAATTGAATCACGCTAACCGCGGTTATTTTTTCAGTAACCGGTTGTATTTTCGGAACGCGATTACTGAAAGATCTGGTAACTTTTCTGTAACCAAGCTAACCGCGCTAAATCGGCGGTTATGGTGCGCTTACATTTTAGCTCATGACAGGTGAGCACAGAAAATATAAAACATTGCCCATGAATTAGCAACAGTGTACAAATCTCCAGTCCATACTCATTTGACTATATGTGTTATGTTGACATGCAGTAGTTGAGTGTGCTGAGGCCGCGTATGGCTATATTGTTTCTTGATTACGCAAGCCAGTAGGCGTGTCTTACGCTAGTGTTAAGTCAGTATATTTAAGGTAGTTGTTACTCGAGTGTACCTATTCAAAAACTTGTTCTATATTCAAAATAAAAATTAAGCTAATGCAGTTTATATTTTTTAACATTATATACACAAATTGTATATAGATAGTTAAAAGCTAATATCAAACACAGTAACAAATGAATTTTCTTTATTTTTCCGTAGAAAAGTTTTTCTTTGAACTATACCAATCGCATAAGTGTCGTATTCCAATATACTCATACCAAAGTATGAATGTTGAAGAATAACTGTAGGAACGTCGCGCTTAGACAACGACAGAGATATTTTAATATTTGGTTTGCGTTGAGAGCTTCAATTTTAATTTTGACAACATTTGTGTAAATCGTGAAATGAAACTAAGTTATAAGATATTACAATTACATTACAAACTTTGGAGGTTTTAAGAGGTATAATTTTCAAAACTATGATTTAAAAAATTACAAATAGTGGAATTATTTTTGAAACACTAAATACAATATATGCAAAAAATGAAAGAAAAGGTGTTATACAATTTTTATCTGAAAATGTTATCGGTAATAATAAACCACGTGTAACTACACACAAAAGAGTTTGATAGAATTTAGTCTAACTCTCAAATTAAATATTGATTTTTGAAATATGATTTTTTAAATTTTATTTTTACAATACCTTTGTGTTAAAAAATACATTAAATAAATATTTATATATCCTTATTATTTCCATTTATACTTTTTTTCAAATAAGTTATTTTATTTTTCAGACTATTTATCATCATTATGGAAGGGCGGAAGGAAATATTTTGCTTCTATATTTTATATTTACATTGTTATTAATAATAATGTCTAGTAAATCATATCTTTTTCTAAACAAACGCTTGAAAAATAGTTTGAATTTTAAAGTATTCCCACATTTACTGGTACATTCGGGTATAAAAGTAATAAGATATTTTGAGATATAATACAAATTCTAAACTACAAATCGGAACTGCAAAACAAATTAATATATTTCTTTCTTAAAGTAACACAAGAAGTATCATATTGTTTTCATGCTTTTCACGAAAATACCCATTTAAAATAGATTTCCTTCGAATGTACGTTTGAAGTTCTTTTAACTAAAGAACACCTTTTATTCGCTAATATCAAAGTGGGTATTGCTAACCATATACGTATTAGTTGCTAACTGATACTCCATCTGAAACGGTTGTCAAATACATTTCTATCTATTTATCGAATCTTCAGATTATTATTTTCTAGAGGCAAAAAATTAAATCTGGGTGATAAATAATTTTCAAATTTTTATATAAAATCCGTTAATTAGTCTTCTATAATACTAGTTTTCCGATTAAATGTCGGTTTGGATGTAAAAGTTATAATTTAAAATGGTATGTTTATTTTGCCATTTCCTATTCTTCACATGTTAAAAAGGCTAAATTTAATTGCAAATATTTCAGCTACCGCGTGGTCAATTGTTTTTAAATTAGGACAGCAGGTGAATTATACTTCAGTTGAGATATATTTTAAATTTCAATTAATTCTGGGTAAAATGGCTCGTCGATATAACTACCTTCATAAAACTGCAACCGGATTTGATCCTGACCTATGACAAAAAAATTATTTGAATTTGAAATGGCACAAAAGTGACCCCTGTGATACGGTTTCCACACCAGCAGGTGACGCCTGGTAAACGACCGCACGATTCAAATGTCATGATCATTACCGAATTTGCGTATAGAGCAGATTAGCATACCCAGCAATGGGTAATATGCCGTGGTGATATATTATTATTATCATTTTTTCATACGTTTAATTCATCTCGCACAAAGACGAATTTGAATTGACAATAATATACAAGTTTAGTGATTATAAGAGAATACAATTTGAATTAATTCTAAGGATTAATCGTCTTTAATCGCATTATTTATATTTTTCATAATACGCCTCATACAAAGTAAACTTTAAAAGTGTTCTCCCGTTAATAAGTTTCAACATGCTATCTTTTACTATCCTAAAAATTACTAAAGTTACAGTTTTCGCAAGATCGTAAGTCGGAAGCATTAATTTTTTATGCGCTAAAAAGGGATGGCTCCTAAACGCAGTAAACGTGTATTGCCCTTACCACATTTTCATGAGATTTTATTGATTAGATATAGATACTTATCTATTTCCAACTAAAACTATTTTTAAGTAGCACATTAATCTTTATTAATTTTGTAAAATTTTGTAGCTTTAAAGTTTACCAATTATTAAAGCAGACCATCAAATTAAATGTCAATGTAAACAAAGTAACACCCACTTGCGTTCTGCATCGATTGTCGATAAAATTATAAGCAGGACCAAGGACAACGTATCATCATTTGTAGTTTGAATACTACAGTCGCTGCGCAATGAACGCAGTAGGTATACTCTCCTCGCATCATTTTAATAATTACAATTAGTCATTTGTGCTGTGCTGTGTACTCAACAGAAAAGAGTAAGAAGAGACTAAAAGCTCTGTGTTTCTCACAAAAATTAAAGATGTTGAAGTAAGTACAATTTTGTATAATTCAAACAATACATATTTAATTACACGCCCTTTTAAAGCTAACATAAGTACATTTAAAGTAAATATTAACAAACTGTTTTATGTAAAACAATATAGGTTATACGTTTACTTTTCTCAGACCGTGAAATTTACTTAATACAGAAGTTCTCAATATACAGTTTTACTAATCTTATTATATTTCTACTGCTGTAGAATATATACCATTGTTACTATTTTTTGCCGATTTAAATTGTGTAGTATTCATACATTATATTTAAATGAAATGTTATTGTAGTTTTTTTAAAAGAAAACAACCGTAGCAAAATTATTGAGTACCTCTAATATATTCATCAGCGGACACTAGATGTCGGGCGCCACTCAAAATGCGGGAAATATAAAAAGCCCTATTATCTATGTAAAGATACGAAAAAATTTAAGATTTTAATTATTGCAATAAACAAAATATACCCTAGTTTGTATTTACAAATAATTTGTTATAAAATTGTTCATATTTTAATGGTATAATTTAAGGAAATTGTCAGATTTTAATAAGGAAATATTACGTGTAAAATTCAAAGAATGCATTAGTCATATCTTTACTGAGTATTGTAAATTGTAACACGTATTTATTCTTTACAGATAAGTTCGAGATAGTCAGTGCAGTAGAAACGCCGTGGCGTTTACAATAAGAATTTAGTGTATAGTGTTAATTTATAAGAAATATAATAAAAAAATTATATAATACAAGTGTAAACAAAACTAAATCATGGCTAATTTTGCATTAAAAATGAAATTAATTGTATGGAAAAACTTAATAATAAGAAAACGTCGATGGATTTTTACAACTTTTGAAATAGTATTACCGGTTTTATTGTATCTTATTCTTGGTTTGTTAAATACGCTCATACCAGATTTTCAAAAACATTATATAAATGAAACAAGATATTATCCTGTTGAGAGGGATTTTAGTGGAATTAGTTATTTATACTTTGCGCCTAATAATACCAATACAAATAATATAATGACTTCAGTGCGAGATAAACACTGTAATAATTGGTGTAAATTTCGTAAGTATGAAAATATGTGTGCCCTACAAATAATTACACATAATTTTATTTTATTTAGGTGGTTTTGAAACAGAACAAAAATTACTTAATTATTTATTAGAAGAAAACCAGGGCTATTTATATGATACGTACGCTGTTGTTTTTAATAATGTCCCTGATGACAAATTACCAAATAAATTAGATTATAGAATAAGAAAACAGGCTCCATATTTCGATCTTAATAGATTATATTCTTCACAACCACCGTTTCAAGCTTACGGTAATATATGTCTTTATGCATCAACAGAGCTTAAATTTTAAGCGTCTCAAACAAAAAAAAATGTAAATCGAAATTTTAGCAGTAATGCATAATTTTCAATTGACATTTCCTTGTGTTGAATTTTTATGAAATTTGTTTACAATATGTTACTCATAATAAGATATATTCTGTAATAAAAGTCACCATTTATTATGTAAATATTTCCAAAACGTTATTTAAAAATTAATATATGAGAAAAAAATGAATGTAGATGGCAGGTCGGACGAAGAGTAAATCCCCCATTTGTCTAGTAAAATAGTGATATCATTTGTTGTTTTAACTGCAAAGTATAAACATCGAAACGATTTTGTGCAAAATATCATTTATATTCAAAATGAACATCTATTTCACTACACCAACAAATGATAAAAAGTACTTTTCCCCATTTGCTACGTTCACAAATCTCTCCCCAAATATCAGCTACTTTGATTTTTTTTCCAATAATTTATATCGACCTCTACGCCGTGAAGTCATGTTTGCTTACTAAAAGCCGCAAATAGCGGTAGTGTCGTTGTTTTACTGCGATGGGATGCGAAATGTCAAAGTAACAACAATAAAATATTTATCAACCAAACAAGTTTCCCTTACCCCACAAGACATACGTAGCAAAAATATTTATTTATGTATGAAAGTACTGAAGTTCTACTTTTTATCACGAATATTGAAATTAGTCGCCGAGGAAAATAAAGCATATGAGTGATAAAAAGTAACTTCAGTGTCAAGGGTGCATATGAAATTTTATTTATATCGAAAATTTGTGAAAATTAAAGGAATATTTATTTTTATAGGTTATGTTGACAAATCTGTCAGTTAAACAAACGAACTTACGTTCTGTGTTGCGAACTTCCCGGACATTAAAGTTATCGTAAAGAACACTCAAAATTATGTGTAACTTCTTAATCAGAATTATTTAATTCGTTATTCTTGTACATATTTTTTGACATTATACGTACAAATTTACTATTTGTACTAGTATACACATACCCGAATCATCTTATATGTACTATAATTATAATAAGGTTGGTAACACTGCATGAAATCGTATAATGAATTACTTTATTGCCAATTGCTGAACTTTTAATAACGGTTTTTGTGCACTTCGCGATTCCAGTTCAGCAAACTCTATCTGGTGACTAAATTTTGAACTAACAATATGCCCATAATATATTATTTTCTTCCTTTCATAGATTTGTTTTGGAGTTTGCAGGCCATTTAAATAATTTAAAATATCCTTTAACACAAGTTTCTCTCTAAAAAGTGTAAAAAGAGTTCGATTAATCCTGATCAATCTTTTTCTTTTAAATCTGATTGATTTTTTTTTAAGATCGATGAATGAAAAAATCGATTTATCAAAAAGATCGGTGAATTGAAAAATTGTTTGTTTTTTCAGATAGATCGATCATTCAAAAATCGATTTTTTTCAAAAAGATAGATCAATTAAAACATTTATCTCGATTCCGGAAAATCCATCTTTTTAAAAGATATCAATCTTCTACATTCTGAAAGATCGGTTTATCTAAAAAGTACATTTCTTCAAAGATTGGTGAAGAAATCTCTTGATTTATTAACCGAAAATTTTATTTCTATTATATCGTTTTCGCTTCAAGCAATATTAAGAATTTCGTTTCTGTTTATGTGCCGGATTTTTTTTTTTTTTCGTTTATTTTGTTCCGTCCCGCGTCCCTGCTTGATAAATTCATTGTTGTACTAGGTCAACTGTATAATTTGCCAATAATAAAAAAAAACATTAAAGTTAATCTATATTTTTATTATTTTTATTTAAACCTTTGTTTCTAAAAGTCAAATACCTACTAAAAAATATGTATAATATGTGATAGTTACTGTTATACTCCTGTCTGATCCTAATACATAATATATAAATAAAAAAGCTACTTTCTTATCAATAAAGATCGATCTTTTAATAAAAACGATCTTTTAATTATTTATTAAAATCGACTTTTTGTTCGTTTATTAAAACCGATCTTTTGATATTTTATTAAAATCGATTTTGTGAAAATATTTCGATATTATCAAAAGATCAAAAATCGATTTCAAATTACTAAGATCGCACAGCCCTATCAGTGACAGATTGACAACTCGTACATCAGTGTTGTGACGTCACAAAAGCAGAAAAGTTAATTTGAATCGTCATTTGTGACGATTACAAATAAAGATATTTTTCCACAATCGTGAGCAAAATTCATTATTATTCAACTGAAAATAGTGAGCAAAGTAGCATATTGAATCACAAGTGAGCAAAGTAAATATTTTTCTTCACAAGTGAGCAAAGTAAATAACTTTCTTCACAAGTGAGCAAAATACACAAGCATATTATTGGCTGCATACTCTGAGCACCATTCTACATGATGGAATATTTTTTTTTTGTATTTATTTTTAGTTAATTAAATTCAAATTGTAAACATAATGTACTTCTGAGTTTTTCATTAATAAACAAAGTACAATGTTTTATTCTTTTGGGAAAATTGTATTTCAAGGTTGTGGAAAAAATCATGTTTAGCACACGTGAGCATGTCTTTTTCTCACTTGTCCAGTTGGCGCACTCGCTTCGCTCTTGCGGCCAATTTCTGGACGCGTGAGAAAAAGACATACTTTGCTCACTTGTACTAAAAATAGCTATTATTTTTTGTGATTCACTACTAGCAGCAATAGCAGCATGTCAGAACTCAACTGCAACGGAAGTACTGAAGTAGCAAGCGTGACGTAAAAGGCAGACTGTATTTTCTATGATTTGTTTCTCATTTAAAAACAAAAATCATGCGAAATAAAAAATTAGGGAAGATTTAAATTTAAAATTAATTTTATGTATTAAAAACAAAATAGCAATAACATCCATGTAAGGAACGCTTAAAATTCAAGTTACGTTGGTGCGACCGGCCTTAACTAAAAAATATATAACTAAACTCCATATTTTAATTTACAGAATATACTTATTATACGAATGGTTTTGCTAGCGTACAGCAATCCGTTGATTTAGCATTTATTGAATTAAAAACATCTGAATCTAAATCACCCCCAAAAATTGATGTCGAGTTATCTCGTCAACAATTACCTGATCCCCCTCACTACATAAATTTTTCATTGAACGCTATATTTTCTCAAGTAATGCCTATATGTACCGTATTTTCATTTATGCTGGTTTTTGTTGGGATCATACAACGAGTTATGGAAGAGAAAGCTTCAGGAATTAAGGTAATTTTAATATATAAAGTTTTTCATTGCGCGATGTTTTCAAATATTTTAATAGCGCGCAAGGAAACACAATTTATCATGTATGGCTGTATTAAACGTAACGATAAATCGACCGATTTATTGATCAACTGCGACCTTCAATTTATCGGTATGTGTTAATACAGGAAAATCGATCGATTTATTTACGAAAAGAAATTGAACAATAAATTGGTGAAATAGAACTCGTTCTATTTTCCGTCGATTTTTTGGGCAATATTTGGTTACTTTTCTAGTGCCAACTCTATAACATTTGACATTTAAAACTATATTTGACGTATGCAGGTTATACAAAAATGACAAGATATTGGTGCTTAACACCTAGAAGAAGAATCGAAAATCTAAAAAAGATAACGTTTGCGTTGATAGTTATTCAATATGTGAAAAAACTAAAAATGTAGGAGATAGTGGGTGAGACCATGGTTTGATAAAACCAAAGGAAATTTACCTTTGGCCGGTAATGATTCTGTTAACAAAGATCCGGACCAGTTTAAATTATTTTTAAGAATGGATAAACCAGCTTTTGATAAACTGTTAAAATTAATATCACCATTACTTAAGAAGGAAGATCCTTTTATGAGGGAATCAATTTCTGTAAAAGATAAATTAATAATTATAGTTATTAAAATCTTAATCTTTTCTTTATTGAACGTATATCCGCTTTTTACTCATTTTTAATTATAAATACACTGCAAACTCTAACAAAACTAATAAAATGAAACGACAGAAGCCAGAAGTCTACTGAAGTGCCACTAAGTTAAATTCCAATCTCAAAAACATTCATAAAAGACACGAGAAGTTGGTAAGTTGGTAGCCTTGATTCCAACAAAAATAAATTGATAGAAAATCGTTGTGTGAAAATTCTCAAGATTTCTACAATAAATTGATCGATTTATCGGTCAATAAATTGACCGATTTATTGTTACGTGTAAAACTGCTAAATACAGTGCACGTCATGAGCGATGAGGAGAAAATATGCGCAGAAGAGCAAATTGCGACCTTACCCAGATGGCTAAGCACAAAAATAGCTTCGAGTCTTTGTTTACACTCAACTTAAGTTAAATATATTGCACGCTACTGAAATTTTTCGCACCAATCGTGTTTAAGTAAAGCGTGGCTTGGTATACACGGCAGCTCGCCATCACTCATGACGAGCACTGTACCTATGTGACGAATTTTGAACGCCACCTAGTATAATTTTTATTGAATTAATATTTCTTGTAGGAATTAATGAAAATGATGGGCCTAAAATCATGGATGTTATGGTCTGGGTGGTACATACATTCCGTTTTAGCAATTCTTATTTCCATTTCTGTAATTACAATATTGCTTAAAACACCTTTATCAAGCGAGTCTGTACCTTTAGTTCAATTTAGCGATGGATTCATATTATGGATTTTCTTTTTTATGTACTGTACAGCTGGAATATGTTTTTGTTTTATGGTATCGACCTGGTTTAGCAAACGTAAGTACAATATTCACATAGCTTAGCTCATAAAAGATAAAAATTAACCATTATTTCGTAATAATATAGTTATTTGAGTTTATATTTCAACCACTAAGGCATATTGTCTGTCTTTGTCTATCACGCTCGGGCCATAGTGACGTCACTATACCCCTTCTCCATATTTTTAAACTACAAATAGTTAATTGATTTAAAAAATACAGGTATTTTATTTTTGTCTAATACTTATAAATATAAAATAGTTACATAACTCCCCCCGCCCCCCAATTATAGATTTTATAAGAAAAAAAATGTAGAAACGATAATCAAAGTTTACGTTACTGATAAAAATCAATTTGTACTTTATCAATAATTGTGCAGTGAGAAAATTTTCAATAGAAATAATAATACAATTCTAATTTCATTAGTTGTAATTATAATAATGCTACTATTAGTATGATAAATAATTTTACATAATTACAAGTACATTAACGTAATAAATGTGTGCATGAGTAATGTTTTTAAATATGAAACGAAATAAGCTGAAAACTTGTATGCTAAGTTAAACAAATAAAAATTCTTATCGAATCAGAATTTTTGATAAAACATGACTTGTTTGTTAGTATAACAAATTTTTTATATAACAATGGCGTTACTAATATTAAATAGATGACGATCACACACTCAATAATTGTATACTTAGAAATTTAATTTTATTGCATAATATCAGTATCTAAAAATCAATTTGATGGACTATCTATATTTGCATAATTTAAAAACGTTAATTTTTTTAATAGTATATTATAAACGGTGCTATAATGGATGCTTTAATGAGCTTTCGTCCCGGCAGTAGCGCATTGATATGCAATGTCTCGAACAAGTTTTGAAAAAAAATACGCTCCAAATTTTATTACTAAATAAGATTAATCTAATTATCACGACATAATAAATACATAATTTTTTTTTATAATGTACCAAGTTAAGATTGCCAGAAAAAGTTTTGAAAGATTTTATACAAATTTGAAATACGCAAATCTGTCTATAGTTTAGTTGGACAGATAACCGAAAAGTGAAATTATTAACGTTTTTGGGGATCAAAATATTGGACAGACGACTATTTACCAAACTATACGGGAATGTGAAAAAGGTGTACTATATATTATTTTACCAAAAAGTGGGCGATCCGAACTTTTGCAACCAGGAGATTCATTCACAGTGCTCAAGACAAAGTTAGAATGTCATTACGAAAATTAACTCGACAATTTAGAATTTTAAAAATGATTGTTAGCAGAACTTTGGCCAAAAATGATTTAAAATTTCGAAAAAAAATAATGGAACCAAATAACTAAATTACAAAATATTAACTTTAACTTCAAAACGGTAGGGTGTATAATGATCATAAAGGGAGGTGCACAACATAAAATTGCACGTATTTGACGTAATTTGACATTAACGGCATTAACATTTTTTAAATTTTTTGTCCTAATCCGTAGCAAGCTTTGTTATAAAAATCAAAAAGTATATAATTTTTACCTCCCGCTACCCCTGGTAAGGGAGGTATAGGGATCGTGCTAAAAATCGCATATCGAGATTTTGGTAAATAACCACGTTTTAAGATTCCTACAATCCAATTTTAACATTTTCACGATGATGTCTGTGTGTATATATGTATGTATGTGTGGATCCTGTTTACGCTCTAACTCAAATACTATCTTTCAGAAAGTTTTGAAACCATGTATTTCTACCTTATTCTAATATGGAAATATCTGATTAGATTTTGGTGGCAATCGGATAACCGGAAATGGCAGTTTACTTGAAGCTCAAGATAGTTTTTCTTCAAAAAATACCTTTAAATGTAATTTTTTCTCAATTTGTTATTAAAGATTATTCCATTTTCTACAAGTTTGCTTTAATACTTTTTCTATATATTGTATGGATAAATTTATAAAGTAATATAAAAATTATATACATAGGTAAATGGCGGGAGGTACTGTGTTGGTCACATCAGATTTTTAAATTTACATATCTCGCTTATACAAAGGACTAATTTAATAATACTTGATGTGCTAGACGCAGAATTTAATTCTCTAAAACTTATTTGAAGCATTTATTTCTAAAATCAAAATAAAACAATTTTATTCAAGAAAAACTGTGTACAACTTCAGGTAATGTATCACTTCCGGTTAGCCTATTTTAACCAAAATGTATTATTCCCATTGACATAAAAGCCTTGTATACTAAATTTGAAAAGTTTTGGTTATTTTAAAATAGTTTTTCATTAAAATCTATTATAGGCTTCAAGTAAAGTACCACTTCTGGAAATTATGTAATGACCAAAAAGGAAGGTGTACAACTAGATGTTATAGCAATCCTAAATACAATATTTCTACTTTTTACGACTTACCGTTTTTGAGTTATGCGAGATATGTACTTACATACTTACAGACGTCACGACGAAATAGTCAAAATGGATATTTCCGTTGAAATCTGAAAACCGAAATTTTTCGCTATTACAATACTTCCCTTTACTATGTACAAGGAAGTAAAAAACTGCGTCGCATTGAAGATAATGCCCCCCCCCCCTATCAGTGTTGTAAAATTAGATATCTTATCTCCTTAGTTTATAGGAACAACCCCTTATGTCAAGTTTTCAATAAAAAATTATTTCTATTTGATGAAAAAGATCTAACTTTTGTTACATTCGTTATACATTTTTTTAAAAAGTTTTCTTTTGCGTTATAAAATATATGCAGATACTTTATGAAAACTTTATACGACAATAATTATTCATTTCTATTACAGCGATGATTGGATCCAGTGTAGGTACAGTCGTATGGATACTAACAATAGTTCCAGCGCAATTATTAGAAAATAGAGATAATCCCAATTCTTTGTCATTTGTTCGTAACTTTGTACTGTTATTCCCAAATTCATGTTTAAGTTACGGATTTAAAACTATGTACGAATATGAGGACAAAGGTAATTAATTAATATGACATATTAATAGTTGTATTATTCATAGTTTATATTTTTAGAAATTGGTATGCGATGGAGTAATTTATATTCCGTACCTAACCATTACTATCCATACCATAGTATTGGAAAAATTCTATGGATGTTAGTTTTTGATTCTATAATATTCCTAATATTAACGTGGTATATTGATAATGTAAATCCTGGAGATTATGGTGTAAGAAAATCATGGAAATTTCCATTTGAGGTAGGTAACATAATTGTGCAAACTCAAAAATTACTTATAATTTCAA
Organism: Harpalus rufipes; assembly: GCA_951394225.1. Taxonomy (NCBI): domain Eukaryota; kingdom Metazoa; phylum Arthropoda; class Insecta; order Coleoptera; family Carabidae; genus Harpalus; species Harpalus rufipes. The sequence continues at coordinate 77,953,641 of OX596274.1, forward strand.
AATTGTGGAGCAACCATACATTTACCATTTCAAATATAATTCAAGGTTACATGTATATCTTAACCACAAAGATAAAAAAATTATTTATCCTGTGTAATGTGAAATTTTCCAAGTGGTTATATTTACTCATACCATAACAAAAAAAAACTTCAAAAACAGAGCACAAGTTTCTTTTTTGTCCTGTAAACTTAGAGATGTCCCCTTTTCAAAATTAATTATTTAATTGTGAAGATAAAATACATACTAGGAGGTACCCAGAAATAACGAGAAATATTTTCTGGTGTGTGGTAGGGTCCTAGTTCCGACTTCTTCGGCTAGGTATCTTTAGACACACTTGGGGAACATCTCGCGGTCATTATGATTTTTTCGCAAGCGCTGTTTGATGTGTTCAGCGATTTTGCAATGTTGCAATGATATATATTAAAGTTTATTTTCCTGTTTGGGAAATCAGCAACAGAAACTGTCAATGCTTCGGAGGGCTTACGGGAAGGAAGCTTTGAGACATGCGAATGTTTACGAATCGTTTTCTCGGTTTTACAGTGGTCGAATTTCAAATGACCCTCGATCGGGACGTCCCTAGACTTTCAGAACGTCTGGAAGCATTGAAAAATCCGTGATGCGATCATGTCTGATCGTCGTAGAACACTCGATGAATTGGAGGAACTCACTGAAATATCCTTGAGTTTATGTCAACGAATTTGGCTAAAATTCCAGAGAGCCAACTATTTGAGTGTGTGGTAGGAATTGAAAGAACAGCCAGAAATTAATCCGGATTTTTTGTAAGCTCTTCCAAGTTGCTGATTTCTCTAACAGGAAACAGAACTTGATGTTAACACGTTGCTTTTTAATGTACACCATTTCAAAATGGCCGACCATGTCAAACAACGCTTACAAGGACCGTTCAAATGTTTCCCCAATGATGACGCTTGAGCAACAGGTCCAAAAGGGTCCCTAACGGGAGAAGTCGGAACAAGAAGCCCTATCACATGCCAGAAAATATTTCTCGTTATTTTGCGTACCCCTTTGTAGACCCTAATATTTCCGTCAAAACTATGTCAATAATAATTGGCCCATATTACAAGCGCGTTCTTATGTAGCACACTCCTTATAAAACTATAAGCGGCGCTCAATTAAAACTCTTTTTATAAAAGTGCGCCTGTAATACAGGCCAATAATTCTAGTCTCGTCTTTTGAGTAATTTTTCATTTACGTATCTGTTTCCAGAGAAGTTACTGGTGCCCCCGTGTAGAACAGGCTCCAGATTATTCTGAAAATAGTGAATCCGAAAGAGCGGAAATAGAACCTGTTCCACCTAATCTTCAACCAGGTATAATAATTAAAAACTTGACCAAAGAATTTAATAAGAAAAAGGCTGTGAATGGATTAAATTTCGATATTTATAATAATCAACTTACTGTCCTTTTGGGACATAATGGAGCTGGTAAAACTACAACAATGAATATAGTCACCGGTAAGTAAATAATACAAATATACTGATATGGAGTCTTCCAAAAAAGAAATCATTTTTATTTTATTCATAATGTAACTTTAAATAATTTTAATAATATATCATAATATTTCTCAAAAATATTAAACTTTTCATTCATAATTTTGTAAATAAAGTTCCGCGGCTATAATACGACCAAATTTGATGATATATCATTTACTTTTATTATATAATTATTTATTAGGTATGATTGCTCCCACAAGCGGGTCAGTCTTGGTGGACGGATACAGCGTGCAAACAAATATAGATAAAGTTCGAGAATCTTTAGGATTATGCCCTCAACATAATGTTCAATTTCCGGATTTAACTGTCCTTGAACATTTAATGTTCTTTGCTATGGTAAGTTCAAATGGTAATACGAGGCCTGTCTAAAAAGAATCCGACCTTTGGCAGGGAAAAAAATATTATGTACCTGTTCCCTTCAAAGTAGGCCCCTTGCGCCTCCACACATTTAGCCCACTGATACTTCCACTGCTAGAAATTCCTCTGGAAGCTTTTTTTGGAATGGTCTGCATTTCCGCCATCGCGTTCCGCATTATACTCTCAAAACGGGATCCGTTCCTCTTTAATTTCGGAACCAACCAGAAGTCGCAAGAAGCCATATCTGGAGAGTAGGGAGCTTTGCGAACGACTGGAATTCCATTTTTCGCCAAGAAAGTCTGGATCAGGTGCGATGAATGAGATGGACAACTGTCAGTTTTTCACCGCCCAGAGGTCTGGTCTTTTGCGTCGAACTGTATCACGGAGACGGCGGAGAACTTCTTGATAGTACTCTTTCATTACTTTTTGTCCTTCAAAGAAAACAGTCAGCAGCTGTCGCGCTTTTCTTGGTATTCCGACGACTGTGCTTTCGTTTTCGGGTCATATCCGTACACTCAAGATCAGCGTTGGCAGTGTTCAGTCATTTTGAGCATTCGCTGCTTGGTAGCTGCTGTGTGAGGTACACAGAAGCTACCAAACAGCGAATAACGCACCCGATGGCGAAGCGACATTTTCCTCTCCATCTGCTACCTATGTACTACTAATACGTATATTGTACAACAGAGAATAGCGACCGTGATGATGGGAGATGAAAAATATGTTACTAAAGCGCAGGCGAGACTACAGAGAATGTATTCGAAATAACACGTGGCGTGGAAGAAATAGCTAGCTTTTAAAAAGAAACAGTTGTCCGACAATTTCGAAAGTCTCCTATTAGAAAGATGGAAATAAATATTTTTCCTCCTTCCTAGTGGTCGCTAAAAAATATATTTTTCCTCCTTCCTAGTGGTCGCTAAAAATATTAAATCAGCAGTATATGGGTAGCAGGTATATGATGCTCTCCACAGTGAAAAGTGGCGCCGTCATTATTTTGCGCGGGAAAATTGAAAGTTGGATTCTTTTTAGACAGGCCTCTTATACAAATTATAAGTTATTAATTGTATCATTTTAGCTGAAAGGTATGGAAAAGAAACAATCTAAAGTAGAATCTCTCGATTATTTAGCAAGATTATGTATGACTGCCAAAGCAAACAAAAAAGCTAGTACTCTATCTGGAGGAATGAAAAGACGATTGTCTCTTGGAATGGCTTTAGTTGGCAACACAAAAGTTCTTATGTTAGACGAACCTACATCTGGAATGGATCCTGAGGCGCGAAGGGAAATTTGGGATCTTTTATTGGTTAGTGTATTATATTTTTTATATTTTAATTTACTCAATATATTTTTTAAACAGAGTATGCGCGGTGAAAGAACAATTTTGATTACGACACATTATATGGAAGAAGCTGATATTTTAGGGGACAGAATTGCTATAATGCACAGTGGACAGTTAATGTGCTATGGAACTTCGTTATTCTTGAAAAAACATTATGGTAAGTGAATAAAAAATCTGAAAGATATGCTACACTCTATACTGGAATTCGAGCATTGTTCGAAAAAAAAACGTATATAACATAAGTGTTGAGAAAAAAATTACTCTCCAAATTTTGTTACTAAATAAGGTGTAATCTATTTGTCGCTGGACATAATAAATACATAATATACGTTAAAATTACCAGAAAAAGTTTTGAACGACGTTATACAAACATGATATTCGCAATTCTATCTGGTTAGATGAACAGATAGTCGAAACGTGAAATTGTTAACGATTTTGGGCATCAAAATATTAAACAGGCGACTATTTATCGAACTATACGGAAATGTGAAGAAGGTGTATTTATTAAGTTACCAAAAAGTGGGTAACCCGAATTAGCAGACTCATTCAAAGTGCTCAAGACTTAAAGATAGCAGAACTTTGGTCAAAAAGGATTTAAAATTTCGAAAAAGTATGTAACCAGACTGCGACTCAGCTGGAGCGAATCTCCAGATGCTGCAGAGCATTAAAGAGCCAACATTTTATAGAAAACAGAGACAAATGTTTCTCAGGCGCGATTGATTGAAGACTTTTGGGCATTTCTTAGCAGAAAATTATACAATAAAGGTTGGGAATAGCAAAACGAACAATAGTTACAGACAAGAATATTTCTAACGATCCGGGAAGTAGATTTAACATCGTCCAGAGACAAATGAGACAAGGTATTAAAGAACTGCGACATTGAAGATAATGGTCCCCTATCAATGTTGTAAAATTATATTTCTTATTCTGGTAGTTTATAGGATCAACCCCTCAATGTTTCTATAAAAAAAAAATTCTATATGATAAAGAGATCTAACTTTTTCTCAAAACTTTTGTTATATATGTTACTAGTAATTGTTAGGTTAATTAATTATTTTTTCTATTTTGGTTCTTTAATATGTACTTTATGAAACCTATTTGGATGTCATAAAGTACTTCTTAAAAGAACTCAAACCTAATTTCTGTTAGGTTGGTACGGAATACCTACATTTCTAGACATTTGTCATTTGAAAGTAAATATTATTTAAATTGTAAACAATAACAATGAAACGTCATAGTTACGAATATCAATCACTGTTACTGTTACCAACAATCAAATAAAAATTAAAATATTCCTAAAAGTGAAATCACGTATATTTGTAAATATTTTTTTGACAAAAGGAGCAAAATAGAAAAAAATAGTGTAAAATACACGTTTCATAAGACATTTCAGCGCACTTGTCCCGTTAGAAAACTCGCGGCAAGCCGCTCGTTTCTAACAAAGACGCGTGCGCTAAAATCATGTCTTATGAAACTTGTATCTTAATGTACTATTTTAGGAACTGGATATACGTTATCGGTCTCATTATCACGAGAGCTAGATCTAAATATGATTAAAAATGCTATATTGGCTTTTGTTCCGAATGCAACCGTTAAAAATATTTCTATTGGTTCTGTTAAATTTGAATTGCCAACGAATGATACTAGTGCTTTAACAAGATTGTTCATCGATTTGGAACACAACAAAGATGCTCTTGGAATTGCTAGTTTTGGAGTTTCGATTACTACAATGGATGATGTATTTTTAAAAGTTGGAAAAATCGCTGATGAAATTGATGGCAATCATTCGAATAGCGATGCTGAATCAGATACGCCTCTACTTAACACAAATAATTCGGAAAATGTACACAGTAAGTACAATTTGTCACTCTTCTTTTATCCTTTTCTAACTATGCGCAACAATATTTCGATTTGGTTTTTTAAACACATATACAACAGGTCATAACTAAACTATTTGATTTATTAAAATTCAATTAGCACTTATTATTCTGTTCACAATATAATTTTTTTTTTTTTTAGAGGAATATAACGTTGGATTTAATCTAGTCCTACAGCAATTTTGGGCTCTAATTTTGAAAAGAATTTTCTTCACACGTCATAAGCTCTTTATTTTTATAGTTTCGGTAAGTACATATTCATCAAAATCTTTCTTTTGTACTAAAACAATTTTTATTTTTTAGCTTTTAATACCCATAGGTTTCCTAGTCTTAACAATACTTTCAAGTGTTAATGGAACTACTTCAAATAAAAATATAACACAGGCATTATATCTGGGAATGTATCCAGATACGCTGTCCTTTTATTCACGTACTAAAGAAACTGAAGTCTTGTCTAGGTATTACAAAAAAGTTGTTGAACAACAGAAATCACAAGCTAGGTTGACGGAACAAGTTTCTGATGGTAAGTTAAATATAAATAAGTATTTTTTTTTACGAACCATATATACTAGCCCCGGCTTATAGTAATTCGGCCGGCTTAGATTTTCAACAAATTATAAAACCTGTAAACGGTGAGAAATTTTTACAAATTTAAAATATGATTTTAAACTTACAAACACTGAATATGTTATTGAAGTGTTTCGCCATTTAAGATTGGGTTACATCGTCTTTATTAGTAATAACACTTTAATTATATTAGACATGACAGACTGGTTAAAACAGCTAAAACGTTATCATCTCCGTGAGAGAATGTTTTATGGGTGTAGAGCAGGGTTTCTCAATGTGAGAGGTCCGGCCCACTAATGGGCGATTTATGATTTTTGGTGGACGGCAGAATTATTAATATTTATCTTTAATTTGAAAATGGAAGAATTTTTAAATAAACTTAAACCAAATTTAATTTTTTCCCCATAACCGATATCGTAAGTAAGCTATTAGGACATGTGTTCATTTTACCCTCAAGGTATCGGTTTCTATTGACGATGGGTCGTAAATAGCTCCCTTATTTCCCTTTGCTCTTTGTCATAATATTGAATTTAAGTTCTTTCAAATTATCCTCATTTCATAAATATCTGACTTGTCAAATGTGGCAGATGACAGCGTTTTTCTTATTCTTAAATTTTCCAAGGAATACTAACATCTTTTGTTTCAATGTATCAATCAAAAATAAAACATCTGATGTGACCAACACAATACCTCCGCCATTTGATTTTTATTAATTTAAATACATACCTATGGGGTCTCGTTGCCACGTGCCTGATGTCTGGTCGCGAATCTGGGGAACCCGATTCGTTCCCGATCAACGCCAAATATTTCGAATTTTAAATGGCACAAAATTGACCCCTGTGGTGCATTCTCTACACCAGCAATGAGTGCCCGTGAGGTGACGCTTGATAAACGCCCGCACGATACAAATATGTCATCATCATTACCGAAATCTGTGTACAAAGCAGATTAGCACACCCAGTCTTTTGAAATGATTTTTTTTTTTGACAGTGACATTTATCTATCAGTTACATACATTTGAGCTGAACTCTGTAACCATGGAATTGTATTTAAAGCATAAGGTCCGAGATATAATTTTTATATTACTTTATAAATTTATCCATAAAATATATAGAAAAAGTATTAATGCAAACCTGTAGAAAATGGAATAATCTTTAATTTTTATAATAACAAATTGAGAAAAACTAACATTTAAAGGTATTTTTTGAAGTAAAACTATTTTGAGCTTCCAACTACAGGCTTCTTTCCATATTAGAATAAGGTAGAAATACATGGTTTCAAAATTTTAGTATTTGAGTTAGAGCGCCCAGAAGATCCATACTCACACACACATACACACACCCACAGACATCATCGTGAAAATGTTAAATTCGAATTGTAGGGACCTAAAAACGTGGTCATTTACCAAAACCTCTATATGAGTCTTTTAGCACGATTCCTATACCTCCCTTACCAAGGGTAGCGGGAGGTAAAAATAAATCATCGGGAGTGGAAAAAATCTTTGTATATAACTCGAGAGGTAGTAGGACCAGTCTCGGACTGAATTGACAGCGTTCGCTTCACTCGGGTGACAAACACATCCTCGACTAGTAAATACTATTTACCTCTCTTGTAGCATAAATAACTACTGTTAATCAGTATCAAATGTGATATTCATATTTTCTTTTTAAATTATTATTTTTATTTTTATTTTTAGAAGGCAAAACAACGTGATTAATTTGATTGTTGTGCCCCATTGGTTGCAATATTTTTTATATTTTATTTGAAAATAAAGTGCATTAAAATTATCGCGAATCATGTAGGTGGGCGGTAAGCGGTAAGTAAATTGCGTCACTTTAAAATATGACCAAGTGGGCGGTAGACAAAAAAAGGTTGAGAAACCCTGGTGTAGAGCCCTACATGTAGGGTTGCAATAACTTAATTGTCAACACTATAAATGTTTAGATCGCTGACACCTCTACGCTCGCCTTATCACAATTCAAGCCCTATACAATCTGCTGTTAAAGTATTGTCCCATATGTCTTGCACAGTAGGTTTTACTGTACACACTGGATTTTTACGAAGTTATTTTTCATATTGTGCCGAAAATAAAAGGTCTCTGTAGACGATAACTGGACTAGAAGATGAGCCTTTAAATTCCGGTCGAACTATTATCACCTGTCATTTGGTCCACAGTTTTTCTATATTTAAAATAATAGAAAGTATTTTGTAGAAATTTCTCACCATTTGTGAAGAATTTATATTTTGTTAAAAATGTAAGCCGGCCGAACTATTGAGGCTGGGCTCGTATATTATTAATGTATCACATTCAAGAAGAAAATATTTATTTTTCCATTTTCAGCCGTCGTTGAATTAGCAGCGGAAGACATGAATGAATTCCATAGTAGATTAGTAGCAGCAGCAGAATTAAATTACACTGACAACAAAATGGTGTTAAACGCAATGTATGGAGAATTTCCAATTCACAGTCTACCAGTTTCTGTAAATATACTTAGCAATGCTTTGCTCAAATTTTACATGAAGGATGAAAGGGGGGAGTATTCTATTTCTACAGGAAATAATCCTTTACCGGAGAATTCCAGTTATGGATATGAAGCTAATGGACTTATATGGATAAGTCTTTTCCCAATGGGTAAGTAAAAATAAGATTTTATACACGATGATAAAATTTAATGGGGTCATTTAAAAAAAAAAACGTTTTTTTTTATAAAATCGTGAAATCCGTCTCATTTAATAAATATAAAATAACATGAAATATGCGACTTTTCATTCATAAATTTGCCAATAAACTTTCGCGGCTGTAAAATTGGTGACGTCACGGCTTGCCACTCACAAAAAAACATTCCTCTCACACACACAACGGTTCACATAGTTTCCGTTAACCTAAAATTGTGACAGGTGACAGCAGAGTTAAGAGTAAAGGTATGTAAATAAAACATTTATTAAAATAAATACCAAAAATTGTATGAAATATGTTTTTCGCTAACAATATGTTGCTGTCACAAAATCAAACTGACAAGTGATAACCCAAACAATCATAGTTCCAAACACAACCGGTAGAGAGCTACTGCCGCATCCGCCAAGCCGTGACGTCAGCGTCCAAATATTTGAAATTAAAGACAACTTTTAAAAAAATATATCTCTGATTCTAAGGACTTGTAAGGTGTAAAACATACACCTACATATTAAATTTGACCTATTCTTTCAAGAAAAAAATAAATTAGAAAATGTGAAATAACCCCATTATCTTAGTTAACACCTTCCGCGCATCAATAAAGTAGAATTTTTATCGTGTTGTATAATATAAAATAACTATTTTAACAATTTTTATTTGTTCGGCAGGTCTGGCCTTATTTATAGGTCTATTACTAGGATTTCACACAGCCGAGCGCCTATCTGGAGTAAAGCATCTACAAATTATGTCTGGAGTATCGAGAATTATGTATTGGTTGAATAACTATTTTATTGATATGTTATTATATCTTCTTATTACAATTATTTGTATCATCGTTATTGCTGTAATGGACCCAAGTTTATCAGAAACTAGATCATTGCGTAAGTTAAATATAATACCCTGCTTAAGTGCTATGTATTAAACGAAATCGTAAAATTATGTTACAGAGGCTTTTGTTGGTTTAATGATATTATTTGGGTTAGCAGTTTTACCGTTCAGTTATTTCTTCCACTACAGACCAACATCTGGAAGTGTTGTTACTTTCATTATATGGGCCAAAATTATTTTTGGTAAGTTACATTTTATACTGTATTTTTTGCCATATCCGAAAGTAAAAGTACAGTTTATTTTTTGAAAGATGTCTAGTCAAAATTATCTTCGAATTGTATGAATGGGGTTACTATAATCAAATTTCAATTATCTTGTGTATTTTGTGTGAATTTATTTAATATAGTTACTTTCTTATATCCGCCATTTCAAGTTTTGTTTGAAATATATCTGGCCTCCCCAATACGCACACAAACTACTAGCTACTACGCACTACATATATGTTATTTTTCTCTATCTCTCTCTTTTGATGTAAAAAGTTCCATTAAGATGACGTATTAGGTCTTTGGAATTTAATAGAACTTTTACATGAAAAGAGAGAAATACAGAAAAAATGGCATATATGTAGTGCGCAGTAGTTTGTTTGCGCATAGAAGAGGCCATATATATTTCAAACAAAATTTGAAATGGCGGAAATGAACCTTTTACATTTTTATTGCACCGTGACGTAATTTTTCCATACACCACGTAGTGAAATTTTTATGAACTAGAGATGAGTAGGCACCATGTTGTCAAGTAAACTGATTAAAAGAACAAGCATTTATTTTTGATAAATAATTATTTAAACAACACAAAAACTGAAATTATTTTGACTTTGGTCGTAAATAAATTATTAATAAAGACAAAACAATTTATTTAACAATAATAACAATAGTTTTATTCTTGTTTGTAACTTTCTTAATAACAAACTGGCAACTACGCAATTATCTGTCACTTTATGTGGTGTTTATTTTGCGTCTTTAGAACATATAACTACGTTTCTGATTCCCATTTACCCGTCCTCTCGTCTTGAAATATTTATCATCACAAACGCTTTGTGTGAATTTATTTAATATAATTACATTCTTATTTCCACCATTTCAAATTTTGTTTGAAATATATCTGGCCTCCTCTATGCGCAAACAAGCTACTGCGCACTACATATATGTCATTTTTTCTCTATCTCTCTCTTTTCATGTAAAAGGTCCATAAGAATGTTTGTGATGATAAATATTTCAAGACGAGAGGACGGGTAAATGGGAATCAGAAACGTAGTTATATGTTCTAAAGACGCAAAATAAACACCACATAAAGTGATAGATAATTGCGCAGTTGCCAGTTTGTTATTAAGAAAGTTACAAACAAGAATAAAACTATTGTTATTATTTCTAAATAAATTGTTTTGTCTTTATTAATAATTTCTTTACAATCAAAGTCAAAATAATTTCAGTTTTTGTGTTGCTTAAATAATTTTTTATCAAAAATAAATGCTTGTCCTTTTAATCATTTTACTTGACAACATGGTGCCTACTCATCTCTAGTTTATAAAAATTTCACTACGTGGTATATTGAAAAATTACGTCACGGTTCCAAAAAAAAAAAAATGTAAAAGGTCCATTGGTTGCCTAATGTTAAAAGCACGATTCATCAGAAAAGAAACTAGCTTGATTTATAAATTATATCAAGAAAACAATTAAATAATATAAACACCACCTAGCGTCAAATGTCATATGTTGACCAATGCAAACTAACTTATTTTATTTTATAAATGTCTACTGTCAAGTGTTATAGTCAGCATTAAAAATTGATCATATAGAAGTAAAAAAAAATGTTCGTGGTAATGAATATGAAGCATATTTACTTAAAACAAATCTTTTATGTAATATATTTTCTGTTTTCAAAAGTATGGTGGGTCATTACATGCTTTTGTAGGAAAATCATATTTCCTTCAATGTAACAAACCCCACATTGATAAATTTCTATACTCGAAAAGTTATTATCGTCAGCCTTTTTTAAATATGCTCTAAAATGAATCGCGTAATCACACAAAAAGGATGAATCAGAAGGGAAAGAGAAGGTTGATCATAAAATGAGAAAGTGGGGATAATGAATAGGTAACGAAAAAACATACCTCTTCTTAATCATGATCACTTAGATTGCGAATCACAGCCCGACGGAATACGGCTAATGTTTTGCCATTCATGATTCCATAGTCCAATCACAAAGATCTATGGCGCGCGGTCAAAGGAAGTTTTAATAGTGCTCGGCGTACGTGCAGCACAAATTCCGCCAAACTGTGATGAATACGTCGTATAGAGACAGGGTATCTTGTTACCATTCGCCACTGTCTCCAAATGCGTGAAATTGTATTTACGTTACGGTATCATGTAGTAACCGCTCTCACGCAAACCTACAATACGGCCTCTTTCAAAATCATTTATTTAATCAAATGCACGATAAACTTGATAACAATCCAATTCGAACTGAATTTGAATCATTTTGGATGAAATATTTAATACACAATTTTTTAATTCTAAATTTTAATCGTTTACACTACTAATAATTTATATTATTAAATGCCTAGGAAGAGATATTTTTCTGAAATACTGTCAATTTCGTATTATTAATTTTCCTTTATTAAAGGACAATGCATTGTATTAATTTTGTTACAGGTACTATTTTACCAATAATAATAATGGTTTGGGAATTTTCTCCCACAGAGAAAAAAGAATTACGTGAAGCATTCACTAACATTTTCATGTTGTGTCCTCACTTCGCATATTCTTATGGATTGAACAGATTAATTTCCCGTGCTTCACAAATCTACCAATGGGAGACCATGCCTGCTAGTAAAAAAGCTAACGATTGTTCGCGATTTCCTTGCTGCAGTAAGTTTTTACTGTAATAATTATTTGAAAAGTTGTTATTGCGCTTGTTTTTAGTTCCCGACAGCAAAGAATGCAAAGAATTTTACAATTATTACGCCGGAGACAGAACTCTTTTGCCTACAGTTTTATTTTTAATTGGAGAAATATTTATATATTTCATATTATTCTTATTTGTTGATTATGGGTTGCTGCGTAAATATTTTGATAAAACTCTTGATGTTATTCGACGAACTAAACCTGAATCAAATGGTAGTTTAGATTCTGATGTTGTTGACGAACAAAGAAGAGTAACAAGTATTATTAACGAAACTCAAAGAACATCAGTTTTACCAGATAGTAAGTATACTATAATTTTTATACATACGAGCCAAGGCTCATAATAGTTCGCAAATGGTGATGCAGGCATAAGTGTATACCGAAACATCGGTTTTACAAGAATAAATTTACTAATTTTTATATTTAAGGTTCGAACGTATTGCTGGTAGCAAATTTACGAAAATGGTTTGCGAAGTTCCATGCAGTTAAAGGTTTAAATTTCGGTGTGAAAGAACACGAATGTTTCGGATTACTCGGTATAAACGGAGCAGGAAAAACGACTACTTTCAAAATGTTAACTGGGGAAATATTTGTTTCTACCGGAATGGCCAAAATTCACGAATTTTCATTATTCGGCAACAACCGAAAAGCGGTAAGTAAAATACTAATAATTTGTATTATTACCGATATCTGTACAAATCAGATTGGCACACCCAACAATGGATAATAGGCCGTGATGATATATTTCTATTTATTTATTTGTCGTATGCAATCAATAATACCGTTTTTATATTTTTAGTACTTAAAACAAATTGGTTATTGCCCACAATTTGATGCATTCAATTTCCAATTATCTACACGACAAATGTTAACATGTTTCGCTCATCTACGAGGAATTCCACAATCAAGAATTGAATACGAAGTTGACAAATGGCTGAACAATTTTGGTAAGACAAATAAATTAAACGAAATAAATTATTAGTTTTTTAAACCGGTTGTAATCGCACACTTGAGCGACGCGAAGCGCGGCGAAGAGCAGTTTTATCATTTAATATACAGCTGTTTCCTTTAAAACAACCAGTGCTTTTTTGGGCGTACTAATGACTAGAGAAAAAATATTATATAGAAAAATGATAAAGAAAAACAAACAGAAAATTTCAATTTTTAAACAAAATTATATTTTTTTAAATGGTATGCTATATATTTTTTTCTGATTTCAACGATATAAATATTGTTTAGGGTTGTATACCAATTATTCCGATGAAAATGGTATTACAAATTAGAAATAATGCAATAAAAAATGGATTTACTACTAGTGTGACCTAGGCAACAGAACTGCGTTTATATGCAGTTCTGAAACCGTTTTCAAAACGTTTCTAGTTTTGAAAACGACATGTATACAATGTCAAAGCGGTTTTGAGTTATCTCAAACCAAAACTAAAATTCATGAGTTTGATTTGAAAACTAATTTCAGAACTACTCATGTAAACACTTAAAATTCAGTTTCGATATTGCTCATGCGTACATAGCATAACGTTTCTGCCTTTTTGTGTTACTAACCTACACATAAACGGCATAAACTGACAGTTGTGTAGTTTTAGTGCGTAGTGGTACTAAGTAAAAAAATAATTGGAATAATGGCAAAACGAAGTATTTGGAGTGAAGATCTGTTACTTACATCAACTAAATGCGCATGCGCTAAAATTGTTTTCAAATCAATATAGATATGTTTTGAAAATTGCATGTAAACAGTTTTGCGTAATTTTGACTAAAAACTGAAATCATTTTCAAAACTGCATGTAAACGTAGTGATTATTGTAACATTATTTTTAGTTTTTAATATCGTTTGTTTCGAAATAATTGTTAGACAACCCTATAAAATATTTATATCGTTGAAATCAGAAAAAAAGTCTATCTAATAGACTAAAAAATTATGTAGGGTACCATTTAAAAAAATATAATTTTATTCTATCGTTAGAGAACCACTGGTTGAATTTTCGGTTTGTTATTATTGATAAATTATACCCTTATTCATGATCATTTTTTGTATATAACATTTTTCTCTAAAGTCATTAGTTCGCCCAAAAAGCGCTGGTTGTTTTAAAGGACACACCTGAATATTATGTGCATAGGAGCACTTTGGATCAGCGAGGCGCAGTTTTGCTCTTTGCTCTGTTTCGCGCTTCTCTGATCTAAATTGCGCGGTAGCGCAAAGTAGCGTAGCTACCTTAATTAGAACAAAAACGCTAAAGATGTATCAAAAATAGCCGGAAGAGAACTAAATTTCACACATTCATATTAATCGAATTTGATGTTATCTTTTACTAAATCTGGGAATAGAATTTTGAACTCGCCCTCTGTTTTTCTTTTCTTGTTAATTGGATGAACCCACCCTCCGCCTTCTTGTCTTTTTACATTTCTGTGTCTTCAAACTATAATGACTCAGTAATTTATTCGTCTGAGATCTCCATCTTTCTTTATATTAAATTTATAACATTGTAACAAACGTCGTTGTTTCTCGTTGAAAACTGCTCGCAAATGCGTGTTGGTTGGTACTTAATTTGACTCTTCAGCAAGCTTCACATTGTACGGCGGCCTTAATAAAAGCAATTACTTTATTCACTAAATTCAATGAAAAAGAACTATGTTTCATAAGTCCTTGAAGTATGTATTTTTTAACGCAAACGGGTGAAAAAGTGAAATACCTACCATAGCGCCTTATTTTTGAATTACTTTCTCGATTTTAGTTTCTTGCCCAGATTACAAGATATGCTTTTAGAATTTATACAAGTAAAAAAGGTGTAGTTCTGTATTGAAAGAAAGTACTATCATAATATGAAAATTCTAATCAATTAAATTTTACAGATATCATGAAATATCAGAATATTCAATGTTCAAAAATGAGTGGCGGAAATAAACGAAAACTAAGTACAGCAATGGCTTTAATAGGAGACCCGCCACTTATTATGTTAGACGAGCCTACAAGTGGGGTAGATCCCGTAGCGAGGAGAAATTTGTGGGGCATCTTAGCCGCCCTTAGGAGATCTGGACAAGCTATTGTACTTACATCTCACAGGTAAAGATTACCCCAATTTTTTATTTATTTATTAAGTTTTCGACCTTGGAGAGACTAGCGCGAGCCGCCATCTTGGATAAAAGGTACAAAAAATGAGTTTTTTTTTTGGGTTTTTAGCTATTTTATTGAAACAATAGCCCATATGAAAATTTTACAAGAATACAAAATTAACGCTCGTAATTTTTTATACAAAAAAAGTTCTTACATTTTTTGTGTAGGTTGAACTCTCAAAGAGTTGTTAGAAACTAGTTAACCAGAATAATAATTTATGAAAAAAAAAATTACTCAACAAATGAACAATATCAGGTATTTAATACTTAGTCTAACTGATTTTACTATTTATAACAGTTTACATTCGTCCTGCTATAAAAAGAAATGAATTATCGATTATTTTTAAATATTTTTTGTAAACGTTTTCCTCCAAATTTATCCATCACTCTGATCCAGTTAAAGATATGATAACGCGGTTTAAAAAATCAGCATAAATTCTATTTCATATTAGGTAAAACGCGATTTTGCCGATGAGCGGTTCACGAGTTAACTTAAACTTACATGAAATCGGTCTAAAATATCTTAGTTTTCATTTTTTCATCTATATTTTCAACACGATAAAGATAAACAATATTACTTATTTAATACGTGTCGAAATTTCAGACGAAAAATGAGAACTAAGCCAATTTGTGGATGTTTAATATTTTTAGAGATTTCTTATAAGTTTAAGTTGTTAGTAACTCGCGAACCGCTCATCGAATCAAAAATCATGTAATACATGACATGAAGGAGAATTTCATGCTGAATTCAAATTTTCAAACCGCGTTATCGTATCTTTAACTGGGTCAGAGTGGTGGATAAATTTGTAGGAAAGGGTTGACAAAAATTATTTAAAAATCATCGATAATTTACTTCTTTCGATGCCGCGACGAATGTATACTGTTTAAATAGTAAAACTTATTGGACTAAGTATTAAATACATAATATATTTTTTTTATTTGTTGAATAGTTTTAATTTTTTTTTTCATAAATTTTTATTATGGTTAACTATTTTTTAATATAACTCTTTGACAGTTCAATCTTTAATTTTGTATTCTTGTAAAATTTTCATACGAGCTACTGTTTTCAATAAAATGGCTGAAAATCCAGAAAAAAAAATTTTGCACCTTTGATCCAAGATGGTGGCTCGCGCCGACGCTCTTTAAGGTTAAAATCGTTTATACCCCACCTTTTGTAAGGTAGAGGACTTTTTTGATCTCCATTGACTGGATTATTACATGCACCACAATTATTTTTATTCACACTATTTTATAAAATGATGAGTTTGGACTTTGCCATTTCTCTAATAATATAACCTAACCTAACGCACAAAACTTCGGTTCCAACCAGCACCGGCTATCATTTAGTTTTTTCAAGGCAACCGGCATTTCGAACTCGAACGGTCCTTTTCAGGGCCTCAATTTTTATTTATTATGTACAAAAAAAATAACTATTTTACGAATATTTTTCATTACTGACTAGATAAAGTTTTGAATTTTGAACGAAATATAACTAACTGAAAATTTTAACATTGTATTTCCTAAGTTCAGAAAAAAAGTAGACACCTGGTATATTTCTGAGTGTTTAAGTTTTACATATTTATAAAGGAGTGTTTCACAATTTCGAGTACAAACTTTAAGTGATCTTAACTGTTTACGAGAAAGAGGCCATTTTGTACTACAATCGAAGAAAAACTGACAAAAATAGTAACCGAACAAAATTTTGTCTACGAGGGGGTACCCAAAAATAACGAAACTTTTTTCCTGGCGGGTGGTAGAGCTCTAGTTTTGACTTCTCGCGTTAGGTGTCTTTACTAGACACCCTTTTGGATCTGTTACTCATGCGTCATTGGGGAACCATCTGAGTAGTTAGTGTGTTTTTTTCGTAAATGCTATTTGACGTAGTCGGCGATTTTTCAATGGCAGACATTAAAGTTTTGTTTCCTGTTAATCAGTAGCGGAAACTGTCGCAGCTTCGGATGGCGTAGCGGGAGGAAGCTTTAAGCCAAGCGACCGTTTACGAATGGTTTTCTTTGCTTCCCAACGACTAGAGAGTCAAGTTGCTTTTTAATGTCCGCCATTACAAAATCGCCGACCACAACAAACAACGTTTACGAAAAATATCACACTGACCACTTAGATGTTTCTTGAAGGATAAGGCTTGGGCAACAAACCCAAATGGGTGTCTAGTAAAGACATCTAACCGGAGAAATCGAAACTAGTTCATTTAATTTTCAAGCAATTCGTAGTATTAAAAAGACATAATTGTTTTTAGTTTAACTGCATTTGATTTAGAACGAAACCTATAGTTATCTTTCTCGCACCAGTGTGTATAGTAGGCTACGCCAGAAAGATACCAATAGTTATGACGTCACAGTGGCACTGAAAATAAATTCAAATTCTCGCAAAGTAATCATTAAAAAAATGTTTTTTTAAATCTTAATCGTTATTTATTGAATAGTACTTCAAGGATAAAGTGTACATTTTATTATTTTTTGTTATGGTGGAGGACCCCATTCTCGCTACTTTTGGGTACCCCCTCGCATGCTAGTAAATAGACCATAAAACTATAATAATATATCTATGAAACATTTTTTTTCAATTTCTAATAATTAAGAAGTTATTTGAAAATTAAATATTGGTCAAGGTCGCCACAACATTTTACATGGTACAATTTTTTTTTTTTTTCTCAGAGGTAAACCAGAAGTCTCATTTAAATCGAAGTAATAACTCGTAAAAACTCATTTTTCACTGCCTTATATCTCGGAAACTATTGATTAGATCCATGTTAATTACGCTTTTTTACTCATTTTGGTCAAAACTATATGCCTACCCAAAGTGCCGATGTTGTGAAATATCCTGTATTTTATAGAAATAAAATAAATATTAATTTTTAGTATGGATGAATGTGAAGCCCTTTGCGACCGTCTAGCAATTATGGTAGACGGTCAAATGAAATGTATAGGAGACATCCAGTACCTTAAGAGTAAATTCGGCCAAGGATTTACAGTTATGGTAAAATTACGGCACATAACAACTGTCCAAGATAATGACAATGTCAGTTTTGAATCTGAAGTAAGCGATTTGAAATCCGCTATTGAAAGTAAATACGCCTGTACTTTGAAAGATGAACATAAGGTTTGTATAATATTTATCTTTTTCTGAATAGAAAATAATTTGTATTGTTTTCAGGGAATGATTATGTACCACATAACAGACGAAAACGTAACATTAGGAGACTTATTTAAATATATGGACGTATTAAAACAAACTCGAAATATTGTTGAAGACTTTACTGTCGGTGATACTAGTTTAGAACAAGTATTTTTGTCGTTCGCAAAAGAAAAACTTGCCGCAGCAGATAAAAATACTAATGCAAGAAGTATTGTTATATAATCTGCTATTTATTTATCTGTGTGTTGTTGTATTAAAGATCAGTTAGATTAGTACAAAATAATGCGTAATTATAACAAATAATTAATAACGTATATTTCGGATTTTTTTATTTTTCTCAAAATAATAATTATAAGTAAAGTGAACAAAAGCAGTTGTGATTAATTTAAAAATGTTCCTGACTAAATGAACAAAAATAAAAATGAACGAAATACTGTATCAATTTGGATTAATCTAACTAAACGATCTAAAAAAATTACACGAAATGTCATTTGAAAATATGTAATTTATATACTCAAACTAAATATGCATTTCTATCTACATATATATGTTTGCGCACACTGCTGTTGTAACATTTACTGGGGCACAAAAACCTCTCAAATGAATATAATCTTATGTAAAATGCCTGTGCCTTATATCTACAGAGCATGATATTTGAAAACTCTTAATCAAAAATTATAGACTTGAAGCTTTTAAGTATTATCAGTTTTTAAACTGAGTGATAACTACTCTAAGCAAGATTATTTATGTTATTTTTGTAAGCATTCTATTATTGCTAATAAAAGTTTATTCATGATATTGTATTATTTCTTTCACTTAAAACAAAAAATATTTTTTAATCAATAATTTTACCCCGTACTTGGTGATGTGGTTGACATTTAATACAACTGGTGACTTGGTGTCTCTCAGAACCCTGTTAATTTCACCTTTAAAAAAGTCATTTGCTTTTAAATTTTGTTATTGAGTGAAAATACGAAAGTTAATTACTGATTAGTAGTAGTAATTATGATAGCTTCTAAAAGAATATAATTGGTGTCAAAAAAATTCACTTAAAATATGGAAAAGTTTTATTTTGAAAGGGTCAAGGATGGCACCAGTTTACCAGTTAAGGATTAAATGAACGTGAATATTACATTAATCGGCACGAAAACGGGGCATTTTTTTTAGATAATTGTTGTTATCTTTCCGTTATTTAGTACAATTATGAATTATTTTTAATTAAGGTATACGAAATTTTAATTAGCATTATTAAAATATAGTTTTAGGTATCTTAGTAATGCAACGTTGCTTACTTCCATCTCCAAGTAATGCGACCATTGAAGATACAGTTGAGGGGTTCTTCGCAATAACTATAATCCAAATATTACAAATACATATGAATTACATACAGCGACATTACTTTCCAGAATGCCAAATAGTTTGATAAAACTGTTTCTCGCAAAAAGTGTTTTGTCATAAGTTATTACATTTTAAAGTTTAAGCGTTTGTACAAAAACCTATAAAAATGTTTAATTATTATGTAATTGCTCATCATTGTTTATTTTTCTATTCCTTAACATCCAGTAAACAATTTTCTAATATTTAAACATAATCCTGAATTAAATTAAGTTGCAGAAATCTATAAAAGCAAAGTAGCTAAAAAGTTTATTCTTTGATTATCTCAAATTTAAAAAATATGGGCAGACTGTTTTTGCTACGAGCTCTTCAATTTTTAGGCCACTTAGGCTTAGTGATATTTCGATTTCGAACGCATTAAAATGACAAATAAATAATAAAACAAGCGATTGAAAGAAAACAAACTAATATTCACTATAAATATTTTATTATTGTTACGATAGGCAAGTAATATGAATATTGGAGTAAATTAATCATATTTTTAAGAAGTTATGAAATGTAAGTTCCAGGAATTCGTAATTAATACACAGAAATAATAATATTTTGTAATAAATAGTAAAATATAAATTTGATACAAGTATTTTTTGTTTAAAAAATTTAAATGGTCCGTTTTCTGTGCTGGTCAGTTTAAAATTATAATAAAAATTTGAACTCACCATTATTCTTGAGCGATACGCCACGACATTGCCAAATATAGAATATTTCCGTAGTTATACATTCCGAGTATTTGACTTCTGAAATAAAAAAAATATTATTAGACATTTTCATTGAAAAGTGGAATATCTATTTAGAATCTGTAAAAAGTAATAAATGATATTAATATAAATCATTGCGCACTAGACGGAATAGAGAATACAGTAAAACACGAACATATAAATTCATATCGCATTATTTTCATTCATGACTACTCAAATGTTAAAAGAACAGAGGGTGGTGACCGCGATGTGTAAACGATTTTCGTATTTTATTTACTTTACACATTAATAGAGTTACACCCTACACCATCAATACATGTGTAGCATATTGTCTTACCCAAATTTGTATTCTGTCAATTACAAACATTTCTAAATCTATAGAAGATATAATAAAATGTTTAAATGTATCAGATAGAGAATTTAATCTTCTTTAATATTTGCAAGATCAAACATTTTCAAAAAATAATATTTAGAAGATTTTTTTAAGAATCTGCTACTTCCGGTTGTCCATAATTGTTACTAAAACCTTTTCAGCTCTTCCCATTAATGCCCGATTGAGAAATACGTAGTTAAACAGATATTAAGTCATAATTTTTGAGAAATCGTCCTTCCAACATCCATACACACATAGACATCGTAAAAATGTAAAAATCGAATTGTAGGGTCCCTTAAAACGAGCTTTTTCACTAAAATCAGAATATGCGATTTTTAGCATGAATCCAATACCTCTTAGCGAGAGGTAAAAAAATACAAGTTTCCTTTTTAGATTTGTATAATTTAGGAAAGATTACATGTTATTAATATCGGCCGCGCCGACTAATGGACCTTGTACATTTTTATTGCACCGTGACGTCATTGCGCCACGTAGTGAAATTTTTTATAAACTTATAAATGGGTAGGTACCATGTTGTCAAGTAAAATGATTAAAAGGACACGCATTTATTTTCGATAAAAAAATATTTAAACAACACAGAAACTTAAATTATTTTGACTTTGATTATAAATAAATTATTAATAAAGACAAATCAATTTATTTAAAAATAAAAACAATAGTTTTATTATTGTTTGTAACTTTCTTAATAACAAATTGGCAACTACGCAATTATCTGTCACTTTATGTGGTGTTTATTTCGCGTCTTTAGAACATATAATCACGTTTCTGATTCCCATCTACCCGTCCTCTTGTCTTGAAATATTCATCAGCACAAACTTTTTGTGTGAATTTATTTAATATAGTTACGTTCTTACTTCCGCCCTTTCAAATTTTGTTTGAAATGGGCTGAATAGTCGGTAGTCGGCCAAAACCGTATAGTCGGTATATTACTAATGATAACATTTGTACCGTGCGTGCGTTTACCAGGCGTCACCTCACGGGCACTCATTGCTGGCGTGGAGAGTTTTATTTATTTATAATACCTATATAGAATTTAGAACATAGTTTAAAGCCTGGTATCTCGAAAATATGAGTCATTGAATTATTTTCACTTAGTGTATAAATATTTTAAAAATTTATTTAAAAATATACAATTAAAATATGAAAATGTTAAAAACTGAACACTACGTCATAAAGTATTCTAAATCTTTGGTCCATTTTTTAGGCTGAGTTTTACTACCAGGTTTAGTATCTGGGCTTTTAACGGGTAAGCCAAAATCGGAGTCAACTCCAAATTCTTTCCTCAAATAATCAGATTTCATTATAGAAGCTTTTAAAGTTTTGGGCACTGCAGTTTGCGTATCTGCTTCCATAGTTTTATTCACAGCATCCATCATTTTGTCTTCGTCTAGAACAGTCGGCGCTTTCGTGCGAACATTTATGAATTTCGTTGCACCTTCTTTGAAGTATTCTGCAGGTTGGTAGCGGGCAACAGCTTTATCTTTTTCTTCCTTTCGTTTTGGTTCCAAAACATAGTCATCGCTGAAATTATCTTGAAAGCTATCAGTCTTAATATCATCTACACTTTTGTATAATACTTCCATTTGGTGACTGGATGGCGCATTATCATTTGCTTCTGCCAGCCTGCTGATATCTTCTTCCAGTTGTGATTGAAATAATTTTGATGCTTCCATTGTTGATTGGCGAACTTCACTCATTTTTAACAACTCTTTTACTGATTTATATTTTGGTCTTTTGTTTATAAGGCTGTTAACGCGACTTTCTTCAAAATCATTGTTGAAATATTTTTCTTTTACTTTATTTAACTTTGTATTCACCATTCCTAAAGTAGTATCAAGTTTTTTCATCTGTTTTGCTTCTTTTCGATTGTTGATTGCTGTTTGTTCATCGATATATTTCATTACTGTATTTATATCTTTCAGTTTTTCGGAATTTTTGTGTGATTTTAATTTAAACTTATTGGGAACTTTATTTTCGGAAGCATTCGGAACAGATTTCTTCTTCATTACTCTTTGCTTTTGGTTATTAACAGTCAACTCGGAATTTGTCTTACTTTTTCCTCCTTTCATAATTTCTCTTTTTTTCTTTTCAATAAAAGCACTGATCTCTTCTAATTGTAAAGTTGCTTCATTTATTTGTTTGTCGGTGTCTTGCAGTTCATAAATAAACTTTAAATTTCTGTATTCTGATGGGGTCTCAGCAACAATTTTTCTGTTGTTACTATTAATACTCGTTTTGCTACTTTGTCTGATGTTTTGTTGTATATAATCGGCGTACTCCTTATTTTGCTTTAATTTATTATCTCGATTTAGTCTATAATGCTGTTCTTGTTTAATATTTTCAAATTTCATTCCACTTTTAGTTTGATGAATTCGATTTGTATTACTTTTATACTTTGAATTTCGTTTATCAACAATTGGATTGACAGATAATAAATCTGATAGAAAAAAGTCTGGCTCTTGTTTTTCTCGTCTTCGACCAGAGTTTTTTAGCGCTGGCAATAATGTTTCCATTCTGTCTTTATCAATCCTCGAATTGTACATACTTGCTATTTAAATTTCCGTTATAAATAATAGTATATTTTATTTTAAATAAAACAATTTGCATAAATTTAATTCTTAAACTAACTGTTCTTTTGTTTAAATTACTTTCGAAAATCTCTAGATTTTCACTGACATCAAAACTATATTTCCAAAAAAAAACTTACAAAATATCTAGATGTGATGGTGTATTCTTAACTCTTGAGTGTCCATAAGATAAAAATAAACTAAACGAAATAATAAAATTACTGTTGTGTACTGACATTTTGCAGAATCAGATAATAAGTGCGCGCACAGACACATGACTCGAGCAACCTTGAACTGGTTGGTATTAACCAGGAATGGAAAATGTGATACCCAATAACGTTATAATAACGTTTCATTTTTTTTTTTAATAACGTTATAATAATAAATATAATAACATAACAAATAACGTTACACTATAACGTTATCCAAGTTTGCAAATTTTAGAAGATTTTTGCCGTTTGAAAGTATAATTTCCTGATAATTTATTTCGTGTTTTATAATGAATAGATGTCACTAGTGATCAAATTCAAATGTTGAACATTTTATTTCATTTATAGAATAAGATAAGTGTGTAAGTTTTTTAATACATTGTTTTTAATTTTATTTTTAATGAATTTTTATTACAAACTTGAGAAAATTACGGTTATTATAACGTTACATAACGTTATTTTGTTTTTTATTAAGTTATTTATAACATTATGTAACGATTTTTTTTTTATAACGTTATAAAATAACGTAATAACTCGCGTTAATGTTATCCCATCCCTGGTATATATTAACAACTGATTTGTATGCGCTTGTAATTTCACAAACTTATTTTGTTATTTAGCCTTTTACATATTACAAGATTAACTTTTGTGCGTTAGGTGAAGTTATTGTTGTTATATTTAATTGTGAACTTCTACAGGGTGGGGCAGAAAAACCTATCCGATTTCAAAACGTTATAAAATTAAAACCACTCAACTTGTCAAAAAAAATTTTTATTAACATATCGCAAATTTTATGCCATTTTTAAATTTAAGTTTTGAAAAGCACATCACTCAAATGTCGTCCTTGGGAGCGGATACACTGATTTAGGCGCTCGCGGTAGCTTTCCATGACTTTCACCGTCATTTCCACAGGAATTTCTTCAATTGCCCGAGCAATTTCCCTTCGTAAAGCAAGAAGGGTCCTTGGTCGATGCTGGTAAACCTTCGATTTGAGGTAACCCCAAAGGAAGAAGTCACATGGAGTGAGATCCGGTGAGCGCGGCGGCCAGCCAAGATCACCTCTCAGGGAAATGAGGCGACCGGGAAACAGTTCTCTGAGAATGTCCATTGATCGTCGCGATGTGTGGGCGGTTGCCCCATCCTGTTGAAACCACACATTTTCCACGCCATTTTCTTCCATTTTGGGTCTAAGAAAATTTTCCAGCATGAAACAATAGCGCTCGCTGTTGACCGTTACGGTTTGCCCATTTTCTTCAAAAAAGTAAGGTCCTGTTGCTGTCCTGGGACGTCCAGGCGACTTCTTTTTCAATGCTGAACTCGTCTGTCTAAAATTTGACACCCACACTTTAATCGTAGCGTGATGTGGAACAGGATCATGACGCCCGAGTCCGAAATGAATTCGAAAAGCACGTTGTGTAGCAATTATCGAACCGCCGCATTCGATAAACCGCTCAATAACAAAAGC
Source organism: Harpalus rufipes (assembly GCA_951394225.1). Classification (NCBI taxonomy): domain Eukaryota; kingdom Metazoa; phylum Arthropoda; class Insecta; order Coleoptera; family Carabidae; genus Harpalus; species Harpalus rufipes. Next base: position 77,978,757 of record OX596274.1, read on the forward strand.
ACGATGTTCACCAGACCAAGGCATGTTGACTACTGACAAATGGCATAAAACCGGCTTTCTAACGGTTTTTACCCTACTACTCTACCTGCTCCCTCTTTTGAGAAAAAGGGATTTGAAATCGGATAGGTTTTTCTGCCCCACCCTGTATTATGTGATGTCATAACAACATACGGATACCAACGCCGGGAGGCTAGACATGCAGATACGACCTTATTCAAAACTCTTTCCAATGACATGTAATAGAGTTGCGAACTCAAACACTGAAAACACATGCTCCAAAAAGAGGATGAAATAGTTATTTACGTATAGAAAAGGTTTACGCTTGCGGACGAAATTTATTCGTCCAAGGGTGTAAACTTATTCTTTCGGCCTGAGCTATGTACATCGTTTTACGCTCTACTGAAATGAAATGTTTTTAAATTATTTTTTAAATACATTTACTAAATGTAACTTGTAAAGCTTGTTGCTATGTAAAAATATTACGTGACCAGGTGGCCATGCCACAAAACAGTAAGGCGATGCGTTGCATTGTTTACTATTTGGTTACATGAAGTTTTTTTTAAATGTCAAGCTTGAAGCCTTGGAAGCAATTTCTGAAAAAATTGTGTAAGCAATTCTAAAAAAAAGCTAGTAAACAGCGGAACAGTCGTTGGGCTTTTGCCCTCCTTTACCGCCCGCGGCCGCAGTGTGTAATCTTTCTGTTTCCGCCATGGTAACTTATTAAATAAACAATTTTAATGTAGTTGGGCGTAAAAAAAACAATAAAAATTTTGGTGATACGTAAATAATAGTCGAAATTGAATAATGATAATATCTCTACTTTTATTTTTGGGTTCAGAGTTCAGAGTGGAACAAATTAAAGTTCCGTACATGAAAAACTTTCTTATTATGTACACGCTACAGAAAATTGATGTAGCTCTTACGGTGTAAACTAGGCCATATGAGAGATTATGAAAAAAATGTTTATATAATTTCTATATGATTTTTCACCTAGAATATCGTGATATAGGTAATTATATTTTTTCAGAACCTAATAATTCCGGAGATATAACACAAACGTAATCTTTTTTAAATGTTGAAAATAAAGTCATCTCTTTCCTTATTTTATAAGACTTTCAACCATGTATAACAAGTCTACATTCTTTTGTTTCAAACTTGAATAATCGTTGAAATGCTCATAAAATAAGGAAAAAGATGAGGCTGTTTTCCATTTTAAAAATATTACGTTTGTGTTATATATCGAGAATTATTAAGTTTTGAAAAAATCTAATTACTCCACCATATTCTACGTAAAAAATCATATAAAAATTATATAAACATATTTTTATTATCTCTCATAATAAAATAAAATTGTCTCAAAGCGGAATAAGGAAAAGTTTTTCATATAAGGAACTCGAATTTGTTTCACTCTGTACATCATGCACGTCTGCTATACTTTGTTTCACGTAAGAAAATAGTAGATTTTAAAAATTACAACACAACATGGTTAAACATTTTAATTTAATTTGATAACTGACAACTGGCAGGTGATATTTTTTCGTTTTTGTAAACTAGGTATATATTTTGACCAATCCAAGGAGACCAATGGACCTTTTACATTTTTATTGCACCGTGACGTAATTTTTCAATACACCACGTAGTGAATTTTTTATGAACTAGAGATAAGTAGGCACCATGTTGTCAAGTAAAATTATTAAAAGGACAAGCATTTATTTTTGATAAAAAAAAATTAAACAACACAAAAACTGAAATTATTTTGACTTTGATTGTAAAGTAATTATTAATAAAGACAAAACAATTTATTTAAAAATAATAACAATAGTTTTATTCTTGTTTGTAACTTTCTTAATAACAAACTGGCAACTACGCAATTATCTGTCACTTTATGTGGTGTTTATTTCGCGTCTTTAGAACATATAACTACGTTTCTGATTCTCATTTACCCGTCCTCTCGTCTTGAAATATTTATCATCACAAACGCTTTGTGTGAATTTATGTAATATAGTTACATTCTTATTTCCGCCATTTCAAATTTTGTTTCTGGCCTCCTCTATGCGCAAACAAACTACTGCGCACTACATATGTCATTTTTTCTCTATCTCTTTTCATGTAAAAGGTCCATTAAAGGGCAGAATTCATTCATGATTTATTCTATACCAACGCTATTTTCTTACGTGAAATGAAGTATAGTTTACATAAATCTTCAAACCGCTATAAATGAAACGACTTACAATTTTATAAATATTTACAGATATTTAGATTTAAAACTATACTGACTATAAAAATCAATCGTGAACCAAAAATATTTTAAACAAATGGATTAATATTGATACTGTTTTACATCATCACACAAAGGGATATATTCAAAATAAAGTTTGTAATATTTTAAGCGCAGTGATTGGACACTCATTACCCCCTACACCCCCAAATCTCCAACACATTCATGCGCATTGAATATTGAATCATCGTCTCGTTGAAATTGAAAATACAATTGGAGTTCAAATGTGAACTATTTTTGTGTGCATATTCGCTATGTATATATAAATTCTTTGTTTTGCTGTTTACACATATACACCTTATACACTAATTAATGTTTTTTCTATCGTGTCATAAATATATTTGTTTACATTTTGATGAAATTGTGAACCTATTTTAAGGTTAAGGTAACGATATTTTACTTATTATATTTTACTTACATTAAAATAATATATTTTCTGTTACAAATACAAACAGATGGAATTCTGTGGAGAGTTTGCTAGTATCCAAGGAATTTTAAACAGCGCATATAAAATCACAGGAAATTTTACAACAATTCGTCATGTAGGAGGTAAGTTTATTATTTACGTTGAGAAAAACATTATTAATGCAATTTATAATAGGGAATGAACAAAAAATCTCAAAAATTGTTGAAAATTTGCAACAATTTTTGAACCGGCAAAAATTTATTGACGATGGTAAAGTTAATTCAAAACACGAGACAAAAATACGACAAATCGTATTATTTTTCATACTCAATACAGAATTGTCTAATAAATCTTTAATAACAAATAATAAAGTTATTCATTTGATTGGCATAATACCGCAGTTTTCAAAATGTCTCCTAACTAATATAATATTTGGTTTGGGTCTCTGCGAATATTATGGGGAAGCAATAAGCAGCCTCCCAATTCCAATAAGTTTAGAATTACTAGAAAACTGTAGTAAATGTATTAAAAGATCTGCGCCGTACAAAATAATTGAGCAAACATCTATTATTGCTTCGTCTATTTATTTTAAAGCATATCATTTGAGATATGAAACATGTACAAAATTTGATGCACAAGTCGCAAAATTGCATGATAATTTCAATGAGATTACAAGAAATTATGTTGCGATTGTAACTGATGAAATTCTCACTTGGGAAACGGATAAAATGTACCAATATATGGGACAAACAATATATGAAATATTGAAACTTTTGAAAAATTGTTTCACTGTTAACAACATGAAAGAATTTGTTGCTCCCTATTATCAATTTTATCAGTTCACACAAGAAAACACACATGTTGTAATTGATTCTGCAAATACTTTGAATAAAAGTAATGATATATTAAAAGAATTTAATAAACATTTAATGTCGGTTTGTGAGGGAAATGTTATTGCAGTCTCAGTCGATGTATTTTGCGCGTGGTCTGAATGTACAATAAAAGAAGGAAATTTACAAGAAGTAGTAGCATATCTTGCAAACGATATATTACAATTTGTGAAACAATTTGATGAAACAGGAGACTTGCCACAAATGTTGCAAGGAATTGCGCGAAAACCACAAACCATAGAAGAAAAAATACAAAGCGCAGAAAAACTTACAATGTTACAAAACGTTCAAGTTCAGAATGAACATCAAAATCTTTGGTACAAAGCATTTATCCGTTCTGGAATATTCGAAACGGAAGAAATATACAATATTAGTAAAGCTTTTATTTATTTGTCGGACATAGACGACTACGTATATCTTTTAAGTTTGAATAATGAACTCAAAAATGAATTTGAATTCAAAGAATTTCTTTTGCAATATTTATTGGGTCGTCGTGAAGAAGAAAGTATTAAAATAGTTACAGAGTATTTTATGAAAAATGGTATAAATAATATTTACGAAATGGATGATTTTAATATACAAGTGCGAAAAATATTAAATAAGCTAAAATGTGATGAAAACGAACAAATACCATTTAAAGAAATATCTGTATTAGTCTTACAAAATCCAATAAAATTTTTGAACAATCTTTTAGAAGAAAGTGATAAAAATGTTGACCATTTAGGAAACATTTTACAAATATTAGGCTTTATAAGTTCTATTTGCAATTTAAAATGCAACGATAAAGAGCATACTGTGTTCCATGAAATGGTTTTAAACAAATTAAAACACAGTAATTTTGAACCATATGCAGAAAATTGTGTTTTTGAACTTGTAACTCAACTAATTAAGCATCAGTTAATATCAAATATAATATTTGATCAACTTCAGGAACTTATTGAAGATTCTGTTGTCAATTCTCATTTTAAGAGAGCCATTTTCATTTGCCAGCTATGTAAGGTAAGTTTTATATTTTTAAGATTGTGGTGTGATATAATTGAGAAATTGAAAGGAGAGCACGGTATAAAGAAGAGTGAGGGGGTAAGGTATTAGGATTCTGTACTTAAATTTTTATTGTAAATGTACAATTGAGGAAATGATCCATATTTAGTATTTATATTTAACTACAGAACTATTATACTCATTTAGATCTTACTTTTCCATCGTTGAGAAACTTTCTAGATACACTGATCGAAAAAAAAAACTACCACTGAATTTTTTATAAGTCCCATTAATATTTTACAACTATATAGGAAACTAAGCTGATTGCTTTTAGTTATCAAAAATTTAAGATGCTTAATTTCATTCTAGAATAAATACGGAATGTATGTGTACAAATTAGCTCAGAAATAAATTTATAAAAGTAAAATAATTCAAATCGATTTTTCCCTTAATTGTAAAAAACAAAAGTCGCTGCATTTTAATGGACTTCGTAACTAAACTTACTTGGATTTTATAATAAATAAACGATAAGAAAAGATATGTAGTCTATTGTTGCATGATTTACGGTAACATAATGCTGTTGTGTTGAGTATTGAATCTAGTCTGTTTAATTAAAACTAAAGATATTTTAGAATAAAATAAATCAACTCAGTTCCCTTAGTTGTCAAATATCCAGTAAGGGTAGTTGGTGGGTTCGAATCTACCGAACTTCTTTATTTTTGTTTATATTTATTTAATTGCTACGAGCCCCTTTTGTCAACCTTTCTTTTACGGAGGATAATAATTATTACGTTAAATTTACTATAACATTTAATTATTAATATGATGCGAAAGATGTCCACAAACATTGTACTAAGTTTTATTGTCAAGATTTTCCTTCAGCGTTATAACTCGCAAGAAAAACATGAAAAGAAATGTATAGTACAAGGAATGGCTACTAAAAAAAGAGAATATTCTTATATAAATATTCTTTCAGAATTGGAGGTTTTTCCTAAAGTTTGGAACTATTTGAGGATGGACGAACAAAGCTATCTACATTTACTATCATTAGTCACTGCTTTAATTAAGAAAAAAGACTGTAACTGAAGCTATTTCTCCACATGAAAGACTTACGGCGACACGCTTTCAATTTGTTGATTAATATAATACATAAGAGTAGCAGCTTTCTTTGCGATTTTGTTCATTATTTACAAATCTGTAAGATTTACAGATTTGTTCAGAATAGAACCATTAATTTGCCAAAGTCAATGTTCACTTCCACATACTTTTAAGAAATTTTCTAAAAATTCCCGGTTCATCTTTACAAGGTAAAAAAATACAACGGGAGAAAACAAAAATCCCTACAGGCATGAACACACACGTCGCGTTTAGTCTGTACAGGTGTCTCATTTTCGATGTTTTTTTAAGGTATCTCGGGTAATATTAACGATAAAGCAAAACCGTTTGCACGTTCCAGAGTCAACTTTTCGAGAATTATTGTTTTCAAAATATCTAATTACGCCAATTTATTTTACCCAAAAAACGGTACAAAATTTGTCTGAACAATTATTATGTCATAATAAATATGAGATATTTTGGAAATTAGCGAAAACGAGTTTTTGCCTGTAGCTGAAAAACAAAATATGATCGAAAATTCCTGTGGCTACTATTAAACTTTTCTCGAAAAGTTGACCTTGGAATGTGTAAACTGTTTTGTTTGCTCTATCGTTAATAATATCCGAGATACCTTAAAAATACATCGAAAATGAGACACCTGTACAGTCTGGCTTGCGCAGTCATTCGGAAAGGTTTTTAGATTTAATTTTTGCGGACAGTACAGTCTGTAGCCGACCTCAGTCATTCACCATCGATGTTGAGGAAAATCTCAAGGCCTGGACTGTGCAGTCAAATCATTTAGGATTTCCTGTACGTGTGTGGGTACCTCAACATCTGAATGGGTACAATAGTTCTCTAGTTAAATATAATTTTTTTTTAATGACGAATAATATGGGCTCGTGTGTTCCAATTTATTTATTCAACAATCAAGTATTGTCACAAAAAATTAAAGGACGTCTCGGATATTATCTATCCATCATCAGCATAGATAAAATTATAATTTGTAGAATAAAAATTAAATTTACATTGTAATTTAATAATTTATTGCAGTTAAAAAACTTTATATAAATATGAAAAATACATTTCATGTATCGTCCCTCCGAAGGATGGGTATGAGTTCGTACCTACCCGTCGGAGTTTTTTTTTAACTGCAATAAATTATTAAATTATAATGAAATTTTCATTTTTATTCTACAAATTATAATTTTACCTATGCTGATGATGGATAGATGATATCCGAAACGTCCTGTAATTTTTGTGACAATATTTGATTGTTGAATAAATAAATTGGAACGCACGAGCCCATATTATTCGTCATTAAACATTTTTAACAAGTTTCCAACTTCACACATTTATAGTCAAATATAAGTCAACCATAAAAGGAAAGTGACTGCCGTAGAAATGAGGTATTTACGTGGCTTATAAGAATGTATGGTTAGGAATGTTGTTGAGAGAGTGGGTGTGAGTCAGTAGAGATAGTTTTTCAAGTAGAGTGAAATGTATTTTATTATGCAAATTTCAGAAATTGCCATTATCTTCGATGCCATGTGATAATTACATTCCAGTTATATTAAAATTAGGAAGTTTACTAAATCAGCTTCGTTGGACCTTTTTTACATATTCTGAAGAAAAAGTTTCTTTAGCTTCCGAAATAATTTATTTGATTTACCATTATAAGAATAATTTACAAGAAGAAATAATTACTGGTATTTAATTTTAGTGTTTCTCATACTAAAAATTAATAATATTTGCTTTTCAGAAAATTTTAAAATACCGCAAGATCTACTGAATAATAAAATTGACTCATTTCACATACTCAGAGATTTTAAGCCGGAGTCTAAACACTTCTTAGTGCATATTATTGAAACATTCGACATTATCAGTAGCCACCACCAGCAAGTTACTTGTCTAATAAATGTAAGTATATTATATTATTCTTTCTGGATTAATAATATTTGAAGATGTTGTAGTTGTTACCTCAATGTGTACCGTTAGAATGGGAACTAGTCGCAAAATATTTAATTAAAAATACGAACCCAACACAAGTGATTAAACTGTTCATTGATGTGATGTTGATTTTATCAGAGATGTCCAAAAAATCTTCCAGTAATCAAAATAGTTTATCTTATTGTTTTCAACAATTTTGCGTTGTTATGAAAGTGAGTAAAATATGAACTTATAACTTCATAAAATGTTACTATTTATATTTATAGGATTTGATGATGCATTCTTCGGAAAGCAAAGACATGGAATTGGAAAAATCATTTATTAAAAACATTTGTAGACTGATAAAACATTTACCAGATTCGTTACATAATAACGTAGAAATATCCTTAATTAACCTATTTAATTCCGATGTTTTAAAATCATTGAAAGATGATGAAGATTTCCTATACAACTTAGTTTCTATTTCTCATTTAAATGTTTGTAAAATTATATGTAGCAAAATGACTTAAATTTCTTATGTTGTGCTTAATAAATAATTACAAAAATTTCGATGTTTCTGTATAAGTCAAACCCTCTGCTTTTAATCTAGATAGGACGGTTCTGTAGACTTCTGGAGCGAATGGATACACAATTCCTCTCTCCTGTATTTCTCCATCCAGTATCATTTTCGTAGCAATTGCTGTTGGGTAGCCAACGGTTTTTGCCATGGCAGAATAACCAGTTATGTCACCATATACGACAAAATTGATCCCTCGCAATTCTATTTTGTTGTTTGGCCAGCGAATTCCTACATCGTGTCGTAATATCACGATATCTCTCTCGTTAGGCTCTGCAATTTTATTTATTTTATTAAACATGCTTCTTACTTCATGAATTATTTTGTTTGTACATTTGGGTCGCAAGCTTTTTCGGGATTAAAGGTTAAGCCATTTTTATGGTGTATTGTTTATCCGGTAAAAATGCATAGGTCGCTAGATATAGGCGAAAATAAATTCGAAGTTTTTTCCTCCCGTTACCCTTGGTAAGGGAGGAGGTATAGGGATCGTGCTAAAAATCGCATATCGAGATTTTGCTAAAAGACCACGTTTTAAGGTCACTACAATCCAATTTTAACACTTTCACGATGATGTCTGTGTGTATGTATGTATGTATGTATGTATGTGTGTGTGTATGTATGTATGTGTGTGTGTGTATGTATGTATGTATGTATATGTGTGTGTGTATGTATGTGTATGTATATATGTGTATGTATATATGTGTATGTATGTATGTATGTGTGTGTGTGTGTATGTATGTGTATGTATGTATGTGTATGTATGTATGTGTATGTATGTATGTGTGTATGTGTATGTGTGTGTGTGTGTGTGTGTGTGTGTGTGTGTGTGTGTGTGTGTGTGTGTGTGTGTGTGGATCCTCTTTACGCTCTAACTCAAATACTATCATTCAGAAAGTTTTGAAACCATGTATTTCTACCTTATTCTAATATGGAAAGAACTGATTAGATTTTGGTGGCAATCGGATAACCGGAAATGGCAGTTTACTTGAAGCTCAAGATAGTTTTTCTTCAAAAAATACCTTTAAATGTAATTTTGTCTCAATTTGTTATCATAAAAATTAAAGATTATTCCATTTTCTACAAGTTTGCTTTAATACTTTTTCTATATATTGTATGGATAAATTTATAAAGTAATATAAAAATTATATACATAAATGGCGGGAGGTACTGTGTTGGTTACATCAGATTTTTTATTTTTACAAATAACTACATCTTAGAAATGGCGGTTTTAATATTTATATTTTAAACTCCGTATATCACGAATTTCGTGTTAATTTGAAGATAATTTAAACCGTTGAAGAGTTGTGAGCAAAATAAAATGCATGTTTTTGGGGCAATTTTTTCCCAAGTTTTTCCAAAATTTCGATCTTTCTGTAATCCCTAAGGCCTTTTCGACACTATTAAAATATCAAATCGACCCTCCAGAGTACATTGTTGCAAGAGTTAACACTAACTTTAACCGAAATCAAGATATTGTCCAATTTTTAACCAAAATGTACAATTTTTGAGTTTTTTGCGTCTAGCGTTCCTTAGCGTCCGATTCAAGCCGGATTGAATTTCGCAGCGTTTTATGACCGTGATCACCAAGTGTTCAGAGGACATTTCTGCAGTGCTCATAACGGAAACACATGCTAGACCTGCCCTATAGGAAGTTACCTTCCTACAAAAATAAACATAAGAGATAGGATGTATGCTGATTGCTGAAGTGGCCGAAATTTTAGGAATTTTAAGTAAAAATACAAGCTAGAAAACTATAAATTAATACATCTGAAGTATTACTGAATGTCAATACAGAAATAATCTTTTACTTATATAATTAATAATTTCGTCCGTTCAACACTTGATAGACTCTGGGCAGACCTTAATGATTCAACGCACGGTACGGAAAATAAACCTTCGACTCCACCCGTCTCCACTGTTTAAAAGCTAGCGGCCACCCAACCGAACAACCAGGTGGAGTAAACAATTGGGTTTAACGTCTCACCATATTGATTTTTTTCAAACGGCAAAAATACAGCAATTATTCAATTTTTGGAGTATATATTTTAGTAGACTAAAAATACGAGTTTTCAAAATTTTCTGTACATAATATTTGAGAATTAGTGTCTACAGAATTAAGACATCAAAAAATGTTAAAATCGGATTTCATCAAAATCTCGGTATGCGATTTTTAGTACGACTCTATACCTCCCGTATCTAACGGCGGATGAATTTTCTTCGCTATCAATTTAATAGCAATAAAATCTACATATACAGGCTGGTGACCGACACAGCCGAACATAGGATTTTAACCAGGGTCCTGAAACTGAACCGAAAACCCGAATTTTTGATAAACCCGAACCGAACCTTTATTTGCCAAGGTCAATAAACCTGAACCGAATTTAAACCGTTTTAAAATCAGATTCAGTTCAGAAGTCAATTAAATATAAAATTAAAAATATTTTTTTAATGTGATTTTAAAATTAATAAATATAATCATCTTACTGTGTTTGTAATCATTTATTACTCCGTACCGAAATTCGAACCCAAAACCAATAAACCGTTATAATTTTTAATTTCTTGAATCGAAATTCATTTCTTGAACCTGAACCATAAATATATTTCGGTTCAGGTCCCTGATTTTAACATGTAAAATCAGACTATCGTAATTTCCTACGTCCCTAATTATTTTAAGAAAAAAAGCTTCAAATGAAAGTTGTAGGGTATAAAATCCAATAAAGAAAATTAATTTTGTTAAATAATGAGAATGTTAAGAGTGGGAATTATTTACAAGCATGCATATATTTCATTCCACTTACGTAGTTTAAGTTTCGTAGCCAAATAATGTGTCAGAGTATCCAATGGCGTTCCCATTTTAATAATTCTGTCCTCCTGTAAAAGTCCTAGACTTTCTAGACATTCCACAGCATTTTCTGAACTAGCACGTTCAGCAATCATATTCTTTAAATTTTCATAGAAAATATTTGTGTCCTCTACTCCAAGCATGTGGCAAATAAGTCCCCTCTTTTTAAATAATTATTTATTCAATAAACTATAAACAAAATTATATAAAATATGACTTACCCATGTGATGTCCGGCCCTTTTGGATGCAGGAGTGGATGGGGATTTGGATCAATCAAACCAAGAAATTGAAGGTATTTTACATTTTCGGCATAACCTGCAAAGGAAATTATCAGTTACTCTAATAGGACTATCAAAATTTAATGAAAGTTTGTAATATTACATTCTGACATACGATAACAACTCGGGTATTTACCTCTATAACGAAGTGTGCCTCTAAGAACAGTAGTAGCATCAGAAATTCCGTAGAGTTCAGCATAAGCGGTGCTATCTCTATTAGGAAAGCCTTCGAGATTGAATCCTGGTAGAAAATCCAACGTACGAATGCAGGACATTAATTCACCACCAGGGTTTATTTCAACAATTTGTCCTTTGCTGATGTACCGGGCAGCAGATATTGTATTAATTAAAGCACCACGTGGTGACCATGAAAATTTATAACGAAGGGAGTTGTCGCTATATTCAGGAGCAGGCAACCCTACAATAAATATTAATATGAAAAACTTGAGCGATGTGTCGACTGTAGAATGGATAAAGGGCCCAGGGAGAATAATCGGACAAGCAGTCAAGCAGTTTACTGATGAAATATTTTTATTTTAACAATCACTTATGTTGTCAAAACTTATATATTTAAATGTTAAATTCTGTGCTAATTTCAATATTAATTTAAGTATCGTTTCAAAAGGCCCTAAACTTCCAAATATCAAACTAAAGCAAAAAGTTTCATGCCTACCCAAGACATTTTCCAATAAACAGAAACGCGTAGATACTATTTATAATTATTTTTTTATTGTATATAATTTCAACAAACAAATTAAAGAGTTCTTAGCAAAAACAACCTTAGTCCATTTTTTTTTTTAATTTGAGATTATCAAAGATTAAACTTTCTAGCTACCTTACTTTTTATAGATTTCTGCAATTTAATTTAACTCAAGATCATATTTAAATATTAGAAAATTATTTACTGGATGTTAAGAAATAACAACTCTGATGTGGCCAGCACAATACCTTCGTCAATCCTGTGTATTATGTACAAATTCCATACATAAATTTTGCAAAAGATCCCAAATTTTCAATAAATTTATTTCATAAACAAACTATGCAAATTCGTTAGGGGTCACTATTTTTTATTTTCTTCTTCCACTCATTTCTGTTTTGCGTGTCGTCCTCATTCAGTTCTTTTTCTTAAGTCTTTCGCAATACAGTTCTTCCATCTTATCTTTGGTTTTCCTCTGTTTCTTATACCTTCTACTACTAAGCTATTCAGTCCTTGAATATATTCTTCATCTGACATGTTCAAACCAATGTAATCGTCTCTCTTATATCTTTCTCGAAACTTCTATCACACGAGCCATTTCCCTTATCCTTTAATTCCTTACCGTATCTATCCGTGTCTTCCCCAACATCCTCATTTCTGCTACATTCAATTTCTTTTCTTTGATACTGACATCTGTCAATTTGAATTATCTGAATATATTAGCAGTTTTCATGGTTAGCATAGGTGGCTGATTTATGAAATTTAATATCTTTGTAATCCTTTAACTCTATCAGCGGTAATAATAAATAATTTCCTATTTCCAGATTAGGTATTCCGAGAATATCTCTTAACCCTGTGTTAAAATGACGTTCGTTTATTCCAGAGTTGTCTTATTACATGTTTATTATTAAACATTTGTGAGTTAAGCCCGTGATAAATTAGGAATAGCTATTCCTGTGTTAAAAAGAAGCTATTCTGAACTTAACCCTTTTTTATTACCGCTGTTATCTATTGAATATGAAGTATAAAATGCAATCCAATCTTATAGAGAATAATATATTCTTTAAAATTTATAATAACATTAACTGTCGATAAATGATATTTAACTGCTTTTTTCAAGAAAAATTGTTAAAGTTGTAAATGAGGGTACTTCCAGTAGACTAATTATAACCAACATCTAATCATATGGATCTAAATTCGAGGAATATGAAAAAAATATAATTTTTGGAATCGTGGTACTGGAGTTATGCGATCCGAAACGATTGTCACACAGACGCGCGCACACACACACATATATAAATACATACAGACATCATCGTAAAAATAGTAAATTCGTATTCTAGGGACCCCAAAATGTGCTTATTCATTTGAAACTCATCGATTTTTTTGACCAAATACAATACTTTCCTTACCTAAAGGTGACGGAAGGTAAAAAAATGAATATTTATGAGAAATTACCTAATAATTACACATTTTTATAGGACGTTTTTGTAGAAACACTCAAACTTTAAAATGTAATACCTATAGGTCGTGCCAAATAGAAATGACCTGCGCGTAAAACGCATTTACGCATCCTCCGCCCTTCTTACTTAAAGGGCCAACCACATGCATTGTACTTAAGCGGATTTGTCTCAGTGGCGTCCGAATAATATATATGAAGCGTGAAGCTGTATCATACAAAACCATTCCCTTGCAGAACTTGAACCCAGAATACCAATATGCCCATGACCAAGGACTTTCCAAAAATCTAATTAAGGCCATCGACACCATCCTTTTTAACGATTACATTATACAGTGTGTTAAAAAAAATCCTAACTCGGAGTAGACTATGAACACAGAAACGTATGTCAATTTTAAAATATTTAATTAAATATCAATTTGACACGAGATATTGTCAAAAATGTTGTCTAAAGAAATCAAAGCTTTTCTTCTTGAATCTTATTTTAGAAATGGATACAGTGTATCATTCTTTATTATATTTTCTCCTTAAAATTACATTTCAAGATCAATTTTGATAACTTGACTTTTGAATTAAATAATGATCAGATATACGTTTCTCTGTTCATAGCCTAGTCAGAGTTAGGTTTTTTATTGAACACACTGTAAAATAATATTTATATTATCCGTATTTTGTACATATTTTAGTTTTTAAGCTTAATTTAAATACTCTAACTACTATTGTTTCGTAATGATTTCTACGCCACTGGCACAACACAGTGTGTACATCTATTGTCAGTTGAACGCTTGTGTCTTCATCGGTTTTGCATTTATGTCGTTACAGTACTTAGACGAGTGACTAGTGGGCAGTCCCTAGAATTCTTTTTGGGTAAGCGGCGCACGGAAAAAGTGTATGTATCATTATGAAATGGGTAGTGAGAGACTACTCCGCTCTAAAAATAGTGGTACACAGTATATGCGCAAGAAATGATTGACAGGTCATTTCTATTTGGCACGACCTATAGTGACTCAAATACTTTTTTGCGAGAAATAGTTTTACCAAACTGTTTGGCATCCTTGAAAGTACATGTCGCTGTATGTAACTCATTTACAATATTTGGACTATGCTTGTTTTGCCCAAAAACTTGTAATTATTATTAATACGTTGGACGGAGCTCGTATATACATCAAATAAATAAAAACGTATTTATCAAATGAAAATTGTACATTACCTCCGCAATATGAGACGAAAGATTCAACTTTTCCTCCAGAATTTTGTACTTCATGAATACATTCCATTGCGAGTAAATGGTCTATACCTGGATCTAATCCTACTTCATTCATGAGAGTAATTCCAGCTTCCACAGCACTGAAATAAATATTTATATTAACCGTTACTATTAATTATTAGTTCATCGATTTTTACCGATCATGTAATGCCTTTACTTCATCACTCGCGTAACTTGCTGTAACTAAATGTGTTTTATTTTGAATGCACAATTTCGCAATACCGGCATGTAGTTGATACGGAAGTAAAGACACAACTGCGTCACTACGATTTATCAATTCGTTTAAAGAGTCCTCATTGTCAATCACATTTAGGTATAAACTTTCAACGCCTGGATATTTGTGGGCTATTTCATCTGCTTGCTCTTTGACGGCAGACGCTAAAAATATTTCAAACTAAGTTCAATGTAGGTATGTATGTGAATGTTGTGGTTGTAAATCTGAATGACACGAAAACTCAGGCTTGAATGCATTTGACTTTATGAATGCCTAGTCAAGACACAATCGGCTATATTGCACCATTACACACTACTTTTAATACTAATTTAATAATTTAATCAAAAAATAAAATAACTATTTATAATTTATACAATAATTTCGTCACTAATTATTTCGTTTAATTAATAAGTTTTTAGAAATTATCATCACGGCTTATTACCCATTTTTGGGTGTGCAAATCCGCTTTTAAAGAAAAACATCGAAAAGTTTTAATTATATATCGCGAGTTGATAATTAAATTAAATATTATCGTCGTGTATAAATTCTATTTTTTTTTCTATAGATTTTAAAAAATAAAAAAAATTAATTATAAATTAAATTATTACTTACGCATAATTATAAAATTTAATAAAAGTTATAGTTCTATTCCAAGAATATGTGTAGATCTTTCTGATAACGTTAATTGCACAATGAGGCCATGCACGATTATTCATTTTTAACTTTAATCGATAAAAAATAATAGCCCCGTATTTTTTATTTTTCCTCAAATCAATCTTTAATAATGAGAAAATTGCAATTAAAAATGACAATGTTCAAAAAGCGGCTGATTTTTCCCGCCTCGTCTCTCGCCAAGTGACGTCACATTTCAATTTCACCGGCCATTTTTATTTTCAGGTTCTAAAATGTCAAAGTGACATTTAAAGATAAGCTGAAATTTACGAAAGTAAATGAAGTGAAACGTTGTTTTGAGTCATCGTGCCCTATTGGCTATTTCTGAATTCATTTTGAGTTTGAGAGCACTTTTTTCCCACACGATTGTAGAAAAAAATAATCTACTTACCAACTGTAATCGCAAGATTTTTCTCCCTATGTAAATATTCTACTAATGGAGGTGATACGAAACCAGCGCCAAGAACTAATACTTTTTTCTGCATATCTACTTCGTCATTATTGAATTTGCTACGACTAAAAAAACAAGATTAGTATAAATTCTAATTTTATTTTTATTAAACTTACTGTTGTTGATTTCTAAGTTCGTGAATATATTCAAAATTTGGTGTTAATTGTCCATTACTTGCAATAATAGCCTGCAATCATAAATAATTAAAAATATTTTAAATTTATGTTACAATTTACTTACGCCCATAACTTCTGGCATAAATTTATGTTGATCCAAAGGCTTTTTTGCATCAGATTGTATAATATTATTTATAAACGGATATAAAAGTTCTCCGAAGAAGTCAGTACTCTCTCTAGGAAGTTGTGTTGGCATGTTATCAATACTACAAACTAATACTCCTGGACCTTTAAAACTAATATTTTATATTTATATGTATCTACATGAATTATAGTATAATTGTAACATAATATTAGGTAGGTACCTTTTTGTGTCCTTGTTTCTATCTGCATCATATAAACAAAAAGGTGTGTCAATTGTTGTACATTCATTCATGAATTCAATACTGCCCCCTGGGTCGGCAGATATATCACATATTGCCAGCATTCTACAAAAATTAAACATTTCACTATTTTTTACCAATCAATATATTGTGACAAGGCGAGGACAAGAGCAATAACAAATAAATAACCCTTTTATACACTTTTCTAAATTCTGTTATCTTTGTAAGTCAAAATTCTGTTTAGAAATAATTATCATTTGCCTACAACTATATATGTTTGGTCTAGATATCAGTGGTCTAGACATTCATAGTATTAACAATTAAATATATGTTATTGCAGGTCTACATGCAGTGTTGATATTTAGTTATGGACGCCATATGATCCTGCATCCTCTTACATATTCTCTCACGAAGAGAATAACGTTGTAGTTTTTAGAGTGTTAGATGCCCAAGTGAAAGACATGTAGCTCAAGTTTTAATGAGCGCGTGCTAAACGCTGGCAACACAAATTTACAATGTGACAGTTTAGTGTAATTGTAAATATTAATTAATAATTATGTAAATAAAGTTATTTTTTAAGTATTAGCTTTGAATATATAATACATATAAGAACGGCAACGTAATGTATTTAGATTAAATATTTCGAGAGAAGGTGCCATCTATCCCTCCGTATACGAATTATTTCTGAGTTAGTTCAAAAAATACATAATAGGTGGATGTTGCACAGTGTTGCCACGTAGCTAGAACAGCAAGTTAAGATTTTATAAAGTTTTTTAAGGCCCGGTTTTTTCACCTCCGGATAAAGTGTCAGTTAACTTAACTGCCAGATAAAATAAAAATTTCGCATCGATATTACAGTGTAAATTGAGAAAATTATACACACGTCAATTATTTGATGCGATATTTTTCTTTTATCTGGCAGATAAGTTAACTGGCACTTTATCAGGAGGTGAAAAAACCGGGCCTAAGTTTGCTACTGTAAAACAAGTATACACGTACATTGAAGATTCAAAATATATTATCTGGCAATGCTGTCAGCACGATTTACCGTAGTTCATAGTTTTGTGGTAGGAGTCACTATACTCTATTTTTAAACTAGGAGGAGTAGGTACGAAAGTCTGATTTACACTATAGAAAGTTACCAGAAAAAGTTACTAGATTTTTTTTCGCGCGAAATACAAAAATTCCGTACACATCAATACTGTATACTTCGCATGGAACTTATTTTAAAATAAAACTGACATTATAGGCTCTTATTTTTCACGCCGTATATTTGATTATGTGAATAAAGATAATATGTAATCTAAATAAACACTCTTACTTGATTTATATCTATATTTTTTAATTGAACATAGCGATAAAATGCACAAAACCTATATATAATTTATTATTTAAAAATTTATACCATAGAATACAATACCAAAGGAACAAAATACAAAAAATATTACATTTAAATCGTTTAAAATTGAACATAAATTGAAACTGTGTATTATAACATCAATAAGGGGAAATTTTGTGCACAGACATTAACAATCTTCATCAGAAGAACTCTCCGATGAGCTGGAATCACAAATAATATCGATACAATCAATATTATTAGTTCTTAAAAGAACTGATTTATTTTAAAGTCACAGAAATGCGAAAAACCAAAACAGAAAAAGATAACCTCCAAACGAATGACAGCTAATACATCAAATGTAAAATATTTGTGCAGTGTAAACCTGACGAAGCACTAGCCAATCAGAAGCGTCAGTTTCGGCGCTTAAAATTTAAAGTACTCCTCTTAGTTTAAAAACAGGGTATAGCTATCTATAATAATTTTATGAATAAAAAGAAACAGATATAGTATCTTGCTAGGCCATATGCGTTGCCGTTCTTATATGTATTATATATTCAAAGGTATTAGTGTCTATATAAGTGTTCTTCTATTATCCAAGTGTGCATGCATGTGTCCTTTCTCAATAAAGTAGTGGCCGACCAATCAACGACTACCAGTTATAGTCAAATTTTTTGACTCTGTCGGGTACAGTAATAAAACTATAAGTGAACTATAAATATCGCAATTATGATAAAGCAGCATATCCTTCACTTTCTGTAGTATAATACTGTTTGGCATCGGCCCATGTTTTTGAGCCGATCTATTCATTTATGTTAAAGGACTGTAAGGCTATTTTCCTATACATACCTGGTAGATGTTTGATTCAATGCATGAATAGAGCGGCTCAAAAATATGGGCCGATTCCAAACAGTATTATACTGCAGAAAATAAAGGATATGCCGCTTTATCATAATTGCGATATTTATAGTTCATTTATAGTTTTATTACTGTACCCGACAGAGTCAAAAAATTGACTATAGTTAAAGTACCATCGTTGGTAAAAAGTAAAACCACCAGCATCTTCCATCCCCCCTTGTGTTACAATATTTCTAGTAAACATTGGTCAAATTTTAAAGTACGTAATAAACAAAATATGTATAATATTTTTTACCTGTGTGGTAGAGCAGGTGCTCCAACAGACGTTGGTAACCAAGGCGTGTAAGCAGGCCTTAACAAATGTTTAGCATCAGGAATAGTTAACAATTTAGGACTGCCAACAGCCCAATAAATACCATTAATTATTACAGAGGCATATGGAGCAATCTTAAACCAAATAATAATTATAACACCTATAATAGTTAAAAGTTTATAATGTACACACATTTTGACTAAAAGTTGAAATATATCTCTCAGGATGTTCGTCGTATTCTTGCGCGTCATATCCGCCTCCATTCTTTCTTTCCAGGTGGTGTCTTCGTCGGACTTGGCAACCATAAACTTTATTTAAATCTAATTTTAAAATAAGTAAATATATTAATCATTAATATTAATATATTATTTTAAATTTAAATATCTTACTTCCGTGTTCTGCAACTTTCCGTAACATTTCCGGGGGTACGTATTCGTAAGGAAGTTCTTGAAATACTTCTTGTGCGCCCTAACAACAATAAATAAAATAGTATATAAGATAAAACGTGTCCTGTAATCTTAAACATCATATTGAATTGATTTCTTTAATGCACTTTTCTTCCTCTAAAATGACAACCAACATACACAGTATAGCTATAAAGATTTAGAACTGATTTTCTGTACTGGCTAATAACAACGCCATCTACGAATTGATACCCAAACTATTTTGGACTAACTATCAACATCCTCCTCAAGTTGTATTAATATTGGTTCAGTACAATTCTCGTATAGGCGTAGTTTGTTGACCTCCCAGTTTTAGTCTTCCAGAACGCCGTGAATGGACCGGAAGACTGCTTTTGTCTTATTTATAAACAAATTTCTAAAACTTGCGCTGTTCGAAATTGTATTTGTGAAGTAGGCCTAAATCTTAAATACTAAATGTCAGAATGCGACATCGCATACAGCTTAAGTTCTACTAAACTAATTTAACTTTCGCAATTTAAAAAAATGATACTGCAAATTTTGTTTTCCACGGCCTACCTAATTTTATTATTCTTAATAATTAGTGAGATCCTCTTTTAAATAATAAATATTAGAATTGGACATACTTGAGACACGTTTCCCGAGCCAGAGAAGACAAAAGTAAGTGGACCAATACTTCTGGGCATTAATCCTAAAGCAATTTCGTATCCTGCATCTCTAATGGCTTGACGCGCCATGGATGAATTTCTATAATTATGTGATGGTCCAATGTGCTAAAAATATATACGAAAGTAATATCAACTGCGTACGAATTTAATATTTTTTATTTTGTATACCATGAAAGGAGTGTGATGTCCCAAAGCTAATAATCTCAACCCTAATCCATGAATAATATTTACCGTCCCAGCCACTCCGGCATATTTACCAAAAGCTACAATTCTTTGGCCACTTTCATCCATCAATTTTTCGTAGTCAATCAGGCGAATATTCTATCAAACAAAAAATATACATGTCAATAATATATAATCATATAACTACAAAATATGAAACAAGTTCCCTTAATAATTCGTAATACGAGGTAGTGTCAAAAAGTATCCGTAATGGGATATTAGAATGCGAACCTGGTGGAAAAATTTGGAACTAAAAACAAGGGTGCAATTTCATTCGTATGTTTTTACAATACGCACGCGGTTTATATAGTGAAAAATATAACTAATATTTACAATTAATTAAACTAATATTTTCCAATATTTGCTGTTAAACTGTCCCTAAGAAAAAACAAAACTGTGAACATAACCTAACAACTACTAACTAAAGTATTAAAAATGAAAAATAATAATTAATCTACTGCTACAATTAACAAAACAGGATACAAGGCAATATACTCTACCTTAAATAATAATAAACACTGAGAGAAAAGTCAAGATACAAGAAGAATCAAAGAAAAACTATTGACAGCAATGATACGCTTATGGAAGTTACACAAAAGTGCTCTCTTGTTGAAGGTTTGACATTGACGTTGGTACACAACGACATCTCTACGTAATGAAATATCCCAATCGTCGACTAGAGCCAAGCAGGTGATCGCTAGTGGGAAATTTCTTTTTCTCGGGTTGATCGCCCAGAACCCCTTTAGTTACTCTCTGCGAAAGCTGCAGATTGTTTCTTACAACGTGTTTTTTTCGTTCGTCGGATTTTGAAAGGTCGTCTACAGAGCAGCGTGTAAACATCATATTCTGGGTTCTGCTGGAGAAATAACTATCTGAGACCCTTCCGATGCAAAAGAAAGCAAACGGAAATGAGACGATGGAAAAATCAACTGTGTACAAACGATACAAGCAAAAAATTCGCTTGAACAAAAGCAGGGGGAAAGTGATTAGGAGGTGTTTTTTGATTACCAGGGCGTGATTCACCACGTATTCATTCCTCAAGACCAAACTGTAAACAAGGAACTTTTGTGGAGATCCTTCAACGCGTAATCAGACGAAAACGTCCTGAAAATTGGGCAGGAAACGATTGGGTTTTACTGCAAGACAACGCTCCGGCACATCTCTCTCTGATGGTGAAAAATTACCTTGCTAAGAATAAATCACCACTTTGGAACACCCCTCCTATTCTCCCAATTTTGCATCAGCCGATTTTTACTTGTTCCCTCAGCTAAATATGAAATTGAAGGGACAATGTTTTGCTAATTGGATAATGCAATGAAGTAGCTGAAAGCACTTTCAGAAAATAGTTTCCAGGAATGTTTTAAACTGTTGTACGAATGATGAAACAAGTGCGCAAATGCAGAAGGGTGTACTTTATAGAAAATTAATGTAATAATGTTATACCTGTCTTCAATAAAATATTATTGACCAATAGGGTAGTTAAGGTTTTTCTGATTTTTTAATATAGTCTATTTAAACAAATATGATATAGTTTGGTTCACGAAAGATGACCATTTAAGGTCATTTATAAGCCGTATGATATAATATTACTTGCGGATAACTTCACTGCATTTTGTATGTATATGCGTGCAACATGAAACATTTATGGATACATTTTAATGGAAAGAAGTAGGTGTAATTTATTTGAAAATTATGTTTCTCTTTAAATAATATCTTTCTCAACGATTTATGTTGTTCGGCAATGTTTTTGCAAAGCACACGCACATGAACTTGACATAAGCCATGGAAAAATAATTTGATTTAAACGTCAACGTCACAGGGTAAACATTAGAACAGAAAGCAGTGTAGTAGATAATTAGATATCTGTAACGACATACTTTATTATTATTTGTAGTGTTTAAGAAAGTAATGGCACCATTTCTGCATATCTGTTACACAACATAAATTACATAGACATACGTTAAATAATCTTGCTCTTGCTAAGCTACTACTGTATAAAGTGCTGTGTATTCTTTCTTCAAACAAGTGATCTTGAATAGTCATCCCGGAAAAAATACTAGTATTGCTGACGTCACGCTCACGGCTTATAAACTTTTTACTGTAATATATATTTTTATAATAATAAAATAACAGTAGTATCTTACGTACCCTCATAAAAACTAAGCAAACGACACTACTGAATTTGTCATAATGGGCGGAGCAAAAATCTGAATGGGTATTCCAATAATCTTTTTTTATTTTATTTTCTGAAACTTCAATAAATTTGAAATACAAATGTGAAAATTTAAGTTTTTTATTGTGTCATTTCCGGGAGATATGAATTTTTGAATTATGCTTAAAAATTTGAATTATATGGTATGACGTCACTTCGCTTTTTGACGTAGAAAATGAAATCAGCGGTGATCTATGGAAAGACTACAGCTGTTAGTCGCTTGGCTTGGAGCGAGTAAGGGGAGGGGAATTGGTTTGTTCACAGTGTCAGATGCTATTTTGTTTTGTTATCCGTGGATTTTAGTTGTAACTATATTAAAGTATTATTAGTTAAGAATTTGGTTGCTGTCACTCTTACAGCAAAATATCAAAACTAGCAAGAAACACAAACAAAGATCAGCTGAGAAACGAGAAAACATTAATGGTGAACGCACTGCTTTTTCTTTTTCCACAAGCAGACAAGTACGTCATTACATACGTCATAGAACGAATGAACGTCATACATCACGTGAATCTTTTCCGCGCTAAAATAAAACACATGGAAAATCATATTAAATAAAACAATTTTGAGTTTATTTTTCAGAATTCGGTCGTTTTTCAACCTAGTTAATAACATAATGTTTTTTCTTTTAAATTTTACTACACTGGAATACCCCATTCATACAATTCGTAGACGTCCTTGATCGGACATCTTTCAAAAATTTTACTGTACATATAAATTTATATGTAGATCTGTGGGCGTCAAGCACAAACTTTCGAATAGTCAGGACAAACGTTCTTCACAATTAAGTGTTTTCAACTGTTGCAGTACGGGTTATGCCATCAATATAGCGCTCGTTTTGAACATAGTGAATTTTTAATTCATCATTAATAATATTAGATTAATAATTGCATTTTATCGATTTTATTATAATCTATTTGCAACTAAAATGAAGACACGTTTTTTTTTTTAAAAAAAGCGGGATGCTTGAATGGCCTATTCCGGGAATATTTTGACGCTACCTCGTAAATAGATTAATACCTTTTCCAAAATTCCATCTAACAAAACCATGTTGGACTCTTGTCCTTTGATGGTATGTGAAAACATACAGTATGTCTTATTTGGAATAAGTTGATCCACGGGAACCTGTTTTACTCCGAAAATTACAGATGCTTCCGAGATATCTTCTTGGATAATAGCTCCTGCATTTAGGTAGGCCTACAGAATAAGATACAATTTCTATTAATAATATTTACAAAAAAAAAAACATTATCTAGAAATATAGTAAATATTTCAGAGATTGCATCATTTAAACAAAAAAAGGAAGCAACTAGCTTTCTCGGAAATTTTTAATCTACAAATTGTTAATGATGCGTGGATCCTAAAGAATAAGCATGATATCCGAATGTTATTTTTTATGTTGGTCTAAGCTGTTTAATTCAACGCAATAAGCTGTGAGCAATCACGTGACCTTGAAATGCTAGGAATCAGCTGATTTGTGTGCGATTGTCACTTTCAAAAGAACAATATTATGGCTTACTTTGATTTTGAACTGCTAAAAAGCTATAATTATACAATTTTCAGGTAGTAAAATATAAAAAATTAAAAATAATAACTTTTCAGCAGTTGTAAATCAAAATATTGTTCTTGTCAAAGAGACAAGCACACACAAATCAGCTGATTCCTAGCACTCCAAGGTCACTCGAGGCACGTGTCTGTTCGCGGCCTATACAGTAGAAAAATATTTTTTTCTGCTCCTGCTCTGAAAATACAATTTTCTGGTTTATTTTTCATGTTGAAAGTAACTCTTTGTAGCACTAGTGCTGCAAAATTTTGCAGCACGCTTCGGTATCCTATCAACGAATTTTACTTACAAATGTTGTATAAAATGTTTGTTGTTGTCATAGATACGCATCACAAATACAAAAATTGAAAGTAAATGTCAAATTATTTTTAAAAAATAATTCTTTATTTCCTTATTTTTTATCTTGCAGGAGTAGAAAAAATAGTGTGTATAACACATGTTGAAAGTCCTTTGTCGAACACAAACGATTGCAACCTTCGCTTCGCTCAGGCTGCAACTTTCGTTTTAGTTCGACAAAGATAGACTTTCAGCACTTGATATACAAATAACTATTTTCGTGCACCTATAGTTCATTTCACGTAGAAAAAATAGCGTTGGTTTGGTTTAGATATGGAAATAAATTCTGCCCTTTGATTGGTCAGAAGTCAGAATGCACAACTATACTTCATTTCACGAAAGTAAATAACAGATGGCGTTTGTAAGTCGACCGTTTCTACATGCATTAAATAAATAATTTAAATTCGTGAAACCAATAATAATAATAATAAATATTTTTACACCAAGTGAGTTAAGATAATGTTTATTCATAAAAAGAAAGTTTAAGCCGCGAGCCCGTAGGGCGAGTGGATTAAATTCTTTGAGTTTCTTTGAGATTTAATTCTAGTGGTTTATACAATATTTTATTCAATTTTGACGAAATAATAATAAAAACCATTATTATATTTATTTTTGGCAAAATAAAAAAACTAATCAATTAGTAGGCTATGCATGACAATCGTGCGTTGATAGACGACAAGTCGTTTATTTATAAATAAGCTTTATTGTCTGTAATTTGTGTCGTGAAAAATAATAAAAATGGCTAATCTGTCTTACAGACTGTGGTGAAAGTGTTATTTTTGCGCCTGATGTTAAATGCATTATTCGTTGCCGAGTGAATTAAAATGATGTGAGAGTGACTTAAAAAAATGTTTAATTCACTAGCACCTAGTAGCAACAGTTACTTAAAGTTGTTGCTATGGAGTTAATATTGACAGTTTAATACGTCAAAATTGAATAAATATATTTATCTGTAAAAATGTACAAAGCCTGAATATTAAAAATTACAAGAAAACATGTTTAAACATCACTTAATTCTGTAGATTTTATTTAATAATTGACAACTGATAGGTGATATTTTTTTCGTTTTTGTAAACTAGGTTTGCATTTGGGCCAATCAAAGTACAGAATTTATTTCCCTATCTAAACCAACGCTATTGTGTTACGTGAAATCGCGTGAAATGAAGTATAATTCAGTTATCAAATAAAATCGACAGAATTAACTGTTATTTAACCATTATTTTGATTTCGACTATGTAATTCATAGATATATACACCAAGTGTGTTAAGATAATTTTTATTCATGAAAAGAAAGTTTAAGCCACGATCCCGTAGAGCAGAATGAGTTAAAATTGTGTGAGTGACTTAAAAAAAAAATCACTAGCAAATAAGAAGTTACTTATAGTTGTTGCTATGGAATGGAGTTAATAATAGTTTAAAATGTCTCAAAAATGTCAAAATTTAATAAAAATAATTAGTGCAATATTTTACTTTATATACTTATACAAGTACTTTGTTTGAAAGCATCACTAAAGTGCATAAAAATCGTAATTAAATGTTCAGAAATCGATACTAAAGTAATCTATCATCATACGACAATTTCATGCAAATCCAACTTTATGATAATTATTATACTTGTAAGATAATTTGGGATTTGGGCAGGTGTACGATGTACAATAGTAAATTTGTCAGACTGGCAAATTTATCTTGCAATTCAATTTGAATAAAAACTTATGGATTTTAAAAATGTTTCATTTTCGAAAATCGATGGAGTGGTTTTCAAAATATCTTGTTTTGAAATTTTTAATTAGTCGCCATTTTGTTATTTGATGAAATAGAAAATAATTGTAAATACAAGTGTTTTAGAGAACCGAAAGCAAATGCTGAAAGTTTTTGTATTTTTTAAATATTCCTTAAAATAAGGGAGTTATGACGATTTTTCGAAAAACAAGAGAACGCCAATAACTATGAACTGGGGCTCCAAATCAAAAATTTGAGCTAAGAAAAGTTGTTTGTTTTAATGAGTTCTATCTACCATTTCTTTCATTTTTACAATTTTTCGATTTCAAATAAAATTTAATAAGCACCTCGGCACTGAAGTTCCTCTTTATTACTCATATGGTTTATTGGCCAAGGCTCGTACACATTCGCTATAAAAAAATAAACTTCAGTGCCTTGATATATAAATAACTATTTCTACATAGCAACGACCAAACTTTATTCATACAAAAATTAAAAATTGTTTTATTTTGTTCCATTAAGTACACGAAAAAAAGTATGATGTGTAAAGTATATTTTCAAGTGCATTTACTAGAAAACTACTTTACTTATTAAAAACTCTACTATTCTTACTTGCATGGGATAAGCTCGCCTATTGCTGGGTTGAACAATAACTTTTATTTTTTCTTTCACCACTAATCTTTTTACATTTGCAGGTGATAATGGGGCTCTCCTTTCCCAAACGCTTTGGTCTTCCCTTCGAATTGCAATAATTTTTTCTGATTTTGTACCCTATATATCAAATATAAATAAAATATTTAGAAAATATATTTAATTCCCATAGAAACGTAATATTAAACTTTGTATTAAAATAAATATTTTTAAATACTTTTGTACTTACAAAATGCCTATTTGCGTGCATATTGCTAATTTTTAACCCGTTTAATATAACTCGCGACATTTTAAAAAACAATTAGAGCTTATAGAACTACATCTATCGAATGTATAAATTATACTGAACTACACAAACAAATATTATGTGAAACTTGGGATCTTCCTTGACAAATATCGCGATAAGATTTTGAAAAATTATTTTCATATAAATAAACCCCCCCTTAAATTAAAACAGATAAGAATCTAATTTTTGCAAAAAAAAAATATAATCATTAATTACAAATAAAATTTATCTTCGTTGACCTCTCTTGACCATAATAATGACATGAATAACTTGTTATTGAAAAAGAAAACTGACGTTTTTATTATTACAATCACGATAAGGTCATTCTGTAGTCAAGAATAAATGCATAGATACACACCTCTTTTATGGCTATCAACCCTAATCAGTATAGAAACTTTTTGAAACTTTTTTCCGTGACCTTGTCTCTACTCTATATAAACTTTAAAATGCACCACGAAAAACATTTTCAGAATGGGTGCAAAGACGTATTTTTTATCAGTTTTATTTTTGCTTTCAGTTATTATAACATTAGATAATGTTACTAAGGTAACTATATTATAACTATTATATAGAGTGTTTCACAACTTTGGGTATATAGTACTGACCAAAATGAGTAAAAAAGCTTAATCAACATAGGATCCGATCTTCAATAGTTTCCGAGACATAAGGCCTCGAAAAATTAGTTTTTACGGGGTTTACCTCCGCTATCTCGAAACCTTAAGAGTAAAGTGAGACTTTATAAAATTTTATTGTATTTTTATAGTCTATTTACTGGCATAAACAAATTTTGTTCGATCACTATCTATGCTATCTATGTTTTTTCGATTCTAATACAAAATGGCCTCTTTCTCGGAAAGCGTTGAAGATCGGACCTATCATAAATATTCGGAATGTTATTAAGGCCCAAGATGAAGAAGCTTCTGAAGAAGTTGAGGTTTCGGTTTCGGAACCAGTTGTTGAAGAACCAGCACTTCCAGAACCTCTAGAGCCCCCAGCACCTCCTAAACCTGAGCCAAAAAAGGGCCCCAAATTAAACGCAAAACAAGTGCTGATGCTGAATCAAATAATAGGCGCGTTTACCTTAGACGGAGTAGAAAATCAACTATGTAAAAATCACACTGCAAGATACAAAGAAGGACTGAGAAATTTTGAACCGTGGGCAATAAAAAGTTACCTAATTCTAAATATATTAATGGATATAAATCTCTAATATTTTCTTTATTTAGTGTTTGATGCATCTTCAAAATTACAACCTGGAGTTCTGATCGGAAATACGGGAGAATTTGGTTCTTTTGAAGAATGTTTGCAAATTGAAACAACTTCAGATTATGGGCCAATAAGAGGCCAAATGTGCACTCTTGAATTAATACCTGGTGATAGTCTCACAAGATCTATTTTGAAAATTAGTAAACTACCTCTCGAAGTAAGTTGGTTGTTTACAAACAGAGCCTGCTTAGAATAATAGTGTCTGTTTACGCAAATTTTGGACGAAACACGATTTTGTAATGGTCTTAAATTAAAACGAAAATAAACGTAATACCGCGCACATATAGTGAAAATGATTAGGCAGAGGACTCACGTCATTGACCTGAAAAAAAACCTTATAAAATGAAATATAACTTGTGGAAATTATTGGGTGTAATTTATTTTTGAAAGAAGAAAAAAGTACTAGTATTAAGTAATGTATATATTAATGATATTTACAATTATTTCCAAGTCAATCCTTATTCCTTTTACGGAATATAAAATTATTTGAAACAATTGTAGTTTATTTTCGTATCATACGTTGGCACTACTGAGAATGATCATGTTATGTCAAATAATTTTATATTCCGTAAAAGGAATAAGAATTGTCTTAGAAATAATTGTAAATTAATTAATATAATACGTTTCTTTAATACTAGTATATTTTTTCTTCTTTTTTTAA
Organism: Harpalus rufipes; assembly: GCA_951394225.1. Taxonomy (NCBI): domain Eukaryota; kingdom Metazoa; phylum Arthropoda; class Insecta; order Coleoptera; family Carabidae; genus Harpalus; species Harpalus rufipes. The sequence continues at coordinate 78,007,804 of OX596274.1, forward strand.
AAATAAATAACAACTAATAATTACTACAAGTTATATTTCTTTTTATAAGGTTTTTTTCAGGTTGATGACGTGCGTCCTCTGCTTAATCATTTCCACCATATCAAAAGTACACCAAAATTTTTGAAAGATGTCCGACCAAGGTCATCTGTATCATGAACGAATTGACAAACTGGCATACATTTATCCCCCTCCTTTACAAAGGCTTATATATATATATATATATATATATATATATATATATATATATATATATATATATATTAATTCAGGTACATTACCTTGATTCATAGCCGTACGAATAACGTTATTTTCTATTAATGTCACTGACACAGTGTTAGTATCTTATTTTTCACATATTTGGTTTTACGTTTGCTAATAAACTTACCAGTTGATTTATTTTTGAATTTTGAATGCTGTTATTGTAAAATATAATTTTATAATAATAAAATAACAGTAGTATCTTATGTACTCTCACAAAAACTAAACAAAGGACACTACTGATTTTGTCAAAATGGGCGGAGCAAAAATCTGAATTCATACAATTCGTAGATGGCCTTGATCGGACATCTTTCAAAAATTTTACTGTACATGCTTGTATCATCTCACTAGTTTTCACAGCATAGTAATGCCAACACTAGGTATTTGTATACCAACGGTTGAAAGTGGAAAGTAACTAGTTACAGATCGAGACACTACTTTCTGTAAGCCAGCTTGCTGATTTGTGTACGCTTTTTGTAAAACTCAATGTTTAAATGAATGTATTTATGTACATGATTTTAGGTTTATGAATCTGTAAGTTCTTGTATGTTTGATAATGCTTATGTTAATGTTATACCAATTTGTTTTTGAATGTCCGTAGACGTATAGACCCTTATGAGGTTATACGAGGTGCATTCAAAAAGTATTAAGCGTTATTTTTTTTGCATAAGCAAATGAAGTACGGGTGGTGTCCTTCAGTGGGAATGGGTAGGGGACATTCATCCGTTAATTTTTTCCCGGCCGCCGAATCAACGACCACATACACTGCGCAGAATGCGTGCGTTGCTGCTGATAGTTGGCCTATGAGGGAGTACGTGTAGTGATGGCTTGTTGGATTGCCAAAAGCTTGGCGAAACCCAAGTGGAAACCATTCGGAAAATTCTACAGGTTTTCGGGGATGATGCCATGAGCATCGCACGAATAAAGGAATGGTACAACCATTTCAAAGATGGCTACATGTCAGTTGTCAGCGAATCACGTCCCAGTAGGCCCTCAACAAGCCGAAATGACACTGTTACGACTGTGAGGACTTTGGTCATGCAAGACGGTAAGAGAACTTGCAAACGAGGTGGGGGTAAGCATTGGATCTGGATCGGTACATACAATTTTAACCGAAAAGCGAACACTTTGAGCCGTGTTTCTTCGGACTGTGATTTTGTGAATCCTGATTAGTTTAATCGTCATCGTTTTGAATCATGATTTAAAAATTATATCAAGAAAACAACTTGAATAATATAAACACCATCTAGCGTCAAATATTATATCCAGACCAATGCAAACTAATTTATTTTATAAATAATCTACTGTCGAGTGTTATAGTCAGCACAAGATCATATAAAAGTAAAAAAAAAAATGATCTTGGTAACATATGAAGTATGTTTACATAAAACAAATCTTTTATGTAACATATTTTCTTTGTTTTCAAAAGTATGTTGGGACATTACATGCTTTTGTAGGAAAATCATATTTCCTTTGATGCAACAAACCCCTAAATAGATACATTTTTATGCTCGAAAACCTATTGCCGTTAGCCATTTTTAAATTTGTCTTGAAATGAATCTGTATGATCACTCAAAAAGGATGATTCGAAGGGGGAAGGTTGTCTAGTGATCACAAAATGAAAAAGTGGGGATTTAGATTATGAATCAAAGCCCGAAGAAACACGGCTGGTAGCTTCATCGCGATAATGTACCATTTGATTCAAAATTTCTTGGCTACACACTCATCATTCGCCGGGGTCCCTAATCTCCCGACATGACTCCGTGTGATTTTTGCTGTTCCCCAAGTTGAAAATGCCGCTGAAAGTGTGAAAGTGACCCGATTTGATTCAAAAGACATTATGCTGCGACAACCCAGCTAAACACCATTCCTCAAAAAGCCTTCCAGAAATGTTTCCAACAATGGCGGGACCGCTGAGAGAGAAATGTGTGCATTACCAAGGAGACTACTTTGAAGGGGATTAGGGTTCCAGACCTCGAAATTACTAATTGTATTTTTGCCGACCAAAGATTCGATACTTTTTGAACAGACCTCATAAGAGTATACTGAAACATCGGTTTTGCTAGAATAAATGCTGAATCTACACCACATTCGAGATATTTACCCATATTTATAAAAAATATGTATAAAAAAATATAGTTAGGACACTACTATTTGAAGCAGGCAATAAAATGATAAAAATGCAAAAATAATATCGGTATCTTTTATGCATTTTAGTTTTAGTAATTAATTACAGGTCAACACTTATCGTATATTTTTATCAACATCTAGATAATAATTCTAATTATTTTTTTATTATCTAATTATTAATATCGTATATAAATTAATACTTCAAACTCATAACAAAAAATTGTAATATGATATGAATATTTAGATATAAAATTTAAAAAAACTTGCACATTAACCGTAAGTGCACATTTTCTTTGTAGAGTTTTGATAAAATAATTTCGACACTCAAGTTCAATACTTTATGGTCCGTCTGCGTACCGGATTCCTGTCCAACGAGTGATGTTGAAAGGCATTTTAATCGGACTTTAAAAGGGGTTACAGAAGGGTTGGACGTAACGTTATCTCTTGCAGATGATGGATGCGCTTCATACAAAACTCAAAAACCACTTACAAGAGTTCAGTGGATTACAATGTAAACCAATTACACCTTATTTTAACAAATGTTCAATATATTTCATTTTTCAGAATATTTTTAGGCTCAATTGTAGCTATCGTTATTGTTTGTACAATATATGATGTGGTTAAGACAATCAAACATGAAAGTAAGTATTAAAAAACACAATTTTGAGTATTCTTTACGATAAGATTAGTAATTTGAATATTTTTTGAACAAATTATTGAGTTTCAAACTCAACTGACTATAATTATGAATTCGATAGTAAATGCATATTTTTGTATTTAATGTTATTTTTAATTTGTAGAACAAAGAAACGATGTTCTCATGGCATTTTCTGCATATAACAACTCCAAAATAATTTTCTCTGACAATAGTGAAGCTGGGGGTACAGAATTAGATTGCCTGAACGGCGTAAGATCTCTCAGTATGAGCTGGGTATTACTTGGTCATCGATATTTGATCACTATGTTTGTACCAGTCGTCAATGGATTAGATGTTTTAAATGTTGAGTAATTCATAATAGTTATTTACGTATACAGGACCGAAAGAAAAACTTTACGCCTGCGGACGAAGTCGTTTAAGGGCGTAATTTTCTGTCCGTCTGAGAATATATCTATTAAACTATATACCGCTGAAGCTCTATCTCTCGTAAGTATCCGTAACATAACCTTGTCTAGCGTTCGAACACGTATCTACAAGCGCAGGCGCGCACAGCCGGTAGGCGAATAACGAAATGAATGCTGTTGACGCATACGCATAAGGGGCCGTGTTCACGCTTGAAGAGTGCAAAATATTGCGGACATGTCGTGTGAGAGGTATATAGTTTAATAGGTATATTGTACAATATTTTACGCACAACTGAGACAAATTGAATTAGTAGAAGTCATGAAATTATAGTTTTTTTGAACACACCTACTCACCTAGTCGCTTATAGGGGATGGGAAATAAGATCGTAGCGCCAAAGTGGCTTTTAAAGGAACTAATAGTAACGGGATAATTTGACATTTACTAATTGTATTTACACATATGTAAACGTAAATATTATAAACATAATAATAGATAACACTTGTGTTTATACAGTCAAGAAAATGTCACTTGTATAACTTATCCCATCAACTGTAGTTCCGCAAAATATCACCAGATGTCATATTGCTTATTTCCCATCGCCTATAAAAAAAATCTGTTGTGGCCAGCACAATACCTTCCGTCATTCTCGTGTATAATGTATAAATTCCATAATTTTTCTTACAAAAGATTCTAAATTTCCAGTAAAATTATTTCATAAACAAACTATTCAAATTGCACTTGACACTCGCACCTTCTTCTTCTTTAGCTTTTCCCATTCGTTAAGGGGTCGCTATTTTTGCATGACGTTCTCATTCAGTTCCGTTTCTCTCAAATCTTCCGCAATACAGTCCTTCCATCTTATCTTTGGTCTACCTCTGTTTCTTTAACTAATCTATTCATTCTTGTTCCAATATAATTCTTCATTTCTCTTCATGACATGTTCAAACCAATGTAATCGTCTTTCTTGTATCTTTCTAAAAACTTGTAACACTAGAGTTATTTTCTTACCGTATCTTTCCCTGTATTCCCCAATATCTACCTCAACATCCTCATATCTGCCACATGAATTTACTTTTTATTGATACTGACATCTGTCAATTTGAATTATATGAATATATTACTAGATCCCAAGTTTGGCATAGCTGGCTGAATTATAAAATTTAATTTCTTTAAAATTCTTTAACTCTGTATCTATTAAATATGAAGTATAAATTGTAATCAAATCGTATAGAGAATAATATATTCTTTAAGTTATAATAACGTTAAATGTCAATAAATCAAATTTAACTGTTAAATCTCCAAATGAGACTACTTCCGGTTGACCAATTATAACCAAAATCTAATCAGTTGTTCTTCTGGATGTAAATTTGAGGAATACGAAAAAATTATAATTTTTGGAATCGTGGTATTGAAGTTATGGAATCCGGAAATTTTGTTACACACACAGACACACATACATACAGACATCATCGTAAAAATGGTAAAATCGTATTATATGGACCCTAAAACGTGCTTATTCAGTAAAAACTCATCATTGAATTTTTTGACCAAAGACAATACCTTCCTTACCTAAAGGTGACGGAAGGTAATAAGATGAAACATGGCATGCGTCGCCATCTATGTTACAGTTACGGTAGTGTTACGCACATGTTAATCTTATTTTGTTGTTATATATTAGAAAGCTCCAATTTGCCGCTGTTACTGTTCAGGCGCTACTGCTAGTGGCGGGAGCCTTGTTGTGCCGTTATGTACACGTACAGCCTCCCTTGCCATTTTAGTTGTCATTATGGCGTTGAGTTTTGAGTATCGCGCATTCGTTATTGAGACGTATTTGAAAAATGCTGACTCTGCCATCACTACACAGCGGTTATTCCGTACACACTTCGGAGTAGGACTAGGTCGCCATGCAAAGGTTTCCGACAGGAAGACTATATCATCATGGGTTGCAAATTTCAGAGCATCAGGTTTGGCTTTGAAAAGAAAACTGTTTCACTTTACCAATTCAGTATTGTAGAGAATATGGCAAGTTTACGCACTGTAATTTCAGACTAGTGTCAGTGTACATGACATATGACATCTCGTGTCATTTTTATGTGCAATATCAAGTATCATCTTTATCCAATTTGGAAAGCAGGTAGATAATACTTTATATTTCGCACTTAATGACTAGAATATACAAAGTTTCAATGACATTATGATACCTTTTTAATATTTTAATAAAATATCAGATGACAACAGTTGAATACTGCTTTTTTAAAAATTTCGTCGATTTAAAACTGGCGCCGATGTGAGCGCCTCACATTGCAATGGACCTTTTCCATTTTTATTGCACAGTGACGTAATTTTTCAATACACCACGTAGTGAAATTTTTATGAACTAGAGATGAGTAGGCACCATGTTGTCAAGTAAAATGATTAAAAGGACAAGCATTTATTACTTAATTACTTAAACAACACAAAAACTGAAATTATTTTGACTTTGATTGTAAAGAAATTATTAATAAAGACAAAACAATTTATTTAAAAATAATAACAATAGTTTTATTCTTGTTTGTAACTTTCTTAATAACAAACTGGCAACTACGCAATTATCTGTCACTTTATGTGGTGTTTATTTCGTGTCTTTAGAACTTATAACCACGTTTCTGATTCCCATTTACCCGTCCTCTCGTCTTGAAATATTTATCATCACAAACGCTTTGTGTGAATTTATTTAATATAGTTACATTCTTATTTCCGCCATTTCAAATTTTGTTTGAAATATATCTGGCCTCCTCTATGCGCAAACAAATTACTGCGCACTACATATATGTCATTTTTACTCTATCTCTCTCTTTTCATGTAAAAGGTCCATTCAGTGGATGCGCCACCTACTGAATTAGTAAAATGGGACAGAGTATAGTAGAGTTCGCTACGTACGAATGGAGAGTTTTATTTGCTCCATCCTATGTATAAGTAGGGATGGCACAGTCAGCATTTTTGAAATACGTCTCAACAACAAATGCACGATGCTCAAAACTCCACGCCATAATCACAACTAAAATGGCAAGGAAAGCTGTACACTGTACAGTGTACATAATGGCACAACTATGCATCCACTACTACCACCAGCGACTGAGCAGTAGCGGCGGCAAATTGGGGAACTTTCTCTGCCTCATCCCGTATTATAAATAATTAAATTTTTTTAAAATTCATAGAATTAAATAAAGATTAGTATCATTACCGGACGTTTTGGCTTTTTACAGTTCGGTGGGCGGTAAAACAGGCAAAAAGCCTGACAGGCATAATGTTCAACATTTCGCTATAGTAACTAATATTTAAACAAACAATATTGATACAGTTGTGCGTAAAAAATTGTATATAATTCGTTATATAAAAATACTATTTTAGTGGACACAAAAACTTATCAGTACTTCGGTCACTGGTGGAACTGTTTCTGTAGATTCATTTTTTATGGTCAGTGGTTTATTAGTTTCGTATTTATTTTTTGGAGCGATGAATAAAGGGATGCATTTTAATCTGCCACTGTTTTATCTGCATCGATATTTAAGGCAAGTTAGAAATTATTTTTCTAAATAATCTTGTTTGTCATTACAAATTTCCTGCATATTATTTTTCAGAGTAACTCCCGTCTTAGCAATAGTAATTCTAATGTATGCACAAATGGTAGAACTAATTGGTTCAGGACCAAAATGGAATGCCATAGTGGCATCGTTGAGAGATCCTTGTCGAACCAATTGGTGGTCGTGTATGTTGCACATACAAAACTACATCAATCCTGCTAATATAGTAAATATCATCACATACGTACTAAGTTTGCATGGAACGGTTTATTCGGCACGACATTGTTTGAACAAAAACTCAAGTTAAAACATTGTTCTTGTCAGAGTGATAAGCACACATAAATCAGCTGATACCAAACACTTCATGGTCGCTCAAGTCACGTGGCTACTCCCGGCCTGTAGAAGAATGATAATTATTTCTAAACATAATTTTAACTAACAAAGATAACAGGGTTGAAATATTGTTCCTGAAACTATAATATAGAAAAGGTTATAAATAGTACATTACGATACAAGTTTCATAAGACATGATTTTAGCGCACGCGTCTTTGTTAGAAAGACAAGTGCGCTGAAATGTCTTATGAAACGTGTATTTTATACTATTTTTTCTATTTTGGTCCTTTTGTCAAAAGAATATTTACAAATATACGTGATTTCATTTTTAGGAATATTTTAATTTTTATTTGATTGTTGGTAACAGTAACAGTGATTGATATTCGTAACTATGACGTTTCATTGTTATTGTTTACAATTTAAATAATATTTACTTTCAAATGACAAATGTCCAGAAATGTAGGTACTACGTATCAACCTAACAGAAATTAGGTTTGAGTTCTTTTAAGAAGTACTTTATGACATCCAAATGGGTTTCATAAAGTACATATTAAAGAACCAAAATAGAAAAAAGTTATTTATTTGTTATTGTTCTTGTCCTCGTTTTGTCACACATGTCTACATTTCGTCCCTAGAAGCAAAATGGGGTACTTCTCTTTCATTTTTTTTACCATAGAAATATCGATCATGGAAAAGAGATATTTAATATTTGTGAAAAATAAATTTTAAAAAATCGGATGTGGCCAGCACATTACCTTCCGTCATTGCTGTGTATTATGTACAAATTCTATAGATAAATTTTCTTGCAAAAGATTCTACATTTCCAATAAAATTATTTCATAAACAAACTATTTGAATTGCACTTGATACTAACATCTTTAACTTTTTCCATTCGTATGGGAGTCACCTATTCTTGATTTTCTTCATCCACTCTTTTACTTATCGTCCTTATTCAGTTCCTTTTCTCTCAAGTCTTCCGCAATACAGTCCTTCCATCTTTTCTTTGGTCTTCCTCAATTTCTTCTACCTTCTACTACTAAGCTGTTCATTCTTCTTCCAATATAGTATTCAATTCTCCTCATGACATGTCCAAACCAATGTAATCGTCTCTCTTGTATCTTTATAGAAACTTCTATCACTCGAGTTATTCCCCTTATCCTCTCATTCCTTATCCTATCTTTCCGTGTCTTCCTCAATATCCATCTCAACATCCTTATCTCTCTGCCACTGACACTGACATAATTATGCCAGTTACAATTTTCTTAATGTAGTTGTTTCCATGGTTACAGCATAGCTCGCTGATTTATGAAATATAAGTTCTTTATAATTTTTTAACTCTAGATATATCCAATGAATATGAAGTATAAAATTCAATCAATTCGTATAGATAATAGAAAATGATATTTAATAGCGTTTTTTAAGAAAAACTCTTAAAATCTTCAAATGTGGGTACTTCCGGTTGACCAATTTTAACCAAATTCTAATCAGCTCTTCATATGAATGTAAAAAAATCTGATGTGGACACCACACGACTTCCTTGTACGATTATTAAACTATACATATTTTTTTAATAAATAAATTACAAAATATTAATTTTAACTTCAAAACGGTAAGATATATAGCGACCATAATCTAACCCGGTTCTTTTTAAAGAGAGTTTGGATTACAACAAAGAAATATTTGATTACAACAATGAATATGACTAATTTCACAATAAAAATATAACATTTGTTATTGTACGAATCATAAAATTACACGTATTTAACGTAATTTGACATGAACATTTTTTTATTATTTTTTTGTCCTAATCCATAGCAAGCTTTATTAAAAAAACAATAAAGTATACAATTTTTAAATTTACATATCTCGCTTATACAAAGGGCTAATTTAATAATACTTGATGTGCTAGACGCAGAAATTAATTCTCTAAAACTTTTATTTGAAGCATTTATTTCCAAAATCAAAATAAAATCATTTTATTCAAGAAAAACTGTTAACAACTTCAAGTAATGTACCACTTCCGGTTAGCCTATTTTAACCAAAATCTATTATGTTATTTCGATTGACATAAAAGTCTTGTATACCAAATTTGAAAAGTTTTGGATTATATTTTAAAACAGTTTTTCATTAAAATCTATTATAGGCTTCATGTAAAGTGCCACTTCTGGAAATTGTGTAATAACCAGAAAGGGAGGTGCACAACTAGATGTTATAGGAGTCCTAAATACAAAATTTCAACTTTCTACGGCTTACCGTTTTTGAGTTATGCGAGATACGTACGTACGTACAGACGTCACGACGAAATTAGTCAAAATGGATTCAGGGTTGATCAAAATGGATATTTCCGCTGAAATCTGAAAACCGATTTTTTTCGCGATTACAATAGGTACTTCCTTTACTTACGTACAAGGAAGTAAAAAAGGAATACGAAAGAATTATAATTTTTAGAATTGTAGTGATCGAGTTATCGTCTATGACATCGTAAAATGGTAAAATAAAATCGTATCCTAAGGACCCTAAAATGTGATTATTCACTAAAAACTCATCATCGATTTTTTTGACCAAAAAAAATACCTTCCTTATCTAAAGTTGACGGAAGTAGTAGAATATCGCCAACCAGAATGTGACCGTCTAAAACGTGCCGTTGAAACCGTTCCATTTACACTAATATTAAACTAATTATAAGTTTCATTTCCATTCTAGTGTATTGTGCAAACCTGGTATCTAACGTGCGATATGCAATATTATTTCTTTTCTCCTATAGTATTATATCCACTTTGGAAATGGCCCCATTTTGGTTGGTTCGTATGGTTTGTTACAACTCTTGGAACTGGTGGACTTAATTTTTATTTAGCGTGGAAATACGAGTTCAATGGAGGAATGCCTATTTCGTATGTTTATTTTTATTATTTTAGAGATCGTATAATGTAAATAAACTATTTTAAGATTAAAAAAGAAATCTTGTTTGTGTTATGCACTTACATTTATTATTGTAAGCGCACTTCTTATCAATTTTATTTAAAATAACAGTTATCACATAAAGTTATGAAATTTTGAGAAAAAAATTGATTTTCTATTGACGCATACACTGCAACAAATAATGTGTTAATATATGTGTTAAACGTCATGTATTTTTTAGAGATGAATTATTGAAAATGAAATATTTTACACATCACTATACTACTCCGTACACAAGGGCAGCGCCATATTTATTAGGAATTGCCTTAGGATATCTTTTATATCACACAAGAGAAAAAAAGATTCATATTAGCGCTGTAAGTATTTTAAAGAAAATATATACAGAATATAAAACGGTATTCTATTGTATTTTTTTACTGTTTAAAATGCAAATGTGAAATTATTTTAAATTCTTTTTCATTAAATTTGAGAGATTTTTAAAGTTATTCAAAATTTTATATTTTACCGGAACGTAAAATTTTCCAACGATAGTTGGAAATAACAACGTTGCCTACTGCTGAAATGTAGAAACATCAACGCTTATTTATTTTATTGCTGTTCAATGTTCAATTAGTTATCTACATTGTTTATTGTTTTATTTCACGTATACGTAAAAGATAATGAAACAACTAATGTGATATAGCTATCAAAATCAAACACAAAAATCATTTATTAATGGCGTACATGCAGATTCCGCTTTACATCTATAACTCAGTTACGGATGGACTTGGTTGCGATTCGGAGCCAGCCCATTTTATATATGTAAAACTTATGAATTAGTTTTATGTTTCGTGCAAGATATACTTGACAGCTCGAAATGTCAAGAGTTGATCATTTTTACTTCTTTAGTAAATAAACAGCAATATAGGCCACGAAATTGAATTTCGCGGTTGTTGTCATGGTAGCGGCCGCGAAATTGAGTAAACAATCACTATGATTTTATGATTTTTTCAAAACTAATTGTTCTGTTTATCAAATGTCAATTCCATAGCTACCTTGAAAGCCAACTTTCAATTTACAGTGAAACTGTTTAAAATTAATAAAATTTGTAATTACATATTTTTTACGGTTGTACAAAAAATATTGTGTACACCTTGTCCGCGAAATCCTTTAGCGTCCTCGAGATTGTCAAGGGATCGGCATAAAACGTTGACACGCACTTGTACGATATAACTACCAAGAAATTTCTTAGCACGCTTACCAAAAATTACTTATTGCCTGAAGATTTATACAAAATACGAGGTTTGAATATTTTCCCTCAGTTTGTGGCACTTTGGCAACAGCATATACCTAAGACACTTCGTAAATACCATAAGAGTTCAAATTTATGAATTTGTTGGATTAAAGAAAATCAGATTATTTTTTTTTGTAAATTTTGATGTATATTTCCAAAAGAATTTTTGATTTCATGTTCGCTGAAAGTCCATGAATGTTACCTGCGATGAAAATCAAATAAAATTTATATTCACAATAAAGAAGTTCGTGTGCAGCACTCATGAAATGAGATACAGTGGTTTTTGGATTGAACTATGGTGGTTATAATTTTAAGAAACTTTGTATTCGTAAATGAGGAGTTTTATCGTTTTATGTCGATCCTTCAAGTATTAAAAAAATTAACTATGTGTTATATTTTAATTCCTAAAATCTAGTTTCGAAATAAATCACTTTTGGACTGAAAATTTAAAACTAATGCGACAATGTATTTGTATATTAAAGAGGAAAAATATTAAAAAAATATTTTAGACGGTTAATTTTCTTGAGCGTTTTCTTATTGCTCTTTTTACCTTCTATCGCGCACACTTACTGCCCTCATTGCCCTCTGTTAACCCTGAGGCCACCATCGCCTAAAATATATTTATTCTCCATTCGTTGAAACGAGAGAATGTGTAACTAATTCTTGAACAAAGACAAGTCATTCTATTGGTCAAAAAAGGATATTTTGAAATAGAACCAATAAAATGACTTGTTCTGTTCAAGTTCCAATTCTCTCGTTTCAGCGAACGAAGTATAGCAAAAAGTGTATTAAACCATTTTTGTAGAATACGAGTAGCGAAGAACATGATAAACAAAAACAATTAAATTAAAAAAATTAAATGGCGCATTTTGTTTTATCTATAATAACATCATTATATCTGATTTTTTCAAGTATATTTTATTCACGTGGTGTTATTTGTTTTTGAAAAGAAAATTTTTGTTTGTCGTAATCATAAATTTTTGAGAAAACAGAAATACGTAAAATAACATATTCAGATGATAATAAATGTTATCTAAATTTCAAATATTAAACAACTATATTTTTTAGGGATTGGCCATATTTGGGTGGACTGCAAGTTTAGCAACATTATGTGCTGTTACTTTCGGTTCTCTCCCTTTCCAGTTACTATTGCATCCATACAATAAACTGGAATCATCTCTGTATTTATCTTTATCACGTCCAGCATGGACTATTAGCTTAGCATGGATTGTATTCAATTGCATTAATGGAACGGGGGGTACGATAACAATAAAAATTTATTTGACGATTATTATTATTTATTATTTTTCTTCTTTCTCAGGTGTAATGAATACATTTCTTTCTGCTTATCCATTTAAAGTTATAGCGAAAATAAGTTATGGGATGTTCTTAACGCATATGGTAATAATGTTTACTTTAGCTGGAGCAGAAAAGACTACATATTATTTTTCTGACTTATCAATGGTGAGATTTTTCGAGTGTTAAAAAAAGGATGAAAGATTTTGAGGGTATACAGGTATCCAATTTTACGTGCTCACCATTAGGATCTCGGGAACGGGATGATACGAAGTCGGCTAAATTAGACAAAAGTTGCCATTTTAATGTTTTGCTGAGAGAAAATGCATAGGTCACTAGATACAGGCGAAAATATAAATTTTGCAATTAAAAATAACAATAAATTCCAAATCCGGAATAATATTGGATTTTTGTTTGCACCTCTTTCGGGAAATTTTTTATGTTCTTTCGAATAACGATGCTGAAATTTTCATTAAAATGTCGAAATTTTAATTTTCATATAGACGCGATTACACCATTAAAAAGAGATGTTTTTAGTTTTCCAAAGATATATCATTTGTCAATATTAATTTGTTTCAAACAGCGAAAATAGAACAATAATAGAAATATAACAAATTTATATACAAATCGTAAAATACTTACTGATTAATAAGTAATAAAGCTAAATAATTTAACATTTTATGACGTGACAGGAATCGATTTAATTTTATTGGCCGGAAATATGAAAGCTGAGAATCCTGCCTATAATATCACAGCGCCCTGACTATCAATTTTCCATGATGATGGAACTCATGAAAAAATATTGTTTCAATGCATGCCAATGGTCTACCACCGGTGACGTCACAAACTCATCGCAAAACTTTAAAAAATCATATCTTGCTTAATATAAGGAATTTTCTTATCGGGTTTTCATTAATCGTCATATCTTTGTATTATTTCGGTTTCAAAAGCAACATATGTATTAAAAAAATTATGTCGGCCAGTGGCACTTAAAGGACACTTTAAATGCCATTAATTTTGCGAATTTTGTAAAAATTCTTTTTGGTTGAGAATCAACACATCTAAATGTATATATATATATACCTACCTACCTTCAAAAATATTTACCCTTTTTTTAACAGCCTGTCTAGTCTAGTATTAGATCATATGGTTTACGAACTGGATACAAGAAAGCCTATGTCTTACAATGCTTTTCTAAGGAACGTTTGAGCTTGATTCACATGTACCGTTATCACCGTCAAATTACTCACCGTTTACACTATTCTGTACTGTGATTGGTTAAAATCATACGGTACGGTGTCGACGCTACGAACGGCGACGGCCGCCGTTGAAATATTTCTATTTTTGACGGCGTTGACGGATCGTTGCCGCCGTAAATTTTAACTGCGCATGATCAGAACACACATTTCAATAATACCAACTCAAACCAGATTGACGTAAAATCTATTGTATTTTATTTCTTAAGCATATTCTTAATCATATAATGACCAACCATACTTTTGAAAACAAAGAAAATATGTTACATAAAAGATTTGTTTTAAGTAAACATATTTCATATATTACCAAGAATTTTTTTTTATTTCTATATGATCCATTGCTAATGTGCTGTGCTGACTATAACACTCGACAGTAGATTATTTATAAAATAAATGAATTTGTATTGGTCTGCATATGATATTTGACGCTAGATGGTGTTTATATTATTCAAGTTGTTTTCTTGATATAATTTTTAAATCATGATTTAAAAGGATCACGATTAACTAATCAGTATTCACAAAATCACAATCACTGCCCGAAGGAACACGGCTCTAGTGAGATAGATTTATTCAAGTACATGAGAAAAAATCTGATGTGGCCAGCACATAACCTCTCGCCGTATATTTTACCTGGCTGTATGCATAAAGCAAAGAATATTTTTATAAATACAAATAATATATTCATATAAATCTATGACGTATAAACTTCTTTATTATTCAATAATAGCATGTCTCAACATGAAGATATTTTACCATAAATTATGTTACAATAAATTACAAAGTAGAGTTTACCATATATAAATATTAGGCTGGTAACTGCAATTTTCAATTCGAACAACGTTGTTTACTTTCTCTTCATATTCTTCTAGTAAAAACATTAATTTTGGGCGGTCTAAAATGTATATATGGATTGTGCATCTATTCTTACATATCTTCTTTTACATTTTATTTTTTCATACATGTTATATCTAAATAACACTAATTCCCTTTAATAAAGTGACGGATAGATTGCACTCCGATTATTCTTATATCGATGTGTAATTTTGTCAATATTTACAACTTACTTGAGAAGAATTTGATAGCTTTTTCGCAATTCAAAGTTACTCTAGTCTATAGTACTGGTGTACATTGTCCCATAATGTTTGAAACAAATTTAAGTCCTTCAACCTAGACTTGTCATCTCCATAATAGTCACAGATCAAGAACTAAGGGATTCTCCAAGTACATTTTTCTTTCATTACTCATTATTTCTGACACTGACATTTATCTGTCAGTTACAAATAATTTAAATTATCAACTATTTTTCATGGCATTCTTTCGGCTGTCAAATTTATTACAACAGATTATTTTATATATTATACTTCTTTTATCTCTAAATCTATGGAATATATAATAAAATATTTAAATGTATCAGATAGAGAATTTAATTTTCTTTAATATTACCACGAAAAATTTTCAAAAAATAATATTTAGAAGATTTTTTTTGAAGAATCTTCTACTTCTGGTTGTCCAATTATTACCAAAACCTTTTCAGATCTTCCCATGAATGTCCGATTGGGAAATACGTTCTTATAGTTTTTGAGTAACCGTCCTTCCAACATCCCACACACACACACACACACACAGACATCATCGTAAAAATGTTAAAATCGGATTGTAGGGACCTTAAAACGTGCTTATTAATTAAAATCTGGATATGCGATTTTTAGCATGAATGCAATACCTCTCTTAGCGAGAGGTAAAAAGGATACGACTTACGAAAGGCTACGCGAAATGCGCAGACGCCGCGGTATACCATAGACATTGGCCTGGATTTTCAAAAAAGGGACAAATATAACGCAAAATAATAAAACAAGAAAGAAGTTGATAATTTATTATATTTGTTTCTTATGTCATAAAATAATAATAGAAGGAAAAAGTCAAATAAATTTTTTTGATTCTCAATAAAATTAATTTATTGAATTGTAGTAACTACGAACTATGAACAAGCACAAAAGTTTCGCCGCCGTCAGCAAGTATTCCTGAATTTGCGCAAAACGCATGCCCTTTCGTCAATTTCTGTCTCACTCAATCCTAAGCGTTCCCTACTTCTTCCATCCAGTTCGCAAGCTATAAGATCTAAGAGTTATAGCTGCCGCGCGTTAAGTTGACTGACCTTGTATGCGCAGAAGCTAAAATTCATATTTAATTGGACAAGTCGAAATATAATAGTAATTATAATATGCTAACGTGAAAATGACTTCGTCAACATCTAAAATTGGTAAAAAGGGAAAACGGGTTCATTTATAAGCAAGTCCAGTCTCAACTTAATGCGCGTCAACTATAATTAGTTTTCATATCTTATACATCACCTGTATATCATCTTATATTTTAGTGGTACATGACATTTGGCGATTTTGCGTTTACCTTTATAGCATCATATTTACTTACAATACTAGTCGAATTCCCTATAATTCGGTTAGACAGTCTTTTAAGGAAAAAAGGTATTTAATATGAACTTATTATAAGAATTAAGTAATAAATATATTTATTTTCAGCAATGAAGAAAAAAGTAGATACAAAATAATGTTAGATTTTTAGCACATCTGACAAATTTTTGCACCCATAACATAAGTTATTTTCATTTTTATTAGATATAACAATATTATATTCTACATTATTTGTACTTAATGTATTTGCATTTGTAGAAATCCAATGTGAGAAGTTTCTCGCTTCTGAAGAACAGAGTTCTTGTTGAATTTCAATTGGTGCCTGTAAAATATTCAATAAAATCTTTTTATCTAATTTATTCCTTATTTATTATTTACCTTGCACAAGGAGCAAATATTTTCCGATTTAATACAAGTCAATTTATCCCCAGTTCTAACTACAGTTTTAATCGTAGACGGATAATTTTCTTGCAAATCACAAACAAATTTGGATATTAATTTGTTTACACTTTGTGAATTTTTTTCTATTTTTTTCCCACTAACTGGCTCTAAGTTATTAAAAACATTATAGAATGCTAATTCTTTCATATCAAAATATCGTAAAGGCTGTAGTATTTTTGTGTTAGGATCACGGTCATCAAGAATACCCTAAAATAAGCATTGCCTAATAATATAAAGTTAATGTAAGATGACTTTTTTTAAAGTAGCTAATACTTACAACGTCTAAGGATAAATGTGAACCTCGTCCAAGAGATAAATTACTCAGCATGTTAATGGCCACGTTTGCACTTACGTCCGGAGTGAAAATTATGCCACAATTTAATTGTTTAGCCAATTTAACCAGAAGCTGACGCCTAGTAATATAAGTTACATAGCTTATTTTTTATACAGGTGTTTTTCAACTTTAGGTAAAAACTTTAAGGGCATATAGTACTGACCAAAATGAGTAATAGTATATTATTCAATGAGCAATGAGCATGTAATGTATGCGAATAGAATACTATACTTTATCCACAACTGTCAAATAATAACATACTGTACTATTATAAAATCAAAAATAACCTAATAAATTTTAGATAATTGTTTGTTTACAAACATAAACATAGTTAGCGTTGATCGCTAGGTATTTGTCGAAACAAAATTATGAAGTGATTTGACATTTACTAGAAAATTTTAATCCGACTATTCAGCTACACTTTAAGCTTAAAAAGAAGATAAAATTATGAAAAATGAGAAAACTAGTGTAATTTTGGCTTTTTGTGGAAAAAAATACTTATTCAAAGTAATTTGTTTGTACTCTTTGTAAGGTAAGATTTGAATTTGACATGATTGCGTAATATTATTCCATCGAACTGTCAATATTATTCAATTAGCAACAGTAACTAAGGTCATTAAATGATAAAAATACGGTTGAATTATGTGTATATTATTTGACAGTCGTGGATAAAAAAGCTTAATTAACATACGTCCGATTTTCAATTTTGTTTACATTTGACAGATTAGATGTGAGTTTGTTTTTCAAAAAAAAAACAATTGTACTACGTAAGTAAAATTTTGTGACGACTTTGACCAATATTTATTTTACAAATAACTTCTTAACTATTAGAAATTGAGAAAAATGTTTCATATAATACTTTATTGTATTTTTATAGTCTATTTACTTGCACAGACAAAATTTTAGATCAGACCTATGTTGATTAAATTTTTTAAATGGAACATCATTTTTTATTCCTTTTTAATCTTAGAAAACTATATTAATTATATAATTTTGAATGCAGCTTTTTTAAAAAAATTAAATAAAGATACTGCAATAGATATGTTTATTACATCATGTTTCTATATTAGAAACTATTAAAAATCTATGATTTGAATAATCTCAGGGTGTTTTTCAACTTCGGGTAAAAACTTTAAGGGCATATAGTACTGACCAAAATGAGTAAAAAAGCTTAATTAACATAGGTCCGATTTTCAATTTTGTTTACATTTGACAGATTAGATGTGATTTTGTTTTTCAAAAAAACAATTGTACTAGGTAAGTAAAATTTTGTGACGACTTTGACCAATATTTATTTTACAAATAACTTTTTAATTATTAGAAATTCAGAAAAATGTTTCATATAATATTTTATTGTATTTTTATAGTCTATTTACTGGCACAGACAAAATTTTAGATCAGACCTATGTTGATTATTTTTTTTAAATGGAACACTCCATTTTTTATTAATTTTTAATCTTAGAAAACTACATTAATTATATAATTTTGAATGCAGCTTTTTTTAAAAAAAAAAAATAAAGATACTGCAATAGATATGTTTATTACATCATGTTTAGAAACTATAAAAAATCTATGATTTGAATAATCTCATTATTAATACTGCGCACTCTTGTCACATGCTGGATTATTTTTATTTTTTATTGTATATAAAAAAACATTTTATTTTTAGAATTTTAAGGATACATAACGGAAATAAGTTATTAGTAGATTTGGATTTTGCGTCATTATTTACATTGTACGCTAATTTAAAAATTCTTTGTTAATACAAAGAATGTGATAATTCACGTAAATTTATTTTCTTCTGATAATATTAATGAAGAATATTAAACTTTTATTTAATTACGAGTAGTTTCGCTGATTTTTAAATATATAAAAATTTTAAATCAATTGTAGCCAATTTTGGATATAATGATAATTATGAAAAAGGCCGGTTTTAGGCGATAATAAATTTATTAATTCCCGAAATTAACAATTTTTCCTGAGAAATAAAACCGGGGCATAATAGTTAGGGGTGAACATACGGATTTAACATGTGGTATTAGCTCCTATCTTCCACATTTAAAGAAAATTATTAACAGATTTGGATTCTGCGTTTTTTTTTCTTTTTTAATTGTAATTTAAAAGTGTCCCATAAATGTTATATAATATCGCATAGGAGGTAAAAGTACTATTTTTAAATTTGGCGGGTGTGACGTATATTTCCTCGATGACATTTAGAAATGCTTACAGCGCTATTTTATGTTAAATATGTAAATTATTTATAATTGACACTAGTGCGATAGATGGGGAAAGAAGAATAAGGGTTTCCAACCAAGTCTAACGCTTAAAAAAATACATATTGGATATCAATGTGTATCATGTGTAAGTACATAATATTGAGGTGAATATAATTTTTATTTTTCTTATTTTTATTATCCTAATATCAAAATGAAACCAATTAATTTAAATCGAGCGCATAAAATTCGGTACCAGCCTTGTTTGTGACGTGCTGGGCACTGGCAAATGCACTTAGTTCTAGAATTGTATATTAAAACATAAGTTTCAGAAGGCAACGTTTTCTAGCACGAGTTACAAATTCGCTCACGAGCGCGCAGCGGCGAATGAGCGAACGAACGAGTGCTTGAAATTTCCTCTGTTGAGGCTTTCATTTACATTATTTTTTTATAAAAATATTTAACAATTTCCACTAAGGGATTTTTTTAAATAGAATAATTAAGTTGGTGACAGTGATTTGTGTATTTTATTTTGTCCATTGCCTAGATATTTAGTGTATTACTGCAGTCATGTCAAGATCAAATAACAAAATATCACCAAAATCATTTAATAATGAAGCTCTTTAACATCAATATACGTAGTATACTCTGAAATAACAAAAGAATTTTGACAGACCGGCAACAAACGTCATATTTGGTTTCTGATTGTTAATGGTCGCTTGTTTTCACAACATTTTGCAAATATTCGATTCAAATTATGTTTAAGTGCATTATCTATAGTTGCGGTCAAATAAGTATGGACTGGAAATTTCTACACCGTTGCCAGTTCAGTGGTCATGTTGAAAATGTTAAGTTATGAAGAAGCGACAACACCGCAGGGCAAGGGACAGGGGAAAAATTGAGCATCAGTCCATATTTATTTGACGGCATCTATAACAATGTTTATAAAAATAGATATTTCAACACAATAGGCGATGGGAAATAAGCAATATGACATCTGGTGGTATTTTGCGGAACTATAGTTGATGGGATAAATTACACACGTGACATTTTCGTGATTGTATAAACACAAGTGTTATCTATTATGTTTATAATATTTACGTTTACATATGTAATATCTCTTAATATTATACACTTAATGCACAAATACAATTAGTAAATGTCAAATTATCCCGTTAACACTTTGGCGCTACGATCCTATTTCCCATCGCCTATAACCTTCAAACAAAACACTTGACATTTGTCAACATCAGCATTTGATATTCAAAATGGCTGCAGAAGAAGGAAATTTTAGTTCCACATAAGCGGCGTTTCGTTACCTAACTTTGCGAAAAGAATCACAAGAATTTATCTGTCAAACTTCTTTCGTTATTTCAAACAGTGTAGAATGTGACATTCTAATTCCGAAACAGAGAAACGTATATTCTCGGTGTAGATGACGTCACGTCGATTTTTAATAACTTTTTTCTGACATATTAGAAACTTTTCGGCGAAAATATAAAATACGGGAATCATAACTTTGTTTATTCGCCCTCAAAAGCGGGCGCAATTCGACATTTATTGTCCGAGTGTTTATAGATAAATGTCAGACAACAAAACAGATTCGATAAATCACATTTTTTTAACACCACTACTCGCAAAACTTTTTTACTCATACTCATATACGTCTTTTGACTTTTGTGGAACTAACTCGCCCTGTGTAGCTCCAATCATTAGATATTTCTTTATAATAATCAATGTCATTTTCATTTGACAATAAATTAAAATTGTTTATAACAAACAAATTAGCAACACCAACAACCTACGTAGAAACCACAGCATACTTAAAATTTACAATGCCGTCACAATGACAACGAATATACAAATATACCTCTATGCGTCGAGCTTTAAACATTCCCTCATGCTACAATCTTTTAATTATGCTCTTATCTTGGAAACCCGTATTTTAATTAATTTAGTTTTACTTCAAGTGTAATAATATTCATATTCATATTATGCGACTGTACTCATACTATAGAAAATATTCATTTTCTTACTAATACAATAATGCTGTTCATTATTGCACTAGTGAAAAAATGTTAGCTTCTTAGTTCACCACTGGCGGCAGCATTCGTCACATCAACACAGACCATATTGATCATTGTTATTTGACAGTTGTATCGTTTGTGTTTTGTACTGTACATAGCCAACTTTGGCTGAAATTGCAAACTTTACAATTAAAATAATTCCAAAAAATAGAAAGAAAATCCAGTTTTCTTTGAAACACTTGAAGAAAAAATAGTATATGTTATTCGGAGCAGAATGTTTTTTTTGTTTTACTCAGCTTGCCTGGTAATAGCTGAGTTCAACACAAAAAGACCGGTTTCTATTCGTAAAGGTGGATTTATGCAGCCTACTTTTTATTTTACTTTTCTCTTTTACTTTTACTTTAAGTTTGGTACTTATGCAGCTAAGCTACTTTAAAGCCATCGGTACACATGCGCAGATGTGATTTTTCTAGCATATACGAGTAGTAGTAAGTGTAAACATAAATATTTTTATTATATGTGGGGATATTTTTGCACCAAATCCCAAATCTAACAATAAACAGTCTTTTTTCTTTTCTCATTTTTGCCATCTAACTTAGACAAAAACAAATAAATACATATACCACACGCTGACGTTTGTCATGTGAAATGGTGCGCGTGCGCAGTTGTAAAATTCTTTTACTTCAATGGTCTTAAGTTGAAAGTTAGTCAATCAACTTTAGTCCTGAAAGGAAAATTAATAGTATGCGCATAAAGCAGTACATATATTAACACACATCTAACTTTTATAAAGTAAAAGAAAAGGTACGCTGTATAAATCCACCTATATAACATAATGGGATCTCGTGGCCGTGTGCGTGAGTGTCTGGTCGCGAATCTGGGGACCCGGGTTCGATCTCGACCCACGCCAAAAATTACTTCGAAGTTTAATGGCACAAAATTGACCCCTATGATGCACTCTCCACGCCAGCTATGAGTGCCCGTGAGGTGACGCCTGGTAAGCACCCGCACGGTACAAATATTTCATCATTACCAATATCTGTGTTCAAAGCAGATTGGCACACCCAGTAATGGGTAATATGCCGTGATGATATATTTATTAATTTTTATTTTATAACATATTATTATCTGAAGATATATTTAATTTAGTTGATATGTAAGAATTTCTGCACCACAAATTGCATATTTATGTAAGACATTAACCAAAATTCAAATATTGTAAAAGAAAAATAAATATGGTGACTATAAAATACCTGCATATGTTTGTTGCATCATCATACAAAGTTTGAGTTGCATTAATTTTGCCAGTTGCTCCTTTCAAAATTTGTATTGAATCCTCCATTTTTCCACTTTTCATTTCAATATAAAATGGTTTATCGTTTATATTATTCATATAATTTTGTAACGATGTAATATAACCAGGAAAATTATACGAATTTACTTCAGATGATATTCTTTCGTATATGTTTACACGTTCAGCAGATATTGGATATTCTGCAACATGTAAAATTGAATATAATGTAATTTATAAATATTCAATTTTTTATACCATCTATATAAAGTATAACTGGTTCTAATCTCAGTTTTTTATGCGTTTCCAATGTTAACCCTGATTTAATAAAGTGTAAAAGCGCTGTACTAGGATGTCCTGTTTCATACAATATAAGAACGCGTTCATTAGGCCGTATAATCCGATATTTCCCTAAAGTTGCGCGAAATTTATGCACGGTTGCAGGTAGAAAACACGATTTGCAATATGGATCTGTTTTCCTCAGAACAACTGACGGTGTTTCTGCCAAACATTTCTTGCATTTGTTTCTAAAAACAAAAGAATGTAGCTAATATAAAGAGGTTATGTTGAATTTTCTTACAGCTGTGACTTCTTGGCAACATTTTCTTGTACCATAACATCTCCTGACAAGCTACACATTATGAATTTATGTTTTAAACTAAATAAAATTAATACCAACTTTTTTGTGCGACATGTGTTTAAAAAACAACTGTAAACAATGGAATGGGAATTCCATGGGGGAATTCCAATATTTATAGCGGTAGTACCAACAGTAAAAACAAAATTAAACAATATCATAGGCGGCGATAAGAAACTTTTCATAACTACCGGATATATACAAAACTAAACAAGTTTTTCAAATGTTTATATTGTAGAATAATAAAAATATATTTATTTCATTTATCTACAAAGTTTAACAGTTGTTAATAGGAAAATAATGTACATTTAACGGCTGTTTGTTACACCACTTCCCAGTAATCAGTCCGATAAGATTTGACGTCACAATAAGATGTCGCAATATTATTAATCATAGTACTTGTCGCACAAGCTTTTAGTATAGTACGAACAGTAGTCGTCACCAATATATTGTTTTTTAGTGCTTGTAGCAGGAACAACATTGTGCAACAATCTAACACAACACAATCTTGTAAGTTGTTTTTATTCTATGGTGCCTTCGATTTTATCTATCAATTTTTTTATTATCAGGAAAAATGGCACTGTATCCATCTCTTGAGGACATGAAACTCGACCAAATGGTCAGAGCACAAGTTCAACAAATGACATTTGCTCTACCCCAAAATTCTGATTCTCAACCCGCACTCAGATCAGATGAAAAGCTTCCTCAAGTTTCTGCATCCAATGGCGAACTACAGGTGTTATACCCAACTTTAAATGACTACATGGGTCTTGAACTCTCTGAAGAAGTAATCGCAATAAATATGCCAGAGTATTTACAAGTATCACTGCCAAATTCTTCAGCAATTACAACAACATCTGGATTGATTGCTCCTTTGTCTGGACAGAGCCTTGGATTACAACGGGCCCAAGTTACACACGGAATTAGAGAGGTAGATAAATTAATAAAATTAAAAATGTATAACAACGCAAACATTTATTTAACAAATATAAAAATAATTTAGAAAAACTTTACAACTAGAGGTTTAAAAGCAATAACTTATTAGCATTGATCATTTAGTCATTTGTAGAAATAATTTTTCAATTTATTTATTTTTTATGATTTGTATTTCTTATAATGTTTATTTCACGCACTATGCCCATACAATACTTAAGGCGGCTGCGCAATAGCCCAGAGAATAAAAATATCCCACACTTTTTAGCTATAAAATATTTTCATATAAAAATTAATATTTTAGATCAATTTGAGTATAAATAAATGATATTCGGTTAATTTTGATTTGTGTAAATTTCAGCCATTCTTCATAATCAAAAAAGAGTTACTGTTTTCGTTTTTATTCTCGAGCTATTATTAGAGAGTTTTCATCTAACGTTAAAACAGATAGTGATAGGGAGTTATTGCAACTTCTAAGATGAAAGAACGTAAACGTTATGTAGAAAACACCTTATTTTAAAAATAAAGAACTTTCAATGTGTTCAGCATTTAATTTGTATTTTAACGTTAACGTTAGAAAGTAACACAAGTTATAACTGCACTTTTCACCGCTCGCCGCTCGCTATTCCATCGTACACAACTTGTGACATTAAACGCTCGCTATTCCATCGCACACAACGTGTCTCCATATTCATTTAACGTGAATCTTGAAGCTGCAATAAGTCTCTAATGCTAATCCAGTTCCAGATAAAGTGAACGTTGTTCTGTACATCAAAATATGTTTTTTCACATACCGTGCACGGTATTTTATCATACAGTTGCGCAAAATAAAATAAAGTTAAACGCTATATACCAAGCTATATACATACCGTGAAAAATTTATGTACACATGCGCATTGAATGTAAAATGAGGTTTAACGGTCACACTATTTATTATGACATTATGTGAAAACTCTCTATTGTGTATCCAACTTCATACTTTTTGCCAAGGATAATAATTTTAGTGGAATGCTGTTTGTTTTTTAGAAGTGATTAACAATAAAGAAAAATTATTTAGAAATTTAAATACTTTTATTGAATCGATCGTACAAAAAGTATAGTATACCTTTTTTACAGTCTTGTGGTTGCACCACTCGCCCACGGCTCGTGCCGCAAATTCCATTCTTTATAAAAAGTCAGCTTTGCTTGTTCCACATTATATTACAAGGGCCATGCTAGAATTATTGAGAATAAAACAGGATTCTTTTTTATTTTATTTTGAATTATTTTGAAAGTAGTTCCCAACCAATTTTCTTTTGAAATGCCTGATATCTGGGAGACTAAAAACTGCCAGAGCTGCCAAACTAAATTAATTGGTGACTTAAAAACAGTCAAATTAATTATCCAATTTTCTTTTTTCAATACTTGTAGCGTGGCCCTCGTATTTCGCAAATAACTTGTTTGTTAATTGGTCGATAATTTATAAAACCTTGAGGCCTCTTCAGCATTAAATATAGTTTTGTTTATATGTGATTCATTGTTTACCAGTTGATTCTCTGCAAAGACGCAAACTGCAAAGTCGGACTTCGAGTAAAGTCAATAAACAAAGGAGTCTTCGTTTGTCTCGTTAGCGCAAATTCTCCAGCGGCTTTAGCTGGCCTAAGATTTGGAGATCAAATATTACAAGTTAATAATATCTCCATAGCTGGTTATACCATGGATCAAGTCCATGATTTATTCAAGAAAAGTTCTGTTAACGGTATTTCCGTCGTGGTTAGAGACAGGTATTTCTTGTTTGTTTATTACTCATACTTGTTTTAGTCATAACAATAACATTTTAGACCTTTCGAACGCACACTCACTTTACACAAGGACAGCACCGGACAAATTGGTTTTCAGTTTAAAAATGGGAAAATTTGCGGCCTAGTTAAGGACTCTTCTGCAGCTAGAAATGGAGTATTGACTGATCATCATTTATTGGAAATCAATGGACAGAATGTTGTTGGATTGAAAGATAAAGAAATTACGCGAATCATCGAAGGTGGTGGTCAAATTATTACGATTACTGTTATTCCGACGTTTATTTATGACCACATGATTAAGAGGTAAGAGAAAAATTATCGAATTTTTATAGCTGTTTAAATTAATAGATAATTGTTCATTTGAACGGAAATTACAAATAAACCAATTGGCTGTTATATTATTTCATTTTGGGATCAGAGAATTTACTGTAATCACTTGTACGTTTAGTAAATTTACAATATATTATATGTAGTGATTTAATTATGCATGTTTTAATAACATAAAATGGTATCAGAAGTTGGGTTTTAACCGGAGATTATAAAATCGGTCCTTAGGTCCGGTATTTTCATTTCTAGTTAAACTGTCTGTTATCTGTCAGTTAAAACGAAAAATGCCGCATAGAAAAATTGACATGTGTGTAAATTTTACAACTGTTGCTATAAAATTGTAGTTTTGAATTTTCTTTAGTTTGAAATATTTATAAGACAGCGGGTAAAACTATGTTTCGGACAGTAGGATGTTACCAATAAGTCAAGGTTAGGGCTTTTGTGCAAAACAGTGTTCTAAAAAGTAATTTTCCGTTAGTACATGTCCCAGTGAACACCAATAGTTTTAAGAAACTTGGAGCTGTCTCGAATTTTTTGTATGAGAAGGGTTTGAGATTCACTGGTGGTTTCTATCCTTAAGCCTTTCTACATTATATTTTTTGTCTACATTGTATACTTCACTTCTCGTAAGAAAATAGATGGCGCTTGAGAGCCGACCATTTTTACATGCATTAAATAAAAATAAAAATGCACAATTGGTGAATATTAAAAATTACAACAAAACATGGTTAATTTTGTAGATTTAATTTGACAACAGAACTGATAGGTGATATTTTTTTCGTTTTTGTGCACTAGGTTTGCATTCTGACCAATCAAATGGCAGAATCATGTAAAATAGACTTTTTCACCCGAGATTCGGATAGAAATATGCGGCCAGACGTATTTTTATACGAGTTTCATGTGTGTTAAAAAAACTGAGTAGGCTAAGAACAAAAAAAAACATATGTCAATTTAAAAATATTTATTTAAATGTCAATTTGACACGAGATATTGTCAAAAATAAATTAGAAAACGGGGAAGGGCAATATTACTGTATTCTTCTTTATTATCTTTTTTCCTTAAAATTACATTTCAAGTTCAATTTTGACACATTTTGAATTGAATTAATTCATTTCTCTGTTTATAGTCTACTCCGAGTTAGATTTTTTTTTTGAACACACTGTACTAATAGATCGTTCATTCGCATGCGCAACGTCGTGATGGCAATGGACCTTTTACATGAAAAGAGAGAGATAGAGAAAAAATGACATAAATGTAGTGCGCAGTAGTTTATTTGCGCATAGAGGGGGCCAGATATATTTCAAACAAAATTTGAAATGGCGGAAATAACAATGTAACTAAATGAAATAAATTCACACAAAGCATTTGTGTTGATAAATATTTCAAGACGAGAGGACGGGTAAATGGGAATCACAAACGTGGTTATATGTTCTAAAGACGCGAAATAAACACCACATAACGTGACAGATAATTGCGTAGTTGCCAATTTGTTATTAAGAAAATTACAAACAAGAATAAAACTATTGTTATTATTTTTAAATAAATTGTTTTGTCTTTATTAATAATTTCTTTACAATCAAAGTCCAAATAATTTAACTTTTTGTATTGTTTAAATAATTTTTTATCAAAAATAAATGCTTGTCCTTTTAATCATTTTACTTGACAACATGGTGCCTACTCATCTCTAGTTCATAAGAATTTCACTACGTGGTGTATTGAAAAGTTACGTCACGGTGCAATAAAAATGTAAAAGGTCCATTGTTGTCAACTTTTGTTATTTGTTCCTTTTATTTTCAGACGTGTTTTATAGGTTAGAAATAACAAACAGAAAATAATATAATTAATATTTAATAACTTTCATAATTTTCGTAACTATCATTTTATTTTATCTATTAACATTCCGAAGATTTCCGATTATACACGACTTGTTAGCATAGAAGAATAGAACTCGGATAAAACTAGAATTAGAAATATAGTTTGAAAATAGACAAAAATAGTACAATGTCAGAATTCTGACTCATTCTTGTTGTGTATTTATTGTCTTGGCGATCTCTTGTTTGCT
The DNA here is from genome assembly GCA_951394225.1 of Harpalus rufipes. Taxonomy (NCBI): domain Eukaryota; kingdom Metazoa; phylum Arthropoda; class Insecta; order Coleoptera; family Carabidae; genus Harpalus; species Harpalus rufipes. Next base: position 78,036,370 of record OX596274.1, read on the forward strand.
TACTTGATATTTCTGTTCATGTCTGTGACTTTGTGGAGCTTATATTTTTAGTTTACCGACAGTTAACACAGAGTTTAACCAGAAATAAAAATACCGGACCTAAGGGTCAGTCTTATAATCTTCGGTTAAAATTCCACTCCTGACACCATGTTATTAAAACATTATTAATGAACATTTTTGCAGTATTTCTAAACGCTAATAGAAAATATTTTGTGTGCAACATGTAGGAAAAATATTTTTTTTCTTTTTTGTTGAATAATTAGCAATTGCTACACTATGGGAAAATATAAAAGAGGAATTTATTTTCATAGCGATTATTATTAGAATTAAATTTTGATAGAATATATTTGCATGTACGTACAAATGCAAAGGACAATATATTCCTTATCTTTTAATAATATAATGTTTAATTTGCGTTTTAATTAAATGAATCATTGTTTCTCGATACACATATAAAATGTTATCATAAATATTAAATTTTATCAACACGGCGTTCCATTACAAATTATTGTTTCTTTTTTACAGCATGGCTTCTTCCCTGTTAAAAGGTGCAATGGACCATTCCATTCCAAGCATTTAAAATTTAAACTATTATCAAAATATAATATACCCTACGAATTTATAAACAGTGTTATTTTATGTTAATTTTATTTGTACTACTATAGCTGTTCGTATTAAAAGAACAGACTTATGAACAAAGTGACTCTATTCTCACGTTTATTATGACTTTTATAGTATTAAATAAATATACTCGCACATTTTTTTTATGTCACTGAATATATAAAATATATTTACTCTTGTTGTATTATAAATATGTACTTTTATATGTAAGATTATGTGTGCTGAACATGAACATGTGATTAGAAGAGGGTGCTGACGTAGACCGGAAATGTGATTGCTGTGCCATTAGCAAGAAATAATGTGTACCACAATGTATCTTTTCAATAAAAATATCCGTAATCTAATCTTTTGCTTTTATTTCAAAGAGTAAGCGTATTACGTTCCGAACAACATATTTGTTATTATGGAGAGCAGATTAATATTAAAATATAACAACTAAAAATTATAAATACGTTAAAAGATTAGACGATTTTTTGCGATAATGGTTTATAATAGCTGTTAGGTTTGTAACAGTTTACATTAATTTCTTCTTTAATGTGAAATATTTATTTTATAATTATAAATGGTGTTTTTTACAAATGAGTAAAAAAAGCTTAATCAACATAGGTCTGATCTTCAACTCTTCCTGAGAAAGAGGCCATTTTAATTAGAATCAAAGAAAAACAAAGATAGTGGTCGAACAAAATTTTGTCTATGCCAGTAAATAGACCATAAAAATAATAAAAATTTATATGAAACTTTTTTTTCAATTTCTAATGAAGTTATTTGAAAATGAAATATTTGTCAAGGTCGCTAAATTTTACTTGGCGATTCAAATTAACTTTTCCCGCCATTATAGGGCCCTGTTGTGACGTTAAAACTGGGATATACGAGCTGTCAATCTGTTACTGATACCGCATTTTACACTTTTTAGAAAAATTAAAAACCATGAAACTTATGTTAGAATATTTTAAATTATTTAAGAAGCCTGCAGAAAATTTCTATGAATGGAAGGAAATAATATACATAATCTGGGCATATTTTTAGTTCAAAATTTAGCCACCAGATAGAGTTTACTAACTTGAATCGCGAATAATTATTTGATTTTTTTGAGAAATAAAAGCACATCTAAGATAATTTCTCAAAGGTTACCAAAAAGTCATTCAATATATTATGTACGTGCGCGCACTTTGAATCAGTAAGGCGCACGCTGGAATTCTTCCGTGAGAATATTTTGCTCTTCTCAGCGCTTCTCTTATCTGAAGTGCGCTATTGACAACTGACAAGCTGCGACTTGACATCTGGTGGGAAAAATATGAACTTTCCGATTTGGTACTATATTGTGACTGTATGCTTGAGTTACATGTGGTTTGATCATTTGATGTGAATAAAAATGGGAAAAAATCGTACAAACTGTTGTATATTCTAACGTCACTCTCAAGATCTGGTCGAGACACAGGCATTGGGTCTTATAATTTTCCGAAACATGGCCAAAATAAAGTTAAAATTACGACAAGAGCAAGTGTTGAAATGGATATGAATCGACGAAAAGCATGGGAATATGCAATTCGTAGTGCAAAACAAATAACAAAACATATGAAAGTTTGTTCTCGTCATTTTAAATCGGATAATTACATATTTCGTGGTCTTTATCTATCTTTACACGTGCATTCTGCACTAATATTTTTTAAATTTTCTCTAAATGTATTTTGATTTCATGTGGTTTTGCAGAAATTGCACTGGTTCGCAGACAAAGTGCAAATATTACCCACATTATACTGTCATTTTTAATACTCCACATAATATTATGTGGTTAGCGTTTATAATTCGCTCACCTGCGATCATCTATTTCGATTGATTAAATATATATAAAATTATAAATACAATTTTAACATATCTTCTATAATACATTTAAAAGTAGCTGTTGCTTCCAGAAATCTAAAATGTTCTGTGGTACCAAACCCCATTATAAGTGAAAAAAAATTGCTTTTGTTGTTTGTTCTCATATGTCACAGCACTGCGAGTACCAATTGAAAAGCAGCTGATCGGCCCGATGGTGCTGCCGCCATCGGACATGTCAGTTCTCAATAGCTATACGCGACGAATCGAAAATAACCGAAAGTGAATTAAATGTTACATGTTCTAGTAGTTCAAAGAACTTTTCAGTACATACGAATATATTGATGAAATTTGATGCCCTCTTTTACTAAATCTGGGAATAGAGTTTTATACTCGCCCTCTGTTTTTTTTTCTTGATGAACCTGTACCCTCCGCCTTTTCTTTTTGTTTTTAAATTTCTGCTTCTTCACGCAATAATGGCTGTATCACGTTGAAAACTGCTTGAAAATCCCCGTAAAAACTCATTTTTCACTGCCTTATATCTCGTAAATTATTGAAGATCGGGCCCATGTTGATTATGCTTTTTTATTCATTTTGGTCAGTACTATATGTCCATAAAGTTTGTGACCGTAGTTGTGAAACAGCCTATATTATAAGTAATAAAACTTACCTTATTCGTAAAATAAAACAAATTTTTTTACTCATCTTGCATAACTATTTTTTACGTGCGTTAAAAGTGTACTTTTTTATTAAAATAGGTTCATAAAACATATTTTTTACACAATAAAAGCTATGGCACTTTTTGCACGCTTTTTTTGTAAACGTAAAAAAAATGTATTTTTACCCATCCTCAAAATTAAAGTGTTGCTTTATTAAAGAGAGAACGAGAGAAAAGAATGCTACTGGAAACCACTGTCATAAAAAAATCGAATAATAGTGAGACACAGTGATGAAATCATATGGTAATCATACAATAATATTTATTTATAAATGTCAGACATATAAAATAACATCAAATACATAATAAGAGTTAAAAATTATATTCATTTAAAACTTAATATATAGATAGATAAAATTTGTCATTTGGTTATTAATTATACTCTTAAGCGAGAGTCTCATCACTTGACATTAATTAGTTTGGAAGAATAATAAATACTCTGACTTAACAAGTGCCCCTGTTTAAGGAATGTTATAATATATAATCTTTATATTTGATACATATCATTTATATATTAATGAAATGTTATTAGAACATCTATACACTGTAAGAAAATATGTAGTTAAAGACAACATTTTAGAAAGAGAATTTCTCAGCATCATATATCGATATTGTATTGTTTGTGTTTTCCATTATAGAATAAGGTTATAATATGTTCTACCGGTGAAATACACAACAACAACTGTAATGATTAAATTCACACCGCTAGTTAATAAATATCTAGTCAACAGATTTGCTTATATTTATATGATATTCAATCAACGTTTCAAAATGTTCTGTTTTCTTTACAATATTTTCTATAATTTTATTTTCTGGCGGGCACGGAACATCTAAATTCAAAACAAGAGTCGCTTTTCAACATTCAAATTCACTAACGGCAAGAATAAGAAACGAATTCGTATATTACAACTTAAAATATACATACATCATAAATGATTTATTTCAACATTGATATGGCACTAAAGTACAAAGCCATAAAATAGCTATAATCTTCATTCAGTTATCAATAAAACTAACAACATACATTTATACAGTTGGACAAACTGTAAATCCTCTTTTAGATATGAAACACGTACAATAAGATAGTTAAATATAAAGTATCGAACAATTAATGTTGGGCCAGTTTTTAACTGGTGCCAGTCCTGAGTGATCTGTCACAACTCATCCATAATAACAGTACATGTTACTGACAACTGATCCAACTTATACCTGAACCTTTCACTTCCAAGATGCTTTATACTTTAAATACACAGGGTGTCCAAATCTCAATTTGTCTCAGCACACCTCAGATAAACTCAGTAAATTATTGAAAATTTTGGAAATTTTTCGACTGTGATATAGATTAGGTGTTAACAATTACTCGAAATCTCAAATAGTATTTTATTCTCTTACAACACCGACGCTTCGGTGTACTCTTTCACCTTCTTCTGGGTTTATAACTATTCAAAAAACAAAATAGTACATACAACATGGACATTTTCACACTTACAAGATTTCAAATCTCATTCATATATTTTGTGTACATGATAAGATACTTTGTAAGATCTTACTTGTACGTACTATTTTGTTTTTTGAATGATTATAGACATATATCCAGAGGAAAACGGAAGAATGCGCCAAAACGTCAGTGTTGTAAGAGAAGAAATACTGTATTACTGACATTTCGAGTAATTGTTAACACCTAATCAATAAATTATTCTTTTTTTTTTTTGTTTTTGTATAGATGCTCCATCACCCGAGAAATAAACTTAAAAAATGATCTGACTCATTCAGTTGTAGAAGAGGTATTGTTGTAAGAAATGGCAATTTGTAAGTTATAAATGTATTATTATATTGAGCCTTCGTGGTTGAAAACAAAGATGTTGTATACGGTAAAGAAGAATTATTACTCTTTTTATATGTGTAAGGTTGTTCTTTTTGTATACATCTTAACTCAGTTATCAACAGAGCTGAGAAAAAAAAATCCAAAAAGAATACTTTTAATAATCAAAGAACATATAATATTAAATATTTCATCTATTCCCGAGAGCGACAACTAAATTGTAGCAACATATATTGCGCACTACATTAATTTAAATATCTCTTTTGATATTTCACTTACGATCTGCAATCGTAGGAAAACAAGACTGAACTGAAGCCTTGTTTTGCCGGTTTATACATTAGACAAAATTTTACTCAAGCAATCAATTAATTATTATATTAATATTAAATAAATATTTTAATAAAAGTTGGATGCGAATAAAATTGTGTATAGAAAATTTAAAAATGCTATACAGGTGTTGATTTTATTTTGTCCGCTATTGCTATCTCGAAAACTATAAGAGCTACGAGGTTGGTTAAATTAGCAAACAATTTCTATTTTATAAGACTATCTTAATGAGCATAATTTTTTTTCAACCAGTGGTTCGCAAACTGTAAAAACCAACGTTGTTATTTTATTTTAAATGGAACTATATGTTTCTCATTTGCTTGTTCGATACAGAATTTTATTCTGAATTCAGTGATATAATATTTGCATACCTTTAAATGAATTTTTTTTAATATGGCTAAAATAAGTGTAATATGAACGAGACAAATGGATATGAAAAACAATTACAAATTAACAATTAGTACTCCATTTTCGGTCACAGCATTCTAAAATCTAAATCCATATTAACTTGTATCGTCCTTGACACACTTATAGCTACAATGAAATAAAACTAATATAAATCTAAACATAGCTTTTTCTCAAAAAAAAGTTTTCTAAGGGTATGCAAATATCACTGAATTCAGAATTCTCTACCTAATAACAAAATAAAAAGTATATGGTCCTATATAAAATAACAAAGTTGGACTCGACAGTTTGAAAACCACTGGTTAAAAAAATATTATGCTTATTAAAATAGCCTAGTAAAATAGAAATTGTTAGCTCATTTAACCGACCTCGTAGCTCTTATAGTTCTCGAGATAGCAATTGGGATATTTCACTACGTAGAGATGGCGTTCTGTACCAACGTCAAACCTTCGACAAGGGAGCACTTTTGTTTAACTTTCATAAACGTATCATTACCGTCAGTACTTTTTCTTTGATTCTTCTTATATTTTGACATCTCTCTGTGTTTATTATTATTGCCTTATGTCCTGTTTTATTAATTGTAGCGGTAGATTAATTATAATTTTTCATTTTAAATACTTTATTTAGTAATTGTTAAGTTGTTTTTTCTTTCCACTATATAAACTACGCACGTATGTAAAAACATACGAGTGAAATAAAATTGCTCCCTTGTTTTTAGTTCGAAATTTTGCCACCAGCTTCGCATTCTTAATGAAATATCTCAATAGTGGAGAAAATAAAATGAACATCCTATATAATAAATTCATAATGTTATGTAAGAAAATGAAGGGCCAATATCACAAAAGTTTAGTTAAATTGACTGTGGAATTATATTTAACTGGACGTTCATAATACCGGCCATAAAACTACTATATGAGAAGTTAACAAATGACAGATAAAAGAAAATATTTAGAGCTATATGAAATTAAATTTGCTTATTTCCTTTTCCTTTAATAAACATAATGGTTTTTGCGATGTATAAAATTCACTTTACTATACTTTATCCAAAATGAAGAATATTTATTTTCATTGACTGTTTCCGTCATTATGTGGACATTTTTCAATTGCAATTTTTCTAAAGTTAACTCTACAAAACAATCTCTAAATTTTGTCACACAAGCGCATGCACCGGTCTGAGGGACAATTCGGCTTAAAACGAGGTATATGGCCTTATTGACAAAATAAGCCCCAGTAATTTTTAAAGGCTTATAATTAACTGTAAATTATGTTTTACTTTTTATAAATTATTAATATATTCTTTTTCATTCATACTTTTTTTCTATATAGCATTTATTTTTTTCTATATAACGTTTATTCATTCTATATGTATAGCATTTATGACAATTTATTGCCGTTAACGGTCTCACCGGCAACAATTGCCCGTATGTGTCACAAAAAGTTGTGTGCTAAGTGCTAAGCAACTTTTTAGCGGCAATTCTATACTTTCTTGGAGCAACTCCTTTGAACGCATGCGCTAGATCACAGAAGTAACCAAAAATAACTAGTATCAGATGACTGCGCAGGTGTCATTTATGTTAAACTCATACTTGTTTGGTAATAAACGTTTCAGTTTGTGTATTCATGACATTTTTTGTTTACACTCAATATGTAAATTTAAATGCAAAAAAGTAAATATCATTTTTTAAATCGCAGGCTTCATATATCAGATCATGGGGAACATCCTATTACAGAAGTAAATATATTTTTTTAAACCAGTGGTTCTCAAGTTACAACACAAAGTTATATTTTCTTAAATGGGATGGCACATATTTTTTACGCCCATTCTATAGGGTATTTATATATTCTTATATAATAAAAATATTGAGAAAAATTCAATTTAAATTTATATAAATTTTATTGTTAAGAGTTATTTTTCAATAGGTTATGTATGAAAAACAATTGAGTTTAAATTAAAATGAAACAAATATTTGTTAATAACTTGATTTTAGAATTAATATTAATTTTGTGATTATTTTTAATATCAATTTTGAAAGTTATCGCCATCAAATTATGATGAATGGTTACTATACGTTTATTGAGCGGTTGCTATTTAGCAACACTAAACACACACACACACACTAAAAGTGACATTTTATAGACTGTTCGCTGTCAAAAAAATCGTACTTTTAATGTCAATCGGCAAAAAAAATATTTCCTTCCATAAATAAATGTCCTCCTTGGTCTCCTATAGCTTTGTTTTATAGTATTTTTTTGTAACTATACTAATAAAGAAAATAATGGCGGTGGTCGTTTCGCTGTTACACCTTGTATAGCGTTTATCCATTCTATATAGCATTTATCATCTATTCTATATAATGTTTATCCATTTTAAACAGCATTAACCGATTCTATAGAAAGTTTTTTTTTTCTATAGAGCAAATTGATTTCTTTATAATGTGTCAAGCGTTTATAGCATTTGTATTTTTAATAGGGCATTTAATTTATTTAATTTTAGAATTACTTGTTCTTTGAATGAATTTGTTATAGCCATATTCATATTTATCTAAAGTCCGTATGATACGATCATACTTTGTTAACAAATGTTACCAAATTAGTTAAAAAAAATATGTGTCCGTGTCAAACAGATAATCATAATTTATAATGAATTTTTTAATAGAATAGAACATCCTATTTGTCAAAATATTCGTTTCAAAATTAAACAACTTATTATCAAATTTGTTAACATAATTATGACCATGGTTTCAAACGGACTGAAAATAGATTTAAATAAATGTTCTACTTTTATAACCTGCCGCTGTGAATAAAGCGTAGCTCCTTTATGAGGGTGAAAAGCTCAGGTATAAAGTGGATTAGTTGAGACTAAAATCGATTGTTTGGATACGTTGGTAGTGGTCATTTAGGACGACACCGTTGTTGAACCTGCAGTATTTAGTTGGGTTACATTACATTATATAAAATGGCTTACGTACCAAAAGCATTGGATGACAACATTGGACTTGAAATGGTATGAAAGAATCATTGGTAATTGAATTGGCGCTGGTGGTGTGTGGCAGAGTGTGCGATGCGAACGACGTGTCGGGTCGCCTTCATCTTTAATCTGAAGTCTGAAGTAGTGGAGAACAACAACAAACATACAGGTATGGGCTTTCAATCTCAATCCAAAACGTCAACGTACAAACAACTGGAATGGGGAGATGACAATAACACTTTCCTCGTCCCTCCGGCTCCCGCCGAGCTTGCCCCTACATGTAACGAACAACAAGAAACATCTACAACAGCAAAACAGCTCGCGCAGATATTTGCAACGTTCATCGGGTAGTGGTGAACAACAGAGAGATCGAGTTGACAAACAACTGTTTGTTGTTGCTGCTTAAAAGTGCCATTGCGACCCCCCCTGGTTGTCTCATTCCCCCCCTGGGGTACTAGACGCCCATCGGTCGAATTCGATACCAGAGTCGGGGCTCACACCAATTTGCCCAAGCGGGCTTAGGAAGTCGGTGGATTGCGTCGGCCGGCATTTACACTGCGCGTCCTGGCCGCACTGCGAACAAGTCTTATTCTTCTCTTCTTGTTTGGCGCGTTGCGCTTGTTGTATCTGCTCCATTATGGCTGTAGGACTTTGGGAAGATACGTCCAGTTTCAGTTCTCGTTCGAAACTGTGCAGTTGCTCCATAAAATGGAAGTTGGGGGCGATGTTGGATTTGCGAGATCGAACCAAGTTGAAAGCGTCGTTGAGGTTAAGCGAACACTTGTACATAAGGTACGCGACTGTTATGGTGACGGACCGGGACACACCTGCTAAGCAATGGACCAGCACTCCTTTGTTGTGTGACCGGGCTTCATCTGTAAATAGAAATTTCGTGTCAATTGATACAAAGCCACACAAATTGACCTTAAAACGCCGCAATCCAAGAAAAATTGGACTAATATTGAACACCCCCCTTACAGTCCTTATTTGTCCCAATTACATTTGTTCGGTCAAATCAAAGAGGCGCAGATAGAATAATATTTGAAAAATACTAACAGGTAGAAGTATTTTCTTTTTAAAATCCAAAATAGATAAGTATTTTAATGCAGAAAATAACAAAACAACGGAAATAAACCAAATAATACTTATTTGAATTTATTATAGAAACCACGTGGGATTCTATGAAAATTCTAAATTATAGTTTAGAAATAATTATCATTTTTCCTAAAATTGACTGTTTAGTCTAGATGACAGCGGTCTTGACATTTATTTACTAACAAGTAGAAGTTATTGCAAGCCTACATGCAGGGTTTATTTTTTGTTATGGATGCTATATGATACCCTGCATCCCCTCAGATATCCTTTCACGAAGAATATATGTAGAATCTGTGTTTTAGTTTTGGGCGCGTGTAACACGCCAAGTTAGAGTTACAATGTAATAATGGAATAGTTTAGTTTTATATTAATTATTTTATTAATTTGTTTATTATCCGTGGATATTTCCTAGTATTGACCACGAAAGTTATTTCAATAATATTTATATACATATTAAATAATCAAAATAACTTCTTTTATTTGAAAAAGTACTAAATGAAACAAAAAACGTCATTCAAAGTTCAGAAATCGGCACTAAAAGTAATCCATTATACGATGATTTCAAGCAAATGCAGTAGTGCCAATCTTATGATAATTATTGTACATGTAAGATAATTTGAGGAGGTGTACGATGTACAATAGTAAATTTGTACGTAAACTGACAAAAAATATGTGCAAGAAGAACGAACTAAATAATTCCGATGAAGTTTGAGATAAATAAATAAATATATCATTACGGCATATTACCCATTGGGTGTGCCAATCTGCTTTGGACACAGATAAAACACATAATTTTGAGTGTTCCTATATTTTGTTTCACAAAGAAAATAGTAGATGGCACTAGAGACCCAACCGTTTTTACATGCATTAAATAATTTAAATTCGTGAAACCAAACTTTGTCAATAATAAATATTTTTTTCTGAAAAATGTACAAAACCTGAATATTAAAAATAACAAAATATGGTTAAACATTACTTAATTCTGAAGTTTATTTGATACATTTAATAGATGATATTTTTTCGTTCTTGTAAACTAGGTTTGTATTCTGACCAACCAAAAGGGCAGAATTCATATCCCTATCTAAACCAACGATATTTGAACAACTTCAATATCCGAGATTAGCATTTTGCGCGCGAAATATGAATTGTCCATTGAACAGAAAATTCGGTTTGATGTCTAAAATATTGCACAACAATCCAATATCGATTGTTTTTATTTATTTTTAATAAGATAATAATAAATAAATATAAAATGTTTGTGACAAGAGTAGCTATAAATTTCTAAATGTCTGGAACCAAATATGAAGTGAATGAATAGCGCGCGGAGTGTTCGGGCCGGTTGACCTACTTGCGACGTCAGTTTCATTCATGCCGGCTGAATGAAACTACAACCGCCGCAGTGGAGACGGACGGGGCGCGGGCCAGGGCACTGTGGAAGGGAGACAGCTAGCGAAGCAGCTGAGGGTGAATCAACATCAACTGCAACTTCTCTACACGCCTCCGCTTATTGATTCTGTGGCGCCGACGCCGACAAACCCACGCTTGCAGACACGCGATCAGACACCACACCAACTCAACTACAGAATGAACTTCAATACACCTACACCCCCCACTCATTCACTCCAGCCTCATCCAAAATTATTTCAACTCTATCAACTTTCAACTGACGCGGGATGTTCCTAACTCAATTATCTAACTAGATAACTAGAATGGTCTACCAACAATACCAGCAACCAGCATTTAACATAGAACACAGAAAATATTTTCTAAAATACTGGACCGCCATAGTAACAAATTAGAACATGGGTCATTTATATTAAAACTGGACTTTAAAACTGTATGTTAGGGTCTATCAAACTTTTTAAAAAGTTATTAGTTTTTAAAATATTCGAGTTTTTAATGCTCTTAATCTTTTCTATTTCAAATTCTTATTACTTCCAAGCCATTTTCAAGTCCGGAATCCAATTTTAAGTAAATGATTGTAGAAAATAACGAAACAACGAAAGTAAACGAAATATAGATCTGCAGACAATTTCAAAGATTGCAATTCCCTGACTTTTCCCTACCGAAATTATTTTTTTTCCGGAACATAATTTCTTGTAACTGGTCCAAGGTTGGTAAGCAAAAGAAAAATCTGTTGTGGCCAGTATAATACCTCTCGCCGCTTCCGTTTTTGGTTACATAAGAATAGGGCGCGAGCAGTCATGTGACATTGTTGGCTTTGACAAGCAGATATGGGAGCCCGTATCTGAATGACAATTAGTAATTATGTACATAGACGTCAAATGTCAGAATTTTTCATTAAAAATTTCAAGATTTTCTAAATTCACGTAGTCAATTTGTTACCAAGAGTGTGGAATTTACTTGTCGAGGAAAATAAACCACATGGAATTGGAAAATCACTAAATTTAGAATGAAAACTTATGATATTTGACATCTATGCACATAATTACTAGCTATCATTCTGACACGGGCCCCCATATCTGCATGTCAAGGACAACAAAGTGATATGATTGTTCGCGCCCTATTGTATTTTACATTTTTTGTATATCTACACTCTACACCAAAAATTGTACTTACATATATTATTTATATTTAGATTTTTTAATTTTAAATTCATTCTATGAAGAAATTTTGTCATCTTTTAATTTTTCGAAATGTTTCCAATTCATTGAAGGGTATATGTAATATACCTATAATTTTAAATATTTCACTATTAATACAATAAGAAATAATATAATGTATGTACTTCCCAGAAAAAATCTTCAGTAATGTATCTGGATTTTTGACATGGACATTTATTTGTCAGTTACAAACATTTTAATATTTTAATTGGTTTCCATGACATTATTTGGGCTGTGAGATTCATTACAACAGATTATTGTATACCTTATATATCTTTACATCTAAATCTATAAAAGATATAATAAAATATTTATATGTATCAGATAGAGAATTTACTATTCTTTAATAAGCAAGAACAAAAATTTTCAAAAAATATAGAAGAATTTTTTTTAAGAATCTGCTACTATCGGTTGTCCAATTATTATCAAAACCTTTTTAGCTCTTCCCAGTAATGTTCGATTGAGAAATACGTAGTTAAACAGATATTAAGTATTATAGTTTTTGAGAAATCGTCCTTCCAACCGACTCACATACACACACACACACACACACATCATCGTGAAAATATTAAAATCGGATTGTAGGGACCTTAAAACGAGCTTAATTATTAAAATCTGGATATGCGATTTTTAGCATGAATCCAATATCTCTCTTAGCGAGAGATAAAAAAATATCTCATTTAATAAACAAAATCTGATGTGGCCAGTACATTACCTTCAGTCAGTTCATTATATTTTGTACAAATTCCGTACAGAAAGTTTCTTGCAAAAGATTCGGGCGGAGTTTATAATAGCGTCGGGGTTCAGCTTTAAAATGCATTTTTTTTAAAGGACACATTTTTTATGTAATTATATTTCCCGTAAAATTATAGGTAACACAAACATATAAGTAAATTATTTTACTTGACACTGACATCATGTCAATGAGAATTATCTGAAATCTGAATATAGTAGTTGTTTTCATTGTTATACAGGGTGTTTGGCGTAAGTCCGGCACCACGAATATTTCGTTTATTTTGAGAGATACAAAAAAATGTTAATAAGCAAAGTTAAACTAGACAAAGGGGCTATAAGATGATCATAGCAGAAATTTTGCATCACTTCCGGTTTTAGCGGAAATGGGTACAACTTTAAAACTAGCATAGGGAATTGGTATTTTTATATATTTTTTCAGAATGTACATAAAATTTGCTTCACAATGATACCAAATTATCATAGTTTTACTTTCACTATTTCAAAATGGCAACCATCTATTCTCAAAATATGTAATAAAATTCCACACAAAATAAAACATAGCAAGCTATGAAAACAATTTTATTATCTTATAACAAAAGAAAAGAAGAAATTAAAAAAAATTAGGCGTGAGGTATTATTTTTTTATTTTTTAGCATGTTCACAACGATACCAAAACAGAAACAGTAAATGTGAAAAACTACAAATGCTCAATATGGCCGCCGTTATTTCTTTTCTTTTACAAATAATACTCCAGATAAACCACGTGCATTTAAAAGAAAATAAAAGTGATGTTGAATAGCATAGGCTGCCAGTGACAATGAAAACTTGGACTACGAGGCAACGGGGCTTGTTTAAAAAGAATCAGACTTTCAATTTTCCCGGGCAAAATAATGACGGTAGGGTGGTAGAGGGACCTTCATGTGCATGTCTGAATTTTTGCTTCGCCATCCCATTCGGTAGGAATGAGTGAACGTGTTGAGCAAAGATGTTGCAACAAGTTTGTCGAAAGCTTGGTGACTAAACGATGAGTCATGGGTGTACAGGTACGACCCGGAAAAAAAAGCACAGCCATCACGTTGGAAGCAACCCTCGTCCCCAAGGTCGAAAAAAGCGCGACAGGTGCGAAGCAAAATCGAGGTGATGCTGTCTTCTTTACTTCTTTGATAGACGTGGAATTGTGCATCACGAATTCACACCGGAAGGACAAACAGTGACGGACGAGTACTATCAAGAAGTTCTCTGCCGTCTCCGTGATGGAATTCAATTCAAAAGACCAGGGCCCTTATTCTTGAGCGTTCGTAATTACATTCGTATTCGCTTTCGTTTTCATGTTAGTTAGGATAGTAGTCTGTGTTTCAAAAATAATATTATATATGTTAGTGTCAATTGTATTGTCACATTTATTCAGATCATTTACAAGGCAAGAGTTCACTTTTATCATATATTTATTAGCGATTAATAATTTTTTTTAACTTGTAAATGATGTGAATAAATGCTGCAATACAGTTGACATTCACATATCCAATATTGTTTTTGAAACACAGACTACTGTGACTACTAACATGAAAACGAACGCGAATACGAACGAAATGACGACCGCTCAAGAATACGGGCCCAGACCTTTGGACGGCGAAAAAGTGGCAGTTGCATCATAACAATGCTTCAGATCATTTATTGCACCTAATCCTGATTTTCTTGGCGAAAAACGGAATTCCAATCATTTGCCAAGCTCCCTACTCTCCAGATATGGCTCTTTGCGACTTCTGCTTGCTTCCTAAATCAAAGAGGCCACCGAAAGGATCCCGTTTTGAAAGAAGATAAGAAATAATGCGGAACGCGACGGCGGAGCTGCAGACCATTCCAAAAGAAGGCTTACAGAGGTGTTTCTAGCACAGGAAGGATCGGTGGACTGAATGTGTGGAGGCGCAAGGGGCCTACTTTGAAGGGGATTATGGGTCCAACCCGTCATGTACGCAATATTTTTCCCCAGCCGTACGTAGTTTTTACCTTATTTTAATTCTTTCATATTCCACTTTCGTACATCCATATGAAGAGTTGATTCGATTTTGGTTATGATTGGCTAACCGGAAGTACCCTAATTTGTTGATTTTAACAGTTTTCCTAGAGAAAACGCTTTTAAGTATATTTTTTTGATCTTTTATGTTATTATAAATAAAATAATATGTTATTCTCTATTCAATTTAATTATATTTTTTTCTTCATATTCAATAAATTTAGAGAAAAGAATTATAAAGAAATATATTGTAACCGAATTCTGCTAAAAGCTGCACCATGGAAACAGAATATTGAAATTTTACTAATTGACAGATGTCAATGTCAAATAAAATTTACATTATATCTTTGTGAAATGATTTTACTGGAAAAACAAAACATAAGGTAATACAATAGATTATAGTCATAAGCCAATTCAGCAGATTATTATGTTATAAATATAATGCTATATATGTTTTTATTTTCTACTTCTTATTTTAAGAAACATACTGTTCAGGAGTAGTTCAGTTCAGTACGAGGTAAGATCAGTTCATTTCGCCCCTAAAAAGAAAAGCCCATAGAGTAGTTTGAAAAAAGAAATTCTTTATGGAATTTGTACAAAATACGTAAAATTGACGGTATTGTCTTTGGTCAAAAAAATCAATGATGAGTTTTTAGTGAATAAGCATGTTTTAGGGTCCCTATAATACGATTTTACCATTTTTACGATGTCTGTATGTTTTTTTTTGTGTATTTCTCAAGTTTACATCCAGAAGAACAAGTTAGATTTTGGTTATAATTGGTCAACCGGAAGTACCCTCATTTGAAGATTTTAACAGTTAAATATAATTTATTGACATTTAACGTTATTATAACTTAAAGAATATATTATCCTCTATAAGATTTGATTGCATTTTATATTTCATATTCAATAGATATAGAGTTAAAGAATTATAAAGATATTAAATTTCATAAATTAGCCAGCTATGCTAACCATGGAAATTGCTAATATATTCAGATGTCGGTATCAATGAAAAGTAAATGAATGTGGCAGAGATGAGGATATTGAAGTAGATGTTGGGAAAGACACGGAAAGATACGGTAAGGAAATAACTCTAGTGTTACAAGTTTCTAGAAAGACACAAGAGAGACGATTACATTGGTTTGAACATGTTATGAGGAGAAATGAAGAATATATTGGAAGAAGAATGAATAGCAGAGGAAGACCAAAGATAAGATGGAAGGAGTGTATTGCGGAAGACTTGAGAGAAAAGGAACTGAATGAGAATGACACGTAACACAGAAAGGAAGAAGAAAATAAAAAATAGCGACTCCTAACGAATGGGGAAAGCTAAAGAAGAAGATGTTAGTGTCAAGTACAATTTGTATAGTTTGTTTATAAAATAATTTTACTGAAAATTTACAATCTGTTGCAAGAAAATTTATGTATGGAATTTATACATAATACACAGGATTGACGGAAGGTATTGTGCTGGCCACATGATTTTTTATTAATTATTTTGTTAAATTGCTTATTATCCATGCATATTTCCAATTATTAACCACGAAAACATATTTATATATTTTTATAAGTACTGAAATAGATCAATTTATGTAACTCCAATTATTAGCGAACCCCACTGTTTGACAACAGAATAAGATTAACATTTAAGTCATAGAACATTATAATGATTTTAGGCTAATTTATTTTAATTTTCCTAATTTTTCATTAAAATTCAACATTGTTTTTCAATTAGTCAATTATGTATTTAGTACGTTATCCAATATAAATTAAAGAAAATATACTCCCAAAACTTTGTACTTAATATAATTTAATACATAAAGTTCAAAGTTTTATACGTAATTAGAAAATGTACCCAGAATGAATTACATCAATTTTATTGGATGAAAACTTGCTTCAGATAAAGGGTGATGTTGATTTTTTTCTGACGTGGTTTGCGAAAAATGTATCAGTATCAAAGTTATATTAAAAACTATATTGTATTTGAAAAAACAAAAACCTACTGCTAAACAATCTAATTTTACTTCAATTCCCTGTGACGTGATATTTTCTCTGAAATAAATGTCAGCAAAATGCAATTTGTAACTTACCAATAAATTCAATCGCCTTGGGGAAATGACTGGCTAGGTTTTGTGACCAGTGGTCAGCGATTGGGATCTGCATGTATTTAATATTCCCGTGCTTCTCGAACACGTTCGGAAGATCAGGGGTTACATTCAACACGTACTGAAACGAAACAACAAATATTTATTTTAACAATAATATAGTTTTTGTCACGTTCGTTTCATTTCTCACAATTTACAGATAATTACAGTTGCTGCATATTAAATGTCAACAAAAAATTACAATACGAAAATAAACAAGTATTTCGTTTTCTTTGATCTTATATTCAATGTAAGTGCATGTTATCATGATTAAAGAGTAAAGTAAGATAGCTGTCGTTACGAAGAAACTTCAATGTTTGATGTATTAATGTCAAGTACGTGCTTATATTAATATAACGTTTTGTAAAAGGTGTGACAAGGCAAGGGCAAGAGCAATAATAAATAAATAACTTTTTTATACCTTTTCTAATTAATTATAGTTTCAGGAACAATATTACAACTCTGTTATCATTGTTATACTTCATTTCACGTAAGAAAATAATAGATGGCGCTTGAGGGCCGACCGTTTTTACAAGCATTAAATAAATAATTTAAATTCACGAAACCAAACTTTGTCAATAATAAATATTTTTATCTGAAATAATGTAGAAGATCTGAATATTAAAAATTACAACAAAACATGGTTCAACATCAGTTAATTCTGGTACATTTTATTTGATAACTGACAATTAACAAGTGAACTAGGTTTGCCTTCTGACCAATTAAAGGGCAAAATTTCTATCCCTATCTAATCCAACGTTGTATTCTTACGTGAAATGAAGTATTGTCAAAATTATGTTTAGAAATAATGGTCATTTTCTATTAACAGTCATACGCTATTTAATTATTTTTTTGAGCGACGGCAGCGCCGACTACTGGAAGCGATAAGCATCTTTGAGCTGATCATTGTCAAAACTCAAAACGCCAGCAAGCACAGTTGGAGTTACAATATAACATGTAACATTTTTGTTATTTATTTAGTTATGTTTAGTTAATATTTAATAATAAGTTGTAAATATGTGTAAATAAAATTAGTATAAAACATAACATAGTTCATCTATCATAAGTGTACAAGTGTAAGGCCCAATTGCATAAAACATTGTTAACTTTAATCACGTTGTTAACTTTGACAAGGCTTATTTGCCAATGTATTTTTGATACGTATCCATGGTTTCAATGTGCAGTTAAACACATATTCAGCCAATATTTTATGCAACTGGCTCTGTGTATATGTTCCTCCTCAATCAAACAGTGGCCGTACAAGCGTCCACCAGTTGAATAGTGTCATCGTTTGGTACACCAGTAAGTAAAAGAAGCGCCATCACCAAATATCGCCCGTTGTTCTTATTAATTAATTAATATATACGTTTCTTCAATACTAATATGTTTTTTCTTCTTTTTTTAAAAAATAAATAACAACTAATAATTACTACAAGTTATATTTCTTTTCATAAGGTTTTTTCAGGTTGATGACGTGAGTCCTCTGCCTAATCATTTCCACCATATAAAAACATTCATATGTTATATTATTAAAAAATGCAATGGCGAATGTTTAAAATATTACATTTTTATTAAATACAGGAGGCTTTGCAAAACTATTTTTTGAATTAGACCATCTGATAATATTAAATAAAAGATAAAATATTTAATTTTTTTTTTAATTTAAAAGGTGTAATGTAACAATAATGACATGCAGTGCCTTCTGTATTTAATAAAAATGTAATATTTTAATTATTCACCATTGTATTTTTTAATAATATAACATAGGAATGTTTTTTACTATTGGATAGCAAATTTCATTTACTTTTCAAATAGTCATTTTAATATAAAATAAACCCTTTGATTTTTTTTTCCATAATACTCGTATTTAAAATAATCGAGCTATTAAAAAAGTACAAACTGCTGAATCACCCTGTATAAATGGAAAACGCTATAAAATGTAATAGTACGGTCTAAAAGTATAGATACACCCGATAAAGATATGCAGATACAATGACTGAAAAAAGTCTCCGTGCGACAAGTTTCAATCTATTTTAGAAAAAATAGCAGCCCAAAACTCAATATTTTTTATATTTTTTTAATTCAAAATGAAAACTATTACATATTACACATAAAAAAGAAGAAGAAATAAAATATTATGTTGGGTTTCCTTTGGCTTTTATAACAGTAAATAAGCGACGAGCCAACCTATTAAATTTTTGATTACCGATGGCGCTATATTCTACCATTGTTCTTATAAATTAGTTTTTAATTCTTCTTTGTTTTTAATGGCATACTTATATTGTTTCTTTCAGCAATTTTCAGCACTTGCTCAATCGGGTTTAAGACCAGTGATTGTAAAGGATGATTGAACTTAGTTTTGATATTATATTACAAGACACGAATTATTTGTCGGATCGTTTCCATGCATGAAACTAAAATTGCTATACGATATAAAGTATTTTATTGTTGTCTGATCTTTACAGGACCACAGTTAAACAAAACTTTTGGCGGTAAATTCAAAATTGTTCTCGAGCAAAGCCGAATTGTGTCGCTAGTAGTATAATAAAAGGGCAGAAGTAATATAGGGCGGGAGATTTAAATAAAGATAATAATGTTCTCATTGTTCTCACCTGTATACTATGCCTTGCTAAAGCTTGACTATCTTCACTATTGGCTGCATTTCCGAGGTACAAGTGCGGTAATATTTCAACTGGGAATTCTCTGTCGTCCTCCAGACCTGTTGTTAAAAAAATTAAACCTAAAGTTAAAATAAACTAATGCAAATGGTACATATGACTAACATACACATTATGGCCATTTATGATGATTGTTTGAAGCGTGGTAATATGTAAAAATCTAATTGGTAAAAACGCGATGTTAAAAATCGAATAAGTAAGCGAAGTATGAATTTTTGAATGCCTGAAATTATTTGTGACGTCATAGTCCCGAGTTGGTTATGCTTCTCAAACAGATAATTCTAGGGGTATCTGCATTGTCTGCTTTAGGCTTATATTATAATTTATTTTTATTGTCTTCTTTCCTTTGTCAAAATAATTAGTAATGAATACAAACTTTGATTTCACGAATTTAAATGATTTATTTAATGCATGTAAAAACCGTCGACTCTCAAGCGCCATCTACTATTTTCTTACATGAAATGAAGTATACTTCGCCCTCTATAACACTACAAAATTCAATGAACGTATGTCTAGATTCGATCGTAGCTTTTGTTACACTTGACCTATTTACGGGCGGGTGAGGGACTATCAACGACATACGTTATCTCGGTTGGCACCTAGCATTTTAATTTTCTACTTTACCTTTTCTAGGAGTTTAAACTGTTGTAATATATTACTGAATAAACAAAATACCGAATATTTAACAAAAGCTCCTTAATTTCTTTTACGAAATATCTTTTCTTTTGCCTGTAAAATCAAACTCTCCAATGAAATGTATACTAGGAAATTCAAACTATGAACTCGTGCCAAAAGTAAATTCTAACCTTACTTTTCTGGTCTATTCATCCGAAATTTTACGATATTAATCGATTTTTTATAGTAGGCTTGGAGCTTCCCCAGGGACTATGACGTCACGTGTAAATAATTAAATATTTTCAATAAGTAATATTTCGTTATGTTCTTTTTAATAAATTTATAAATCGTGAAATCCGTCTCATTTAATACTTATAGTAATATAAAATAACATAAAATATGCGACTTCTCATTAATAAATTTGTTACACACACAGACACACACACACATTTACGTTCCGCGTGGTTTCCGTTTGCTGTTATAAACAAACTAACCTAAAATTGTGATAGGTGACAGCAGAGTTAAGAGTAAAGGTATGTAAATAAAACATTTATTAAAATAAATATAAAAAGTCGTATGAAATATGTTTTTAGTTAACAATATGTTGCTGTCACAAAATCAAACTGACAAGTAATAATCCAAACATCCGCTAAGCCGTGACGTCAGCGTCCAAATATTTGAAATTAAAGACAACTTTTAAACAATCATATCTCTGATTCTAAAGACTTGTAAGGTGTAAAACATACACCTACATATTTAATTTGACCTATTCTTTCAAGAAAAAAATAAATTAGAAAATGTGAAATGAAGTTTGCTATTTCTTTGCAATGGTACAATTTTTCTTTTATTTTAATGGTTAATAATTGTTGTAATAGTACAAATAATTTTCCGTGACTATGGTTATTGGTTTTACTACACAAATATAAAGTTATACAGGAAGTAGAGAGAATTTCAAACATACAGTTTAGTTAACTAGTTCAGTCTCTTTTGTTAGGTACCATTGTTAACTGTGTGATTAAATATTGTCATCTGTAAAGCGGAAATGCAAACTATCATGTTATACAATAGCTAAGTTACATATTGTTGTTTGGATGACATTTGTCATTGAATTTCAACCTAAAACTGATATAATTATTATTCCTTTTATCTCCAGTACTAAAAAATATTTTTAACCCTTAAATTCCGGATGGGGGGACATTGTGAACCCCACCATAGTTTTCTTTGTTGCATTTGTGTAATATGTAAAGTTGGCTGTCCTGCTTTTATATATGTGTTAGTTAACCTTTTAAGATTATATAGGTACACTTTTTTTTTTTTGATAGTAATATTTTTTATGCGAATATTTTTATTATTATTACAATATTTAAAGCTCTATTATATATATATTTTTTATTGTAGTTTCTATTACTTCGACAATATATTAACATATATATTATTAATTAGTCCATTAATCATGTGGGGTCCATTCTGAACCCCCATTCGGAAACAACGTTGATTTTATGGCACCGGAATTTAAGGGTTAAATAAACGCCAAAGTGAAGTACCTGCTCGTACTTATATGAAAGTAATTTTTGCTCTATTACAGAATTACTCGTAGGTCGATTTTCCAATAGATTCATTAGAACAATGTAAATTTCAAGTGCACTGTTGAATATCAGTCATTGTGCCAATCAAATATAGATGTACACAATGTAGCAGTAATTATTGTTAATATCACAAACGGAAATCAACGCATATTTACATAAATGATTTTCATTAGTATTAGAATACTATGACCGTGTTTTGCACTCATGCATTGTTGACATTGCAATTTACGTTTACAGTTTATTCATGTCAAGCAATATTATGTATGTATATTATAATATTAAATTGTAATTATAATCAACGGCTTTGAAATGATTTTTTTTCTGTTTTTGTAAAAAAAAAATACCTCTATGGGGTCCTCCACCATAATATGTACGATAAATTATTTCGGGATTTGAACTCCTTTTGAGTTATATTCGTAAGTGTGACTTAATGACGCACATACACTATTATTTATTTTGTTGCCAACAAATCCGGCACAAGTCCTTGTTACAGCCCCTAGCCGGTGCCCGATAGCTAGGAGTTAATTCTGTCTCAATTTGGAAAGGTAACGGGAGTGGATATCGATCAAAGCTGGGTCCCGGAAATTTCATCGGGGGTAAATTGATCGCGGGGAGAATTGATCGCCGGAAAATTGACCACAAGGATTATTGATCGCGGGGAAAATTGATCGCCGGAATATTGATCATCGGAAAATTGATCCCCGGTGTATTGATCATCGGAAAATTGATCGCCGGTGTATTGATCGCGTGGAAAATTAATCGGAAGGTAATTGATAATAATAATAAATAATAATAATATCGCAGTTCATCGTCACGAAAATTAATGACAACAAAATATACTACTACAATTCTGTAATGAATAAATTTTGGGCTGTGCCTAGAGTCCAGGCACAGGGAGCGCATTCTATACCTGTCTTCAGTTTTGACGTCTCATTACTGACGACAGAAATGGTATATTTCTCTATATATAACAATTACCTATCCTAACATTCTTTTCTGGGACCGATTTTTCCTAGCCTGACTTCTGTATAAATATAACAACAATAAATTAACTTAACGCACCAAACAGCTCTACTTTACTAAATGTGACTTTCAGGCGTTATTTGTAACGCAATTGATTTGTTATAAATAATATTTTTATATGCATAAATATCTTGTCGATCAATTTACCGCGCGATCAATACTTTGGCGATCAATTTTCTGGTGATCAATTTTCCGGTAATCAATGTCCCCGCGATAAATTTATTGGCGATCAATTATCCTTGCGACCAATTTACCGGCGATCAATTTTCCTCGCGATCAATTTACCGGCGATATATTTTCCAGGCGATCAATTTACCAGCGATGAATTTTTCCCTGCGATCAATTTACCGGCGATAAAATATCCAGACACGATCAAAGACAGTCGAGAAAAAACAAAGTTTTAAAAAAAATATGTATTAAGTTTTTAAAATATTCGAGTTTTTAATGTCCTTAACATCTATGCCACATATATGTTTTCTAAATGGGGTCATTTCACATGTTCTAATTTATTTTTTTCTTGAAAGAATAGGTCAAATTAAATATGTAGGTGTATGTTTTACACATTACAAGTCTTTATAATCAGAGATATGATTTTTTAAATGTTGTCTTTAATTTCAAATATTTGGACGCTGACGTCACGGCTTGGCGGATGCGGCAATAACTCTCTACCGGTTGTGTTTGGAACTGTGATTGTTTGGGTTATCACTTGTCAGTTTGATTTTGTGACAGCAACATATTATTAAGGAAAAACATATTTCATACAACTTTTGGTTAGGTTGTTCACAACAGCAAACGGAAATCACGTGGACCGTTGTGTGTGTGTGTGTGTGAGAGGAATGTCTTTGTGTGACATTACAGCCGCGAAAGTTTATTAGCAAATTTATGAATGAAAAGTCGCATATTTCATGTTATTTTATATTACTAGTTATTAAATGAGACGGATTTCACGATTTTATAAAAAAAAAAACGATTTTTTTTTTTTGAAATGACCCCATTCTTATTACTTCCGAGCTTTCTGCTATCGCATGAAAAAATATTGGCTTAACGTAAAACAATTTAGGCCCATATTCTCACCTCTTGAAGTAGCTCAACGTCCGAAAAATCGCTACTTCAACTGTTAAATATTAACTTTAATATTAAAAATTAGAGAAATATATTCATAAAATAAAATAAAATTAAAAAAATTCAAATAGCGCTACTTCAAGAGGTGAGAATACGGGCCTAAAGGTGGATTTATAAATAGCACAGCGCACAGAAATAATTTAGCATAGCATAGCACAGAATTTGAACATGTGGAAATACGTACATCCATTTATAATTCGCACAGCGCACAGCGGCGCACAAAACATAATTTAGCACAGCACAGGAATTGACCAATGTTCATTTCCCTGTGCGTTGTGTGTGCGTCGGGTATGTTCGTGGTATTTCGTGATAGTTCGACTTAGTATTTGAAATAAGCGCCATGAGAGCGTTTAACATATTAGGCATTTAATAAATAATATATTAATTATTAAATAAAATTAGAATTAGGTAATTTTACTAACCCAAGTTGAAATTGTAACTTCCAGATAAATGAACAATATATCGATATAAATTTGTCATTTGACAGTTTCTTTCGTTTCAGTGTTGTTTATTTAACTGAAAGTTAAAATTTTAACCAGAGATTGTAAGATTGGCCCTTAGATGAGTTTCTACGTCCATTAACAATTCTACAAACAAAAAAATGTTAACAAAACTATATATAACCTACTTCTTTAGTCTATTTTTCTATGCGATTTATAAATCCCCTAAATAAATTCTATGCTATGCTGTGTTGTGCTGTGCTGTGCTAAATTATTTCTGTGCACTGTGCGATTTATAAATCCACCTTAAGACTATCTACTTTTCTAGAACTACAAATAACAATTAATTTATATGAAATTTAATAAAAATAAAAAATAGTTGAGGACCCCATTTAATAAACGTATAAAAAGAATCCTTATACTCGTAGTCCTGTATTTATTTATATTTTAGAAAAACGTCGTATTTATGGTTAGGGTAAGATGTTTAGTACCTAGTGAGCTATCGCACCGGTCGTCGGTGTCGGAAGAGTCGGTGGAACTATTGGCGGCGGAAGAAAGGCTGTCGTAGTGGAGGTGGCGCAGGCCGTGCGGCTGGCCGGCGGAGATGCGGAGCGAACGAAGTCCCATTAGCGGTAGCTGTTCCGGGATGGGCGCCGGCTCCAGCAGCTCCGAACAGCTATCGCACCATTCCGGGTACGTGGCACGAAACCGGGAGAAACCATCTGCAAAAGATAAAATAAAAATTATTATAAAATTCATTCCTATTACAAAAAATGTTTAATTTTTATATTAATTATAAATTTTATTCATGAATTGCTAGAATTTTATAGATTTGAAATATGCAATGTAAAATGAGTAAAAATTGAAATACACGTCGATATTTTATGTGGGCGGTATTACAGGAGTTAAAAATATTCATCCGATTTACCATGTTAAAGTAATTTTAGAATTTTTGAGTAGGTGTGTACTCGTATACACTTTCGCTGCCGCCCACTAAAACAGTAGTAATGAGTGCAACCTCGACCCTCTATATTAAAGGGAACTGGTGCCTAAAATTTGTAATTCAGTTTATTTTTAATTTTAACTTCCCGCCATAGGTAAGGGAGGTAATATTTTCCGTCCAAAAATTAGATAGTGAGTTATCAGTGAATAAGCACGAATTACGAACCCAACAACACGTTTTTACTATTTTTACAATGTTGTCTGTCTGTCTGTCTGTGTATGTGCGTGTGACTTTTTCCTTCACGATAACTCTTATATCAAACTTTTAAAAATATGTAATTTCCGTATTTTAGCGTTCTACATTCATATAAAGAGTTGATATTGGGTAAAATTGGACAACCGGAAGTAGTACTTTACTTGAAGCCCACAACAGTTTTTAATGAAGAACTATATTAAAATATAATCCAAAACTTTTCAAATTTAGTATTTAAGACTTTTATATCAAGGGGAACAACATATTATATTTAGGCTAAAATTGATAAACCGTAAGTGATATTTTACTTGAAGCTCGGAACAGATTTTCGTGAAAAAATATATTATAAAATAATTCAAAACTTCTCAAATTTGGTATTTAAAACTCGGATATGGTTGGGAACAACATACTAAATTTTGACTATATATGATAAACCGGAAGTGGTACTTAACAGATTTTCGAGGAAAAACATAAGTAATAAAATATAGGTAATCCAAAATTTCGTATTACAGACTTTTCTATTTATTGTCAACAACAAATTAGATTTTATTTACAAACGATCAACCGGAAGTGATACTTTACTTAGCTTATTGCTATTTTAAAAATGGAATTGGCGGGAGGTCATGTGCTACCCACATCAGATTTTGTCTTTGTTAATTAGGTCAGGATCACAGATAATTTGTGTGCATGTCTTATGGATATACCTAAGAGATTTAAAGCTATTATTACTAATAAATAAATAATAAAAAAATAACCCAATATTAACTAGTCGACAGAAATTTGTAGAAATTTCTCACTATTTGCGAAGTTTTATAATTTGTTTGTTAAAGATGTAAACCGGTCGAACTATTATGAGCCTGGGCTCTAGACCAACATGCATTTAGAAACAAATTTATTCAAATGAACTATAATAGATTATGTTATAGAAATAAAAAATCGCTAGGGAACGTTCTAAAAAAATCTGATGTGGCCAACACAATATGTCCTGTTTAATTTAATTTTTATACATGTAAATACTTAAAATTAATTTAAATTTAAATACCGGGTTCGATTACGACCGACGCCAAATATTTCGAATTTTAAATGGCACAAAAATGACCACTGTGATGCAATCTCCACCCGTGAGGTGACATTTGGTAAACGCCCGCACGGTACAAATATGTCATCATCGTTACCGAAATCTGTGTACAAAGCAGGTTGGCAGACCCAGCAATGAGTAATATGCCGTGATGATATATTTATTTTATTTATTTATATACTTACCTATATTCTTTGATGGCGTGGAGAGTGCACCACAGAGATCAATTTTGTGCCATTTAAAATTCTAAAATATTTGGCGTCGGTCGGAATCGAACCCGGTTCCCCAGATTCGCGTGAAAGTGACACCTGGTAAACGCCCATACAAACATCATCGTGAAAATGTTAAAAATGGATTCTAGGGACCTTAAAACGTGGTCATTTAACAAAATCTCGATATGCGATTTTTAGCCTGATCCCTATACCTCCCTTACCAAGGGTAGCGGGAGGTAAAAAAGTCAGAAAATTTCAATCGATGAAATTATTGGCCACCCTTAATTACTTTTCTAAAAGTAGATTACACACGTTCTCCGCAAGGGATGCTTCTATCGTATAAATACAACATAGAACTAAATTTATTCATTATGATTATAACATGTAGTTATTCCAAATGGAAATGATTCCGTGTCTAGAAATGTTTCGCTTTAGATAATTATAATATCTAATTACACACCATGCCAGTGTATTTTAGTTATGCGCAAGGGTAACATCCCACGCGTTGTGAATTAGCAGAGGTAAAAAAGCATATTTGGGCTGTGTATTGTTTAATTTGCTACCGCCCACGAGATTGCGCCCGCGCACACAGCTAAAAATACCCGGGTAAACATCGACAGCCGAGGGCGTAACACGATAACAACGACGGCCGTTATATTGAAAGCTAATGTATGGAGAGCTCCATTTCTCTTGTCACAGCCCTTGTCTTAACAACGGATCTGTTCCCAGAACATTGAAAAGTACTTTACTGGTAATAAAAAATATCCCATGGTAATGACAGGAATAGACATTTTCAATTTATAAGTTGTTTCTCTATCTCTGCATATATTAAGTAAAATAGCGTCTGTAACTGTCAGATTGATTGTCAAAAATATTGCAGTTACTAAAATACTTTAGCTTCAATGAAAACTGGACTTTTTCAATGAGAAGTTTTTTTAAATTTGTAACAAACTTTCCCCACATTTTGCGTTGCCGACATTTTACTTAATACCACCTTAACACGTTTTTTAATGATTTCAAGAGCGGTACTATAGCCGTGTTCCTTCGGGCTGTGATTCACAATCTAAATCTTCAAAGTGATCATGATTTCGAAGAAGTATGTTTTTTCGTTTTTTATTAGTTATCCCCACTTTCTTATTTTGTGATCACTAGACAACCTTCCCCTTTCCCTTCTGAATCATCCTTTTTAAGTGATCACAAGGATTCATTTCAGAGTAAATTTAAAAATGGCTAACGACAATAAATAGGTTTTCTAGTGTAGAAATTTATCAATGTGGGGGTTTGTTGCACCAAAGGGAATATAATTATCCTACAAAAGCATGTATGACCCACCATACTTTTGAACACAAGAAAATATGTTACATATGAGATTTGTACTTCTTATGTTACCAAGAACATTTTTTTTTTTACTTCTATATGCTCTATTTTAATGTGCTGACTATACAACACTTGACAGTAGATTATTTATAAAACAAAATTAGTTTGCATTGGTTTGCATATGATATTTGACGCTTGATTGCTATATGGTGTTTATATTATTCAAGTTGTTTTCTTGACATAATTTTTAAATCATGATTCAAAAGGATCACGATTATACTAATCAGGATTCACAAAATCACAATCACAGCCCGAAGGAACACGGCTAATGTATGTGGGTTTGTGAGTTTAATGCTTGATGATGACCTGGAGCCAATATCGTTGTTTTCGATTTTAAGCACTGTGGCAATAGACCAACGGCTACTTTAATGGCCGTTCAAATATATACATATAATACAATTTGACTTATTTGAAAAAAAAAGTATTTATTGCACTAGAAAACTATTTTTCTTCATTTTAAAAGATCTCTAGTGTGCTACTATAAGAGATTTAATTACATCAATTTTGCAGAATACTTCAACGTGAAACTAGTGTATCTTTTGAAAAAGGTAACCTTCAAACAATAGCTCAGTGGCCACTAAAGTGGCTGTAAGTTGTAATGCGCTCAGTATAGATCGCAGATACGAAGTGTAGAAAAGATTAGGCAGAAGACGCACGCCATCAACCTGAAAAAACCTTATAAAATGAAATATAACTTGTAGAAATTATTCGGTGTTATTTAAAAAAAAAAACAAAAAAAAATACTAGGGCTAGGTATGTAGCGTCATAATGTTTATACATCGCTCTGTTCATTTCTTGTTTCGTTCAGTTTCCTAACGTTCAAATCTTGACCATGAAGTTAGCGCAGACAAACTTGGCGCGCTCACAATTTAAAAAGTACACTCCGCAGTACAAATTTTAAATAAAAAACTAACAACTATAGTATTTTTTTAAAAGATGTCCGATCAAGGTTATCTGTATCATGAACGAATTAACAAATTGGCATAAATTTATCTCTTTCCTTTGCAAAGGCTATAAGCGTGTGCGATAAGGATGGATATAACACGCTTGTCTTTCAAAAATTCATATTGTTTCGACTAGTTAGGACATTGCTGTAACGTAAGTTTATTTATTAATTCAGATATATTACCTGGATTCATAGACGTACGAATAACGTTATTTTCTGTCAGAGTCACTGACATTGTGTCAGTATCTTATTTTTCACATATTTGCTTTTACATTTGCTAATAAACTTGCCAGTTGACTTATTTTTGAATTTTGCATGCTTTTATTGTAACATATAATTTTATAATAATAAAATAACAGTAGTATCTTATGTACCTTCATAAAAACTAAGCAAACGACACTACTGAATTTGTCATAATGGGCAGAGCAAAAATCTGAATTCATACAATTCGTAGATAACCTTGATTGGACATCTTTCAAAATTTTTACTATACCTATTCCGATTCAATAAATAATTGTCAGGTACATTTTATACTCTGGAGTGTACTTTTTAAATTGTGAGCGCGCGAAGTTCATCTGCGCCAACTTCATGGTCAATATTTGAACGTTAGGAAACTGAACAATACAATAAATAAACGGGGCGATATATGAACATTAGGACGATACGTGTGTTCCCAGTACTTGTATTAAGTAATGTATATATTAATGATATTCACAATTATTTCTAAGTCAATCGTTATTCCTTTTACAGAATATAAAATTATTTGAAATAATTGTAGTTTATTTTCGTACCATACGTTGGCACTACTGAGAATAACGTTATGTCAAATAATTTTATATTCCGTAAAAGGAATAAGAATTGACAGAAATAATTGTAAATTCATTAATATATACGTTTCTTTAATACCAGTATATTTTTTTCTTCTTTTTTTAAAAATAAATAACAACCAATCATTTCTACAAGTTATATTTCATTTTATAAGGTTTTTTTCAGGTTGATGACGTGCGTCTTCTGTTTCATCATTTTCACTATACCTACAGTAATGAATCAAGTAAAATGTAGTCGCAAATAAATATAGTCCGTGACCACAATAGTGATAAAACCGGAAATATCGAAAATAGGTGCCGGAAAGCCGTTCCGGTTCTTTACATAATAAAACGCCCTGCATTTTCATATATAAATAAGGGCGCATCAAGAATCTCGATTAGGGCGCTGATTGACCTAGACTATTGTGGCTGTTGGTGGCGAACGTGTTAATATTATCTATCTCTTTTAATTGAAAACATGTATTTTCATTTATTTCCATTGTAAATGATCTGCGGAAATACTTTAAAAACAAACTACAGCATAGTAAATAAAGTTCTTCATTCGGTAATAACTTGTAACAAAATGGTATAGGATACTGCAATGCAACCCGCATTACATTTATGATATGTGGGTCACCAGTTGATGCGCCTTAGTGATCAAATGCATGTTGTATTTTATCGAGTATTTTGTAATCATTCCTAACAAGAGTAAGTAGCATTTCAAAAAAATAATAGTTTGTAGAAATTCAGTTCTTCCTCTATAAATATAAAATATAATAAAAAAAATTGGACGAGTTTATATATTTTTCTGAACTTCCGTCTAATGTGAAAGATGTTAAAGATATTTCAAATAAGGAAGAATGAAAATACTGCAAAGGAAATTCTGAGAAATATGATAGACGTAGTTCCTAGCAACATTTAAAGTTCTAAAAAAAGGATCAAGATGTAACTATTGACAGTGACATAGAAGTGCAATAAAAATATTGAGAAAAAAAAATCTCGGAAAGAAATAAAAGTACACAGCACGTGTTTTGTGAAAGAATATTATTATTATATGAATACCAGTGGTAGAGGCCGTCGTTAAGAAGTCACCCAACAATCGATATTTTCACTTTAAAAGTTGAGGAGTCTACTGTTTAGGCGTTTAGGGTGTCGATTAGTATCTCTCTCTTTTGAAGTCGCAAGTAATTTCCAACATTATTTTTTTTCTGGGGTACCTATTATTTATTTGCTGGAGAAAAGGGGTCTAAATTTGATTTAAAATCAAGATTAACATAAAAACATCAAAAAATCGTAGAAGCTCCCATTATTATTATAAACAATATTGCTATAAGACCCCTTATAATTTATAATCAAGACAAAAGCCGTTATTTCATCAAAATCATAATTTATTCTTCAATATTCTTATAAAAAGAAATATAACTTGTAGTAATTATTGGTTATTATTTATTTTTAAAAAAAGAAGAAAAAATAAACTAGTATTAAAGAAACGTATATATTAATTAATTTACAATTATTTCTAAGTCAATCGTTATTCCTTTTATGAAATATAAAATTATTTGACACAATCGCCCGTACTACGATCACGGTTTTAACTAAAACGCTGTTTTAAGAAGTGTCAGATATCATTATTTAATAACAATAATAAATAATATCGAATTTATCAAAATAAGATTTAAAAGCAGAACATAGTTCAAATATTTTTTAAAAAATCTTCAAACATACGTGCAAAATTAAATGTTGAAATTTAAATTTGACATTTTTTAAAACAACGTTTGTGGTTTTAGTTAAAACCGTGATCGTAGTACGGGCCAATATGGTCATTCTCAGTAGTGCCAACGTATGGTACGAAAATACACTACAATTATTTCAAATAATTTTATATTCCGTAAAAGGAATAACGATTGACTTGGAAATAATTGTAATTATCATTAATATATACATTACTTAATACTAGTACTTTTTTTCTTCTTTTAAAAATAAATAACACCTAATAATTTCCACAAGTTATATTTCATTTTAAGATTTTTTTCAGGTCAATGACGTGAGTCCTCTGCTTAATCATTTTCACTATACTTTCGCGGTCAAAACATTTCGTTTGTCGTCTTTCATAATCCTAAATTATGGAGCGGAAAATTGAAATACATAGAATGAAAACCGTATAAAAAACAAAGCAAACATTAACTAGTTAATAAATAGTATCGAAGCACACTAACCTATAAAATCTGACATCTTATGAAAAAGGCAGGACTGAAGATGGTACCAACCATGTTTAATAAATGTACAAGTTTTACCATTTCAAATTATTAGAACACTTTTGATTAACCACAGTTAAGATTTGTTATTTTTGGAATATGTATGTTAATTTCAAAAAACTATTTTTTTTCTTGGTCCTTATTATTATTATAATTTTTGGTTGAGAGGATATGTAGTGTAGGTCGTAGGTATGGTGTGGATGACCGTCCGAAGTTAGGATTAAGCCGCGTGCGGTGCAGGTGAGGTGTGGTATCGCCATGCGCGGTTGCCAGGCAACGATTCTCAGCACGGGCCCACCCGAAACTAGGTCTCTGTGGCAGAGCACACCCCGAGCTCGGTTCTCGACCCTGTTGCGCTCTGCTTTTGCTTCCACCACCACCCAACATAACCTCGTTTGCATGCAGCGTCGGGGTGCATTCTACTTGTAGATACACCTATAAGGTTTCCCACCCTGCAATGTTTGTAGCTATGTACAATAACTGAGGGGTTTCCCACAACAATCGAACAAGTATTATTGAAATATCTGGGCATGGCGCCATAAAGTTCGATATAGAACACGAAAAACAACTTGTACAGAGTGTATCACGGAAAATGAAACATAGGCGTTTAACATGGGAAATCAGTTTTTCCGTGCGCATTGCTCCCCTAATTATTTTAGACAAAAAGTTTCAAATGGATGTTGTAAAGCAAAATTTTCTACATCCGAATCAATTAAAAAAATCTGTTGTGGCCAGCACAATGCCTTCCGTCAATCCTGTGTATTATGTATAAATTATATACATAAATTTTCTTGCAAAAGATTCTAAATTTCCAGTAAAATTATTTCATAAACAAACTATGTAAATTACACTTGACACTAACATCTCCTTCTTTAGCTTTCCCCATTCGTTAGGGCTCGCTATTTTTTATTTTCTTCTTCCACTCATTTCTGTTTTACGTGTCGTTCTCATTCAGTTCTTTTTCTCTCAAGTCTTCCGCAATACAGTCCTTCCATCTTATCTTTGGTTTTCCTCTGTTTCTTTAACCTTCTATTACTAAGCTATTCATTCTTCATCCGATATATATTATTCATTTCTCCTCATGACATTTTCAAACTAATGTAATCATCTCGCTTGTATCTTTCTAGAAACTTGTAACACTAGAGTTATTTCCTTACCTATCTTTCCGTGTCTTCCCCAACATCTACTTCAACATCCTCATCTCTGCCACATTAATTTACTTTTTATTTATACTGACATCTGTCAATTTGAATTATATGAATATATTAGTAGTTTCAATGTTTAGCATAGCTGGCTGAATTATAAAAAAAAATTCTTTAAAATTCTTTAACTCTATATCTATTGAATATGAAGTATAAAATGCAATCAAATCGTATAGAGAATAATATATTCTTTAAGTTATAATAACGTTAAATGTCAATAAATCAAATTCAACTGTCAAATCTTCAAATGAGGCTACTTCCGGTTCACCAATTATAACCTAAATCTAATCAGTTGTTCTTCTGGATGTAAATTTGCGGAATACGGAAAAATTATAATTTTTAGAATCGTGATATTGAAAGTTATGCGATCCGAAACTTTTGTCACACACACACAGACACGCACACACACACACACACACACACATACATACAGACAACATCGTAAAAATGGTAAAATCGTATTATAGGGACCCTAAAACATGCTTATTCACTAAAAACTCATCACTAAATTTTTTGACCAAATATAATACCTTCCTTACCTAAAGGTGACGGAAGGTAAAAATCTTTTTGGCTACTTCCTAACTGCAAAAATAAAATTTGAAAATATTTTATTTCTGCGGTTATGAAGTAGCCATGGAATTAGAAACAAGAAACGAACAAAAGCGTAACGTTTTATTACATCAGAGTCAGAATAATGATTGTCAAAAAAAATATTAATAATTTGATGTATAAAACGTTACGCTTTTGTTCGTCTCTTGTTTCTAATTCCATGGCTAATAGCTACTATTAAACTGTAATTCCATGAATTTTCAAATTTTATTTCTGCAGTTATGAAGTAGCCAAAATGATTTTTTTTATTGATTCGGATGTAGAAATTTTTGCTTTACAACAACTTTTTGTCTAAAATAATTAGGGGAGCAATGCGCACGGAAAAACTGATTTCCCATGTTAAACACCTGTTTCACCTTTCCGTTATACACCTGTATATAGTATTCTTCACGTAAGAATGGCATTGCAAAATAATGTTTTGTTTATAGGTATACTTTATTCCACGTAAGAAAATAAAAGGTGGCACTCGAGAGCCAACCTTTTTTACATGCATTAAACAAATAATTTAAATTCGTGCTATAGTAGAATTTAATATACGAGTAATTTAGCAAATTGCATTTTGCGTTCATGACATATTCATTTTGATTTCTCATCTCTGATTAATGATTGGCAATTTTTATATTGTCAACCACATTTTGCACTCCAATTACGGATACACTGATTAAAACACCACAAATTTCATCATATTTTGATAAAATGAAACTATTTTGCATTACATTAGTATTAGAGTATACATGAATAAATCCTTTTATGTACTTAACCAAAAATATGCAGGTAGAACATAATTTCACATCATGTAGAATGTAGATTTTTACTACTACAGTGGAGTCCGGATATAATGAACCCGCTTTTAGTGAACTTCCGGCTAAAGTGAACGCTACTTTAGGTATCCTAATTTTTTCCCATAAGACTAATACAAATTTTATCCGCTTATAATGAACCCGCTTATAATGAACTTCCGGATAAAGTGAACCGAATTTTATTAACTTAAGGTATAAAATTTCCGTTTATAGTAAACTTTTATAATGACAACAAACACACAACAGATGGAAACACAAGAGATCGAAAGAATCGACGTACCGAGAGGTAGTAAAACCAGAACGATAGACCAGAGAGTATGTCGAATCTCATAGGCGTCGCTTGCGCAGTACGCTTCCCTGAAATTTTTCCCATAATCACCATGCGTCCATCCCCATAAAATTACCGATACTCACATTTTTTTACAATCACGCGAAGTTCCAGCTCAAGTTTGGGATGGTTTTGTGCCCTTGAAAACTATATAAATAACATTCGTTTTTCTAGCATTTATGTACAAACTAAAATTTCCGACTATCTTAAGTAGTTTATAATACATATAAATATGTTTTTTTTAATAATTTATAAATACTACATACACATGATGTAACCGTATAAAATAAATAAATACATACATATGTTAAACGTACAATTAACACGAGAAATTTTATTTTCCTTTTTAGTGAACCTCGGATATAGTGAACCAGTCTTAATGCATTTTCAAGTTCACAATATCCG
This sequence comes from Harpalus rufipes, assembly GCA_951394225.1. Taxonomy (NCBI): domain Eukaryota; kingdom Metazoa; phylum Arthropoda; class Insecta; order Coleoptera; family Carabidae; genus Harpalus; species Harpalus rufipes. Next base: position 78,072,338 of record OX596274.1, read on the forward strand.
GACTTCACTGTATATTCATAGTTATTTTGAAGTAAATATGACAAAATTCAAAATTAAATTAATTTTCATTGCGGTGACTGATATGCTAGGACGAGCATGTATATCTCTTGTCATCTTCCACGTTTTCACGGCCTTCTTGAAAACATTTTTACCATTCATAAAAGTTGGAAAGACGATTTCTCAAAAACTATAACTTAATATCTGTTTAACTACACGAATTTCTCAATCGGTAATTAATGGGAAGAATTGAAAAGATTTTGATAGTAATTGGAAAACCGGAAGTAGCAGATTTAAAAAAAAATCTAAATATTATTTTTTGAAATAAGTTACTAATAGTGGCAAGCTTATTGAAACACTCTATATAGCTGTACACTATACATAAAACTTGAAATACACTTCGCAGACCGTAGTAACAGTATTAGTATTAACGTGATAAATAAAAATCTGATGTGGCCAGCACAATACCTAACGTCAATCCTGTGTATTATGTATTTCCTTTCTCGGCAACTGATTTCCATACTCCTGATAACAAACAAACCACATGAAATAAGAAAATCATGAAATTTTGAATGAAAAATTATGACATTTCTCAGTTATGGACATAATTAATTGCTGTCATTTTGACACGGGTCCCCATATCTGTTTGCTAAAGTCAGCAAAGTCATGTCACTGCACGCGCCCTATACATAAATTTTCTTGCAAAAGATCTTTCCAGTAAAATTATTTTATAAACAAACTATGCAAATTGCACTTGAAACTGACATCTTCTTCTTTAGTTTTTCCCATTTGTTAGGGGTCGCTATTTTTATTTTCTTCTTCTACTCATTTTTGTTTTGCGTGTCGTCCTCATTAAGTTCCTTTTCTCTCAAGTCTTCCGAAATACAGTCCTTCCATCTTATATTTGGTCTTCCTATGTTTCTTACACCTTCTATTACTAAACTATTCATTTTTCTTCCAATATATTCGTCCTCATGACATGTTCAAACCAATGTAATCGTCTCTCTTATATCTTTAGAGTTAGAGTTATTTCCCTTATTCTTTCATTCATTTACTTTTTATTGATACTGACATCTGTCAATTTGAATTACCTGAATATATTAGCAGTTTCCATGGTTAAGTTAGCATAGCTGGCTGATTTATGAAATTTATTATCTTTATAATTCTTTAACTATATATGTGTTGAATATGAAATATAAAATGCAATCAAATCGTATAGAGTAAGTTATAATAATATTTAACTGAGTTTTTCAAGAAAAACTGTTAAAATCTTCAAATGAGGGTACTTCCGGTTGACCAATTATAACCAAAATCTAATTAAGTCTGCATATGGTTGTAAGAAAGAGGAATACGCAAGAATTCTAATTTTTAGAATTCTAGTATTGGAGATATCGCGGCCGAAACCGCGGTCACACACACACACACACACACACACACACACATACACGAACACACACACACATACAGACATCATCATAAAAATAGTAAAATCGTATTGTAAAGACCCTAAAACGTGCTTATTCAATGAAAACTCACCACCGAATTTTTTGACCAAAGACAATACCTTCCTTACTTAGAGGTGACGGAAGGTAAAAAATAAAAATCGAAAATGAATTCAATAATTCTTATTATTAGTTAATGAAACCTTGTATAACTTTAGTTTGTCTTGTCGGTTAAAAGAATGATGTTTCATAGGAAGTAATAAATTGACCATAATTAATGTAAATTCATGGGATTTTCCCCAAAAAATAGCGCTATCATTTCCAGTGCGGTTTATTCAATAATTCAATAAACATATTTGTTTTTACAGTAAGATAAACATTTCTGAACTATTTTCCAAGTTAATCTGAAATGATAAATACCGGATATGAATCACTTAGCTATTGCAAGTCTCACAGTTTACAACTGAAACATCACATTGCGTAGGAGTTCACACGATGTATGGTGTTACAAATAAACGTTTTTAATTGTTAATTGGATGATAAAAATTATTCATCAGACTATTATTTTTCATTAAATACAATTATCGAGTCTTTCAATGCAATCACGATATAAACTACCCACGTTCATGTCCAGGTTAGTTACTATCTATTCTCCAAAAATTTTAATTATATAGGGAATGTTCGAAAAATAATGGACAATATTGAGCAAGAAAAATGTCCGAAAACAAATCGTTTCGGATTTAAACATGATAATAGATGCTAAAATATGAATTGCCTGTTAACCTTAGATTAATAAAAAACTTATTTCTATACACTTTTCCAGAAATAAAATTATTATCGAACGATTTTTATAAAGATAAACAAACACTTTGTGGTTATGCATTTACTATCGTTCATTAACTAAAATATAAAAATTAAAATATTCTATGTATATCATTTACTAATAATAGATAATGATCAGATAACAATACTCAAAATCCGATTAATGATATTGTTTCATAGAATTTCGTACTATGTATTTAAATAAAAATATATTATTTTTAATAAATGGAGCACTTGCACGTGACATTTCAACATGGCGGCTAATAAATGATTGTGGACAAGCAAACCTTCAGTTTACATTGAGTCTTATGTCTTATGGAGAAATATCGTCCCGTAAGCTTTTATTGTTTTTTACAGCACTTATTGTTTTCTTATGGAAAAAGTGAATAGTGTATAAAGGCGAATGTATGAACAATGTTTTCCACAAAAAATATTTGAGAATATTGTTGTTATTTAGTGAGTTCGAGGTTATGAAATTAAAACTAACCTAAATAGTAGTTACTTTTATTTAGTGTAGTATAAAATATTTGAAAAAACGTTTTTCAAATACAAAATACTAAATATAAGTACATATATCAAATGTTTTATAAAATATAATTATTTTTTTAATATTTGAAATATACCAATATTTCAAATACCTTTACTTTTAAATATTTGAAAATTGATAAGATATTACTGTATTGTAAAAATGTTTTCCGTATTCAAATTATTCGCGTATTTTTATTTATATTAAACAGGAATTTCTAAATTAATATTAGCAACTGTTTATTTCAAGTAAAATTAGAGAATTATACCATATTATATTACTAACAGAACACACACGACGTAGAGTTTGTATTTCAAATACTTAAAAATATATTTCAAATAAAAAATGTATTTGAAATATTGATAAATAATATTTCATATAAATAATAGTATTTTCATGTAATAAAATATAAAATACTATGTAAAAGTATTGGAACTGAAAATACAAAACACTTTTATTTTTATGTATTGCAAATAATTACTTAAAATACTTAATCTATTTCAAATACTATACAACACTGCTTTTATTACATATAAAATAATTTAAATATAATCGGATAGGAATATATTGTACTAATATTTAAATATATGTAATTTTCTTTAATAATTTGTATAAAAAACATGGAAAATTATTTTTTAAATAACAAAATCACATAATTCGAATGATTTTTCTTTAATATGCCATCTTTCTGTGCCATTGTTGGTTGCTCCAATGAGAAGTAACTAGGGAACAGAAAAAAAAATATTTGTCTTTGTTTTCCAAAAAGGTTTAAAAATTAGGTGATTAAGTTATTAATTTCATATTGATTTTTGAGAGGCATTTATAATCCTCGTCAAAAAAGTATATAAGAATTCACATTATTTATCCATTTAAATTTATCATCTGGCTTCCAACAATAAATTATTGACGTAAGGACTTAATAAGCTGATCTGTAATGAAAATAGCAATAAAAATACATATTATGATAATAAGAAATAAGAACCCGAAGATAAATATCGTCATAGATATTCCAAATTTAATTTTCTTTCTAAATTAAAAAATTCTAATAGTTCAACTTATATTTATTTCAATATTCATGTTTTCATTTAAAAATCCACACAAAAAATACTTATACAAAGTCAAATGCAATCTGATTCTACAATCTACTTATTTTGACTTCATATTTTTCTAAATATATTTACAAATATGACTGATTTGTTTTACTAGTAAATAAATCTTGCACTTATCTTTAATTTTGGTTAATTACATTTTAAAGTACCAAGTATAATTTGTGAAAAACAGAAAACAGATTCCTTGCATAAGATGCAATGTTAAACTGGATATTGATTGTCCAAAATCAGTTGTCCCCCCCCATGTTGTAACGTAGGTCTAAGTCCCCTATAGTTCAACCTTTTAACGTTATTGAATTCTGAGTAAACTATATTTTCGTTTCGCTTCAATTCAATTTGATCTGCAATGTGTGATTCGTGAAGTAAAAATACATAATTCAGTTTAGATTTAGTTTCATGTCACTTCTGTTACTTTCAAAAAGGTGACCAGGCCTTACTGTTTTGAGGACAAAAATGGAAACACAATTAATCGAGCAATGCTGGAAAATTTTGTGCGTCTTGCAGTGGAGGATACGCCTGAAACATGGTGGTAAGATGAGGAAATATTTGTCCAGAGCCACAATGCAGCAGCCAAGACAGATTTTCGAAGAGCAAATAATTTCGCGAAAATCAGATTTCAACTGACCTCCACGTTCACCCGATTTAACAACACCGGACTTTTGTTTTTAAGATTACCTGAAGGATCAGATGTATGTCAATGATTCCAGGACTATCCAATCTTTTTAGGACAACATTTGAGTACAAATTCAAGCACTGGAGCGATAGACATGTTAAGAACCATAATGGACAGTCCGTAGAACAGAGACTATTTTCTCTTCTATTAACGGCCGAATTCACCATTAATCCGTTGATTAATAATCAGCTGATTAAGGAATTAAGCTGTTCTGTAGATCAACGTATGTTCTAATTCACCAACTTGATTTCTGAATCATGATCAACAGATTCAGTTTTGTTTTGATTTTTATGCAGTTAATGTAACTGTCACGTAATTTTATTCGTGGTAATTGTACTTTCCGTTAAGAAAATATTAATATGTAATTTTTTTATTTATTTATAAAATATATTTTTATTTTTTTATAGGTAAAAATTACACTGATTCTAGTAAAAGAGTTTTTTTAAGTATAGTCAAAATGAAAGATATAAAAATATATTTGAAAATAATAAAACCAATACGGTTTTAAATAGAGGTAAAGAAGAAATTAATATGAGACAAAGTTGTAAATGAGTACACCAGCCAGAATCCTAACATATAAATGTCTAATTTAGGATTCAAAGATGTGATGAGTCCTTGATTCATTGAATATGACGATTCAGTTGATCATTAACTTTGATTAGTAGATTAGCTTGATTTTTAATGGTGATTGGATTGATTCAAAATCACCGTTGATCTGTAGATCAACTTATGATTATGGAATGGTTAAACGAATAATAAAACCATTCAGTGTGTTGTCGTTTGTCGTTATAGTGGTCGCTTGTAGCAATTGTCATTCACCGCGACATCCGGGAAGGCCATGGTCGTTCGGCTTGACTCTTCGCTGCATCTAATCGTCTTGGCGCTAGTTGCTTCCGCTTCAGCCGAGGATGTTATGCTGCCTTACGCCGCTTCCGGTCTCACCTCCATCGGCACCGGAACCAGACAACCCAACTTCTCACATCCGTTCAGTTTACAAACAATGCATAGGCACACACGTTAACTACCTACACCCGCTACTACTTGTCGGAGTAAACCATCAAAATATAAAATTAAACATCCGGATTTGTATCAAATTAGGGTCGCTCAAAATAACAACCTAACAAACGCGAGGTAACGTATGTCTTAAAATTTTTGGCACAAATTTCAACAATTTTTACCTAAAGGTGACGAAAGGTATTGTCTTTGGTCAAAAAATTCAATGATGAGTTTTTAGTGAATAAGCATGTTTTAGGGTCCCTATAATACGATTTTACCATTTCTACGAAGATGTCTGTATGTACGTATGTATGTATGTGTGTGTGTGTGTGTGTGTGTGTGTGTGTATGTGTGTGTGAAGAAGGTTTCGGATCGCATAACTTCAATACCACAATTCCAAAAATTATATTTTTTTCGTATTCCTCAAGTTTATATCCAGAAGAACAACTGATTAGATTTTGGTTATAATAATTGGTGAACCGGAAGTAGCCTCATTTGAAGATTTAACAGTTAAATTTGATTTATTGACATTTAAAAAGAATATATTATTATATACGATTTGATTACATTTTATACTTCATATTCAATAGATACAGAGTTAAAGAATTTTAAAGAAATTAAATTTTATAAATCAGCCAGCTATGCTAAACATTGAAACTATACTAATATATTCATATAATTCAAAATGACAGATGTCAGTATCAATAAAAAGTAAATTAATGTGGCAGAGATGAGGATGTTGAAGTAAATGTTGGGGAAGACACGGAGAGATAGGTAAGGAAATAACTCTAGTGTTATAAGTTTCTAGAAAGATACAAGAGAGATGATTACATTGGTTTGAAAATGTCATGAGAAATGAAGAATATATTGGATGAAGAATGAATAGCTTAGTAATAGAAGGTTGAAGAAACAGAGGAAAACCAAATATAAGATGGAAGGACTGTATTGCGGAAGACTTGAAAGAAAAGGAACTGAATGTGAACGACAAAGTTTTGTAATTAACTGTTTCATAAGCAATAAAATTATGAACTTAAATTAAATAAAGATGGGCGTCTTCTTCCACAAGGCGCAACTTTCTATGGACACCTAGCATAGGATTTTGGACGACATTTACATCGGTTCTTCATTCTTGTATATTGTGCGTTGAAGTTCTCCATCGTGAACTTTTCAAGATAAATGAGTCCAAAAACCTTCTATGAGATGAGCCTGGGAATTATGGGATTGTCGTTTCGTGGAACTAACGGTACGTTTTGGTCATTTAGCCAATTTTGAGTTTGTGTTGCATAGTGAGAGGACGCAAGGTCTGGCGGGAAGATAAAATCATCCCTAGTGTGTTGTTGACTATCCAGGGCTTCACCTCACTCAGCCCACATAAGGAAAATCATCGTTTTTATACTGACAATATTGCAGAGATCCCTAATAATATCAGATATAAACAAAAAGCTAAATTCGCAGTAATGTGTTGGTATGGTGCATTATTTCCACAAGGGGTGTATCTTTAGGACACTAGGCTGTATAAATACCGTCCGAAGGACAGCGGAGATATAGTCTGATATATAGAAGCAACGAGCAATGAAGTTGGTGATATAAATAAATAGTCTACGAGTTGTTAACATAAATAAATGTATTTATATATAAAAATATAGTGATATAAATATTGTTTAAATAAATAATCTTAGTGTCTAAGAATTCAATAATATTCTTAGTCTTAAATTAGTGTTTATAATTATTTAATTATAGAGTTAGTTACTTTTATTATCTTTTTAATATTTATCCTAATTATTTATCGTTTAATAAACGTATTATTTTAATTAATATTATTTATCTTATTTTTACATTTCACCCAAATAAATAAACGTTACAATATATACATACTTACATTTGTGGGGAGGTTATTACTATTATTTTCCAATAAAGGTTTAATTTCTAAAATATCTTTCTTAAATCTAATAATTATAAAGCATACATATACATGTAAACATTTCATTACTACAATTTAATTACCAATAAATTTGTTTAAATTCTCTCTCATTATACTTGTCGAATGGATTTATATAATCCAAATATATTTTTGGGTTTCTTCGTTGATATTCGAGTACATCTCGAACATGTTGCATATCCACAGCATGATAAATAATTTCATTTATTATATCATTATTTCATGATATAAACACGAAACTCTGGTTTCAGAAGACATTTGTCCAAAATAGTGAGGTTAATCTATCAATAAACTTAGGTAGAGGCAGGACTAAATATAGTCCGAAGTTAGTTCTGACTTAGTTCTAGACTAAAGTTAAACATTCTCTATGAATAAGTAGAGAAGTTAGTACCGAGATAATTCAAGTTTAGTCTGGCTTAAATTTTCTATGAATACGGCTGAAGATTTTTATTGAATATTAAACATAAATTAATATGCAATGATATATATTTAGAAAAGTAGAAAACAATATTCAGAATAATTGTTTAGTATACAATAAATTGTAATATTCATGGATCCATAATAATCCTGAAAGAATATTGCATACAAAATAATTACTCATTGTCAATATAAGTATACCATTTTTGGTATTCAAATGACTACCTTCACGTGTGTGCAATTTTTGAGAAAATTTTATCTGTCAATTTCATAACGATAGTCGTAGAGAATAAACATGTTAAACAGAAAATTATATTAAAATTTCAATGTATGTTTATTTTAATTTAAAGTGCATTACATTTTCAGTTTATTCTAGCAGGAAAGAAAATATGATTTTGACGTTCAATCTGTAAGCAAATATGTAACCACAATATTGAAAACGGATTCATCTCAGATTGAAACGTGCATTTCCATTTCCTATGAAAATCAAATAATTTCGTAGATGCAATACTTCCTTATTATTTGCTGCGTAAGCCTGTACAGAGTAGAACAAATTCGAATTTCAAATTTTTTATTGGGAGGAAATAAGAAATAAATAAATGAACAACTGATCACCATGGTAATATTCATGTAGGGAAAATTACTTTCCAATCCCTTATAGACAATTTTCCGACCTAGCTCAGGAAAAAAGGATTTTCCAGTCCAAAAAAAAAAAAAAAAACCCGAAAAAGGTCATTTTTTGGACGACTGCGAAAAAAAAAAACCGTATTAACAAGGTCAAAAGAAATTAGGATTAGTATAAATGCCGCTAAAGATCCTATGGTAAGAATGAATAGGCAGAAGACGCACGTCATCTACCTGAAAAAAACTTCAAAAATGAAATATAACAAAAAAATTATTGGGTGTTATTTATTTTTTTAAAAAGAAGAAAAAATACTAGTATTAAGTAACGTATATATTACTGATATTTACAATTATTACTAAATCAATCGTTATTCTTTTTAAGGAATATAAAATTATTTGAAATAATTGTAGTTTTCGTATCATACGTTGGCACTATTGAGAATGACCATGTTATGTCAATTTTATATTCTGTAAAAGGAATAAGGTTTGATTTAAAAATAATTGTAAATACATTAATATACAGGCTGTTCATTTTATTTTGTCCACTATTACTATCTCGAGAACTGTAAGACCTATGAGGTAAGTTAAATTAGCAAACAATTTCTATTTTACTAGACTACATATTAAATTGACTAAATAATAGTACATTAAAACACAAGTATCATAAGGCAATCTGTTAACGTACGAGTCCAAGTTTGGAAAACGAGCCGCTAGGCGAGTTTTACAAAGGACGAGTGCGTCAACAGGCCTTATGATACGTGTTTTTTATACTATTTTTTCTATTGAGGTAATTTTACGATTAAATTTATTTAAATTGCGACGTCAAATTATGACTAGGTATTTTTTGTTAGTTATGTTTATGTTGGTAACGCTTCCCGCTAACAATTGAAATTTCATATTTTGTTCATCTATTGATTAATTAGTGTATTGCAAGGTGTATTGTATTTATGATTCAAGGTCTGATTCTGGTTGTAAAATTAATATTATATTTCTTTCTAGTCCTATCACCTAAAGAAAGTATAAAAATCCATAATTAAAAGTAATATGTTGAAATATTATCAACAATTTACCATTTTGAGGTTACCTGTCATCTGTCAGTTATGAAAGCATAACTACCAACTAGAGAACATAAAAGGCGCCAAAAATAGTACGCTTATAGATCTTCTAAACGTCGTGTTTGCAGTACAAAACAGTGCGTTTATAGAAACATAAGAACACCGAAATAGAAAATAGTATATTATGTTATTAGGAGTAGAAAGCAGTCTTTTTGTGTTGAACCCAGCTATTGCGGCCGAGGCGTTAGCTGAGGCTAGGCAAGCTGGGTAAAACATAAAATGGGCTTTCTGCTCCGAGTAAAATATAGGTACAATTTTTTTTTGGAATTATTTTAATTGTAGAGTTTACAATTTCAGCCAAAGTTGGCTGTGTAGACTACAAAACACAAACGGAATAAATGTTAAATAACAATACTCAGTATGGTCTGTGTTCCTGTGACGATTGCTGCCGCCAGTGGTGAACTAAGAAGCTAACATTTTTGTACTAGTACAATAATGAACAACATTGTTGTACTAGTAAGATAATGAATATCTTCTATAGTATGTGTACAGTAGCATAATATGAATATTATAATACGCTTGAAGAAAATTTTTTCTACCAGTGGTTCTCAAAATACGGGATACAACTTTCTTATTTTAAATAGGAACCTATTTTTTTATTCGCTTATTATAGTAGAAAAAATATATTTCATTTTATAAAGTTTTTTCAGGTTGATGTTGTGCCTCTTCTGCTCAATCATTTTTACTATAACAGCCCTTTTGTTTCAAAAAATGATTAAGAATACTCAACATTACTATTCAATCAACAAAATTTGAATAGTTGTTAGCATGGACATGACTGTAAACATTTGTGTGGAATTCTCTCCTTGGACACGTGTCCGCAGACTGGATAATAATTAGTGGTCGTCTGCAATGTTGAACAATGTAAGGTATTAGCGTTGTACATCCCAAATTAGTGCATGGATTCTAGATGTTGGTTTCCGCACGATTTCAACAATAAGCCACAAGCCAAACAATGGATCAGCATGAGAATGAATCACTTCTACTGTAGAGGAATACACTTAAATTTGATAAGCAGCCTATGCACATTATTAAAAAAAAAATCTGTTGTGACCAGCACAATACCTCTCGCCATTTCCGTTTTTGGTTACATACGTGTAGGGCGCGAGCAGTCTGTGACATTGTTGTCTTGACAAGCAGGTATGAGGACCCGTGTCAAATTTCAAGATTTTTTAAATTTACGTAGTTAATTTGTCACCAGGAGTGTGGAATTTAATTGTCGTCATCATTGACACGGGCCCCCATTTCTGCTTGTCAAGGCCAACAAAGTGACATGACTGCTCGCGTCCTATTGTATTTAACAATTCTTGTATACCTACACTCTACACCAAAAATTCTACTTACATCTATTCTTTATATTTAGATTTTTTAATTTTAAATTCATTTTATGAAGAAATTTTATCCTCTTCTAATTTTTCGAAATGTTTCCAATTCATTGTCGGGATTGACAGTATTTTTGAAGTGTATATGTAATATACCTATAATATTAAATATTTAACTATTAATACAAATAATATAATGTATGCAGTTCCCAGAATAAATCTTCAGTAATGTCTGGATTTTTGACACTGACATTTATCTGCTAGTTACAACCATTTGTAAGACCCACCTTCAATCTATTAGTAATACGCACGTTTTGGGGTCCCTAGAATCCGATTATAACATTTTTATGATGATGTCTATGTGTCTCTGTGTGTGTATGTGTAACTACGGATTTCTCAATCTGACAGTAATGGGAAGAGTTGAATAGGTTCTGGTAACATTGGACAACCGGAAGTAGTAGTATTTTAACAAAAATCTTCTAAATATTATTTTTTGACAATTTATGTTATTGCAAACATTAAAAAACATAAAATCCGATATATTTAAAATTTGTATTATATCTTCTATAGATTTAGAGATGTAAAAATATAATCTATAAATTAATCTGTAACCATTGTAACAATTGAGAAATTAAAATGTTTGTAATTGATAGATAAGCGTCAAAAATTCAGAGATAGTACTGAAGGCTTTTTCTGGGAACGACATTTAATATTTCATATTGTATTATTAATAAAATATTTAAAATTATAGGTATATTACATATACCCTTCAGAAATACCGCCAATTCCGTCAATAAATTGGAAGAACCTCGAACATTTAGAAGAGTAGGAGAAAACTTGCTCATAGAATTGATTTTAAAATTATAAAAAAATTCTAGATTTTTTTTATGTGTCCAACAAAATGTTAAATACGATAATATATCCCACAATAGAAAGGGCGAGAGGTATTGTGCTGGCCACAACAGATTTTTTTCGACTTGGCTCTTCATATGTTTGAAACAGTGACGACTTTTGAATTTAAACTGACATTGTGGCAATACCAGATTAAGAACAATAACTTAATTCATATGGGATCTCGTGGCCGTGTGTCTGGTCGCGAATCTGGGGATCCGAGTTCGATCCCGACCGACGCCAAAAATTACTTCGAATTTTAATGGCACGAAATTGGCCCCTGTGGTGCACTCTCCACGCCTGCAATGAGTGCCCGCGAGGTGACGCCTCATAAGCGACTACACAGTACAAATATTTCATCATTACCGATATCTGGTGTACAAAGCAGATTGGCATACCCAGTAATGGATAATAAGCCGTGATAATATATTTATTTATTTTACTTAATTCATTTGCACAACATAATTTCCAGGTAGGTGAAAAATCAATTTCGATCGTAGATATTTTGTTATCTTTGAAGTTTTATTGACAAATTCGTTAGAAGACAATAGTATTTAGGATGTGTGCTGTGCTTTGCACATTAGTTAGCTGATTTGAGCGGCTGTATGCTGTATCTGACGCATACATCATGTCCTTCATGCACTTGAGGCTTATAATCACACAAATTACTCTCATTTCGCATCGTGATCGTGCTCTGGCGATTCTACTCGGAATTGTTTTAAAGTCTTCTTAATTACCGCCATTTAACTCTAACTTCATCATACAAGTTTTAATTATGGGAGTTTGCACAACGTATTCTATGTTATATCAGCAATAAGAAATGTTTACGCAAGATTTATTAAAAATACAAGTAATGGAATACATTGCCATAGTAACAAATTAGAGTATAGGTCACACTTAACCTTAAAACTGTATGACAGAGATCAAAATTTAAAAAATACCTCTCGCCACTTCCGTTTTTTGTTACAGAAGTATAGGGTAGTCATATGACATTGTTTAGAAATTATGTACATAGATGCAAATGTCAGAATTTTTCATTCAAAATTTCAAGCTTTTTACGTAGTTAATTTGTCATCAGGAGTGTGGAATTTACTTGTCGAGGTAAAAGAAATCACATGGAATTGTAAAATCACTAAATTTATATTGAAAAATTATGATATTTGACATAATGTGTACATAATTACTAGCTATCATTCAGACACGGGGCCTCCATATCTGGTTGTTAAGGCTAACAAAGTCACATGACTTCTCGCGGCCTATTATATTTAACATTTCTTGTATACCTGCAATCTACACCAAAAATTCTACTTATATTTTATTCTTTATATTTAGATATTTTAATTTTAAATTCATTCTATGAAGAAATTTTGTCCTACTTTTATAATTTTTCGAGATGTTTTCGATTCATTGTCGGGATTGACAGTATTTTTGAAGGATATATGTAATATACGTATAATTTTAAATATTTAACTATTAATACAATAAGAAATAATATAATGTATGTATTTCCCAGAAAAAATCTTCAGTAATGTCTCTGGATTTTTCACACTGACATTTATCTGTCAGTTACAAACATTTTCATTTTTAAATTCAAATGACATTATTTGGACTTTGAGATTTATTACAACAGATTATTATATACCTTATATTTCTTTATCTCTAAGTCTATAAAAGATTCACTCTTCTTTAATACTAGCAGGAATAAAAATTTTCAAAAAATAATATTTAGAAGATTTTTTTTAAGAATCTGCTAATTTCGGTTATCCAATTACCTATTACCAAAACCTTTTTCAGCTCTTTTCAGTTATGATTGATTGAGAAATACGTTGTTACACCGATATTAAGCAGTATTATAGTTTTTGAGAAATCGTCCATCCAACATTCTCGAAAGTTAAACTAAATAACGCTTGGTTTTTTCAGTTTCTTTGCGATAAATAATTGGCTTTATTAAATTATAAATACGGTGCACTTGAAACTTGAAATAGGATTTTATTTTAAACTGTTTATTATCAATTATTTTATCAGATCAACAATTTTCAAACAATTACGTAGAACAAACAACTATTTTCTTTCTTTGAATTTTTGTTGCAATTTAATGATTTAAAGTTTTGCTAATCATGTTCTCATTTTACAAAAGGCGTCAATTTCTAAGAATCGATGTAAAAGGTGACAAGAACGGAAGCTACATTATATAGCTATTGTTTTTATAAATTTTTCATCTGGAACATTTCTTGCACATTATAGGTAATATTTATTGTGATCACGAAACAAAATACATATCCGAGACGAACACGGAGGTAGGAATAATATGAGAGAGCATAAACTTGAACTATGACAAAGGCAATGTAACCCGGTGGGGATGGACGCAGGTACTGTATTAGTACACATTGTAGTGGGGATTCGCGAAACATCTAAAGAAAAACCAACATAAAACACGAAATATATCAAAAAGTCACAAACGGCAAACACTTCAACAAACGTAGACGTACAAAAGCATGCAATGCATAATTGACAGCAATAACCTTGTAATTTGAAAATGACATGGGACACATTGTAGAGGGGGAAGTGGCTTCACTAGTGATTGCAAATACTCAATACTCCCTCCAGTATAAGAGCATGCTGTGTTGTAGTGGTTGCAACGCAAAGCAATATGCAGTTCTTGCACTGGACTGCAGTAAAAAAAATCTGATGTGGCCAGCACATAACCTCTCGCCGTATATTTTACCTGGCTGTATGCATAAAGCAAAGAATATTTTTATAAATACAAATAATATATTCATATAAATCTATGACGTATAAACTTCTTTATTATTCAATAATAGCATGTCTCAACATAAAGATATTTACCATAAATTATGTTACAATAAATTACAAAGTAGAGTTTACCATATATAAATATTAGGCTGGTAACAGCAATTTTCAATTCGAACAACTTTGTTTACTTTCTCTTCATATTCTTCTAGTAAAAACATTAATTTTGGGCGGTCTAAAATGTATATATCTGGATTGTGCATCTATTCTTACATATCTTCTTTTACATTTTATTTTTTCATACTTGTTATATCTAAATAACACTAATTCCTTTTAATAAAGTGACGGATAGATTGCACTCCGATTATTCTTATATCGATGTGTAATTTTGTCAATATTTACAACTTACTTGAGAAGAATTTGATAGCTTTTTCGCAATTCAAAGTTACTCTAGTCTACAGTACTGGTGTACATTGTCCCATAATGTTTGAAACAAATTTAAGTCCTTCAACCTAGACTTGTCATCTCCATAATAGTCACAGATCAAGAACTAAGGGATTCTCCAAGTACATTTTTAATTCATTACTCATTATTTCTGACACTGACATTTATCTGTCAGTTACAAATAATTTAAATTATCAACTATTTTTCATGGCATCCTTTCGGTTGTAAAATTAATTACAACATTATTTTATATATTATATTCCTTTTATCTCTAAATCTATAAAATATGTATAAAAATATTTAAATGTATCAGAAAGAGAATTTATTTTTCTTTAATATTATCAAGAAAAATTTTCAAAAAATAATATTTAGAAGATTTTTTTTCAAGAATCTTCTACTTCCGGTTGTCCAATTGTTACCAAAACCTTATGTATCAGAAAGAGAATTTATTTTTCTTTAATATTATCAAGAAAAATTTTCAAAAAATAATATTTAGAAGATTTTTTTTCAAGAATCTTCTACTTCCGGTTGTCCAATTGTTACCAAAACCTTTTCAGATCTTCCCGGGAATGTCCGATTGGGAAATACGTTGTTAAACAAATTTTAAGTCTTATAGTTTTTGAGTAACCGTCCTTCCAACATCCCACACACACACACACACACACACACACATCCACACACACACACACACACACACACAGACATCATCGTAAAAATGTTAAAATCGGATTGTAAGGACCTTAAAACGTGCTTATTCAATAAAATCTGGATATGCGATTTTTAGCATGAATGCAATACCTCTCTTAGCGAGAGGTAAAAAGTTTAGAGGCGTTGGAATAGATTATAGAATTAAATAAATAAATCTACTCAAGTATCGTGTAGGTAATTTAATACCAGTAAATATTGTATACTTGTAAGAAGTGACTGGATTAGTTAAGGTGGTTCTATTATGACAGTCCCATACAAAAGTTTCATAAGTAAAAAAAAATTGTGTCCAGCACAATACCTCTCGCCATTTCCACTTTATGTTATACAGAGTTTTTTACCTCTCGCTAAGAGAGGTATTGGATTCATGCTAAAAATCACATATCCAGATTTTACTCAATACGCCCGTTTTAAGGTCCCTACAATCCGATTTTAACATTTTTACGATGATGTCTGTATGTGTGTGTGTGTGTGTGGATGTATGTGTGTGTGTGTGTGTGTGTGTATGTATGTAGGATGTTGGAAGGACGATTACTTAAAAACTATAACACTTTAAATTTGTTTAACTACGTATTTCCCAATCGGACATTCATGGGAAGATCTGAAAAGGTTTTGGTAACAATTGGACAACCGGAAGTAGAAGATTCTGGAAAAAAAATCTTCTAAATAATATTTTTTGAAATTTTTTCTTGGTAATATTAAAGAAAATTAAATTCTCTATCTGATACATTTAAATATTTTATAATATATTCTATAGATTTAGAGATAAAAGAAATATAATATGTAAAATAATCTGTTATAATAAATTTTACAGCCGAAAGAATGGCCATGGAAAATAGTTGAAAATTTAAATTGTTTGTAACTGACAGATAAATGTCAGTGTCAGAAATCCGGGACATTACTGAAGACTTTTTCTGGGAAGTACATACATTATATTATTTCTTAATGTATTAATAGTTAAATATTTAAAATTATAGGTATATTACATATATCCTTAAAAAATACTGTCAATCCTGACAATGAATTGGAAACATTTCGAAAAATTAGAAGAGGACAAAATTTCTTCATACAATGAATTTAAAATTAAACAATTTAAATATAAGGAATAGATATATGCGTAAGTAGAATTTTTGGTGTAGAGTGTAGGTATACAAGAAATGTTAAATACAATAGGGCGCGAGCAGTCATGTGATTTTGTTGGCCTTGATAAGCAGATATGGGGGCCCATGTAATTATGTATATAGATGTCAAATATCATAATTTCTCATTCTAAATTTAGTGATTTTCCAATTCCATGTGGAGCAGAATTAAATGTTAAATATCTAAGGCATACGACAAGTAAATTTTAAACTCCTGGTGATAAATTAACTACGTAAATTTAGAAAATCTTGAAATTTTTAATGAAAAATTCTGACATTTGACATCTATGTACATAATTACTAATTATCATTCTGAAACGGGCCCACACATCTGCTTGTCAAGTCCTAAAATGTAACATTACTGTTCGCGCCATATACTTATGTAACCAAAAAAAGGTAGTGGCGAGAGGAATTGTGCTGGCCACAACAGATTTTTTTATCAGTAAACATAGAGTAGTTTCATTACCATAGTTACAAAATGACAGCAATGTATTGAAGCCATGATAATTACAAAAATTAATTTGGCTTGTCAATAATAGGATACAATAAATATATAAATACATAGCAAAAAAAAATCTGATGTGGCCAGCACATAACCTCTCGCCGTATATTTTACCTGGCTGTATGCATAAAGCAAAGATTATTTTTATAAATACAAATAATATATTCATATAAATCTATGACGTATAAACTTCTTTATTATTCAATAATAGCATGTCTCAACATGAAGATATTTTACCATAAATTATGTTACAATAAATTACAAAGTAGAGTTTACCATATATAAATATTAGGCTGGTAACAGCAATTTTCAATTCGAACAACTTTGTCTACTTTCTCTTCATATTCTTATAGTAAAAACATTAATTTTGGGCGGTCTAAAATGTATATATCTGGATTGTGCATCTATTCTTATATATCTTCTTTTACATTTTATTTTTTCATACTTGTTATATCTAAATAACCTTAATTCCCTTTAATAAAGTGACGGATAGATTGCACTCCGATTTTGTCAATATTTACAACTTACTTGAGAAGAATTTGATAGCTTTTTCGCAATTCAAAGTTACTCTAGTCTACAGTACTGGTGTACATTGTCCCATAATGTTTGAAACAAATTTAAGTCCTTCAACCTAGACTTGTCATCTCCATAATAGTCACAGATCAAGAACTAAGGGATTCTCCAAGTACATTTTTAATTCATTACTCATTATTTCTGACACTGACATTTATCTGTCAGTTACAAATAATTTAAATTATCAACTATTTTTCATGGCATTCTTTCGGCTGTCAAATTTATTACAACAGATTATTTTATATATTATACTTCTTTTATCTCTAAATCTATGGAATATATAATAAAATATTTAAATGTATCAGATAGAGAATTTAATTTTCTTTAATATTACCACGAAAAATTTTCAAAAAATAATATTTAGAAGATTTTTTTTCAAGAATCTTCTACTTCCGGTTGTCCAATTATTACCAAAACCTTTTCAGATCTTCCCATGAATGTCCGATTGGGAAATACGTTGTTAAACAAATTTTAAGTCTTATAGTTTTTGAGTAACCGTCCTTCCAACATCCCACACACACACACATACACACACACACATCCACACACACACAGACATCATCGTAAAAATGTTAAAATCGGATTGTAGAGACCTTAAAACGTGCTTATTCAATAAAATCTGGATATGCGATTTTTAGCATGAATGCAATACCTCTCTTAGCGAGAGGTAAAAAAGAAAAAATCTAAATATTGCATACACAAATTTATAACAAAAAATAGGTATCTACAATAAATAAGCAGAAATATAAGAACAAACAATTAATTATCAAAAAATTCGTCAATGGAATAAAAACATTTATGTATAAGATATTGTTTTAGTTTAAATTTAAAAGAAGTTATTGAAATATTAGCTTTTAAGTCTTGAGGTAGATGATTAATAATTTTGATAGGCAAGTATGAAACATTGTCATGAAAATTTTTTGTTCTGAATTTAGGAATATATAAGTTGTTGATGTTACGAGTGTTATGAAACCCAGTAGATTGTTTGATTGTTAAAAAAAAAGAGAAAGATTTTTCTTGACAAAAACCGTACATTGAAGAATATAAATACAAGGGAGAGTAAGCAGATTAAGACTGACGAAGAGACCTTTGCACGATGTATCAGGAGAACATCCAATAATTGCCCTTATAACTTTTTTCTGAGCTTTGAATACACTAATGGCTTGGGTTGAATTACTCCAGCAGATTATGCAATATGACATGATACTGAAAATGTGAGCAAAGTAATACATTTTGAGCATATCCATATTAGCACATTTTCGTAAATGCCTTAAAATGTAACAAGATGTATTTAGTCGCTTTATAAGATGATGAGAATGATTGGCCCAAACAAAGTTATAAATCTATGAGTAATCCTAAAGTTTAGTTGTTGTAGTAGGATTTACCATTATATTGTGAAGAAGTCTTTGTAAGAAATTCTTCAATCTCTTATACAATAATTTTGTTTGTGTAAACTAGTTGTGCGACTATATAACGGTTAGTAGAGTGTCCCCTAACCCTGAAGGCGTTATGGTTTGGTTAGAGGAAACTCTCATCCAGACTTCCGTTCTCGCACTCACACTCGTATTGCATCGCCGCGCCGCCCATTCCGGCCGATTCGCAAGCTCGTTGTGAATAGCTCATTCAGTTTCTAGTTTTCAAACGAGAGGATATCCGGTGCTAATACAAACATTACATACATTTGTTCCTACATAATCAACAGCACTGAATATCGCATCTATACATCGATTACCAGTTTATTACCAATGGAATGGACAAACAATAATATTGCTGTTTCATTTGTAAACCTCGGAAACTTTACATACAATATTGTACACAAATATGGGTATTAGGTACAACTTAATTTTAATTTTTTTTCGAACAAAACACAATAAAATTCAACATTTTACCTTATTATTGCCACTGTTCACGCTCACTTAAACCCGGCTATACTTATGCCCTTACCCATCGCTAAGAGAGGTATTGGATTCAAGCTAAAAATAGCATATCCAGATTTTAGTACAGAAAATTGTCAGTTTCAAAAATCAATAGTTCTATTGACATCATCGCTGTAAGCTTTTTCTGGAAAGTACATTTAATATTTCTTATTGTATTATATTAATTAAATATTTGAAATTACGGATAAATTACATTACCAATTCGGTCATTGAATTGAAAGATTCTCGAATATTTAGCATATTATTAGTATGAAAGAATAGATCAGTGATGCGCAATTTTTTATAAAAAAGGGCCAAATTTTATTCTTTGTATTCATAAAGGGTCACTTCGGTATTTATATGATAAATAACATTAATATATCAAATTTATTATACATAGAGCTAGTTCACAAGAAATATACAAAGTGATTCAGTTGACAATAAAAAAAAATTACTTTAAATTGGTAAGACTGATAAATAAATTTACTTCCTGTTGTTGACACTGTTGACAGTAATATTTGAAAATTTAAATTTGAGTACATATGCGAACCCAAATGTATTCGTACCCTATGAAATAAATATATTAACAGAAATAAAAAATAAATTTTTAGGTTACCATAGTTAAGACTATATTTGGGCTTTTTTTTATTTTATATATTAATGAAGTGTACTGGATTTAAATACAATGTTATTAACTAAATTTCTCATTTAAACAATAATCTACGGGCAAATACATGACAAAAGACAAGTCCCACAATTTTTCGTTCCAACAGTAAATAATACAATATTTATGTTAGTATTATCTATAAAACTGAGGGTAAAGGTAACTCACAATATACTCAATTAATTGTAATCTTAAATTTTATTAGACGAAAACATTTGTCCCATGCAGACAATGGTTTATTTGCAAATAAATTATTATTAAACCTAAGAAATTTTATTATAAGCAATGTATTCAAGTTCTATACACTCTATTAATACACCATATCAAAATTTGTTGAATTGAAGTAATAATCATAGCATCCAGAAGTTTATTTATTCTTGTTTTTAATGTAATTGTAGGTGGTACTTTAATAAATAAATATCACTTCGCAAATAATTTTACTAAAATAAAAAATCTGATGTGGCCAGCACATAACCTCTCGCCGTATATTTTACCTGGCTGTATGCATAAAGCAAAGAATATTTTTATAAATACAAATAATATATTCATATAAATCTATGACGTATAAACTTCTTTGTTATTCAATAATAGCATGTCTCAACATAAAGATATTTACCATAAATTATGTTACAATAAATTACAAAGTAGAGTTTACCATATATAAATATTAGGCTGGTAACAGCAATTTTCAATTCGAACAACGTTGTTTACTTTCTCTTCATATTCTTCTAGTAAAAACATTAATTTTGGGCGGTCTAAAATGTATATATCTGGATTGTGCATCTATTCTTATATATCTTCTTTTACATTTTATTTTTTCATACTTGTTATATCTAAATAACACTAATTCCTTTTAATAAAGTGACGGATAGATTGCACTCCGATTATTCTTATATCGATGTGTAATTTTGTCAATATTTACAACTTACTTGAGAAGAATTTGATAGCTTTTTCGCAATTCAAAGTTACTCTAGTCTACAGTACTAGTGTACATTGTCCCATAATGTTTGAAACAAATTTAAGTCCTTCAACCTAGACGTGTCATCTCCATAATAGTCACAGATCAAGAACTAAGGGATTCTCCAAGTACATTTTTCTTTCATTACTCATTATTTCTGACACTGACATTTATCTGTCAGTTACAAATAATTTAAATTTGCAACTATTTTTCATGGCATTCTTTCGGCTGTCAAATTTATTACAACATTATTTTATATATTATATTCCTTTTATCTCTAAATCTATAAAATATGTATAAAAATATTTAAATGTATCAGAAAGAGAATTTATTTTTCTTTAATATTATCAAGAAAAATTTTCAAAAAATAATATTTAGAAGATTTTTTTTCAAGAATCTTCTACTTCCGGTTGTCCAATTGTTACCAAAACCTTTTCAGATCTTCCCATGAATGTCCGATTGGGAAATACGTTGTTAAACAAATTTTAAGTCTTATAGTTTTTGAGTAACCGTCCTTCCAACATCCCACACACACACACATCCACACACACACACACACACACACACAGACATCATCGTAAAAATGTTAAAATCGGATTGTAGGGACCTTAAAACGTGCTTATTCAATAAAATCTGGATATGCGATTTTTAGCATGAATCCAATACCTCTCTTAGCGAGAGGTAAAAAATATAATACAGTAATTAATTCAATATATTGTCAGTTTCCTTTACATACAGTTTTATAAATAATACTAAAATAAATATTGTATTATTTACTGTTGGAACAAAACAAAAATTAGCACGTGTCTGTTGTCATATATTTGCCCGTAGATTATTGTTAAAATAATAAATTTAGGTAATAACATTATATTTAAATCCAGTACACTCTATTAATACATAAAATAAAAAATGCTCAAATATAGTCTTAACTATGTAATCTAAAAATTTATTTCTTCTTGCTGTTAATATATTTTTTTTTTCAGAGGGTACGAATACATTTGGGGTTGGCTCGTACACTATTTTTATTAAAATGGTCGTTGTTTCCCTTACCCACATCTTTTTTTTGTTAAATTACCTACAGAGCAATAATCTAAAGTATTTCAATCACTCAAAATCCTATTATCCGTCAAGATCTTGCTCTGACATAACATGTTTGTATTTATTGTAAAAATGACATGTCAAATAGTATTTCCGCCCGCCTAGTGTCGTATAAACTATAGAATAAAAAGATTCCCAGAATTCTATTGTCAGCCAACTGAATCAGTAATTTTTTCACTCTGTGCATATTACATAAATGTATATTGAGGTTTAAACAAAATTGTATTTATTTCATATTTACGTTATTAACCGACTATTTTACATTGATACCTAATAGTTTTGTTGGATTTTTTTTAATGCTCGAAATTTTCCCTGTACTCCATTCGGTGAAAATTATCCTCTTTTAATAAAATTAGGTAGTGGTCACACTGGACAAGTGAGATCAACTGACGCCGATTGATTGCGATAGATTAAAAATTAAACTAACACTAGCTTATGGGAATGGTCACATTGTATGCATCCACTATGGTCGAACGATGTCGAACATCGGCGAGCGGTTTGATATGTCAAACATGTTTGATTTTCTAGTCGATCGACAGCGATTGATGTGTTTACGCATGCTCAGTTTTCTCATATTTTTCATACAAACTTAACTGTTTTGACATTTGTGTACAGGTTAATTTTTTTTTTTGTTAGAATATTACAGCCATATTACTAGTATCATGACGGACATGTGGAGAGTCAATGAAATAGACCATAATTGAAAAATTTTGTAAGAAATAATGTACAAATTGATCAAAGCACACCAGGATACAGTAATAATTGTATGACAATTGATAAATTATGGATGCAAATTTCTTTAATTTTAAAAACAAAAAAAGGTTTGTCATTTATTTAAATATTTCTGAAAAACATATATTTGCGGCATTTCAGAGAAAAAGATTGTTTTTTCCTTTCAATTTAAGTTGGTATCATTTTTGTGGAAATATTAATGTCGATTCATGCAGTGTGACATATCTCCTAAAATTTCAGTCGGTCGCTATTGATCTGCGACAGTCGATCTTGGTTGATCGATTGCATTCTATTCAGTGTGACCACTGCCTTACTTGTCTCTGTTCAAGAATTAGTTACATATTCTGTCGTCTCAGCGAATGGACTATAGGCGTTTTATAAAATGCGGATGAAACGCAATTAGATTGTCAAACCTTTGTTGAATCCTATATCACAAGGATGTAACATTTAATTTTATTTATATTTTTTCGAATTAAATGAGATTTTTGTTTATTTTCTAATTTTTCAAAAGGGTCACCTTCCAACATCAAAAATCTGTTGTGGCCAGCACAATACCTCTCGCCGTTTTCATTTTATGTTGCATAGGGCGCGAGCAATTATGTGAATTTGTTGGCCTTGGCAAGCAGATGTGGGGGCCCGTGTCAGAATGAGAGCTAGTAATATACATAGGTGTCAAATATCATAAGTTTTCATTCGAAACATTATGATTTTCCAAATCCATGTGGATTATTTTCCTCGACAAGTATATTCCATACTGCTCGCGCCATATAAGTACACACAAATAATTGAAATTGTTTCTCTTCTTTCGTTCTATGAGAGATTTTATCCTACTATTCTAATATGTTCAAAATTCTTCAAATTCATTGACGGTATTAGCGGTATTTCTTAAGGATATATGTAATATTAACATACCTGTAATTTAAATACATAATTAATTAATAATACAATAATATATATTAAATGTACTGATACCTCCCAGAAAAATCTGACACTGACATTTTGCATTTATTTGTCAATTACAAAAATTTAAATATCGCAACTGTTTTTCGGGCAACGAGATTTATTACAACATATTATTCTATAATATTATATACTATATCTCCAAACCTATACGAGATATAATAAAAAAATTAAATGTGTCAGATTGAGAATTTAATTATCTTTAATATTTGTAGTAACAAATTTTCAAAAAATAATATTTAGATTTTTTTCTGTTAGAAACTACCACTTTCGGTTATCCAATTGTTACCAGAACCTATTCAACTCTTCCCATTACTGTTAGATTGAGGAATCCGTAGTCAAACAGGTCTTTAGTCTTATAGAATTTGAGAAATCGTGTCTCCAATAACCTCACACACACACACACACACACACACACATCCACACACACACACACACACACACACACACACACACACACACACACAGACATCATTGTAAAAATGTTAAAATCAGATTCTATGGACCTTAAATCGTGCTTATTCAATAAAATCTGGATATGCGATTTTTAGCATGAATCCAATACCTCTCTTAGCGAGAGGTAAAAAGGCCACAAGTGGCGCTCGAGGCCATACTTGCGCACGCCTGAAATAGATATAATTAAAACTTTTTTAAGTGTATAGTATGACTAGCGAATGAAACTTGACATTTAATTATTTTGTAGATGTGGCTTCTTTTCATAAGTTTGTCGTATGATTTGAATTGTCCCCAATGCCACTGGAATACTAGGAGGCATTTAAAATGACCTTAGCAACAGGATTCAGGGATGTATTTAAAAAATTTAATACCGCGAATTGTGATTCGTTCGTCTCAAGTACAAGTAACCCTCGAATCGACTCCTGTCATAAGAAATTAAAAATAAATCTAATTCATAGAATTGCCAAACTGAATAGTTTAAAAGTCAAAATATTTTGTTATAATCAAAATAAATGAAAAACGTTTAAAATATTTTAAATGTTTTGTTATTCTGCTATTTTGCATTTATCTATTGTCAGCAAGACATAGTAATGTATTTCCAATATTTAAATTGGTACTTGCAAAAATTCTCATATCTGAATATTTCGTACAATTCTGTTCTTCTCTAATGGAATACATAAACCACAACATCTATAAAATAATTTGAACGTCAACTTTCATTTGCTAGTGCTACGTGGTGCTAGCATACAAGAGTCGTGTTCCTTCGAGGTGTGATTGTGATTTTGTGAATCCTGATTAGTTTAATCGTGATCTTTTTCAATCATGATTTAAAAATTATATCAAGAAAACAACTTGAATAATATAAACACCATCTAGCGTTAAATGTCGTATGTAGACCAATGCAAACTAATATATTTTATTTTATAAATAATCTATTGTCAAGTGTTATAGTCAGCACAATAAAAATAGATCATATAGAATTAAAAGAAAAATGTTTACTTAAAACAAATCTTTTATGTAACATATTTTCTTTGTTTTCAAAAGTATGGTGGGTCATTACATGTTTTTGTAGGAAAATCATATTTCCTTTGATGTAACAAACCCCACATTAATAAATTACTACGCCCGAAAACCTATTGTCAGCAGCCATTTTTAAATTTGCTTTGAAATGAATCCGTGTGATCCCTCAAAAAAGATGATTCAGAAGGGAAAAGTTGTCTAGTGATCACAAAATGAGAAAGTGGGGATAACGAATAGGAAACGAAAGAACATACTTCTTTTTAATCATGATCACTTTGATGATTTAGATTGCGAACCACAGCCCGAAGGAACACGGCTAAGATCGAAATATTAAATACGATACTTATACATAAAATTTAAATGGAGGGAGGTATAGTCTGCCGCTGTTCGCTGAAATAAGCCGATAATTTATTAACCCAAATGAAATTACCACAAACACACAGAAAATACTCAGGTAGACTATAAAAGATGGCCATATTCGGATTCTGCATAAGGGAAGATGTTATTACTACAAATTTATAGTTATACTCGTATCAAATAATGGCACCTTTCCTTCAAACTTTTCACAGGTTTAGGACTGTCAGTGTTGAAATACAATAATTATACTTATTGCTAAATTTCGTTGGCGTGTTTAAAAGTTGCAGGTGCGCAGTTATTGTCATTATTTACAAATAACGAACTGTCATAATTTATATTTTGTTAAGAACTGTCATCTTCATCCAAAATGGAGTCGTAACGATCGGAATTAACATTGATTATAAAAGATTGTAACTGAGTATTAATAATATATTTATTCTTTGTTTCAATTACATGTTTTTATTATTTCAGCGAACAGACTATACAAATTATTTGTCCTTGGTACTACTATGCACGCGTGTATGCAATATTTCTCTAATCTGATATTATACTTTATAATTACTAAAATTCACAAAAACTTAATGAAAAATTATACATTTCACATGATAAGTCATAAATCTTGAATATTTTTGGTTATAAATTACTCGTACTAGTTAAAACTAGTAATATAGGATATTTTGTGTGCACGATATGAGGGTCACGCTAGAATTATTGAGAATAAGACATAAATATGGTTCATATTTGTTAGAATAGAATTTTGTTTTAAGTAGTTCTCTTCAACAATAATACATTTCACCATTCTTTCATTCCACTTCTTTAAAACTCGCATCCAATCTTCTTTTGGAATGCTTTCAAATTTATTTTTGATTTAAAAACTGTCAAAGTTGTGAAATTATCTCAAATGACTTAAAAACTACCAAATCAAATTATATTAATAATTATTTAAAACGTTGATATACAATACTGTAGTCGCCACTATGTTTCAGACATAAAAATTAATTATTGTACAATTATTTTCAAATTCATTGTAAACTGTAATGAGGAGTGTTCATTCAAAACTTAACATCTCCATTAAAAAAAAAAAAAATTCATCACGGCATATTACCCATTGCTGCGTGTGCCAATCTGCGTCATACACAGATATCGGTAATGATGGAATATTTGTGCGGGCGCTTACCAGACGTCACCTCACGGGCACTCATTGCTGGCGTGGAGAGTGCGCCACAGGGGTCAATTTTGTGCCATTAAAATGCGATGTAATTTTTGGCGTCGGTCGGGATCGAACCCGGGTCCCCTAGATTCGCGACCAGACACTCAGGCACACGGCCACGAGACCCCATCATAAACTATTTTCAGAAAAACACAAAAAAAACTTCCTACGTCTCTGCTATATATATATATTTTTAATTAGATTACTTTTTATTTAATTCAGTCAGTAAATGTTTATTGAATATCCGATAATATAATATTTTTATATCTTTCCAATTAGCTCATTTTGCAAAAAAAAATAGGACGTTTACTTTTGCATGGAAAAATTGGGAAATGTTTGGAATTTTTTGGTATATTTTATTAAAAAATTAAAATTAATATAAACTTTCATGGATCTAAAAAACTCATGGTTAGTGTTGACATCGTTTGAATATTCAATTTTTTACAAAAAATATAAAATTAAAAAAAAAATACATTCTAGTAGGTAGGTACATAACGCTTTTCGTATGTGTACACCTGCATCAAATTCTTCACAATCACACTCCTCATTGTCTTCATTTTTATGTTCATATTCTGGAGTGTTTTTTTTGTTAAACTTCTCTGTACCATTCGAGCCCTCTAGCTCTTGCCACTCTCCAAATTGCAGTCTTAGGAGACAGTCTACATCCTTTTTACCTTCCGTCACCTCTAGGTAAAGAAGGTAGGTATTGTCTTTGGTCAAAAAGTTCGGTGGTGAGTTTTCAATGAATAAACATGTTTTAGGGTCCGTACAATACGATTTTATTATTTTTACGATGATGTATGTGTGTGTGTGTGTGTGTGTGTGTGTGTATGTGTGTGTGTGTGTGTGCGTGCGTGTGTGTATGTGTGTGTGTGTTATTACAATTCTTACGTATTCCTCTTCCTTACATCCATATGCAGACTTGATTAGATTTTGGTTATAATTGGTCAACCGGAAGTACCCTCATTTGAAGATTTCAACATTTTTTCTTGAAAAAACGCTGTTAAATATTATTTATACATTTAATGTTCTTATAAATATTAAAGAATGTTCTATTATCTACACCAATTGACTGAATTTTATATTTCATATTCAATGGATATAGTTTTCAGTAGGCTATGAATGAAAAACAATTGAGCTTAAATTAAAATGAAACAAATATTTGTTAAAAACGTTATAAACAGTGTTCTATTAGATTTCTATCCTAAATAATTCAAATTGACAAATAACAGGTTTTGTTTTTCATGCATAGCATACTGAAATATGACTATAAAAATCAAATTTATTTAAATTTAAATCGCATGTTTTTCATTATTTTTATTATGTAAAGATATAAAACTAGATCAATGAGTGCCCGTGAGGTGACGCCTGGTAAGCGCCCGCACGGTACAAATATTCCATCATTACCGATATCTGTACAAAGCAGATTGGCACACCCAGCAATGGGTAATATGCCGTGATGAAATATTTATTTTATTTATTTATTTATAAAACTAGATTGAATTCAGAAAAAAGACGCAATCGAATAGGCATAAAAAATATGTATAATCCCATTCGAAAAAATATAACTTTGTGTTGCAACTTGAGAACTACTGGTTTAAAAAACTATTTTCTTCTTCAATGGGATGGCCCCCTTGGTCCTCTATAACTCTATTTTTTGTGATTATAATAATAAAGAAAATAATGACGGTGGTCGGCTTTGGTGTTACACCCTGTATATTAATGAAATTTACAATTATTTCTAAGTCAAACCTTATTCGTTTTACGGATTATAAAATTATTTGATACAATTGTAGTTGCTCTTCGTACCATATGTTGGCACTACTGAGAATGACATATTATTTCAAATAATTTTATATTTATATAAGGAATAAGGATAGACATACACAATTGTAAATTTTATATTTCATTTTATAAGGTTTTTTTTTTGGTTGACATAAAATGAAATTATCATCTTATAAATAAAATTCATGAAATGTTACTTATTCAAATAATGTCGATTGTGAAACTTTCAATCGACTGCATTAAATTAAATAAATTTCCCAGAATTGAAATTTAAAATAGGTAACTATTAGACATAAATTGTGAAAAGATGTTAGTCACCAGGACTTAAACCCGGGCCTTTACTTTACACTCAACCATCTGAGCTATTTGCTGATGTTCTATCACGATGGCTGACATGATCTTCCACTTTAACTTTTACAACATCGTAGAAAAATTCATAAAAAGCATATACACATCAGTTTGCTCTCAAAATCGACAACAGAATTATGTTTTCAATTTTTAAAGCAAAAAAAGAACGAATGTATTTTGTGTACATGAGATGTAATATTTTGTTAGATCTTATACTTACCCAGAAAAAGGTGCAAGAGTGCACCGAAACGTCAGTGTTGTAAGAGAATAAATACTGCTTGACTGATATTTCGAGTAATTGTTAAACCTTATTTATGCCATAGTCAAGAAATTTTCCACATTATTTGTAATTTAAACTATAGTCCTAAAATTAATAATAGTGTACCGTGCGTTTCTGACTTCAGAGTAAGCGACCGCCGACACTGGTAGAATATCTCTAGAACGGCGCCGCGCTGGGCGATTATGTAATCGCCAGAGGGGAAAACCCATACGCGTTTAGACTGGTTTAATTACATCTGGCGGGCTGATCCTTTGTATTCAATGATGATGTCGCGTCGGAAAGTTCCAGAAAGAGTTATACAGAAGCAACGAGCAATGAACAGTGGGTGATATAAATAGTCTACGAGTTGTGAACATAAATAAATATAGTGATATAAATATTGTTTATATATATAATCTTAGTGTTTACGCATTTAATAATATTCTTAGTCTTAAATTAGTGTTTACAATTATTTAATCATAGTGTTAGTTATTTTTATTATCTTTTTAATATTTATCCTAAGTATTTATCGTTTAATAATGTATAACTAAATATCCGATCATGTGTAAAAATGTAGTTTACTGTATTCCTTTATTCATTTTCGGTCTACCAGTTTCCTGTGAATCCTATCCTCTCCAATGTTATTTGCTATTCATAACAATATATTATATGCAATTACTAATTGTGCACTTATTTTGCACCTACTCGCATTTTTAAATAAGTGTAACTATACTTTTTGTCTATTTGACTGTATGTATGATGTTTGTTAATAATTTGATATGCAATTAAAACGTATATAAACCACATTTCTGTATGCATTAACTATTAATTGAATTTCAATATTGCTTCGGTGTATTTATCGTAATTAAATTCCCAATGTACGCATAAATAATTTAACATTATGCAATTATATTTCCGTATTTCTTTGTATTGTAAATTGACTTTAGAGAAACAAATAACACATGCCTCGAAGTAACCATGGTAACAAGTTGTTCTTTTTTTGTTTTACATGCACCGGATAATACAAACCAGTATTGCCAACTTATCTACTGTTGGAATCGACGCAACAAATTTCTCGTCGTGTTAGTAAAAGCTTGGCGTCTATTGGAATCGAACCCAGAGTGTCCGAATTACAGTCACCTAACGCATACATTTACACGATCGTATAATAATAAGGAAATTAATAAGTATACATGAATGAAAGCAATATTAAATATGTATAAAAAGAGGAATAACATAAACAAATCGTCCTACACAAGAAATAAAATGTTTTGTAATTAAGGAACTAGAATTCTAAGAAAAGAAGCACAGTCATGAAGTTTATTCATGAACTTTTTACTGAGAATTCATTTACGACTGCCGATACCGGAAATAGTAGGAGTATTTATAAATTAGCCAATTTAGTTCTTCGAAAATTTATGTCATCATAATATTGACATTATATTTTTTCTGTAAAGGATATTTTTAAGCCAATCAGCTTATTCTAAAATTTCAGTATTGACAAAACTGACAATTTTTTTAGAGGTGGGCGCGGGTCGTGATTGGTCACGTTGTGACTCGCGTGATCCTGAATATATTTTAAATTTTGCAGCGTGATTGGGCGTGGGCGTGAGGGCCTAAAAATATATCGTGGGTGATCGGGCGTGATTGCAATTTAATCGAGCATGAGTAATATGATTTCTTCTATTTTTTATTTAAAAAAATGTATATTTACATTCATTATTATTACTATGTTGAAATATGCGATCAACAGTATTTTTTTCTTGAAAATAGTTTTCTAGCACCCAAAATTGTATACATATGTAGTTGTCTTCGAATCCATGAAGATATACATATTTTAAATGTACAAATAATTACGTGTCACGAACGTGACCCACCGGGTGTGATTGGGTCTGAGTACCAAATAAATTCGTGAGCGTGAGTGACCGTGAATCAAACATACCTCTCGCTAAGAGACATTGGATTCATGCTAAAAATCGTATATCCAGATTTTGGTGAATAAGCACGTTTTAAGGTCCCTAGAATCCGATTTTAACATTTTTACGATGATGTCTGTGTGTGCGTGTGTATGTGTGTATATGTGTGTGTATATACAGGGTGTTTCATAATATATGCACCGGACTTCAGGATGTGATAGCTCGTCCAAAAATATGAAAAAAAGTTTCTCATAATAAGCTTTGTTTTGTGCGGAATTTTTTTTTTAAGTCATAATTGGTGAAGATTTTGAAGGGATAGTGGGTGTTTTTCTCTCCAACTTCTACGCCACTGGAAAAAGTACAGTTTTGAGCCGCCCATTTGAACTGCCAATGTTTTCTACACAAAAAAGGTACTCTTGGTCATAAGCTCTAAAGTTGACCGTTTTCGAGAAAAATCAACTTTATGTTTTAAAATTTAAAGCCTACTTGATAAAAAGAAAACTAAAGGCGGACATTTCCAACAATTAATTTAACTGAGTATGATTTGTTATTGTTTTTTTTTTTTAATTTTGCAATTATGAAGTTAACGTTTGGTTTTGTTACTTGTTCTAACGCTTGAATAAATTTTATTTAATTAGTAAAAAAAAAATATTTAAAAAAATTGACCATGTTTTTCAACATAAAAGTTGATTTTTCTCGAAAACGGTCAACTTTAGAGCTTATGACCAAGAGTTATTTTTTTCATATTTTTGGACGAGCTATCACATCCTAAAGTCCTGCGCATATATTATGAAACACCCTGTATATGTGTGTAGATATGTATGTGTATACAGGGTGTTAATACTAAATCGTTACACCCGAAAATGGTAGATAGAACTCATTAAAACAAACAACTTTTCTTAGCTCAAATTTTTGATTTGGAGTCCCAGTTCATAGTTATTGGCGTTTGTTTTAATGAGTTCTATCTACCATTTTCGGGTGTAACGACTTAGTATTAACACCCTGTATATGTGTGTAGATATGAGTGTGTATATATGCATGTTGGATAAACGATTCTACACGACTAAAGACCTGTTTAACTAAGGATTCCTCAATCTAACATTAATAGGAAGAGTTTAATAGATTTTGGTACCAATAGACAATGGTTTCTTAAAAATATTCTTCTAAATATTATTTTTTGAACATTTATGTTAGTACAAATCGTAAAGAACATTAAGTTCTCCATCAGAAACATTTAAGTTTTTATTATAATTCCTACAGATTTAGAGATAAAAAATATAATATATAACATTAATCTGTTGTAAAAAAAAAACTCACAGCCCAAACAACTCCAATGAAACCAGTTGACAAATTTAAATGTTTGTAATGAACAGCAAAATGTCATTGTCAATAATCAACAGTTTTACTAACATAACTGAAAGCTTTTTCTGGGAAATGTAAAATTCGATAGGTACTTACATAAAATAAAATGGGAATGGCGAGAGGTTATGTGCTGGCCACATCAAACTTTTTCTTTATGTACACCTTTAAAAACATTCTATGAGCCTAGTGTCACAAAAACTATATATTCAATGATATGTTTCTATTTAAAATAAAAAAGTTAGATCCAATATTTTGAGAACCACTGGTCGAAAATAATTTCTAAGCAGCTATTACATAAATAGTTGTTTTACGTATACTTTGACATTTGTCAAAGACTACTTTACGACTGCATTTACTTCACGGCCGCATTCACTTCATGGCCGCTTTTATTTTAAGGCCGCATTTAATTTACGAAGTCAATTGTCAAACGTTTGTTTAAATAGCAAATATATTTAGTGTTGTGTTACATGAAGATTCATAAATTTTAAGCGAAATGGAGTATTGGAAAAATATATTACTATAGCTCATTTTCTTGTTCAACAAATTAATTATGATATAGTTATATATATAGATATTATTTTCATTTTTAGGTTGTAATATATTTTGACAGCAGATTGTTTTACGAGTTGTCAAAATGACAGCATTGACAGTACAGCACTATACAAGTGACATGAATTAATCAGATATGAAATATATTTTTAAATTAAAAATAATATCTTTGTGATAGTTGCATAAAAAAAAATGTTGTGTGCACCTCGGCTAAAAAGTTACTTTTTACCCTCATCTGATTTGCTGGCCTCATTTTTTTAACCTTGGTACGTAAATAACTATTTTTTCTGTTCATTACAATATTATTACAATATAACCTTCTTTGTAGCTCTTATAATTCTCAAGATAGCAATGGTGGCCCATTTAAAATGAACATCCGGTATACATCTAATTTTAATATTTAAAAAGTGTTTCCTTTTTGTAAATCATACTGACGCAAACATTAATAAGTACTTATACAGTTTAAAATATTGTGTTTTACAAAATATTAATACCAAATACATTTGACATTTTCATTATTTTTCAGTTTTATAAAACAATTAATGACGTCACTGTGGCGTCATTTAAATAATACATGGAATTAGCATAAAATAAAAACACCGTACGTAAATAAATATAACATTTAAAAAAACAATCTCTAAATATAATCATTGTCGTATTATTCATCGTAATGATAGCCATTTGACCGTTAGTTAAATTTAATGTCAAATATAAAAACAAGTCCAAGAAAGCCCAACACCATTTTGATTGGTGTCAACAAGCTCAAATGGTCTACGTCACAATCTTTTTAACTGAGCGGAAAGACATTGAACTGATGAATGGGCATCGTAATTGTTCAAAGTCTATATACTACACAAATTTGTAGCAATTCAAGAAATTATGTAACATAATAATATGAAATATGTATTGCCATTTTCACATTCAAAATACCTAGAACGAATACTAGAAGACAAAGAAAAAATTGCTAATTTCATATTAATATATTAATATTATAATATAAACATTGTACAGCATTTTTTTTCAAAGATGTCCGAATAAGGTCATCTGTATCATGAACGAATTAACTTATTGGCATACATCTATCTCTTTCATTTGCCATAACACGAAGCGTGTGCGATAAGGATGGATACAAACGCTTGTTTTTCAAAAAATCATATTTGTCGGAATCTTAATTCATACAATTCGTA
The DNA here is from genome assembly GCA_951394225.1 of Harpalus rufipes. Lineage (NCBI taxonomy): Eukaryota > Metazoa > Arthropoda > Insecta > Coleoptera > Carabidae > Harpalus > Harpalus rufipes. Next base: position 78,107,102 of record OX596274.1, read on the forward strand.
GATGACCTTGATCGGACATCTTTAAAAAAAATCCAGTTACCTAAATAAATATTATTATTATTTTTATTATTACAATACAGAACCTTTAATCTGAATATCCAGTAATCCGAACATTGGGTAGAAAACGGGTAATCCGAACAAAAACTCCTTAATTCGAAATGCGGGATAAAGTTTCTCCGAAAAAAAAAAAACAAACACGTGTGATTTTTGGAAAAATCTATCAAATTTTGATTTAGTTTCCACACCTGAAGTGGTGCAATGTGATAACCATATCACTCCGAGATTGCAATTGGTGGATGTGTGTACATACATTGTTATATACAGGGTGAGTCACCGAAATCGCCGTCTTCGATATCTCCCTTGTCGTTAGAAATACAGCATAAGTTTATTAACAGAATTTATTCGATTACTCAAGGAGCATAACGTAAAATTATTTTCACATATACAGGGTGTTGCATTACGGCTCGGCGAGAATTGTTTGTCTTTTTTTAAATGGAACATCCTATATATTTGTATATATTTTGAATTGTATTTTATTCACCTATACGAACATATAAATTTTGTTTTAGTTTTCCACGGCGTTGCCAAGTTATTCCGTTTTTTCTCTAAAAAAGATCGAATACACGCATTGCTTTATAAAGGCTTACTGAAGTTATTTTAATAGTAAGAATTAAGAATTTTCTTTTCAGTATAACTGTAATTATACTCTATGTTCTGACATATTTTTTTTTAAATGTAATTATACAGGCTGTTCAATAAAGCGAATCAAATCTGCTCAATTTCAAATGACCATAACTCGTCATTTTCAAATGGAACACCCTATATTTTATTATTCAGTTGTGTGTATTTTTGTATTATCTTCATATGTTATTAAGGGTATCCTATGCCTAAAACCAATAATTTCGGAGATTTTCACCATTTTTCTCTAAATTTATATATTTAACTAAAAATTAAATCTAGTATACCATTGATATTGTTTTTTGAATAAGAAACAATTGTAGTAATGATATTATTTTCATTAGCCAGGTTATTATTAATAACAGAGAGATTAAGTAAATTAATTTATTAATATGAGTCTCTCGCAAGAAGAACTTACGAATATGGTGTATGCTGGTCAGGCCAGGCATCACCTCACGGGCACTCAATGCTGACGTGGAGAGTGTGCAAGAAGAACTTACGAATATGATGTACGCACTTGAAGCAGCGGAAACAAACCCTCTTTTGGCATCAAGAATTTATGCACAGCGGTTTCCGGGAAGACGACATCCAAATCCGCGTTCTTTTGAAAAACTAAGGGAAAGGTTTGAAGAACAGGTCAGGTTCAGTACGACAAAAGAGGGTTTCTTTCCGCTTTTCCAAGTGGGTACCATATTCGTAAGTTCTTCTTGCGAGAGACTCATATTAATAAATTAATTTACTTAATCCCACTGTTATTAGTAATAACCTGGCTAATGAAACTACAGTCATTACTGCAATTGTTTCTTATTCAAAAAATAATATCAATGGCATACTAGATTTAATTTTTAAGTGAATATATAAATTTAGAGAAAAATGGTGAAAATCTCCGAAATTATTGGTTTTAGGCATAGAATACCCTTAATAACATATGAAAATAATACAAAAATACACACAATTGAATAATAAAATATAGGGTGTTCCATTTGAAAATGACGAGTTATGGTCATTTGAAATTGAGCAGATTTGATTCGCTTTATTGAACAGCCTGTATAATTACATTTAAAAAAAAATATGTCAGAACCTAGAGTATAATTACAGTTATACTGAAAAGAAAATTCTTAATTCTTACTATTAAAATAACTTCAGTAAGCCTTTATAAAGCAATGCGTGTATTCGATCTTTTTTAGAGAAAAAACGGAATAACTTGGCAACGCCGTGGAAAACTAAAACAAAATTCATATATTCGTATAGGTGAATAAAATACAATTCAAAATATATAAAAATATATAGGATGTTCCATTTAAAAAAAGACAAACAATTCTCGCCGAGCCGTAATGCAACATCCTGTATATGTGAAAATAATTTTACGTTATGCTCCTTGAGTAATCGAATAAATTCTGTTAATAAACTTATGCTGTATTTTTAACGACAAGGGAGATATCGAAGACGGCGATTTCGGTGACTCACCCTGTATATAAAACATAATACTTTATCGACTGGCGATCAAAGCTCCTTAAACGCCCGAAAACAATAAAAAACTAACATTCTTTTTTCAGAATTAATTATTTATTATTCCACGAACATTTACATCCCAATTACAGAATAATATTACATAGCAATATGAAGAGGTAATATAAATACATATACAAGAAAAAAAATTCAACTAAAAAAAATAGGATAATAATTAAGTTTTTTTGTTTATATTTTAATTTCAGCTTTATTTGTTCTCTGAAGTACCGCAATACATGTTGAAAAACTTTGTACATTGATGTTATTTACTCTTATCTATACAAATTCAGTAATCCGAACAAATAGCCCCAACACGCCCTTATATTTAGCATTTCGGATTAAAAGGTCTCTACTGTATTCATTATTATTATTCGTTATTATTATTATTATTCTACATTGACGTAAAATGAGCAACATATCGTCGTCCTGATAAGAAAATTGCTTAAGTCCGTTTTTTATCAAAATTAAGATTTTAGTACCATCTTGTTGAGAATTGTAATACTCAAATACTTTCCAATAAAATATGTAAAATAGTTAAAAAGTATTTTTTAATTAAAGTAAAAAAATGCGTAAGTCCACAAATGTGACGATTTTAAATGTGATTTTGGCATAAGTCCGCTTATTTTGGCAAAATAGAAAAAAATATCCTTTTATTCTCACAGGTTTATTTGTTGTCTAAAACTAAGCATGAATAACAAAAAAATCTGATGTGGCTAAACACAACCTCCCATCATTTAATTTTTATTAATTTAAACACATACCCACATACGAGTATTTACTTATGCTGGAAACTGTATTAAGTTCCTTTCCATGTAACTATTGCTCTATTTACTATTTTATTTTTAAAACATCACTATTATTAATTTGAAATTAGTTTTTTTGACAGTGACATTTATCTTTCAGTTACATACATCTGAGATCTGAACTGTGTAACCATGGAGTTGTAGGCTCCAGGATTTAAATTATAGATAATTTTATAAATTTATCCATAAAATATATATAGAAGTATTAGAAAAGTATAGAAAATTTAATGATCTTTAATTTTTATAATATAAATCTCGAAAAAATAACATTTAAAGGTATTTTGATTTCAGATTATCTGATTTACACCTAAATCCAATGGCTTCTTTCCATATTAGAATAAGGTCAAAATACAAAGTTTTAAAATTTTCTGTACGATAGTATTTGAGTTAGAGCGTAAAGACACACACATACACACAGACATCATCGTAAAAATATTAAAATTAGATTGTAGGGACCTTAAAACGTAGTCATTTTGCAAAAACTCGATATGTGATTTTTAGTACGATCTCTATACCTCCCATACCAAAGGTAGCGGGAAGTAAAAATAGGCGATGGGAAATAAGCAATATGACATCTGGTGGTATTTTCGGAACTATAGTTGCCGGGATAAATTATACACGTGACATTTTCTTGATTGCATAAACACAAGTGTTATCTATTATGTTTATAATATTTATGTTTATATATCTAATATCTCTTAATATTAAACACTTAATGCATAAATACAATTAGTAAAAGTCAAATTATCCCGTTAACATTAGTTCCTTTAAAAGCCACTTTGGCGCTACGATCTTATTTCCCATCGCCTATTATACAGTCAAATTATTTTTGTTTTTATGTAGTTTTTATCGCCTCCTGTAAAATTTAAGTAACAATACAAAACAAGTATTTGTTTGAGCAGATCATTTTGAGAAAAATGAATTTTTAGTTATACAACTGGTAAAAATTATAATAATTAACATTGTTTCATGTGGATTTGGCTTTAATTGTACTTACACAAGAAAAAAAAAATTGTCATTGTCAGTGAAATTCAAAATTATCCGCGGCCACAATGCATGGCTAGCATGTTGCCATCTACGTTGAGCTTTGTCCGCCTGCTCCAATTTATTCTTCAATGTGCATTCCTTCTAAATCTACACAGCGCTTGGCGCGGTCCTTCAGTCCATTGAATGCGTTCTGGAAGTCTGCAACTGGGATACTGTTCAATACCTTCGAGACGTTGGTTTGAGTGTTTGTTACATCATCGTAACGGTATCCTTTCAGCTTCAATTTTAGTTTGGGGAAGAAAAATACTCAGCCGAAGCTAAATCAGAAACAGAGATTGATGCGACAAGGTGACATCTTTGGAGAACAAAAATTGAAGTACGACTGTTGCTTTGTAGACCGGTACGATATCGTGCACGCGCACTATTTTTTTTTCGATGTGAATCGTAACACGTCGATTGAAAGCCAACAGTTGTCGAACTGCTTCCATGGTTTCGGCATTTCTGCTTGGTGCGGGGCAGTCACTCCTTGGGTCATCTTTGTTTCCTTTTCGGTCATTGCGAAATCGCTCTTGCCAACCAAAAATGTTGGAACGAGTAAATGAAACCTCCCCAAATGCTTATTGGATTATAGGCGATAGGAAATAAGATCGTAGCGCCAAACTGCATTAAGTGTTTAATATTAAGAGATATTAGATATGTAAACGTAAATATTATAAACATAATAGATAACACTTGTGTTTATGCAATCAAGAAAATGTCACGTGTAGAACTTATCCCATTAACTATAATTCCGCAAAATATCACCAGATGTCATATTGCTTATTTCTCATCGCCTATAAGCAAACGACTGTGTTGGTTCTTTGCACAAACGAACACAAAATTTGATAGCGTACCGCTGTTCGGCGGATGATGTGGCAGGTCTTAGAGGTCAAACAAACTACGGACTAAAGACGAAATGAGAACGAAAACGAAATAACGAAATAAACCGAAATTTTTATAAGAACGAAAACGCAATATGCTTTTTTTCGTTCATGATTGAAAACAAAATAATTAATATCGGTTACCGGTTTTAACCGTTATTTCATTTTATTTACAGCAAATATTTTACACGCAAATATTATTGAATTTTCAGATATTTGAGTTGCAAACAAGCAGACTTTCAAAGTAATTCTCCCGTAGCTAACCCTGTTACGTGTTAGGTTAAACGGTATACTCGTAGTTTCATCTATTGAACAATGACTGTGATAATTTTCATTTGCACACACTGGCGGTATTCGTTATGTTAAGTACTTATATAATAGAGGCGGTATTCGTTATGTTAAGTACTTATATAATAGAACTAACATAAAGGAAGATTTGCTGGAAAACGTACTATTCGTTAGGTGAAATAAAATGTAATTAATGTTTTATTCTTTATTGTAAAAAATTCAGGCCATAGCATACGCTTATTTTTATATATGTATTATCTTTCTTTTACATGTATGTTTTATATTCATGTTTAATAAAAAAAAAACTTATTATATTTCTATATTTTTATCATTTGTTACTCATTAATAGTTATAACCGGTATTAACCGGTATTTAACTACTGTGAACGAAAACGAAAAGATTTAGGTAGGAATATTAAGAACGGAAACGAAATTTTTCGGTTTCGTTCGGAAAGAACTGAACAAAATATTTTTCGTTTTTAGTCTCTGAAACAAACTGCACCCATACGAGATTGTAGTGAACCAATATTAATAAAATTTGAGGGGGATGTTGATGAAGGTTAGTCGGAAATTATTCGAGTACCAATTTATAGATGGTGTTGTTATTTGACGCTTTAGGCAATCCTAAAACTTTATAGCCACACTAGTTGTCCGTTATACATAGTGGAATTTGAAGTGCTATAAGTTAATTACATTTACATACAAGTTTCAAAATAAATATAAATAAAATATATTGAATTCTGATGACTTGGAGGTTCGGAATTTTGCAAATAATTCACGCATCGCATCCCATTGGCAAATTATCTGCATATGCATCAAAGAGCTTTTAGTATTTGACATGACAAATATACTGTATTGGCAATAAAAGTCAAGGCCAATTTTGTATCCAGATATTGCAAAGTTTTCAGTGCTTTATCATGTGAAGGTAATAAGTTATCATTAATGTGTCTGCAACTTCTGCATCAATGGGCAGATTTATTCTGATTACAATGTCAAGTTAGGTATTGCATTTTTCGCATGTTCATGTTCATTGTCACTAGCAAGGTCGTTCATATATAAACATGAATTAAACTTCAGTCTAGTGTTACCTTTAGGGAATGCAATACCGGAATACCGGGATCCCGAATACCGGGATATCGTACAAAATTTCACCCTTTCTCAATACCGGTATTAAACATAAAAATACCGGTTTTTCCGGTATTTTTAAAATTAAAAACGATACACTTTAATACTTATATATTATTAGTTATTAGGTACGTAAATCCTTAAAATTATTTTATTGAAGAGTTGGCAAGTTTGTTTCGGGGAATCCCCAACGGTGGCATGCGGCGTGGAACTGCAACTGCGGTTAACATTAACAGTAAAGTGTAAATGACTAAGAAGAAAAAAAAGCAAAGCCTGGAACAACAAATCAGGAAAGAAATTACATTTTTTGAGGAGGAAGGCATTAAGGGCGTGAATTTACAACTTGCATACGATTATTTACGAACAATAGCTCCAACCAGTGTGGAATCCGAACGAGCATTTTCAGCTGCTCTTCAAATATGTACGAAAATTAGATCTAGACTGAACGACGAAGTACTCGATCATATTTGTTTCTTAAAAGCATATTTCAAATTTCAACACAAATAAACAGAAAAATATTTTGTTATATCGTGCCATTACAAAAATAAAATGATAATTTTTGATTACGTTTGACTTTCACTTAATCAAATACCATACCCTCCTGTAAATAAATTAAATTTTGTTCCATTTTCAATAATTTTAACAATACCGGTATTAATACCGGGATTCCGGGTTTTTGATATGAAAATACCGAAAAACCGGTATTCAATTTTTTAGCCGGTATTGCATTCCCTAGTTACCTTCACAAAATTCTACTCAAATGTTTGGATTTTTTTTATTATTTTATGTATAATATTAGATTTATTATATTATTATAATAGTATTAGTTCTCATGAATTATTTTGGACAATAGAATACTTGCGTGCCTTTTTTACATTCCGTCACCTTTAGGTAAGGAAGGTATTGTCTTTGGTCAAAAAATTCGGTGGTGAGTTTTCATTGAATAAGCACGTCTTAGGGTCTTTACAATACGATTTTACTATTTTTACGACGATGTCTGTATGTGTGTGTGTGTGTGTTCGTGTGTGTATGTGTGTATCCCTGCCGTTTCGGCCGCAATATCTCCAATACTAGAATTCCAAAAATTAAAAATATTGCGTATTCCTCTTCCTTACAACCATATGCAGACTTGATTAGATTTTGATTATAATTGGTCAACCGGAAGTATACTCATTTGAAGATTTTAACAGTTTTTCTTGAAAAACTCAGTTAAATTTTATTATAACTTAAAGAATATATTATTCTATATACGATGTGATTGCATTTTATATTTCATATTCAACAGATATAGAGTTAAAGAATTATAAAGATAATAAATTTCATAAATCAGCCAGCTATGCTAACTTAACCATGGAAACTGCTAATATATTCAGGTAATTCAAATTGACAGATGTCAATATCAATAAAAAGTAAATGAATGAAAGAATAAGGGAAGTAACTCTAGTGTTAGAAGTTTCTAGATATAAGAGAGACGATTACATTGGTTTGAACATGTCATGAGGAGAGATGAATATATTAATAGAAGGTGGAAGAAACATAGTAAGACCAAATATAAGATGAAAAATCCTTTCATCTTATATTTGCAATGCCGCGAGACGAAAAACGGCGAGAAACAGTTCACTCTCGTCTCGTCTCGAAAATTCGAGACGAGATTTGTTTTCGTCTCGTCTCGTCATATTTTTCATCCGCTATTCTCGATCTCGACTCGAGAGTCTCGAATTTCTCGAATTTATAATTAGCTGTATTATTTGTATATAAATACATATAAAATAAATTCACAAAATATTACCTTTACATGTTATAAATTTTCTATACTTTCATCTATCAGGAAAATAAATTAGCATCAACTTGGACGTAATAAAGGAGTAAGTAGATACTACTGATTAAAACTTTATTTTTACTAAGTCTGGCGTTTAACAGGTAAGTAAAAAAATACTGAACAAATATTACTCGCAGCAAGAGCATTTAATACTAGCGTGGAGAGTACACCACAGGGAACACTTTTGTTCCTATTCTTTATACTAAAACCCTATAAATTTAAAATGAATAAATAAATAATAAACAGGCAATGAAAATATTTGTACTGATAATTATTTTTCTTATTGTATATCTTTAATTATATACATATTAAAAAAAAATCGTTCAATCGAGATCTCGGGTACCTACTCTCGTCTCGAGCAAATCTCGAGGGCATTCCTCTCGTCTCGTCTCGATTTTTCGAGACGAGACTTATGATACTCTCGTCTCGAAATTTCTCGATTTTCGAGACGAGATCTCGAAAACGCGAGATCCCACGGCATCACTAGCAATACAATCCGTATTGCAGAAGACTAGAGAGAAAAGGAACTGAATGAGGACGACACGCAACAAAAATGAGTGTAAGAAGAAAATAAAAAACGAATGGGAAAAATTAATGAAGAAGATGTGCAATTTGCATAGTTTGTTTATGAAATAATTTTACTGGAAATATAGGATCTTTTGCAAGAAAATTTTTGTATAGGACGCGTGCAGTGACATGACTGCTGACTTTGACAAGCAGATATGGGGACCCGTGTCAAAATGACAGCTATTAATTAGATCCATAACTAACAAATGTCATAATTTTTCATTCAAAATTTCATGGTTTTTTTTATTTCATGTGGTTTATTTGTTACCAGGAATGTGGAATTCAGTTACCGAGAAATCGAGAAAAAGGAATCATAAAATACCAAAAAACGAAATTTTGAATGTATAATTATGATATTTGTCAGTTATGGACATAATTAATAGCAGTCATTCTGGTACGGGCCCCCATATCTGCTTGCCAAAGTCAGAAAATTACGTGACTGCCCGTGCCCTATACATAAATTTTCTTGCAAAAGATCCTATATTTCCAGTAAAATTATTTTATAAACAAACTATGAAATATTATTTACACATTTAATGTCATTATAAATAGTAAAGAATTATTATATTATCTATACGAATTGATTGCATTTTATATTTCATATTCAATGGATATAGAGTTAAAGAATTACAAAGAAATTAAATTTTATAAATCAGCCACCTAATCATAGAAACAGCTACTATCTATATTAAGAAAATTCTAACTGAAAAGAAGATGAATGTGGTAGAGATGAGGATGTTGAGATAGATGTTGGGGAAGACACGGAAAGATACGGTTAGGAATGAATGAATAAGGGAAATAACTCGAGTATTAGCTAAAGAAGCAGAAGAAGATATCAGTGTCAAGTGCCATTTGCATAGTTTGTTTATGAAATAATTTTACTGGAAATTTGGAATCTTTTGCAAGAAAATTTATGTATGGAATTTGTCTGAGCCTTATTTTGCTCAGGTATCTTAATACTGAAACATTTGCGTGAAACTGACCCAATTTTTCAATCACCCGGTATGAGCAAGAATCGTTATTTATATATTGAAGACAAGGCAAAAAGGTAACAAAAGAAAAAGTTTCTTTTGTGCAACTACAATGTTAGTAAAATAGTTTCAAAGAACGCGTACATACAGTTGTTGTTGCGTTGCGACAACTTCAAAAGAGAACGCAAAATGCATTTTTAAATTACGATGCACAGTAGGTTTCCATTTAACAAAGAATGCAAGAAAACTTGATCAATAATGAAAAATTTACTTTTTTATCTCGCGCTAAGGGAATAAAATAATCATGCAAAAATCGGATAACGAGATTTTAGTGAATAAGCAAATTTTAAGGGCCCCAGAATCTTTTGGAAATAATTGAATTTGCTAATTTGAAATATTGTAAGATAGCTATGGAATTTAATGTTTCAAAAATAACAATTGAAAATATAGATTGTGACAACTTATATTGCGAGCGCCATGCATTTGGCAGTATTACACAATTCCGGTTAATAGATGTCGCTAACGTCGCGTTAAGAACCTACATGCTTAATATCGACGCAACTATTGGTCCACGTATTTTTTTGAGGGGAAAATAAGGATGCTTGGGAAACATTTGAATTTGACGTGAATTTGACATTTGAAAATATTTGTGTTTTTGATTCTATTTAATTTGCTTTGATTATTAATTGTACCTTCTGTGTTTCTACTGAGCGGGTTTTCAATGTAATATTGTTTAATTTTATGTGCATATAAGATATCCGTGTTTTATTTTCAACCGAGTTATAATTATTTCAATGTAATAAGTTGTCGGATGTATTTTGAAATTGAAATTTTATTATGCATATTATTGAAAAAATATAATATAACATTATATTTGTGCACATATATTTTAATATTAAAATACATTTATATCAACTAACAAAATTAAAATATTTTTATTATAATAAAAGCGCATTGCCTAATTTACATTTTAGTTCTATTCCAATCACCAGGTGTTCAGTTCAAGTACACATGAGTTTCAGGTCTAAAGAGTGTATTGTCTATGGTGACAAGTTTGTATTTGTATGTCAATAACAAACGTATTTGAAAACTGCGCTAGATCTTTTTATTATTCTCAACAGGTTATAGGGCCCAGAAGTCGCTAAAGATATGTAAAATAATTACTGTGAAAGTAAACGTAAAGAAAAAGTTAATACTGAATTTTGTAGATCATAAAAATGGCAGAATTTAAAGATTCTTTAAGCCCACACAAATTTGATGGAAATTCTTAATATACTGTGCTTTACAAGCGTAACGAATCATGAACATTGTTAATGGAAATGAAAATTAACCGCCGTGTGCCTAAGTGTCTGGTCGCGAATCTGGGGACCCGGGTTCGATCCCGACCAACGCCAAAAATTACATCAAATTTTAATGGCACAAAATTGACCCCTGTGGTGCACTCTCCACGCCAGCTATGAGTGCCCGTGAGGTGACGCCTGATACGCGCCCACACGGTACAAATATTCCATCATTACCGATATCTGTTTACAAAGCAGATTGGCACACCCAGCAATGGGTAATATGCCGTGATGAAATATTTATTTTATTTTTATTTTATTTAAGAAAATGTATTAGAATGTATCAAATTACAAATTAAGGGGGAGTTTTGGAAATAATTGAATTTGCTAATTTGAAATATTGTAAGATAGCTCTAGATTCTAGAGTCTAGAATATAATGTTTTAAAAATAACAATTGAAAATATAAATTGTGTGTGACTTTGGTTCACGAAAGATGTCTATTCAAGGTCACTTGTTCGAGGAAAGAATACACAGCACTTTTACAGTAGAAGCTTAGAAACATTACATTTTAGAAAGACAAAGATTATTTGACGTATGTCTATGTAACTTATGTTGTGTGACATATATACGTACATGGTGACATTACTTTATAACAGATTACAAATAATAATGACTTATGTCATAGAGCTACAGATTTCTAATTATGTACAACACTGCCCTCTGTGCTAATAATTACGTAGTGACGTTGACATTTAAATCAATTATTATTAGCATAAATCTTTGAGAAAAGCGTTATTTAAAAAGAAACATAATTTTCAAATAAATTACACTTATTTTTTTCAGTTCGAATGTATCCACAAATATTTTATGTTGCACGTCTATGTACACGAAATGCAGTGAAGTTATCTGTAATAAATGCCCTTGAATAGTCATCTTTCGTGAACCAAACTATATTTGTATGTCAATAAAAAACGTATTGAAAACTGCACTACATCTTTTTATTATTTTCAAAAGATTTTAACATTTTTACGATGATGTCTGCGTGTAATTGAAGAGAGATATTGGGCAGGCCACGCCACCACAGATTATATATACTTATAATGTATAATTCTTAATGGAAATCTTGTCTTTTGCTGTGACCATGGCCCGACGGCATCGTGACCTTTGCGTCGGTAATCGCTAGCCTGATATGATCTGGTCGTGATGACGTCATATTCGCCCACGCGAGCCACGTGGTTCAGGATCGCGAATTCAGCGTCACCCTTCCACCCCTCCAGAAACAGTCGCTGCTGACGTCACAGCTGACAAAATCACAACCCTGCTCGATAAGTGATGACTAAACAGCTATGATGTCGTGAGCAATCATTAAAATAGTGACGGAAAACGTTTAAATCAAAATGCCTACGCGATATTGGAGTGAATGGACAGCTAGACAGTCAAAAACGTGTTTGTTTCTTCCATGTGTACTTTAACTACAAACTACAAGTGCATTTTTTTTTTAAATATTTTTCTCATTCCTACATTAGAGCAGAAAAACCTTTTCCTTGTTTTCCACTAACTACGTGTACAATTTGATACCAGACATGTTCTTTTCATAAGTTTTCTAGGTTAATCTACATTATTTGTGGATTAAGTATCCTTGACAACTTATAACAAAAAAAAGTTACAATATAATAAACAATTAGTCTGCATTATTTAATTTATAAATATATATTTATAAATGTACCATCATGAGAATGTAATATTTAATATAATACAAGAAGTTATTTAATTTACCTGTATTAGTTTTACAAATTGACAAATTTATTTTTAATATTTTTTTCTATTTCGGTGTTCTTATGTTTCTATAAACGCACTGTTTTGTACTGCAAACACGACGTTTAGAAGATCTATAAGCGTACTATTTTTGGCGCCTTTCATGTTCTCGAGTTGGTAGTCATGCTTTCATAACTGACAGATGACAGGTAACCTCAAAATGGTAAGTTGTTGATAATATTTCAACATATTACTTTTAATTATGGATTTTTATACTTTCTTTAGGTGATAGGACTAGAAAAAAATATAATATTAATTTCACAACCAGAATCAGACCTTGAATCATAAATACAATACACCTTGCAATACACTAATTAATCAATAGTTGACAAAATATGAAATTTCAATTGTTAGCGAGAAGCGTTACCAACATAAACATAACTAACAAAAAAATACCTAGTCATAATTTGACGTCGCAATTTAAATAAATTTAATCGTAAAAATACCTCAATAGAAAAAATAGTATAAAAAACACGTATCATAAGGCCTGTTGACGCACTCGTCCTTTGTAAAACTCGCCTAGCGGCTCGTTTTCCAAACTTGGACTCGTACGTTAACAGATTGCCTTATGATACTTGTGTTTTAATGTACTATTAATATAGTGGAAATGATTAGGCAGAGGACTCACGTTATCAACCTGAGAAAAAACCTTATAAAAAGAAATATAACTTGTAGTAATTTCTTTTCAATTACAAACATGAAAATTAATTTATTAATTAGATATTTTATAAATTCATATTTTAATATTTTCTTTTTAAAATACTATCATTATCAATTTGAAATTATTAATTTATTGACAGTGACATTTGACATTTATCTGTCAGCTACATAAATTGGAGATCTGAATTATGTAACCTAGGAAATATCCTCCGGGATTTATAAAATAAATTATTTTATAAATTGATTCATAAAATATATAGAAAAAGTATTAATGTACATCTGTAGAAAATATATTTGTTTTGAGCTTCAAGTAAAATGGCATTTCCGGTTATCTGATTTCAACCAAAATCTTCTCCTTTCGATATTAGAGTAGAATAAGAATACACAGTTTCAAAATTTTCAGAATGATAGTATTTGAGTTAGTGCATAAAGAGAATCCACTCATACACATACACACACTCACAGACTTCATCGAGAAAATGTTAAAATTTGATTCTAGGGACCTTAAAACGTGCTCATTTACTAAAAGCCCGATATGCGGTTTTTAGCACGATCCCAATACTTAGCTTTACCAAGGGTAGAGCGGGAGGTAAAAAACTTAACTTTTTAAACAAATTTCTGTAACTAGTATCTTATTTCATAATAAATACATATTAATTTCCTATAGTAATTCGTATATTAATAACAATGTATGCACCATTGTTCTCTATGTCATTTCTGTCGTCATTTATATAAGTTCAGTTTTAGCATTATATGTATAATACCGAGATAATAATTATGTAAAATTGTTAAAGATTATAAATATTGTATATAATTATTATAGAAAAAGCATACAATTTGTAAATAAAGAACTGATAAAATAAATTCAAAGTCTACTATACGTCACTATTGGAGTAAAATTTATTACTCATTTTATTATATTTGTAAATACAGATGTTCAAAAAATAGAGGTCAAAGTTTGGAGGACATATAATGCTCACCAAAATGAGTAAAAAAAAAAGCTTAATCAACCTGGGTCCGATCTTCAATAGTTTCCGAGATATAAGGCGTTAAAAAATTAGTTTTTACGGGGTTTACCTCTGCTATCTTCAAAACTATAAGAGTTACGACTTCGATCAAATGAGACTTTCTGTTTATTTTTCAGAGGTCATCTCATATGTGCTTTTATTTTTAAAAAAATGAGATAAATATATATAAAATTTTATTGTTTTATTACTCTACCATTTACTGACAAAGACAAAATTTTGTTTAATCTTTGTTAGTTTTTCTTCGACTCTAATGAATTTTTTAATTCTCTTTCTATATTTGTAAACTAGGCTTAGGGGCTCACAAATGATGGTATTTGACATGATGGTTACGCTTCCGGTTTAACCGGAAATGCCATTAACTTTCATATTTCAAATATAGGACACCTATATATTTTTATATATTTGGAATCTACGTAAAATTACGAATTGAACGATATGTTTGAAGTGTATTTTTATTAAAGAAATAAATTACGAAAACCAAAAACGTAAGAGAAAATGATGCATAATTAACCTGCTAAGCTATGATATCAGGCAAGCTGTAAAAATAGTTGAGATAATATTCAGTAATAAGTTAATTGTTTAAATAGTCAGTTATTTAAAAAAAAAATGATTAATTTGTTATCATAACCTACCTGATATGGCTTACCAGGTTAATTCATAATTTTCTCTTACGTTTTTGTAATTTATTTCTTCAATAAAAAATCACTTCAAGCATATCGTTGAATTCGTAATTTTAAGTAGAATCCAAATATATGAAATATATACAGTTCCATTTGAAATATGACAGTTATTGTCATTTCCGGTCAAACCGGAAGCGCAACGATCATGTCAAATACCATGATTTGTGAGCCCCTATGCCTAGTTTACAAATATGTTACGAGAATTAAAAAATAATTATAAATAAAAAAGTTATTTTGAGTGGCCCGTTTTTCAGTGTCACCTGTATACCCTTAAGAATTTGACCTCTATTTTTAGAACATCCCGTATAGACTACGAGTCAAAATTATTAAGGAGAAATAAATAATCTCAATATATACCAAGTAATGTACTACTTATTTAAATTATTATTTAAGGCGATTAATAATCGAGACATTTTAATTATTAATTATTATAATTATGGTCTAATTTTAATATAAATCATCCAGGTTACGATGGAGAATCTCATTCGTATAATTTTATTTTCATCAGGTACTATTTTTATTCTCGTCAGAATTTCAAAAGCATACTCGTATTTATTACATTTTCCTGTTACGAAAGACAATTATATCAATACGTGGAGAGGAAGATATGTATGTTGTAAACACATTGTAATGATACTGTCAATACCAGAGCAGCACGAGATTCAATGCAAGAATCCTACTGTTTTTGTTTTGAAGTTTTACGTAAATACCATACCTGACAAATACAGGCTTCATCTTCATGCTTCTCTGATTCCTATAGGTCAACATTGCAATATTTTTATGTATAGCTCGTTTTTAAGTAAACCCCTAAACACAAGAGCTGTGTTCTTCAAGCTGTGATTGTGATTTTGTAAATCCTGATTTAAAAATTACATCAAGAAAACTACATGAATAATATAAACACCACCTAGCGTCAAATGTCATATGCAGACCAATGTAAACTAACTCTTAACTTATTTTATTAATAATCTATCAGTGTTATAGTCAGCATTAAAATGAATCATATAGAAGTAAAAAGATGTTCTTGGTAAGGAATATGAAGTATGTTTACTTTAAATAAATGTTATATGTAACATATTTTCTTTGTTTTCAAAAGTATGGTAGGTCATTACATGTTTTTACAGGAAAATCATATTTCCTTTGATACAACAAACTTCACATTGATAAATTTCTACGTTCGAAAACCTATTGCCGTCAGCCATTTTTAAATTTGCTCTGAAATGAATCCGTGTGATCACGCAAAAAGGATGATTCAGAAGGGAAAGGGGAAGATTGTCTAGTGATCACAAAATGAGAAAGTGGGGATAACGAATAGGAAACGAAAAAATATACTTCTTAATCATGATCACTTTAATCATTCAGATTATAGGCTAATATAGGTAATAAATAACTAAGTGTTACGCATATTTAACCGTCCTTCGAATGTAATATAAATATATTGACTGTGTTAGGCAATATTTACAGAAATGCAATAAAACTTTCAGAATAAACTACCCTGTTTTACAATAAATAAGATAATATACTTCAGTGCTGTTCCGACCCGGGGATGCTAGGTGTGCGGGCATACGGGCGGCAAGCCAAAACGGCGGCAGCAACCTACCACATACATAAAAATTCAGTCTTTTCAGAAAATTTTAAAAAGCCATAGTTATAATTAACAACTGTAAAAACTAATTTACTAGTAAAATAATTACTATAAAATTATGATTATGCGAGAGAAGCTTTTCGAAAATGAAATTAATAAAAAAATATTTAAAATCTACATTAGTATAGAAAAATAAATTTCTGAAGATATAAATGTATCAGATATATCAGTTTAAAGTTAAAGTAACATTTATTTAAACTTTTTGTATACATATTTAATATAAGTATCTATGTATTGATGTATAATATTATAATTTTTCTATTAATTAATGATTTTATTGTATAAAATGTATATATTTTTAAATTTTCTGTCGCACACGGGCGCCATATAGCCCTGATAACCTTCGTATATTGGATAATAACGCAAGTCACAATTTCTAGTGTTAATATTGCCAGACTAAACATTTTTGTATAATGACATCATAGTTAACAGTATTGCAGTACCTTCAACAACTGTACCATCGTCGTCTTCTCACAGCTGGGTTGTAAATTTACCGGAAACGGACCGGTTATTCACTTTTCAAACGTCTCAGACGCTCAGATTCTTCAGATAACTCAGCGTCTACGGATCCATGAATTTTAATGAACCGCCAACATAACACTGCATTCATATCAAAATATACACTCTTAATGCGTCAATCCACAACCAACTTTAAGATGTACGAGGTTTCATTAAAAACTAGTTTTTTTGAATTTCACGGCAAAAGTTATCATATAGTTCCATTTCCAGTTATTTTATTAATTCTTCGTAACCACCTATGAATTTTGTTTTATCTTATTATTAGCGGGAAACAAATACCACGACACTTTTTCTTTAGATTTACTACGACAAACGACAACAATATGCTCCGGCCATAATGATGCATTAAAAAAATCAAGACAAAGACAATACACAGCTGACAAAATATTTAATAGATAATTAACTATGAAGTTGGATCCGATTGATCTCTCACTCTAACTCAGCAAGCATGTGCATATCGACACTGAATAAAAATGTTGTTGAAAGAGTGATTATTGTTTTTGTTATTATTGTTTTCGGGTTTGTGCTAACCCACTAGGTGGGACTTGCGTGATTTTATATACGTATGTATGTATGTAATCGTTTTTCGGATCAGATCTGCTTGGCGAAGGAGTATTTGGAATGAAGTACTGAATGCAGATTGAAAACAACGTTGGTATAAATGCATTATAATCTAATGCGGAGAATGCTTTGAAGAGGAATAAATGATGTATTATTTTTTGATACAAATGAAAATTTTCGTTATTTCAATGCGACCTCCCACCATAGTATTAACCGCGCTTTCCGTTGTTTAACTACAAATATATGACGTCGACGATGATGTAATTGCTTTTTATTGATTTTTTTATTTTTAAAAATATTTTCCATTTTTGTAATAATCCACGAATATAATCCCATTATGAAAATTTATACTTTTTATTGATTTTCTTTCAAAAGAAAATGTACACACGTTGATAACTAAATGCGAAAGTCATCATTATTAGTCTGTTACAAAACTAACAAAGTAACATTTAATGTAGATTAGATAAAATAGTGGTAGGTGTATTCACATACTGTCTGTCAAAGATTCAACATTATTATATGAGAATATGTTCAATAATGGGGTCCTCCACTATTGAAACAAAATAATTAAACTGAACGCGATCTGTAGTTCTAGATCATATTGTTTATTCGTTAAGCCGTAATATATATTTTTTAATATTCTTTGGTAAAGATGTTAAGCTAATTTTGTTCTCAAACAATGTACCTACGATTAGTTCGCTTATAATAACTGGAGTCACACAAATTGATACTTATGTTTAAAATAATTGTCATGGTCGTAATAATATTCATAGATAATAAGCAATTTAATAAAATAATGAATAAACTACGTACATTATACAAAGTATGGCTATATAAAGTTTTTGGATTGATTTTCTATATAACAGCGCTATATTTTTCTGACTAACCTTAGTCAACACTCCCTCGTTTTATTAATAGCCGTGTTCCTTCGGGCTGTGATTGTGATTTTAGGAATCCTGATTAGTTTAATCGTGATCCTTTTGAATCATGAATTAAAAATTATATCAAGAAAACAACTTGAATAATATAAACACCATCTAGCGTTAAATATCATATGCAGACCAATGCAAACTAATTTATTTTATAAATAATCCACTGTCAGCACATTAAAAATGGATCATTTAGAAGTAAAAAAATATGTTCTTGGTAACATATGAAGTATGTTTACTTTAAATAAATCTTTTATGTAACATATTTTCTTTGTTTTCAAAAATTATGGTAGGTCATTACATGCTTTTGTAGGAAAATCATATTTCCTTTCAAGGAACGCATTGATAAATTTCTATGCTCGAAAACCTATTATCGTTGCCATTTTTAAAATTGCTCTGAAATGAATCTGTGTGATCACTCAAAAAGGATGATTCAGAAGGGAAAGAGGAAGGTTGTCTAGTGATCACAAAATGAGAAAGTGGGGATAACGAATAAGAAACGAAATAACATACTTCTTAATCATAATCACTTTCATGATTTAGATTGTTAACCACAGCCCGAACGAACACGGCTAATATTGGTACAGTACAGTTCTCGTATGAGCGTAATTTGTTCCACCACTGGTCTAAGACCTGCCTCGTCATGAATGCATCTGTCGAACAGCGGTACGCAATAATTTTTTTTGTTCGTTTATGCAAAAAACTAACAGTATTAGGGAAGGCTTCATTCACTCGTTTCAATGTTTTTGGTTGGCACAAGCAATTTCACGATGATATAAATAATAAATTGTGATTTTGATGAATTAACGGCTTTTGTCTTATTTATAAAAAATCCTAAAACTTTGCATCCACACTGTGTACGAGTATATTTGGATTTAGCTTAAATTATAAATAATAGATCTGTTCGTTTCGCTACTATGCGACTAAGACCTAATGTAGTATACAAAATTGTATGAGGCTATAAATAAACTTAATTATAAACAGCCGTAACATTATGAGATATTCTCATTGTTATTAGTTGGTGATATCCTCATTCATTCCTGCGTTGTGAATCGGTAGCTTGCTTATCAGCGTAGTCACGCGGGCGGTAGTTACGGCCAGGAATAGCCTGATTTTCCGTTTGGCGTTTAAATATTTATTTACAAAGCAGGAAATGACGGGGCGCCTTCGAGTCACAATTGACGCTCACAGTTTCCAAAATAAAACTCGCATGGCGATGGACGTTTTCAAGATGCACTCATATACCAACAACGGTGTTTATTCACAATCCCAATGGATGAGCGATTGACATTGATGTATCGATTGGGTTTTCTAAATTTTCTTCCACCAGGATATAAATATGGTTTTATGGAAGCAAAATCGTGACACATTTATCCTGTTGTCTTATTGTTATCCTGGTAAATTTTGAAAAAGATTGAAACCAATTTTCGGAGACGGAATGGGATGGATGACAGATATGTATAAAAAGATCATGCTAGAATTATTGAAAATAAGAAAATCAGTTAGGTATGACACGGCGAAGGCAAGTGAAATAACAAATAAATAACTTTTTATAACCTTTTCTGAATTATAGTTTCAGGATCAATATTTCAACTTTGTTATTCTTGTTAGTTAAATTTCTGTTAAATATATATCATTCTTCTATTAACTGACTGTTTAGTCTAGCTGCCAGTGGCCTTTGACATTTATTTGTTGACAATTGAAATTATTAAGACTACGTGCGTGAGATAAAGGGCACTATGAATGCCCTACCCTTTATCCTACACCCTTAAGATATCCACTTACGAAGATAACATCTTGTTTTTAAGGAGTCTGGTTTGTACTCTTATGAAGTAAACATGTAGTTTTAGTTTCGGCTCGCGTTCTACGTAACGCAAGTATTTTGGCCTAAGGATGTAGCGGCATCTTTAGGATTTAGTTATGTTTGGTTTAATTAATAATACTGAATTTAGTGTTATTGTGAATATTAAATAAATTATGTGTAAATAATAAAGTTAGTTGATAAAACCAAACAATGTCCGTATTCATAAGATAAAATGTTCATAAATATCCAAGTGACAGTGTATGTGTTCCTCCTCAATAAACGTCTGGCCGACCAGTAAATCGTCCACCAATTAGATAAAATCGTCATCGTTGGTAAAGGAGTAAGCGTCACCATCAGAGCCATCGGTCGTTTCACCCCACCCCCTTGAGTTACAGTTCTTAGTTATTCAATTTTTGAAAGTACCGATGAAAACATGTGGAACTAACCAGAAACAGAAAATATCTTGAAAACATTCCAAAAGAGGAATAATTGGGAGCTTGTGAGAAATGGAATGAAAGAATGGTTCCGTGTATTTGAACATATTTAACTCTTTAGCACACGCATCAAAGTATCAAATATGATAAATTCCGTTACGAAACTATTATAGTTGGAGGAAGAAATATTTGGAACTCATTATAGATTCTGCCAATTGGTCGTTATAAAGTTTTATGGACTTTGCGGTAATAGTACTCGGAGCCAGGTAGAGTTTTCTGTCCTGAGCCGTACCCGAAAATTGCATTCAAGATGTACTTTTAAATCTGTATTAAAATAATAATTCGTTTTAAGTGTATTTCTTCTAACGTCAATTTGTAAAGTGAAAAGAGATTAAAATATTATAAGATGTTTCCTAATTATGTACTTTTAAATCTGTATTCAAATAACAATGCGTTTAAAATACACTTTTTCTAACATCATTATTAAATACGGCCCATTTCTTACCCTAAAATTGATGCCTTCAAGTTCGAATAATTTATGAGTCCTGACCACAAACAAACCCAAAACCGCCCATAAAAGATTGTAAACCCTGCATAAGCCAGTTCCAAATATTTGTTCCTCCAACTATACCCGCTTACTCTGGGAGTTTACGCCCTAAACGTTCCAAAATTCGGAGTACACACTCTAGAATTTACTCCTCGTACTCTGCTACTAAGGTGCGTTCCAAAATCATGCCATGGAGTATGGAGTAGAGTATTACAGTAAGAGTAGATTACTCCAGGGTTTTGTATAGTTTCGTAACGACATAGTGTAGGAATTTAGTGATGTAACAATATAACCTCATTTATTTAGAGCACTTTAACCATATATCGCATTTAATAGTTATTTTCCGTCGACCGTTTATTAATAGCCTATCTTAATGTATAGAAAATCATTCATTAATGACCCCTATTAATGCATGATTTTTTATTAATAAACGATTTATTGGGTGCGTTCACCACATGGAACACAGCATATATTGCTAACGCTAAGTTGTAGCAAAAAGGTAGACAGAATTAAAAACCATGCTTTTGACACTTACTAGCTAGGTATATATTCACGTAGCATACCTTTAAAATGAATTTGAAAGAATAAAATTCCTCAAATAACATAAAAAACCGCTTGTGTCATCTAGGATTAAGTTAACTGAACGCACCCACTGAAAACAATTGATGACAAAACTTATTGATTTTCTGACGTAAAATTTGACGTTCGGTCAACCATTACTAACCTAAAAAAATTTTTCATGGAGTAAAATTAGATTTTCCATTTAAGTAAGATACGGTCAACGAAAAAATATTGTAACTAACATGTGTGTTAATTGGCGATTAATGATCTCAACAATTAACGCGTTCGCTACGCTCACGCGTTAAAATGTCTCGATCATTAATCGCCCTCATTAACACACTTGATAGTTCAATAACTATTAACTATCAAGTGTGTTAATGGTGGCGATTAATGATCGAGACATTTTAATGCGTGAGCGTAGCGAACGCGTTAATTGTTGAGAACATTAATCGCCAATTAACACACGTGTTAGTTACAATATTTTTTCGTTGACCGTATCTTACTTAAATGGAAAATCTAATTTTATTCCATGACAATTTTTTTTAGGTTAGTAATGGTTGACCGAACGTCAAATTTTATGTCAGAAAAACAATAAGTTTTGTCATCATTTTTTTCAGTGGGTGCGTTCAGTTTACTTAATGCTAGACAACCCAAGCGGTTTTTTATGTTATTTGAGGAATTTTATTCTTTCAAATTCATTTTAAAGGTATGCTACGTGAATATACCTAGCTAGTAAGTGTCAAAAGCATGACTTTTAATTCTGTCTACCTTTTTGCTACAACTTAGCGTCAGCAATACATGCTGTGTTCCATGTGGTGAACGCACCCAATAAATCGTTTATTAATAAAAAATCATGCATTAATAGGGGTCATTAATGAATGATTTTCTATACATTAAGATAGCCTATTAATAAACGGTCGACAGAAAAAATATTTAACTCTTTAGCACACGCATCAAAGTATCAAATATGATAAATTCCGTTACGAAACTATTACACGCTTACTCTGGGAGTTTACGCCCTAAACGTTCCAAAATTCGGAGTACACACTCTAGAATTTACTCCTCGTACTCTGCTACTAAGGTGCGTTCCAAAATCAAACCATGGAGTATGGAGTAGAGTATTACAGTAAGAGTAGATTACTCCAGGGTTTTGTATAGTTTCGAAACGACATAGTGTAGGAATTTAGTGATGTAACAATGTAACCTCATTTATTTAGAGCACTTTAACCATATATAGCATTTAAAACTTATTTACACTTCACGAAAATTTTACCATTGTATTTCCCATGGATTCATATAAAAGTAGATAGCCAGTATAAATATACTCATTACTTAATTGATATTTACATGAAAAGCATTCTCGTTCAATGTTTTAGTAATAGATTTCCAAACATCATTTTTTACCTTCGTTCTTACTAAATATGTTCATACGTAATATAACAAGTGATATGATTATCATCGATGATATTCTCGAGTGAAACCGAGCTGCAGATTTCACGAGTCCGAAGGACGAGTTGAA
The DNA here is from genome assembly GCA_951394225.1 of Harpalus rufipes. Taxonomy (NCBI): domain Eukaryota; kingdom Metazoa; phylum Arthropoda; class Insecta; order Coleoptera; family Carabidae; genus Harpalus; species Harpalus rufipes. The sequence continues at coordinate 78,130,751 of OX596274.1, forward strand.
ATGTGCTGCTTCGGTATCACGAGCTTATATTTAATGAGAGAATATAATGAAGTTTTGCAATCTAACCTAACCTAACTTTTGATATACATATTCATATTGTATTAAAACATGGTACTTGCGAGTTTTATTTAATATTTCGGAGTTTGAATTATTGTTATTATTTATTTTTATACTCAAAATTAACTATCAATGTCATAAATAAAGAAAACAAATCCCTTAGTAACGACTATAAATACGGTGATAATTTCCTTGTTTTTTACCTTCCGTCACCTTTAGGTAAGGAAGGTATTGTCTTTGGTCAAAAAATTCAATGATGAGTTTTTACTGAATAAGCTCGTTTTAGGGTCCATATAATACGATTTTACCATTTTTACGATGATGTCTGTATGTATGTGTGTCTGTGTGTCTGTGTGTGTGTAACAAAATTTCCGGATTCCATAACTTCAATACCACGATTCCAAAAATTATAATTTTCTCGTATTCCTCAAGTTTACATCCAGAAGAACATCTGATTAGATTTTGGTTATAATTGGTCAACCGGAAGTAGTCTCATTTGAAGATTTAACAGTTAAATTTGATTTATTGACATTTAACGTTATTATAACTTAAAGAATATATTATTCTCTATACGATTTGATTACAATTTATACTTCATATTCAATACATACAGAGTTAAAGAATTTTAAAGAAATTAAATTTTATAATTCAGCCAGCTATGCCAAACTTGGGAACTAGTATCAAATTCATATAATTCAAATTGACAGATGTCAGTATAAATAAAAAGTAAATTAATGTAGCAGATATGAGGATGTTGAAGTAGATATTGGGGAATAGACGGAAAAATATGGTAAGAAAATAACTCTAGTATTACAAGTTTTTAGAAAGATACAAGAAAGACGATTACATTGGTTTGAACATGTCATGAGGAGAAAGGAAGAATTATATTGGAACAAGAATGAATAGTTTAATAATAGGACGTTAAAGGAACAGAGGAAGACCAAAGATAAGATGGAAGGACTGTATTGCGGAAGATTTGAGAGAAAAGGAACTGAATGAGAACGACATGCAAAAATAGCGACCCCTAACGAATGGGAAAAGCTAAAGATGAAGAAGATGCCAGTGTCAAGTGCAATTTGAAAAGTTTGTTTATGAAATAATTTTACGGGAAATTTAGAATCTTTTGTAAGAAAAATTATGGAATTTATACATTATACACGAGAATGACGGAAGGTATTGTGCTGGCCACAACAGATTTTTTATCATCGCTGTGATAGACTTGTAGCTAGGGAGATTCTGAATGTTGATTGGCGGAAAACATGTCACGTGACTAAGGAATTATATTCTCAGAAAAATTTGAGTTTTATAGATCAGTCACTCCAAAATTTAATTTTATGTAGAATTGGAGAAAATTCATTTGTTTCTTATTCGTATCTCGAATTCTCAAATACAGGAATTTGTATATTTTTAGTTTCTGTAATTAAATATATAAAATTTAATTTCTATAAATATACTTTTATTTTACAAAACCAAAAAGTTTTATTTTTCTGCAATATAAAGTATTTTGTAATAATTTACGGAAATTGTGTGGCTGATTTCAATTTGTTGTCCGTCATGTTGCAAATAGGTTTATTATATTATTACAAAAAGAATATATAATTAGATAAGATATTATGATTATTATAACATAAACAAAAAATTATTAATGTTAGAATTGTAGTGTTTGGCGCTAGAGTACGTGTGTATCCTTCTATTTTGCAGGGTACGACACCTGGAGTAATACTCGTAACTTTTGGAACGGTTTAGAGCATATACTCTTTACTCTGGAATAGGTTTTGGAACGCACCCTTGTAAGGTACGAAGTACTCCAATGAGATTTTGCATGTCATACGCAAACTTTTCCAACGAAACATACACAAATCAAGTTTGACATAGAAATAAGTATTAAAAATTATCAATATCTTGGAGTAATTAATCATTATTTACATTAAAGTTATTTGAAAAACATAATAGCAATACCTGTAATAATCGTAAAAAATGTATTGATAAAATAATATTTGGCAGTCAAAAAGTCGTGTCAAAAATATATTTTCATATTTTTATAGTACATTAAGATACAAGTTTCATAAGACATGATTTTAGCGCACGCGTCTTTGTTAGAAACGAGCGGCTTGCCGCGAGTTTTCTAACGGGACAAGTGCGCTGAAATGTCTTATGAAACGTGTATTTTATACTATTTTTTCTATTTTGGTCCTTTTGTCAAAAAAATATTTACAAATATACGTGGTTTCATTTGTAACAGTAACAGTGATTGATATTCGTAACTATGACGTTTCTTTGTTATTGTTTACAATTTAAATAATATTTACTTTCAAATGACAAATGTCTAGAAATGTAGCTACTACGTACTAACCTAACAGAAATTAGGTTTGAGTTCTTGTAAGAAGTACTTTATGACATCCAAATGGGTTTCATAAAGTACATATTAAAGAACCAAAATAGAAAAAGGTTATTTTATTTACTCAAAGCCGTTCATATTCCGGCAAATATGGTCACGTGATCGTACTGGAAATAGGGTATCCCCTTACCCTGTATCTTCGTTTTGGGACGCACCACAGCTGTAAGTACAGAGCGGGCGATGTTCTGAAGCGCTCAGAAATTTGACGGAGGTGATTCCTTACTCTCATTAGACAAACCTCAGCGCAATACAGAGTCCACTATTATACACACTGGCGTTTATCTAAGACCTTGTATAATTCTTTAAAAATAACAATCTAATGCACAAAAGTCATCCTTGGAAAACTCGGACCAAGTTTTGTGCGTTAGGTTAGGTTATTGTTGTCATTTTTAGAGAAATATACAAGCTCTCAGATAAATGCCAGTGTGTTTCAAACCTACCACACCACAATAACAGTGGACTCTAATCTGTATTGCGCTGGGGTTTGACGAACCACCTCCGTAAAAGTCCTGAGCGCTCTAGACTCTAGAATGTCTAGAACATTACCCGCTCTGTACTGTACAATGGAATGATTATACGCTACCCGGTTTCAGGAACCAACGATAGTTAAAATTTCATTATTTCTGTAATCTCAAGTGTGATTTAAAAAGAATGTATTAATAATTTATAAGAACTTAAATATAATTTACAGTTAATTTATAATCCTTTACTTATTATGCCGATAAGGCCATATACCGAATGCCCTCAGGCCAAAATTTAGTTCTTATCCTGGAGAGTTAAAATTAAATTTTAAAAATCATGTGTCATATTTTCAATATTCTAGCTTAACCTCATATTTCTTGATGATTTTAAATCACTCATTCTCAAAATTGCAAAATGTTGGTCATTCTCGCATAAAGCTATAAAAATATGCTTTGATATTACCATAATAGAACTAAACATATATTGAATGAAATATGTGAATAATATTGTATGATATTTGTCATAATTCACATTATGTATTACGTATTCACTTTGACAAATTACTGTATCATCAGATATTTTTTCTAATCAATTTCAATTATGTGTTAAAAGCAAATCAATATAATTCATGCTGTCATGGTAAATTAGACATTAGATAAAATTATACATAATTATGTTTTAATCTGTAATATGGATAATTACCGGATACATTATGTAAAATAGTGTTATGTTTTTTTTTCTCACAATAACCCTGCAACAAGCAAACTATTGGTAAGGCCTATTTTAATTAATTACAATAATATTTAATGACAGAAAAAATATATCATTACGGCATATTAGCAATTATCCATAATTGTATATTTATGTTAATATAAACATTATACAGTGTGAAGGAAGTGAAAATATTGGAGAAGCAGTCATTATTTTTTAGTTTATTTAAAAGAAAATCTATTCAACTACAAACCGACGTTTCGGATCCTATACTTCGTTTTATGGACCCGTTACATTAAAAGAGAAAGATATTAAAAAAAGTGAGATGTACATAGTGCGCAGCTGACTTTTAGCGCAGGTGGTTGATATTGTTGTTGTAGAACATTTAAATTTCAAATATGACAGCAAATACATATACAACAAATTAAAAAAAAACTGAGTAAATTTAGGTATAGTATATACGATGAATACTTTAAAAAGAGAGAAAGAACAGAAAGAGAATATTAAGTATTAAAAAAAAGGTTATGTACACAATATAAAAAATTAGAAGAAAGCGATACAATTGTGTATGAAATCTGTTTTCCTATTTTATATTCTTACATATTTGCACTTCAAACTTGCGTACTTATTATGTTTATTATGATACTAAAATTGTTTTTTTCCGTGTACCAAAATAATCGAAAAGTGACAGTAAATAGCTTAGTTGTCAAATGATTTGCTTAAGAACCGACATTACAATTTCTGGTGAAACATAAATTTTACGTAACAACATACATATATTTTTTCATTAGATACATACAGTAAATTTTTTTAAAGATGTTCGATCAAGGTATTCTGTATCATGAACGAATTAACAAATTGGTATACATCTATCTCTTTCCTTTGCAAAGGCTATAAGCGTGTGCGATAAGGATGGATATAACACCCTTGTCTTTCAAAAATTCATATTGTTTCGACATTCCACTTTAAAATGATGCTCGTTGTTGATAATACTTTTGCTGTAACGTAAGTTTATTTATTAATTCAGATACATTACCTTTATTCATAGCCGTGCGAATAACGTTATTTTGTGTCATTATTTTGACATTATCTTATTTTTCACATATTTGGTTTTACATTTGCTAATAAACTTACAAATTGACTTATTTTTGAATTTTGAATGGTTTTATTATAGCATATATTTTTATAATAATAAAATAAGAGTCTTATGTACCCTCATAAAAACTAAGCAAACAACACTACTGAATTTGTCATAAAGGGCGGAGCAAAAATCTGAATTCATACAATTCGTAGATAACCTTGATCGGACATCTTTCAAAAATTTTACTGTACAGTAGAACGCCGATTATCCGAACGCCGATTAACCGAATCGCCAATTATCCGAATCGGTCCTAAGCGTAATATAAAAAATTAAAACCAAGTACATATGTATGTATGTAATTTTTGTTTTGTTTTGTTGTAACAAGTTGGAACTCGCTGGAGTCCAGATATATTGTATTTTTGTTAAGGCCTGATGGGGTTGCAACTTACTCTGATCGAGATGTTCAAGTGAGCGTTATTGTAGAACTGTGTTTGTTAAACTTAATAAAGTTTATTTTATGTGTGACAGTTCGTTTTTCTTTATTACCCGTCTATGTCCGATTATCCGAATTTTCGATTATCCGAATCGACCCCGGTCCCAATTAATTCGGATAATCGGCGTTCTACTGTATTTCTATTTGTAATTTTTTTGTCGTCTTCATAATTTTTAACAAGTATAAATGTATTTTGTTTCATTCTTGTTATTTGGCAACATGGTGTCATCCACCAAATGATTTAGAAAAAATCCACTAGTTGGCTTATCTTAAATGACGTCACACAGTTATTAAAATGTAATAGGTTCATTGCAGAATTCTGTAACTAGAAACCTGATTTACCTTGTAACAAACCGTGAATTTAGTTTGCAAATTTGGCGCTAAATTCGAATTTAGTTACTTTGCATAATAATGATATTTGAATATAAAATAATTTGACAATCGCCCAAAAACAATCTCGTGTCAATTGGTCGCAAGAAATGCTCAAAAAATTCGACCGCGGTACTTCAAAACATGTGTATGATATCGTGACAGGTGACGAATCGTGGATCTACGCGTATGAGGCCAAAAGTAAACAGCAGTAGACTGTATGAGTCTTCCAAGGCAAGCCAAACCCAACAAAAGTCGTTCGTGCTCGAAACACTTCGAAGCAAATGGTCGCCTGTTTTTTCGGAAAAACTGGACATGTCTCAACCGTACCATTGGTGCAACGTAGAACGGTCAATTCTGAATGGTACACAACCGTTTGTTTGCCACAAGTCTTCGGAGAAATAAGGAAAACAAACTGCCGAAGACGGATCATTCTCCACCACGACAATGCAAGCTCTCACACATCAACTCGAACAAGTGACTTTTTGAGCGCTGAAATCATCGATTTGATGAGTCATCCGCCGTATAGTCCTGATTTGGCACCCAATGACCTATTTTTATTCCCAAACATCAAGAACAAATTGCGTGGTCAACGTTTTTTGACACCTGAAGAAGTGGTTGATGCGTTCAAAATGCATGTTTTGGAGATACCTCAATCGGAATGGAAAAAGTGCTTCGAAAATTGGTTCACACGCATGTAAAAGTGTATTGATCTTCATGGAGAATATTTTGAAAAACAATAAAGCCATTTTCGATGATAAATATTTGTTTTTAGTCTCTAATCCCGAAATATAAACGGCAACCCTTGTATTTTTTTTTTTACTTTCTATAGTTCGTATTCTTTCTAATTCGAACAAATTGAAATACCTCTTGCAAATTCGATTTATAGTAGACTGTATTTCCTCCTACTGTATAAGAGAGGATGAACACAATGCCGTCCAAAACGGATAAAAAAATCTTTAAAATACGTGCATACATCTCAGTTTTAGTGTATGTAATCCACATGTGTATATTACTGATCACACCATTCATTCCATAATCAAACAAATATGATAAATTCATTCGTTTATCCATTCATTTGTTTCAATTTGACGTCATACCACAACTAAACCCCAAAAATCTGATGTAGAAGACAGTCGTTGGGGAACACAATTATGCCAAAACTTTTTTCTGCGCCCACGCTCTATCCGCCCACGCAGGTCGATACGGGTTGCGGTGGGGAGGCTGTGGGGAGCAAAGGGGGACGACAGTCAATGAAAGAGAGAACGCCCACGCCTAGCGCGGTACTATTCACGAACAAATGCCTACCGCTGCCGCCACGAGACTCGTTCAATAAGCCTTACATTCACCTATTTCGCCAATTCATTCAATACAACACTAGGTTTTATCACATGAATAAATAACTACACTGACGGTTTATCTACACACATGCAGACTAATTCGAAAGTATGCTAAACTAATAATAGTATTTTTACATAACACGATTCGATATATTCAACTTTTCTTTTAATACGAAAATTCATAACGCATGGATCAATCACTACACGTCTGAAACGAAGAAATAATCAAAATCGAGGATTCTGAAGATTTAACCTGGCTCAGAAAAAATGCAATGACTGATTAATTGGACCGGGAAAATTATTGCTACTGTTTCTTACCTTCACCTTTAGGCAAGGAAGGTATTGTCTTTGAAAAAAAAAACAATGATGAGTTTTTAGTGAATAAGCACGTTTTAGGGACCATATAAACATATAATACGATTTTACCATTTTTACGATGATGCCTGTATGTATGGATGTATGTGTGTCAGTGTGTGTGTGAGACGAAAGTTTCGAATCGCATAACTTCAATACCACGATTCTAAAAATTATAATTTTTTCGTACATCTCAAGTTTACATCCAGAAAAAGAGGTCATAATTGGTCAACCGGTAGTACCCTAATTTGAAGATTTTAACAGGTTTTCTTAAAAAAACGCGGTTAAATATCATTTATTGACATTTAACGTTATTATAACTTAAATAATATATTATTCTCTATACGATTTGATTGCATTTTATATATTTCATATTCAATAGATATAGAATTATCAAGATATTAAATTTCATAAATCAGCCAGCTATGCTAACCATGGAAACTGCTAATATATTCAGATAATTCAAATTAACAGATATCAGTATCAATGAAAAGAAAATGAATGTGGCAGAGGCTAAGATATTAAGATAGATGAAGAAGTTGGAAAGACACGAAAAAATAGGGTAAGGAATGAAAGAATAAGGGAAATGGCTCGAGTGATAGAAGTTTCTACATAGATAAAAGAGAGACGATTACATTGGTTTGAACGTATCCTGGGGAAAGATGAAGAATATATTGGAAGAAGAATGAATAGCTTAGTAATAGATGGTTGAAGAAACAGAGGAAGACCAAAGATAAGATGGAAGGACTGTATTGCGGAAGACTTGAGTGAAAATAAACTGAATAACAACGACACGCAAAACAGAAATGAGTGGAAGAAAAAAATAAAAACCAGTGACCCCTAACGAATGAGAAAAGCTAAAGAAGAAGATGTCAGTGTCAAGCGCAATTTTCATAGTTTGTTTATGAAATAATTTTACTGGAAATATAGGATGTTTTGCAAGAAAATTTATGTATGGAATTTGTATAATACACAGGATAGACGGAAGGTAATGTGCTGGCCACATCAGATTTTTTTTAATAGTATAGACTATTTTTAAAAAGATAAAACATTCCGGACTCCTCCTCGTGGTACAAGAAACAAGCACGAAATGATAAAAAAAACAAAATATATTTATAATAAATAAAACAGCTACTACTTATCCACCCGAAAGATAAAACTTAAATAGTTGTGTTGTGTTCTCATCGCTTTAATTATGAATAGAACCGCTTTGAAAAACTAAACGAATGAATAACTACCATTACCTACTACAAGAAATATGTAAGCAAAATTCTTTTCAGAAAATTTACGTCATTTATGATTGTATTGAATTCAATGAAATAATTGGAGTCCAATGTCCATTTGTGTGTAAAAGTACTCAAACCGTAATTTCAACAAAAAACTATGAATGAATATAAAAATTTATATAGTACGTTTATAGTGTGCAAGTAGCAGGTACGATTTCTCAAATACTATCAGTCTAAAAAATAAATGAAGCTGTAAACAAAAATTAAGGGTATATAGTACTGACCATAATGGGTAAAAAAAAGCTTAATCAACATAGGTCCGAACTTCAATAGTTTTCGAGATATAATGCAGTGAAAAATGAGTTTTTACGGGGTTTGGGTTTACCTCTGCTATGTCGAAAACTATAAGAGTTACGACTTCGATTAAATGAGATTTTTTAATTAGGTGATCGTAGATGTGCTTTCGTTTCAAAAAAAATTCAAATAATTATACTACGTTAAATATTGGGGAGATTTTGGCTAATATTTAATTTTCAAATAACTATTAGAAAAAAAATTATTGTTTTTTATAGTCTATTTACTGACAGGTAAAATTTTGTTCGTTCACAATCTTTGTCAGTTTTTCTTCGATTTTTTTTCGGAAAAAGTTGAGATCAGACCTATTTTGATTAAGCTTTTTTTACTCATTTTGGTCAGTACTATATGCTTTCAATTTTTTTTACTTTTTTTAACAATAAAATAAAATTTGCGCGGGAGGTACCGTGGCAAGGCAGAATTTATTTCTCTATCTAATTGATTCTTTCTTTTCTAAAACAAAATATATACGAGTACTTACAAACAGGGTGATTCATCGGTTTTTAATAACTCGATAATTTTAAATATTATGGAAAAAAAATTCAAACGAAGTTTATATATATTAAAATGTGTATAAATCTGTGGTAAAGGTTTTTCTTTAGTCTTCCATTTCTACGCAATGGTATGTAACCTTATATTTTCAAATGGAACACCCTATATATTTATGCAAATTTGAAAATTGCATGAAATTTATTATCCAATAGTGTAAAAACAATCATATCTTATATTATTAAAAATACAATACCGAATGATTAAAATATTACATTTTTATACAATCCAGAAGTCTATATAGGTACTATTCAAAATTAAATAAATATATAAGCTGCTCCATACTATTGCGCTAAATGGAACAGTCTGTAGAAAAAACTATACTACAGATTCATAAACATCTTAATTTAAAATAAACTTCGTTTGAAAATATTTTCCAAAATATTTAAAATAATGGAGTTATTAAAAAAGTACAGAACGATGAATCACCCTGTATAGGTACATTGTACGTTAGACAGATAAATAATTTATACCATAAAAAAAAAACATTTGCAACAAGAAATGGACAAATGACTGCATAGAACACAGATCAAAGTCCAATAGAATGTTACATTTCTGCAGTAAAACAACAACAACTTTGAAAGCCCGTGAGATGACGTCTAAATGCAAACTTTGCTCAAAAAATGACATCATTTATGAAACACACTGATACATTCAGCAATAGGTAAATATTGATTCATACAATTAAACAATGAATACGAGGCTCACGCTAAAATAGTGGTTCATATTTTTTATAATTTTATTTTAAATATGTTCAAAACATAGTTCCCTTCAACAATAATAAACCATTTTTTCATTCCATTTAAAAGAAAACCATCTACCCTGTGAATATGCTGAAGATGGCGGGTATTCTATTACTTTTATTATTATTATTTTTTGTGGTAATGAATAGGATGTAAAAGATTTTATCTACAACTATTATAATGTATATTTTGCGCGTATCCATAGATATAAAATACCACTCATATTATACACTAGTGAAATATGAAATATTCATATGGAATATGAAATATTCATATTCCACAGGTAAGACTTTTTTAAATAACCGGCCTATATTGTATTATTAATACTTTTATAAACGTCTGTAGCTCGCTCTGTACATAAATATGGATTGATAAATTTAAAATATACTAGTTAATTAAAAGTTATTTACGATAAGTACGTAAAGCTAGTCTTTAGTCACACATAGGTCAGAATTAAAACACGAGCGTAGCAAGTATTTTAAGACCCCTAATTGACTAAAGATACTTTACGTATGTGTATCGTACAATATTTTATCTACGATATAATGAAAAACCCAATAAATATAAAAAAACACTTTTATTTATAAGTTTAGGATCACAATATTAAAAGAGAAGTTTGCCATGATAACAAACTCGATCTAAACATCAATTTTACGCACTATCGTAGATAAACTTATATTAATAAAGAAATCAGTTACTCATGTCAATATGTGATATGAATATCTGACATCTGTCATATCATTGCAGTTTCCGCTGTAACGTCGAAGTCTGTAACATAACCAGACAAAATATATTTATCATATATTTATAATCTGTAAAATTTGATAGTTGTAGATAAAGTATAGTATTTGCCTCGCATGTTATACTCTCGTATTCTAGACTTCATCCTTGTGTGATATAGCCTACATTATATACTCGTTAAATAATATACTATTATTCAATTTTGAAGTACAATTTCACCAAAAATTGATTGACATATTTTCCAATCCTCATTAATATATGCGTAATAGAATTTCACCAAAAATTGATTGACATATTTTCCAATCCTCGTTAATATATGCGTAATAGAATTAGTAAATTAAATTCAATAAATGTTTTATATTTATTACGGGATGACCTATACGGGTACTAAGGGATATAGCATAATATTTAATTTATACGAGTAGAATATGCTAATAAACAACTATTAATTTCTAAACAATACTATTTGTAAATGCATTAATTACAAATAACAGTTTCCTTAATTTTGCAATTTTATTCAATTTCATAATAGTATATTATGTAACAAGTTTCATACAAGTATATTCAGTCATTAGTTTTTCTAATATGGATGTCTGAAGAGTGTATAAAACGAGTCATTTTACTGCAAGTTAAGAAATATACTTTTTAGATTACTTATTTTCGTAGAATGACAGCTGTCAGCTTTAGCAGCTACCTCCAGCCTGAGTTTAGTGAATCAGCTGTTATTGGATACTAACTTCACGCCGTTTCCAATACGATCAAAGCCACAGCTTGTCAAGTTGTGATTAAAATGAATATATAGATACGTTCAATAAAGTAAACAAATCAAGCAAATGCTAGATAAGCAAACGAGAATTATTGCTTAGTTCACCGAACGATTTGCTAACTATATGACGAACTGACATCCACAACAGTCACCGACAAAATTGTCAGGTGTCAAATCCGTCACAAAACTCTCAAAGCCTTTTTGTGAAGTGGTTAACAAACACATGCCATATAAAGAAATAGAAACAATACAAGTTAACTTCAAGTATATAAATTTGTATTTCCCGCCATTATATTTGACAGCTAGCAAGACAATCAAGAAATTTGTTGCTTGGGTTGCTTGCAAGCAAATCAAGCAAATGCTAGGCTAGCAAAGTCGTTCAACAAATTTTACTCCCGGACGTTTTTGTTTTGCTGAGCTTATTGTAACATGCGCCCCTGACTTAAGAGTATACGAGCGCCGCTACAGGTAGAATATTCACGAGCGATGACGTAATCCCCTGCGGTATTGTATTTAATGTCATTGTGTTGTCAGAAAGTTCGAGAAGAACATCGCGCTATATAAACACGTCGCCAAAATCCAGCAGATATAGTCTGTGATATAGAAGCAACGAGCAATGAAGTTGGTGACATAAATAAGTAGTCTACAAATTGTTAACATAAATAAATGTAATTATATAAATAAATATAGTGATATAAATATTGTTTAAATAAATAATCTTAGTGTTTAAGTATTTAATAATATTCTTAGTCTTAAATTAGTGTTTATAGTTATTTAATCATATTGTTAATTACTATTATTATCTTTTTAATATTTAACCTAATTATATATCGTTTAATAAACGTATTATTTTAATTAATAATATTTCTCTGATTTTCAGACACTCATAAATAAACGTTACATTTTTGAACACCTTATGATACATTTTATATAAAGACGTCATTCATAATGTTTAAAATAATTTTATTCGACAACCGTGTATATTTTAATATTTAAAAAAGGGATGTTGTTTTTTCATTAATTTCACATTATAGGATTATTTTTTTATCATATATTCTTCCAATTCCTATGCAAATTTGATCACACCTCATAAAATGGTGTCACTAATTTCACTTTCTGTTTAATAATACCCCTTACGAATGTCCGGTAAATTTTTGACCTAAATCTATATATTCCACCCGTGTTCTAGAATTCTCCTATCGATTGATTTTCCTTTGGAAAAACTATTATTGAAAATAGTTCCGAAATACCGCACATTTTTTGAAATTTTTCGTTGAATATTTTTAAAACGATTCTGATTATAGATGTGCATGTATTGTTTATTTTAAATTTAATTTATTACTGGGTGAAATTATAAATAGATGTGTTGATAATTTTATATTTATTTGCTCGTAATAACATGTTTTTGTTTGAAAAAACATTGTTTTAATTGAAATTGTTTTCCCATATTAATCTGTTTTTGGAAGTTTCGTAGAAATAATATTTATGTACTTTTAATCCCCGTTGCAGTGGCGGCTCGCGAAAAATACAAATGGGTGTTGTGCTGTTCACAAATCTTAAAAAAAAACTTGTATTACTTGGTTTCTGTTTTAATTATTTCTTCCACTTGCTCTACCATAGTAACATGTTAGAACGTACCTAATTTGTATTAAAACTGTATGATAGGGACAATCAACGTTTTTGTTTTAATAAAATATTGGAATTTTTAATTCTATTCCAAATTTTCACTACTTTCATGTCTTCTACTATCGCCTATTTGAAATCTGGAATCCATTTTTAAGCAAATGAAAATAACGAAATAACAAAATTAAACAAAATAATATTTATTTCAATTTATGATTTCACACCAAGTACTAACCACATACGTTTATATGAAAATGAAAGGTATGTTGAATAACATAAGCTATTGCCAATTAAAATTAGAACTATAAGTAGGTATATTTTTTATTATTTTATTAAATTACTTATTCATGCATATTTACAATAATTATAGTCCACGAAAGTTATTTAGAACATATTTATACAGGTGAGTCTACGAAGACCCCCCCCCCACACCCCTTTAGATATAAATGATTTATTATTTAAAAAATACTATTTGATGACAGATATAGATATTTTTATAAAGTCACGTTTACAAGATACGACTATTAACTTTTATTCTTTAAATAGCAACCTATAATTATTTTTCTAAAATATAAACCGCCATTTTTGTCTTTTCAACGATGTATTAGTTTTTTTAATGTATTTGAAAAAAAATCGAGAAAAATAAAATAACTGATATATGAGAAATCATTTTTATTCAAAAATTCTAGGTGGCTAAGAGGGCAAAGGAATAACTGATTGCAATCCAAAATTCGGTAGTGGGAGAACTTGATCCTAGAGCAAAAGAACATGTATGATCTGATTGGGATCATTTAAATCGGATTTCAGTGACTGAAAGAAAGCCACTATTATTATAGTTTAAAAATAGTTTTTTTCTTGAAATTTTTCGATAATTCTGCAGCTTCGCAGCACTACTGTACGAACCGCCACTCTTCAATAATTATTTTGATGTATTAAAAATATAAATTGGTCTATAGATATGTAGAATTACATGATAAAAATTAACAATATAAAATGATTACATTTTTACAGTGAGGGCTTAAGCACATTGTGAATAGTTATAGCTAATTGAATTTCAATTTTTTAATTATGCCTTTTGTATTGATCGCTATAGTATGTGGATTTATTGAGACATTTTGTTAATTAATGTATTCAATTTGAACTTTTACAAATACCGAAGTGTGGCACCATTTGTTATACTTATGAGATGAGTGTTTATTTATTATTTATCAATTTTTAAATAAATATCGTGACAATTTTGTTTGTAAATATAAATATTTGTTCTTGTTTACATACATTCAGGGGATTAGTTATAAGCTTGTTGGCTTAGCAAACGGAGTTATAAATTCTGTTACGTGTGGTTCATGAATAATTTTAAAGAATTTTTTTTACTCTGTTAAAATGTGACTTAAGGTAGTTATATCGTGGAACCATTTTACCCATAATTAATTGAAATTTAAAGTATATCTCAACTGAAGTATAATCCACCTGCTCTCCTAATTTAAAAACAATTGACCACGCGGTAGCTGAAATATTTGCAATTAAATTTGAGCTTTTTAACACGAAGAATAGGAAACGGCAAAATAAACACAACATTTTTAATTATAACTTTTACATCCAAACCGAGATTAATCGAAAAAATAGTACGTTATAGTAGACTAATTAACGGATTTTCTATAAAAATTTGAAAATTGTTTACCACCCAGATTTAATTTTATTGCCTCCAGATAATTATAATCTGAAGATACGATAAATATATAGAAATATATTTGACAACCATGTATAAGTGTTCCAGATGATCAGTTAGCAATGCCCACTTTGGTATAAGCGAATAAGAGGTGTTCTTTGGTTAAAGGAATTTCAGACGTACATTCGAAGGAAATATATTTTAAATGAATATTTTACGTGAAAAGCATGAAAAGTTTAAACAATATGATACTTCTTTTGTTACTTTAAAAAAGAAATATATTAATTTGTTTTGCAGTTCCGATTTGTAGATTATATCTCAAAATATCTTGTTACTTTTATACCCCAATGTACCACCAAATGTGGGAATACTTCAAAATTAAAACTATTTTTCAAGCGTTTGTTTGAAAAAGATATGATTTACTAGGCATTATTACTAATAACAATGTAAATACAGAAGTAAAATATTTCCTTTGTAATGTAATTGTAACTTCTTATAACTTAGTTTCATTGTTGACTGCTACTACAAATGTACATAATTTATGTTTCATAAATCATGCATACCGTAAATGATTGGACATTTTCAAGATTTACACAAATGTTATCAAAATTGAAGCTCTCAAAGCAAACCAAATATTAAAATATCTCTTTCTTTTTCTAAGCACGACGTTGCCACAGTTATTCTTCAACATTCATACTTTAGTATGAGTATATTCGAATACGACACTTGTGCATGTGTCAGTGCGATTGGTACAGTTCAAATAAAGAAAATTCATTTGTTGTAGCGTTTGATATTAGCTTTTAACTATTTTTATACAATCTATGTATATAATATTAAAAAATAGAAGTTATTGTAAACATAAACTGCATTAGCTTAATTTTTATTAACAAGTTTTTGAATAGGTACAGTCGAGTGACAACTACTTAAGGTACTGGTTTCCAAGGCTCTTGTTATACGAAATAGCAGAAGTTTTGATTTTTTTTTTTTAATTGTGAAGAAACTAGAAACAATATAAAATGCACAATGTTGTATGCAATTTTTAATTCTGAGGAACTGTGCACTGAACAGTTTTCGCAGTAAAATGAACAGGAGAGCAGAAGATTGCATAAAACTAAAATCACATATTACATATATGTTCACCCTTAACGGCCACCACCCGGTGTAGAACTATTTTGTCTATATTTTGAGGCGTTATTATTTCATTGAAGTAACTTTTGTGAATGGAGTAGGAATAATGCATTTATATCCATGCATGGGATATTTCACCAGTTCTGGCAGTGGCACAGTAGAGATACTAATGCGCATGCGCAATAATAAGACAGCAACCATCGCAGTAGCCGTGGAGAAACAGAAGGAAGCCGATGAAATTGAAGTCGATTGCCGCTGCACTTATGGTTTATGAATGAACCGAAACTGTGTCAGCGACAGCTTATTTCCACTACCAATCAAATCACTCTTTAAATATGTATTCATATTTATGAATAAGTTAATAGATTATATACTATTAGTAGTAAATTCTTTCAACATTATTCATTGCAGAGGAAAAGAGAAAAGAAAGGAAAACAATGAATAATAAAATCATAAACTAATTTTTCAATTATTTATCTATACAACTTCAACGTTATGTGTTCCTTCAGGCTGTGATAGTGATTTTGTGAATCCTGATTAGTTTAATCGTGATCCTTTTGAATCATAATTTAAAAATTATATCAAGAAAACAACATGAATAATATAAACACCGTCTAGCGTCAAATGTCATATGCAGACCAATGCAAACCAGACATTCTCCAGACTAAATTCTTCTTCAAAAACTGGAGCACATACACTTTCAGAATTAATGGTAACTGTCCGATTTCCCTGTGTAGATGTTTTCGGGTGTTTCGTAATCGATTTTCGGACCAGAACTACTTGGCGAGGGGGTATTTGGAACCGAGTACAGAACGCGCGCTGGACGGCGGCTACAGAACCGTTTTAGCGGATGTAGGCTTCCACGACAAAAGCGCGTTGCTCGTTCGTTCACATTATGTGTACGATTGAATTTTTTTCTAACAGAAAGTTTCCATCCACCTGCCTCCACCCTTTTACGTCCTCTACTCGCTTCACAATATCATAGTAAAACTAGGAAAGTTATTTTTCCGCACCCTGTAGATTCTTTGTTCCATCGTTTTTACTTCCTTGTACGTAAGTAAAGGAAATATTGTAATCGCGAAAAATTTCAGATTTCAGCGGAAATATCCATTTTGATCATCCCTGAATCCATTTTGACTAATTTCGTCGTGACGTCTGTACGTACGTACGACCGTACGTATCTCGCATAACTCAAAAACGGTAAGCCGTAGAAAGTTGAAATTTTGTATTTAAGACTCCTATAACATCTAGTTGTGCCTCTCCCTTTCTGGTTATTACACAATTTACAGAAGTGGCACTTTACATGAAGCCCATAATAGATTTAAATGAAAAACTGTTTTAAAATATAATCCAAAACTTTTCAAATTTGGTATACAAGACTTTTATGTCAATCGAAATAACGTAATAGATTTTGGTTAAAATAGGCTAACCGGAAGTGATATATTACTTGAAGTTGTTAACAGGTTTTCTTGAATAAAATGATTTTATTTTGATTTTAGAAATAAATGCTTCAAATAAAAGTTTGAGAATTAATTTCTGCGTCTAGCACATCAAGTATTATTAAATTAGCCCTTTGTATAAGCGAGATATGTAAATTTAAAAATTGTATACTTTTTTGTTTTTGTAATAAAGCTTGCTATAGATTAGGACAAAAAAATAAAAAAAAATGTTCATGTCAAATTACGTTAAATACGTGCAATTTTGTGATTCGTACAATAACAAATATTATATTTTTATTGTGAAATTAGTCGTATTCATTGTTGTAATCAAATATTTCTTTGTTGTAATCCAAACTCTCTTTAAAAAAAACCGGGTTAGATTATGGTCGCTATATATCTTACCGTTTTGAAGTTAAAATTAATATTTTGTAATTTAGTTATTAAAAAAATATGTATAGTTTAATAATCGTACAAGGAAGTCGTGTGGTGTTCACATCAATTTTTTGTTTTTGTAATAAAGCTTGCTATGGATTAGGACAAAAAAACAAAAAAAAAATGTTCATGTTAAATTACGTTAAATACGTGCAATTTTATGATTCGTACAATAACAAATATTATATTTTTATTGTGAAATTAGTCAAATTCATTGTTGTAATCAAATATTTCTTTGTTGTAATCAAAACTCTCTTTAAAAAGAACCGGGTTAGATTAATGTTAATTTAAGAATGATAGTAGTAAATGAATTATTTTTTATTCTATATCAAAATATTGACAGGCTTAAGCCAAGCCCGAGAATTTAATTATTAAAAAAATATGTATAGGTTAAAAAGCGCACAAAGAAATCGTGTGGTGTCCACATCACTCAGAACATGTTATTAAAAAAATATGTATAGTTTAATAACGTACAAGGAAGTCGTGTGGTGTCCACATCAGATTTTTTAAATAAAAAAAACCTCACAGGCACTCATTGCTGACATAGAGAGTGCAGCACAGGGGTCACTTTTGTGCCATTTAAAATTCGAAATAATTGTTAAAATGTAATTTCAAATATTTTGGTTTTAGTTCTCATATTAAACTCAACTTGCTTATTTTTTTAATATCCCTATTTATTTAACATTTTCAAATTTATTGTAAAAATGTAAATATTTAATTTCTCCTATAAACATAATTTTGCATATTGTAAATATTATAAAGCAAATAGTTTGATGTAATATTAGTGCGTTACGTCAGTAGAACACGTTTGAGCAACATAAGGCTGTTGGAAACCTTCGTTCACACGGACACTTACAAAGTTGTTAGTAGGCGTTGAATTAATACCGCTCGCAAATGTTTCTACCTTATATAAAGAACTCAAGCTGCCATAGCTACACACACACGCAGATTCCAATAGAGTTAGAGTTAACCTAGTGATTCCGAAGCAATTTCTTTCAAAATTAATTAATTTTCTTCCAACAAAGTTAAAATATTGATAATCCAAAAGGAAAGGTTAACATGTGTTGCTGCCAGATCAAATTCCTATACCATCTATGCACATGAAAACATATTCATATTGAAATAATGAACGCATTACTTAGGACTGCATATCAAGATTCATAAAAAAGTACATGGCCAATGCAAGCTTTTAGGTTATGGGAAATTAGGGGGAAATGGACAATGATCGGCTAACTGTAACCATTTCGTACTTTCTCGGTTAAATCACAAATTGATATATTCAAGCCATGTCGTGTGGTGCGATACAGAGGAAAACTCTTTATCAAGTAGTAGGAGTCATGCAAATGCGATTATTTTGGTGCGTATGATAAACCAAGTTATAAAAAACTTAAGACTGTTACGACGGGAGCAAAAATAAACTTCCACAGTCTACTGGGTTTGTTTATATTACTGTTTCCCTGAAATTAACAAATCAATTCAAACGCCTCGATTAGTAACCGCTCTTATTTTAGACGCCGTCAAATGAATATGGTCTAATACTCAACTTTTTCCCTTCTCCGCACCCTGTCCCCCTGCGGTGTTGTCGCTGAATTGACAACAGCGTAGAAATCTTCAATCCATACTTATTTGACGGTAAACATAACACACTTGATAGTTTAACTATTAGTTTTCTCCGAATGGCACTTGTTATACAAACCTATAATTAATACAATTAGATCCAGCTTGAAGCAAAAGTTTATTAGAAAAAATACAGATCATGAAAATGATGATAAGAATTAAAATGTCAAATTTTCACACCAACAAAATAACAACGCAACTTACAAAGTAGATTCTTATACAAACAACATTTTAGTATATCCCAGTGAAGTTGACCCCCCCCCCCCAGTAGGAATTAAGAGAAAAAACTATTGCATAATTTTGCTCAAATTATGCCCAGTTTTCCCCAACTATTTTTTTGCCCAACCTCCCATAATCCATGTCAAAAGTCGATTTTCTAGGGTGTGGCATCCCCATAAACGAATAACTTGGGCAAAATTATAGCTTACTTGATTTTATCGAATTCGCTTATGGGGGTTCCACACCATAAATATTCGACTATTGACTCACTGGTTAAGGGGGGGGGGGGGGCAAAATAAAACAAGTGTTGGGCAAACTTCGGTTAGATTAGATTAGGCTAGGTTAGATTAGGTTATTAAGTTAGGTAGATACATACTTAATTATTCGCTTATGGTGGTGCCACACCATAGAAAATCGACTTTTGACTCATGGGTTATGGGGGGGCTGGGCAAAAAAATAAGAGTTGGGCAAAACTGGGCACAACTTGGGCAAAATTATGCAAAAGTTTTTTTCTCTACATGGGGGTGCCAACTTCATACATGTTAATAGTATGATTAGGCAACACAATATTGAATTTTGCATTACAGTTTAAATGGATGATGAAACTTCACGACTGGATAAAAAAAAAAATTCTGGATTGTAGTCAAAATTATTTTATTTAATTTTCGGCATCCCTTATGGCTTCTTCAGGAGGTGATTTTTTTTTACTTCTTCATACAAATGTAAAAAAATCACCTCCTGAAGAAGGCATAAAGGATGCTGAAACCGGTTGAGGTCGAAAATTAAATAAAATAATTTTGACTGCAATCCAGAAATTTACTTATTTCTATATTACAATTTAAGTTTGCATCTCTAGAAATGGTCAGTATAAAGGCGCCGCAGAATGACGTCACAATTTTAAAGCCGCTAGATGGCGCAGCAGTGTAGCATAAACCCGAAATACTACAAAACATTTTTTTTTCGCGAACAGACAGCGAAAAACTTTAATTACCTTGTAACTGCCAATAAAATCATTAAAATATTTTTTTATATGGAAACCCTATGCAAAATAATGACAACGGCGACAGAAATAACATTTCTCTGTTTCAGAATTACAATGTCACATTCTAGCACACATATTGATGTTAGAAGGAGCTTCATTCTTAAACGATTTTTTGGTGATATTTTGTTATTTTAGATTGGCATGACTGCTATAATACACTAAATAACTAGAAAGCCTCAACAGAGAAAATAGTATAAAACACTTGTCACAGAAGGCAATTCAAGCACTAGTTCGTTCGCCCACTCACCGCTGCGCGCTCGTGGGCGAATTTGTAACTCGTACTAGAATATGTGCCTTCTATAACTTATGTTTTAATATACTATTAGAATATTGAAAATAATTATAAAATTATTATTAATTTTAAACAATCGTCGAAAAAATTGTGTTCAACACAGCAAAAATGCAGATTCACTGCCTCGTCCATTAAACTTCAACATTATTATTTATGTACCTTAAGTATGGATATGATAAACTACAGAAATCTAAGAAAATCAAAGTAATAGTTAATAATAATGTATGTCATCTTGTTGTAACATGTTAAATTTAAAAAAAAACATCCGGTTAGTCTTTTATTTATTTATGTTTCTTACATAACTTTTAAGTTCATTCATAATTTTTTTTATATCCATATAAATATTTATTTTAGAAACATTAAAACGATAATTTTAGATAACCCGTTTTGTACATTACAAACAAATTACGTATTGCATCATGCAATTTAATAAATTTTTTAGCTTGCTTATTTTCATACATGTGACATTTTATTTTCATTTATATAATTCGAAATGTCATTTTAAAATTTGTTAATAATTATACAGTTTTTATATCATTATTTGTAAACAATAAAAGATATTTAAAAGAATAAAGAATAGCGTCGCTATTAATAGATAAATACAAAAACAATTTACAATATTATCAGTTTATTCATTCATTGTAAAGTCTAAGTTAATCAGTAAATTCAAAAACGTTCTCTTCGTCTACACGACATCCGTTTAACATTTCTAAGAATTTCTTACAAACTATTAACATCAAAGGAAACATTTTTCCAGTTTTCTAATTACAAATCTTTAATTAAGCTTAAATTAGTTCATAACTGATTTTCAAAGAAATCTTATTTCGAAATATTACAGAAAAATGTTTAGTAGAGAAATATAAAGAGAATAAATTAAGCGCCATATTAAAAATATGCTATGTTGAAATAGTATATAAGAAAACCAATTTGCTATATAGAAAAAATAAAAGCGAAACAATTATTATTACAACCCTTTAATGCTTCTCTCGCTCGTATTGCAAAATTTATCCTCGCGGTAGTAAGAGCATCCATCATAGCGTCGTTATATAATATACTATTGGCACCCACATATAAAATCAAAAACTGGCCTGTATTACGAACTTACTTTTATAAAGCGTTTTTGACGAAGTTTTTGATAAAAGTGACTTCAAATAATTTCTATATTATTAAAACTAAAATACTACATGACAATCTTACAGACCAAGGAGGACGTCCTATAAAGTTATATTTTTTTAAATGAGATGATGTACATTTTTTTAGCCCCATTCGATACAATATTTTTTCTGAATTCAACCATGTAATCATTCTATATCTTTATATAAAAAAAAATTGAGAAAAATTCAATTGAAATTTAAATAAATTTGATTTTTATAGTTATTTTTTCAGTAGGCTATGTATAAAAACAAAAACTATTATTTTTTGCGAATCTAAATTATTTTAGGTGAAAATCAAATAGAACTCTATTTATAAAGTTATTAACAAATATTCATGTATTTTAATTTAAGCTCAATTATTTTCCATACATAGCCTACTAAAAAAAACTATATAATTAAAATTGATTTAAATTTCAATTGAAATTTTCTCAATATTTTTATTATGAAATTATATAAAATTATTATATGGTTGAATTCAGAAAAAATAGGTACTCTATCGAATGGTCTAAAAATATATGCCATCCGATTAAAACAACTTTGTAACTAGAGAACAACTGGTTTAAAAAAATATTTTCTTTTCTATTCAGATGTCCCCGTTAGTCTACTATATTATAAGATTGTCTTATAGTATGTTATTGTATTTTAAGTAATAAAGAAATTATTTGAGGTAGCTTGTTTAGTTGTTACACCTGTATATTGTAAAAGCGTTTTTAATAATAGTGATTGCGCTCGTAATACTGACCAATGTCAGTACAGAACAAATGTCAAAATGAAAAAGAAATACAATGGTAAACAACATATTTATGAATGAAAAAAAAAATGTTTTTTACATAACACCAAAAATAAAGTATCAATAACAAAGTACTTTAATTTTGATAACAATAAGCGGAAACCGATATAAAGTATTTATCTTCATTTAAAGATAAATGACGGTGCAAACCTTGGACAGTAAGTACACTATAGAATAGGTAGGCGTCTTGCTGACGTATAATTTGATGTTTTTAGACCGGGCTACGTACTATCAATGAATGAAATCCAACTAAATTCATAATCATTTATTTTTAGAAATGAACACATTTCGATTAAACTGTGGCAAAAATGAATCGCCGATAAAAATATTACTGCTAGTAATTTCGCACTTTTAAGAAATGCACTAATCACTTCAAATGACATGCTAAACTATACAGGAAACCATATATTACCGCTAACACCAAAAGTGAATTTACCATGAAAAAATTCACTATAAATTTCCTGTTAACAGGATAGTAACCAAAGTATGATGTAATAGCATATATTGTATTGTAAACAATGAAAACAGCGGCATGGATTCTCTAATAATAGAATAGTTTATTAAATTTTACGCTGTTCAATACTTGTTTACAAATTACAAATGTAGAATGTTATTTTAATTAAGATCAAAGAATTAAATATTCATAAATTACTTTATTTACCATTCAATGTGCACTTTAAAATAACTGACCTGCGATAGAAATGACAGTAAACAAGAGAGTCTTCTACAATAAATAATTGGCCAACATTACCTGTGGATTAGCATAGAATAGTTGTGCGGGAAGCATAAATAAAACATAAACATAGTAATTTTTACCAGGAAACAAACACAAATCGTTGCTATTATCTCATTCAATAAGAGAATAACAATAGACGTTCACACAGAATGACAATCGACGGATATATAAACAAATGCAAGGGATATAAACATACAAAAACACTAACCTTCCAAACAAACAACTCGGCATCCATCTTGTGTGAGTCTTCTGAGAAGAACACCGATCGTAGAATCATTCTGGTTCAACTGGACCTCCGTTAAATCGTTGTACAAAACGAACAAATTCTCCTTGTATGCATTCGATATCTTATTTTTCAATTCACGACATTTAATTGTTGATAACAAATCAATCTTTCCCGCAGCTAAACGTCTTAGCATAATACTCGGAATTGAAAAATTCACAGCATCTCGAATATGAGATTCTCCGTACTCGTTCGAACTTCTGCAGTCTAATATAACTAATTTCCCTACACAACTCCGCAATTTGGCTAATAACCATTCTTTGGATACAAATTCACAATCGCAGTCAGCTGTAGTTGGCATTTTTACAATAATTTAGGTTAACACTCGCACTAAATTGATACTATTAGTTTATTTATCGTGATTACCGCTTCATTTTATTTAAAATAGATTTTTTAAAGTTCTTATTCATAAAAACATATTTACAGGATACTAATGGCACGGACACATTTAACCACTACCAATACTCTACTCAGAATGATGGCTGTTGATGAAATAATAGTTTATAACAGAGGGCGTTGCATATCAAGCAGTGAGACAAGGACTGTCAAATGTTGCTCTCTCTCTCAATGCGCAATGTACCACGCGCCTGATATTCGTACAAATGCAAATAAAAATTAATAGAATTGCATTATTTCCTTATTTATCCTAATGATATATTGCCTACAATATGTATTTCATAATACAACAATATATAATACAGGAGAAGTATTAAAAATCATATTGTTCCTCATAAATTATAAATTTAAAACACTTTTTCTTCATACAAATTATACTTTCATAGATCAAAATCAAGTCTGTTTGAATTTATACGAATGTTATTGGAATCTTATTGTGTCACATATTCACAGCTTTGTCAGTCATATACGGGGTGTCCAGGAGATCGTCTTCAACATGAGAATCACTAATCACCAGATTTTAAGAGTTAAAACGTTAAAATAATGGCTAACTTAGACAAAAGTTGTACCATTAGAAAACAATTTTAGTGGGGTATTGATTTCCGCAAAAAAATCGTAGATCACTAGGTATGAGTGAATCTATATCTCATTAGGAAACAATTTTAGTGCGGTATTGTTCTCCGAAAAAAAATCATAGATATGAGCGAATATATATTTTTTGCAGTTTGTACCTCCCGCTACCCTTGGTAAGGAAGGTATAGGGATCGTGCTAAAAATCGCATATCGAGATTTTGGTAAATGATCACGTTTTAAAGTCCCTAAAATCCAATTTTAACATTTTTACTATGTGTGTGTGTGCGTGCATGTATGTGTGTGTGCGTGTATGAGTGTGCGTGCGTGTGCGTACGTGTGCGTGTGTGTATGTGCGGATCCTCTTTACGCTCTACCTCAAATTATTTTCAAACCTTGTATTTCTACCTTATTCTAATATGGAAAGAAGCCATTAGATTTTGTTGTAAATCAGATAACCGAAAATGGCACTCTACTTGACGCTTAAAATAGTTTTTCTTCGAAAATTACCTTTAAATGTTATTTTTCAAGATTTATGTTATTATAAAAATGAAAGATTATTAAATTTTCTACAAGTTTACATTAATACTTTTTCTATATATTTTATGGGTAAATTTATAAAATTAACACAGTTTCCAGCATAAGTAAAAATGTTGGTATGTATTTAAATTAATAAAAATTAAATGGCGGGAGGTTTTGTATTGGCCATATCAGATTTTTACCTTCCGTCACCTCTAGGTAAGGAAGGTATTGTCTTTGGTCAAAAAATTCGGTGGTGAGTTTTCATTGAATAAGCACGTTTTAGGGTCTTTACAATACGATTTTACTATTTTTACGATGATGTCTGTATGTGTGTGTGTGTGTTCGTGTGTACGTGTGTGTGTATGTGTGTGTGTGTGTGACCGCCGTTTCGTGCACGATATCTCCAATACTAGAATTCCAAAAATTACAATTCTTGCGTATTCCTCTTCCTTACAACCATATGCAGACTTGTTTAGATTTTGGTTATAATTGGTCAACCGGAAGTACCCTCATTTGAAGATTTTAACAGTTTTTCTTGGAAAACTCAGTTAAATTTTATTATAACTTAAAGAATATATTATTGTCTATACGATTTAATTGCATTTTATATTTGATATTCAACAGATATAGAGTTAAAGAAGAATAAAGATAATAAATTTTATATAAATTTCATAATTCAGCCAGCTATGCTAACTTAACCATGGAAACTGCTAATATATTCAGGTAATTCAAATTGACAGATGTCAGTATCAATAAAATGTAAATCAATGAAAGAATAAGGGAAGTAACTCTAGTGTTAGAAGTTTCTAGATATAAGAGAGACGATTACATTGGTTTGAACATGTTATGAGGAGAGATGAATATATAAGACCAAATATAAGATGAAAAGACTGTATTGTAGAAGACTTGAGAGAAAAGGAACTGAATGAGGGCGACACGCAAAACAAAAATAAGTGGAAGAAGAAAATAAAAAATAGCGTCCCCCTAGCGAATGGGAAAAACTAAAGAAGAAGAAGAAGATGTCAGTGTCAAGTGCAATTTGCATAGTTTGTTTATGAAATAACTTTACTGGAAATATAGGATCTTTTACAAGAAAATTTATGTATGGGGCGCGTGCAGTACATGACTTTTACCCATGTCAAAATGACAGCAATTAATTATGTCCATAACTGACAAGTGTTATAATTTTTCAATCAAAATTTCATAATTTTCTTATTTCATGTGGTTTGTTTGTTATCAGAAGTATGGAATTCAGTTGCCGAGAAAGGCATAATATCTAATATCAATATATAATAATCACATAATACCAAAAATTTATAATCTTTTGCAAGAAAATTTATGTATGGAATTTGTACATAATACACAGGATTGACGGAAGGTATTGTGCTGGCCACATCAGATTTTTATTATAGCAAATAACTTCTAATTATGAATTAATACTATAATTTTTATTTATTTGTTTCAATCGGCCAAAATATGACAATTATTAAATTTATGGGGTAATAACAATGGTTATGGCAATGAAACAAATGAAATCATCAGTTAAATATTATCAACTGTTTGTTTTCGTGTTTATTTTCATTCATATTTTTTAAATTACTCTATTACTCAGCAAAGAAACATTTTTCAATTTATAATTATTGCATTTTTGCCATTTGAAACAAATATTACGAATCAAAAATTAAACAAACACTTTTTTTATTCCGAATACCCTTTCTCTAGTCACATACAACTTACTCCCAAATTATAATTTTCATAATATATAAATAATGTATTATGTATATCACATACAGATTGAGCGTAAAAAGAGCCCTAAAGTTATGAAACAAAAATCAAATATTATTTCATACTTGGAAATATTTTTTAAAAAAATTATAAACTGCAAAATTTACATTTTCGTCTATATCTAGAGATATATGCATTATTCTGGATAAACAATACATTACTAAGGCCCAGTATTTTCATTGGAGGACCCCTGCACCGTAGTAACAAATTAGAACATGGGTCATTTATATTAAAACTACACCTTAAAACTGTATGTTAAATACTAAAGTTTAAAAAGTTATTAGTTTTTAAAATAATCTAGTTTTTAATAGCATTTCCTCATCTCTAAATCTGCGTCACACATTTACTCTATTACAAATTATCACTACTGTCAAGCCTTCTGCTATTGCTTTTCTAAAATACGGAATCCATTTTCAAGTATAATAATACAGAAAATAACAATAAAACAATGAAAGTAAACCAAATAACACTTCGTAACATTCATCAAAGAATGTGGAAATAGTATGGTGTCGGTTTTAATGAAAAAGGAGTATAGAAGAGACGAAAAGGGTAGATTTGTTAACAAGTGGACGAACATCGATGACGAGGTCAAAGAAGCAGTACATTTCTGGCAGACATTTAAAGTAACATCCCTTTTTTTGAAATAAAATTACCTCGTGTAATAATAATGAAAATAATAATTCAATTTTTTTGTTCCTTGAGTAGTATGTACTTAAAATTTAATAGTTGTCGCCGTGTAGTTTGAGATTTGTAGTTATTTCTTTATTATTTGATTTAAATAATGTAATGTATACATTTTTAAATAAAGACATTAACATATTAACTACTTTATTTTTAGTGCAACATATATTTCACATTTCTTGATGTCTTTAATAAATTATTTATTTTCAATAGATTTTTTTATTAATTACATTATCAAGAAATAAAATTTAAAGTTTAGAATAATTCAAAATGAATTCATATTTCCCGCCTCCTTCGCGGCTGTCAAATTTAGTTTTCTGACCTTTTCATAGCTGGCACTAAAACTTGTTAACACGGTTTATAAGGGAGATATCTGTGTGCGCGTGTCACTTCGAGAATAACAATAACAATGTCATTTTGACAAAAACAATGTCACTTTGAGAAGAACAGTGTTTTGACTTATTTTGATTTTGAACTACTAAATAGTTATTATTTTACAATTTTCATGCAGTAAATCACATTAAAATTAAAATAATAACTTTTTAACACTTTAAAATCAAAATAAGTTACAACATTGTTCTTGTCAAAGGGAGAGTCGCACACAAATCAGCTGACTCTAAGCACTTCAAGGTCGCTTGAGTCCCGTGTCTGCTTGCGGCCTTGTTTTTTATTACTTTATTAAATTGCTTATCCACGCATATTTTCAATTATTGTCCACCTGAGTTATTTTAACATATTTATATTTTTATAAGTGCTGAAAAAGGTCGGTTTATGGGACTCGTTATTAGCAAATCCACTTTTGAGAACATAATCATCTCTATATCTACGTCACAGAATATTAAAGTCTTGTTTTTAGTTTCAAATTTTTTCACCAGATTCGCATTCTTAAGGTAGTTGTCACTCGAGTGTACCTATTCAAAAACTTGTTCTATGTTCAAAATAAAAATTAAGTTAATGCAGTTTATATTTGCAATAACTTATATTTTTTAACATTATATTATATAAACAGATTGCATCAAAATAGTTAAAAACTAATATCAACGACTGTAACATATGAATTTTCTTTATTTTTCCGTAGAAAAGTTTTTTTTTGAACTGTACCACTCGCACTAACACATACACAAGTGTCGTATTTCAATGTTGAAGAATAACTGTGGCATCGTCGTATCTAGACATTTATTGGTACATTCGGGTATAAAAGTAATAAGATATTTTAAGATATAATACTAATTCTAAACTACAAATGGAAACTGCAAAACAAATTAATATATTTCTTTCTTAAAATTACAAAAGTAGTATTATACTGTTTAAAGTTTTCATGCTTTTCACGTAAAATACCAATTTCAAAAATATTTCTTTCGAATGTACGTCTGAAATTCCTTTAGCCTAAGATCACCTCTTATTCGCTAATACCAAGCGGGTGTTAACTTAACTGATACTTCATCTGAAACGTTTGTACATGGTTGTCAAGTATAATTCTACCTATTTATCATATCTTCAGATTAAAATTTTCTAGAGACAATAAAATTAAATCTGGGTGGTAAATAATTTTCTAATTTTTACATAAAATCCGTTAATTAGTTTACTATAACATACTAGTTTTTCGATTAAATGTCATAGTGGATATAAAAGTTATAATTTAAAATGTTGTGTTTATTTTGCCATTTCCTATTCTTCACGTGTTAAAAAGGTCAAATTTAATTGCAAATATCTCAGGTACCGCTCGGTCAATTGTTTTAAAACTTGTAGAGCAGGTACATTATACTTCAGTTGAGATGTACTTAAAATTTCAATTAATTATGTTGAAAATGATTTCACGATATAACTACCTTAAGGTAGTTGTCACTTGAGTCATTTTAATAAGTAATATTACTTATTAAATGCTTGAGTGTACCTATTCAAAAACTTGTACTATGTTCAATAAAAAATTAAGCTAATGCAGTTTATATTTGCAATAACTTATATTTTTTAACATTATATTATATACACAGATTGCATCAAAATAGTTAAAAGCTAATATCAAACACTGTAACAGATAAATTTTCTTTATTTTTCGTAGAAAAGATTTTTTTAACTGTACCACTCGCACTAACACAAGTGTATGAAAAATATGAATGTTGAAGAATAACTGTGGCAACGTCGCACCTAGACATTTATTGGTACATTCGGGTATAAAAGTAATAAGATATTTTGAGATATAATACTAATTCTAAACTACAAATGCAAACTGCAAAACAAATTAATATATTTCTTTCTTAAAATTATAAAAGTAGTATTATACTGTTTAAACTTTTTATGCTTATGTACGTCTGAAATTCCTTTAACCAAAGATCACCTCTTATTCGCTAATACTAAAGCGGGCGTTGTTAACTGATACTCCATCTGGAACGCTTGTACAGTAAAATTTTTGAAAGATGTCCGATCAAGATCATCTGTATCATGAACGAATTAACAAATTGGCGTACATTTATCTCTTTCCTTTGCAAAGGCTATAAGCGTGTACGATAAGGGGATATAACAGGCTTGTCTTTCAAAAATTCATATTGTTTCGACATGTTAAGACATTCCACTTTAAAACGATGCACGTTATTGATAATACTTTAGCTGTAACGTAAGTTTATTTATTAATTCAGATACATTACCTTGATTCATAGCCGTGCGAATAACGTTATTTTGTGTCAGAGTCACTGACATTGTGTCACTATCTTATTTTTCACATATTTGGTTTTACATTTGCTAATAAACGTACCAGTTGACTTATTTTTGAATTTTGAATGCTTTTATTGTGACATATATTTTTATAATAATCAAATAACAGTAGTATCTTATGTACCCTCATAAAAACTAAGCAAATGACACTACTGAATTTGTCAGAATGGGCGGAGCAAAAATCTGAATTCATACAATTCGTAATCTTGATCGGACATCTTTCAAAAATTTTACTGTACATGGTTGTCAAGTATAATTCTACCTATTTATCGTATCTTCAGATTATAATTTTCTAGAGGCAATAAAATTAAATCTGGATGGTAAATAATTTTCAAATTTTTACATAAAATCCGTTAATTAGTTTTCTATAACATACTAGTTTTTCGATTAAATGTCGGTATGGATATAAAAGTTATAATTTAAAATGTTGTTTTTATTTTGATATTTCCTATTCTTCACGTGTTAAAAAAGCCATATTTAATTGCAAATATCTCAGGTACCGCGTGGTCAATTGTTTTAAAACTTGGACAGTAGGTATATTATACTTCAGTTGAGATGTATTTAAAATTTCAATTAATTCTGGGTAAAATGGTTTCACGATATAACTACCTTTATGAAATATCCCAATATATGTATAAAAAAATAGTGGAGGACACCATTAAAACGAGAAATATAACGAAAGTCGAGATATCCATATTGGATAAGTAATCTTGGAGATCCTGTAAGCATATTGGATACAGCATTGGTGTATAAAAACAAATGAAACTACTTCACATTAAATTTTATTAACATTAACCTAAAATGTATATTATCCTTATATTGTAAAATTTTAAATACATAATAATACGATATATTTTTTATTATGAACAGTAACACGTTTTAAATTTATTGTACATCTCAAATCTCAGTTATTTATATTTCTGTTTATTTATTTATGGGATTTCCCTTTCTCATTTTTTAGTTTATAATGTGCTTGCATGTATAAGTGCTTGTAAAATTGTTCTAAGTTTTTATAGAATTTATTATCGTTAGTTTCATCATCACTCCTAAAATTATAATTGTTAATTAACTTATGAATTAATAAATATATATACATATATACAAATTATCTCCCCTCATAGACAAATGAGTCGGAGAATTCAACGGGGAATATGTTTTTCGCAGTCTTTCTTGAATTTGCTCAAGACGAGCTTTTGGAAGAAAAGTGTTAAAGGTTTCGGCTTGTGATAACGTATCATGTTCTTCAGATACACAACCTTCTTTCTTAATACTGTCCTGCATTTACAAATTTCATGAAAGTTTATACGACCCCAGGGTCATTATAGTTCGGCCAGCTTACATTTTCAACAAATTATAAAACCTACACAAATGGTAAGAAATTTCTACAAAACTATTTCGACTACTTTAAATATAGACAAAAACTGGGAGCGAAATAATGGGTGATAATAGTTCAACCGACATTTAAAGGATCATCTTGTAGTTCAGATTTATATTCTACCGCCTACAGAGACTCTTTACTTGAATAACATACACAACGTGGCTATAAAGACTTAGGACTGATTTTCTATAGCGACAAATAACAGTACCATCTATGAGTTGACAGTCAAACTATTTTTGACTAACCTTCATTAACATCCCCTTAAGTTTTATTAATATTAATTTCGTACATTTCTCGTATGGGCTTACAAGAGTGACCGCCCCCGCATCAAGCAGAAACGCCGAAAACATGTAAGTAGTTCGACAACTGTTCATATTCGATCAACGTGTTGCGATTAAAATGGTTGCAAAGAAACAGCTGAATTGACTATCGTCGAAAAAAAAAAAAATGTGCGCGCGCACGATAAAGCATCGACCTATAAAGCAATAGTCGTGAGTCAATTTCTGTCCACCAAAATGGGGTCATTTAAAAAAAAAAGTGAAATCCGTCTCATTTAATAAATATAGTAATATAAAATAACATGAAGTATGCGACTTTTCATTCATAAATTTGCTAATAAACTTTCGCGGCTGTAAAATTCATGACGTCACGGCTTGTTACTCACACAAAGACATTCCTCTCTCACACACACAACCGTCCACGTAGTTTCCGTTTGCTTTTGTAAACAAACTAACCTAAAATTGTGACAGGTGACAGCAGAGTTAAGAGTAAAGGTATGTAAATAAAACATTTATTAAAATAAATACCAAAAGTTGTATGAAATATGTTTTTCCTTAACAATATGTTGCTGTCACAAAATCAAACTGACAAGTGATAACCCAAATAATCATAGTTCCAAACACAACCGGTAGAGAGCTACTGTCGCATCTGCCAAGCCGTGACGTCAGAGTCCAAATATTTGAAACTAAAAACAACTTTTAAAAAACTATATCTCTAAAAAATACACCTACATATTTAATTTGACCTATTCGTTCAAGATATATATTTTAAATTAGTCGAAAGAAATTTGAACAAATTTCTCACTATTTGAATAAGTTTTATAATAATTTATTTGTTGTAAATGTAAGCCGGCCGAACTATTATGAGCTTGTGTTCGCATGCAAGTTCATAC
Organism: Harpalus rufipes; assembly: GCA_951394225.1. Lineage (NCBI taxonomy): Eukaryota > Metazoa > Arthropoda > Insecta > Coleoptera > Carabidae > Harpalus > Harpalus rufipes. Next base: position 78,164,028 of record OX596274.1, read on the forward strand.
CTGTTCATCACGTATTTGAACAATGTCATTAAGGGTACTCCCTTCGGTCTAAAAATCACGTTTATATTGTATCAAATGAGATAGGCTAGAGTATTCATACTTACGCCTTCATCGGGACATGCACAAGAAGTATTAGGAAAGTAGCATCGGTACTTTGCGCACAAAGGGCATTTGACTCCTTTACCCTGATGACAACTACGTGGTAAATCTAAAACAAAATATGCAACAAACAACTACAGATTTGCCACAAAAAATGTCACTTTATTTCCTTATAAAATAATATACTATTTTTTCTATGTAAAAATAATTATTTTAAACGTTAAAAAAAGGGTAAAATTTTTGAGAGAAATGTACATTTCGATGTGCTGATTCTCAATCAATTTTTTTTGCAAAATTCGGAAAATTATTTTTTATTTTTCATTTAATTCTTTTCTAGTTTGTCACTGCTGACATGAAATATTTACTAAAAATAATTATTTAATCACGTAACAGACTTTGAATAGGATATAATTTAATTATACGTGATTAGATAATTCATTATTTTTAATAAAAAAATCATGTTGGCAGTGGCGCAGTAAAAAAGAATTGAATGAAAAATAATTTTCCGAATTTTGGACAAATTCTTTTTCATTGAGAATTATATTGAAATGTATATACTCTCATTTTTTATCCTTTTTTTAACACCCTGTATATTTTGTGTTGAAATTTTTGTAACTGCAATTATTAAGTTGCGTCCCCACTGCGTCACCTTTGTCATTCGACTTGGCTGAACGATGTCGCATTTCAATTTTATCTTTAGATTCACCAAGTAAGCCACAATATCCATTAAACTATCGTGCCTCTTACGCCTATCTTTATAATTTTTTATTACTAAAGTCCCAAATAAAGAAAAAAAATATGTTAATTCTTTGCTACACGGCCTTGCTAATCGGCAAAAGCCGACTCATTGGGACACACCTTTAGCGAACTCCACTATTTGAAAACAAATTGAACTTAAAGCTGCATCCCCACTACGCCGAGCCAAATGACAAAGCCGATGCAGTGGGGACGTAGCTTAACGTCTAAGTTCCAGAATATTTCAATTAGACGAAGTTTCATAAACAAATGAAACTGAACCCTAGCGTTTATTGAGTACTTAAATTGAAAAATCCTAAAAATTAAAGTTAAATTACTGAATTCAAAATTACCCAGTGAGCTTGACTTTCTTAGATTATATATTTTTTCCTTCATATAGTCCTCTTTTTGTGATAATGGTTTAATTTTACTTCTATTTGAATGATTTTTGTCTCTACTACAATAAAAATAATTAAATAATTTGGTTATTCAACTTGTAATAATGTACCTTACTGGTGTTCACATATTCTTCTCGGACTGTGGTCTCTTGGACTAACGGATGGAGAAAAAGTAAATTCTGTAGCACTTTTTGGTTTATTTCTAATTCTGAAATTTCATTAGTGTTTTATTATCATTATCATAATATATTTAAGGAAGTGCTTTGGCTGCTGGCGCTGGTTGGTATAATATAAGTTCATTGCGGAAGCAGAAATAGGAATTATCGTTTTAGGCGTAAAATTATATTATTAGAGAAATAGTTAAGTCCAAATTGATCATTTTACAATTTAGTGCAAATAAAAGGGTTTCCAAGTTTTTTAAAATTTTTAATATGTAAAAATATTACACCCGTATTTTGTATCTTCGCCGAAAAGTTTCTAATACGCCAGAAAAAAATTATTACATTTTCAATTAATGAGGCCCGATAAGTCGACAGCGCGTGTGACGTCACCGATACCGAGAACATACGTTTCTAGAGCTGAGTAAGACGAATATATGACAAACCCACTGAGTACGTCGTTTCGTGTCACGTCAAAACCAGCACGAACATGGCGGAGCCGTGACACGCACTTGGCTTGCGCATTTGAACAGCCATTAGCATTTGCCAGTGCCCAGCACGTCACAAATATGGCTGATTCTGAATTTTATGCGCTCGATTTAAATGCATCAAAGTTTTATTCTGATATTAGGATAATAAAAATAAGAAAATTAACGATTATATTTACCTTAATGTTACTTCTACCACATGATGAATATTAATATCCAATAAGTATTTACTTAAAGCAGTATACTTGGAAACCCCATTTTATTTAGTTAGCGCCGGTTGCAGATATAGGAACCGGCGTCCGGCGCCGGCAACTAAAGCACTGTCTATATTTAAATCTTACTTGTGACTCTTAGGCGTATGACAAACTCTTTTTTGTCTCATTGGAATATTCCGCTTAGGAACGCATTTATTGTTAATTAATTTTGGATTTATAACAACTACATCGCTTTGCTTTTCAGGTTTCAGCTTGCAAATGACTTCGTTTATTGATATTTTTGTAGATATTTCTATTTTGGGGGCTATTATACCCTAGTAAATTGAATTATTAAAACACGTATATAATATATACGTGGCTGGGTTATCTCCAGGAAGTAGGCGGTCTCGAGTGCACACGAAAGGGAGCGGAGATAGCCGAGTGAATACAATAGAAGTGATAGCGTTCGGTAATTGTGTGTACTTACAAACAAGGCGTACAAGAAGGAACATTTTGGAGTGTGTTTAAATATGGGAGAGAAGAGAGAATTGACTCGCAATATAAGCTAGATGGCGCAAACATAAGTAATTATTGTTGTGTTCAATGTTGTAAATCGTATTATTTAAATGTTTGAATGTGTATATAGTGTAAATATAGTTTGTTAAAGATAAATTATGTAAATAAACAATAGGTAGAAATTTTTAAACCCTCTGTAAATAAATAAAAACGATGCCATACATACACATATGTTCAAGCCATTTCTCGGAATCATGCTACCATGCATTCGTATTTTGTGACAAGTCTTTTAACTTACTGGAAATTTTGAAGTAGCTTCCATTAATAAATCTACATCAACACCTGCTAGTAAGCCTTTTCGTTTTGGAAAAGGATATAGAAGTTCCATTAAATTTGTTTTAAACGTGGCCAAAACATTACCATTATCACAATTTTCCCATTGTATTAATTCCATGTACACGACTTCTCTGTCTATTTAAAAACGACAAATTAACTTTAATAAACCATTTTTCAAAAAAAAACAATACTGTCCAAAAATATGGGTACACCTTATTCGTAAAAATTAATGGCCTGTATATAGATATAAATTGCGAAATCACACCACAGCGTTACCGGCCGTTAAAATTAAGTCTTCTTTCCCGAGTAAGCGTGTAAAAACCGTTACGCGTTGTGTATTAATTTAAAGTTATAGATAAACGATTAATATTGACAATAACACATATAAATTGATTCGTTAGGTCATGTATAAATCTAATGGGGTCTCGTGGCCGTGTGCCTGAGTCGCGAATCTGACCCGGGTTCGTTCCCAACCGACGCCAAAAATTACTTTGAATTTTAATGACAGAACATTAACCCCTGTGGTGCACTCTCCACGCCAGCAATGAGTGCCCATGAGGTGACGCCTGGTAAGCGCCCATACGGTACAAAATATTTCATCATTACCGATATCTATCTACAAATTAGATTGGCACACCCAGCAATGGGTAATATACCGTGGGGATATATTTAGTTTATTTATTTATAACTCTAACTCATGTAAATCAAAAAAATTCGTATTTTTTCAAAAGAAAAATTAGACTTGCTACCACATAATATGGCGAACAAGCTAAGAACATTTTAATTATTGGATCATATATAATGTGATTAAGAATAATATAATGAATGTTAAATAATAATTTATGTGACTCCAATTATTAGCGAAGTTCACTGTTTGGGAACTAAATGAGCTTAATATCTACAAATACATCAAAGAATATTATATACTGTAATTTATAAAAATCAATATGATTTTGGGTATTTGTTTCTAAAAATTTAAATATCTCATAAACTACTGCGTTTATCAAATTAGCAAGAGCACATTTTTTATGAGGCTCACACGTGACCCAGTTTGTAGCCAATCCATGTTTGGGGTGAGACTGTCATCTTGCGTTGGCGGCAATTTGAATGTTAGTATTCTGTGGCTGTAAACATCACTGATGTTTAAAATGTTAAATCGTTCTTTTGTATTCGCTTGAAGTTTTTTTTTGTTTTGCTGCATTTTTTGACTCTTTTATAGTCGGTTGTACCAACGTAACTTAAATATTAAACTTGGCTTAAATTGACAATATTGCATCGAAATGAAATGTCAAATGAATTATAATATATTGCTGTCAAAATTTCGATTTGCATTTTTTGTTTAAGCCTAGCTTAAAATTTAAGCCTTGTTGGTATGTTAGTGTGTTTTGTTTATTGTTCTTTTAATTTTTACTGCTGCTTTGAACTTATTTGATATTTATTGTGTTGTATTATATTTGTTGTTGTCACTTTTCCGCATAGCTATCTGCGACAGACCCTTGAGGTATAAAGTGTAAATGTCTATTAATAGTATAAACTAATGTTTTTTTTTTAACCTAGGTTGTATAGATTTAATCAAAAACGAACAAACTTCTATTACATGGGGTGTGGTTTACTTAAAAAGTCAATCTAACAAAATACAAACACAATAAATATTAAATAAGTTGAAAACAGCAGTAAAAATTAAAAGAACAATAAACAAAACAAGTCAAAAATTGCAGCAAAACGAAAAACAACAAAAAGCGAATACAAAAAACCAACCTAATTTTTTAAACGTTAGTTTGATGGTTACACTCAAAGACCAATAATATTCAAATTGCCGCCAACGTAAAGTAACAGTCTGACCCCAAACATGGATTGGCTATAGACTAAGAGTCACGTCTGAGCCTGTGACCCATAGGTAAAAAATAACGATAGAAAACGTTCAACGCTTCCCCATTAAAGGCGGCTACACACGTTCTGATTTACCGGAAAGGTTTGTGTTGAGGCAAACCTGAATATGTGTAGGAAGGTTGATCGAATCGAATATCTGTTCGTTCGCCGGAAAACGAAGCCCTCTCGCAGGTCGGCCGGAGCGTGTATACGATTTTTTGCATAGTCAATCATCCTAATTAATTTTGCCAATATTTCATCATGAATCTCAGTTTATATGTGAATAGTTTTTTTTTCTTCTGTTCAATCATTCTTTACACCAAACGTTTCGGTTAACTTTTCTAGTGGCGTGTCCCACAGCTATCAGCAACCCGACAATAGCAAAAAATGACCCCCAATATATATTGTCACACCCATTATGATTAAGAATCACCTGTATAGTGAAAATAGTCCCTATAAATATGTTTATTTGGTAACCTAGATCAAATACAGTCGAGTTTTTTCTTTCTTTATCAGGTATACCCAATTTTTTGGACGGCCTGTACATACTTAATTTATGGTCTAAATCATGGAGATTTTGTACATTGGCAAAATTTTTCCTAAACGAGAATTTTTCATTGTATAAAATTGGAAAAACTGGTTCTAAAGTGCTTGTTTGTGTGCATAATCCCAACAAGTAAATTTGTACTGTAACTTTTCCACTTGGACATAGCCAGACTCCAGGACAAGTTACCTATATCATTTAAAAATAATAAGTATAATAATATATTTTTATATATTCGTACTTACAGCTTGAACTTCAAGTTCCAATCTAACATCAAACGCTTTACACCTCATGTTAAAAAAAATCTATTTGAAGATGTGAGATAAAAGATGTTGATAAAACCTAAAAATTTAAAATCGACAATCTACATTTTTGTCATGAAATTTTGACTTTGACATACCGTGCGTATTGAACAAAAACTAGTTGCTATGTAATTCTGCAACTGCAAACAACTTATTGGATCAATATTTTTATCTCAATTGATTATTTACAAAAATACAACATTTTACACCTGTATACTAAATCTTTATTCATTAATAATAAATATTAACATTTTATTTTATGCACAGGAAATAAAAATAATTCTCTCTTAAATTTGTCGGTGTCCGTCACGAATATATAATCTGATGATTTTTGATCTTCATTACATACATATTGTATTTTGTAGTTTTCTGAATTGTTATCTGAAATGTAATAAATTAATATATTGATTTTGATATTTTTAAAAAAATATGTAATACCTTTTACATAATTTGAATAAGGACTTTCAATAATGTCTTTATTGTACCCCACAACCTAAAAATAATTTTAAACATATTTATACATGGTATTGACCGCGATACAAGAACATTACTAACATGTAAAATCATATTTTCGTAATTTCCTGCTTTTCTAATTATTTTAGGTAAAAATGCTTCAAATAAAAGCTGTAGAGCTTAAATTCTGCATCTGAATCAATAAGCAAATACTTATTTGTATACCAAGTGCTGAAAGTGTTTCCTTGTCGTACCAAAACGAAAGTTGCAGCATGAGCGAAGCAAATTCTGCAATCGTTTGAGTTCGACAAAAGACTTTCAACATGTGTTATACACACTATTTTTTCTACTCCTGTATGATAAAAAATAAAATTTATTTAATTTTAATTTAAATAACAAAATATTGTGTACAATATTCATAAGTAAAATTCATTGCTAGGATACCGAAGCGTGCTGCAAAGAGTCGTTAAATAATTTTTGTACTCATGCATTGAAATGTGTTGTTTCGCGTCGCCAAAATTCTAAAGTTTAAATTTGCTATATACTACAAGTTAAATACTTAATAAGTAATAAATAGTTATTTACATGCCATGATTAACACTACATGACATTAAGATAACTCTGAAATTAGCTCCAAAGCAGTGTATATTTTTAATATTATGTAATAAAGTTTTAATAAATGAAATTATTGGTACAAAAATTACTAATTATTGGTTTTATACTTTTCGTACAAAAAATATTGTACAAACCGCGTGCGTGAACTTGGTTCCCGGAATCGTTCTATGGCGGCGCGAACCGAACGTTCCTACACTTGGTATGTAAATAACTATTACATGCTTTGTAACGGCAGAAATTAGGTATGAAAATGAATTGAAACAGATAAATTACAGTACTCCCAGTCACTCGTGGTAGTTAAGCAGTGATTCTACACAGAGTGAGAAAGTATTCGGGTTGGAAAGAGAAAGGTAGTACGCTCGGAAAGTACAATCCGTGTAGCAAGTTGTTTCATTAGTTAAATATTTGTGATGAAAAATAAAAAAATAACCCTTTTTTAGAAATGAAAATATCTCATTAAATTTGATGAACATTTTGTTGGAGCAGCATTTTCACTCTCTCTCTCTCTCTTCATAAAATCAAAAATATTACTAATTATTTCGCGACTTTGGCTACTGAGTGCACGACCGTTCAATTTACTTTTAAAATCCATTTTCGCACAGACTGTACTACAAGCGATGTGCACTCTACAAAATCAGATGTGGAATAGTTTTATTGGTAAGTTTCACCCCCACTCTAACGCGTTGTCACTGCGCATCTTGTGTCTACTGCCACGAGTGACTGGCAGTATTAGCCGTGTTCCTTCTAACTGTGATTTTGATTTTGTGAATCCTGATTAGTTTAATCGTGATCCTTTTGAATCATGATTTAAAAAATATATCAAGAAAACAACTTAAATAGTATAAACACCATCTAGCGTCAAATATCATAAACACACCAATACAATAGTATATTGTGCAACAAGTGCAGAAAAGCACCTATTGCCCACGAGGTGTGAAAATTTCAGCACGAGACGAAGTCGAGGGCTGGAATCACACAAGTGGGCAATAGGTGTTTCTGCAACGAGTGGCACACTATACTTTTTCTACGACCACACTCTTTTGTAAGGGGGGGAAATTAATAATTTTCGGGTTATGTAAAGTAGGGAAAAGTTCAATTTTCTGTAGTGGTCGTAGGAAAACTAATTTATTTTATAAATAATCTACTGTCGTGTCTTATAGTCAGCATATTAAAAATGGATCATATAGAAATATAAGAAAAATGTTCTTGGTAATATATGAAGTATGTTTCCTTAGAACAAATCTTTTATGTATGTAACATATTTTCTTTGTTTTCAAAAATATGGTGAGTCATTACATTATATTGTAGGAAAATCATATTTCCTTTGATGCAACAAACCCCACATTGATATATTTTTTTACGCTCGAAAACCGAAAACCTATTGTCGTTAGCCACTTTTAAATTTGTTCTGAAATGAATCTGTGTGATCACTCAAAAAGGATGATTCAGAAGGGAAAGGGGACGGTTGTCTAGTGATCACAAAATGAGAAAGTGGGGATAACGAATAAGATATGAGAAAACATACTTCTTCTTAATCATGATCACTTTGATGCTTTTGATTGAATCACAGCCAGAAGGAACACGGCTATAGTAACAAATGTTTTACCTGTCAAGTTAGGTTGACATTTTATTAGGTATTATTTGTAATATCTGTTCAAGTGAACAATTATCTATTAACTTAAATAAATAATTTTTCACTTTAACATAAATTAGAAATAATAAAAATAAATTAACCAGGCTTGACAGATAAATAGCTAGCATTTTAAGCTCTATAACTTTTATTTGAAGGTTTTTTACCTAAAATAATTAGGGAAGCAGAAAATTACGAAAGTATGATTTTACATGTTAAAATCCTATGTTCCGGTTTCGCGCTCAACATCCTGTATATTTTTATAAATGTTGAAATAAATCATTTGAAGAGCTCGTCTTAACAAAAACAACCTTAGTCCATTTTTTCTTAAATTTGAAATAATCAGAGAAACAACTTTCTAGCTTCCTATTTTTATATATTTCTGTAACTTAATTTTCCTCAGGATCATGTTTAAATTCAAAAATGATTTACTACCAGTGGTCCAGTGGTACCAAAAATGTTAGTTTCATGTAAACTACCCTTAAATATGCGAATTTCTAAAAAAATCTTTCTATTTCGTAATCTACACATGTCATACTACTTACCCTTAAATTTATGGCATTAAGTTCAAAACCACCCTGTATATTTACAAAATTAGCGGAAAATGTGCATACTTCACAGATATAAATCAACATTTCTTCATTTTCTGTCATTGTTACTATACTTTCAACCTTCGTATGATTCTTCTCTTCATATTGTGCGCGCTAATTACGCTAACTCTAATGTGCACACCAGCACATCCGGCCACACATCCAGAGCTCGGGCGAACTGTGCATGTACAACCTATACAGCACAGTCGAATGCGTTCTATGTGACCCAGAGTGCACGGAAGTGAAATATCGAACACACCTAATGTAATTCCGTAAGACCGCTAGTATGAACAGTGATTAAGGATGATTAGCGAGCATTTGATTAGCATTGTTTTATCTCTGTCAATCTTTAATAGATTATTTTAGAGAAAAATGCTTCAAATAAAAGATGCGTGCAATTAATTTTTCTATAACTATTATTTGAAGTATTTTTCTTTAAAATAATACATAAACGATTGACAGAGATAAAACAATGCTAATCAAATGCTCGCTAATCACCCTTAATCACTTGTTTATACTAGCGGCCAGAGAGTTTAGTTTAATAATATTTAGTTTAATTCGTAATAAAAAGTTCGTCTAGTTGTAAATACTATAAATTGTGTGATGTTCCTCCTCAATAAAGTGGTGGCCTAATCATCAATCACAAGTTAGTTATGGTGTCATCGTTCGGTAAAGCAGCAAGACCACCAGCATTAGAACCTCGTACCCCCCCTCGTCTTACAGATGTTAAGAAATAAAAAAATAATTATTAATGAAGCGCCTAAACTTTAAAATGTAATAACTTTTTGCGAAAAACAGTTTTACCAAACTGTGTGCCATTCTAGAAAGTACATGTCGCTGTATGTAAATCAATATTTGGACTATAGTTGTTTCAATTAATGTGACTCCAATGTTTGAGAATAAAATGAGATTAATATCTACATCATAGAATATTTTAAAAAATTATTACGGTGTAACAAATAATAATTAAAACTTTCTAAAACTATAGATCACTTTTAATTTAGATAGTTTCATAAAAAAAATACCTGTATACTCAATTTTCTAGAATTTCCCCCCAGGCTAACATTCTCCAACCACTTCTTAATATCTGAAATTTTAACTTCTTCAATTGCAGCTATTTCCAACGGCACTCTATCAAACATAAAATCTTGCTGGACAATTTCAGACCAATTTCTTGAAACTTCATCTTTTAAATGCACATCAACCAGCTGTTTAACTTTGATTAAATCTTGCTTAACTTGATTCAGTTTCTTGTCGTTCATACGTTTGATATTATTCGACATCTTTTTAACAAACGCGTCAATGCGACCATCGACATGTTCCGTCGTGCATTTCTTCGCTTGGGAATTTACTGTGACAGAATATCCTACGATACCGTAAGTGTCGCAAGATGTACAGTACACGTGATATCCAAGTTGTTCTTTAGTTCGTAAGACGTCGAATAGAGGTTCTTCGATTAATAGCTAAGAAATGAAAAAGCTATATGAAGGGATGAAAATATTTGATGCGTCTTACCATAACAATTTCTACATTTACTAAAGTTTTTAAATTTCCAGGTCCTATTTGATAATAATTAGTGGTGATCGAATTGGAATCGTCTTCATTAAAGGACATTACTTTACAACAATGTTTTCCCTTTGGTAACTGTGTTACTCTTATCTAAAAATTGCATTTTTCAACAACTTTACTAGTTTTTTTTATCGTGTATTGTTAGAAAAATAAAAAATAAAATGACCAATATTAATATATCGAAAAATCGAGGAAAACTGACAGCGTTAATTCACCTACTTTCGGGATCATATCCAGCGGTAAAGGTTCAAACTGTAGTATTGAAAATACATCATTGTTAGTAGCCACAGCAACATCTTGAGAAATATTCCCTTGAATTAAACCCTGAACGTGAAATTTGCTTAAAAATTTAATACAAAATTCTTTGAATTGTTTATAATTTATGTTTAAAATAGTACGATGTTTCTCCACTGGTGGCCAACATGTTTGCATTAAAATTGACAATCGCACACCCCTGAAAATAATTGTTTATGCAACAAAAAAAAATTAAGTATTAAAGGCGATAAGTGCAGTTTACCGCTAGAGAATAAAGTTTGGTGAGGTATCCGATTTTATTCGAAAGCGGTATAAATGCACTTAACGTCCGTGATGTTTATTATATTTTTTGCACACTCGAATATTTTGTAGCAATACGAGTAAAATAAAAAAAATATTAACAAAATTGGCACTATGAGTAGTTATTTTATACTAAAGACAACTAGCAACTATGATTTTATTTATTATAATGCTGTTGTTAATGTAGATATTATGTTTGTACAGAGTGTAAATCGAAAAGTGAGCCATAGTTGTTTAGCATGGGAACTCAGTTTTTGTTTACGCAAACCTTACCAAATTATTTTGTTTTAAGAAATGTCAAATTTCATTATTTAATAATAATAAATAATACTAAATAAATAAATAAATATTTCATCAGGCATATTACCCATTGCTGGGTGTGCCAATCTGCTTCATACACAGATATCGGTAATGATGGAATATATGTACCGTGCGGGCGCTTACCAAGCGTCACCTCACGGGCACTCATAGCTGGCGTGGAGAGTGCGCCACAGGGGTCAATTTTGTGCCATTAAAATTCCATGTAATTTTTGGCGACGGTCGGGATCGAACCCGGGTCCCCCTGATTCCCGACCAGACACTCTGGCACACGGCCACGAGACCCCATAAATAATACTATATTTATCAAAATATGATTTTAAAGCAAAACATAGTTGATATTAAACATTTTTTTTAAAAAAATCGTTCTTTAAAAATAATGCTGAAATTAAATATTGAAATTTGACATTTCTTAAAACAGCGTTTTAGTTAAAACAAGGCTTGTGGTATTAGCCATAGAGATTAAATTCTGCATGTAAATCATGTAAAACGATTATTCTAGCTCTTCATGTAAACAAAAAAAATAATTGTAAAGTTACTGATTTTATGAGTTTTTAGTCTATAGCCATGGATTATGACAAATAAATAAATAATTGCGTTGTTCTTAACTATCTATTATTAGAATTAAATTTAGATTACAGTAATAAATACAAAAAGGTAATCTGTTTTAGTTTTAACTTTCAGTTTAAAACAATTTTCTGTGATAATCAATGGCTGTATAGAAATAAATCAATGGCTGTATAGAAATAGTATTTATGGCTATATTTATTTGCGACTTTTAGAGTAACTTGGTATGTTAGTTGTGTTTAGTTGGTACAGTAATCTTCAATTGATGAACGGACCCAACTAACACAGCAGATTTGCTGGGATAGTAGAGCCAAACCGTCTACTCTCTCTTTCTAACCAGTTGCGTTCTTTAATATTTCTTCACATGGAGTTGTTTATATACAAATAAAATTACAATGGGGTAGTTTCCCCTTTTTGATTTTTTTTTATTAGAAGCAAGTATTTTTAAATTTAAATTTTCCATATTTTTTATTTTGCACAATGTTTGTTTTTAAATGAGAAAAAAATACTGAAAATACCGGACATATCTATCGCCACTATGACGTTACTCTTGCCGTTTCCGTTGCTACTTAGTTTCGACGTGCTGCTCGAAGTATGACAAAGATATTTTGCGACATGTGTCTTGCGGGGTAAGGGGAACTTGTTTCTTAGGTTAGATTGCTGTCAAGTTAGCACGTATTTTTACTTATTTATTTTATTTTAAAGACAATCCATAATCATGTATATTTTTTACTTACGAGAACGATAGAATAAATGCCTAAGAAACAAATAGAAACAAGGTTATGTCCACAGCATCAGTATCACCATCAACTGTCACTTTGACATGTCACATCCCATCCCATCCCATCGTTGTAAAACAACGACACTAGCGACATTTGCGGCTTTAAGTATGTGACGTCACAGAGAAGTGGTCGATTTGAATCATGTAATATTTTAAATAACTTTTTTGAAATATTTACATAATAAATGGCGAATTTTATTACAGTATATATCTTATTATGAGTCATATATTGTAAACAAATAAGAATTTCATTAAATTTTAACATATGGTAACTACCCCATTGCTGTTAGCGATACTTCTGCTGTTTCCATTAAACCTACCCATTTACTTGGAAGTAACAAGGTTAGTTAGGTTAGAGATCAGTTCACGATAGAACTTGAAGTTCCCAAATAAATACGGCCAATAAGTATTTTTTTCGTTTACATAGAGCTAAAACAACCGTTTCACATTATGTAGATGCAGAATTTAAATCTCTATAACTTTTATTTGACGTATTTTTGCATAACATAGTAACGTTAGTGCAAAGAAAAACTGATTTCTCATGTTAAACGCCTATGACCCACTTTTCGATTCAAACCCTGTACATTCAAACTGACCATCCAAAGGACTCTAGTTATCACAAAAAATGATAACTGGTAATCTAGGATCCACGAAAAATAATTATAACTTCCTGTCATTCGTTATTATGCATTGTGTTCGCCTCGTGATTGTCTTACAAAAAAACATTGTTATTTATATTCAATAGTGTTCTTTTATGTTCGATCTACTCTCGAAAACTCACCTTTTCAATTTAAAGAAATAGAAGATTTGCGTAATGGGATTCTGCGCATAGTAAGCCAACAACTGGCGAGAGTTACGGTTACGCGCTTGTTAGCAGATACGTGGCGTTTGTTCTTTAATAATCGATCGTGCAAAAAAATATAAAAACCAAGTTTTAAAATTGAATATCAAATTTACCTGCACAACTTCGATGGCTTCAAAAATGTGTTATAGTAACCTTTTGTTTGCTTGTCTTTTACTGCTTTGAATAAGTCTTCATTGATGTTATCGACCAAAGTTTTCATATACCGAATAATAACTTTCAACAAAAGCTGTAAAAAAACTTATTAATACATATTTTAAATATTGCTGTAAATACCGTAAGTACCGCTAATTTTTCATTGTAGCCCTCGACTTTTACAATTAAACCATAATCACTAGCAGATACATGGTATTCTAAATCAGCAACATGAGCGGGGTATGCTTCTTCCGTTAATTGGATTGATAGAATATTTATAAATAAATCCAACATACATGAACTACAAAATATCGCAGAATAAAAATAGTTATTTTTTATCGTCGTGTATAAAACTTTTTTTTTTCAGTAGCAGATTTAAAAAAATAAAAATCAATTATAAATCACGATTTTTAAATTTAATATAAGTTATGGTTCTATAGATCTAATAGATCTTTCTGAAAACGTTAATTGCACAATTGAAGTTGTTATTAACACAGACTATTAAAGTTTATAATGTATCATATTTAATTTAAATAAAAAATTAAAGTACTTTATCTACACTTACGGTTAAAGTGTTAATTTACTATTTTAAGTAGACATAAGCACACTTTAAAATCTGCTATAGAAAAATATAATTAGTATAAATGTTGTTTTACTTTTCAACTGATTGTTGGGCCATTCCATTCATAAAATAATAATGCATGAATGCATGAGGCAACTTAAATTTATTATCTGGTTTATACCACAACTCCACCAAATCAGAATCTATAATTTTTTCTGGATAAGTTGGTACAGTTTCTTGAGATAAATTTAATAAACTGAAATCCGTAGCAAGGAAATTATTATCTGCGGGCAGTGAGAAACAACTTAAAGGTTTTACTTCACTCCATTTTTTTAACCATTCTGTAGGAATTTCTGGAATAAATTACATATATCAATCACTTTACCACTAATTTAAATAATAATGAACATTTTCATCCTGCAACTTAAAAATTTATAATTTAATAACAATAAAGAGAAACGTGTAAATATAGAAAAAAGAGTTATGTTTGAAATGGTAATTAAATACCTCTATCTGCATAAGAAGTAGAAAACCATGGTTCAATTTTATTGTAAACAATATGATCAGGAACAGTAGAAGATAGCACCATAATATTTAAGTTATCTGGACTTAACTTATTTAAAACCATGGAAATACCCTAAAATTATTATAAATTCAGAATGGCTTCCTTTATCATAGTAACAAATTCGAACATGGATTATTTATATTAAAACTAGACCTTAAACTGTATGTTAAAGACTATAAAACTTTAAAAAAATTATTAGTTTTTAAAATATTCAAGTTTTTAATGCCCTTAACATACATAAGTAATGGTGTAATTAGGTTTTTTGAAAACTTAATAATTTAATAAGCTTTTCAATGATATATAACAAGTCTACATTCTTTTGTTTTATATATGAATAAAAATGAACTATTCATTTTTTGAAGTGAAAAAAATTGAAAAAGATTAAGAAATAAATGAAAAAATCTATTACAGATCATCTTTTGTTTATTTTTCATAATATTTTCTTCAGTTTTTCTCCTTTCTTTAATTTATTTACCTCAGAAAATATATTAAACCACTTTTTAGACTTGTGCCAAAGCCAACTATAACATCGATAAAATATAATTTAACTAACCCGAAAAACATTAATTAAGAACATAATTAATAGATATAGAATTAAAATAAACAAGTGATGATCTGTAATAGATTTTTTCATTTGTTTCTTAATAATTTTCAATTCGAACACACGCATCGTCCTATTGTTCATACATCGCCCCGTTCATTTATTGTTTCGTTCAGTTTCCTGTTCAAATCTTGATCATGAAGTAAGCGCAGATGAACTTCGCACGCTCACAATTTAAAAAGTACACTCCGCAGACAAATTTTAAATAAAAAATACTAACAATAACTCTACCTATTCCATTGACCTCTATCTACAAAATGGACCGGCGTCTTGAATAACTTGCGTGTATCCACCAAAACTGCAACCCGACTGACTGGTGGGATCGTTGTCTCTCTCTAACATTTGTGTATAGTTAAACCAAGCAGATTTGATCACATTTTATCCTTTTATCTGATGCGAAAATGTATTTAAGCATAAATCGAATGAAAGTAAAATTGAATAACAATTTGTAATATTTTACTAAATTCTAATAACAATACCTGAATTAAATTAATTGAAAGATAATTGATATTCTTTCATCGTCGGTTTGTCGAACTGGTACTTATCACTGTTAGAAAGAAAATGCAATCCCATCATAACAGTTAAGTGGATACAGCATATTGTAATGATATAGGAGTAGCCGGTCCATTTTGTATATAGAGGTCAATGACCTATTCCGATTCAATAAATAATATTCATGTACATTTTGTACACCGGAGTGTACTCTTTAAATTGTGAGCGCGCGAAGTTCATCTGCG
This sequence comes from Harpalus rufipes, assembly GCA_951394225.1. Taxonomy (NCBI): domain Eukaryota; kingdom Metazoa; phylum Arthropoda; class Insecta; order Coleoptera; family Carabidae; genus Harpalus; species Harpalus rufipes. Next base: position 78,180,207 of record OX596274.1, read on the forward strand.
CCAACTTCATGGTCAAGATTTGAACGTTAGGAAACTGAACGAAACACGAAATCAACGGGGCGATGTATGAACAGACGATGCGTGTGTTTCCGTCAAAATGTATGGAAATATTTAACTAACTTTTAAAATATACTATTTTTAACAATACCGGAAATAATTATTGAACAACTATAAAATTTAATACGTATTTAAATTTTTAACAATTATAAAAAGAAGTTAATACAAATCACATGAAAATTAACTGGTTGAGTACCACTGGGTAGTACTGATGTCACAAACTAGTCTATCTCTCTTAATACTAAGAATTTTCAAACTGGATTTTCATTGACCGATATATTTTGTTATGAAGTTTCATAAAAAAAAAGTGGATGGGCCTACTAATTGCTGCCACTTGACATGCTTCAATCACTGGCGTATTTTAGGATCGTATATCTATTTCCTGTAGCCTATTTATTTCATTTTTTTCTCGCAGTACGTGATACTTATAGAAAAATAAAAAGTGCCTATTATTTTTGCATGTAGATTAATACATAAAACATTCAAAAATTGTAAAAAATAATAGTAATATTACCTCTGGATTATATTCAAAGTACAAATTGCTCCCTGTTAGATAATCTGCTGGGGGATAATAATGCATGGATTCTGATAAGTCTTCTACAAAATCTACAGCAGTCTCTTCTTCTCGAAATCTAAACGACGTATCCTCTATTGTCTTAATTTCATTAAAAATACGTTCTTGAGGTCCTACTTCTTTTAATAAATTTATGTATGAAAAAACAGCCTCTATTATCTAAAATCAATATGTTATTAACAATATCAAGAATAATGTTCTTCTTATTACCTCGGAAATATGATTCAAACCTTCTGGAGTTAACACTAAAGTGATTGTAAAAAGAGCGTACATTGAATTGTGTTCTACACCTGTTTCAGCGTTGCCGGTATATATGGCAAGGGCCCATAACCTAACAAGAATGAATGTTAAAATCTAACAAGATTGTAATAAGAAACGCATACTTTTCTCGTAAATAAGATAGCAAACTACCTTTTCCTTCATGGCCTAAAAGCCAAGAAACATACTGATGCGGCTTGCTTTTGTACATACGTAACAACGAAGGTAAAGCCCATGTTAAGTCTATTTGACAAACATTTTTTACTGGTTTAATATAATATATTCGTTTGAACACTGAATTATTGAATATATTATCGGCATAATTTGTAAAATCATTTCCTTGTTGTTGATTATTTACTACCGATGAAAAACAATCGACTACGTAAGATTCCAATACGTCTAAAGGCAACCTCGCCTATATTAAAAACAAATTTTAAAAGTTAATATAAAAAATTGTTCAATTCGAAAACATACCTGAATAGCTAAGGTCATTCTGTGGGCAGAATAATGTCGTTTCCTAAATTCATGCACAGTTTCATACAAAACATCATCGGATACGTTATCTCGTAAAGTTATCAGATTACCCCAAACAAACTTATTTACAGGAGTGTTTTTCCCAGCAAAACCAGCTAATAATTGCTCCTTCCGGTATGCATCAGACGGAAGAGCCATTTGGAATTCTGCAAAATTATTATCCCTATTTTCATTTAAAATCTCAAATTTAGATCTCACCTATATTCATACATAGCTATTTTCTATGCAACACAATAAAATTATATTTTATCAAAGAGAGGAAAGTGTTAATCCACGATCGATTCATCGTGAGTGAATTATTTTTCGCGAGTCGATAATAGGAGTTTCCAAACCTACGGCTTTTAAAAAAATACTTATTGGATATCAATGTTCATCATCTATAAATAATATTATGGTGAATATAATAGTTAATTTTCTGATTTTTATTACCCTAATACCAAAATGAAACTTTAATGCATTTAAATCGAGCGTATAAAATTCAGAATCAGCCATGTTTGTGACTTGCTGAGCACTGGCAATTGCTATTGACTGTTCGAAGCGCAAGCCTAGGGCGTGTATCGCCTCCGCCATGTTCGTGCTGATTTTGACGTACCCAGCGCGTTTTTCATATATTGGTCTCACTCAGCTTTAGAAACGTATTTCTCGGTGTAGATGACGTCTCACGCGCAGTCGATTTACTCGGGCCTAACTTATTGAAACATTAATATTTTTTACCTCCCGCTAATCTACATACAAAGATAATGGAGGTGATGTTTTCGGTCCAAAAATTCGATAGTGAGTTTTCACGAATTAGGGTCCACACAACACGTTTTTACTATTTTTACAATGATTTTTGTCTGTCTCTGTGTGTGTGTGTGTGTAATGATTTTTTCCTCCATTATAACTCATATCAAACTTCCAAAAATTTATATTTTCCGTTTTAAAATATCTGCATTCATATAAAGAGGTGATTAGATTTTGGGTAATATTGGACAACCGGAAGCTGCACTTTACTTGAAGCCCATAACAGTTTTTTTATGAAAAACTATGTTAAAACATCCAAAACTTTTTAATTTTAGTATTTAAGAATTTTATATCAATGGGAACAACATATTAGATTCTAACAAAAATTGATAAACCGGAAGTGGTATTTTACTTGAACCTCTGAACAAATTTTCTTGAAGAAAATATATTAAAATATGATCGAAAACTTATCAAATTTGGTATTTAAAACTCGTATATGATTGAAAACAATATATTAGATTTAGACTATATATGATAAACCGATCGTGGTACTTAGCTTGGAGCTCTTAACAGATTTTCGAAGAAAAACAATAAAATATAATCCAAAATTTCGTATTAGACTTTTCTATTTATTGGAACAAATTAGATTTTGTTTACAAACGATTAACCGGAAGTAATATTATGCTTAAAGCTCATTGCTATTTTAAACATATAATTGGCGGGAGGTCATGTGATGGCCAAATCAGATTTTTTTTTTCTGGTGTATTACAAGCTTTTCAGCGAAAATGCAAAACATGGGTTTAATATTTTTGTGTACAGATTAACCCACTAAAAAATGAAAAAACATGGAAACCCCTATTTAAGCGTGATTCTATTTCCAAAATAAATCAACTACTATTGTTATTATTACAAACCGTCAAAGTTTACAAAGTATTTAATTTAAATAAAAAGTTAGTTTATCTACCCTTACTCTTTTTAGTAGATAAAAGCACTCTTTAAAATTTGCTATAAAAAAAATATTTATATTTGGAAGTACCTTGACTGGCGGCGCCGGTTACCTTAAAGAACTTAACGGTAGTCGGTTTCGGTTGCTTTAATATAAGTTTATCGCGGCTGCAAATATGGGAACCGGCGTTTTGTGCGTTAAATTATATTATTAAAGAAATAGCAAAAGTCTAAATTTATAATTTTACAATTTAGTGCGAATATAAATATTTCTAGTGCATTTAAACGCATAAAGGGATCAATCATTATAGACATTGTTTTCTTTAGTTGGCGACGGTTGCAGATGTGGGAACCGGCGCCGAGACTTCCTTAAAATTATTATACTGTGCCTGTAAGATTTTCTTTATAAACCAATCAACATAATTTACAATTTTGTAAGTGACGCTAAACTTGCAATAGGTGTTTTTTTTATTTTAAAAAATGTGTACAAATAATATATTTTAAATTAATTATACAATTTATGTGTGATTTATACATAATTTTGAAAGTGACATTAAGCTTGCAACAGGTGGCTTTTGATAAAAGTGGTAACGTAATTAAATACCTGATTCAATTGCTTCACGTTCTCTCGTCATAGCTTCCCTCTTCATTAGCGGAGAAATAAAAAATTGAGCAAATTTATCTAGAGCTCTAGCTAAATGTTTTTCTAGACATTCAAAATAAAATGTAGTGGTTTCGCAGTCGGTTGAGGCATTATCTGATCCACCCCTTTTCTAAATTCATATAAAAATAATACATATATAGACCAAAATATAATTAAAGCTACCTTTAAAAAAGCATCGAAATCATTTTCTTGGGGATATTTTTCACTTCCCATAAAAACCATATGCTCTAAAAAATGAGCCATGCCCGGGATATTTTCGGGATCACTAAAACTGCCTACCCCAATGCATAAACTTGCAGCAGCCAATTTTTCCTCGATTTCTGGCATTTTTTTAAGCGTAGAATTCCTCTCATTATCCGATATTTCCTCCTGAGGCTCACTCTCTGATCCAGAGACCTCAGAATCTTCAGTCTCTCCTTCACTTGTTTCATTTTGTTCGTCTTCAGATTCGCTTTCACTTGTAGATAAAACATTATTTAAAGATGTTTCGATATTGGATGGATCAGATATAAGGCATGCTGTTAGGCCATTTTTTAAACGAATTATTCTGCAATGTATATTTATAGACCAATGATGTACAGAAAATAAATAATGAAGTGTCTAGCCTTGCGGCGCCGGTATCCGATTAATCCCGGTTTTGTAATGACGTCACATAATAGTGTCGTAGCCAGATTGCCAAATTTCGTTGACTTAACGATGATTTACAATCTGGCTGCCCCGAGTCACTCTTGGAAAATTCAGGACGAGTTTTGTGCGTTATATAAGGTTATTGTTATATTTAGAGCAATCTGTGCGCTATTCGCTTAGGCGTTTTACAATATTACAAAACCGGGATTAATACGGAAACCGGCGCCGGGAGGCTAGACAGCCTAAATACTAACTTATATTCTTTTTTATCATTAGGACTTTTTACTGGATTATTTAATACTTCAATATTGTCAGTAGGATGCATTGTATGTTGAAAATGCTGTAAATTGAGGTTAGAAGCTGTGTCCAATTTTATTTTTTTTGCCGAATTAGTTGTTTCAGCTTTACTATGATTGAATTTTACACGTACATTTGACTTTTTAATTCTTTTTGGCATGCTATTTACAAAAAACTTATGTTTAGAAAATTTTGTTAAAAGGAACATACATGTCAAATTTATTATACTTCACTGTTTTATCAGCTGGGATGCTGGAAACTTCCGAGTGCTCAGTATTGCCAGCAGTATGAAATAAAATTATGGCGCAGTGTTACCAAAATTATCAGATTTTACCCATTTAATATTTTTTTAAAAGAAAAAAAATATTTAAATATATTATTTAGAAATAGAAAACATAAAAAATTAAAATAACAAGATAACAATAAACAAAGTTATACTTTTTAGAAAATAAAAATGGTTATTTGTTGTTATAACCGTACATCGCGAGCATGAATCTCTAGAATATTACATAGTACATTTAATAAAAACTATTAGCGCATATTATTTTAAAGTAAGATTTTATTATTTGGCTAAAAAATCAATAGATGTTGGAAAATATTCGGCATTGGTACAACAAAGTCATGTTATTTCGTGGCTATTAGTTTAAAAACTTATGTATGTAGAGATAATAAAGTAAAAACCAAATGGAGATATTTGTTTTATTTTGTTGTTCCTAATAAACCTTTATCAGCCAAATTGTTCGTTTTTCATAGAATTTAGAATAATATACTCGTAATATAATTAATTATGGATATACTTTGTGCATATCAATGCGTTTTATTAATTAAATAAAAATATTTGATTAAAACGCGCTTTTTTAATGTTACAAAATTTAATTAAGTAAATTCAGCAAGTGAAATATATATAAAAACAAATGAATATCATATCGAGTACAAGATATTTCTTTCAGTATTTAAAGTTTTATAAAATTTTATTTGAACGAACAATGCAATTTTGTTTAAAAATTACCGCGCTTATCCTATCTCTAGGTTGAACCAACAATGATGTTCATTCTCATTCGTCCCCACTAGGCTTCATTCCCCTGGCCGGGCCAACGGGGCCAACGATATAACTTCAGCCGTTTTTTGGCGTTGAACCAGTTTCGTTGGTTTTCAAAACTATTTCGTACATGACGTCATAAATGTGGGGATCGCTAAAATACTGTGTTTTGAACTAATGACGTATAAATTTCAATCTGTCATATGTAAATTGGACGTTTGAGTGAGTTTGAATTTGTAATGTATATAAAAAGTATTCAAAACATTGTAATTATTATAAACTGGTTCCTTGGCTGCACTTCATTGTTATTTTCTAAGAAGTAAACTCTGTATTTTTATATTTATTTATACATACAAACATTTTATTTTTTACAGATAGTAAAAGAGCATTCAAAATTATTGTTTTAAATTAATATATAATGATTTACGAACGTTTATCAGTAGGCGAATTTTCGCGACGAACCAAAGCGGTTTGGTTAATGAATTTTATGAACCAGTACGTTCTCGTGACGAACTAATGACGTCAATCATGGACCAGGTTCGTCGGATCACGAACCGAGCTAGCGAGCTGGTTCATGAATCTGGTTCATCGGTTCTCTCTTTCTAATCTCAATCCATCTCAGTCTATCTTTGTTTTGTTTATACACTTGAGCGTTTGATTTAAACTAGAATAAATTACAAACATGGAAAAAGTTACAATTTCCAATGGATTAGAAATGCTTGAAGTGGAAGTTGACAGGGGAACTGTTGATATGTTAAATAAAGGTAAAAGTTAGGTTAAAGTTTTGTTTACAAATAATACAATCAATTATTTGCAGATCCTGTAGTTACAAAATATTTCGAAATGTGTAGAGATCGCATACTAAATAACTCATGTCCATCTCCATAAATTCATCTATAATATAACTCATATATGTCTACTATATACTTCTACATCGTTTAAAATTAACCGCCGAATGATGCAACTGGTTTAACCAAACTGATTTCTCGCGATATCCTATCTTACGTCATAACAGTGACGTTTTCATGAACCAAATGTATAACCGTGGTTCATGTTTGGTCCGTCGCGAAAAATCGCCTAGTGTTCCGTATTCTCGAGGTTTACCCTCTCTACTACGAAATAATTTGAAACTGTTTCAAACCAGCCCAGCGGATCAGTTTGAAAACATACGAAACTGTTTCAACCAATTTCGTCTCTGACGTCATCATTGCGTCGCCAAAATATAATGGTTTGAAACACTACGAAATAGTTTCAAACCAATGCATCGCCAAAAAACGCCTTTATGTTCCCCGCTTCATACTCATACGGTCAGAATCATGCATTCACGGGTTGGCCGAGGAAGTCCCGATTTTAAAACAGCTACATTCACGTTGGCAAACGATTTGTAAAATTTTGTGAAACCTCGCTTTTTACAATAATTATATAAAATCTGGTAAAAGACCTTTTCAATTTAAAGATGCACAATGGGATTCTACGCATCGTAAGCCATCAACGCGCATGTTATGAGATCCGTGGCGTTCGTTCTTTAAAAAATTATATGTACAATGTGAGGAAAATGTTATATGCTTCCAAGCTAAAATACATGACCATGACGTTTGTTTTTTCCAAATTCAGACGTAAACTGTGAGAAAAGTCTTTAGCACCTTTAAAAAACTTCTCGAAAAAAGTTACAAAAGCTTTTATTGAAGCTAAAATATCCAACGATGCAAATTTTCATCAAGAATGTATTTTAATGACTGCAATACACAAAACACAAAAAGTTAAATTATTTGGACTTTGATTGTAAAGAAATTATTAATAAAGACAAAACAATTTATTTAAAAATAATAACAATAGTTTTATTCTTGTTTGTAATTTTCTTAATAACAAATTGGCAACTACGCAATTATCTGTCACGTTATGTGGTGTTTATTTCGCGTCTTTAGAACATATAACCACGCTTGTGATTCCCATTTACCCGTCCTCTCGTCTTGAAATATTTATCATCACAAATGCTTTGTGTGAATTTATTTCATATAGTTACATTGTTATTTCCGCCATTTCAAATTTTGTTTGAAATATATCTGGCCCCCTCTATGCGCAAATAAACTACTGCGCACTACATTTATGTCATTTTTTCTCTATCTCTCTCTTTTCATGTAAAAGGTCCATTAACAGTTGCACGCGTCATTTTACTTACTATGTGCATGGATAGAAAGAGATAGTTGTTACTGAAATAGTTATTTACATACCAAGTGCGGGAACGTTCGGTTCCCGCATCCGGGAACCAAGTTCACGCACGCGGTTTGTACAATATTTTTTGAAACCAATAATTAGTAATTTTTATACACATAATTTCATTTATTAAAACTTTATTACATAATATTAAAGATAAACACCGCTTTGTAGCTAATTTCCATGTGATGTATCAAATTTAAATTCCAATTATTTTAATGTAATATAGTGTTAATCATGGTATGTAAATAAATATTTAATACTTACTAAGTATTTCACTTATAGTATATAGCAAATTTAAACTTTAGAAACTTGTTAAATTTCTTATTGTTTTATTACAATTTACATTGTATTCATTGGTTATGTGTTACCGACTACCTAAGTACTCTGTCTTGCCGACTTCCGCCGAGCAGAAATTGTTGCCAACATTGTGAACCAAATGCACTAAATTCATTATTTTAAAATTAAATTTCATTCAATATTCCACAATTTCCCTTATTATTATTAAACAAAGAGTTTTTATTATAAATTTAGTTCTTTAAGCAATGCTTTAGAAATAGGAGTGTTTATTCAAAAATTTACTGGTCACTTATCTGGTGGAGACCTGGGAAATTGACGTTTCGGACGTTGTTTAGGCGACGCGAAACAACACATTTCAACGCATGAGTACAAAAAGGTCTATTACGTGACAATAGACCCAATAGACCTTATAGAAAATATGCACAATGAAATCTGCGCATAGTAAGCTAACAAATGGCGTTTGTTTTTTCCAAGTTCAGACATAAACTGTGGGAAAAGTGTTTGGAACCTTTAAAAAACTTCTAAAATGAAGTTACAAAAGCTTTTATTGAATCTAAAACGTCCAACGATGCAAATTTTCAACGAAAATGCAGGTAATTTAAGGACTGCAATATTTTTGACGTTTCGTTTGACAGCCCTGCGCCCAAAGTAGCTATTGGCGCCATTGTACTTACGTACTTACTATGTGCAGCGATAGAAAGAAATAGCTGTTAAACCGAAAAGGTATATTGGCAACACTCGAGCGTTCAAAAACCGGAAGACAATATTACACTCGCAAAAATGATTTTGTAATGTTTATTGAGAACTGACATGTCCGATGGCGGCAGCACCATCGGGCCGATCAGCTGCATCTGAATTGGTACTCACACTCACAGTGTTGTGACAACAAAAGCAATTTTTTTCACTTAAAATGGGGTTTGGTACCACAGAACATTTTAGATTTCTGGAAGCAACAGCTACTTCTAAATGTATTATAGAAGATATGTTAAAATGTATTTATAATTTTATATGTATTTAATCAATCGAAATTGATGATCGCAGGTGAGCGAATTATAAACGCTAACCACATAATATTATGTGGAGTATTAAAAAATGACGGTAAAATGTGGGTAATATTTGCACTTTGTCTGCGAACCAGTGCAATTTCTGCAAAACCACATGAAATCAAAATACATTTAGAGAAAATTTAAAAATTATTAGTGCAGAATGCACGTGTAAAGCTAGATAAAGACCACGAAATATGTAATTATCCGATTTAAAATAAAGAGAACAAACTTTCATATGTTTTGTTATTTGTTTTGCACTACGAATTGCATATTCCCATGCTTTTCGTCGATCATATCCATTTCAACACTTGCTCTTGTCGTAATTTTAACTTTATTTTGGCCATGTTTCGGAAAATTATAAAACCCAATGCCTGTGTCTCGACCAGATCTTGAGAGTGACGTCAGAATATACAACAATTTGTACGACTTTTTCCCATTTTATTCACATCAAATGATCAAACCACATGTAACTCAAGCATACAGTCACAATATAGTACCAAATCGGAAAGTTCATATTTTTCCCACCAGATGTCATGTCGCAGCTTGTCAGTTGTCATATACCATGTGTCTGTCGTAAAGGTGTACATAGTAGATTAACATGGGAAATTAGTTTTTTGCAATTCCCTGCTCACCTAATTATTTTAAGCAAAAATGCGTCAAATAAAAGTTTTAGGGCATAAAATTCTGCATCTAAATCAATAAACAGAATTAACTTTACATGCTTTATAACGACAGAAATTAAATATGAAAACGTCGAAAATTACGTTGAAAATATCGATAGCCATGGAATTAAACAAAAAATAAATAAAAGCTTGACGTTTTATTTGTCAAATAACTTATTTGACATTTTCATATTTAATTTCTGTCGTTATAAAGCATGTAAAGTTAATTCTGTTTATTGATTTAGATGCAGAATTTTATGCCCTAAAACTTTTATTTGACGTATTTTTGCTTAAAATAATTAGGTGAGCAGGGACTTGCAAAAAACTAATTTCCCATGTTAATCTCCTATGTACACCTTTACGACAGACACACGGTATAGGAATACACGTATCGTCCTAGTGTTCATACATCGCCCAGTTCATTTCTTGTTTTATTCAGTTTCATAATGTTCAATCAGATCTTGACCATGAAGTTGGCGTAGATGTACTTCGCGCGCTCGCAATTTAAAAAGTACACTCCGGAGTATAAAATGTACCTGAAAAATATTTATTGAATCGAAACAATCGGAATAGGTACTGTTAGTATTTTTATTTAAAATTTGTACTGCCCAGTGTACTTCTTAAATTGTGAGCGCGAGAAGTTTATCTGCGGTTATCTCATGGTTAAGATTTGAACATTATGAAACCGGATGAAACAAGAAATGAACAAGGACGATGTATTATGACGCTGCATATAGTTTGGTTCACGAGAGATGACAATTCAAGGTCATTTATTAACAGTATGATGTAATATTACTTACACTTACAGATAACTTTACTGCATTTCGTATACATAGACGTGCAACATGAAATATTTATGGATACATTTTAACTGAAAAAAATAAGTGTAATTTATTAGAAAATTATATTTCGTTTTTAATAATACCTTTCTCAAAGATTTATGCTCGTCACCTATGTTTTTGCAAAACACAATAACTTAGACTTGACAAAAATCATGGAATAATAATTTGATTTAAATGTCAGCATCACTGGGTAAATATTAGCATATAGAGGGCAGTGTAGTAGATAATTAGATATCTGTAACTATAGGACATACGTCATTAAAATTTGTAACGTGATAAAAAGTAATGTCAACATGAACGTATATCTGTCACACAACATCTACATAGACATACGCCAAGTAATCTTTCTCTTTCTAACATGAAATGTTGCTAAGGTACTACTGTATTAAATGTTGTGTATTCTTTCTTCGAACAAGTGACAATGAATTGTCATCTTTCGTGAATCAAAGTATACCTAGCCGTTTATATCATTTTAAAATCAACTGAAATACGTACAAATAAAATAATAATAACACTTATTAAATATACAACTTTGTTTAATATATAATAAATCATACATAACGTATACATTTTTCAAATGAATATTATGTACTTCATATTGCTTGTGAACAAACTTGTCACACAACAAAATCTATGATACCGGCAGAGCTTCGTACTCTGTCACCCTGACAGTTTTTGACAACGGGTTGGGTGTTGTAAATGTTCAAGTTTTATTATTAGTGAACTTTTCATGAATATATTCGCTTTGTAAAAAAAAAATTCCAGTATACAAGATGTTGGCTTTAATGAATCGTATATTGGACTGGTTTAGAAGTTTATTTTGGAAGGAAGAAATGGAATTAACATTAGTTGGTCTACAATATTCAGGAAAAACGACGTTTGTAAATGTCATTGCGGTATGTTATTTTTATATTTAAATGCGTTTTACAATTGCAGTGTCATTTATATTTCATTTAACAATTAATTTTATCAGTTACTTGTATGAAAAATGACATTGATTTTTTAATAAAAGAAAAAATCAAAACAAATACGTTGCCGTATAAAAAAATACTTATATTCTATTGTTTTATCATTTGTTATTTTTTTGTTAAAAAAAGAAAACGATGACATATCAAAGGTCAAAAATTGTTCTACCGCAAAAAAATAAACAAAATTTTTGTTCTAATTGTAGTCTGGTCAATTCAGCGAAGATATGATACCAACAGTTGGTTTCAACATGAGAAAAATAACAAAAGGCAACGTTACTATCAAAGTTTGGGATATTGGGGGCCAGCCGAGATTTCGCTCAATGTGGGAAAGATATTGCAGAGGTGTTAATGCTATTGTGTAAGTGTTAATTGTAAAAAAAGTGTATTACGCACCAAGGGCAAGAAGTTTACTTCTCTCCCGGGGGTATATACTATTTTTCTATAATTTCAACATTTTTTTTTGTTTTAGGTATATGGTCGATGCAGCAGATCCTGATAAAATTGAAGCATCGCGAAACGAACTTCATAATTTATTAGACAAACCACAGCTCACAGGAATACCTGTTTTAGTTCTTGGAAACAAAAGGGACCTACCAAAAGCTTTAGATGAAAATGGTTTAATCGAACGCATGTAAGTTACGCAAATTATATCCTAATTTCTAAATATAATTTACCCGAACCATAATAAAATCGCGTGAATAAAATTTGCGTTAAAAAAAAGTTTTAGGTTAATTATATTAAAAATACACTCTTTAAGTACGCATTTTAATGAAAATAAGTACACTGTTTTTAATGGGCGTAGAAAAAATAAAAAAGTAAATATTTGAATGAAACACGATAAAAATAATTAAATATTATATTATGAATATAATTATGTCCAGAGTACATATGACAATTCTTTATCCATATTATTATAAAGTTTGAAGTATTATATAATATTTTGTAAAATTTGTTAGTATTTAACAAATTTTAAAAAATATGAATATTATTTTCAAATCTACATACAGGTGTCTCTAATATAACGCGCATGCTTGTGGAATTTGATTCAGGGGTCTAAAACAAACAAAAAAATAATAGTGGAAATTTTTCTGATTTTTTCTATCAAATTATCGATGTTAAACAAATATTAACTTTTAAACTATTAGAAAACAAGATATTTTTCACATTGTCACAAAATGTGTTCAAATATTTTGCCTCCCATTTGAAGGCAAATATTTGCACGATTTGTTATGGGAGTCCTTCACCGTAGTAATAAATTAGAACATGGGTCATTTATATTAAAACTATATGTTAAGACTATCATTTTTTTAAAAAAGTTATTAGTTTTCAAAATAATCGAGTTTTTAATATCATTTCCTTATCTCTAATCACACATTTACTCCTTCCAAATACTCACTACTTTCAAGCCTTTGCTATCGCATTTTTGAAATACGGAATCTATGTTCAAAAATAACAGCTTAACGAGCTACCTCATATAATTTTTATATTATTAAAGATACAATAAAATACTATAAGACAATCTTATAGAAGACCAAGCGGGACATCTAAATAAAGAAGAAAATATTTTGTAAAGTAGTGGTTCTCAAGTTACAACACAAAGTTATATATTTTTAAATGGGATGGTACTTCGATAGAGTACTTTTTTCTGAATTCAACCGTGTAATCATTTTATAAAAAATATATAAATGTATCATCACGGCATTTTACCCATTGCTGGGTGTACCAATCTGCTTTATACACAGATTTCGGTATTGATGATGACATATATTTGTACCGTGAGGGCGTTTACCAGGCATTACCGCACGGGCACTCATTGCTGACGTAGAGAGTGCACTATTATTATATATCCTTACATAACAAAAATATTGAGAAAAATCAATTGAAAATTAAATAAATTTAATTTTTATTATTACTCAGTAGGCTAATATGAAAAATAATTGAGCTTAAATTAAAATGAAACATAAATATTTATTAATAACTTTATAAATAGTGTTCTATTTGATTTCCATTCTAAATAATTTATATTGAGCAATAGCAGTTTTGTTTTTCATACATATCTTACTGAAATATAACTATAAAAATCAAATTTATTTAAATTTCAATTGAATTTTTCTCTATATTTTTGTAATGTAAAGATATAAAATAATTACATGTTTGAATACAGAAAATGGCTTAAAAAACACCCTGCTTAAGTCTGATCCATTGCAGGATGTTTTTGAATCGAAATTGCAACATCTCAGTAAACCTGTACTTTTGTTTTTGCCCATACCTGAGGATAGACATATTAATGTCCGAAACCGGTAGTACCTACTTGAAATTAAAAACGTGAAGGAAAATTTATTTATAAACTTACCTTATATAACTTTGTGTTGTAACTTATTTAAAAAAATATTTTCTTCTCTTTTCGCATGCCCCCCTTGGTCTTCTATAAGATTATCTTATAATATTTTATTATATCTTTAATGATTTTTTTTTTTGAGGTAGCTCGTTTAGCTGTTACACTGTGTATATCAAGTGATATGATTTTTTTTTTAAATCCGAATTTATATCTTGTCGCGCTTATGACGAGTATTCGATATTGACATCTGCAGCGAACTTCAGCGCCTAAACACATCTATTCATAAACAGCTATTTTTTTACAACTTGTGAACACGGAAACGTAGATAAACAAATATCAAAGAAACATGTAATAATTAATACAAAGGCTGGTACCACAAGCCTTGTTTTAACTAAAACGCTGTTTGAAGAATTGTCAAATTCAAATTTCAATATTTAATTTCGCCCTTATGTTTAAAGACTGATTTTCTTAAAAATATTTTTAAAATCATATTTTGATATATTTGGTATTATTTTTAAATAATGAAATTTAACATTTCTTAAAGCAGCGTTTTAAAACGAGGCTTGTGGTACCAGCCAAAGTGAATAAAATATCGAATACAAAATACACGCGCGTATTAAGTACTAGCGCCATCTATGTTTCTAACAGCATATATTTAATCCGAAATGAGCAACAACATAAAGAATCTACGTCACAATTTTCAAGGACGTTTCTAGATATATAAAGAATTTTAATTTTCTAACATCAAATTATGAATGAAAACTTTTACCTAAATATGTTTTATTGTATTTTCCTACTATATGAAGATGTAAACTATACAAAAAGTCACTATTTTGCATAAATTCCATAACACCGGAAAACCCGATTACTAAATTTATATATTATTTATTGCAGGAACTTATCAGCAATTCAAGATCGAGAAATCTGCTGTTATTCGATTTCCTGTAAAGAAAAAGACAACATAGATATTACATTACAGTGGCTTATTGCGCATTCCAAATCTGGAATTCGTTAATAATATATACGTAAACAACACTCTACTACATTTGGATCTAAACAAATAAAACACGCAAGTAGATGTATTGGAATAAGAAATATTATAATTTTTTGTATGAGTACAAAATGGTTTAACTATCATTTTATTTTTAAAATATCTAAAACAATATATTCTACGAAATTTTATTAGTCATATTTTTGTTACGCTTTACAATAAGTTCGTGTGATTTATATTTTATTTGGTGTTTATAAATGTTAGAAATAATAATAGTTTTATTTAACTTTTGGTGATATAGGATTACCTGAATAACATTTCCTATTATTGTGCCAAAAGTTAAAACGAATTCAGAACTTATTTAAACGAAATACGAGAAAATATTTAATACTAGTCAAGATTTTTCTCCTTCTTAACGAACTGTTTCAGTAATCATGAAATGTGATATTAATATTTGCTTATTATGTTCAAGTATGTTTATATTAACTATTTGGATAAATATGAATATAATTATCAATGTTGAGAGACTGTATAGAATAGAATGGAAATGTTGAATTTATTTCTCAATTGTGATTTTTTTAAAGTTATTATGTATGCATTTATAAACACCAAAAATAAATGCAGCTTAACGTGTTATAAGGTTTTGTGTAATTTTGTAGACCACTTGTAACAAATAAATAGTTTATTACACAGTGTAACTAAGAGAAGATGCTTCAAGTGCAATCATTTCTGGTTCTGTGAAATATTTTATGTAGATTATGGTAGATTAAAAAATTCAGCTGTAGCTCATACAAATATTTTTAAAAGTGATTTTATTTATATAAGTCAATTATTATTTGCTATATTATAAATATTGTATAATTAAGTAAAGTTTGCACTTAAAATAAGAAAATTATCTACAGTTGATCTGATAATATGAACAATACAGTCTTATCATAAATTTAAATCTGTTTTATTATTCTTATTTTTTGTATATTAACAGTTATTCTTTCATTAAATTTTTTATCACATAACTTTGTCATTTTATTTCAACGAAATATTGTGTCAAATATTTTTTCCTTGTTTCTGGAGGTTGGGCGCCAAGTCGGGACTACATGGCGGATGATTCATTAATTCAATGTTTTGCTCTTTTAAATACAGTATTGTTCGAGCGGCTGTATATGCACGAGTGAGTGTTATCATGATGCAGTGTGACTTTTCGTTTCCTATAATCATCCAAGACTATAGCTGCAAGATACCCAGTAATACTAAAAAAGTAGCGACCATCTTTTTTACGACTTTTATCATGCACAAAAGGGCTGTTGCAAGATTTTTTATATGCGTCCTAAGTACTAAATTTTAAAAAAATATTGTTCTTTGAATAGGTAGCCTCAAATTTGAAAATATCACGAAATATCCATTAGATATATTACAATTAATGATTGAAATTTGTGTTATATTCATAAAAGTCACATACAATATATGACCTCAAGTTCACAGAGTGATAAAAATGACTGAAGGTCTCGTGACAACTTGTTCCAAAATAATGTCAATTATATTTCAATTTTCCATAATGCATCAAAACTATATTCAACATATGACAGATAATGAATGCATCAAAACTATATTCAACATATGACAACTAATGATAGGTGCATGACTTTTGATTAATATCATTGCCATATATTGATTCATTTGAAATATTTGTTTCATATATTTTCGTGAAAAATCTTTAATTTATTTTCCTATTTCGCGTTTACAAAGTGAATGTTGTACAACTGTTTTTGTATAAACAGTGATAGTGATACAATGAATTTTTTTGTAGATTTTTGGGGATTATTAAATTGTTAAGTTGGTAATTTAGTCTAATTGTCAAATAAATATCTTTCATTTTAGATATCATTACCTGTCATTACTCATGAAAAATTACTGAAATTAGATTTTTTATCGTAAAATATTTATATCAAACAATAAAGCAATTCTTTAAATTAAAATTCAAAGAATTTATTTGTAGGTTCATAACATAATAAATGGGCGTGTTCGGCAGCGTTGTCAACGATGAGCACCGCGACCGCTGAGCGCCGAAATTTTCAGAATGCAATTGCTGAACCAATTGTATTCGTCCATTCACTATGTTCGGCAAACTTCGGGGCTCAGCGATGCCAGCGATGAGTGGTGAATTCGACCAATATAAATTATAACTCTAACCCAACTTATAAGTAACTGTCAAAATGTCAAAGTAAATTATTTTTCTAATGTTTATTGAAATTGTCAGTATTACCAACCTTGATATTTTAATATTTTTTTCAATAATAATAAATTAATGCGAAATAGGAAAAATAGTATGAAAAACACGTATTACAATATCCATTTGTAATACTCGTACGGCTCGTTACGCAAACTGTACTCGTATTACAATAAGGATCATTGTAATACTTGTCTATCAATATAATATTTCATTATGGCTTTTATTTAATGAAGAGGGCGATAAATTTCTTCTTGAAGCATACATATTTCGTTCGGCTGAACGTAAATACGACGTTTCTTAAAATTATTCTTATGACAGCTAGCAAAATTCGAAAGGTACGCTCATGGAAATAGTAATGCTGTCATACTAAGTAAGCGGCAAATGTCAACATCGTATGGAGCGGCACGCTTCAGCCAATTTTGAGCCTGTATAAATACGTAAGTGGTGGATAAAATGTTTTCATATTGGCTATGAATGACGTGCTGCATGTAATTTGACGTCATAGGAGTGGGGGATTATTTTTCATGACTCCTTCTAGCGCCAATCTTCTTCCTCTATCATGCCACGTACAATCGCAATGTTTTCATTAATAACAGCATTTTTTCAATTTTTTAAAGGTTAACGGAAAAAACGAGATTATTCAACATTTGACGATAGCTAATGAAGATGAGTTACGCCCAAACATCATCTTTCTTTAATTCATAAAAACATTTTTGGCGGTTTAACCCACTTAAATTTATAGAAAATTACTGCTCGAAAATTGTCAGTTTTTATGGCGTACAATTATTCAATTTAATTTAAATTATTCGACAAGAATATAATAAATTAAAATTGCTTAACAAAATATTTACAAAACCAGGATTAATATAGATACCGGCGCCGTAGGCTAGACACATCCTTATAATTTTCACTGTCATTACGAGCCAAAATACATGATGTGTCAATTAAATAACAAGAGATAAAAAAGAATATTAACCAATATGATATCATTTACGCATGAGATCATATTACAATTCAAAAACAACTAATCTACTTCGTAGAATGATACAATAAACAATCTGCAACCACAAAACAAAAAACTATCGTAGAAAAACAAAATTATGGTAAGTAGTGCCATCTATTGTACTTCATACACTCGTCACCCGTCATTTATATTTTGATGTTTTGTTGACCATAACCACAATTTTATTTTGATACCAAGTAAACCACGTGTGCTTCTGACAAAACTAGTAAATACTACAAAATGACGAAAACAAAGTTTAAAGAAATGTCCGAATCAGATTCAGATTACAGTGATAGCGAAACTGAGGTACCTAGTTGAATTTGTATTCATTTTAATATTTTATACAGAGTTTACAATTTTACAGCTCCAAGAAGCATTTGCCTCCGGTAAACTAAAACCAGGTTTGAATCAAGTTATTGAAAAAACAGAACACGTTTATACCAATAATGTTCCCGAAATGAAACGAATAATAAATGTTTTAAAACTGGATTTACCATGGATTGAAACTTTAGATTTAATAAATAAAGAAGCACCATTAGCCCCTGAATTAGCTGCTCAAATGCACGAACAAGAAACACGACGAGCAAATGAATTAAAAAATAACGCAAAACTACCACAATACGCGCCGAGTAATGATCCAGTTTTGAATGACTTCAAAAGAGAAATGATCTTTCACAGACAAGCCCAAGCTGCCGTTTTGGAAGCAATACCACGATTAAAGGAACTAGGATTACCAACTAAACGCCCCGACGATTTTTTCGCTGAAATGGCAAAAACAGATGAACACATGCAGAAAGTACGACAAGCATTAATGAAACGCCAAGCTGAAACTCAACAACGAGAACGCGTAAGACAACTGAGAATTCAAAGAAAAGAAGGAAAAGCTATGCACGTGCAAGCTAAATTACAACGACAAGAAGAGAAAAAAGAAATGTTAGATCAAGTTAAAAAAGTTCGAAAAGGATTAACGAACAATCTAGATTTCTTAGATGGAGGAAAGAAAAACAATAACAATAAGAAACAATTACTATCGAAGAAGGCTGCAGAAAAATTAAAATTTAAAAACAAGAAATACGGATTTGGTGGAAAGAAAAAGGGAATGAAGAGGAATACGAAAGACAGTTCAGCTGATGTAGGTGATTATCAAGGAGATAGAGCTGGACGAACAGGAAAAAATAAGGGAAAACCAAATCCAAGATCTGGAGAACCAAATACAAAATCTGGAAAACCAAATACAAAATCTGGTAAATCAAATACAAGAGTCGGTAAAAATAGAAGAATGAAAATGAAAGCAAAAGGAAAAAAATAATTTGTATTTATCATATTTCAAATTGTATATTATTGTGGTTTCTTATTATAATAAATATAATTTTTTAACTGTAAGGAAGTTTGTAGTCGGTGCTATGTTTGTAATTTAAAAAATCTGATGTGACCAACACAGTACCTCCCGCCATTTACCTATGTATATAATTTTTATATTACTTTATAAATTTATCCATACAATATATAGAAAAAGTATTAAAGCAAACTTGTAGAAAATGGAATAATCTTTAATTTTTATAATAAATTGAGAAAAAAATACATTTAAAGGTATTTTTTGAAGAAAAACTATCTTGAGCTTCAAGTAAACGGCCATTTCCGGTTATCCGATTGCCACCAAAATCTAATCAGATATTTCCATATTAGAATAAGGTAGAAATACATGGTTTCAAAACGTTCTGAATGATAGTATTTGAGTTAGAGCGTATACAGGATCCACACAGACATCATCGTAAAAATGTTAAAAATGGATTCTAGGGACCTTAAAACGTGGTCATTTACCAAAATCTCGATATATGCGATTTTTAGCACGATCCCTATACCTCCCTTACCAAGGGTAGCGGGAGGTAAAAAGAAATAAGATCTAACATTTTCATATATTTAAGACACTAATTTGCTGTTGTTCATATTTGTTTTATTCCTCGTTTTGCTTTAAATTCAATATTTTATACAGAATGGTGGATCGGAAGACACTAACGCGATTTTAAAATTAATTTTGACATGTCCTCTAATTATTTTTTAGCAAAACAGTCATATCTGTAAGAAAAAAATTGCATTAAGAGTATCCTTAATTCATAATTTTCTGTTATTGAACAGGAAAAATAGAACTTAGTCAAATCAGTGGTGCCATGGAATAATATTAATATAAACAGTTTACTTTTCAGTAGAGATAATGTTTAAATTAATAAAACAAATTTTATTAGAATTACTAAAGTTACACATACACACAATAAAAATAATAGTTCTCAGTATGCACATTTATTTTTATTCCATGCCAATGCTGATTTGATTAAAATAAATTAAATTTCTTCGATTTTTCGTGTTCCGGATAATAGAAAATTATGAATTATTATATTATCAGTCGCAGAATTTTTCTCCACAAGAAACTATTTAACTGTTTTGCTTAAAAATAATTAGGAGAGGCAATATTTGAACATTTCAAAATTAACAAATGTAACGTGGTGCGTCTTCCAAGTTCTAAATAATAGGCAATAGGTTAAGTTTTCGTAACCTATAAATGTAACAAAAACATATGCGTTTCTTACAAAAAATTCTTCAAATATTAACGTAACAAAATATAAATTAACAATGAATTGTTATAGATATTCTTTGCGTGCTCAAAAATTAACAATATATTCGTACTTTTATTCTGAAAACAAATTTCAACTATTCAACAAATTTATCCATTCATCAACAAATACTGTTCTTAAAAAAGAAAATATTGAATCTCTAATCAAAAAGTATGAACACAAAATTGTTTATAATTGTGAAATTGAAAAACAAAAGATGAAATTAGGCTACCGAAGAAACAAAGCTTTTGAGGAAAAACAAATGAAAGAATACAAAACTCATTTGTTTAACAAATGGGCACAGGAACCCTTACCAGTATCTCTGAAATATTTTGTTGACAGAGAAAAAAATAATGATCCTGTAGAAATACAAGAATTAGAAAATGAGCAGAAACCTGTTCTACAATTTCCTTTTGAAAGTACTGATAAAATTTCTGTCAATGATAGTAGCACACATATAACAAACGAAGAAATAAATTCAGCACAAAATGAAATAGCACATAGAAATGAGCATTATAACGCAACAGCAAACTGGATGACGGATTATGAAAATTATGACGATAAAAATATTGCACTTGAAAATAATATAGCTTGGAAACTGAATTATGGAACACCTGACCCAAATAGTAGAGTTTCTAATGTACCTTGTGGTGGATGTGGAGCCTTTTTACACTGCAAAGTAAGTATGAAACAAGGTTTTTTCCAAATGTTATCTGTCGTAAAAAACTACATAATAATATAAATAATATATTTACAAAAAAATGAACATCAAATTAACTGTCATCGCTGCTATGACGTCCACGTAAAATTGAAATTTTGAGAACTAAATTATAATCTGTTGTTGTTTTCATTTGTTTCTTTGCCACAATAATTGTTTTTACCCTACAAATTTAGTATAAATTTAATTTATACATCGTTCGAAAGCTAAACAAAACCATCTGTATAGTGGTGTAAATTTCTAAACAGAATTTTGAATTAGAAAAAAAACAATGTTGAGAACTAAAACTATTGAAAGTATAATTTATAAGAGTTTATAAAAAGGTTATTTGCTTATTATTGCTCTGCACTTGTCTTATCACAAAATACCGGACCTAAATGGTATAACTTTCCATATAAAAATTAAAACTTTAATCGCTTAATTCAAAATCTAACAGTAGTAAAAAAAATTGAACATCGTCGTTTGAAGGAAAATTAAAAAGCGTCCTAAATACGTACAAGCCAAAATTTCACATTGTCATTCTTATAAATGGGGTCATTTCACATTATCTAATTTATTTTTTTCTTGAAAGAATAGGTCAAATTAAATATGTAGGTGTATGTTTTACACCTTACAAGTCTTTAGAATCAGAGATATGATTTTTTGAAAGTGTCTTTAATTTCAAATATTTGGACGCTGACGTCACGGCTTGGCGGATGCGGCAATAGCTCTCTACCGGTTTTGTTTGGAACTATGATTTTTTGGGTTATCACTTGCCAGTTTGATTTTGTGACAGCAACATATTGTTAACTAAAAACATATTTCATACAACTTTTGGTATTTATTTTAATAAATGTTTTATTTACATATCTTTACTTTTAACTCTGCTGTCACCTGTCACAATTTTAAGTTAGTTTGTTTACAACAGCTAATGAGGTTCTATACTATACTATAGTATAGAACCTCATTGACAACAGCAAACGGAAATCACGTGTACCGTAAATAAGTGTGTGTGAGAGGAATGTCTTTGTGTAAGTAACAAACCGTGACGTCACGAATTTTACAGCCGCGAAAGTTTATTAGCAAATTTATGAATGAAAAGTCGCGTATTTCATGTTATTTTATATTATTATATTTATTAAATGAGATGGATTTCACGATTTTATATAAAAAAACGATTTTTTAAAATGACCCCATTATTTGTAAAATAAAAATTAGCAAAATTTGAATTTTATATTTATCTAGTGACCTGTGCATCTTTGAAATGATCTACTAATGCCCAGTTGCACCGCTGACACTTATATTTTAAGCTACGCCTAAACAAAAAATTGCAAATCGAAATTTTGACACCAATATTCAACTATTCATTTGACGTTTCGATACGATGTCAGTTTTAGGAACACTTAGAATTTAAGCGTCCGCGGTGCAACCGGGCATAATGAGGCAATTTTGTCCTAGTTTAACGAGTTCGTATGTTTTAAAATCAACGAGATAGTGAATAATAGCGGTGTTGATATAGTTTATTATTATTTACAGGACACATCAATTCCTGGTTACCTACCTTCAGAAATTTTCAAAAACCATCAATACCGAGATGGGCAGCATTTAAAATCGCTACTTTGTCAGAGATGCCACTTTTTAAAATATTACGACATGGCTCTTCAAGTTCGCGTATCGCCAGATGACTACCCAAAAATACTAGAAAAAGTAAAAGAAAACAAAAATGCTCTAGTTATATTAATGGTAGATTTGTTAGATTTTCCATGTTCAATTTGGCCTAATATTATGAGCATAATAGGCACCAAAAGGCCTGTTATTGTTGTTGGAAATAAAATAGATTTATTGCCTCAAGATAGTAGAAGGTATTTAGACAGAATTAAAAAAGTTTTAGCTGATAGTATTCATAATTCTAGTCTAAATCGTGCTAATATTCTTCATATTTCTTTGATATCTGCAAAAACTGGATATGGCATAGAAGAATTAATTACAAAATTACATAGCGCATGGAAATATAAAGGAGACGTATATTTAGTTGGATGTACAAATGTAGGAAAATCGACTTTGTTTAATGTTCTTCTTCAGTCAGATTATTGTAAAATTAAAGCTGTTGATTTAATCCAAAGAGCAACTACCAGTCCATGGCCCGGAACAACATTAAATTTATTAAAGTTTCCTATTCTTCGACCTTCAGGTATATTTTATTAATACTTCTACAATAAACAATAAAATTTGATGTGTTCTCCCTTTAATTTAATATTTTAAATTAACGATTTCTCTGTACCTTGTCATTTTGTATTTCCCATTATTATAAATTATGGGTGTTTATACAGAAAATAAGGTCTGAAAATTTAAATATCGAGAATAAAAAAAAGATATAGAGATGCGGTTTGAAAAATTGTAATGTACGAATCAAAATCTCTGTCGATTTTTATACATCTTTGGAATTTTTTTGGGCTCATTTCTCCAAAAATCGGTGGAAAGTAGAATTACTATTAAATCATTAAAACCATTTATTACCTGTTTAAATCACTTTTTTCCGGTTTAAATCACTGGCCTGGTTTTTATTAGAAAAAATGGTTTTTATAACAACCTTGCATAGATTAGTTTCTGCAAAAAGGACAAAAAGGCATTAATTTTTTTCGCACTATGGGAATATATAAAATGGGAAGTATCATTAACACTGATTTTTTTTAAATTACTCATTCCCAAAATTAAGAAATATTGACATTGGTTGCTCTTGCACATTCTTTATTTTATGTATTATACAGGGTGGAGACTATACGTAAGAACAAAACGTTTGATATCACTAAGTAAAATCGCAAGCCAAGAAAATAGATTACGAAAAGTTCAGCTTCAAAAAACCCAAAATCCAAAATACGCTACTCTTATGGGTCTGTATTAATCATCCAATTTTTAATATGAAAATAATTTTTTGTCGTTATAAAGGTAATATCGAAAGAACCTTTACTGCGGAAGAGCCATTAGATGATGAAACTAAAGACATATTTGCTATTCAGGGTAAAGATAATGCTTCGGGAAGAGTACGTATGGGGATAAATGAAAATGACCCTGCTTATAAATTAAGTAAATGGTGCTACGATACTCCAGGGGTAATTCAACCCGACCAGGTAAAAAAGACGAATAAAAAAATCTAATTTTGGATTTTTAATATACCTAAAGTAATTTATTATAGATTTTACATTTATTAACAGTTGAAGAAATAATGTTAACACTACCAAAACAGTTAATTCAGCCCAGAACTTTCAGTGTTAAACCTGGTTTTACGGTTTTTATAGCCGGGTTAGGACGTCTTGATTATATTGAGGGACCCGTATCAGGAAGGTAAGAAGGGTTTCTACAATTAAAAAAAATGACTACTGTATATCAATTTTAGTCTAAAGTACTTACCTAAATCTCGGTTTCGTCAAGTTTACAATAGGGCTCCGCTGATAGTGTTTTATGAAAGGTCAAAATATGATATTTAACAGCGTTTTTTTTTTCAAGAAAAACTGTTAAAATCTTCAAATTAGAGTACTTCCGGTTAACCAAACTCTAATCAACTCTTCATATGGACGTACGAAAAAAGAATATGAAAGAATTATGTTTTGGAATTGTAGTATTTGAGTTATCGAAGGAGAAATTTTTGTCTCACACCCACACACATACAAACATCATCGTAATAATAGTAAATTCGTATTGTAGGGCTTCCAAAACGTGCTTATTCATTAAAAACTCACCATCGATTTTTTTGGACAAAGACAATACCTTTCTTATAGGTGACGGAAGGTAAAAAGGTCACATGATCTCAAACAGAATGTGACGTAAAAGTTTATACAGCTTAACATGACAAACTGTTTTCCTTTTTCCTGTTGGCTATTAATGACGTGCTGTATGTATTTTGACGTTACAGGCGTGGGGGGGGGGTTGTTTTTCATGACTATTTCTGGTGTAAATCTTTTTATTTAATTATTTAAGAAAATAAATTATTATATTTTTATTACTATGAAAAATATTGCATAAACTTTCGTTTAAAATACTTTTCGAAAAAATGTGAAACCAGCTCAATTTTTTTTCAGATTTACTGTGTTTGCCTCGGAAAGTTTACCAGTAACAATATGCAAAACAGAAGATGCGGATAACTTATATCAGAATCTTATTGGATCCGAGCTATTTATAGTACCATTGGGAGATGAAAATCGATTAAAACAATTACCTCCACTTTTATCTGCCGACGAAATTAATTTAACCGGAATAGACAAAGAAATATCTTGCGCAGATATAGTTTTATCGAATGCAGGTATGTAATATTAATTTTTTATTACATTATTACATTTCTATTATTTTAGGATGGATATCTGTTAGTATTTCCCGACAACAAAATTGCAAATTAAAAGCATGGACACCGGAAAAGAGAGGGATTTTTGTTCGTGAGAGTATATTGTCCAAAGCTGTTTCTTTAAGAGGAAGAAGAATTAGATTTAGTCCTGCCTACAGAAAATCCAGATTTTTTGTAAATTAAGAAAATAAATATATATTTGATAATTTATATCCGCCATATTTTTATGTCCACAGGTCAATGGCCTATTTTGATTTTTTAATACATGAAAGTATTTTTAAATTTAAATCTTCCCTAATGTTTTATTTTGCACAATTTTTGTTTTCAAAAAAGACAAAAAATCTGATATGGCCAGGACATTACCTTCCGTCAATTCAGTGTATTATGTACAAATTCCATATATAAATTTTCTTGCAAACGATTCTATATTTTCAGTAAAATTATTTCATATATAAATTGTACTTGACACTGACATCTTCTTTAGTTTTTCCCATTCGTTAGGGGTCACTATGTTTTATTTTCATTTCTGTTTTGCGTATCGTCCTCATTTAATTCCTTTTCTCTCAAGTCTTCCGCCATACAGTCCTTCCATCTTATCTTTGGTCTTCCTCTGTTTCGTCTACCTTCTATTATTAACCTATTCATTCTTCCAATATATTCTTCATCTCTCCTTATGACATGTTCAAACCAATGTAATCGTCTCTCTTGTATCTTTCTAGAAATTTTTCCTTATCCTCTCATTCAGTATCCATCTTTCCGTACCTTCACCAACATCAATCTCAACATTTTCATCTCTCTGCCACATTCATTTTCTTTTCATTGACACTGACATCTGACAATTACAATTTTATTAATATAGTAGTTGTTTCCATGGTTATAGCATAGCTGGCTGATTTAGGAAATTTAATTCCTTTATAATTCTTTAACCCTATATACATACATTGTATATAAAGTATAAAATGTAAGTAAATCGTTTTAATATTTACAATAACATTAAATGTCAAAAAATGACAGCGTTTTTCCAAGAAAAACTTAAAATCTTCAAATGAGGGTACTTCCGGTTGACCCATTATAACCAAAATTTAATCACCTCTTCTTTTGGATGTAAACTTAAAGGAATACAAAAAAATATAATTTTTGGTATTATGTTATTGGAGTTATGCGATCCGAAAAGATCGTCACACACATACAGACATCATCGTAAAAGTGGCAAAATCGTATTACAGGGACCCTAAAACGTGTTTATTCACTAAAAACTCATCATTGAATTTTTTGACCAAAGACAATAACTTATTCCTTACCTACAGGTGACGGAAGGTAGAAAATTAGTAAATACGGGATATACCTAAATCCCGCTATTGTGACGTCACGGTTGCTACTTCCGTTGCAGTTTAGTTGCGACATGTTGCTTATAGAATATGACAAAATTATATAAAATATTTGCTATGTACGTCTTAAGGGAACTCGTTTTGTTGATAAATATTTGTAATTACTTTATTGTCTGATATTAACTGTCACTTTAACATTTCGCATTCCATTGCAGTAAAATAACGATACTAGCGATATTTGCGGCTTTTAGTAAGCAAACGGGACCTCAGGGTGTAGAAGTCGATTTAAATCATATTTTTTTTAAATAACTTTTTAACAATATTTATACAGACTGATAGGGAAAAATGGTAAAAAATGAGGGTATATACATTTCGATGTGCTGATTTGCAATCAAGAAGATTTTTTTTCAAAATTCGGAAAATTATTTCTTATGTTTCATTTAATTCTTTTTTAGTCACTGTCGAAATGAAATTTTTATTAAAAATAATGAAGTATTAATTAATTCTTAATTATTTCGTATTCAACGACTGTTACGTATTTGATAATTCATGTTGGGAGTGCGCATTAAAAAAGAATTAAATGAGAAATAAGAAATAATTTTCCGAATTTTGGAAAAAAAAAAATTGAATGAAAATCAGCATATCGAAATGTATATACCCTCAAAAAATTCACTTTTTTTAAAAACCCTGTTTAAAAAATGGCGACTTTTATTACAATATACAAGATGTTAATTTTATTTTGTCCACTATTGCTATCTCGTGAACTATAAGAGCTACAAGGTCGGTTGAATAAGCAAACAATTTATATTTTCCTAGGCTATTTTAATGAGCGTAAAATTAAGTTTTGTCAACCAGTGGTTTTCAAACTGTGGGACCAACTTTGTTACTTTAAATAGGGCCATATAGTTTTTATTTACTTATTAGATAGAGAATTTTATTCTGAATTCAGTGATATAATATTTGTATATCCTTATACAACAATTTTTTCAAGGAAAATTCATGTTTAGATTTATATTAGTTTTATGTCATTATAGCGTAAATAAGTATGCCATGGACGATATAAGTGGATATGAATTCAGAATTTAGAGTGCTCTGACAATTATGTATTTACGAAAATAAAGGACAATTTGAGCAGAATTTATAATTTTTTCAAAGTAATTGTTTTTCGCATTCATTTGTATTGTAACGTTTATTTATTTGGAGGAAGTGTAAAATCAGAGAATTATTATTAATTAAAATAAAAGTTTATTAAACGATAAATAATTAGGATAAACATTAAAAAAATAATAAAAATAACTAACACTATGATTAAACACTAATTTAAGACTAAGAATATTATTAAATACTTAAACACTAAGATTATTTATTTAAACAATATTTATATCACTATATTTATTTATATAAGTACATTTATGTTCACAACTCGTAGACTGTTTATTTGTATCACTAATTGTTCATTGCTCGTAGCTTCTATATAACAGAATGTGTTGGGCTAGTTTTGGCGACGTGTTTATATAGCGCGATGTCCTTCTGGAACTTTCCGACGCAACAATAACATCGAATACAAAGAATCAGCCCACCGGATGTAATTAAACCAGTCTAGACATATGGGTCTACTCCGCCGGGCATTAAGTCACTCGAGGACATTCTACCAGTGGTGGCGCTCCCACTCGAGTGCGTCGGGTGGGCCCGCGCTACTGTATTGTTCATTTTAGCCACATTAAAATAAACCTGATATGAATCTACACATGCATTTTTTCTCAAAATAATTGTTATCTAATGGTATGCAAATCGTATATCACTACATTCATAATAAAATTCTATATCGAATAAATAAATAAAAAATATATAGATCCATATAAAATAATAAAGTCACCACAGTTGATGAACCACTGGTTGAAAAAAAATATGCTCATTAAAATAGCCTTGTAAAATAGAAATTGTTTGCTAATTTAACCGACCTCGTACCTCTTATAGTTCCCAAGATAGCAATAGTGGACAAAATAAAATGAACATCCTAATATATCTTCACATATTGTAAACAGAGGAAAATATTTTTATTATAGTTGCGCACTACGTTGTCTTAAATAATCGCAAAAAATTCAAATATGCGATAATTACAGTGTAATTAATTAATTAATCAAAATAAAAAAAATGTTTTGTCTTTTCCTTTAATATCTATATTTTGTTCTCTGCAAATGACGTATATGACCTTACTCATTAAATTAATAATATTCACGATGCCTTTCCATCAGTTGATTTACATTGAAACTTAATTCCTATATTCTTATTTTCTCAATAAGTAACGATTCATTACCATATAATTAGGTAAAGTCTAAACTTTCTATTTATAAATTTTGGGAAAACCAAAGGATTTATCTTCCACAAAACCAAAACACGTCAAACCAGTTTTATAAGATATATTTTTTTTCATTCTCATCAGATACAACAACATATTTGCACAATTTGTTCAGTAAGATGATTGTCCGAACGAATGTATTTTTCTTTGTTATATTAACTTATACATGTAAGTATTTTTCTTATTATATGAATAATATAATTATTTTTATAGTTCACGGTCATAAAATATTTTATGTTATAGTTTCTGTTTATTGTGTGGAGAATAATAATTCGCACATCGAAAAGACGTTACTAAGATTTAGAAGGCAAACTGGTAATAATTGCAAGTAAGAAAAAATAATCAATATTTTCCCAACTAAATAAAAAAAAAATATTCTAGGCATAAATTGAATTTTATATTTATTAATTAGAATATTTTTGTGTCAGTTTCCGGGATATTTTTCTTCTTGTGTTTGTGTATTTTTTACGTAATTATGATTATGTTTCAGAGGAAAATTTTTATGTACCCATTTCAATCAATGCATACATTTCAAGTTAGTTTGCAATGGCCAAAACGACTGTAATGACGGCTCCGATGAAGATCCCAGTCTTTGTGATGACCCAGCAGTAAACACACGGTAAAACATAAATTTTACAAATAGAAATAGTTATTTTTGTAATTAGTGCGAGAAATTAGTTTCCGAAACGAGCGCAGTAAGTTTTGAAATTTGCTTGGAGGTACAAATCACGTTATCCGTCCGTGTTGCATTTTTTTTTCTACAATAGACACACAAATGCAATTTGCACATAGCGCATCTAGCGGCACTGCTTAGAAGTAATGGTTGCTAAGGTTACAGCAATACATAGTAGTCAGTCATTGACAGTATCTGACCACCAGACTGACAGACAACGAGAGGGGGTTTGTTTGTATCGAGATGTTCTATCTTTCTCTTGCGTGTGACGTCAATTGTGTCTATTGTTCAAAATCAAAATACAGTGCTTGTCACGAGTGATGGCGACAGGAAGATATGCGCAGAGCAGAAGACGAAATTGCGACCTTTCCCTTACTCCAGGGCCCTTATTCTTGAGCGTTCGTAATTACATTCGTATTCGCTTTCGTTTTCATGTTAGTAGTGATAGTAGTCTGTGTTTCAAAAATAATATTATATGTGTCAGTGTCAATTGTATTGTCACATTTATTCAGATCACTTACAAGTTAAGAGTTCACTTTTATCATATATTTATTAACGATTAATAAATCATTTTTTAACTTGTAAATGATGTGAATAAATGCTGCAATACAGTTGACACTGACCACACACTGACAATGACATATCCAATATTGTTTTTGAAAAACAGACTACTGTGACTACTAATATGAAAACGAACGCGAATACGAACGAAATGACGAACGTTCAAGAATATGGGCCCAGATGGCTTAGCATAAAATTAGCTTCGAGTCAGTACTCTTCTTCAGTCAAAGGAATCTACAGTGTGACCATAGAAAATAGAGATACTGACCTGAGATACTGAGTGTGACCAACGACTCGTGATCGATTAGTTTGGATCAACGACCATGTTTGGATGCGTGATAGCTGGTAGCCACTGAACTCTAATATTTATAAGTGGTGGTAACCTGGCCTTAAAATTGTGGTGGATTTCATTCGCTGATTCGCTTGCTAGTAGCCGCAGAATTAATAGGCGATTTTTCGCGACGGACCAAACATGAACCACGGTTACACGTTTGGTTCATGAAAACGTCACTGTTATGACGTAAGATAGGATATCGCGAGAAATCAGTTTGGTTAAACCTGTTGCATCATTCGGCGGTTAATTTTAAAGGATGGAGAAGTATATGAGTTATATTATAGATGAATTTATTGACATGAGTTATTTAGTATGCGATCTTTACACATTTCGAAATATTTTGTAACTACAGGATCTGCAAATAATTGATTGTATTATTTGTAAACAAAATTTTAACCTAAGTTTTACCTTTATTTAACATATCAACAGTTCCCCTGTCAACTTCCACTTCAAGCATTTCTAATCCATTGGAAATTGTGACTTTTCCCATGTTTGTAATTTATTCTAGTTTAAATCAAAATCTCAAACGCTCAAGTGTTACAAACAAAATAAAGGTAGACTGAGATGGATTGAGATTAGAAAGAGAGAATCGATGAACCAGATTCATGAACCTGCTCGCTAGCTCGGTTCGTGATTCGACGAACCTGGTCCATGATTGACGTAATTAGTTCGTCGCGAGAACGTACTGGTTCATAAAATTCATTAACCAGACCGCTTTGGTTCGTCGCGAAAATTCGCCTAATATCGAGAAAGTACATTCCGAGGCAAAAGCATGGAGTTTAAATTTAAGTTGGATGGACGTGAAATTTGAAGCCAAAGTCGGGAAACTTATGCCTCGCAGTATACTCACGCGCGTAACTAGCTATCTCTTTCCCGCCTAATGCGTTCTCTCTCTGCGCACTACTCACCCCACAGCTCACGAGTCAAATGTATTAAATTTTTTTGACATATACTAAATAGGCGATCATGACAATTGCTTTCATGATAACAAAACAAAAATCTTGTTTTAATTATTTTCCGCACAAAAGAGGCGGTTTCACATTTTTCAAAAATTATTTGAAATTGAAGTTTATGCAAAAAATATTTATTTTCGTCATTCAGAGCCAATAGGAAAAGAGTTTGTCCATCACCTATGTTATTTATATAAATAAAAGTAGGCGATAGTTTGTGTCACATGGCTGTATGAACTTTGACGTCACATTCTGTTTCAGATCAAATAACTTTTTCAAAACTAATTTCAATAATTAATTGTAAAATATTTAATGGATATTTCGTAATGTTTTCAAATTTGAGGCTATTTATAGAACAATACTTTTTAAATTTAGTACTGAAACGACATATAAAAATTCTTGCAACAGCCCTATTATATTTTTTTAGGAACGCTTCATGCGCGCCCCCAGTAATACCAAATGGAAGCTACAAAATTGAAGATAAATTTGCTGAACAATATGTACTAGGAACCCCTATTCCAGATTTAGCTTTTATTAATGTTACATGCGATGAAAAATATAGTCTCCATCCAAAATTTTCTTCAATTGGTTGCAATGATGGCAAATGGAGTATATCTCTTCCACAATGTCTCCGTAAGTCTATAAGTTATAGAAAAAATAATTTTACTCATCTTTTATTTAACGTATTTTCTCTAAAATAAACTATTGACAGAGAATAAACAATGCTAGTCAACTGCTCGATAATCGCCATTAATCAATTGCTCATACAGTCAATATTTTTTTCTAGCTATATGTCCGTCTATAGAAACAGTAACAACAGGAGAAGCGCAATGTTTCATGAACGATAATTTTGTAAACTGCGACCAAGATCTTTTAGAAGCCATGGCAATAACTAAATGTGAAAATAATTCGACAGCTAAAGGACTTGCTACTTCAATTTGTTCTGCGGGATCTTGGTTTGATTTATTTAATGACTGCAAAGCAGGTTAGTTTAAAAAAACTATAATAAAATGAATAAAATAATGCATGTTTTCAATTCTTTAAAATACAATTAAACAAGTTTTACATTGATGTCTGCTTATTTAGAATTTATTTATTTTTCAGATCATGATGTTTTATGTCCAGCGCGAATAGAATCTAATTCAATAGAGGTGAACTGTACATTAAATAATCAACAAATAGATTGCACTAAACCTGTAAAAGAAGGAACTATAGCCATTACTAGATGTAAAAATTATTATAAATCAGCTCAGCAGAGTGAAATATCTATAGCTACTTGTACTGACGGCTATTGGGACAGCCAGCCTATTCAATGCGAACCAGGTACAGTAACGGACACGGTTGTTGAGCTACGGAAAGAATTTCAGCACGAATCACTCTCAAATATAAGTGTTCCACTTTTATTTTTGAATTTGTGGGTTTGTAATAAATTAAAAATTAATCCGTTGTATTTGTTACTATTTATTGATTAGGGTATTGTTAAAAATCCATAAATACTAGAACTCATTAATCATTTGCTGCTAGAAATTATACAGATTTCAACTATTGTGTCGTTTTAAATTAATAATAAAAAATTGTTTAGAATGTGGTGAAGAAGTGCCCGATGGAATAATTTTCATTATTAATAATGCCTACATAAAAAAAGGGCAATTCCCGTGGCCTGTTGGTATTTATCTGAAAGAGAAAGATAATTACAATTATCATTGTAGCGGTACGATTATAACTCCTACAGTAATATTATCAGGTATGAAAAGTTAATAAATATATTATCCACATATGATTTACGTTAATTTTTTTAGTTGCACGATGTTTTTCATACCCATTTAATAGCATACCAGCCGAAAACTTTTTCATTGGTGCTGGAAAAACTTTCAAAGATTACAACGCCACAGAAAAATTTGCACAAAATCGACAAGTAAGTATATTGTAATGTTTATTTATTTGGGTGAAGTGTAAAATCAGAGAAATATTAATAATTAAAATAAAAGTTTATTAAAAGAGAAATAAAGGAAAAAAAGAATAAAAATAACGAACGCTATGAATAAACAAATATAAACACTAATTTAAGACTAAGAATATTATTAAACACTGAAAACACAAAGCACTATTTATTTATACGATTTTTATTTCATTAACTATTTATATTCATTACGTGTTCCATTATCTTTCATTTTATGTTCATCATGCGTTTCTATATCAAACTCACGCCCTCTGAGCCGCTTTCCCTTATATATCGTCCTCTGTTCATTCGAGAACAATTCAGGAACGTTTAAGAGTAAACAGGTTACAAGGTCACGCAACGCACATGTTTGTGTACTCAGTCGGCGCTCGTAACAATTACGTCAACTTCACAATATTATAATCAAACAAATTGATGTGGCCAATACAATATTTCCCGTTTAATTTCACTTTTATTCATGTAAATACTTAAAATTAAATTTAAATACCGGGTTCGATCCCGACCGACGCCAAATACTTCGAATTTTAAGTGCACTCTCCACGCCAGCAATAAGTGCTCGTGAGGTGACACCTGGCAAACGCCCGCACGATACAAATATGTCATCATCGTTAGCGAAATGTGTGTACAAAGCAGATTGGCAGACCCAGCAATGGGTAATATGCCGTGATGATATATTTATTTTATTTATTTATTACTTACCTTTATTCATTTCTGGCGTAGAGAGTGCACCACAGGGGTCAATTTTGTGCCATTTAAAATTCTAAAAAAATTTGGCGTCAGCCGGAGTCGAACCTGGTTCCCCAGATTTGCGTGAAGTGACTCCTGGTAAACGCCTCACGATTCAAACATGTCATCATTATTACCGATATCTGTGTACAAAGCAGATTGGCTCACCCAGCAATGGGTAATATGCCGTGATGATATATATTTTTATTATCTTACCTATATTCCTAGATATTTACTTATGCTAAAAAATGTATTAAGTTCTTTTCCATATAATTATTTGTTCCATTTACTATTTTCTTTTTAAACCGTTACTATTATTTGAAATGATTAGTTTGTTGAAAGTGACATATCTATCAGTTACACACATTTGAGATCTGAACCTGAACTGTGTAACCATGGAGTTGTGTTTAAACCGTAGGGTCCGGGATTAAAATTATAGATAATTTTAGAAATTTATCCATGAAATATATACAAAAAGTATTAATGCAAAAAACTATTTTGAGCTTCCAGTAAAGTGACATTTCCGGTTATCTGATTTACTCCAAAATCTAATGGTATCTTTCCATATAAGAGTAAGGTAGAAATACAAGGTTTCAAAATTTTCTGAACGATAGTATTTAAGTTAGAGCGTAAAGATGATACACACAGACATCATCGTGAAAATGTTAAAATTGGATTCTAGAGACCTTAAAACGTGATCATTTACCAAAATCTCGATATGCGATTTTTAGTACGATTCCTATACCTCCTTTACCAAGGGTAGCGGGAGGTAAAAAATATTCAGTTTAATAATGTATTTTAGGTTAAAACAATTCGAACGCCTCCTAACTATAATGGAAATGAAGGCGATATAGCTGTAGTAATTGTTAAGGAACCTTT
This sequence comes from Harpalus rufipes, assembly GCA_951394225.1. Classification (NCBI taxonomy): domain Eukaryota; kingdom Metazoa; phylum Arthropoda; class Insecta; order Coleoptera; family Carabidae; genus Harpalus; species Harpalus rufipes. Next base: position 78,215,928 of record OX596274.1, read on the forward strand.
CGAACTTACAAATGTTGTGAGACCAGTGTGTGTGGATTGGGATGGTACGGTTGAAAGTCAAAATTATAATCCGGCTGCACTTGGAAATGTAAGTAAATTATGTTGTGAAATGATATTTATGCAGAATTTGTGTACCATTATTAAAATACTAGGTAGTTGATTGGAGTAATATGAATTCGAAAGGTGAAAAAGTTGATGTGGAAGTAAGACAAACAAATACACCGTCTCAAGTCAACAAAGAATCATGTCTTAGAAATGTGTTTCCAAAATATCATAATATTTTAACAGAAGATAAGATTTGCTCCAATTATCAACAAGGTAAAAAAAAGTAAAATATGAATTCCTTAACACTACTAATTTGTTACTAAACTATAATGGGATATTCCAATTATTTTTTTTGTTTTATTTTCTGAAAATTTCACATATTTGTATTATAAATCTAAAATTTTGTGAGTTCTTTTTTATTTTAGCAAAATATGAATTTTTAATATTAATTGAAAATTTAAATTTCCCGGATGTGACGTAGGAGGAGCTGACGATATTTAAGAAATTTATATACAGGGTGTTTATTAAACATACGGCAAAAATTCAAGGGGTTATTCCCTGGACTATTCTAAGAATATTTTGTCCTTTGATGATTTTTGGAAAGCCGCTTTGTTTCGAAGATACAGGGCGAAGAAAATTTTCGACAATAACAACATTTAATACCAAAAATTACATGTAAAGTTTCTTAATCTACAAGAAATGTTGAAAATTACTACCTCCAGCTACGATGCAAGAATCCAATCTTCTTCTCATTGATTGCCGAACTGTTTCAAAAACAACAGGGTCGTTTCTTATGGAGTTACCCCCAGCAATTATCCGATGTCTTAAATCTTCCAAATTTGCCAATGAGTAGAATAAACTAATAATTTTAGATGGCCCCATAGGAAAAAATCCAGGGGGTTTAAGTCCGTGGATCGAGCAGGCCATAAGTGAGGTCCACCTCGACCAATCCAGCGATCTCCGTATGTTACTGTTAAAAACTCACGAGCAACTACACTAAAATGCGCTGGTGCACCATCGTGCATAAACCACATTGCATTTCTTGTTGCCAATGGTACATCCTCCAGAAACTGAGGTAGAGTATGTTCCAAAAAGTTGCGGTCCAATTAGACAGTCACCCACAATTCCAACCCAAACGTTCAAGGAGAACTGATGTTGAAAACGATCTTCAAGTACCTCATGTGGATTTTCTTCAGCCCACACATGGTTATTGTGAAAATTCCTTATTGCATTTCTTGCCTGCTGTTACTGGATTAATAATTTGAAAAATATCAAAATTGGTTTTGTCGAATTTTTTTTTTCGCCCTGTATCTTCGAAACAAAGCGGCTTTTCAAAAATCATCAAAGGACAAAATATTCTTAGAATAGCCTAGGGAATAACCCCTTGAATTGTTGCCGTATGTTTAATAAACACTCTGTATACTTCATTTCACGTAAGAAAATAGCGTTGGTTTAGATAGGCATAGAAATTCTGCCCTTTGATTGGCCAGAATGCAAACCTAGTTCACAAAAACAAAAAAATATCACCTGTCAGTTATCAAATAAACTCTACAGAATTAAGTGATGTTTAACCATGTTTTGTTATAATTTTTAATATTCAGGTTTAGTACATTTTTGCAGATAAAAATATTTATTATCGACAATGTTTGGTTACGTGAAATGAAGTATAGTAATAGAAAACTTGTGAACACACAAAATGTAATAAAACTAACACGAACACGACATTTGACATCGCGTCAATTGCAGAAAAACTGCTTCCTGTTAATAGGACAGTTATACAGCGTAGTCGGTGTAAATCCGGCACAAAGAATATTTCGTTTATTTCGAAAGATACAAAAAAATGTTGATAAGCAAAGTTTTTCATATAATGAACTCGAATTTGTTAAACCCTGCACCTTTTTAGTGCCTAAATAAATTACAAGATGATTCATGTTACAAAAAATATATTTTTAAAATGTTTTACATTATTCGGTTATTGTTTAGCATAATCCGCAATATTATAACATTTTTTATCTTTATTTTTTACATTAGAATAACCCATTATTATGTATGATTGTAATTTTAAGTATCAACTCTTTCTAGATTCTGGAATTTGCAAAGGAGACCGCGGCAACGGCTTAGCTTTCAAATTAAACGTTAATTATACCCAAAAATATTTCCTACGTGGAATTACCAGCAATACAATAGGAAATAGCGATAAATGTGAAGATGCGCTTCATACTTTGTATACAAAAGTTGCTTCGTATACTGATTATATTCAAAAAGTAATTCAACAGAGTGAAGAAAGTGCGTATTGAATATTTGAGACTATTCGATATCTTATTTGAAACTCTTTTTATAGTTAAATGTCCACCAAGATACAGACAATTATCATCTACAGAAGTTAGATGTATTTTAAACGGAGAGTTTGTTGATTGCAGTCAACCAGTACAAGAAGGGACAGTAGCTATTAGCAAATGTAAAAATCCTGATTCGTCAATATCACGAATTAAATTTTCTGTGTCAAAATGCTTACAAGGAGCTTGGAATAAACCACTTATTAATTGTCGACCAACCAATCCCGTTACTGTCGGTAAGGAAGAATACAATATTTATCAATATTTTAACAAAATAAGAACATTTTTATAATTTTATTCTGTTTTTAGATTTGTGCCCACCAAGGATGTCAGCCACTACAAATGTTAAGTGTCTACTAGACGATAAAGCAGTGAATTGTAATAATACTGTACAAGAAGGAACAGTTGGTATAGCTGAATGCAAAGATTTTTTTGTTCCTATTGGCAACGAAATTTCTATCGCAAGATGTTCAAAAGGGTCATGGAATAATCCGCTTATTCATTGTAAACCACTACAACCAGTTAAATTAGGTATTTTGAAATACATATTTATTTACATGATACAAAAGGTCTGTTCGTTTGTCTTACTCTTTCTACTTCATGCAGAAATCCGCGTTCGTTTGTCAAAGTTATTACTTGAATTTTGTTCGGTTTCAATCTAGCAATTGCTCTTCTCTGCTTAGATCATGATTTTCTTACTCCATGTAGAAAGGGGGAGTAAGAAAGAGCAAGTAAGTGTTTTGCATAATTTTCTCATTTGGGTTGTGATCAATCACAATCATGTGGTTAACGAATATAAATATAAAGTGCAAACTATTTTTAGCACGAAAATTTAATTTGAATAAAATATTTTTACTTATAATTTTTTTTTTATATCTTATGTTATATTTATATGATCTACTAATGTATAATTTTAAATTTTTATGAACTAGTTCATCTTTATTCCTAGTGTTACGACATTACAACATATTAACATCATTTATTATTTCGTTTTCCAAAAAAATCATTTTACGAAACATTTGTGTTTTTATGATAGCTTTAAAGTTTTGACAAATTCCTTACATTACACAAATATTACGTTCGTTTGTATACGCTCCGAGTAATTGCTCAAATCTGATATAAGCAAATAAGAGAAAAATATCAGAGTACCCCTACATGTTTAGAGTAAGACAAACGAACAGACCTAAAAGTAATAGTGCACTGGGGACTGGGGTGCTCCAATTTAGTAACAAATTAGAAAATAGGTCATTTATTTTAAAACTAGACTTTCAATCTGTATAAATAATAAGAATATTAGATTATGACAGGACGGATCCGTCACAAGAATAAAAATCTGATGTGGCCAGCACAATACCTTCCGTCAATCCTGTGTATTATGTATAAATTCCATACATAAATTTTCTTGCAAAAGATTCTAAATTTCATAAACTATGCAAAATGCACTTGACACTGACTCATCTTCTTTTTCTTTAGCTTTTCCCATTCGTTTGGGGTCGCTATTTTTTATTTTCTTCTTCCACTCATTTCTGTTTTGCGTCTTATTGTTATTTTCCGAACAAGAATTTAGGATAAGACTTTCTCTTTAGATTTTGTCAAATAATATAGGACAGAATAGGATTCACATGTAGTTGGTAGAACAAAAATGGGTCATAAAATATAGTAACACTTCACAACTGTTTATTGGGGACTATCATCTTTTAAAAAACTTATTAGTTTTTAAAAATGCGCGTTTTTATTGCCCTTAACATCTACATCACACATTTACTTTATTCCAAATTCTTACTATTCTGAAGCCTTCCGCTATCCCCTTTTTAAAATCCGGAATACATTTTCAAGTAAATGAAAGCAGCAAATAACAAAACAACGAAAGTAAATTAAATAATACTTGTTTGAATTTATGATTAACAATTAAGACTTTGTAGAACTACAGATCACTTTCAACTTTACTTTCATAAAAGAAAATTAAAAAATCTGATGTGACCAACACAGTACCTCCCGCCATTTACCTATGTATATAATTTTTATATTACTTTATAAATTTATCCATACAATATAAATAGAAAAAGTATTAAAGCAAACTTGTAGAAAATGGAATAATCTTTAATTTTTATAATAACAAATTGAGAAAAAATTACATTTAAAGGTATTTTTGAAGAAAAATTATCTTGAGCTTCAAGTAAACTGCCATTTCCGGTTATCCGATTGTCATCAAAATCTAATCAGATATTTCCATATTAGAATAAGGTAGAAATACATGGTTTCAAAACTTTGTGAATGATAGTATTTGAGTTAGAGCGTATACAGGATCCACACACACACACATACACACAGACATCATCGTGAAAATGTTAAAAATGGATTCTAGGGACCTTAAAACGTGGTCATTTACCAAAATCTCGATATGCGATTTTTAGCACGATCCCTATACCTCCCTTACCAAGGGTAGCGGGAGGTAAAAACTGTGGATCCTACTGTCTAATTATTTCTGCCGAAATCTCTTGTAAACTTTTTTTATTTGATATTACACCGTGTTTATACCTTTTTAGAATGTGGGGAAGCCGTACCAGGTGGCGAATTATTTTCTGTTAACACAAATAAAGCTAAAAAAGGCACATTTCCATGGCACGTTGCTCTGTATCGCTTGGAAAAGAAAAACTATGAGTATAAATGTGGAGGATCTATTATTACACCATCAATTATTCTCTCAGGTATGATGAACTGGTAGCAACGCGTCCGGCAGGTAGAGTGCGTACACGTTAGGAACAAGCCGGCTACGTAATCATTCGATTCTGTTGAACCGCCTCAGGTTCGGCGGCGTGTACAATAATCATTTTCTCTAACCCCGCGCGACTTGTTTGCAGTAAAACACATACATAATATTTATGGTATTTTTTTTTAGCTGCGCACTGTTTTACTGATGAATTAGGAGAACAGTATCCGGCTGAAGAATTTTATACAGGAGCAGGAAAATATTATCGGGACATTAGTTCCGACAAAGACAACTATGCGCAAATTCGACAAGTAAGTAGACATAGGGTACAGGTGTCCGTTTTTTGAGGCTGACCATTGGAATTTCGGTTATTTAAAGAGATACGAAGTCGGTTAAATTAGGGCAAAGTTGCCTCATTAGTAGACTATTTTACATACACAGTGTGGCTATAAGTTTTATGACTTCCCTTAATAAGACCAAAGCTGTTATATCGTCAAAATCATAATTTATTCTTCAATATACATTCCTTATAAATCCACACAAGTGTGTATTACAAAGCCGTAACGGTTCCCTTTCGCCTTCAATTTTATTTTGGGGAAGGATAATAGTCAGCCGGGGCCAAATTAGAAGCATACGGAGATTGATGCAACACGGTGACATTTTTGGAGGACAGAAATTGACGCACGACTGTTGCTTTATAGGCCGATGCGTCAATCCAACTGTTTCTTTGTCGATGTTCAACTACTCTGCAACCATCTTAATGGGGACTTATACAATTCAAATATTTTGGTCTCCATCTAGTGTGTAAAAAAGTATTTAATAATTAGTTACGTAGTGAGCAAGATTTAGCTCCAAGTTTGACGTTTATCACGTGATCCATATTTGATCCCACGTGATCACAACAATCATTGTTTGACAAGAAACGTGAACATGTCTGAGACTGAACACGGAAGTTGAAATAATATGATTAATATAAATTGAATATGAATTAGTAATGTATTTACAGGAACCTGTGATAAAAAGGAAGTTTAATTATGTACAAAATAACAATAAAATGACGCAAACCTCGGTTTGTAAAGTGGACAAACATAATCAAATTTATTTTGGAAAAACAAGTACAGCAACTTTAATAAAGCTGTCTACTAATAAAGAGACACAAGTTTATATTAATAAAAACACATATAAAAATTGATAATAAGCAGAACAACTCCACACAAACGGAAATAAAGATTAATAAGGAAATTAGTACCCAAACAGTCAACAATTATTATGTAAGAAATTTATTTGGTGCTGTAGAGACATCGAGAAATGAAACAAAATTTGTCAATAATTGGAAACTAAATTATAATTTATTAAGCAATGATGCTGTAAAATTTATATATTTCACCGGCTTATTAGTAGAACATTTTAATGTTCTATATCATTTGTTAAATCCCAGTTATGCCAAAGTTGAAATACAGATATTTCCAAAAAAAAACGCCAAAGAAAACTAAATTTAATAATTTAACATCCAGAGACAAATTATGTATTACTTTAATAAGATTAAGACGTGGATATACGCTTAAAGAAATTTCATTATTTTTTCTGTCTCAACAGTGGAATTTGTAGTGTTTACATGGATTCAGTTCGTGTTTTTTCAAATTGAAACGATGAAATCGAATTTGTTTTCCCTCCATGAGAATCAGAAAGATTCGATTCCGCAATGTTTCATTAATAACAATCACTACACATAATAACTTAACCAAACGTTGCTGACTAAATAACAAATTATGGGATCAACGGGGAGGTGCTGAAGAGGGAAAGCATTTGATCGACTCGGCCATGGTATATCACCTCGCTCTTTCTAAAAATTTCTTGTCCCTTTCTAAATTATGTGGAGGGAGGTCCGCTGCCGATCCGCCGCCGATGACGTCAAAATCATAAGTCCCCATTGTAACACGTCGATCGAACACCAATAATTAACGAATTGTTTCGATGTTTTCGGCGTTTTTGCTAGATGCGAGGCGGTCTCTCTTTAGGTCATCTTTGTTTTCATCTCGCCCATCGCGAAAGGGCAATGTTTTGATTTATTTTAATTTTGAACTGTAAAACAGTTATTATTTTTAACTTCAAGTGTGGGTGCATACTCAACACCCGAATATTCAAACCCACCCAAACGTAACCTAATCTAAAGTGACCTCCGTTTGGCCACGCCCACGTATTCGGATTAGAATGATTCAGACAAAGCGCTTTCTGGTGATACGTGATTCTGTTTTTGAATATTCGGGATTTGAATGATCCTAAGCATGCATATTCTGGCTTTGAATATTCTGGTTTTGACAATTCGGGCGTCGAAGACATTCCCTTCACGTGTTTTACTGTCTGAAAACTGTAAAATTATAACTTTTTACCAGTTAAAATCAAAATATCGTTCTTGTCAAAGTGACATTGTTGCTGTCAAAGTGACATACGCCCACAAATCATCTGATTCCAAGCCCCTCAAGGTCATTCGAGTCACGTGTCTACTATCGCCCTATTATGGCCGTCTCAAATGTCACTAAAATTACACAAACGAAATTTAAAGAGAGAATCAAGTAGCGCCAAGAACGGCGTAACATTGTACCATTTTGAGAAATTAGCTTGTCACATAAATAAATAAATATAAATATATCATCACTGCATATTACCCATTACTAGGTGTGCCAATCTGCTTTGTATACAGATTTCGGTAATGATGAATAAAAAATAATAATATAATAAATTATAATAAATTATTTTTTAAATATTTTGTATTTACTTTTGATAAACTGACAGCACATTTAAACTTTATAGACAGGGACCAAGGAGGATCAGGGACACTGACACTATCCGTCTAATTGAAATAAACTAGATGTCACTACTATCCGACCAAATCTATAAAAAACTCAAGAAAATTTTTGATATGGGAATACAACGACTTGAAACGACCATAATAAGAGTAGCGCAATTCATTGAAGTTAGCCATGACGTTATAGAATATGAGGCCTGCAAATCTGTAAAAAACTGACAAACACCCTCTATTTTATTGATTATACATAAGGGTAGCAACTTTTGTTGCATTTTTGTTCATTATTTACAGATTTACACTATTTACAGATCTTAGATGTAAATGTATCGACCCATAAATCTTTATTGGCAACGAAAATGACCGACCGATACAGGTAGCACCGAATTAACAAAATGGCCGGCGCGAAGAGTAATTGTCAGAACTTGTACAGTGTGAGACAGGGAAATAAAGAAAGTTAATACATTTTAAAATTTAAATTGATTTGAAGTGTAGTATTGTTGAAAGGGAAGTATGACAACAGTTTGATTACTCCTTAGACAAGTTCATAATTTTGCCAGCAGGCGGCTACGAGTTCATTTTCTTAGCCACACTGTGTATGTATTTGTTTTTCCCGAAAAGTGCATCGCTCACTATAAAAATAAAAAATTCAGATTTTGTAATTTTTTTTCCGAATGGTGATGATAAATATATTTTTTATCACTGTTGGAGTTCAAGTTTTAACGTCAAAGTTATCCCTTTTTTTAACTTTCCAACCATGTATAATTTAATTTAAGCTTGACCACTCAAATGGATGAATTAAAATCTGAATAATGGCGCTTTTAATGTATAGATTAAAGAATATCACATCCCAGATACATACAGAGGCTATGAAACTAATTTCGCTGGTGATCTAGCAGTTATAATCGTAAAAGAATTATTTAAATTGACAAATGCTGTCCAGCCAGTTTGTATTGAGTGGGAAAGTAAAATAGAAGATCAGCAACTTGTACCTGATAATCGAGGAAATGTAAGTAAAGTCAATCATAAAAACTTTATTCACAAAATTAATAATAATTTTAGGTGGTCGGTTGGGGAAGTACCGATCCCCACGACGAAAGAAAATTGAGCATGGAATTAAAACAATTAAACGCACCCTATGTTAACAGAAAACAATGCTTAGATAACGTTCCCGCCAATTTTAGACGCTGGGTAACAACTGATAAATACTGTGCCGGTTATACAAATGGTAAAAATTGAAATATTGTTGAAATATAAATGAAAATAAATTTGAAATTTCAGGATCAAGTGTTTGTGCTGGAGATAGTGGCGGCGGAATGGTTTTTAAATGGATTTCAAATAATTTGCAAAAATATTATATCCGTGGAATAGTTAGTGTCGGTCCTACAGACTTTACTTCTAATTTAGTTTGTGACAATTATCGTTACACAGCTTATACAAAAGTTTCATCTTACGGCAATTTTATATTAAAGATTATAAAACAAAATTTACAAGTATAGTTCCATGCAATGAATTCCATTACTTTCTATTTTTTACGATAATTTTGTTGAATTAACGAATTTTTATACTTTTATAAACTTTTCTTTTACATAGTAGTAGAATTGCTGGTAATATGAATAATTAATATGATTTGCGAGCGTTTGATTAGCACTGTTTTTTCTGTCAATTGTTTATGGATTATTTTACAGAAAAATACTTCAAATAACAGTTATAGAAATATTAATTGTACGCATCACTTATTTGAAGTATTTTTCTGCAAAATAATCCACAAAACATAAACGATTGACAGAAAATATAAAATGCTAGACGACTGCCCCCTGATCACTCTTAATCAGTTGTTCATACTAAAGATAATTGTTTTTATAATATGGAAAAAACTCGAATATTTATTTTTAAATTTTTTGTCTGTGTATGAAGCAGTGACGTCACAAGTGTTTACAGACGCGAATGTTTATTAGTAACTTTATGAATGAAAAGTCGCATAGTTCAAATTATTTTATATTACTATATTTATTAAATGAGATGGATTTCACTATTTTATAAAAAAAATTGGCATTTTTTTTAAATGACCCCATTGATCAGATTGGAATAAATTTCGAGCCAAATCAATAGAATGACTTATCCTTATCTGTGAATTATATCAAAATTCTCTCGCTATCGCGAATGGATTACAGTGATTTTTGAAAAATCTCGCTTAAAAATAAATATTTAATTTACAATTCAAAAAGATAGTTGTCTTTACATTTTACAATAAATGTAATTTTATTTATTACCAAATAAAATTACAATTTTTTGTTGATTGTTGTATTGATATATTTTTTGTCATATCTAATTATCCAGCTTTATTTTCATAGATGTTGCAGTGTATGTATTCAAGGTGAAAATGATTCATAAATGTATAATTGTTACATAAGATGATATGATGATAATAAATATAAACATTGTACTGACTATTTCTAAACATGTGTGATAATATAACAATACTTGACAAATATCAAATTCCCTAAAATTTATTCAGAATCTTCGAAATATGTAATAATACTTTAATAATGGCAGGCAAAGTTATATTTCTTCAATCCCGGAAGATACTAAAATAGCTGATATGTACTTGTTTCAAAGTTATTGTTTTAAATTGTTGCGAACTGTCAAAATCAAGAGTTCCCATTGAAAGGTTAACAATATTTATTTCATTGTAATAAATTCCTGTTTAATCTTTCAGTGTAATTTATTAACGTTAAATTAGTAAATAAGATCAGCAAATCATTTTATAAACATAAGAAAATATACAATTCTGATGAATTCCAACAGTGTGTGTGATCCTGGAAAATACACAAGGACGAACGTAAACGTACAGATCAATACATTCCTTTAAGCCTTTTTCCCAATGCAAGATATTGGACAAGTTGAATGGAAAATTGTAAGAATACAAATTATTCATTTCTTTTCTACTCAAGAAGCGATTCAATCGTGAGGCTGCTGTGAGAATAGATGGTAGGTTGAGTGATAGGTTTCGTATAAATGGTGTGAAACGGTTGTGGTATGTCTCCGTTATTGTTTATGGATGTATTGTTACGGAAGGCGTATATATTGGTGAAAGTAAGCTTACTTAACTTTTATATTTTTCTAAATATAACAATAATAATCTAACCTAAAGCACAAAACTGGATCAGAGTAAGTTCTGTGCATTGGGCAATGTTGAGGTATATTTAGAAAATTGCGTAAACCACGTCTCATCGGAATGGGGTCATTTAAAAAAAAATCGTTTTTTTTATAAAATCGTGAAATCCATCTCATTTAATAAATAAAGTAATATAAAATAACATGAAATATGCGACTTTTCATTCATAAATTTGCTAATAAACTTTCGCGGCTGTAAAATTCGTAACGTCACGGTTTGTTACTCACAAAAAGGAATTCCTCTCTCACACTCACAACGGTCCACGTAGTTTCCGTTTGCTGTTGTAAACAAACTAACCTAAAATTGTGACAGGTGACAGCAGAGTTAAGAGTAAAGGTATGTAAATAAAACATTTATCAAAATAAATACCAAAAGTTGTATGAAATGTGTTTTTCGTTTACAATACGTTGCTGTCACAAAATCAAACTGACAACTGATAACCCAATCATAGTTCCAAACACAACCAGTAGCGAGCTACCTCCGCATCCATCAAGCCGTGACGTCAGCGTAATTAAAGACAACTTTTAAAAAATTATATCTCTGATTCTAAAGACTTGTAAGGTGTTAGCATACATCTATATTTAATTTGACCTATTCTTTCAAGAAAAAAAAACTTAGAAAGTGTGAAATGACCCCATTTAAATTTTCTAAACGACCCCGCGTTGTGGACTATATACACTTTTGGATTTTGTATACAGGCTGTTTCTAAACCTTTATAACAAACTATAAGGGTATATAGTAGTGGACGTACTGATCATGAACTAAAAAGAGTTTTTCCAAAATTCGGAAAATTGTTTCTTATTACTTATTTAATTCTTGAAGTATACATTATTTGGGCCAATGGCCAACACGAAATTTTTATTAAAAAATAAATTATTTTTATTACAATTTTTTTGTCGACCAGTCAAGAATTAAAAAATAATAAGAAATTATTTTCCGAATTTTGGAAAAAATCTTTTTTATTCATGAAGCCTGTAGTATTGGATGTACGGTATACAGGTGGTTTCACGGATACGGTACACCTCGATTATTTTCTTTATTCTTGGGAATAGAAGAAAATTATTCAATTAAAAGTTGTAGTAGATCGAGGGGGACATTCACTTATTGAAGAAAAATTTAAACCACTTTATGAAGTTATCAAATATTTATGTTTCGTTTTAATTTGTCTCAATTGTTTTTCGTATATAGTCCACTGGAAAAAACAGTCTACTATAAATATAAAATTTATTTATATTTGAATTGAATTTTTTTCAATATTTTTGTTATGTAAGGATATAAAATGAACACATGGTTATATCCAGAAAAAAAATCTCTATCGAATGGGTCTACAAAAAGGTATACTATCCTATTTGAAAAAATATAACTTTATGTTATAGTTTGAGAACCACTGGTTTAATTTTTTTTTCTTCATCAGTGAATGTCCCCCACGATCTACTACTTTTATTTTAATGATTTTCTTCTGTTCCTAATACCAAAGAAAATAATCGAGGTGTCCCGTATTCGTGAAACACCTGTATACCGTTAAAGTTTGATACACAGGTTAAGAAATACCCTATATAGAGGATGTAACAGCTAAACGTGCTACCTCAAATAATTTCTATATTATTAAAAACACACTAAAATACTACAAGAGAATCTTGTAGAAGATCAAGGGGGACATCCGAATAGAGCAGAGCATATTTTTCTAAAATAGTGCTTCTCAAATTACAACACAAAGTTATATTTTTTTAAATAGGATAGTACATACTTTTTAGTCCCATTCAATAATTTTTTTTTTCTGAATTCAACCATATAATTATTTTATATTGTTACATTTCGAAAATATTGAGAAAAATCAATCAACTATAAAAGTAAATTTCATATGAATTTTAATTGAATTTTTCTCAGTATGTTTGTTATGTAAATATATAGAATGATTCTATGGTTGAATTTAAAAAAATACTCTTTCGAATGGGCCTAAAAAATATTTTCTTCTCTAATCGGATGTCTCCCTTGGTCTGTCTTATAGTATTTCATTGTATAGTTTGGTTCACGAAGATAACTGTTCAAGGTCATTTATTAACCGTATGGTGTAATATTACTTGCAGATAACTTCACTGCATTTCACATACATAGACATGCAACATGAAATTTTTATGAATACTTTTTAACTACAAAAAAAATAAGTGTATTTTATTTGAAAATTATGTTTCTTTTTAAATAATCCCTTTCTTAAAGATTTATGTTCTTCAACCTATATTTTTATAAAACACAAAGACATAGACTTGAACCATGAAGTAATAATTTGATTTAAATGTCGTCGCTGGGTAAATATTAGCACAGAGGGCATTGTAACAGATAATTAGATTTCTATAACTCTACGACATACGTCATTATTATTTGTAATGTGTTAGAAAGTAATGTCACCATTTACGTATATCTGTCACACAACAAACTACATAGACTTGCGTCAAATAAGCTTTCTCTTTCTAACATGAAATGTTGCTAAGCTACTACTGTATTAAGTGTTGTGTATTATTTCTTCGAACAAGTGACCTTGAATAGTCATCTTTCGTGAACGAATTAACAAATTAGCATACATTTATCTCTTTCCTTTGCAAAGACTACAAGCGTGTGCAATAAGGATGGATATAAAAGACAATTCATATTGTTTAGACTAGGTTAGCACATTCCACTTTAAAAAGATGCTCGTTGTTGATAATACTTTCGCTGTAACGTAAGTTTATATATTAATTCAGATACATTACCTTCATTCATAGCCGTACGAATAACGTTATATTTTGTCAAAGTCATTGACACTGACATTGTGTCATTATCTTATTTTTAACATATTTGGTTTTACATTTGCTTATAAACTTACCAGTTGACTTAATTTTGAATGCTTTTACTGTTTTATGATAATAAAATAACAATAGTATCTTATGTAGCCTCATAAAAACTAAGCAAACGACACTACTGAATTTGACATAATGGGCGGAGCAAAAATATGAATTCATACAATTCGTAGATGACCTTGATCGGACATCTTTCAAAATTTTTACTGTAGCTCGTTTAGCTGTTACACTCTGTATACAGGATATTTTTCAACTTCGGGTAAAAACTTTAAAGGGTACATTATAGTACTCAACCAAAATAAGTAAAAAAAGCTTAATCAACATGGGCTCGTTCTTCAATAATTTCCGATATACGGCAGTGAAAAATGAGTTTTTACGGGGTTTACCTCTGCTATCTCGAAAATTATAAGAGTTCCGACTTTGATTAAGTGCGACAAAAAAATAAAATAATTGTACTAAGTTAAATATTATGGCGACTTTGACCAATATTTAATTTTCAAGTAACTTCTTCCCGATCATCGCACTATCCCACCGCTGCCACCACTTTTGTAACACCTTATAAGTGTAAAATTCCCATACACTATTACTATTAAATACAACGGGATTTTGTCAAACCATTAGACTAAAAGATAGGGTGCCACCAGGTTATTTATTGATAAACAACCTGATGGCACGCGACCCTTTAGTCTATAGTTTGACAAAATGCCGTTTTATTTAATAGTAAAGGCTGCTTGATGCAACTTTTCATAAGGAATAAAACATAAACATAATACATAAGAAATGACCAAATTTTATTTCTTATGTCTTATCCTTATGTGTTATGTCAAAATGTCAAAATGAAATAGGTTAGTGTGACATTGTTTTCGACTTGTATTTTTAATTATTACTTTTATAATGTTGTAGTTATAGAATGTATGCTACGATAGATAAATTTAAATGCACTGGAGTGCAATATATTTTTTTAAAGAGTGGTATTCATGATTATACTTTACCTGTCAAATAAATATATCTTTTCTATATGTTGATTAAGCTTTTTTATTCAAACATATTTCATATTTTCATGTTTCATAAGAATTATTAGAATAAATGCTTTTGTATTAATAAAATATTTATTTTCTATTACAGTACATGCTCGGCAGATAATTGATGCCTGCTTAAAACAATGTGCGCTAAAATTCTTAGCTCGCAGTCCTCCTCTAGCCGTAATTGTGCTTATACTATGTGGAATTATAGTACTGCCAGCAATAATATTCCTAATATTCACAATCGTTGCCTTATTTTTAGTATATTTAGAATTACTTGAAATACCAGGTAACAAAAGAAAATACAAAATTGAAGAGCTTTTAGCAAAAACAACCTGTCCATTTTTTGAATTTGAGAAAATCAAAAAATAAACATTTAGTTTCCTTACTTACCTTCTCAATTTAACAGCTATTTCTTTCTATCGCTGCACATAGTAAGTAAAATGGCGCCGACAACTGCCAGCTAGTCTGTCAAACGCAACGTCAAAAATATTGCACTCACTAAAACACCTGCATTTTCGCTGAAAATTTGTATCGTTAGACATTTTAGCTTCAATAAAAACTTGTGTAACTTCTTTCGAGGAGTTTTTTAAAGTTGTCAAAGACATTTCTCACATTTTACGCCTAAATTTGGAAAAAAAACAAACGCCATAGATCTCAGGAAGCATATATCCATGGCTCCCGCCATTTGTTGGCTTACTATGCGCATATTTTCTATCTTTTTAAATTGAAAAGGTCCAGGGCCCTTATTCTTGAGCGTTCGTTATTACATTCGGATTCGTATTCGCTTTCGTTTTCATGTTAGTAGTAATAGTAGTCTGTGTTTAAAAAATAATATTATATATGTCAGTGTCAGTGTCAATTGTATTGTCACATTTATTCAGATCACTTACAAGTTAAGAGTTCACTTTTATCATATATTTATTAACGATTAATAAATTATTATTTTTAACTAGTAAATGATGTGAATACATGCTGCAATACAGTTGACACTGACAATGACATATCCAATATTGTTTTTGAAACACAAACTACTGTGACTACTAACATGAAAACGAACGCGAATACGAATACGAACGAAATGACGAACGCTCAAGAATATGGGCCCAGGTCTATTACATAATAAATAATTTTTGTCATACTGGCTTCTAAATCAACGTTTTTTGAACGATTTATAAAACAATATTCAAAACCAGAATATTCAAAGCCAGAATATGCATACACAGAGTCATTCAAATTCCGAATATTCAAAAACAGTCGCGCATCACCAGAAAGCGCTACGCCCGAATCATTCAAAAACCAAATACGTGGGCGTGGCCAAGCGGAGGTCACTTTAGGATTTTAGGTTAGGTTATGTTTGGGTGTGTTTGTTTAAGTTAGATACGCTTTCGTGCAATGCGCGATTCTGTTTTCGAATATTCGGGATTTGAAGGATTCTGTGCATGCATATTCTGGTATTGAATATTCGGACGTTGAGTATGCTATTTTAAAGTTCTAGGACTTTAAAATTTTACCTTCATATTGAATCCTTTACTTATGGGGCATTAAATTGTTCTTCACCTAAGCAGCTTCATCCAAATTATGTCGAGGAATGTACTTTTCATCAATTATAGCGAATTTGAATGTTAACGAAACTAGAAAAGTTCAATTTCAATCTGTAAATCTGTCAAAATTTTGCTAAGATTTTCGAACAATTGCGATTTAGCCCACTTATACAATACTCATACTGCTAGGAATTGATGCATATTTCTTTTAACTAGAAACCAGTATGACAAAATTATGTATGTAAATACCTCACCGCAGTCACTCTCTTTTTGTTCATAATGGCAATCAATGATTAAGCCGGGCTCAGATTTTTAATTCAGTAACACTATTTATTTTTTATCGTAAAATGCATGTTAGAATGGAGGAATTTTTAGAAAGCTACATAGATAAATATTTAAAGATTTATTCATTATTTCGAATGAATTGAATCTGTCAAGTTTGTTTACAGTAACTCTTATTTTTAAACCACTGTTGCCGGCTGGTTCGAAACCGTTTCAAAACGGTCTTAGTCTGACGTCATTGTTTGAGCCGTTTTCATTCAAGTAAATAATAAGTTTCAAAACACTACGAACCAGCATCAAACCAGTTTGTCGCCAAAAACAGCTCAGATATAGTCAAATTTTTTGACTCTGTCGGGTACAGTAATAAAACTATAAATGAACTATAAATATCGCAATTATGATAAAGCGGCATATGCTTTACTTTCTGCAGTATAATACTGTTTGGCATCGGCCCATATTTTTGAGCCGCTCTATTCATGCATTGAATCAAACGTCTACCAGGTATGTATAGGAAAATAGCCTTACAGTCCTTTAACATAAATGAATAGAGCGGCTCAAAAATATGGGCCGATGCCAAACAGTATTATACTACAGAAAGTGAAGGATATGCCGCTTTATCATAATTGCGATGTTTATAGTTCATTTTTAGTTTTATTACTGTACCCGACAGAGTCAAAAAAATTGACTATTATAGGACGTTTTTGTAGAAAGGCTCAAACTTTAAAATGTAATAACTTGTGACTAAAATACTTTTGCGAGAAACAGTTGGCATCCTTGAAAATACATGTCGCTGTATTAACTCATATTTACAATATTTGGACTGTGGTTGTTTTTACCAAAAGACTCTAAATTTATCGTGCATTACTTTAAGAAGATAATTGTTTTAGGTGAAATGATGTTGTTCAAGATAATGTTTTTCGGCTTTTTAACTTCAGTAGGCATCATATTCTCTTTAACAAGTGGAACAATATTTGCCTGGTATTATGGTTTAAGCAGAATGTACCAATTGCATTTTTCAAAACGAACACCAAAACTAACGAAACAACATCCACATTGATGTTTATATAAATTTGTACATTTATTTTTATACTAATTACAATCAAGAAAATACTTATTAATTATCTTATTTATTAACCAGATTTTTCCACATTCGTCATAGCTACAATGTCGGACCAATCCTCACCAGACCCTAATTCTATTTCTTCCCACAATTTTTCGGAAATTTTTTGACCCTTTTGATTCGTTTTAAATTCGAAAGCTTTGATGTAGTTTTTGTTTTCATTTACAATATCTGTATTTAATTGTTAAGAATAATAAGAATAAAATTAGAAATAAACAATTACAAATAAGGATACAACCCCTAGAAAGATCAGATGATATAGGAACAGAATAGTCCCATTTAATATTCGTCATTTGGCCATAAAGTTCAAATTTTTTACTACAATAATAGTTATTTTTTATAAAAGATGATAAAAATTTATTTTAAACTTACCGCGATAATTCAAATATTTCCTGATCCTTTGTACTTAACTTCGTTTTCTTCATTTTTAGTAAATCTTGTCCTATTTTTTCAAGTTCTTTCTCACATCTGTTGAACTCATTCTCTAAATCACCCTATATTATTATTTTAACATTATTATCAATTACCAACGAAATAAATTTATGTTTGTATCTTACCAATTCAACATCATATTTTTGGAGTTCGTTGTTCTTTTCATTCAAGGTTTTTAGCAAACTTTCACAAGTTAACTTTGAATTATTGTATTCTACATTTAACTTATTTAATTGTTTATTTAATACTGTGAAGTAATATAAATAATATTTAGAATTATTATGACTAAACCAGTGTTTCTCAACCGGGGGTCTGCGAGCCAAGTCTAAGGGGTTCGCTAGTACCTTATCATACTTCATTTTTTAAAAAAAAAGAAAAGTGTGGAGAAGATAGGGTTTATTTGATCATCCAATCAGATTGTTCAAAATCGCGGGAAATTTTGCAAGATGGAAATTAACTGCTCCATATCCTTTTCCTATCCATCTCTCTCGTTTCATAAGTACATAGACGCAATTTAGTAGTACGTGGTGATATTAATGTAGTACTATGCAACACATATGAATAAATTAAATTAAACCTTTATTTTCACGACACATGCATTAAAACAATTGTTTATTTCTGTGATATTCGAATTAAATTGTTTGTTTACTTTAACGATACATGAATTAATATGACTGTTGATAATTTTAAAACAATCAATTTCATTAGCAATTCAGTCATTCATATAAATGCTGCATCATTTCTATGATATTTGAATTTTTACGATTGTTTTGAAAATATCAACAATCATATAAATAAAACAAACATAAAATTAAAATAATATTAAAAAGAAAATTTTGCGTTGACTGTTGATTTAAAATGTTTGTTTGAAAAATTTGTAATTATATTATCAACAAACATTTTAATTCAACTATCAGTTTTAATCTTTTTTTTTAATGAGAGTTTATTTTTACGATACATTAATTTGTACGACTGTTTTAAAATATGGGAATAAATGTTGAAGCGGCATTCCATAAAGAAGAATCAATTTCAGAAAAAATAAATTCAATTTCGGAAAAGTAAGTAAATATTTTGATATTTTTACAATTAAAATGTTTCGGTGGTCATCTAGTGTGTAAAAAAGTATTTAATAATTAGTTATGTAGTGAGCAAGATTTAGCTCTAAGTTTGACGTTTATTACGTGATCCACCACCTGTTCCCATGTGATCACAACTGTTTTTTGAAAGAAGAGATAATTAATAACAGGCAACACAAGATAACTTTACTGACTAAATAAGGGGATCAAATGGAAGAAGTGCTGAAGGAACATTTGATCGGCTCGGCCATGGTATATCACCTCGCTCTCTCTAAAAATTTCTTGTCCTTTTTTAAATTGCGTGGGTGAATTAAATACATTTTTCCTAAAATTGATGCTACTTTTTCTGAAATTAAAGTTGATAAGGTATAAACAAACATATATATGCATCTGACATTTTTGCACTCAATTCAGCCGAGGGTGGATTTATTAACAAAACGGATCCAAGAGCAGAAATCCCATTAAATTTTATAATTTTATTTTGTTAATCAGCCGTATTTTATTTAATTTTGCCCGTATAAATAAGAAAAAAATGTAAGTATTAAAGATTTTCTAGACATTCCTTGTATAGTTATAGTTATATTTTCAAGATTTTTTTTACAATTTAAAAATAAGCATTAACTAAGCATGGTTTCCACGAATGAAAATTTTACTGGGAGTCCGCCAAGTTCGATATTAACAAGGGGGTCCTTGTGCATAAAAAGGTTGAGAAACACTGGACTAAACAAAAGTAACATACTGTCATTTTCCAGTTTACTGTTTATTAATTGATCTGTAATATATTTTGGTTCCATTTCAATTCTTTCACTATCAAATGCACGAATAATATTCGAAACACATTCCTCCATACTATAATAAATGTTTTGCAAATTTACCGTTTCTTCATACATTTCTAGGTTATATCTTTAATAACCACAAATAAATAGCGAAAAAGGTAAACCCACTAATAAATAAACAAATAATTAAATATTTTTTGTTATCAACTTAAAATTTCTATATTAAATTATAAATATTACATTAAAATTACCTTGAAATCTTGGAATAAAGTTAACGAAACAACAAAAAATTCAAATTTTTCAACTGTTTTACAATTCAAACAACAGCGCTTTCGCAAACAACTTAAAGTATTAACACGTACGTCGGTTCTTGGTTCGTTATTTGACAATCATAACTCACAAGCAGTGTTGCCATACGTATAGTAATTACCGTACAAGTACGGAAAAATAACCAAAAGTACGGTATACGGTCCAAAATTTAAAACCGCACTCGAATGTACGGTAATTTCATTACATACATATGTAATAATTTTAATTTGAAATATATATATATATATATATATATATATATATATATATATGTTTTTATCTTTTGTTTTATCTGCAATCACATATTCTGATCATTTTATTTACGTTTATTCTGCCCCTAATCGAATAGTATGAGAACATGATAAAATAGAAATGAATGTTGCAAAACCTTTTTTCGCGATCCCAGAAAATGAGATGTTTTTGATCACTGATAACTTTTTAGACCGGAAAATCCTTCTGTACTGAGCTAGCTTGGAAAATTGTCTATAAAAACCGGAAAGTAACTTTCCAATCCCTACATGGATGATTCCATAGCGATCTGTTGTTTATCTATTTATTTTTTTATTTCTTCGCAATAAAAAATAAAATAACACATACCTATAGATTCTATTTATTCTTTTCTTAAGATCGCGAAAAAAAATTTGTACCCAACATGACCTGCGAGTATCTTTACTGGGCATACAAGCTTCTATATGCTTGCTCACCCAGTAAAGTGTCACTTTCAGATCTTGTTACGTAAATTTATATTAAAATATCTATAAACATGCAGCCATAGGAGACGCGAGCTTTTTTTATATCAAGTTTGAACAGAAATCGGTAAATTCCCGAATAAATTTACAATCCAAAAGGATCTTCGTTTCATCTTTCGACGACTTAAACTTTAATAATGTATTTTATTTAAGTGTACGGTATTTTTTTACAAATACGGTAATTTTGAATGAGCAAATACGGAATTTCGCTTTCTGATGTATGGCAACACTGGCTCACAAGTACAACTTGTGAGTCAGTTGTGAGTTGGTTGTGAATATAACCTCAATCGTCAAATTCGTAAGTCATTTGACTGACGTTTGGCATGGAAAACAAAGTAATTTTACTTTGTACAAATTAATTTCTGAAATTATGCACTAATTTTTGTTTGCAAACTTTATATTATTATTTTCAAGTAGTTTTCTCTATTTTAACAACAATATGGAACTGCATTTAAAAGTATTTACTCTAAACTGCTGGTAAATTAATATACTTCATTCCATTTTTGTAGATATCAATAAATATTAATATTTTAGGGGTATTCCAGTGGTTTCCAAAGATAGAAAACCCCGAATGGAAGCCATAGCAGAAGAATTATGTAAACTGCAATACGATGTTGTTTGTCTTCAAGAAGTTTGGACAGATACAGACTATCATTTGATTAAAGACAAAGTAAAAGAATATCTACCATTCAGTCATTATTTTTATAGGTACATGCAATAAATTCTTGTTGTTATTAATAGTTTTTAGGTGAACATTATCTCTTTCAGTGGCGTAGTAGGTTCAGGTATATGCATTTTTTCTAAACATCAATTCCAAGAAGTATTTTATCATCAATGGCCAGTAAATGGATATGTTCATAAACTACAGCACGGAGATTGGTTTGGTGGTAAAGGAATTGGCTTATGTAGACTGAAAATTAACAACTATAATGTGAACGTTTATTCTGCTCATGTGAGATTTTTTCATTTACAAAGCTTGTTTTTTTGGTTTGTTGCATTGTGTGCTTATATAAGTTGTCGATGATTTAAAAAAAAACATGACGTGGCGACTTAATCGATTGCCTTATCAGTTTGAAATACTACTTCAGACACTTCAAATTATCTTACAAAGTGGCGGCTCATGAAAAATACAAATGAAATTTTGCTGTACACTTACATTTTTTTCAAAAGTATATTTATTTATTTATATTAAAACTATACCTTAAAACGAGTCGAATATCGAATCCGTTTCAAAAGTTATGCACGGTTTTAAGTTGGATCAATTTTCACAAATTTCGGGAGTACCACAAGGATCTCTTTTGGGTCGTATGTTATTAATTTTACATATTTAGTGATTATATAAAAGCAAATATCAATGTTCTACATCGAATTCAGTTCAATAGTTATTCAACTTTAAAATATTCCTACTATTTTTGGACTTTCAGCAGTCTTAAAGTAATTTTGACCATGCGTTATAGGGACTATCAAAGTTTAAAAAAGTTATTAGTTGTTAAAATATTCCAGCTTTTAATGCCCTTAACATATACAGTTAAACCTATCTAAGCCGGACTCTCAAAAAGACGGAATCCTTCCTACGTTCGAAAAGTCCCGCGACATTGAATACCAATTGCAATAATATGATTTGTCGGCGGTATTAAAAGAAGCCTTCAGCATTTAATGAAAATGCAATATGTATTTGAATCAGTCCCCTTTGTATTTTGTAACAAAATATAACATGATTATTTTTATACTAATGGATGGCAAATTTCACGTACTTTTCAAATTTGAATAAATGATGGAGTTTCATGTTCCATTTGAAAATATAAAGTTATATACCATTGTGTGAAAATAGAACATCCGGAAGAAAAACCTACGTATATATTTTCGTAATTAAAATAATTTTTTTTACTCCAATTATTTGCAAATTCCATTATTTGAGAACAAAATGATATTAACAACCATCATACAATATATAGGATGTTAAAAAACGAGATTTTTTTTGAGAATATATGGTACTGACCAAAATGAGTAAAAAAAGCTAAAAAAAACTAAAGAAATCAACGTAGGTCTGATCTCAACAGATCCCGAGAAAAACGAAAAAATCAAAGAAAAACTGACAAAGATTGTGATCGAACAAAATTTTTTCTGTCAGTAAATAGACTATAAAAAAACAATAGAATTTTATGTGAAATATTTTGCTCAATTTCTAATAGTTAAAAAGATATTTAAAAATTAACTATTGGCCAAGGTCGCAACTTTTAACATAGTACAATACTTATTTGATTTAAAAAAAAGCACATCTAAGATGACCTCTGAAATGTAAACAAAAAATGTCATTTAATCGAAGTCGCAATTCTTATTATTTTCGAGATAGCAAAGGTAAACCCCGTAAAAACTCATTTTTTTCTGCTTTATATCTCGGAAACTATTGAAGATCGGACCAATGTCGATTTTTTTACCTCTCGCTAAGAGAGGTATTGGATTCATGCTAAAAATCTCATATCCAGATTTCAATGAATAAGCACGTTTTAAAGACCCTAAAATCCGAATATAACATTTTTACGATGATGTCTGTGTGTGTGTGTGTGTGCATGCGTGCGTGTGTGTGCATGCGTGCGTGCGTGTGTGTGCATGCGTGCGTGCGTGTTTGTGTGTTTGTTTGTGTGTGTGTGTGTGTGTGTGTGTGTGTGTGTGTGTGTGTTTGTGTGTGTGTGTTTGTGTGTGTGCGTTTGCGTGCGTGCGAGCGTGCGCGTGTGTGTGTGTGTGTGTGTGAGAGGTTGTTGGAGGTACGATATCTCAAATTCTATAAGACTAAAGACCTGTGTAACTACGGATTCCTCAACAGTAGCGAGTTTTAAATACCAAATTTGAGAAGTTTTGAATTATATTTTAATATATTTTTTTCAAGAAAATCTGTTTAGAGCTTCCAGTAAAGTACCACTTCCGGTGTATCAATTTTAGAAAAAATCTAATATGTTGTTCTCATTAATACAAAAGTCTTAAATAACAAATTTGAAAAGTTTTGGATTATATCATAAAATATTTTTCACGAAAATCAGTTCAGTTTAAAGTAAAATATCACTTCCGGTTAATCATTTATCTAATATGTTGTTCCCCTTGATGTAAAAGTCTTAAATACTAAAATTGAAAAGTTTTGGATTATATTTTAATATAGTTCTTAAAAAATGTTATGGGCTTCAAGTAAAGTATCTCTTCCGGCTGTCCAATTTTACTCAAAATCTAATCAACTCTTTATGAATGCAGAAAACTTAAATACGGAAAATAGAGAGTTTTGGAAGTTTGATATGAGTTATCGTGGAAGAAAAAATCAACAGACACACGTCATTGTAAAAATAGTATAAACGTGTTGTGAGGACCGTAATTCGTACTTATTCACTGAAAACTCACTATCGAATTTTTTGACCGAAAAAATACCTCCCTTACCTACTCTATAGCGGGAGGTAATACTGGAAGATCCCATTATTCTAATTCTAACATTTTTTTATATTATTTGCAGTTACACGCTGAATACGACAGAACTTGCGATGAATACCTAGCTCATCGAGTTCTGCAAGCATTTGATACTGCCCAGTTTATCAGACTAACAGCCGGTGGTTCAGATTTAGTTATTTTAGCCGGAGATTTAAACACTGAACAAGGCGATTTACCTTACAAGTAATACATAATTTAATTTGCGCTATAAAAAGTAAATTCGTTATTATTTTCAGGATATTAACATTGGCTTGCGGTCTAAGAGATGGTTACAAAGAAGCTGAAAACAAAATTGGTCAATGTCATACTACAAATGAATCTTTTTTTAATAGTTACAGTAGCGGGGGAGGCGAAGGGAAACGAATTGATTATGTAATGTTCCATACTGCAAATGGGATCAAAGTATGTCTTCGTTCTTATTGTAATCCTTTGCCAAATCGTGTAAATGGCGACTGTGATTATAGTTATTCTGATCATGAAGCAATTGCAACTAGTTTTCATGTGTACAAAGAAGATTCTTCTGAACCACAAGACAATAGTTCCATATACAAAGATGTTTTGAAAGCAAGTATGACCATTTGCGATAATGCAATGGGCCGCTTGAATTATCACAGGCATTTATATTGGTTCTTGACAACATTTTTATGTTTCATGCTATTTGTAACTGTTGGCATGGATGCGCCGTATAATTTCACCAAAATATTTCACATACTTCGGTTTGTAATAACAGGAGTATCTTGTTTCACTTTAATTATGGCCACTTTGTGGAATAAAATTGAATACAATGCGGTTCTCGCTGGAAAAATGAATATGGATGTCAGTTTGAAACAAATCGAACAGAATGAAAGAGAAAAAGAGAAAATATTGTAAGTGCTTCAGCTCAAAATATTTGCTCCATTTTAAATAAATGTACAATTAGGCTTCGTACCTATTTTTGAAACATGTACCATTGTACCGTCCCTGTTTTGTTATATTTGCTAAATTTTATTTTGTTGTTTTGACCCCCTCATATTTAAGCTCAATTTTGGTATAACCATTTAAAATAAACTGTGATGACAGGGTTTTGAATATTTATATTATATTATTTACTGTTTTCAAAGCTCTGTTTAAATTAATGTAGATTTGTGAAATTTTATGTATTCTACAATAAACATTTATTATACATAAATTCTTTTCTTATTTTATATTTACTATTTTGCAGATTTATGCACTGAAACAATTTTCACATGCTTCGAGAGTACCACAAGGATCTGTTTTGGGTTTCTGTTATTTATTTTTTCTATTTTGGTTCTTTAATATGTACTTTATGAAACCCATTTGGATGTCATAAAGTACTTCTTAAAAGAACTCAAACCTAATTTCTGTTAGGTTGGTACGTAGTACCTACATTTCTAGACATTTGTCATTTGAAAGTAAATATTATTTAAATTGTAAACAATAACAATGAAACGTCATAGTTACGAATATCAATCACTGTTACTGTTACCAACAATCAAATAAAAATTAAAATATTCCTAAAAATGAAATCACGTATATTTGTAAATATTTTTTTGACAAAAGGACCAAAATAGAAAAAATAGTATAAAATACACGTTTCATAAGACATTTCAGCGCACTTGTCCCGTTAGAAAACTCGCGGCAAGCCGCTCGTTTCTAACAAAGACGCGTGCGCTAAAATCATGTCTTATGAAACTTGTATCTTAATGTACTATTATACATAGGTATTCGTTTTTTATTTTATGTTTACTGGTTTACAGATATATAAATTATATACGCGGAACAATTTCCAAAAACGTCGGGAGTACCACAAGGATCTGTTTTGGGGCCATTGTTATTCATTTTATACATATTTCTTTTTTTAAAATTTATTTTTATTGTTTTACAAATATGTAATTATATATGCACGGTTTTAAGTCGGAACAATTTCCACAATCTTCAGGAGTACCACAAGGATCTTTTTTGAGTCCTCTGTTATTCATTTTACTTATTTATTGATTATATACGAACAAATATCAATGTCGAAGAACAGTATTTACAATAAGACAAACTAGGCAAGAACGTAGGGGCCGCAAAATTTGGGGACCCCGTTTGGAATTAATACACTCATATACCTATATGCTTTATTCAGGGGACTCCGATTTTTTATTTGCTTAGTGTCCTGAAAATTTTAAACGCGGCACGTATGTCGAACAACGAATTCAGTTCAAAAGTTATTCAACTTTAAAAATTTCTTTTTTCGAACTTTCGGAAGTCTTAAAGTAATTTTGACCGTGCCTTTCGTATTCGTCTGCTCTTCGATCAAGCTTTTTCATGAACCACAACGAAACACGAGCATTCAGGTTGACAACAGTCATTAGTATCAAATTCGAACAGAACTTAAACTTGATTTTGCATCTTATTCAACTGCATTATTCTGTTCCGGAAAATGTCAGTACACAACAGTAATTTTAGAACGATTATAATTACTGATAGTAATTGTTTATTTAGTTAATTGCGTTTTATAGGTTTTTGATAAAATTATAAATAACTGGCTGTACCCTGTACCCCTTACAAATATTGGGGTAATGTTATGAAATTATTAACTTTTATAGACAATATTTCATGCTCTTTGGTTTAAGTTCATCAGATTGTCTTTAATAATAGCCCAAGCGAAATGATAAAGAGTAAAAAGCAAAAAATATATTCTCAAAAATGTAAAATAAGTAATAACTCAAACTAAAGAGTATTTTGATACAGTTTACTGTCCATACAAGAAAATTATTATTTAATATGTTCCACAATGTTTTTGCAGGTCAATGCAACGGGCACAACTAATCTATTAATAAAATAAAAATTAATAATTAAAATATTTTAAAATTAGCGCCTATATAAATGTGCCAACTGTTTGCTCTTCATTGGTTGACGTAGCTGTCTAGCATGTGAGTACGATACGGGTTTGGCTAATGTATTTGACACAGGAAAATTGGATTAGGGATGATAAAACTGTGTTAATAAGTGTGTAACGAAAGTACAAAGTATTACTAGAGTTTCCTGTCTGTGTACAGTTGTAAGTAATCATTACTATTATTTATTTTTCATAAGAATATTCATTTTTACATTGTTTTCCCCGTGACAGATCGTTAGTCATTTTTTCATTAATGATTTAATTGTTAATAGATCAGATTTTGTGTCGGCAATTCATTATTTGTAATTATCTGGTATTATTTAGGTAATTTTTAATATATTTGTTTTTTTTTAACTTTTACGCTTTTAAATAAGAACAAGCTATAACCTTAATTAGCCTTAATTTTTCTTTTCTTATCAGTTATTTCTTAAAAGATAAAATTTTTGTGTACTTTTCAGTGTGTTGTATGAATAGCGTGTCACGATTTCAACACAAAAATGAATCTACAAAGGATATGTATTTTAGTCGTGCTATTATGCGCAAGCACACTAGCAGACGTACAGGGGGACGATTTTGTAAGTTTTTATTGTAAAGCAAAATATGTTTTCATTTATGTTTTAAAATTATTAAATAGGACGATGTCACTGTAGAAACTGTAGATGATAGTGCAAACGATGTCCCTTATGAAAGTCCGGTTCCTTCCGATAAAAAATCAGTGTATTTAGCAGAGCATTTTGACGACCATGCACAATTCCAGAAGAAATGGATTTTGTCAAAAACAATGAAAAATGATGTCGCGGAAGAAGTCGCGAAATATGATGGAGAATGGAAGTTGGAAGCTCCACAAAAAGATGGACTTAAAGGGGATTTGGGACTTGTTCTTAAATCCAAAGCAAAACATGCAGCTATAGCCGCGAGACTTGACAAACCGTTCGTTTTTAATACGAAACCTCTCATTATTCAGTATGAAGTTAATCTTCAGGAAGGACAGGAATGCGGCGGAGCGTACATTAAACTTTTGTCAGAAGGGGCGTACCTTTCAGATTTGAAACAATTTCACGATAAAACACCATACACTATTATGTTCGGGCCGGATAAATGCGGCAATGACCACAAACTCCATTTTATTTTCCGGCACCGCAATCCATTAACTGGAACTTACGAGGAAAAACATTGCAAAAAACCTAAAGACAGATTAGAAGAGCCCTTCAAAGATAAACTACCTCATTTATATACACTGATCGTGCGTCCGGACAACACTTTCGAAATTTGGATCGATCGCAAATTAATAAATTCTGGAAACTTGCTCGAAGATTTCGCGCCGTCTGTTAACCCGCCAACTGATATCGACGATCCCAATGACAAAAAACCCATAGATTGGGATGAACGCGAAAAAATACCCAACCCGGAAGCGACCAAACCCGATGATTGGGACGAAGACGCACCCGCTACCATTATAAACCCGGATGCTATCAAACCCGATGGATGGTTGGACGATGAAGAACCGATGATTGCAGATCCGAATGCCATTCAACCCGAAGATTGGGATGCGGAAATGGACGGAGAATGGGAAGCACCTCTTATCGACAATCCCAAATGTCAGACAGCGGTCGGATGCGGTAAGTGGGAACCACCTACGATCAGCAACCCAGCTTATAAGGGTAAGTGGAGGGCCCCAATGATTGATAATCCTAACTACAAAGGTAAATGGAAACCTCGACGCATTCCCAACCCTGAGTTCTTCGAAGATAAACTACCATTCAAAATGAACACTATTGTAAGTGATTATTATTATTCCATAACTTTTTTCCAACTTTTTTTTTTGTTAAAGGGTGCAGTCGGATTCGAATTATGGTCTATGTCTAAAGATATTCTCTTTGATAATATTATTATAACCGATGAAATAACAGTCGCTAATCAATGGGCAGTAAATAGTTTCGAACTAAAACGTAAGAAGATTGCCAAAGATTCGGTAAGTTTGAATTTTATACACTAGGCTGCGTTTATATCGGAATTGTTAATTTTTGTATCAAGTGCAGGAAATTAGTGATTTAGAAACAAAGGCAAGTTTCGGAATTTGTATCACGTTTTCCGCTCCACAAATAATATGCAATCGTCCACAAAATTACGAAATGTATTCTAAATTTTTGACATATCATCTATTACTTTTAAGTTAAGCAATCATGACAAAACAAAATTTTATGTTCTAAATATTTGCCGCACAATGGGGTACTCTAACTTAGTAAAATTTAAGGTAAAAGAATCTGATGTGGTCAGCACATGACCTCCCGCCAATTTCATATTTAAAATAATAATGAGCTGTAAGTAAAGTATTTCTTCCGGTTGAACGTTTGTTATTCCAATAAATAGAAAGTCTAATACGAAATTTTTGATTATATTTTATTATGTTTTTCCTCGGAAATCTATTCAGAGCTCCACATCCGGTTTATTATATACAGGTGACACTGAAAAACGGGCCACTCAAAATAACTTTTTTATTTATAATTATTTTTAAATTCTCTTTAATTATTTGTAAACTAGGCTTAGGGGCACACAAATCGTGTTATTTGGCATGATGTTAGTATTTCCGGTTTAACCGGAAATGACAACTTTCATATTTCAAATCGGGCACCCGATATATTTTTATATATTTATAAATTTTGAATAATTAACTTGGTAAGCCGTATCAGGTAGGTTGTGATAACAAATTGATCAATTTTTTGTAACAAAATGTAGAATCTTACAAAAATAACGCACTATTTAAACAATTAACTTACTTAATATTATCTCAACTGTTTTCACAGCTTGCCTGATGTCATAGCTTAGCAGGTTAATTATGCATTATTTTCTTTTACATTTTTTAATTTATTTCTTCAAGCATATCTTTGAATTCGTAATTTTACGTAAATTCCAATTACAGGATGTTAATTAAAAACCTGGCCATACGCGTTTAACATGGGAAATCAGTTTTTTCTTGCGCGAAAGTTACCAAGTTATTTTAGACAAAAATACTTCAATTAAATGTTGTAGATAATTAAATTCTGCATCCACATTAGTAATAAGATTTTATTCATGACATTTCATAACCGAGAAAATCAACGTTAATTTTTTTTTAAGATTGCTGATTTATAGTGATAGCTATGGAACTCAAAACAAAATTTGTCCAGAGTAACACCATTTTATAAGCTGAAGCGTTTCTTCATGAGAAAAATGTTCCATACTTTGAAAGAAATATGTAATTACAAAATACAAACTTTTTTTGACAGAATTGTTCGTAATTTTGTTTTGAGTTCCATGGCTATCGCTATAAATCAGCAATCTTCAAAAAACTTTAAAACTGATTTTCTCGGTTGTGAAATTTGGATGCAGAATTTAATTCTCTACAACATTTATCGAAGTATTTTTGTCTAAAATAATTTGGGAACTTTTGCGCAAGGAAAAACTGATTTCCCATCTTAAACGCCTATGGCCAGGTTTTTAATTAATACACTGTGTATAAAAATATATAGAGTATTCCATTTAAAATATTAAAGTTAATGTCACTTCCGTTCAAACCGGAAGTGCTACCATCATGCCAAATAGCATGATTTATGAGCCCCTAAGCCTTGCTTACAAATATTTAAAGAGAATTAAAAAATAATTATAAATACAAAAGTTATTTTGAGTGGCCCGTTTTTCAGTGTCACCATGTATAGTCAAAATCTAATATGTTGATTCCAATCGTTTTGGCTCATATTTTGATAATTTTTTTCAAGAAAATCTGTTTAAAGTTTCGAGTAAAATATCACTTCCGGTTAATCATTTTGAGCAAAAATCTAATATGTTGTTTCCATTGATATAAAAGTCGTAAATACTAACATTGAAAAGTTTTGGATTATATTTTAATATAGTTTTTCGTTTTACATTAAAAATTGTTATGGGCTTCAGGTAAAGTACCACTTCCGGTTGTCCAATTTTACCCAAAATCCAAACAACTCTTTATATGAATGCAGAAAGCTTAAATATGGAATACGGAAATTTTTGGAAGTTTGATATGAGTTATCGTAGAGAAAAAAATCGTCACGCAGACATAATGGGGTTATTAAAAAAAACGTGGCTTTTTTATAAAATCGTGAAACTCGTCTCATTTAATAAATATAGTAATATAACATGAAATATGCGACATTTCACTCATAAATTTTGCTAATAAACTTTCGCTGCTGTAAAATTCGTGACGTCACGGTTTGTTACTCACACAAAGGCATTCCTCTCATACACATACAACGGTCCACGTGATTTCAGTTTGCTGTTGTAAACAAACTAACCTAAAATTGTGACAGGTGACAGCAGACTTAAGAATAAAGATATGTAAATAAAACATTTATTAAAATAAATATCAAGAGTTGTATAAAATATGTTTTTCGTTAACAATATGTTGCTGTCACAAAATCAAACTGACAAGTGATAATCCAAACAATCATAGTTCTAAACACAACCTGAGAGCGCTACTGCCGCATCCGCCAAGCCGTGACGTCAGCGTCCAAATATTTGAAATTAAAGACAACTTTAAAAAAAATCATATCTCTGATTCTAAAGACTTGTAAGGTGTAAAACATTCACCTACATATTTAATTAGACCTATTCTTTCATGAAAAAAATAAATTAGAAAATGTGAAATGACCCCATTGTAAAAATATAAAAACGTATAGTGTGGCGAGCTATAAGTTTTCTATTTCTCTATAATAGTAGGAATTTCCAAGTCAACGGCTTAAAAAAAATACTCATTGGATATCAATGTTCATCATGTATAAGTAATATTAAGGTGAATATTATCGTTAATTTTTTGATTTTTATTACCCTAATATCAAAATTTAGTATCAGCCATGATTGTGACATGATGGTCACTGGCAAATGCTATTGGCTAATGGCTGAACGCGCAAGCCACGCCTCCGCCATGTTCGCGCAAGTTTTTGACATGATACAAAACGACGTACCCAGCTCTAAAAATGTATGTTCTCGGTGCAGATGACGTCACACGCGCCTTCTATTATCTAAGTCCTCATTTATTGAAACTTTAATAATTTTTATCTAGCATATCAGAAACTTTTCGGCGAAAATACAAAATAAGGGTCTTATATTTTTATGTACAGATTAACATATTAAAAAATGAAATACCCCAGTGAGAATAAGACACATGGTTTATATTTTTAGAATTTTGTTTTAAATATGTTTAAAATAGTTCCCTTCAACAATAATACATTTCACCATTCTTTCGTTCCACTTCTTAAAAGCTCCCAACCAATCTTTTGGAATGCTTGGTACTATACCATAATCAAATTTTAACTATCTTAGATAAGAAAGCGAAAATATACGTATTAGTGAAAGAATTTTGTTTAAATATTAATGGGGTCCTATATCGTTTTTTTTTTTAATTCTACCCTCTAGAATCAACAGTTTGCCAACTACTGGTGAAGACATGCTACGTCACGCACCACATTCTGAACTATAAAAATTCATATCTCGCGTATTACTTAAAAAATTTAAGTCGCGTTTGCACTAAAATTCTTAGTTCATCCTGTTCTTCCGGTTTTTTTTAAAATGGTATAGTACCTCATTGCAGTATCAATCAGACAAAAACGTTTTACCGTGTCAATTTTAAATACATATGTTCAAAAATAGTCAAACATTGTAAATTTTGTTTTCCATGGCCTACCTGATTTTGATATTCTCATTAATTCTAGCGTGACCCTTGCATGTAATCTTGTTAAAAAATATTAAACCCCTATTTTCATATTTTCCTACAACATAAAATATTCGTGAAAAGTTGTTGGAAATTGCTTGTGATTTGTGACGTAATAGCTTCAAAAGAGAGATATACTACTTGTTCGCTGCGAATAGAGATTTTATAAATCAGCACATGTACCCATATTTTTGGACAGTACTGTACAATTTTTTAACTCCGGAAAACAAACATTTCCTGTCCATTAACACGCTGTACAATCTCTCATATAAGCGCAGCTTAATGACTGTGTCATTAATGAATTATAATTAAAGGCAAGTCTGTGGGGCCGTATGATGCGCCATATGAATTATAAACCGGGTTGGTGGGCCATTTATTTCATCTATTGTTCAATTCCCCTCGTTCTGTACATTTATTACATCAAAAAATATGTCACCAGTGAGGTATATAAACAAAGAGCTTGTCCCGATATGCAAAAAAGTTGTAAACGTTGCTGGAAAGAAAAGCATTAGTGTTTTTATTTTATTGCGTTTATATTGTAAATAAACCCGATTTTTCGGACTTTCCAATAATTTATTGACATCATGAAGAACGTTATGTAAGTACACCATAATATGAAAAAAAACCGTACATTTCTAAAGTTAATATAATAAATGTCTAGACTGCGAAAAATATGTTAATAAAGGCCTTGAATTTTCTTATGAAACAATAAATTTAATTTATTTGGATCGGATGTTAGGCCTATAGTTTGGAGAAAATCAAACAACGAGCTATACTTCATTTCATGTAAGAAAATAGGAATATAATTTCCGCCCTTTAATTGGTCGGAATGCAAACCTAGTTCACAAAAACGAAAAAAATATCATCTGTCAGTTTTCAGTTATTACTTAAAATCTCCTGAATTAAGTGATGTTTAAACACGTTTTGTTGTATTTTTTAATATTCAGGCCTTGTACATTATTACGAATAAATAGTATATTATATGGCAAGTGTGTGAAGCTGAAATATTTACATGAGGGCGCAACCACCCGAATGTAAAATGGGCTTCACACACGTGTTACATACTATACTTTTTCTACAACCTTGCAATAAAATATATATATTTTTTTATAAATTAATAACACATTTCTCATGAAGTTGTTATTTCTATGGACCATTTACCAACATATGATTTACGTGTATATAAAGATATTCATTGTATGTGTTAAAACTGAACTATTTACCTCACTCACAGTGTATATTTACTTCACGTATACTATGCGGGAAGTGAACTTCACGCACAGTGTACAAAAAATCAAGCTTTAAACATAAAAATTGATACGTGAAGCTTAATTTTTTGTACACTGTGCGTGAAGTAAATATACACTGTGCGTGAAGTAAATAGTCTACTTTTAACATATATAATGAATATCTTTATATACACGTAAATCATGTGTTGGTAAATGGTCCGTAGAAATAACAACTTCATGAGAAATTTGTTATTAATTTATAAAAAAAAAATATATTTTATTGCAAGGTCGTAGAAAAAGTATAGTATGTAACACACTTGCCACATAATATACAAAGTTTCGTTATCGGAATTTAAATTATTTATTTAATTCATGTAAAAACGATCGGTTCTCAAATGCTATGTACTATTTTCTTATGTGAAATAAAGTATAGATACAAATCATTTGTGTGGCACGATAACCCACGACGGTGTAAACGTTATTGTTTGGGCTTATATGTCTCGTGATGGGTTGGGAAATATATGTTTCATTTATTATTTATCAATTTTAAAAGAAAATTTGTAATATTCTGCGGATTAATTTGGACTAGGAGGGGATTATTCCAGCAAGGTAATGATTCCAAATATACAATATTTATTGTATGAACATACCGAAACAACTTAAAACACCTCCCCAGTCTCCTGATTTCAACCCTAGTGAGAATTTATTGCCGGTACTAGATAGGCGACCCCACAAAAATATTTTCCATTCTTTAGGAACTTCGGACGAATCTGACCGAAAATTTGGCAAAATTTCTACCTGCCACATCATCTAATTTATTAAAATCCTAGGCTACTGAAAACTTTTATATCTATGGATGAACGAATAATTTTGTCTCAATTTTTGTATATAATTCGTTTTCAGCACACAAAATAAACTAAACATTTTTAAAATTTGATGACTAGCATTTGATTCTGAAATATTGAAAGAAGACTGATTAATTTTTTTAATGAATTACATTTTTGGAAACTCGTACTATTTTACATTTTACTGATAAAAGTGTACGAATAATTTTGTGAAATACTGTATATTTTAATTTAAAGTGATATTCTCTTGCGCAAATATTTCTTGCATCGTTTACAACTTTTGTGCATACTAGGATACGAGTATATGGCTAATTATTGGCTCGGATTACTGCATTCCACAGTTTGTCATAAAAATTTAATTTAATTTTTGCTTATTATGCGAATTGTGTAAAGCTAGAGCTTGCATTTATTTCAGGAAAGTTTCCTGCAGCGTATGTTGATGTATGCGGAAGAAAATCCCTGGCTTTGGGCGGTTTATGTAGTTGTGGTAGGCTTACCGTTCTTACTCATTATTTTCTGCTGCTTTAGGTCAAGTGAGAAAGAGGTTAGTATTTTGTTTTTATTATTTTACCTGTTAGGTAGGTTAGTTTTATCAATTTAAATAAATAAATCAAAAATGATTCCTTATCTTACAACTTCGAAATAAATACGGTCTTTAGATTTCGTCTGTGCCACTTTTTCAGTGAATCCATCAAATATGAAACTATAGTTAAATAAATTATGAATTCCAAATTTTAACTTACTTTTTTGATGGCTAGTTAGAAGTCTCAAAATAATTCTTTACACTTGTAGTTTTATAACACAACTAAACACAATTTACTAAAAAACAACTGTAAACTTCATCAGTCACAATTTTTCTGTTCTTAACAAGTTTGGTTTAAACATGTTAATGTGAAATTAACAAGTTAACGAGATAGACTAACAATATAATTAATTATATTTTATTTATACTTAATTAAATAACATGAAATATGTAATTATAACAATTATTTACAAAGTGCCTATTAATTAGTGAAACAAATTATAATTATATGAAATTTTATTATAAAACAGTGAAGTTGTAATAGACTTTCGCCGGGTTTCATATTTTATTACGAACGCAGTATTATAATAATAGCGTGATTATGAAGTGCGCTTTTACATGATATTATGAGGTTAAAGTGGGTTCGTAATACGGACCGTTGTTTTCAATTTATCAAATAATTATTATTCCTAATCTTTTATTATTTTTATTTATTGTCCAAAGATTTATAAAAATTATAAGTGCGCGAGGCTGGATTATAGAATACCTACCACTCTTGAAATTCACTCGTTTTTTTGTTAAAATATAACAAACACAAAATTAGAACACAGAAACAGGTATTTATATGTATATTTTTTATAGAAATAAAGTCAGATTTTACCTATTCTAAAGGCTGTACTTGTGAAAATGAAGTCTTCTTCTCTTGCAAATTTTCAAAAAATACTTGAACGTAACCTGACCTGACGTACAGAACTCAATTTGACAAAATGATTATTAGTTTTTTAGGCTGATTTGTGATAAATGTAACTTTTTGGCTTGTAAATTAAAAAAATCTTTGATAAGGATTTGAAAAATTAAATCTTCCTTCACGTTTTTAATTTTATTAAATATTTTTACGGGTATTGAAATACCCATCATCAGGTAGAGCAGTCACTGCTGTGCTCAATGTAGATCTGGTCCATTGGGTTTCGAATCAAGACTCGCATGCCTTTTTTTTCTGTAAAAACATAAAAAACCTGTAGGTACTTTTGTTTTCTTGCCGGTACCTGATGATTGATATTTAATGTAACGTAACCTAACGCACAGAACTCAATTTGACAAATCTCGGATGGTTACATTTATTTTATAGGAATTTAACCCTACTTTTTTTCAGAAAAAAGGTCAAAATCACTAAAAATAATGTTTTCCGCGCCTTAATTTTTGTGGAATTTAGTGTTTAATGGTTTTGCAACTATATATAACCATAAAAATAAAATTATTGAGTGGTAGGTTTTCTAAACTTTAGTTTAGCTCAAATACTGATCTTTGCGCATGGAGTAAACAAATAAGCAAATAACTAAGGAAAACTATTTTGTATCGTGATTCAAACAATAATTTTAAAAAAGAGCAAATAAAATTATGAATTGACACGCGCACACGAAACAGCTGATTCCCAGAATTTCAAGGTCGTTCGAGTCTCATGTCTGCTCGTGCCATATTTACGTATTAAATAAAGAAAAATACATTTATAAATTACTGGTTTTTAGGAAAAAGAGCCAGAACGCGATGAGTATGACGCAGCAGCTGCGGCAACTGCTAAAAAAACTGATGCTGTTAGTAAAGATGATGAACCTAAAGAACCAGAACCAGAGCCTGAGGAGAAAGATGTATCTGATATAGAAGAAAAAGAGGAAGAGGAGGAAGAAGTAGAGGAAGTAGAAAATGGGAAAGAAAGCTTGGAGGAGGAAGAATCGGTAATAATAATAATTATTTTTCACATTTTACAGATTTGACTTATTATTATTTCCAGGCTCCTGAGCCGTCTGCAAGCGGTGACGCGCCCCGAAAACGAAAAGTCCGTAAAGAGTAAAAAGATAATTTCTTATAGTTTCTAAGCGGGTTTCATCTCACGTATTAAATCACATGTTTGTTCTTATTGCACTGGTCATTTAAAACCGTACTTTTTGTGTTTATTTTACGATTTTCTAATAGTCAGCGGCGTAAATTATGTTATGTATTCGTGCGCGTACCTACTATTATTTTCAGTTTAAAATGAAAATTATTTCATCTCGATGTTATTTGCAATGAAACCAATTCCATTACCAGGCTTCGGTGAGTGATAATAGCATTTTCATAATAGATTTTACAAGTTAAGGGACCGAGTAGTCAAGTCACTAGATATAGGGCCTTGCATCATCTTAGACTGAAATTCTAAATCATATAACGAATAACTG
Source organism: Harpalus rufipes (assembly GCA_951394225.1). Classification (NCBI taxonomy): domain Eukaryota; kingdom Metazoa; phylum Arthropoda; class Insecta; order Coleoptera; family Carabidae; genus Harpalus; species Harpalus rufipes. The sequence goes on from OX596274.1 coordinate 78,254,247, forward strand.
TTTGCTGCTTTACATATTTCGCCTACAAATTTTAATTTGTATCTCAATTATTTATTTGATTTTAAATTGTTTGTTCAAAGGCAGCCGACATTACATGTGTTAGTGTAATATTAATTTATTAAACAAGAATAAATATGATTTGTATAAAAATTGTTATACAATAACTACGTAAGTAAACATCAACAAAAACAAAAAAATGTACTGAAATTATTTGATAAAGTCAAATTACTGAATCAATTTTGTTGTTTTCATTATCCCTTTATTTACAGAAAATGGGATAGTTGTCGCCTATTTTTTATTTTGCATCATTTTTGTTTTCAAAGGAGAAAAAAATACAGAAAATCGGAATATACCTATTTCCGCCATTGTGACGTCACGGTTGCTACTTCCGTTACAATTGAGTTCCGACATGCTGCTTGTACTTTTTTTGCTATGTACGAAAGGGTACGCAAAATAACGTGAATTAATACTGGCGGGTGGTAGGATTCTAGTTTCGACTTCTTTTGAGAACCATCTAAGCGGTTATTGTGATTTTTTTTTTCGTATATGCTGTTTGATGAGGTGGGCGATTTTGAAATGGCGGACATTAAAAAAGCAACGTGTTAACATAAAGTTATCTTTCCTGTTCGGGAAATCAGCAGCAGTGCTTGAAAGAGCCTACAAAAAATTCGGATCAATTTTTGACTGTTTTTGTCAGTTGCTAGCACACATTCAAATGGTTTACTCACTGATTGTCGGATGGACGAATTCAAATCTTCAAATTTTCAGTCAGAGAGTTCTTTTAATTCATCAATTGTTCTACGACGATCAGACATGATCTTATGGATTTTTCAGTGTTTTCAGACGTTCTGAAAGTCGAGGGACGTCTCGTTTGAAGATCATTTTCATTTAATATTCGACCACTATTAAAAGAGAAAACCACTCGTAAAGCCTCACTTGGCTCAAAGCTTCCTCCCCGTAAATTATTCGAAGCATTGCGTCAATTTCCGCTGCTGATTTCCCTCACAGGAAACAAAACTTTAATGTCTGCTATTGCTATTGTAAAATCGCCGAATACGTTAAACAGCGCTTACGATAAAAACACATGATCGCTCAGATAGTTAATAGTTCTCCAAGGTAAGGATGGCGATTGGGCAATAGATAGAGTGGGAGACTTGGGGAACTTATTTGGCTGAAAAATATTTCTAATTAGTTTTTTTTTTTTAAATTTGCATTCCATCGCAGTAAAACAACGACACTAGCTATTTGCAACTTTTAGTAAGCACACGTGACATCACATTGTAGCGGTCGATTTGAATATTATTTTTTAAATAACTTGAAATATTTACATAATAAATGACGAATTTTATTACGGCATATGAGTCACATATTGCAAAAAATACGAATTTTATTATGGTAACTACTCCATTACAGGTATATTTATAAAATAGTTTGTTACAGTTTATTTATATATAGTATGTTAAATACAACTAAAATATAATAACTTTTTTTTTTAATTTAAGGTTAATTGTCGATCGTTGTTATCTGTAGTAAAACTAAAACGATTAGTAATCGTAGCATAAAGAGGAAAGCTTTTATTATGATCATCCGAATAATATTTCATCGTAAATTGTTGTTTAATTTCATTTCTTACATCCTTATTTGATAAACAATATAAAAATGCAACGAAGAATCCCTACAAAATAATAATTTACAATAAATTAATTCAATTTTTATTATTACATTACCTGTAATGATGTAAATGTCTGATCGAAGCAAATCCAAATTAGTTCTACCGTAGGATTGGTAGAAGCGTTGTACCAAGTTATAATAGAAATTGCGTGAGGGACGCCAAATAGTGGCATTAAAATAAGTGTTGATCGAATTAAGCGCCTGGAAATTAATGAACTTTTAGCGGAAGAGGGATATAAATTGTATAAATAGCTTCCGCATTACATACTTCCTGATTCATTTTAAACAAGGATTTTTTTAAACCGGTTAATCAATATTTTAATTCCAAATTAACCAAAACCAATATTTTGATTTATTAAAAACCGATAATTATTAAACGAAACAAATTATAACCGTAAAGAATCATTCAGTTCTCAATATTAAATAAAAAGTTCTGTTTATATTAATCCAAACCAAATTTTCGGCAGTATATACTGATGTCTGCAGGATAAAAAAAACAGTATATATGTGGTTTGGATTAATATAAATTATAACCGATTTCCTAAACCGTTTCTAAAATGGAAAACGTGCAGATTTTTACTCTTTTTGCGTAACTGTGTAACAGTAACTACTTTTTACACTTACAATGTATAAAAACATTTTTTCTTACCAATTGGCATTACAAGTATTATTTTATTGACAGATGCTAAGAAATAAGTTACACTTTTTCTGCCGGCGACAGTGAAAATTGAAGTGGTTGTACAATAGTCCGGGAATGGAAACAAAACCTATCAAAAATTTATTTCGTTTGAAACTGGCTGAAATTTATAGGAAACGTAAAAAAATACTTAAAATCATTTATCTATACCAAAAAATTTCCTAAAATATTCAATGAGGTCATGCAAAAAAAATTAATGGTTTTTTTTTGTTTACATCGAACAAGCATAGTCTAATTTATCGTACTGTATGATTAAATTATTTTTTATTTACATTTTTTATTACACAAAATTGTTTTAAAGTACGATATTTTTAAAAAGTTGCTAAAACAAAACATGTTGTGACGTCACATTTCAGAACTTCAGATTCATTTCATTGAGATTTATCATATGAACACAAAATTTCTAAAAGAAAAAAAATATATAGACTATAAATTGAGAATTACATTTATAAATATAATTTTTATTTGGTCTGAAGTTGTCCACGCGTCACGTCAGCTGTGCTTCTTTGTAAAGATTTGAAATTAGACGCTAGAAGTTTGTTTAGCTATAAAAACATACGCAGGCATTGTATTGAATATATTTTCGCTAGTATTTTGGCACGATGGCACAAAACAACGTTTCGCCCACATGTTTACTTTCGTAAATTTCTGGTTATCTTTAAATGTCACTTTGACGTTTAGAACCTAGTGTGAAAATCAAAATGGCCGTTGATATTGAAATGTGACGTCACTGGGCGAGGGACGAGGCGGGGAAAATCAGCCGCTTTTTGAACAATGTCATTTTTAATTGCAATTTTTTCATTACTAAAGATCGATTTGAGAAAAAATAAAAAATACGGGTCTATTATTTTTCATTACTCAATCGATTAAAGTTAAAAATGAAAAACCGTGCATGACCTCAGCTAAAAAGTAAGTTTCATAGTCGCTGGCAGAGAAAGTATAATTTTATTGCCTAGTAACTGTCAATAAAATTTGTTTTATCGTAGCGCTCTGTGCAAAATGATAACAACGATGGAAATAACATTTAAAATAATTATGAAATTATTATTATTTCTAAACAATCGGCGAAAAAAATTGTGTTCAACACGGCGAAATTCTACTTTTTTGCATTGTTAAACAAGAAAATTTTCTACTCCCACGTATGAAGTAGTAACTTCACACTAGTACGCAATACGTAAACTTTTAAAAGCGATGCGTCAAATAATGTACCAGTATAAGTTAAATAATATTTTACTTTACCTGTATTTAATTCTGCGTTGCTGAATGTGCATTGTATTCAATTTAACCAATAAAATATTAATTATCTTTGCAAATAAAATAAAATTTACCTGAAAAAGTAAGACGCATAAATACTGAAATAAAATAATCAAATTTTAAATTACCAATGTTGTTACTACAATGGGCACATGAACAAATAATTGCAAGTATTGATTTTCTTGTGTAGTCCAACAATATTCATCGTCATAAGCTGTTTTTAACATAATCCATGGTAAAGTAAAACAATATGGCAAGCCTAAAATACTGTGTTAATTCATAATATAATTATATGTTTTTGGAAACTTACCCCATCCTAAAATTAAATATATATTAATATTATCTTTATTGGAATTCAAAGTTCGAAATAATAAGTTGTGAAGATAAATTCCTTCCATTAACACGAGAAAATAATTAGTTTGAATGCTGTACTGCCAAAAACTGGAAATTGCCTTGCAGATCCAAGACTACAAATAAATAAAATTAATGAAAAATTTGAAGATTTTATTCATAAATTATTACATTATGTTCTTTAACGTATTTATTTGTGCCATCCTGTACAATATCTGTAGGTAAAACAATTCCATCAACGAACAAAAATTCTTTAAAAAGTGTTAAAAATGCTTTCAAACCAAATGATATAAATAAATTCAAGTGTAAACGATTTCGAGCACACTGCAACTTCCTAAAATTAAATTAAATATTTTAATTGCATCCTATAGAATCAAAGCCTTTTAAAGCCACTTTAGTAAAATTTTCAGAATCGCAAAAAATCTGAATAATAAATAGCAACAATTTACTGGCAACACGGCGGATTTTATGGCTTTTGACAGAGTACGAATTATAAACAATCTTAGGACAATATTTTAAAAAGAGAGACTGCATTTTTCAATTAAATAATACTGGAAACCTGAATTTTTTTGAATTTTAAAACAGGTTTAATAATTTTTGCAATTAAATTCCTGGTTTTGTGAATTTTTAACAACAATTTGTTTGCTATAAACCCAAATATGAAAAAATAAAAATGAAGTTAGTGACGTAACATGGTGTAAGAGTGGGATCAGCAATGTATTTTTAGATGGCAATGAAAATGAATACAACGAAATTTATGGCTTTTAAAAGAGTATGAATTATAAACATGACACAAAAAAATCTGACAATACTTAAAAAAAAGAATGCATTTTTCAATGAAATAATTACTGGAAATCTCATTTTTAAAAATTTTAAACGGATTTAATGGGTTTTGCAATTAAATTCCTGGTTTTCTGGATTTTTAACAATACCCTGACCAATAAATAGCAAACACAACGGTTTTCTTTGTTATAAACCCACATATTCAAAAATAAAAACGGATTTAGTAACGTAACATGGTGTCAGAAGTGGGATCAGCTTTTGACAGAGCACGAATAAACAAAACAAAAAAAATCTTACAACAATATTTAAAAGATGGATTGTATTCTTCAATAAAATAATTACTGGAAACCAGATTTTTAAAAAAAATTAAACGGATTTAATGGGTTTTGCAATTTTTCACCGAAAGTGGATTTACGAGGTTTTATAATTAATTTTAATATTACTTACTTGATACTAAGAAATATAATTATGGCTAATAAAAGTGTTGATACTGATAGACAATATCCGAAACGTTTTAATGTTTGTATTCTGGGAACCCAAGTATGAATTAATGCCAAGTTGTCAGAAATAGGAAGAGGAACTGTATGTGTATTATCGTCTAATAAAAGTTTACATTGAGAATAATTTGTCCAGATGTTTTTTATCCCTTCATGATAAAACCATTTTCCTGTTTCCATGCACTTTTTTGTCACATTAGTCTGCAATAATTAAAATTAGCATAATAAAATATTAAATATGTTTTCTACCTTTGGACTGAATCCGTAATAATTCGGGCACGGATATGAAAGTTCTTCGCCCGCCTCTGTTTTCGGCCAACACATTATACCATCCCATACTAATTCACAAAATTTTGTTTTATTATTTTTATCAGGCACAGATTCATTAATTTGCTTTAAACAGTCTTCCTTTATATTGGAAAATATTATTTGTATAGTTGTGCTATTCATGATTATGGTACAGAGAATGACTCTTGTTTTTCAAATATATATTCCAGAAAATGTAATTTGATATGTGGGAATCTGGCTTTTCTAATAATTTTGATATGTGTACATAAATAAAGTAAACAAGTTATTGATCAAGGTGTAAATATTAAACTATATTATGATAATGTAATTGTATTTACAATGCAAATATTGTTTTATCATTCTACATAAATATAAGTTTGTTTATATGCATATTTAATTAAATTTTAATATAATAACATAAATTATATAACATCTAAAACTTGTTTATGCAAATTTTTATATTGTCCGCTAACTTTCAAAAAAAGTAAGATAGGTAACACCACCGGTACCACCTGTTACAAAGGAATGTCAAAAGAAGCGCGGCAACCACTCGTCGTTTTAGATTAACAATCTAAACAAACATTAACATTTAAGTGAAATGCCTAAAATTAAATTAGAACGTGTTGTCAGCTGCAGCAGCGAAGACCCAGTAACTAATAACATTAACTACATTTAATTTATGAAAACTAACCAATAAATGTTCTAGGATCATGTTTCAAACAATTTATTGAACGGCGAAACCAAGAAAAAATGGAAATCTTTAAATGTTGGAGAAGCCTCAGTAACAGTAATACTCCAGTTAGAAAAATCATGTTTAATTTCAGCCATTGATATTGGAAATGAAAATTCAAGTTTTGTTGAAGTGTTGGTTGGAAGGTCAAGTTCTCAGGAACAGGATTACAAAGTATGTGCAAATATTTTTTATTCTGTAGGTTGTGTAAATAATATTAAAAATATAATTAATATATCTGTAGATCTATGGTAGGGCGGTGACAATTAGATCGTTTTTCAAATGAAAAACGTAAAATATAGATAAAATAAATAACAAATATTCGAAATCTCAGCCATACAGCATTTATTCTTACGAAACTGACGTTTCTGTATACACATACTTTCCTCAGAATATACAGATTCTTAAAATTTGTAAAAAATCATACACATTTGTAGGATGTTTGTAAAATTAAAACGAATGTATTTATGTGTACATGATTTTTGTTTAAGAATCTGTAAGATCTTGAAAAAGGTGTAAGTATATACCGAAACGACGGTTTTGTAAAAATAAATGTAAGACTGAGTATCGGGTATATCTTAACATCAATCGAGAAAATTACCCACATTTACACAGGTGTTGCACAACTTCGGGTACAAACTATAAGAACATATAGTAATGACCAAATGTGTAAAAAAAGGTTAATCAACATGGGTCTAATCTTCAACTGTTTTCAATTTAGATATATATTTGTTTATCTAAGCGACATATAATTTACGCTCGTGACACACACATACACTACTTAACGCACACAACACTCACGCCCGCATAACTCGGAACTATAAAACTGTCCTCGACCCGAGTAAAACCTTTTAAATTCTATTCATTTTCATATTCAATCAATAGGAAATATATTTTAAAATGGTGCTATTTAACTTGTCAATGTATTTACTATTAATTTACTTTATTTAATGAGTGGATTGATTTTTAAATTGCGTTTCATATTTTACTGTTCGAACAGTTTTTTTTTTATTATTATGAATGGGGTTCTATACCATAGTCAAATTTTAACTATCTTTAAGTGAAAGAATTTTGTTTTAATATTAATTAGTTTTGCAAACGACAAGTGATTGAAGTCGATTAATAATTGCCTGATTTTAATAGAGAGACTCGCGCGCCTGTTTCGCCCGCCTGCCGTGAAATCATCAATGGTAAAACACTAGCGCCATCCACCGCCATAGTTTGTATCACAATATTGTTAAACAATGGTCATACTGTTTCAATGTTCTATAATTTATTAGGAAACATAGGTATTTGTTTCACTAGACACTAAAATACCATATTTACAGCAGAGGCTACCCTTTCATGAATGCTGCCGAAACTGTAAATCTATGTTTAGTGCCGTGTTGAACACATTTTTTTTGACGATTTTACAATTCATATTAATTTAGAAATTATTTTTATACATATTTTGAAAGTTATCGCCATCAAGGTATGTTGCTATGCGTTTGTTGCACGGTTGCTACGTGTTTGTTGAGCGGTTGCTATGTAGTAGGCAGTTAAAATATTACGTACAAATTTTAAGTCGCATTTGTACTAAAATTCTTAGTTCATCCTGTTCTTACAGAAAAAATAAATAAAAAGAAATTGGTATAGGACCCCATGTGTACCAAAATTTCGGGTACAAACTTTAAAGGCATTGTGGTACTGATCAAAATGACTAAAAAAGTTTAACCAACGTAGGTCTGTCTGATCTTCAACTGTTTGCGACTAGAGGTGGGCGCTTGAGTAACTTTTTGTTCACGATCACGCACGTTCACGAAACTAAAAATTTAATCACGACCAATCACGCACGACTTTTTATGTTTGATTCACGATCACTCACGCTCACGAATTTATTTTGCTACTTATGCCCGATCACGCCCGGCGGGTCACGTTCGTGTCACGTAATTGTTTCTATATTTACAATATGTATATGTTTAATGATATTGAAGCAAACTATGTATACAATTATGGGTACTAGAAAAATATTTTCAAGAAAAAATCACATGTTTCGACATGCTAATAATACTAAGATTATAACGTAAAATATTTATATTAAAACTACAATTTTTTTTAGATAAGAAATAGAAAAAATCATATTGCTCACGCCGAAATAAATTGCAATCACGCCCGATCACTCACGATATATTTTTAGGCCCTCACGCTCACGCCCAATCACGAAGCAAAATTTAATATATTCACGATTACGCGGGTCACGTCGTGACCCATCTTGACCCGACAAAATTCACGACCCGCGCCCACCTCTATTTCCGACATAGAGGCCATTTATTTTGTATTAGAATCGAAGAAAAACTGACAAAGATAGTGATTGAACAAATTTGTCTATAAAAAATACAATAAAATTTTATATGAGACATTTTCCTCAATTTTTAATAGTTAAGAAGTTATTTGAAAATTAAATATTGGTCAAGGTCGCCACAACTTTTAATTTAGTACAATTATTTGATTATTTAAAAAAAAAACACATCCAAGATGGCCTCTGAAAGGTAAATAAAAATTTCAATTAATCGAAGTCGTAACTTATAATTTTCGAGACAGCAGAAGTAAACCATATAAAAATTCATTTTTAGTGAACCAAACTATAGTTTGGTTCACGAAAGATTCAAGGTCATTTATAAGCCGTATGATATATTATTATTTGCAGATAACTTCACTGCTGTTCGCATGCATAGGTGTGCAACATGAAATATTTATAGATACATTTTAACTAAAAAAATAAGTGTAATTTATTTGGAAATTATATTTCTTTTTAAATAATGGCTTTCTAAAAGATTTAAGTTCATCTATGTTTAGCTCAGAGGGCAGTGTAGTAGATAATTAGATAAATAGTAAGTAATGTCACTATTTACTTATATCTGTCACCCAACATAAGTTACATAGACATGCGTCAAATGATCGAACAAGTGACCTTGATTAGTCATCTTTCGTGAACCAAACATTATCAAGCGAGATATAATTTTTTTTTATCGAAATTCAAATTTTCCATCATAGCGTGCTTATGACGTTCGTCCGCATGTTCATCTGCGCCGAACTTCAGCGCCTAAATCCACGACATTCATTTGCCTGTTTATAACTTTTGAACAAGAAAACGTAGATAAACAAATATCAAAGAAACACGTAATAAGTACAGCAAACAAAATGAATACTAGTGCCATCAATGTTTCTAACCTCATATATTTAACCTGAAATGAGCAACAACATAACGAATCTACGTCACAATTTTCAAGGATGTTTCTAGATTTATAAAGAATTTCAATTTTCTAACATTAAATTATGAATGATTTTTTTTACTAAACGTTTAATATATTTTCCTAATATACGAAGTTGTAAACTATAGAAAAATATACTATTTTGCATGATTCCATAACATCGGAATACCCCATTTATGCCCTTAAAGTTTGTACCCGAAATTATGAAAGACTGTAGATAAAATTATGTAATTTTCTTAGATCTTATTAGCGGCATCATCATTTATGACGCCAATGGAAGCACGCAATCTTTCAAATAGTAACAGAGTTAGAATGTTTACATACGACAACTTAGCTTCATCGGTTCGAGACGAAAAATGGGATCGAATAAAAGTAGTCTGTACGCAACCATTTAATAAACATGTTAAGTATGGACTATCTTTTATTACACTACACACATCACAAGAACAGAAAACAGAACAAGAATCGACTTCATTTGGAAAATTTACGTTGCGACCGGAATCTCCCAATGTTTTATCTGCAGGAAGTTTATTCGCAAAACGAAAAGAATTAGTTGAAGATAAACCAGAAACCAATAAAACAGGTAAGTTGAAATGAATACAGTAGAAGAATATTTTAAGTATGAATTATAAAACAGTGGCGCAGGCTATCAAATCACATGAAAAACCAAAAAAATGTAAACCTTTGGATGTGAAAACACCAAAAGACAAAACATTGAATGAAAAAGAAGAACGGAACAGAAATCGCAAAGCTTTATTTTATAATTCAGATGAGGAAGAACCAAACGAAAAAATTGATAAAGCAGTTGAAAAATTAAAAGCCGACAGCGAAAAGAAAAAGACAAAAACAGATAAAACACCCGCTAAAAAGAAAACTGAAAATAAAAATAATGATAGTCCGAAACCAAGCAGCTCAACAAAAAAAGATAAAGATAATACTGGTTCATCAAGCAATTTTAAGAGAAAAGTAAATACAACACCTAAACTTTCAAATAAAAAACCAAAATTAGCCAAAAAACCATTTAGTGAATTACTTAATAATGTTGTTTTTACAATAAGTGGAATTGTAAATCCAGATAGGGGAAATTTACGGACATTGGCTCTAAGTATGGGCGCTAAATATAAACCAGATTGGGATAATTCCTGTACTCATCTAATGTAAGTTTACTATATTTTTTATATTTTAATCGTATTATTAAAAAAATAGGTGTTAACAATTAAAATAAACTTATCGTTATTGATTAAAGTATTTTTATGGGTATTTCATTGTCTCATTAACATTAGAAGTGGGATTCGCTCGCGATCCGCAATAGTTTCAATATTTTAGACGTAATATGAAAATATTTTCAAGTGTCTTCCGTGGTTCAATGGTTAGCATAGCTACCTTTGGAATATTAAATATCAAAGATTTGGGTTCGATTCTACAGCAGGACATTTTTTTTCTTTCTACAAAAAAAAAATAGTGAACTTAAAAATCTATCATCTATTTCCTACTACATTCATTTAGAAATAATAACAACTTTGTAATAATTAAAAAGAAAATAATTGACAATAATTGATCATAACAATCAAAACACTAATATGATAATAATGCAATATATATTTTCTTTTGATATTAATAAAAATAACTTACATATAATGAACATTTTTATGTATTGTATTTTCACTGTATTTAAAAAAAAGAAAGTTGTTTTTTATTAAGGTATTAAAAGGAAATATAATACATTTTTATTATATCAATGTTTTGATTGTTGTTTATTGTTAATTATTATTTCCTCTTTGTTTATTCCAAAGTTATTATTTCTAAATGATTGTAGTAGGAAATAGAAGATAGATTTTTATAAGTTCTACATTTTTTTTTGTAAAAAATTAAAAAATGTTCTGCTGGAGAATCGAACCCAAATCTTTGGTATTTAATATTCCAAAAGGAAGTGTGTACCGAAACATCGGATTTATTATGACTGAGATTTCGAATAATTGTTAACATGTAATCTATTTTTTTAGTTGCGCGTTCGCAAATACTCCAAAATTCAACCAAGTCCGTGGAAAAGGAAAAATAATCACAAAATCTTGGATTAAAGATTGTTATGATCAGAGAAAACGTTTACCCTGGCGGCGATACGCTTTAGATCGAAACGATATAGGAAAACCTGAGAGTGAAGAAGAAATAGAAGAACAAATAGACGAGTCAGACGAAAATAACACCCCGAAAGAAATAAATCTTGATGAAACTCATAACAAAAAAGAAGTAAAAAATGTTCAAAAAGATTTGTCAGGGTCTGATACCGACGATGAAATTGAAAAAATACTCGCGAAACAAAAAGAAACCACAAGAAAAACAAATAATAATGATCAAGAAGAAGATATCAAAGAGGAAGTAAATAAGAAAGAGGAAGAAGATAAAAAAGATGAAGAAGATAATAAAGAGGAAGAAGATAAGAAAGAGGAAGAAGAATTAAAGCAAAATACAAAACGAAAAGAATCCACAATAAGTGATGACGATGGAGGAAATAGTACGGAAGAAGAAGAACTGAAGAAAAACCCCGCTAAAATTGAAGATATCCCAAAAATATTTGAATCTGAAATATTTTATGTTGACGATGCCTTGGATACTGAAGAAAAGAATAAATTACAACGTTTAATCAAAGCTTTTGATGGGTACATAATTAATCATTTTTCAAAATATATACATATTTTATCACATTTTATTTTCAGGGTCGTTTTAACAAGTTTACGAAACATTGTTGATTTTGTTATAACCAACGAAGATTCTGTTGAATTAGTAAAAGAACGATCTTCGGATGCAAAGTGTATTAATGCAAATTGGATTTATGAGTGTCATGATGTTTTAAAACGAGTTCCTTACCAAAAGTTTGAACTTTGAAAATGAAACTAATAATATTTTAATGTATAACAGTAATAAATTATATTTTGTATAATACACATTTCTGTTTGTTCACCTAAATAGGAATCAATAAAAAAATATATTCGAAAAAACTTAAAGGTCTTATAATTATTAGTAATTCAAAAGTATGTTACTAAATTTCACAAGTATTTATGAATTCTGAAACAGATAAAAGGTACCACAAAAATAGAGCGACTTTATAGAAAACTTAGATTTACTTAAAAAAAAAGCAAATAACAATTTATGCAGAATCTTAAATTACACAAAAAATAAACATTAAGTATGTGTTTAATATTTTGTCCAAGCCAATATTTATAACAACTCTCAGTAAATTAAAATAAAACTAATACTTTTTTAATGCAAATGGGTGAAAAAAATTAAACGCTATGTCTCTTTTTTCACACTTTTATTTGTAGACTAGCGCGCACACAGAATGTTTTTGAGAGTGATCCAGCTGACCGCTCAAGAATAAAAGTCTGTTTTAGTGCTATTTTTTTAAAAATCGGGACGCTTAATTTTTGGTGAAAAGTAAAGTAGGAGTTCGTGATTTTTTATTGTTTATTTATAACCTGCTTAGTAGTTTTCCGTAAGTGTTTGTTTTTACTTGACTTACTGGCCTCCCTGTTTGTAGATGTCGAATACACATTTACGCTCTAATTTGTCATCGTAAAGTTGATGTTTTTTAGCGAGGAACAAAGTTTTTTTCGAGCGTTGCTATTGGAGACCCGTGAAATGGTACTTTTTCGCTTGCTCGCAAATAAAAAAAGAATTATTTCATTATTTACGATATTAAAATAAATTGTAGACTTTTGACAAGTTATAATATTAATTTCTGAGCTCAAAATTATATTAGATAAATTTTTCGTTACTTCCTGCTTGTCAGATTTTTTTTTAGAAATATCGCTATATATTGTCGCTTTCGAAAGATTGCGGCGCTTCGTCAATTTCTTCACTTTATGCCTTTAATACACATATAACTATTTTACTCGAAGGATTCGTAAAAAGAAAATAAACAATACAACAATAAAAGCGTGAAAAAGTGCATTTTTTAACGCAAATGTGAAAAAATTAAACGCTATGACACTTTTTCCACGCTTTCATTGTAGACAGAAAATAGTTATTTATGCAACATGAGTAAAAATTATACTCTTATTTTACAAATAGGAAAAGTTTAGGCGTGTGCGACATATCCCATGAGTGAAGTATGACACTTTTTACTGTAGTTCCAAACCATTTTTCTTTTTAGGCAGCTATTACATAAATAGTTATTTTACGTCAAAGACAACTTTACGGCCGCATTTACTTTACGGCTGCATTTACTTTAGAACTCAATTGTCAAACGTTTGATTAATGGTAAATAAATTTAATGTTATATTACATGCAGCATCATAATTTTTAAGCGCAGTATTGGAAAAATCTTTACCGCTATCGTTATACATTGTATAGCTCAATGTATTCTTCAACAAATTAATTATTGTAGTTATTTTATTGTTATTTTTAGGTAGTAATATATTTTGACAATAAGTGGATTGTATTGTTTTGTGAATTGTTAGGATGACAGCACAGCACTCTACAAGTGAGATGAATTAATCAGCTGAAATATATATATTTTTTAAAATTAATATCTTTGTGATAATGGCCTAAAAAATATTGTGTGCACCTCGGCGTAAAAGTTCCTTTTTAGCCTAATCTGATTTGCTGGCCTAGGCCTTCGCCTCGGCTGCAAATTTCAGTTTCGGTCAAATATGATCACTTTTACACCCTTGATACACAAATAATTATTTTACGTTTGTTAAAAAAAGAGCGCTTTTTTCCTTAAAATGTGTTTATAAAAAAAGTGTGAAAATAGTGCATTTTTTAACGCAAACGGGTAAAAAAATTAAACGCTATGGTACTTTTTTCACATTTTTATTCTAGACGTAAAAAGAAGAAGAAAGACTAAAAAGAGTCCTATATCGTGAAATAGGAGTACATATACTTTTACTCATGTTGTATAAAAATCTACTTTACGTACTTAGAGCGTAAAAAAGTGCCATAGCGTTTCATTTTTTCACCCATTTACGTTAAAATAGTGTACTTTTTTGACGCCTTTATTTTAAAAAAAATAATGCTTTAGTATTAGTTAGTGTACTTTTTTAAAGACGTAAAAAAAATTGTATGCAACTTGTGGGTTCTATTTACCTTCCGCTATAGGTAATGGAGGTAATGTTTTCGGTCCAAAAATTCGATAGTCAATTTTCATTTTAAGTGAATAAGCACGAATTGGGGCCCCCACAAGATGTTTTTGTTATTTTTACAATGATGTCTGTCTATGTGTGACGATTTTTTCTTTCAGGATCTCATATCAAACTTCCAAAAATTTATATTTTCCGTATTTAAGCTTACTGTACTAATATTAAAGAGTTGATTAGATTTTGGGCAAAATTAGACAACCGGATGTGGTACTTTCCTTGAAGCCCATTACAGTTTTTAATGAAAAACTATATTAAAATATAATCAAAAACTTTTCAATTTCACTATTTAAAACTTTCATATCATTGGAAACAACATATTTAGATTTTGACTATATGATAAACCGGATGTGGTATTTAACTTGGAGCTCTTAACAGATTTTCGAGGAAAAGCATAATAATAATCCAAAATTTCGTATTACAGATTTTCTATTTATTGGAACAACAAATTAAATTTTGTTTACAAACGATCAATCGGAAGTGATACTTTACTTAAATATTATTGCTATTTTAAACAAGGAATTAGCGGGAGTCATGTGCTGACCATATCAGATTTTTTTTAATAGTCTCTCGTAAACACAGTTTCGCTTTGCTCACTTGTTACATAAATAACTATCATGCCACAACGAATATAAGCCTTAACGTTTTTTGAATATAGCACATTTATCTTACATAAAAAGTTTAAAAATATATTTAATATTGAAAATATAACCATATTTTGAACTGGTTGTTACAGAGCTGCTTAATTTGTGTCCGATAGTGTACATAATTAATTAATTGTGCTGATTTTGAGAGCATAAAACAAATGGAAGTACAAAGCAATCGAGTTTTGTTTTATTTTGTATTCCCGCCACGTTTAGTCATCATGCGCACGCACAGTTTTTATTACCGCGTTTTGTGTAGTGGTAGTTACCTACATCGTTTATATGTATTTGTTCATCTTATATTTAAATAAAATAAAGCAATATTATCCAGTAAGTATAATAAATATATATAGTGTATATTTGAATTTTAATAATTAATAATATAAATTCAGGTTTTAGAATGAATATAACTGCAACGTAGTTTATGGATGCTAAATGCAAGAGACGCTGTAATGCAACGCTGCTTGGACCTGTATATGGTAGAAATGCCAATTCGATTTTATGCGCTGAAGTTTATATTATTTTCAAGTTATTAGAAATTTAGGTACGTGTTAGTATGGAACTCATTACATGAATTTTAAGTTTTATGTCTTTACAATGTGAAATTTTAATAATGGTAAGTTGTGTTTTCTTGGTTACAGCTTCAAAACACTGTTGTTTACTATTTTATATCAACAATTGATGTTTTGTCAGGTATATAAAGGTACAAAGCAATTGTCCAGACAACGTTACGAACACTACATCAGTGCGTACGTCAAATTAGAACGTTTGGAAGATTCACAACCGAGAATAACCTCTATTTGTGGCGTCCGAATATATGCAGACGGTAACACAAAATTCCAAAAGGGCAGAAAACACAACGAAATTGCCATAGACCATAAAATAGTTAGAATTAATCTGATTTCAAATAGTCTAAACTTAAAAATAACACCTGATCTTGCCTCAAAATTTCCTAAACGTGCCCGTATGTACAACAATAACGATTCGTTGAACAGGAGCATTCTCAAACAGGGAAAGGAGAACGAATGTAATACTCCAAAGTCAGTGAGTTTTAACAATACATTCTATATAACTCCAATATCTCCTAGGCGCCATGAAAAAAGTCCTACCCCTGTGAAAGATTATGAGTTTGCTTACAAAGAATATTTAAAATCTGTACAAATGAATGGTTCATATTTGACTAACGCCCAGGAGAAGCCGGCGTCTGTGGCTTCTCCTATCAATAACACAAACAATAACAGCACAGATACAATAAAAATAGAAAATAACGGAGTTTTCGAGGACGAAGATGAAGAATATACAGAAGTAGAATATTTAGAAGAACCCAAGAAAAGAAGAGGAAGACCACCGAAAGGAACTGTAAGCACGTCAACTGTATATAGACCGCCTGCTTCTCCCCCCAAAAAAAGAGGATGGCCCTTGGGATTATCCCGAAAAGCATATCGGATCCAACAACAACAAGCTATGAAAATGAAAGCTATAAAGTATACTGGAAAACGACGCGGACGCCCAAAAAAAATTATCGCTTTTGGATTTCAATCTATCGTTTCCGACATAAAAACAGTTACGTTACCCAACGATTTATGGTCGGCCCATGTGAGTGTTACAGCCAAAAAAAGCCAAGTTTGTTTTACGCGAGTGGTGCAAGCCGTTTCAAACTCGGTCCCTGTAGAGTGCGACCGCTCAGTAAAATTTAACGGAACTGTGAATTATCTTGTAAGAATAAACAATCGTGATGTGGAATTAATAGCAGCTCCCCCAACTGTTAACAGTTTAAGAGATGTAGAAATCCTATTAGAAATTGTTAATGAAATCGGTATTAACGACCCAATATTAGAATATAACAACAGGTAGTTAATGGCTTCCTTCGAAGACATTTATATGGTAATACATGATTCTTTACGCTAGTTTGTATTTTAATTTGTTATTTTGTAACAAAGTTTATAAAGAATTAAGATGATCATATTATTCGTGAATGGAGATTAATGTATTTACAGTTTTGTAATTGTGCAAAGTCGGGATTATTAGTTTGCGTGATCCTTAACTTGTTTTAACTTTTGTGCTACATATTTCACATAATATAGAATAGTTTAATACAATGTATAAAATTTAAGTACATTAAATACGATGATAGTTTTTAAGATGTATTTGTTTTTTTCATAAGTAGATACCTAAATTTGTACGAGTTGTTATTTTATTCTGTACATAATAATTATTCAGACAAAAATGAATTTGTAGATGTATATTTTTATATAAAAATCTAGTTTAATATAAAACAGTTTCGGTGTTTACAGAAGAATTACATGATTGAAACATGATTTTACTATTTACAATTATATAAATAATAATAAGATTAAAATTATTTGTTTTAAATCTTAACTACAATTAAACCTATTCCGTATTTGTGTGACTCCCTCCACCGTCTAGTTGACTGGACGACTGCGTACTTGTCACTTGGTTTATTCTAGTTGTGTTGGTTGGATTCATTATACGTGCAAATACTTGCTGCGGTCGACCTTCAACAATAATTATGCATACAACAAACATATTTCATTGTAATATCTTTTTGCTCTACTTTCAAGTAACAAATAAAAATATTTTATTTTAAAAATTGTTTCTACACCCTTTCCTTTTTAAACTTATTTTAACCCCCAACTACTATTGCAGGTTATTTCGGCACCCCAAACATCATTTTTCATTGTATTTCTTTAGATTACTTTTAATATACAGGGTCAAGTTAAGTGAAGTTAATTTTATATTGCATCCTCTAATAATTTATCAGCAAAACGGTCCCCGGAAAATTAATCGCCGGAATATTGATCGCATGTAAATTGATAGCATTAATTGTAAGAAAAATTTATCGCTGAAATAATATCGCAAAGTTCATTGTCAAAAAAATTAATAACATCAAAATTTACAACTATTCTACTGTAAAGAATAAATTTTAATTGTGCCTAGCGTTTAGATTTCAGTTATGACAGCTCATTATTGACGACAGAAATGGTATATTTCTCTAAATATAACAATAAACTAACCTAACGTACAAGACACTGTCAGTTTTCTAAGCCTGACTTTTGTGTAGATATAGCAACAATAACCTAACGAACAAAACAATACTCCATTCGCTGAGAGAAATGTGGAACCAATACTTGCAACACAAAAAAGTAATTCTATTGGTTCGGCTCCAAAATTATTCTCTTTTGACCAATAGAATGACGTCTCTATTCAAGAATTAGTTCCACATTATCTTGTCTCAGCGAATGGACTATAGAGTACGTGCACGTCACATTGACATTCATGCCAAAATCAGCTGAGTGGAAGTCAACATGTGCTAGTATGTGATTGACATGACATGTTTTTGACTTCTTGATATTTGAAGTAATTTATTATATTATATTGATGTCATATTAAAATATATAAGGTACTGTATCATTCTAATTTACTAGGTTTGTTAATTAATGTATTAGTAATACAAAAATGACTTTAATATTTTATGCCAAAAATTTGACTATCAGATGTTTACTTCCACTCAGCTGATTTTGACTTGGGTGTCAACGGTTACCCAACGTGACTTTTGTGTATTATTTGTAATTTGTAACTCAATAGATTTGAACAACATTTTTTGTAGCATAAAAATCCTGGCCATTAATTTTCCCCGCGATAAATTTTCTGGCAATTAATTTTCCTTGCAGTCTATTTACTGGTGAAGAATCTTCCCCGCGATCAATTTACCGGCGATAAAATTTCCGGACACGAAATTTGAGGAGAATTCAAATTCCATTGTTCGGTGTAAAAAGTTCATAAATTCTATTTCAGGTTTCGCCGGAAGTAATATCCTTGATTTTTTTTTAAATCGAGTGTATTTTTATATTTTCGTTTTTAACATTATATTTATTTTGGAATCATGGACTTGTTTATTCGCCCTAAAAAAACAGGCGCAATTTGGCTTTTGCTAAACAGATATTGAAATAAAACAAAATTGTGGTTTATGGCTAATTGTTAGACAATATAAAAATAGTGTATTAAATAATGAATATCATAATTGTCATTTTATTTTGTAAGGAAGTTTGGGTCACGTCCCTTCGAACAAAATAATCGACAATTATGAAATGAATTTTTTATATTATTTTTTTCTATTTTACGCTTTTTATGTCCTATTTAAATAAAAAATCGTAGTTTCAAAATTTAAGGGATTTTGTGTCAGTTGTGACGTTTAAAACATAACTATAGCCCCTTATTTTTCTAACCAACTATCTACGATATTTTATATTTCTTTATGATAGATGCTGGCGACGAAATGGTACAATTTTTTAACTTTAATTATGCATTTCATACATAAATAACTATTATTATTGTTATATTCCATAGTCTTATATCTCGAAGGTGCTACTTCCGAAAAAACTCTACTTTAAATATTTAATGTAATATTTAAATTTAAAAAAAAAACGAATTGTGAATAATACCACATATTTTAAATATTATAGACTTATTTACAAAAAAAAAGAAAGCTGTAACTATCTATTAATAAAATATAATAAAATAAAATTAAAAAAGTATAACATTGCTACTTCAAGAGATAAGAATATGGGCTAAAGACTTTCCTGAAATCTAAAAAAATTTTACGAGTAAAATCAAATATATACTTTGTATTTTGTTAAATATTAAATAATAATAACTACCTTTTGTCTGTTGCGTCTGCGTTAACGGTATAACCTTCAACCCCTGCAACGTCTTTATATTAATTGCACCCCCTTGAAATCCAGACGGGAGTAAAATTTGTTGAGCTACAAGTTGCCCGCCCTGCCCTTGACTTGCCAGCACAACTCTTTGGTTGTTTTGCGTCCCTGTTTGCATTTTGATAGCCTGTCCTCCAAGAATAACCGTTTGGTTTTGCGTAACTTGCTGCGTGTTGTTATTCTGCGTTTTTATATTATGCCCCAACATAACTTGCTGTGCATTTGTCTGCACTATACTCTGATTGACATTTTGTACTTTTATTTGCGTGCCGAGTACCATCTGGGCGTTGGTTTGTTGTTGAGATTGTTGTGTGACAACTTGGCCCGCTTGGAGGACTCTGTTGTTTGAGAGGACTATACTACCTGCAGTTGATGTAGAAATGTTAGGTTGCAATATAACATTTTGTCCTTGAATATTTTGTAATGTGTTTCCTTTACTGGCCAATAATACTGGTTTACCAGCTATATGAGCAATATTCAAACCAGCTGCATTTACCATTCTTACAGTATTTGCAGTTTGGTTCGTATTTGTAATCGCTTTCGATACAGTTGCTGGTTTTCCCGCCGTATTTATTTTTATCTGATTCTGCGGATTAACAACTATTTTTTGTTGAGGAACTAATTTACTATTACCAACATTTTGCGTTATAAACTTTGCATTTACTAATTGATGCGTAAGTTTCGATGGGACAAATTTGGTGGTTGCAGTTGGTTTCGTGTGATTTTTAATAGTTTTAGCAGCAGCAACTGTCGTTACAGTATTAGTGGTGGTAGTTGGTTGCGTAGTAATCGTTACTGTTGTTGCTAATCGTTGCTGACCAGCAATTGATACAATATTATTTTGAGAAACTACGGCGAATTGGGCTACTTGGTTAGCTGTACTACCAGAGAGTTGAATCAAATTGGTTTGGCCCGGTTTTGCTCCGGATACTCTCAATGTTGTACCTGGAAAATTAATACAAATTAGTTGACTTTCATACGAGAAATTCAAGTCAGAATTTGACAGCTTCAACAGTTTTTAAGTCCTCCCGAAATTATTTTGAAAGCATTCCAAAACAAGATTGGTTGAGAGATTTTAAGATATGGAAGGAAAAGTGGTGAAATGAATTATTATTGAATATATTTAAAATAAAATTCTAAAAAATATGATTTTTTCCCCGTAACAGTATAAATAATAAGTACATAGCAAAATCTCGGTGAAACAATGTCTAATGAAGAATTAGAAAAACACTCGTCATTTTTCAGATGCTGACCGAATCCAGCTAGTAATCACAGACGCTGACGAACTCCAATAAAAGCGATACGCGTCTGTGATTACTAATTGGGTTCGGCCAGCAACTGAAAAATAACCGAGAGATTGATTTAGATGCTGAAATCTTATGAAACATGGCAATTGCTTTTCCAATTCTTTAGTACGAATAATTATGAAATATTAACATTCATAAATTTTCTTTTACTTTTTAATACAACGCAAACTTAATTATTATCAGTAACAAAACGAGTAAACATTTTTTTACTACTGAATTTGTTAAGTGGGGTCTAATTATTATAATACACTAAATTTATGGTTAAATAGTAGTCACCAGAAGAAAAAATGTAATACAATATACGATGTGTAAGTTTCATGTAGCCTTGGATTAATAAACGACCTTCATGACTAAAAAAGTTTACTTACACAGCTTGTATGCAATATAAATAGCTATTTTTTATTAAACTGTTTCAAAATAACAACATTTTTATTTATCTGACAATGTATTAGTCTATTAAATTTTTTATTATTTTATTTTTCGAAACTTTCCCATATTTGTACATAAACTTTAAATTTTGAGTTCTTTTTTTTTTTTAATTTGAGCAAAATAAATTTTTAATTATTAATTGAAAATTTGTATTTATCGGATGAAAAACGAGTCGCTCAAAATAACTTTTTTATTTATAATTATTTTTTAATTTTATTGGTATACTTGTAAACTAGGCGTAGGGGCTCACTAATCATTGGTATTTGGCATGATTTTTTATAAATATATAAAGAAAATTAAAAAATAAATATAAATGAAAAAGTTATTTTGAGTGACCCATTTTTCAGTGTCAGCTGGTATAGTAACAAAAAACTTGTGAACACAAAAAATAACAGAAAAACATTTTCCTCTTAACAGGACAGTTATGTACAAAATTTGTTAGAAACGTCATCAGTCACTCGTGCGTTACAGACCACGTGATAATTTTTTAGCGCCAAAATAAGTTGGGATTGACCTTGTATGCGCAAAACTTAAAATTCATACTTGGACGGGTTGAAATTATTAATTATTATATGTTAGTATTATAACGAGGACAACACTCTGCCAACATCTAAATTGTTAAAAAGGAGAAGGGGTTTCATTCATAAGCCTAATTATGCACAGGTACAGTTTCAACTTAACGCGCGTCAGCTATACAAGAAAACTCACGATAGAAAAATAGTTATTTGTTTAACTAGGCACTAAAATATAATATTTAGAGTAGAGGTTGCCGTTTCATTGCCGAAACTATAAATCTGTGTTTAGTGCCGTGTTGAACATATTATTTTTTTGCCGATTTTATGCTGGATTTATACAGCGCAAGCTGTAACGTAAAGAATAAAACAATGCAAACATATGTGACAATTTATTTATACCGATGTAAGCAGTAACGTGTCAAAAACCCAAAGATCGCCACCATTAGAATATTAATTTAGAGCGGTTGCTATGTAATTATGGGCAATAAAAGTGACATTTTACAGATTGTTAGCTGTCAAAAAATCGCACTTTTAATATCAATCGGTATTTTTTTTTTTTTTGTTCTTTTACATTATACGGTTATTGGTTAGCATAATACACAATGTTATATCAAATAGTGTTTTTGCTAACTTCGTTTTTTCAGTCAAAAAACATGTTTTTTAACCGAAACTGAATGTTTTATAACCATTTACCGAAATAAATTAAAACCCAAATATAATTGCATAACTTCTTAATTCTTAGGCGCCGTATTTTCATCTCTGGTTAAACTGTCAATTAAAACGAAAAATGTCGCATCGAAAAATACACACACAAGTGCAATTTGCACATAGTGCATCTAGCGGTCCTGCTAAGAAGCAAGGTTGCTAGGTTACGACAATACAAAAAAGCTGTCATCAGTTATTCACAGTAGAAGGACAACGGGAGGGAGTTTGTATCGAGATGTTCTATCTCTCTTGTGTGTGACGTTAATTCTGTGTCTATTTGAAAGGTGTAATTTTCACAATTTATGCTATATTTTCCGTTTTAACTGACAGTTAACAGACAGTTTAAACAGAAATAAAAATATCGGGCCTCTGATCAAGATTTTTTCCTTAATTGACTTACCCTGTGGTAAAGATCCATGTTGCTTTTGATGCGCAAGTAAACTTTCTACAGATATTACTTGTCCAGCAGCATTTGTTAATACTTTAGCCACAAGAGGCGTTTGTTGAGTAGTTCCGGCTTTCCCACTTGCCACTAAAATCAATTATTAATGACGTTTTATTTATATATAAAAAGCCGTATTTCAATTTATACAACAAAGAATAGAAGATAAAGACACTGAAAAACGGGCTACTCAAAATATTTTTTTTACTTGTAATTATTTTTTAACTCTCCATATTTATAAACTAGGCTTAGGGTCTCACAAAGCATGGTATTTCGCATGATGGTACCGCTTCCGGTTTAACAGAAAATGACAACTTTCATATTTCAAATAGGACACCTGCATATTTTTATATATTTGTAATCTACGTATAATTACAAATTCAACAATATGCCTTGAGTGAATTTTTATTGAAGACATAAATTACAATACCGTAAGAGAAAATTATGAATAATTAACCTGGTAAGCTATATCAAATAGGTTATGATAATAAATTGGTATTTTTTACCTCCCGCTACCCTTGGTAAGGGAGGTATAGCGATTATGCTAAAAATCGCATATCGAGATTTTGACAAATGACCACGTTTCAAGATCCATAGAATTAGATTTTAACATTTTCACAATGATGTGTGCGGGTGTGTATGTGTGTGTGCATGTGGATCTTCTGGTCACTCTAGCTCAAATACTATCAACCACAGAATTTTGAAACCTTGTATTTCGACCTTACTCTAATATGGAAAGATTTTGGTGTAAATCGGATAACTGGAAATCGCACTTTACTAGAAGCTCAAAATAGTTTTTCTTCCAAAAATACTAAATGCCATTTTTCCGCGATTATGTTATTATTAAAATTAAGGATTATTGAATTTTCTACAGGCATGCATTAATAATTTTTCTATATATTTTACAGATAAATTAATAAAATAATCAATTTTATAAATACTGGAGTCTATGTTTAAAGATCAACACAATTTCTTAGTTACACAGTTCATATTTCAAATGTATGTAATTGATAGATAAATGTCACTGTCAAAAAAATAATCATTTCAAATTAATAATAGTAACATTTTAAAAAGATATTGTAAATAGAACAATAGTTATATGGAAAGAAATTTAATATACATAGTTTCCAGCATTAGTAAAAATATGGGCATGTATTTAAATAAAAAAATAATAAATATATCAGCACGGCATATTACCCATTTCTGGGTGTGCTAATCTGCTTTGTACACGATTGCGGTAATGATGATGACATTTTTGTATCGTCCGGGGGTCGCCTCACTCATTTCGTGACATTTAAAATTCGAAATATTTGGTGTTGGTAGGGACTGAATTCGATACCCCAGATTCGCGACCAGACACTCAGGCTCGCGGCCACGGGACCCCATAGGTATATGTATTTAAATTAATAAAAATAAAATGGCGGGAGGTATTGTGTTCGTCACATTAGATTTTTTTGTAACAAAATATAGAATCTCAAAAAAAAAAATTACTATTTAAACAATTAACTTCAATATTACTCAATATTATCTCAACTGTTTTCACAGCCTGCCTGATATTAAGACTTAACAGGATAATTATTCATAATATTCTCTTAAGTTTTTGTAATTTATTTCTTCAATAAAAATGTATTTCAAACATACCGTGGAATTCGTAATTTTACGTAAATTCCAAAAAAACAAATAGGGTGTCTCATTTGAAATATGAAAGATAATGCCACTTCCGGTTGCGATACCATCATGCCACATACCATGATTTGTGAGCTCCTAAGCCTAATTTACAAATATATCAAGAAAATTAAAAAATAATTATAAAAAAAAGCTATTTTGAGTGGCCCATTTTTCAGTATCACCTGTATAAAAAGATGAAAACTCACCCTGCGTTATGATTCGTTGTTGCCCAAGCAACGAAGTCCCTTTAATAATTTGCTGCTGCTGCTGTTGTTGCAACTGTTTCTGCAATTGCTGAATATTCGCTTGTTGCTGCTGCTGTTTTAGTACGGCTTGCTGAAGCGTCAACACTGTTTGCTGATTCTGCTGTTGCACCTTTTGTTTTATATTTTGTATTATTTGTTGTTGCTGCTGCTGCTGTTGCTGTGCAGGAGTTAAAGCATTAGCTTGGGCTTGTTTTTGCTGATTAATTGCTTGTAATAATTGCTGGGAAATACTCGTGGTTTGAGTAATTGTTGGGGTTTGGGATTGAATTATTTGAGGAGGGGCGATACTTTGGAGAGGTTTTGGTTCTGATGTTTTTATCTGATGTGTTGAGACTACTGTTATTGGTTTTTGTTGATTTAATTGTACAACTTGCGTTGTTTTTAGTTGCTTTTGCTGTTGAGCAGCAATAGATTGCAACAATTGTTGAGTAATTTGTGGAGGAGTTAATATTTGTTTGGTACCAACTCCAACAGTTTTTTGGTCCACTTGCTTTATAAACACTGTGGATTGTTGAGTACTTCCAGTTGCAATTGGAGATATTAATGATTTCCCTTGTGGAGAATTGATGATTTTCACCAAACTTTTTGCAGATTTTGGTGAAGATATCTGTTTGGTTATTGGACTCGCCACGCGAATTGGAGTAAAAGTTTGGATAGCTTCTTCTATATCTTGTTTAGTAGGAGCAATTGTAGAAGCAACTATTTTAATTTGCCGATCGGATTGTGTAGAAACTGATGGTGAAGTTGGCGTGGTGATAGATGAAACATTTTTTATTGTGTTTTCTGTTTTATCCGGCGATTGTGTTGGTATTGGTTTTGGCGAAGAAACTGGTTTTAATGCAGAAATATTCGAATTTACTAAAAGCGATGTTCCGGCAATTTGTTTTTGAGGTGGGGCAGGATGTTGTACACTACTTGCCGTCGCAGACGCCGTTGGAATAGTAAATATTTTACATGTAGGAGTCTTAAATGTTTTATTTATTTTTTCCGGCGGTTCCGTTTTAATTGTTATAGTTGAGGGTGCAGAACTAACCACTGGATTTTCATTAGAAGATGATTTATTGCTCGCATTTTGTTTCGGCGCTTTTTCTTGTTTTGATTTGGGTTTACTTTTCCTGTTAGCTTTTTTCATTTGTTTACTCATACCCTGACATTGTTTATGAATTCTTTCAAAATCGCTTTCTGATCGATTTCGATGGAGATAAATCCAGATTTTTCGTTTTGTGTCGTATTTTACACAAGGATCATATTCTGTGTGCATACGATCTAAAGCACCACTTACAACTGATTGTACTAAATTTTCAGCCGCTGAATGAGCAATATATTGAGAAGATTTTAGTAATTCGCAAATTTCTGCGCGGGTGCCTTCGCCGTTAGGGAGTCTTGCAGTCGCATCTCTTACTAGCGTTAGAATTGTAACGAAATTTGGTCGATCTGCGCTTAACATCGTATGACCGCGCGCTCTTGTCACACCGGCGGATTGGTTATACATTCCTTTAACTGGTCCTACTACACTTTCATATCCATTCATTCTGTACGTAAATGCTTTGTGAGGATTGCTGTATCTTTGTCGTTCTTGTTCTCTGAATTGCTCAATTTCCTCGGGTTCTGCTTTTCTTACATTCCATTGCGTTGGATATCTGGGGGGTGGCGGAGTTTGAGGTTTTTCAATTATATCTATTTCAACATCTTTAACGTTATTATGAATTACATTATCGTCTCTGTGTTCCAGCCAATAATGGCAAAGAGGCATTAATAAATTATCAGAATCTCTGCCCGCGCCTATCCATTGATATACTAATAATAGAGGTTTGTATTCTAAATACGGAACAAAATCGTCTGGTTGTTCCCCTAAATCCCCGGTTAAAAAAGCAATTGCAGATGGCAGTAAACTCACCCAATTGTCAACTAGACTATACCAATCATTCAAAGGACTTATTGGATTTTCTTGCCAAGCTCTTAGCCGGTCTTCTAAATGAGATAAAGCCATTCTATGGTCTACAGTAGAACAAATAATATCCCGTATTAACGACAAAAAATTAGAATGTGTATCTTGCATTAATTCTTGTTTCACATTGATTTCATCTAATATATCTATACTGGAATCTTCTAAATCTACTGGTAGATTCATCATATCTATTCCATCTAAATCTGACAATGTTGCAGGAACTATTCGATTGCTAAATTGAGATATCGGCGAGAGAGATGGTTCTGGTAAAGATTCAGGTTCTAATTTTGGTTTTATGTCGGGTTCTATTTTCACTTTTACTGGTTCAAATTCGATTATTGGGGGTACAACAGGAGTGGATTTTCCTTTTGAGCGGGGGGAAGTCTGTTTAGGTTTGGGAGTTCTAGACCGCGGACTTTTGGATTTCATGAGGGGTATTGGGCTCATAACTGGATCTATTAATGAATCGGTGTCTGAATATTCTGGTTCTGAATTTGAACTTGGTGGAGGGTGTTTTATTATGTCTGGGGAATGGCTGATGTTGTTAATGGTTTTAAAGATTGGTTCAACTTTTACTTTCCTTTTGTTGAATTTTATTTCATTATTTGAAACGTGATGTATCGGTTTGGTGGATGATCTCTTCGTAGGAGTTAATTGAGTTCTTTGAGCAACATCTTTAAGTGTAATATTTTTAGTTATAAGTTCAGGACTTATATCGAACTCTAATTTGCGTTTTTTATGCCGACTTAATAATGTTCTGTACGATTCTTCATTGAATTGATATGGATTGTATGTCGATGTTACAGAATGTTCTAAATCTAAACCAGACGGTTTATTAGATAAAGTAGAAACTACTGTACGTTCTACTCCTGGACTTAAAGTAGTCCCTCCTTGTAGACCATTTAAGTATCTTTTTTGTTTTTTTGATAATTGTACTGGCGGACCTTCAGGATAATTTTCGTCGTCTGACCATTCTATACTTTCACCAACTAAAGATTTTATTGTTGCTAATTCTTGAAAATATCGCTTTTTTGTGCGATATGACGTCGCACTAAAATCTGAGTGATTAACTGTTGATTTTTCTATTCGAGGATCAATTCCCGGTGGTAGAGAATTTGAGAGATCTAATAAACGATGTTTTGAAGACATTAACTCTCGTGTAAGTTTTCTGTAGTACATTTGTTGTTGATATATGTGTTCTTTTCTTTGAGCTTGTTTCATTAAATTTTTAATTTTGGCTATATCTGGTCGAAAATGTCCCGCTTTTAATTTTTCTTGGAATTGCATAAGAGGACTATTAAATCTAAACTTTTCCCTATTAAAAAGTTTCTGTAATGTGACATTTTTCTCCTGGTCGTCATTTTCCGGAAAACAAGGAAGGAAGTTTTTAAGATGTTGCTTGTTGATTTCTGACAGAGAATTCCATGTTTTTAAGGAGAAAAATTCTTTGAATATATCTTTATTTTCACAGAGTCCTTGTGGTAGTTCCAGCATAGCCCCACATATTTTGGCTGTTTCTAGTTTCTCGGAATCATCTTCACAAGATGACTCCACTTCACACTCCGAAGAACTTAGTTCCTCCGAAGATGAACTGGTATCCATGTTACGTGCTGAAATTATATTTAAACAATTAGTAAAGGTAATTACATTGACACAGTCAATAATTGTTTACCTTAAGTTATTTACTAAAGATAAAACAATTGCTACGATACAACAAAATAGTCGGAAATGTCAAAAAAGAAACAACTATGAATATAAAACAGTTATTGAAATAGAATTGTCACATAAGCAACGAGATTTAAACATTTTCCAAGGTCATTAAACATCAGAGGTTAATTTTGTATTTATATTATACAACACTACATTATTCCTTTTTATATTATCGTAGACAATTGCCCAACTTTACTTTTGAGATATCCATATTTTGACAGATAAAACTGTTTTCGTAGAACGTTCGATATTTCGTAACAAAATAACTTGATTTGAGTCATTGTCAAAATTTTAGAAAGTGATTATACGTTCCGAGTAAGAAGTAATAAGGATGTTATTATGTTTTTCGATAAACAACCATGTAAAGGGCCGGGGGAGGGGTCAAAGATGACATGTTTTTTATTAGTTCATTACAGACCTGAGATTTGTGCTCAAGTTTCATCCAAAAAAATCCAGGCCACACTCACTGCTAACTGGTAACCTGCAATGCAGATATACCAGAACAACGCATACAGACAAGCAGCTTTGGTAGTGGTGGGCCGGGAAACCATTTTGAAGGAACCCATCAATATTTTAAACGGTGGGCAACACACCGCCCGAATATATCTGATTGACAGTACATATTACAAGCAAAAATTAAAGGAACAGATTGTTAAACAGCAGTAAGGGTTAAATTAATTCTATTTGAATAAAATATTATTGCAAATCATCCTACACATTTTATACAAATTTATAAATTGTGTATCACTGTAGGAAATTTTTACGTTGCGCGGTTACAAACTTGAAATTTCTACGAATGCTTATTGCGCATGTTCAACAGCACTGTTTACACTTCGAATTTCAGCAATTTGCGAACGATATTTTTGCTAAAATATCGCAAATTATATTTCTACAATCGGTTCTTTTTAATGTTTACCGATAGGGTTTCCCAGGCAGTAGGTTTTATTTACAAATTTCTGATCGAAAAGTGATTGTGACTTGTCAATCAAAGCTTTTTTAAAAATGACAACTAAAATTTTTCAATACCTATCAAAATCATATTTTCAAATCTTATTAAAAAATGTAATAAGCAATTTCGAACTCCAAATCATCCTCAACCGGTAGGAAGCACTTACTGACGTTAATACTTAAGTAACTATTTTGTAACAAGTGAGAGAAATGAGTGATTCAGAAACGAATGCAAATTTTCGAAACGAAATTTTGATATTTGCATTGAGTTTCAGAATCAAGTTTTTCGCATGTGCTACAACAATGGCCCGTATTACGAGTGCGCTTTTATGGAGCACAATTCTCATAAGAATTAAAAATATAATGTAAAAGTGCTTTTATTATAAAAGTGCGCTCGTAATAAGGGTCAATATTTTTCTCATCCGTTGTCCGTTAAAAAAGTTCAGTTTTTTTCATTAAAATTGGTTCATAGTTTGTATTTTTTACACAATGTTCTAATTTGTTACTACGGTGTTGGACCCCAAAATATGTTTTAATTATTTTCCACACTAGAGCGATACTTGGTTATTTTCCGCTTATACTTAGTTTGAGAGCACTTATTTCCCGTACGATTGTAGAAAAAAAGACATTCTACACATTTCTATTGTATT
Organism: Harpalus rufipes; assembly: GCA_951394225.1. Taxonomy (NCBI): domain Eukaryota; kingdom Metazoa; phylum Arthropoda; class Insecta; order Coleoptera; family Carabidae; genus Harpalus; species Harpalus rufipes. The sequence goes on from OX596274.1 coordinate 78,284,872, forward strand.
ATAGCTGTTGCGCGTTAAATTGAAACTGATCTTGAATACGCAGAACCTAAAATTTGTACTTGGACAAGTCGAAATGTAATAGAAATTATAATATGCTATAATCATATCGAGGAAAAAAATCTGTGAACATCTAAAATTGGTATAAAGGGAAAGGGAATCATTCATAAGTCAAAGTATGCACAGGTCCAGTATCAACTTAACGCGCCCAGCTATACTATTGATGAACATTGAAATATCTGAAAGATATTTTCATAATTCAATCCAATGGCAATGATTCAGTTAGTTCATAAACGCCCATCGCAACTTCCAACATAGTGTGAACATACCTTTAGCGACTATAAGTCTCTCCTGGCAAAATGGCATTAAATTTAGTTGTCAAAGTTCATCCTGTTGTTTTATTTCAAATTGTAGATGCATATGAACGGAGAAATGCGGATTCTCATCGCGTTATTGGCACATTACTTGGTAAGAAACACTTCCCTAAATTTCTGCTTTGTTATTTTTGTTACTTTACGAAATACGGTACACCACATGTTACTTTAACCTCACTATTGACGTTTGATTAGGGACTGCCGATAAAGGAATCATAGAAGTGACTAACTGCTTCTGCGTTCCACACAAGGAATACGCAGATCAAGTAGAAGCAGAATTAAACTATGCAATGGACGTTTACGATTTAAACAGACGCGTAAATTCAGCGGAAAATATTGTCGGTTGGTGGGCAACTGGCAATGAAGTCACGAACCATAGCTCCGTTATCCACGAGTATTATTCACGAGAATGCAACAATCCCGTGCATCTTACTTTGGATACAAGCTTACAAGGCGCTCGTATGGGATTAAAAGGCTACGTTTGCGTTTCTCTTGGTGTTCCCGGTGGCAAAACCGGCTGTATGTTCACTCCCGTTCAAGTAGATGTCCTCTGCTACCCTCCAGAAGTTGTCGGTCTGCAATTATGCGCTAAGACAATGTCTCCAGGAAGTGGATCGCGTTCTCGGCAAGTTCAACCCATGATGGACTTATCGCAAGTAGCGGAAGCCTCTTCGAAACTTGGAAGTCTGTTAGATCAGACTCTTGCCTACGTGGAGGATGTTTTGGCGAATAGGGTAGAGCCGGATAATGCTGTGGGTCGGGCTCTTCTTGATTTGGTGCATGCTGTACCGCATATGAGTCAAGAGCAGTTTTCTGAAATGTTTAACAGTAATGTTAAGGATTTGCTTATGGTTATTACTTTGTCGCAACTTATTAAAACGCAGTTGCAACTAAATGAGAAGCTGACTCTTCTAACATCATTGTAAAATTAATAAATTAAAGGATGATGATGAGGTAATTAAAACAAGTATTGTAATATTACTTTTTTCGTAAATAAATAAATTGTATTTGAATTTCTATTTATTATGTATAGATTGGCAACCTTATTAAGCAATATTTCAATAATTAATTGGTTCAAAAGTTGTACGGCTTGAAATTAACTTTCAAAAATTCATTGAAAACTATTAAAGATTTCTATTCGAATTAGAATTTTATAATAATTATGGGATCTCGTGGCTGCGTGCCTGACTGTCTGTTCGCGAATATGGGGAACCGGGTTCGATGCTGACAGACGCCAAATATTTCGAATTTTAAATGGCAAAAAATTGACCCCTGTGGTGCACTCTCCATGCCAGCAATGAGTGCCCGTGAGGTAGTGCCTAGTATAGTTTGGTTCACGAAAGATGACTATTCAAGGTCATTTATTAACCATATGGTATAATATTACTAGCAGATAACTTCACTGCATTTCGTATATATAGACGTGCAACATGAAATATTTATGGATACATTTTAAGTGAAAAAAATAAGTGTAATTTATTTGAAAGTTATGTTTCGTTTTAAATAATGCCTTTCTCAAAGATTTGTGCTCTTCACCTATGTTTTTTGCAAAACACAAAAACGGAGACTTGACAAAAACCATGGAATAATAATTTGATTTAAATGTCAACGACACTGGGTAAATATTAGGACAGAGGGCAGTGCAGTAGATAATTAGATATCTGTAACTCTACGACATACGTCATTATTATTTGTAAGGTGTTAGAAAGTAATGTCACCATTTACGTATATCTGTCACACACCATAAAATACATAGACATACGTCAAATAATCTTTCTCTTTCTAACATGAAATGTTGCTAAGCTACTACTGTATAAAGTACTGTGTATTCTTTCTTCGAACAAGTGACCTTGAATAGTCATCTTTCGTGAACCACAGTATAAACGCCCGCACGGTACAAATTTGTCATTATTGAAATCTGTGTACAAAGCAGATTGGCACAGCAGCAATGGGTACTATTCTGTGATATTTTTATTTTATTTTATAAGAATTAATTATTAGAAATTATTTATTATTGATTAAACAGTGTTTTCTATTTTGTGATATATTTACTCCAAATCTTTATGAATTCTACAGAAAGATCAAAAATAACTGTTTCAGTTGGCAATAAAAAAATTACTTAAAATTGGTAAAGACTGACAATTTATTTCCTGTTGTTGATCGGGCTCCAGCTGTGCGCTCGGTGAGCTAATAACCGAACTCTACGTTCGGTTATTAGCTCAGATCTACGCTGAGCAAAAAGATCGCTCAGATGTCATTACCTAACGGCATAGAGCGCTCAGACCGTACTACCGAACGCAGCCTGTAAAGTCTGACGTTCTCGTTCGCTTGATTATGCGTTTATTTAAATTCACTTGATTTTCTTCTGCTAGAAGAAATAATCTAATATTGTCATTCATTATCAATGCAGTAAAACAAAAGAACAATTTATTAACATGTAAAGCACCGAAAATATACAATGGGCGCATTCAGCAGGCATGTGATTACTGAACATGTTTCGCATTTTTCTGCTGAATGTACTGTTCACTAATGACCGTTCCGTCACCTACCAACTGACCCCAGAAAAAGTAAGGTCAGATGTTCCTGATCACTTGTTTACGTGCGCAATATTTAAATTTATTTATATGTAAAGCACCGAAGAATTATTCTTTATGCTATTTGTTAACACAAATGAAAAAAATGCAATACATTTTTTTTCAGAATTTGATAATAAGTTGTAGTTATTTAATTTTTCAATCAATTTACTTACCTATTTGTAATATACGCAAAATCTAATGACAACAGTTATTATAACTGTGAATGTGAAAGTGCATTCAGCAGAAAACCTCCTTGATCGGTGACCGTTCGGTCAGGTGTTCAGTGACCACACAAATCTGCTGAATGCGCCCAATGTGTTCAAAAAAGAGAAACGTATGTCTGATTATTATTCAATCCAAATGTCAAGTTTTCAAAATTGATCTTGAATTGTAATTTTAATGAGAAAAGATAATAAAGAAAGAAACAGAATATTATTATTCGCCGTTTTCTAATTTATTATCATTTCTAAAATAATATTAAAGAAGAAAAGTTTTGATTGAGCGCATTCAGCAGATATCTGTGGTCACTGAACACCTGACCGATCGTTCACCGAACAAAAGAGGTTTCTGCTGAATGCACTTTTCGCATTCAGTCTCACGTGATTCAAACGTCAAATTGTCATAATCTTAATTTATTCACAAGTTATAATAACTTTTGTTGTAGTTATATTCTGCTTATATCAATACTATCAAATTCTTAAAATTTTCTTGTATTTCAATGTTTCATTTGTGTTAACAAATTATATATTTTCGGTGCTTTACATGTGCATAAATTGTTACTCTACAGGTAATAAATAACAATATTAAATTATTTCTATTATATATCATTTCACCTAAGAAAATAGCATTGGTATAGATAGGGATATAAATTTTGCCTTCGATTGGTAGAATGCAAACCTAGTTCACAAAAACGAAAAAAATATCACCATCAGTTGTCAAATAAAACCTACAGAATTATGTAATGTTTAACCATGTTTTGCTGTAAATTTTAATACTCAGGTCTTGTATATTTTTACAGATAAGAATATTTATTATCGACAAAGTTTCGTCTCACGAATTTAAATTATTTATTTAATGCATGTAAAAACGGTCGGCTCTCTAGCGCCATCACAGACCATCTACACTATCAGACTTGCCAACTCTATAGTAAATATAAAAACGCAGTTCGCAGCACCTCTGGTTTTGCAGGGATGAACTAAACTAAAAAGCGGGAAAATTGAATGATAGATTCAAATAATTCAAATTTAAAATTCTGTCATATTCTGTAACACAATATTTAATTTTTATATATCGATAACACTTTTGACAAGTGAAATTTTAAATAGTTCTGTCAGGTATTTTTTATTATAGAAAAATTATCGATAGATAAAAATTAAACTATTGTGTTACAGAACATATTAATACTTAAATATAGAAAATCTGAAAGTAATTAGTAAAAAAAAACATTTTTCTATTTCGGTGTTCTTATGTTTCTATAAACGCACTGTTTTGTACTGCAAACACGACGTTTAGAAGATCTATAAGCGTACTATTTTTGGCGCCTTTCATGTTCTCGGGTTGGTAGTCATGCTTTCATAACTGACAGATGACAGGTAACCTCAAAATGGTAAGTTGTTGATAATATTTCAACATATTACTTTTAATTATGGATTTTTATACTTTCTTTAGGTGATAGGACTAGAAAAAAATATAATATTAATTTCACAACCAGAATCAGACCTTGAATCATAAATACAATACACCTTGCAATACACTAATTAATCAATAGTTGACAAAATATGAAATTTCAATTGTTATCGAGAAGCGTTACCAACATAAACATAACTAACAAAAAAATACCTAGTCATAATTTGACGTCGCAATTTAAATAAATTTAATCGTAAAATTACCTTAATAGAAAAAATTGTATAAAAAACACGTATCATAAGGCCTGTTGACGCACTCGTCCTTTGTAAAACTCGCCTGGCGGCTCGTTTTCCAAACTTGGACTCGTACGTTAACAGATTGCCTTATGATACTTGTGTTTTAATGTACTATTTTCTACTTCTATGCTTTAATATACTTATTAAATATGTCACACGTACTTGAATGACACTCATTATGATACAAATTTTCATTTCGATACAGATTATCATTATGATACATATTTTGGAAGTTCAATAAATGTTACGCCTGTCTTCGGTGTTTCTGGATCAGCAACTGAAAAGACAAAAAAATATTAGTTGACAATTTAAAATAACTTTCAAAACTCATAATTAACCGTAAGTTAAGTGCAATTTAAATTAAAAATTATTTAAAACAAAAGCATACCAGAAACAAGCAGTAGCATCACCAGCAGAACGTTTACGTGTTTTCGGTGTCCCTTCGATATCAGGCATATTATTAGCAAGAACTTCAAATACTGGTTCCTCTACCTCCATCATTTTTGAAGCAGCAACTAAAAAATAATAATAAATTATTAGTTATATCTGAAACAGTTTTAATAAAGAAATAAAACCGTCATGGAAATACGAAAGCAGCAAAGTTTAATAATCTTACGTAAAGAAATATTTCGTATTTCGGCATTTATGCATTACTTACGTATAATTTCAAAGCAATTTTAATATAAAAGAAAATCTTACCAGAACTAAAAACGTCCACAGGTATTTCATGACGCTTCAAATTCTTTTCTTCCGGTGTCCGAAATTGCTTATCAGTAAAATAAGTCGATAGACACGGAATCGTCGATCTAATATTTGCTGGTACGACAATTCGAGTAGATCAAGACAACCCATCCGGATGATCCATTCCCGCCGTAGGCTTTCCTATCTTGGAAAACAAAACATGTGCCTTTGTTCCTCGACAGGGAGACTGTTTGTAGTACATTTATGATGGACATATGTTGGTTTCTGGAAAAAATAACATTATTTTATTTTAATATAACAATAAAACACAAACTTATGATCATGGCTAAGAATGTAATCAAATTTTAATTGTTTATACTTACAGATCTCGTCATTTTTCACAATATGTATAATTACGACTAAACCCACTTAACAGAACACAATTCACTTCTAGTAACTCCACAACTAAATTGCACAAAATGGTTTGACTTAAATCAGAAGATTTTGACAATTTTCAGATCAAATTCAAACGTGACAAACGAACCGCCCCAGTTGCCTGGTTACGATACTAGCGCTTTTTTGCGGACTGGTTTTGCAGGGATGAACTATTGCTTTGCAATTAGAAAACCATTGAGGTGTCAGCCGCCTGAGCGCCATCTACTATTTTCTTACGTGCAATGAAGTATAACAGAAGAAAATCCAGTGAATTTAAATAATGCGCGCGCAAACAAGTGAACGGGAACATCATCTGACCCATTGAGCTATGAAAACATGGAGGTAGCTTATGCGAACTCGAATGAAGCTGACTGCTCCCCACTACTAGTCGGGACTGGTCGGGACCATATGCCATTCTGCCGCGTGGTAGCCATTTGCGTCGTTGTTTACACCAACGTTTTTTTGAGTTATTTAATATTGCTGGTGTGTTGTGCGTATTGAATTGATATATTATGGACTATTTTTATTATTATTTCTTTATTAACAAGGTGTTTCCAAAAAAACTCTATAATATATAGTCTAGTTTTTTCGCATAATTTTCTCATTTGATTTGGTTAGAGCTTATGCTATGAATTTTTAAGACACGAAACGTAACATGTCCGTGATATAAATTTGCTAGAAATACATAATCATTTAGAAGAGACATTCTGTATGAGATTTGTATAAAATAGATAAAATTCACGGAAGTTCATGCTGGGCCATATCATAGTTTTTCAAATTGTAGTGAATAAAAAATAAATAATTATTTACTAACGTAATTTAATATGTCTAGTATTATATTTGAAGTAACAATTTATTATTTGCAATTTGTTTAAATTTATTTTCACAAGAATTATAATTATCAGTAATTCCTTTTTTTTTTTTAAAAAAAAGTAAAATTGTTTCAGTTGCACGTTTTTCATATTTCGTATTTCAAAAATACCGCGTGATCCCCACTCTAGCTCGGGACCAATACATGTATACGTCCGTCCCCACTAGGCTTCAATCCCCTCGCCTATAGTATCGGTATACGCTCTCTCCTTATTTTCATAGCTCCATGATCTGACCTTACTTTATTATGGTCAGCTGGTAGGAGACCGTTCAGTGAACGGTCTCCAGTGAATAGTGCATTCAGTAGAAAAATGATGAACATGTTCAGTGACCATGACCACATGTCTGCTGAAAACGCCCATTTCTTCAAATAACAATTTTGACAGTTTCTCGTGTCAAATTAACATTTAATTTAATACTTTTAAATTAAAAATAAGTAAGTTTCTTTGTTCATAGCCTACCTCGAGTACGTTTTTTTAACACACTATTATTTATGTTATTTTAAGAATTTGGTAATATTAATTAATATACACAGAATATAATGACAACAAATGTTATTATAACTTGTGAATAAATTAAGATTGACTATTTGACGTGAATAAGATTGAATGTGAAAAGTGCATTCAGCATAGACTTCCTTGTTTGCCCATATCTAGTGACCTATGCATTTTTTTCCGAACAAACAAAACACCATTACAATGGCCCAAAATGGGGCCCAATGCATTCGTACCTTAAATGGGACATTCTGTATACAGGTGACACAGAAACCGGGCCACTCAAAATAACTTTTTTATTTATGAATATTTTTTAATTTCCTTGATATATTTGTAAACTAGTTTTAGGGGCTCATAAACATATTTCAAATGGGACATTCTATATTTTAAAGTGCATTTTTATTGAAAAAATAAACGTCAGAGGAAATTACGAATAATTAACCTGCTAATCAATCAAGCTGCGAAAACAGTTGAGATAATATTGAGTAATATTTAAATCAATTGTATTTAAATATTTTGTGAACACTTGGCACACTTCACAAGATTTCAGTCTTTGAATCAACCTCTCGGTCATTTATCAGAGACTGGCCCACTCAACCAGAACCACAGACGCGTTTCGCTCTTATTGGAGCTCTTCAGTGTGGTGTACTGACGCCTCTGCACTCGAGCTCTGTTAAAAGTATTTACTTTTATATTCAATTAAATCCTGCCCTTGGTTGCAAATTCCACTGGTAAGGGAGGTATAGGGATCATGCTAAAAATCGCATATCGAGATTTTGATAAATTATCACGTTTCAAGGTCCATACAATCCGATTTTAACATTTTCACAATGAAGTCTGTGGGTGTGTGTGTGTGTATCCTTTTTACGCTGTATGTATTGGCACACCCAGCAATGGTTAATATGCCGTGATGAAATATTTATTTATATAAATAAATATATATCATCACAGCATATTACCTATTGCTGGGTGTGCTAATCAGCTTTGTACACAGATTTCGGTAATGATGATGAATTGGGGAATTTTTGGTTACTTTTCTAGTGGCAACTCTACAGTCTTTGACATTTCAAACTCTATTTGGAGTGTGCTTGTTTGTAAAGTTATAAGTACTATATTCACTTTTTTTATTCATTTTTAACAATTACGCTACAAGAAAAACTACACTCTAATACTGCAATACACTATTCCAGTTAGGAATGGACTTGGTGGCGCTTCAGAGCCAGCCCGTGTAGGGTACCTTTATATACAGGATATGACCCAATGGCCATGGGGCAATGTCAAACATACTGATAATTCATTTCCCTATTTATTTGTAAGAAATGTGATATTATATTATACAGGAATATTACATAATCACACTATGAATCTAAAAAGGTAATAAAAATTCATTTATTTAAGAGATACACAATTATTATTATGACAGATTTAGAGGTTATGTAGAGTATATGATATAGGTTGTTATTATCACATCTAATTTAATAACTGTAGTTATTATTTACATAATAAGTATATACTCTAAACTTACCTTTTAAAAATTTAAATGTTTCTGCTTAATATTGGTAATTTTTATGTGTTTTCAATATTGTCAGTCATCGTAGTCAGTATCTCAAGAAAATACACAAAGAAATAAAATAAAAGTATTATTTACACTTTAAATAAATATTAGAAGTATATTTAAATGTGTTTTGTTAAAAATAAAACAAGTAGCCACGAAAATACATAATAAAAGTGGCCCGCTAATGGCGGACGAAACGCGAGCCACGTCATGGCCATACCCTGAGTATATATGTACCCTAAGCCCGTGTTACACACATAAACTTATGATTTATACTACATTTTACGTGGGATATAAATTTTGCCTGTGATGGGTCAAAATGCAAATCTAATTCAATGTCAGTTGTCAATTATCAAATAAAATCTACAGAATTAAATGCTGTTTAACCATGTTTTGTTGTAATTTTTAATATTCAGATCTTGTACATTTTTACAGATAAAAATATTTATTATTGACGAAGTTTGGTTTCACGAAGTTCTTATCGCCCAAATAGACCAGAAAAGTATAACGGTCAAACATAGTATAGTTTTATGTTCCGTGCAAGACATACTTGACAACTCGAAACGTCAAAACTTGAATTTTTAAAATTTTTAGTAAATAAACAGTTACTTAAAGGAGTAAATAGTATAGTTAGTAATATAGAATCACAGCTTGACTTCACACTGGCTGACATTTGTGGAGCGTAGCTTTTAGAATCTGTAGGATGATATTTTTAATTATATTTTAATCGTTGACTGTGTAAAATGGTAAGCTTTATGTACGATATAAATGGCTCAAGTTTCCACAAGTGTCATCACTTCGGCTGTCATCGGATTCGCTCGGCTATCCGATAGTCTGCAACCCACTCTACTAGTTTGCTGGGTCAGTAGTCTGCCAGGAGTCGATATAGCACCGTTGCATAGTGGCTCGCTGACGAACGGTACGTCACACAACATTTTGATGGCTGGTAGCTGTTCTCATATTTCAGGTGGAGAACCACTGGAAAAAAAAGGATAGAAATTGAGATGTTATTTGCTTTTATAATTTATTTTAGTTTTCTGACTCTTTCTTCTGAATTATGGCAACAGTTACTGTTTTTAAAAAGTTGTTATTTCTATTTTGCAACGGGGTCTTCCACCATAGTTAGGTACAAATTAGAACATGGGTCATTTATATTAAAACTAGATCTTACAATTGTATAATGTACTATCAAAGTTTAAAAAAAGTTATTAGTTTTTAAAATATTCGAACTTTTAATGCTCTTAACATCTATTTCAAATTGTTATTACTTTCAAACCTTCTGCTATTGTCTTTTTTACCTCCCGCTACCTTGGTAAGGGAGATATATGAATCTTGCTAAAATTCGCATATCGAGATTTAGGTAAATGACTACGTTTTAAGTTTTAAGGTCCCTAGAATCCAATTTTAACATTTTCACAATGATGTCTGTTTGTGTGTGTGTGTGTGTGTGTGTGTGTGTGTGTGTGTGTGCGTTGGCGAGTGTGTGTGTATATCCTCTTTACGCTGTAACTCAAATAGTCAAATACTATCGTTTACAAAATTTTGAAACCGTGTATTTCTACCTTATTCTAATATGGAAAGAAGCCATTAGATTTTGTTATAAATCAGATAACCGGAAATGGCACTTTACCTGAAGCTCAAAATGGTTTTTCTTCGAAAAATGCCTTTAAATGTTATTTTTTCGAGATTTATGTTATTATAAAAATTAAAGATTATTAATTTTTCTACAGGTTTGAATTAATATTTTTTCTACTATACTTTATGGATAAATTTATAAAATTATTTATGATTTAAATCCCGGAGCCTACGCTTTAAATACAACTCCTTGGTTGTATAGTTCACATCTCAAATGTATGTAAATGACAGATAAATGTCACTGTCCACAAACTAATCATTTCAAATTAATATTAGTAACATTTTAGAAAAAAAATAGTAAATAGAACAATAATTACATGGAAAGAAATATAATACAATTTTCAGCATAAGTAATTTGTAGGGATATTGGTATGTATTTAAATTAATAAAAATTAAATGGCGGGAGGTATTGTGTTGAGCACATCAGATTTTTTAAATCCGAAACTCATTCTCAAGTAAATGAATGTAGCAAATAACGAAATAACGAAAGTAAACCAAATAATACTAAATGTTGACATTGATTCTTCTTGCATTAAGCCATTAAGCCACGAAATGACCGTTCAGCTAAGTGATTTTACGAAATCACGAGAGTACTATTTGTCAATTTAAAAACTTGTTCTCCATTCTCGCCACGATTAATGGTGTTTACACAAAAAGACCAGACCATTTTTTTTCTCCACATCCTTGGACGACAATCGCTAACACATTTCCGGAGAAGATTGATGGCATGATGAATGTTTTTCGGTTAGCCCTTTAAAGTATGAATTTCGTCGGATATCTTATCGTTAGAAAGTTTTTCAATTTTTGCCATATTTCAATAATTTATAAAACTCGATTCTTGCAAAAACTGTAAAGTGCTCCACCATTTTTATTTTATGAAACTTCATCTACATTGGAAGCGATCTGTAGTTCTAGAAAATCTTAATTGTTATTTGTTAAGTCTGTAATACCTTTTTCAATATTCTATGACATAAATGTTAAGCTCATTTTGTTCTCAATTCCGTTAATAGTTGGAGTCACATAAATTGGTCTATTTTTTACATTCCGTCACCTTGACAGATGTCAGTATAAATAAAAAGTAAATTAATGTGGTAGAGATGAAGATGTTGAAGTAGATGTTCGGGAAGACACGGAAAGATAGGTAAGGAAATAACTCTAGTGTTACAAGTTTCTAGAAAGATACAAGCGAGATGATTACATTGGTTTGAAAATGTCATGAGGAGAAAGGAAGAATATATTGGATGAAGAATGAATAGCTTAGTAATAGAAGGTTGAAGAAACAGAGGAAGACCAAAGATAAGATGAAAGGCCTGTATTGCGGAAGACTTGAGAGAAAAGGAACTGAATGAGGACGACTCGCAAAACAAAAATGAGTGGAAGAAGAAAATAAAAAATAGCGACCCCCTAACGAATGGGGAAAACTAAAGAAGATGTCAGTGTCAAGTGCAATTTGCATAGTTTGTTTATGATATAACTTTACTGGAAATATAGGACGTAGGAAGAATATATTGGATGAAGAATGAATAGCTTAGTAATAGAAAGTTGAAGAAACAGAGGAAGACCAAAGATAAGATGGAAGGCCTGTATTGCGGAAGACAAAACAAAAATGAATGGAAGAAGAAAATAAAAAATAGCGACTCCTAACGAATGGGGAAAGCTAAAGAAGAAGATGTTAGTGTCAAGTGCAATTTGCATAGTTTGTTTATGAAATAATTTTACTGGAAATTAAGATTTTTTTGCAAAAAAAAATTATGTATGGAATTTATACACAATACATAGGATTGACGGAAGGTATTGTGCTGGCCACAACAGATTTTTTTTCAATATCTCTTAAAATATATAGAATATGTTTTTAGTATTTAACTTGATAATAGTATAGAAATGTGATATATAAACATATTGTAATATTCTATAATCTTTTCTTTCCTTTATAGTCAGGATTATTAATGTTTATTGTATGTGAAGATGGGCTAATAACTATAGAACTATTTATTGTTAAGAATGTATGGGCGGTAATGCATGCACTAATATAATATACATTTCACATTCGTTTTTGACCTGTTATCGGCGTCCTCTTCCACACATACAAACTCGTCAGCATCGGACTGGTCCTCTAGGACTCGTTTTCGTAAGTGGTATAAAATACACATTGTCATTCCAATCACAACAATTATCACAGGTGTGCATTATCATCTACTAAGATAGACAGGAGGGGGGGAGAGCAGGGATAAGGTCATTCCCAAGTCCCAGACATGGGCAGGCGCCCCGCATATTAATGGCGGCTTAGCCCTCGTGGGTGGGTCCCTGTACTCCTATCCGTAAAAGTATCAGAGCTGGAACCAGTACTCAAAAAAAGTATTTAAGGGCTAAATACTCATAAGAAAAGTATTTAAATACTAAGTAAAGTAATACTTTAAGTACATTTTTTTACCTACTTACAGTACCAGTACTAAGTATTTTTTAATGAAATCATTTAAAATAATATGACGAAAAATGATCGAGTTTAGGTATATTTTGTATATCACTCTCATCCAATAAGATAGTTAATAATATATACCTATTAAAAATAGCATATAAAATGTTTTAAAATAAACATTGCATTCTACGCATCTCTATTAAAAGTCATACTACATATACAGTGTTTAATGTCTGTAGCTACTATACTTCACGCCTTGGAGTAGAAAAATTGTTTACTTATTTATTTCTATAATATTGATGAGCACATAAATATGTTGTTAAATATTACTTCTTAATTTATCTTTATTTACGTCTTCAACTATTCGATTAAAACTGTAGATTGCGAAAACTTTAATAACTACCAATACTTGCCCAAACCTGTGTTGACAGTAGTGCACAAAACACACAGTAATCTGTTCTTACGCATGCGTAAAGTATTTAGTATTTAAAGTACTTAATTACTTTAAATACTTTTGAATACTTTAAGTATCAAAAAGTATTTGAAGTACTTTTTACGAAAAAAAAGTATTTTAAGTACAGTACTAAGTACTAATTTTCAAAAGTATTTTAAGTAAAGTATTGTAAATACTCGATGTATTTAAAATAATACTTCCAGTACTTTTACTTTAAGTAGTTCCCAGCACTGAAAAGTATGCACCCAGCGCAGGAACCATTTGCTGAAATACCGTTCTAGTGAATAGTCTCATTTAAGCCACTAACAGTATCGTAGCCATCTGCCCATCCAGGCTTGTTGAGCTCCTGGAGGTCCATGGGTCCCAGACTCAGTATGAGAGCTTAGCTTACGATTACACGTAGGTCTCATACCTCAAGGGCGGATGTAGCTTAAGGGTTTGGGGGTGGAATTATTTATTTACTTACTCTGTTCAACAGGCGCACCCAATTACTGGACAGGATTTACAATATATAACAATATATAACAAACAATAATATTACAAAAGTGAGCAAAAATACAAAATAATATAATTCATAACAAGTATTACAATATTACATTTTACAGCTTACAATTTTAATTAAATAATGAAGATTGTAATCTTTTAAAATTACTATCAAATATATCAATTTGATGTTGTAAGAAGTGATAATTATTGATCATTGTATTGATCGGTGAGTGGAGTAACAAATTATGTCGAGCCTGGAGAGGAATGAAAGAGTTCTGACTACGGGACGTGTAGGTTGGTGCTCTAAAATTAATGTACCTACTTACGAATATTGGGATGGTATACAGAATTATGAATTAGTTTATTAGAAAATTTATGTATGAAATTTGTACATAATACAAAAATCTGTTGTGGCCAGCACAATACCTTCCGTCAATCCTGTGTATTCTGTATAAATTCCATACATAAATTTTCTTGCAAAAGATTCTAAATTTCCAGTAAAATTATTTCATAAACAAACTATGCAAATTTCACTTGACACTAACATCTTCTTCTTTAGCTTTCCCCATTCGTTAGGGATCGTTATTTTTTATTTTTTTCTTCCACTCATTTCTGTTTTACGTGTCGTTCTCATTCAGTTCTTTTTCTCTCAAGTCTTCCGCAATACAGTCCTTGCATTTTATCTTTGTCTTCCTCTGTTTCTTCAACCTTCTATTACTAAGTTATTCATTCTTCATCCAATATATTCTTCACTTCTCCTCATGACATTTTCAAACCAATGTAATCATCTCTCTTGTATCTTTCTAGAACTTGTAACACTAGAGTTATTTCCTTACCTATCTTTCCGTGTCTTCCCCAACATCTACTTCAACATCCTCATCTCTGCCACATTAATTTATTTTTTATTGCTACTGACATCTGTCAATTTGAATTATATGAAAATATTAGTAGTTTCCATGTTTTGCATAGCTGGCTGATTTATAAAATTTTTATTTCTTTAAAATTCTTTAACTCTATATCTATTAATATGAAGTACCTATAAAATGCAATGAAATCGTATAGAGAATAATATATTCTTTAAGTTATAATAATATTAAATGTCAATAAATCAAATTTAACTGTTAAATCTTCAAATGAGGCTACTTCCGGTTCACCAATTATAAGCAAAATCTAATCAGTTGTTCTTCTGGATGTAAACTTGAGTAATACGAAAAAATATAATTTTTGGAATCGTGGTATTGAAGTTATGCGATCCGAAACTTTCATCACACACACACACACACACACACACACACACACATAAACACACATACCTACATACAGACATCGTCGTAAAAATGGTAAAATCGTATTAGCGTCCCTAAAACATGCGTATTCACTAAAAACTCATCATTGAATTTTTTGACCAAAAATAATACCTTCCTTACCTAAAGGTGACGGAAGGTAATGTGCTGGCCACATCAGATTTTTAAAAATAATTTGATAGTGTGCACTAAACACATGTTGAAAAAGAAGAACATTTGAATAAACCGGAAGTGAATATTTTTGAAAAAAATGTGCAAAAAAATTGAAAATATAAAAAGCACCTATTCCCCAATGAGTAATATTATCATACCAAAATTCATTAAAATCGGTTAAACCATTTAGGCTGTAGGCGTTTCCAAAAATTGTCAATTTGTGTGATTATTGAAAATAAATAAATAAATAAATAAATATAGAAGTTTATGCTGATAAGTATATAAGTATGGTTTTAATAAAAATGGCCTATGTTTTAATTTGTTGCTATATGGTAGAGAACACCATTTTAATACATACATTGATTTTTACAAATTAGCAGATGTACGTCGACTTTTCGACGGTATTTTAAACTGTAAACAATGAATTATCTAGCTATATTTGTACAATCATTTGAAGTACAATTTCAAACTGAATAATTCTACCTCGCTGTGTATGTTCTACCTATTCAGTGCACTTCTGGAAAATGAAATAATAATTCAACAATTCTAACTATATAGGAGTATTGTTGAACTTGTAAGAGCATTGGTGTTTTTAGAGCGTTGTCTTCTCATTCGTGCATGTAGGTTAAGTATGATTATAAGCATAAGCTCTGGTGAGGTAGAAACCAAACACGTGTAGTCGATGCAACAGCAGAGGATCTCCTGCTATAAAGAGCTACGAGTGAACAGAAGCTTAGTTCGTTCGAATCGCATCACACACTTAGTGGGCTATAAAACTAGTTTGTAATCTTCCTCTCCTTTATAGTACTTGGATGTTAAGTATCTCTTCTAGCCCACAAATTCAATCACAAGTGACATTGGGAAATTGTGTCTGTACTGCTGTAGTGGTATTACATACATAAATACATAACAAATAAACTAAAATTTGGAATATGATAGTACGTGCACAGGTTCTAGTTCGGCGACGTACATTTTCAAGATGTTATAAAATCTACACAAATTGAGTTGACATTCTGGCCGAACTGACTACTCCGCAGTATTAAATCCTGGATATGCCAGGCAGTGGCGTATTCAGAACTCATGAGCTATATTCTTTCGCTGGGTTGGATCAGATCCAACTGATCGTATGGATTAGATCAGATCAGGTCACGTAGACGCAGATGAATTTATTTGAAAGAACACAAGTATCTGTCAAAATCAGTCGGAAAAATGAATTTCAATTTTTTTATATTTACCATTATTTATTCTTGTTTAAATTTCTTTTAGAACTATTAAAAAAAATCTATCAGAACTCATTACTCGATTAAAATGATACAATCTTTTTAGTTTTAGTTCTGTTTATTGTTATAAAAACCGACTTCTCGGCAGCATGAACTGCTGCATTCTTCAGGGAACCTAAATCGTTAAATGTAACCTTTTGTCCTTATTGACTTATAAAATATGACAGATACTTCCGCCGCTTCCGGTATTTTTGAATCTTAAGTGATATGGTCAATTTTTGTCAATTGAAAATAAGGACGGTTATAGTTATTAACGTCATTAGGCCGATTGAAGCAAATAAGAAGTATAAAATGCAATCAAATCGTATATAGAATAATATATTCTTTGTTATAGTAACGTTAAAGGTCAATAAATGATATTTAACTATTAAAATCTTCAAATGAGGGTACTTCCGGTTCACCAATTATAACCAAAATCTAATATAAATTTTGGAATTGTGGTATTGAAGTTATGCGATCCGAAACTTTCGCAACACACACACAGACAGACAGACACACACACACACACACACACACACACACACACACACATATAGACATCACCCTAAAAATGTTAAAATCGTATTATATGGACCCTAAAACATGCTTATTCACTAAAAAGTCATCAATGAATTTTTTGACCAGAGACAATACCTTCCTTACCTAAAGGTGACGGAAGGTAAAAAGGTAAAATTGTTGTGATGTCTCTTATTCCGCTAATTTCAGTGACGAAGCAAGAAACAAATGGACCTATTGTGTAAACCAAAAACCAAAAAAGTCAATGAGTGAACAACTTTTAATAGGCCCTAATCTTTTTATTCCTGTCTTAAAAAAATGAATACTTGTAAAAGTAGTATCACTCTCTATTGGGGATGTGACGTCTCAAGCAATTTTTATATGGAATATTTTTTTAATGAAGATTAACATATAAAAAATCAAAAAACTCTCATTCACATAAATGCATTATTATATTAATATATTTTTTTTTTATATTTCCCCAATATTAATTTACAATCTGTCTTTTTTGACAATAAGTAAATATTATAATAATACAATCAGAAAAATATCGTGTAGTGTAAATGTCCAGTGACATTCACACTCTGTACAATTTGTTTTACATATATGTTATGTATTGAATCTAAAGGGTAACTCTAGTGGTTTGTGTCTTTTGAGTCTATAGATGGCCATACTGTTGTCTAGTAGGTTCACTGCACTGTGATTAGGATGCACTTCTAGTCTTTTTAGGTACTTTGCACTATACCTATTAATTTCTTCTTTTATTGTATTTAAATTTAGGTCGCTATGGATAGAAAGGTTTTTCACATACCATGGAGCGTTTAGTATGGTTCTTAGAGTTTTAGATTGGAATCGTTGTATTGTATCGATGTTGGAGTCACTAGCTGTTCCCCATAACTCGATTCCGTAGGTCCAGATTGGTTTTAGTATTACTTTATACAATAAGATTTTGTTTTCAAGTGACAGTTTAGAATTTTTGTTGAGCATCCAATATAAATTTTTTAGCTTTATTCCTAGTTGCTTTCTTTTCATTTTTATGTGGGTGGTCCAATTTAGTCTTCGTTCTAGGTGCATTCCCAGGTATCGAACTTTGTCCTCTTGCGGTAGTGGTTGGTTATTCAGAACAACGTGTGGGCATGAATGTCGTCGTGTTGTGAATGTTACATGAATTGATTTTGCTTCATTTGCTTTTATTTTCCACTTTTTTAACCATAGTTCAATTTCTTGTAGGTGTTCTTGAAGTTTTCTTGTCGCCATTTCTGGATCTTCGTGTGTAGACAATATCGCTGTATCATCTGCAAATGTAGCTACTGTCGTTTGGGGGTTTAAAGGAAAGTCTGCTGTGTATATGGTGTATAAGATAGGGCCTAGTACGCTGCCTTGGGGAACGCCTGAATGGATTGGATGTAAATTGGAGTGTTCACTTTGTAGTTTAATTTGGAAGGATCTTTCTGCTAGGTATGACTCTATGAATTGGTATATGTTGTGTGGTAGGGTTTTCTTGATTTTATAAAGTAGGCCTGCGTGCCAGACTTTATCAAAAGCCTGTTTTATGTCAAGAAAGGCTGCTGAACAGTAATCTTTCCCTTCTAATGCACTGCTGATTTCATTGGTGATCCGATGAATTTGTTCTGTGGTTGCATGTTTCTGTCTAAAACCGAATTGATGGTCTGGTATAACTTCTTTCTCTACTAAGATTGGCTTCAGCCTTTTCAGGAATATTCTTTCGAAAATTTTTGACAATATTGGTAGAAGACTGATAGGTCTATATGAGCTAGCTTCCTCTTCCGGTTTTCCAGGTTTGGGTATCATAATTATTTGAGCCACTTTCCACTGGGGTGGATAATAACTAAGTCTCAGGATAGCATTGAAAATGAATGTTATCAGTTTTGTCGTTTTTTCCGGTATTTCTTTTAGTATTCTCCCAGTTATAAGGTCGTACCCGGGGGTTTTTTTGGGGTTGGTAAGTTTTATTTCGTGACTTACTTCACCTACACTGATGTTTTTGACTTGTGGACATAGCTGGTTTGGTGTCTCAAGATAGGACAGGATTTCGGCTTCTTCTTCTTCATTATTTCTTATCGGAAAGTGTTGAAAAGTTTCAGTTAGATGTTCAACGAATTTTGTACACTTTTCTTTTTCTGTTCTGGCCCAAGTTCCATCACTTTTTCTTATAGGGGGCATTTTCTTACTGGTTCTTTTTAAATATTTAGTTGCCTTCCATAGGGAATAGTCTGTTGTTTGTGTGGGTGTGAGGCTTCTCAGGTATTCTCCTGTTCTATTGTTTTTCCAGTCGTTTAACATTGTTTTAAGGTTACGCTCGGCTCTGTTCAGGCGAGTTTTATCTAATGGATTTCTGTTGTTTTGCCATAATCTGCGCAAACGCCTTTTTTCGATTATAGCTTGTTTTATTTCTTTAGGATATTTAAAGCCTTTATCGGTGTCTGTTATGGTGGGTGTTGATTTCCATGCTGCATTTTGGATGATTTGTATAAGGTGTTCTATACTTTGGTCAATATTTTCCTTGGTTTTTAAGGGGATCTTTAAATTGGTTTCTTGTTCCAATATATCTCTAAAGCTCTCCCAGTCGGTATATTTGTTGGTTAGTGTGTGTGGTTTGGGTGTTTTTATTATTCGTGTGCTGAGGGTTAGGATGATGGGAGTGTGGTCTGAAGTTAGATCGAAGTTTGCTTCTGTTTTTATGTAGTTGTGGGTGATATTTTTGGTTATACAAAAGTCCAGTAGGTCTGGGGTCTTGTCAATATCGGTAGGCCAGTATGTAGGCTGGCCTGTTGATTCGTATTGTAGTCGTTTGCTTTGTACAGCTTTAAGTAGTTCGCGCCCCCGTGTTGTAATTAGTCTTGAGCCCCACACTGTGTGCTTCGCATTGAAGTCACCTCCTGCTATGAATTTATTTCCTAGAGTATCGAAGAAAGCCTCGAAAAGTTCTTTTTTTATAATTGGTCTGGGGGGACAGTACACGGCCGATAGCGCCAATGGTCCTGTCCAACTGTCTACTATTAATGATGTCGCTTGTAGATGGTTCATTGTGACTTCTGGTAGTGCATAATGTTTTATATTGTTCTTAATGATGATTGCGGTGCCGCCATGAGCCTCGCCGCTTGGGTGTTTTGAGTCATATACTGTATACTGTGGTATTTTGAAGTAGGATCTGTCTGTAAAGTGCGTTTCGGAGATTAGCATTATATCTATTTCATTTTCTATTATAAAGAGTTTTATCTCTTGGCTACGTTGAGCCAAGCCATTAGCGTTCCATACTGATATTTTAAGGAAATGAGACATTATGCCATTTTAGATACGAGTGTTGTGAGGAGATTTAGTATGGTATCCATTCTCCTCATTAGGTCCATCATCATCGTTTCTAGTTTGTTTGTGTCTTGTGTTATGTTGATTAGGGTACTAGTTGGCTCATCAGGTTTTTTATTACTTGTAATTTGGGCGTATGATATATTTGGGTTAAATTCTTTTGTGTAAGTTGTATTTGCGTCTCGCGGAGTCCTTTCTCTTAGTGGAGGGAATTTTCTTTTTTGGATTTCCTTGTAAACGGAACATCCTTTATAGCTTGCTGGGTGGTTACCCTCACATAGAGCGCATTTGACTGGAGTATCATTTTTTGCACAATCCTTTGTCATGTGATCTTCTCCGCATTTTACGCATCTTGGTTGGCGGCTACAGTACGTTTTGGTGTGCCCATAGCGTTGGCATCTTATGCATTGAACTATTTCTCGCTTTGGTTTTGGAGGTTCTATTGTTACTTTGGTATATTGTAAGTATTGCATTTCATATATTGTTTTGTTGTTTGGTTTTGGTTCAAGTTCGATAAAGAATATAGGTAGTGGTTGTTTACTTGTTCTATGTTGGATGTTATAAATATTTGTAACTTTATGTCCTTTTTCTTCTAGTTCTAGTTTAATTTCATTTTTGTCTGTGCTTGGGTGCAGATTTTTAATGACTACACGATATGCACGATCTTGTTTTAATTGATAAGTGTGATATTGTATATCCTTTTCTGTGAGTAGCTTTACGGTTTGTCTATATTTGTCAACATTAGCTATTTGTATTTTGATTTGATTTCCTGCTGTTGTTTTTATAAAGTAGTTATCTTTAGCAACTGCGTCGATTATATTGGTCAGTGGTTTGACATCAATGATATTGGGAACGAATATTGGAGGCGGTTTAGCAGGATTATTTTCAGGTGGTGTATTGTTGATATTATTGTCGCTTAATATTTGGAACCTGTTTTGTGTGGTTGTTACCAGATTGTTGTGGTTGATTAGTCTTTGTCTGGTATGACGTTGGCTTGCTGCATCTTCTTCGTTACTAACTTTCCTCTTCTGGGATGTAACTTTTTGCCAAGGATTTTTTTCGCTGTTTTGCGAGTTTGGTACAGATATGTCATCCATATCTGTATTTGCTATTCCGCTAAGGCCAGAGGCCTAGCACTGGTTTGTTTTACTTTCTTTTATAGATTGTTTAATATTTCTTTGTGTTTTATTATTAAACGCTTGCTATTTAAGCAGTTATACAATTGAATTGTTAAATAGTTATATTTATTAATTTGTTATTCGATTTTTATTGTTATTTACTCGCTGTGAGCGCTCAGAAACACTGTGAGTATTCAGACGCAACTAATGCAGTGTAATATAGCACTAAATTAACACTTTTATAATAATATCAATTCAATATGAAATGTCGTTGTCAATGTCACATTGACGTATATAATAGTAATATTATATTAATATGAAGAAGAATTTAGTTATTTTGAAAATAATTAGATAAATTTATTCTTTTCTTACAATACACTAAATCTCAAAATATTAAACATTGGAAGAAAACAATATGAACAACAATTTTCTTTAAATTACATATATTTTGAAAATGTTTTAATTTAAGAATGAATGGCGACCCTAAAAAAATCTTTTGCAACCCTAAGGTTGGGAATCACTGCTCTAAATTATAAAATGTTCACAAATGATTAGAAAATTCTACAAAATTTATTAGATTAGGTACTTTAAATATAGACTTAAAACTGTGGGTCAAATAATGGATGATAAAAGTTCGACCGACATTTAAAGGGCATCTTTTAGTCTAGATTTATTTTCTACCGAGACCCTTTACTTTTGGTACAATAAAAAGTGTCTATGTTTCGTATCTAAAGGTAAAATAGTGTACTTCTCTTTCAATTTTGATACCATAGTATGTAATTGGCTTTTACTCTCGGCTATGGGAGAAAGGAGTTTGCAATGACTACAATTCTAATTACTTTTCGTTATGTATTTACCTACTTGTATGAGTTTCCGTGTTCGTGTTTATGACATTAGCTCCTGTCTAATTTTAATTTCAAATTTTGTGATATCATTAATGGGCGACAGAATTAATTATTATATTCAGAAGGATATAGTGCCACATTTACATACATATTTAGAGCCTTCAATCTGTCTATGTAAACATTAAACAAGACTTCCCATAAATCATAGTTTTACGTTCAATTTTTACCTTCCGTCACCTTTTAGGTAAGGAAGTTATTGTCTTTGGTCAAAAAATTCAATGATGAGTTTTTAGTGAATAAGCATGTTTTAGGGTCCCTATATAATACGATTATAACATTTTTACGATGATGTCTGTATGTATGTATGTATGTAAGTTTGTGTCTGTGTGTGTGTTTGTATGTATGTGACAAAAGTTTCGGATCGTATAACTTCAATACCCCGATTCCAAAAATTATATTTTTTTCGTATTCCTCAAGTTTACATCCAGAAGAACAACTTATTAGATTTTGGTTATAATTGGTGAACCGGAAGTAGCCTCATTTGAAGATTTAACAGTTAAATATGATTTATTAACATTTAACGTTATTATAACTTAAAGAATATATTATTTTCTATACGATTTGATTGCATTTTATACTTCATATAAAGTTAAATAATTATAAAGATATTAAATTTTATAAATCAGCCAGCTATGCTAAACATGGAAACTACTAATATATTCATATAATTCAAATTGACAGATGTCAGTGTAAATAAAAATAAATTAATGTGGCAGAGATGAGGATGTTGAAGTAGATGTTGGGGAAGACACGGAAAGATAGGTAAGGAAAGGAAATAACTCTAGTGTTACAAGTTTATAGAAAGATACAAGCGAGATGATTACATTGGTTTGAAAATGTCATGAGGAGAAATGAAGCCTCTAGAATGCACTGAGTAGGTTGAGTGGACGGATGATAGTTAAACCATCTAACCAGCAATAACTAATAATAAATGTACAATAGTTATTTGTATAACAAGTGTTGAAAGTGTTTCTTTGTTGAACCAAAACGAAAGTTGTAACCTGAGCTCAGGTTGCAATCGTTTGTGTCAGACAAAGGATTTTCAAGACGTGTTATACACACTATTTTTTCAATGAGAAACAACTTCGTCAAATTCCAGTGTATACAGTAAAACCTACCTTGCAAAACATATAGGACAATACTCACAGGAAAATATGCAGAGCTTAGGGATACAATGTCTAATAGAATTAAAGCTGGTATTACTAATAAAGGCGATGTAACCTAATATTAAATGGCGGAATACTTGAATAAAATATTCACTTTTGGTGAGCTTAAAATCTATATTTTAAACTAGTCGAAAGAAATTTGTAAAAATTTCTCACCATTTGCGTGAGTTTTATAATTTGTTTGTTGAAAATGTTAAGCGGCCGAATTAATATGAGTTTGGGCTCGTAGTATGTTTGTGCTATAATTTTACTGGAAATATGGAATCTTTTACAAGAATCTTTTTTCATGGAATTTGTACAACTTACATAGAACTAACGGAAGTTAATGTGCTGGTCACATTAGATTTTTACCTCGGGTTCGTGCTAAAATTCGCATATCCAGATTTTGGTAAATGACCACGTTTTAAGATCCCTAGAACCCAATTTTAACATTTTCACGATGATGTCTGTGTGGCTGTGTGTCTGTGTGTATGTGCGTGTGTGTGTGTGTGTGTGTGTGTGTGTGTGTGTGTGTGTGTGTGTGGTGTGTGTGTGTGTTCGTGGATTTTGGAGTAAATCAGATAACCGAAAATGGCATTTTACTGGAATCTCAAAATAGTTTTTCTTCGAAAAATACCTTTTTGTGCAATATAAGCCACGAAATTGAATTTCGCGGTTGTTGTTATGGCAACGGCCGCGAAATTGAGTAAACAATCACTATGACAATTGTTTTGTTTATCAAATGTCAATTCCATAGCTACCTTGAAAGCCAACTTTCAATTTACAGTGAAACTGTTTAAAATTAATAAAATTTGTAATTACATATTTTT
Organism: Harpalus rufipes; assembly: GCA_951394225.1. Lineage (NCBI taxonomy): Eukaryota > Metazoa > Arthropoda > Insecta > Coleoptera > Carabidae > Harpalus > Harpalus rufipes. Next base: position 78,309,324 of record OX596274.1, read on the forward strand.
TACGGTTGCACAAAAAATATTGTGTACACCTTGTCCGCGAAATCCTTTAGCGTCCTCGAGCTTGTCTTGCATCGGCCGCAAGCGGCCTCGGCGACAATTTTTCTCTCGGTACGCTAAAGAGTGATTTCGCGGCCTTGATATACAAATAACTATTAAATGTTATTTTTCGAGATTTATGTTATATAAAATCTAAGTTTATTAAATTTTCTACAGGTTTGAAGTAATACTTTTTCTATATATTTTAGGGATAAATTTATAAAACTATTTATAATTTTAATCCGGGAGCCCACGTTTTAATCGCAACTCGGTTACACAGTTTAGATCTCAAATGCATGTAACAGATATATGTCACTGTCAACAAATTAAACATTTCAAATAATAATAGTAACGTTTTAAAAAGAAAATAGTGAATACAACAATAATTATATGGAAAGGAACTTATACAGTTACCAGCATAAGTAAATATGTAGGAATATAGGTAAGTATATAAATAAATAAAATAAATATATCGTCACTGCATATTACCCATTGATGGGTGTGCTAATCTGCATTGTACAAAGATTTCGGTAACGATAATGACATATTTGTACCGTGCGAGGGTTTACTAGCCGTCACCTTACGGGCACTCATTGCTGGCGTGGAGAGTGCAACACAGGGGTCATTGTTGTGCCATTAAAATACGAAGTAATTTTTGGCGTCGGTAGGGATCGCAACTCGGGTCCTCAGATTCGCGACCAGACACTCAGGCACACGGTCACGAGACCCCATTATAAATACAAAATCTGATGTGACCAACACAATACCTACCGCCATTTAATTTATATTAATGTAAATACATATACAGTATTTTTTGAAAGATGTCCGATCAAGGTCATCTACGAATTGTATGAATTCCGATTTTTGCTCCGCCTGTTCTGACAAATTCAGTAGTGTCGTTTGTTTAGTTTTTGTGAGGGTACATAAGATACTACTGTTATTTTATTATTATAAAATTATATGTTACAATAACAGCATTCAAAATTCAAAATTAAATCAACTGGTAAATTTATTAGCAAATGTAAAACCAAATATGTGAAAATTAAGATACTGACACAATGTCAGTGTCAGTGACACTGACATAAACTAACGTTATTCGTACGGCTATGAGTCCAGATAATGAATATGAATTAATATGTAAACTTACGTTACAGACACAGTAAACTGCTTGAGTGTCTGGTCGCAAATCTGGGGAACCGGATTCAATCCCTACCAACACCAAATATTTCGAATTTTAAATGGTACAAAATTGACTCCTGTGGTGCACTCTCCACGCCTTTGTACATTTATTATTATTTAGTGAAAATGATTGTAGTTAAAACAATATTCCTTTGTGTAGTCTTATTTTAAAAATTCTTTATAAACTATAAATTTAGCTGCAGCACAAATCAAAGGATTAAAAAGTCTATAAGTGCAAATGTAGAGCACGTTTTGCATGGAACCCATTTCCAGTGCTAGACGCATTTCGTAGTAAGGGAAGTTAAGCGTATGCTCAAATCCATTATGATTACATTCTCGCGACCATTAACGCTATTAAATGTTAATAAGTTTATGGCTTAGAGCAGACAGAACTGGACAGAGAGTGCAGGCTTTGTTTGCGTGATGTGAGGCTTTGTTAACTACCAAACCAACTCAGCATTACACAATGCTTTCACTACGCCAGATTCATAAAGTTATATGTATACCACACCTTCGCACAATTCATGTAAAATTCATACCGACAAAATAAAATAATTATAATTTGATGCAACCTACATCCACCCAACAAATATGTTACCAGACTTGACATTTACAAACAAATTTATCAGAATATATTGAATGTCATACTCATTAAAAATTCTTTACAATATAAAAAATTCAGGTGGATGAAAAATAGAGAAATAATAAAGTATATAATTATCGTATTAGGTCCTATTTTTTAATTAACCATATATACAGGTGATCCAAAAAGAAGTACCACATTTCAAACCATATTATTCTACAAAACAGTGAAAGATCATTGTAATACAAGATAATAGTTCTTTACGCTTTCGACCAATATTGAGAACTGACACATGTCCGATGGCGGCAGCACTATCAGACCGATCAGCTGCTTCTGAATTGGTACTCGGAGTGTTATGACATATAAAAACAAACAACAAGAGCAATTGTTTCACTTAAAATGAAGCTTGGTATCACAGAATATTTAAGACTTCTGGAAGCAGCAGCTGCTTCTAGATGTATTATAGAGGGTTTGTTAAAATGTATTTATAATTATAAATTGTGCACAATAATGCAATAATATATATATTTAATCATTCGAAATTGATGATTGCAAGTGAGTGAATTATAAACGCTAACTACATAATATTATGTGGAGTATTAAAAAATGACGGTATAATGAGGGTAATATTTGCACTTTGTCTGCAAACCAGTGCAATTACTGCAAAGCCACATGAAATAAAAATACATTTAGAGAGTTCTTCAGAAAAATTAAAAGCTATTAGTGCAGAATGCACGTGTAAAGCTGGCCAAAGACCAGGAAATATCTAAATATCCGATTTAAAATGACGACAACAAACTTTCCTATGTTTTGTTATTTGTTTTGCATATTCCCATGCTTTTCGCCGATCCATGTCCATTTCAACACCTGCTCTTGTCGTAATTTTAACTTTATTTTGGCCATGTTTCGGAAAATTATAAAACCCAATGTCTGTCTCGACCAGATCTTCAGTGGCATCAGAATACACAAAAATTTGTAGGACTTTTTCCCATTTTTATTCACATCACATGGTCAAACCACATATAACTCAAGCATACAGTCACAATACAGTACCAAATCGGAAAGTTCATATTTTTTCCACCAGATGTCATGTCGCAGCTTGTCAGTTGTCAATAAGTAGTATTACTATGGGTGCCGACAGGAATTTTTGAAAGATGGTATATTGCATTAAGGTGGATCACCTTAATCAGGGGCTGACTGGGATCAAAATTTGGGTGTGAAAAAATATATAACGGCCCTTCAATGCCAAAAATTCAGAATACTGTATAGCGCGCGTCCAACCGACGCGCCCGAATGCGAGCGTTGCCACTGGTAGAATATTCTAGAGCGATGACGTAATCCCCGGCGGGGGAAAACTCATACGCGTTTAGACTGGTTTAATTACACCCGATGGGTTGATCCTTTGTATTCGAAGTCATTGTCGCGTCGGAAAGTTCCAGAAGGGCATCGGCTATATATACCGTCTGGAGGACAGCCGAGAGGACAGTCTGTTATATAGAAGCAACGAGAAATGAACAGTGGATGATATAAATAAACAGTCTACGAGTGGTGAACAAATAAATGTAGTTATTTAAATAAATATAGTAATATATATATATATATATATATATATATATATATATATATATATATTGTTTAAATAAATAATCTTAGTGTTTAAGCATTTAATAATATTTTTAATCTTAAATAAATAAATAAATGTATCATCACGACATATTACCCATTGCTGGGTGTGCCAATCTGCTTTGTACACAGATATCGGTAATGATGAAATATTTGTACCGTGCGGGCGTTTACGAGGCGTCACGGGCACTCATTGCTAGCGTGTAGAGTGCACCACAGGGGTCAATTTTGTGCCATTAAAATTCGAAGTAATTTTTGGCGTCGGTCGAGATCGAACCCGGGTCCTCCGATTCGCAACTAGAAACTCAAGCACACGGTCACGAGACCCCATCTTAGTCTTAAATTAATGTTTATAATTATTTAATCATAGTGTGTTATTTTTATTATCTTTTTAATATTTATTCTAATTATTTATCATTTAATAAACGTTTTATTTTAATTAATAATATTTCTTTGATTTTTACACTTCACCCATATAAATAAACGTTATAATACATATAAATACCTAATAATAAAAAAAAACAGCACCTTGGAGTTATCTAAATTTTATGTATAACAAATAAAATTATAATGTCATATAAATATATCGGATGTCTACTTCTTTTCCGAAATTTTACAATTTTGATTTGGCGATATCTCTTCACCTTTTAATTTTAGAATAAAAGTGTAACGAAGAAAAATGTTCAGAATGAAAAATTGCATGTGTAACAGGTTTGTTGTTCAATTATTTCTTATGTACGTGTCAGAAGCAAAAGAAAATACACGATTTGAAACAATTATCCATGTGCCATGAAAAATAAAACAATAATTTATGTTTGTTTCTTCTGACATATCTGACATATTTGACAAATCGATGTAAATGTTGTTCAAACCCAATGCTAGGTATACGTAGAAAGTTGCGCCTTGTAGAAAACGCCCATCTTTATTTAATTTAAGTTCATAATTTTGTTGCTTATGAAACAGTTAATTATTAAGTATTACAAGACTTTAAGAAAATGTATTTTATATTACAAAAAAAAAAATACAATCTGATGTGGCCAGCACATTATCTTCCGTCAATCCTGTGTATTATGTACAAATTCCATACATAAATTTTCTTGCAAAAGATTCTATATTTCCAGTAAAATTATTTCATAAATAAACTATGCAAATTGCACTTGACACTGATACCTTCTTCTTTTTCTTTAGCTTTTCCCATTCGTTAGGGGTCGCTATGTTTTATTTTCTTCTTGCACTTATTTATGTTTTGCGTGTCGTCATCATTCAGTTCCTTTTCTCTTAAGTCTTCCGCAATACAGTCTTTCCATCTTATCTTTGGTCTTCCTCTGTTTCGTCTACCTTCTATAAGCTATTCATTCTTCCCAAATATTTATCTCTCCTCATGACATAATTATTATTGAAAGAAATATTAAAATATCAAGGTTGGTAACACTGACAGTTGACATTTTGATAACAGTTATTTAAAAGTAAGGTTACAGTTAAAACTTATGTTTATTATGTTATGAAACAACAAATAAATACGTTACACTTTAATTTAAAAGAGTGCTTTATTGTTTGATGTAATTATTTTATTATAAAAAATCTAATTGCAGTATTTTTTAATGATTAATGACCGAGATGACAACTAAGATATGTATTTTACACAGACTACGTTACAAACTTTACTAACAAATAAATCCCCAAAAACGTTTGAACAAAATTGTTCATTATAACACTGTTTTAGGAAAAAATAGTTACATAAAATTAACTTTGTAAACGTGAAATAGGAAAATTAATTTGGACAATAAATAAAATTCATTTAATAAATTTAGGGAGAACTTTTACAAGAAATGTTCGATAAAAAAAATAATGGAAAATGGAGGACTCCATTTTTGTTCAATATACATATTATGCCATGTCGTGAAAACTACTCTTGTTACGATTTTATTTTCAATAACTTTTTGACTGCTTCTGTTAACACGGTTATATAATCATTTATGAAAAATAAAAACATTATAATAACAATTCAAATCACCTGGTAAAATACGTTCGGTACACAAAGGCGTAGTTATACACGGAACAAAGTGTTATGTGGTCATCAAAGTGCTGTGTTCTGCTCTTACAGCACTTTACAACCCAACACGGTAAACTACGCTATAAATGACATAAACGCCGGGATAAAAACATCAATTGAAACTAATATGTTGCGACTTATGAAGCAAGCGACAGCGTGGAAGGAAAACACAAGCAATATCAGTTTCATACGACATAAAAGATTTTTTTAAAGATTGAAAAATACCTCAAGCAAGAACAATAATCTTTTTCTTTATATTCTTCTTTGCGTTTGTTCAATATAGCATATTTTCATGCCCGTTTCCAATTGGCGCAATCTAAGGTTTCTTTTTGGATATTTTATTTTCAATTGTTTCAAAAAGTAATAATTTAATATTCAATATTAATACTATCCCCTTCAAAATATTCCCTCGTAAAATGTAATGCACTCATGCAGATGTTGTTTCTAAATGACGTCATTTTTAGAACGGTAGACAAACAAAAACTTAATTATTATAAAAATTGAACATATAAATAGAAGGATCAATTGTTTATCCACAACTGTTAAATAATATACCCATATTTCATCCTATTGTTATCAATTAATGATAATCGTTACTGTTTCTAATTGAATAATATTGACAGTTTTATGGAATAATATTATTCAATCGTTGTGAAATTCAAATTCTACCTTTCAAAGACTACAAACAAAATTACTTTTAATAAGTATTTATATCCACATAAAAAAGCCAAAGTTACACTAGTTGTGTCATTTTTCATACTTTTATTTTCTTCTTAAGCTTAAACTGCAAATGAATAGTCGGTTTTAAGATTTTACCTTAAATGTCAAATCATTTCATAATTTTGTTTCAACACCAACGATAGCTAGATTATTCTACGCTGCTTAAACACTACGATTATTTATCTATACAATATTTATATCACAACACTTATTTATATAACTACATTTATTTATGTTAACAACTGTTAAACTGTTTATTTATATCACCGAGTTCATATCTGGTTGCTTGTATATATAAGACTGCTCCTCCGCCTTCCTTCGGCCGGTATTTATACAGCGCACACCTTTCTAGAAACCTTCGAAGCGACAATGACCCGTATACAAAGGAACGAGGTCACGGCGCAATTAGAGTCCAGCCGCTGCGGCGCCAGGGATTGCGTCATTGCTCTGGAACGCTCTGTCAGTGGCGCCGTTGTATACTCTTCTCCCAGGGGCGCTTGTCACAATATTATTTGAGAATTGTGGATAAAGTATAGTATTTTATTCGCATGTAATGGCTATTATTCATTCGAATGATTTACATCACTCGCCTGCCGCCTCGTGCTGCAAACTTCATGAGTAATAGCATACATTACATGCTTATTGAATAATATATTATTATTTCCTACATCATGGTTTTTGGACATCTTCACTGGTGTGTTGGTGTCGCACTCCAGGTGCTCAACTGGGTTTTCCTTGCTTATTAGATCAGAGACGGTTTGTTTTTAATATACAATTAAATCAGTACGGAACTGTCCGATGCATGCGTAATAACAAACAAGCAAATTTTACTTCAAACGGTGGAACAAAATTACGAGTATATTTTTTTTAAATGGTAGGTACCCTATATCATTTTTTAGTCTATTAGATAAAGATTTTTTTCTGATTTCGACGATATAAATATTGTATAGGGTTGTATAACAATTATTTTGAGAAAAATTGTATTAAAAATAAAAAATAATGTTACTATTGTTAAAAGTGGCTATGCAATACACAAGTTATGTTTGTTGCTTAGGTTACACTAGTAGTAAAGTAATTTTTTGTTACATGATTTTTAATTTTTAATAATACTTTATTCGAAATAATTGTTTTACAACCCTATACAATATTTATTTCGTTGAAATCAGAAAAAATCTCTATCTAATGGACGGAAAAAAATTATATAGGGTACAAAAAAAAATATAATTTTGTTCTACCGTTTGAGAACCTTTGGTTCAATTTTCGGTTTGGTATTAACGTTAAATTACCCCTGCTTCTTTACCATTTTTTGTATATGTATAAGATTTTTCTGTTTAGGAGAAACGATTTTTTTAAAATTAAAGGTGCGTGCCATTAGATCACATCAAAAACCATTTTTGCTTCAAGTTTCCCAATTAAAAATTTTCAAAGGAAGTGCCCATTATCCATCGATGAATAAAACAATACAATCTAAATCTAATTCATAATTTCATTTTGATTGCGCCCCAGGTGTTTTGTAGGAAGTTAGTTTCCCTGTTCCTATCAAGAGATGGCACGTAAGACACTGCTTCAGTAGGGTCATATATCTATTAACTAATATATTGCGGATCCTGTGCTTTTCTTGAAGCAAACAATGAGAGATAGGAATATCATTGCTGCATAAGTCTGTCACTCTCTAATTCTGGTTTCGTGATTTTGCGCATGCGCGTAATGTTTGAATTCTATTGGCTAACGCTGACAGCGACGGCCAGTTGATCCGGGTGTGTTCCAATATCATAGCATGGAGTGCAGAGTGGAGTATTAGAGTAAGAATATATAATTATAAATCTGAGAAATTAAGTAATATACCTACTATTTATTTTGTGTGTAAATCCTTCAACATAAATATTAGTAATAATAAATAACAATGAAATATTCTAGTACTGAACTTGAATTAAATAATTAACACGAATGGAAAATTTCACATATATCTTCCATATATAAAAAAGGTGATAGACGAGATCCATCAAATTATAGAGGAATTAGTGTAAACTGTACATTGAGCAGAGTCTTTGGAAAAATCTTGCAACGGAAACTAAATGAAGAAGTAAAAGGTAAAATAGGAGAAGAACAGAGTGGCTTTACCCCTGGCAGATCATGTACAGATAATCTATTTATATTGCAACAATTAATAGAGAAGAGATCTGCACATAGTCAAGAAACACATTTAGCTTTCATAGATTTAGAAAAAGCTTATGACTCAATTCCAAGAGTAAAATTATGGACAGCACTATATGACTTGAAAATAGATAACAACTTAATTAAAATCCTAAAAGAATACTATAATAATAATGAGGCCCAAATAAAATATCATGGACGATTATCTGATCCGTTTCCAGTAACAAAAGGACTCCGCCAGGGTTGTAGTTTATCACCAGTGTTATTTAACATATATCTAGAAAGAGCTTTAATGAAATGGAAAAAAAGCTGTAGTGGAATGGGTATCCCAATAGATAACAATATACTTTTCTCTTTAAATTTTGCGGACGACCAGGCTATTATAGCCCAAGACTCATATGATCTAGAATTTATGCTGAGAAAACTCCATGACGCATATAATAACTGGGGAATGAAAATAAATTTCAATAAAACAGAATACCTCGCAACTAATACCGAACTAAATTTTGAAATCTTAATAGAAGATAATATTCAAATTAAACAAGTGGACAGATTTAAATATTTAGGAGTAATTATCACTAAAAATGGCATAGATTCTGAAGAAATAAGAGAAAAAATAAGTAAAGGAAAACGAGCAATAGGATGTTTGAACTCTATATGGTGGAACAAGGACATAAGCCAACATAACAAGAAAAGAATAGGCAAAACCATAGTAGAATCTATAACATGCTACGGCAGTGATATCTGGGTAATTCATAAAGACTACCAAAATAAACTACAGGCTTTAGAAATGGACTACTTAAGAAGATCGGCCAGAGTTTCCAGATTAGAAAGAGTCAGAAACGACACAATTCGAACCAGGATGCAGGCGGAACAGACCATTTTGCATAGAATTGAAATACGAAGTTTAAAATGGTTCGGACACTTGTTGCGCATGGACGAGAATAGATGGCCAAATAGATTATTTAACTGGAAACCACCTGGTAGAAGAAAGGTAGGAAGACCGAGATTATCGTGGAATGAAAGAATGAGAGAAGCTATGTCAACCAGAGAACTTGAAATAGAAGATGCTGAGGATAGAGAAGGCTGGCGTTTGGGAGCGGAGAGATGGCAGTAGCTGTATGAATCCGGATATATATATATAACTTTGTTGTACTGTAAAAATAATAGGAATTAAATCTGGTCAGGATTAATTTATTTTGGTGAAGGTAAAAAGTAAAAGAAATATTTTTTAAAATATTTATTGATTTCTAAATAATACAATTCTGGTGAATTTATTTCGAATATAATCGTCTTTCTGTGACAGTAACTTCGTCTCGTGACAAAATCTAATTTTTATAAAAGTATGAATTATAGTTTTTTATAATTTGCGTTTTGTGGTTGTCTAAAATGGTTTGTTCTTTGATGTGGTTTAAAAATTCTGTTGTATTAAATACATATGGAAAACTATGGTAAGAACCATCTGTTGTTTTAATTTTTTATTTTTAAACATTTGTTCTTGCTTTTCTCTGAATATCCTTTCAGCGCGTTTGCATATAAATATCATGTTTTTTGAGGTGTATAGGAGACTCCCCGATTTTTTATGTTTATTAATAAGCTTTCTCTTTTATCAGAGCATAAGTAGTCCCAACAAAATGAGCAGATGTTCATTTTTTTAATTTTACTGAGAACATATCCCGCTATGTACTCTACTACATTTTCAACATAGGTGTTTAGACCCCACATCGTATTTACATAATCATGGTCAAATCTACTTACTCTCACAGAATCCTCCCCACAAACAGGATTTTTAAAATTTTCCCTTTTCGAAGAGACCTGTAATCAAGCAATTGGCATTTTGCATTGATTTAATATCTGTTTTAATCAGTAGTCTTTTATACGCAGATTCAAACTGTAGCTCATTGGGATTGTTATTAAATCCGCCCCAGCTCCTAATGGCGCTGAAGAATGTTTCAAGAAAATCTTGACTTAATTTAAAAGTCAATAAAAACTCTAAATCTATTTTCTGTTCATCATAAAGTTCAAACATATTTGTTATATTAATTAAAAGCCCAGAAACCCAATTTTCCTGCCACTGTGAATGATTTTATTCCCTAAGACTGAATACGAACGGTATGAACGACTCAAAGTACAAACAGAAAATGAAAGAATGAAACTAACCATGTGCTCGCTGGATCAACTGACCGTCGCTGTCACCGAAGCCAATAGAATTCAAATATTACGTGCATGCGCAAAATTAAGAAATCGGAATTAGAGAGTGACAGACTTATGCAGCAATGATATTCCCATCTCTCTTTCTTTGCCTCAACTGGTTTCTACGTAAAAGATAGGAGCATTAGCAATATATTAGTTAATAGATATATGAGTAGGGTACCTCTATATGGCCATGACGTTGCTCGCGTTTCGTCCGCCATTAGCGGGCCACTGTCATTATTATTATTACGTATTTTCGTGGCTATTTGTTTTATTTTAATGCAAAACACATTTAAATATACTTCTAATATTTATTTAAAGGGTAAGTAATACTTTTATTTTATTTATTTGTGTATTTTCTTGAGATACTGACTACGATGACTGGCAATATTGAAAACACATAAAAATTACCAATATACAAACATTAAAATTTTTAAAAGGTAAGTTTAGAATATATACTTATTATGTAAATAATAACTACAGTTATTAAATTAGATGTGATAATAACAACCTATACCTTATGCTCTACATAACCTCTAAATGTATGTCATAATAATAATTGTGTATCTCTTAAATAAATGAATTTTTATAACCTTCATAGATTCATAGTGTGATTATTTAATATTCTTGTATAATATAATATCACATTTCTTACAAATAAATAGGGAAATGAATTATCAGTATGTTTGACATTGGCCCGCTGATGGCGGCGATCTTGCCCCATGACCATACCTGTATATAAAGGTACCCTAAGTTTCAGCCGATAACATTGTAGTCGCCCCATGTAGATAGTGTTTTTTGTTCTGTGTTTGTAGTATATGGCCGCGTTCAGCACGTCACAGCGCTGGCAGTGCTGAGCACCGAAGTTTGCCGAATACAGTTGCTGGACGAATTGCATTCGTCCAATCATTGCGTTCGGCAAATTTCGGCACTCAGCGCTGACAAAGCTGTGACGTTTTGAACGCGGCCAATGTTTCTATGACAACCAATCAGATCCCAGATGGACAGGCACGCTCCACTTCAAAAAATAAATATGACCTGTTCACTGCATCGCATGCCGTTTTTCTGTGAACGACGCACGTTTATCCAGTTTAAATTATAAAACTGCAATTTTGGCAGTTTACAATATCCTTTGATGTGCGGCTCGCATGTTTGACATACCTGTGGTACATTATTTCTTGCGCGCGAAGTAAAGCAAGTTGGTTTAATGTTACAACTGGTAATAGCGCAATATTTTCAACGAAAATGTGAGAGTAAATAATTAACTAAATTTGTGCGGACTGTTGGAATTTTAATTATAAATTTTACAATTTTCGTGTAACTTTGGGAATGTTTTCACGTAGGAATTTATAATTTATGTCGATGTGTATGAATAAATAAATAAATATATCATGACGGCATATTACCTATTGCTGGGTGTGCCAATCTGCTTTATACACAGATATCGATAGTGATGAAATATTTGTACCGTGGGCGCTTACGAGGCGTCACCTCACTGGTATTCATTGCTGGCGTGGAGAGTGCACCACAGGTATGAACAGGTAAAAATTATGTAAAATTTGTAATTAATAATTTAGTAGGTATATTAACATGTAATTTAATTTTCAAAGGCAATAATTTATTTGTTCAGTATTTTTTTTAAATGAACAGTACTTTATACTCAATATTTTTCATAAACGTTCCAGTATTAATAATCAATGTTCAATAAAATAATACTTGTTCAGAATAAATATTGAATGTTTAATAAATTAATATCGTTTTTGAGTTTTATCAATTCTCAAAAACACTCGTCGGAAATCGACTTCGACGGATGTTGGAATATACCGACGCCCATCGACGTCGCGATGCCAGGCGTCGTTTTTAAGTTTTTTATCATTTCTTGAGACAACTCATCGGGAATTAACTCTGACGAGTGTCAGAAATACCAACGCCCATCGATGTCGCGACGCTTGGTGTCGTTTTTGAATTTTCATCAATTCTCAAAATCACCCTTCGAGAATCAACTTCGACTACCGACGCCCATTTCAAACAGTAATAAAATATTTACTAAGGTTATAGGATCGAAAAGAACTAATTTTTGACCAACATTCATTTCCAGCCCCTTCTTCATCCCAATTAAAACCATGGTTAACGTAGTTTTTGCTGCTTCTGAAAAGTTGAGGTTGTTATTTTAAGAGCCGATTGGGGCCAATACGGAGCGAAGCGGAGAGATTGGCTTCCGGCGGATAGAATATTGTAATGTTTGCAAAGGTTACGTAATTAGGATAAAATATGTATATTTCACATGTATGTTAAATTGTAAAAGAAATTGTTTTTATATTAGTTTTACTATAGCCTTACGAGAGGATAGACGAACCATGATGCTAAATCAGCATAAATGAGAGAATGACGCTTAGAGTGAAACGATAGCAATTGGGTGTTGGTTCGTCGTCCAGGAAAGATGTGTGGAAGCTAAAATTTGACATATTATACAATGTAATTATAGAAGAAATTGTTGGTGATATCATGTAACGAAATAGTTGTTCCCGAGATAATTAAAGCAAACTTTAAAGTAAGTAATTTTTGAAAATTATATTATGAGTTTTGGATTGAACTTACTGTAATTTGTCATTCTAATATTCTGTTGTAATTTGCCGTTGTAAAATTGCTATTGTATCGTACTATTCAAAATTTAATATCTATTAATTTATGTTTTATAGTTTTATAATAATCTTTATAATTTTATTTTGTGTTTATATTTCTCTTTAATTTTATCGTTGTAAATAATTTTTTGTTAAACTTTTAAAGTTATTTAATTTATTTTATCCACACCTTCAGTCAAAACCCATCGGATTTATTTTAGTAGGTATAAAAGCTTATAAATGTACAAAGATAGCTTTTATTACAATTAGTGATCAGCGTTGAGTTTTACTACAATTGGTAACGATCGGTGTGATTACTACAATTGGTGTTTACGGTGGAATTTGTTAAAAGTTTATAATATTAATATGAAATTATTTCTTTGTTAAGTAAGAGTAGGTTTGATTGCCAGTACTGAACAAATATGAAAAAATCTGCTGTGGCCAGCACAATACGTTTCGTCAATCCTGTGTATTATGTATAAATTCCATACATAAATTTTCTTGCAAAAGATTCTAAATTTCCAGTAAAATTATTTCATAAACAAAGTATGCAAATTGCACTTGACACTAACATCTTCTTCTTTAGCTTTCCCCATTCGTTAGGGGTCGCTATTTTTTTTATTTTCTTTTTCCACTCATTTCTGTTTTACTTGTCGTTCTGATTCAATTCCTTTTCTTTCAAGTCTTCCGCAATACAGTCCTTGCATCTTATCTTTGGTCTTCCTCTGTTTCTTCAACCTTCTATTACTAAGATATTCATTCTTCATCCAATATATTCTTCATTTCTCCACATGACATTTTCAAACAATTGTAATCATCTCGCTTGTATCGTTCTAGAAACTTGTAACACTAGTTATTTCCTTATCGTATCTTTTCGTGTCTTCACCAACATCTACTTCACCATCCTCATCTCTGCCACATTAATTTACTTTTTATTGATACTGACATCTGTCAATTTGAATTATATGAATATTAGTAGTTTCCATGTTTAGCATAGCTGGCTGATTTATAAAATTTAATTTTTTTAAAATTCTTTAACTCTATATCTATTGAGTATGAAGTACAAAATGCAATCAAATTGTATAGAGAATAATATATTCTTTAAGTTATAATAACGTTAAATGTCAATAAATCAAATTTAACTGTTTAATCTTCAAATGAGGCTACTTCCGGTTCACCAATTATAACCAAAATCTAATCAGTTGTACTTCTGGATGTAAACTTGAGGAATACGAAAAAATAGTATATTGTGTTATTAGGAGTAAAAGTGACACTTTGTGTGGCGAGCGTGGAAGTTTAAACGACGAGCGAAGCGTGTCGGATAAATGCACGCGAGGCACACAAAGACACTTTTACTTCGAATGACACATTATATTTTTTCTTCAAACGTAGATATTTAAAGAAAAATATCTACTATTGACGTTACATTTTACGTAAATTTCGTTTGCGATTTCAATTGCCCTGTAGCTATGGATACTTATTTATTCACTTTTTGTTATAAACAATGAAGTAATTCTTTTAAGGTTTTGACGTTTAAATAAAAACTGTGCAATTTTATATCCTCCTTGTGTGCAATTATGTCGGAATTTGAAGTATTATATTATATGCCCCCTGAAGTTGTTCAATTGGATGAAAATCTAACAGTGTGGCGGAAAGATATGTCCACGAATTACTGCAAAACAATATAAACTTTTCTTATATCACTTTCATTTTAAGTATTCTTACGTTCATTACCATCCCTGTAATTGTAATCTGTAAGTCTGCTATTCTTTAATATGTTATTTCCTCAAAAGTAAACTTTCTTTATATTTAAATTCATAGGTTATTTAATTAAATTTAACAGGTATTGGTGGTATTCAATAACTTAAGTTACCTAGCGTGTTTTTAGGGCGATATTACAGTTTTCTTTTATTAAGTTACTTCTTATTCGTTGATTCTGTATAGTTTCTATGGATATTTATTTATTTTATTTCTACCTTGTGAATCAAGTCACAAAAGATGCTACTTTTGTGACGTTGAAGAAAAATATAATTTTTGGAATCGTGGTATTGAAGATATGCGATCCGAAACCTTCGTCACATACATACAGACACACACACACACACACACATACATACATACATACATACATACATACATACATCATCGTAAAAATGGTAAAATCGTATTATAGGGACCCTAAAACATGCTTATTCAATAAAAACTCATCATTGAATTTTTTGACCAATATAGTTTGGTTCACGAAAGATGGCAATTCAAGGTCATTTATTAACCGTATGGTATAATATTACTAGCAGATAATTTCACTGCATTTCATATACGTAGACGTGGAACATGAAATATTTATGGATACATTTTAACTGAAAAAAATAAGTGTAATTTATTTGAAAATCATGTTTCTTTTTAAATAACGCCTTTCTCAAAGATTTATACCTATGTATTTGCAAAACCCAAAAACATAGACTTGACAAAAACAATGGAATAATAATTTGATTTAAATGTGACCGTCACTGGGTAACTATTAGGATAGAGGGCAGTGCAGTAGATAATTAGATATATGTAACTGTACGACATACGCCATTATTATTTGTAATGTGTTAGAATGTAATGTCACCATTTACGTGTATCTATCACACAACACAAACTGTATAGACATACGTCAAATAATCTTTCTCTTTCTAACATGAAATGTTGCTAAGTTACTACTGTTAAAGTGCTGTGTATTCTTTCTTCTAACAAGTGACCTTGAATAGTCATCTTTCGTGAACCAAAGTATACTTTCCTTACTTAAAGGTGACAGAAGGTAAAAATACTGAACAAAAAAAAATTACTAGACAAATAATAGAGAATAAATAAAAAAAATACTGAGCAAAAAATGTGTCTTAATGAACAAATAACACTGAACAAATATGAAAAAAATCTGATGCGGCTAGCACATTACTTTCCGTCAATTCTACGTATTTTGTACAAATTCCACACAATTTTTTTTTGCAAACTATTCTACCGCCGTTTTCGTTTTAGGGGTGAAACGAACTGATCTTACCTCGTTCTTCGTACTGAACTGAACTGAGCTAGGCCTAAATAGAAAAGTATATTTTTTAAAATAAGAACTAGAAAATACAAACATTTATAAAATTACATTTATAACGTAATAATGTGCTGAATTGGCTTGTTGCTATAATTTGTTGTCTTTCCTTTTGACAGAAATTTTTGTCACACACACACATACACACACACACACACACATTTGAAAAGTACACAAAATTTGCTTTACAACGATAGTAAAGAAGTAGGGCGTTATATTATTAAAAAGTAAAATGGCGGACGTTTGAAATATCTTACAAAATAAGTCAAGAAAGTTTGGAATTTTGTTTTATTGGATTTGTTGCCTAGGTTACGTCATATAAATGAATTTATGTCAAAAATACCATCATCTATGAACAAAAAAAAAAACAATAAAATCTCACACACTTGATTTTATTTCACCCCAAAAAACTATTACAGTGACGTCAATACCTACTTTAAGTATTTATTATCACTGTTTGTAGTGGATAGTAGTGATATATTTTTATATTTAAATTATGATTCGACATTTTTATACTCAACTGTGAAACGTATAATATGTAGCTTTTAAGCCAGTTGAAAGGGTAATGCCATGGCAGAGAAATGCTCTGCCATCAATCGCATTTCCTCATAAAATCTAGAACATATTTCCCTACTACTTTTATGCGGCATTTACGCGTTTCCATCCACCGACATTATAGTCGAAATTGCGAAAATATGTCTCGAATAAAAAATTGCTTTCAACAGAAGGGTAATTTGCACTGACATGTATTACGACAAACGTGAAATATTCTCGCAGATTGATTACTTTCTGACATGTGCTGGATGTATAATACATTTTATTTTATCGGTCAAGGCCGGTTTTACCATAAGGCGGGTGAGGCGACCGCTTCAGGCCTCCGATTTTAACCGGCCTCATAAAAATTGGTATTTGGTTTTATTTAAGAAAAAATAGTATATTGTGTTATTAGGAGTAAAAGTGATACTTTGTGTGGCGAGCGTGGAAGTTTGAACGACGAGCCAAGCGAGTCGGACAATTGCACGCGTGGCACACAAAGACACTTTTACTTCGCATGACATTATATTTTTTCTTCAAACGTAGATATTTATAGACTGACAGGTAAAATGTCATTATATTATTTATTTGTGATTTTATTTCAATTTCATGACTAACACTATAATGGAATAACTTTTATAAAATTTTAAATTCTATTTTTTAGGTCCGAATGCGTGCAAAATAAAATGTTATTGAAATAGACACAGTGTTTAATTCTCTACAACAATGATGAGAAGCATTATTGGCACACCCAGATATATACAGGCTGTTTATTTTTAAGTGGCTACCACTGTGATCTCGAGAACTATAAGAGATACGAACTTGCTTTTACATGAGTATTTTAAAGATAAGCTGAAAAAATAATCAATCAGTGGTTCTCAAAATATGGATACCAACTTTTTTTATGTTAAATAGAAATATATACTTTTTATTTGCTCATTCTATAGAGCTCTTTATTGAGATATAATTTTTATAACCTTACATAACAATTTTTTTGAAATATATATATATATATATATATATATATATATATATATATATATATATATATATATTTGAAATTTCAAAGTTGGTATCACATACTCCGGAACCGGAAGTAACAGAACGCTTCTTGATACGACATCTTATTGCGTATAGTAAATTTCTTTATTTGAAGATAATCGCTATCTCGCTTAATAACAGAGATAATTGCTGGTTCATTCTCGCGTGATCACCAATTATATATATATATATATATATATATATATATATATATATATATATATATATATATATATAAAGGGTCCGCCAAATAACTTTTTTTTTTTTAAAAATGCTATAAAAAAAACTACTGAATATTTTCTCATAATTCTTTTTTTATTTGAAAGTACAATCCTTCCGGTTAATAATGGAAAATAATTTCATTCAAATGGCTGCCTCGGCTGGCCATGCAGTAGCGTACACGTTCGGTCCAATTTTTAAGCACATTATCGATTGTGTGCAGCTGTATTTCACCAATGGCTTCACGAATATTGTCCTTTAAAGCGTCAATTGTCTCTGGCTTGTCGGCGTAACACTTATCTTTGATGGCACCCCACAAAAAATAGTCCAACGGTGTCAAATCGCAGCTCCGAGGTGGCCAAACGACATCAGCTCTGCGGCTGATAATGCGATCTTCAAAAACAGGGCGCAAATCATCGAGTGTAGCTTCGGCTGTGTGGCACGTAGCGCCGTCCTGTTGAAACCAAATGTTGCCAATATCCTCCTCTTCAATTTTTGTGAACAAAAATTCGTTCAACATGGCCCGATAACGATCGCCATTGACTGTAACGGCCACTCCTTGCTCATTTTCGAAGAAAAATGGCCCAATTATGCCTCTGGACCAAAATCCACACCAAACAGTGACTCGTTTTGGGTGCGTCGGCTTTTCAATGTATTCGTGCGGGTTTTCTGTGCCCCAAATGCGACAATTTTGCTTGTTTACATACCCGCCAAGATGAAAATGAGCTTCATCTGAAAAGATGATTTTTTTGGCAAAATCGGCATCTTCTGTAAGTCGATCACAGGCCCACTCAGCGAAGCGAAAACGCATTGGATGGTCAGTTGGCTTCAACTCCTGAACCAATTGGACTTTGTATGCCGTCATACCAAGGTCTTTAGGCAAAACTCGTCTCAATGATGTCTCCGAAATGTTCAATTGTTGAGAACGACGGTGAATTGATGTTGATGGCGCTTCACGCACACTTTCTGCCACAGCAGCAATATTCTCGGGTGTACGCACTGTTTTTGGCTTTTCACGCTTTGGTTTATCGATGAGGATGCCAGTTTCTTTCACTTTTTTCACAAGATAACGAACATACGGAGCTGACGGTGCATCTCTTCTTCCAAAATCCGTACGCAATTTTCGCACACATTCTGCAACATTACCATGATTTTCAAAGTAATGTCGCAATATTTCCCAGCGTTGTTCAAGCGTATACACAACCATATTCGTTCAGCGGAAGGATAAAACTAATTATCTGTCAAATCAAACATGAGCTAAGTGTTACCATTCACGAAATAAGCACTAGTTGAAAAAAAAAACGTTACATGGCGGACCCTGTATATATATATATATATATACAGTGTGTTAATTAAAAACCTGGCCATAGGCGTTTAACATGGGAAATCAGTTTTTCCTTGCGCAAAAGTTCCCAAATTATTTTAGACAAAAATACTTCAAATAAATGTTGTAGAGAATTAAATTCTGCATCCAGATTAGTAATAAGATTTTATTTTCGATGTTTCATAACCGAGAAAATCAATTTCAAAGTTTATCGAAAATTGCTGATTTATAGCGATAGCCATGGAAGTCAAACAAAATTACAAACAATTGTATGACATCTTAACTGTAAAAGAAAGTTTGTGTTTTGTGATTTTCGTTCAGTAACATATTTTTTTGGAAGTATGGAACAGTTTTCTCATGAAGAAAAGCTTCAGATTATAAAATGGTGTTACTGTGGACAAAGCTATAGAAAAATACGTGATTTAATAAGTGTAATGTGGTCACATCGACAAATTCCAAGTAAAACCACAATAGAATCTTTTATTAAAAAAACTTAAAGCTGTAATTTCCAATGAATGTAGAAAAATAAATGCCAGACAGCTGCATAATGTTCGACATGGCTTTTATAATAGACTTGGGTATTGCTTAGCGCAAAATGGAGGGTTATTTGAACATTTAATATAAAATTATATTCATTCTAGTTTTCTGTTTTTCTTTTTAAATAAATACATTATTCTTGTTTTCATTTTTATTTTATTTTGTATATGTTGACAGCTATGTATTCTAAAAAAGTTAAATTCTAATTCATTGTGTCAATGTCATACAATTGTTCGTAATTTTGTTTGAGTTTCATGGCTATCGCTATAAATCAGCAATTTTCGAAAAACTTTGAAATTGATTTTCTCGGTTATGAAACGTCGAAAATAAAATCTTATAACTAATCTGGATGCAGAATTTAATTCTCTACAACATTTATTTGAAGTATTTTTGCCTAAAATAATTTGGGAACTTTTGCGCAAGGAAAAACTGATTTCCCATGTTAAACGCCTATGGCCAGGTTTTTAATTAACACACTATATATATATATATATATATATATATATATATATATATATATATATATATATATATATATATATATATATATATATAATAGGAGGAGTGAGGAAACGGCCATACTCGAGGAACGTGTTCAGAAGATCAAAGTAAACAAAAAAAGTCATATAAACATGTGTCCGATTCTTAACCGTTACTGAGATATTAATTATTAATACTAAGCGATTAACCGCGGAAAATAATAGTTCACATTTGTTTTTTGTGGTTGTCACATCCAGCTGTAAATGCATCGAAGTTGGCGGTGGTATTTTTGAAAATATTCTACATTGAATTGTTTTTCCTTCACTTGTATAGCATATAATAAATGATTTGTTTCGTCATTGAGGTGCTGCTTTCATTATATTTTTTTAAGTGATATCTCAGTAACGGTTAAGAATCGGACACATGTTTATATGACTTTTTTTGTTTATTTTGATCTCCTGAACACGTTCCTCGAGTATGGCCGTTTCCTCACCAATCACCTGTATATACAGGCTGGTGACCAGAATCAGATTTTCGTAATTTCCTGCTTCCCTAATTATTTTAGGTAAAAAAAGCTTCAAATAAAAGTTGTAGGGCATAAAATTAGGTATGAAAATGTCGAAAATCACCGCAAAAATAGCTATAGCCATGGAATTGAAACAAAATTTAACAAATGTTAACGATTTATCTGTCAAGCTAGATTAATTTAATTTCATTATTATTTGTAAAATCTGTTCAAGTGAACAATTATCAATTTAAATTAACACATAATTGTTAATTGAAAAAGAAATTAGAAATAATATCTAATAAAAATAAGTTACCCTAACGTGACAGACATTTGTTATTTATTTGTCTCAATTCCACGGCTATTGCTATTTTTGAGGTGATTTTCGACATTTTCATACCTAATTTATGCCGTTACAAAGCATACAAAATTAATGTTGCTTATTGATTCAGATGCAGAATTTTATGCTCTACAACTTTTATTTTATTTTTACCTAAAATAATTAGGGACGCAGGGAATTAAGAAAGTATGATTTTACATATTAAAGTCCTATGTTCCGGGGTCGCAGTCACCACCCTATATAGGGTGGTTTTGAACAATGTCATAAATTTAAGGGTAAGTAGTACGACATGTGTAGATTACGGAACAGATATATTTTTTTAAAAATTTGTATATTTGAGGGTAGTTTTCATGAAACTATCATTTTTGGTACCACTGGACCACTGGCAACGCATTTGCATTATTTTATCTGTTACACAATTATAGTCGTTTAAAATACTGTTTAATTTAATTAGTAAGAATAATATCTTATACAACTAATTTTTAATGTATTTTGATAACCATATTTTTAATGAAATATTAATTAAAACAGGAGTTAAAAAAGTTTCCTTAAGAAAAGTAGAATTTTCTTTTTTCGAATTTTTAAAAAAAATCTTTCTGTTTTGTAATCTACACATGACATACTACTTACCCTTAAATTTATGACCTTAAGTTCAAAACCACCCTGTATATGTACGTATATATGTATGTATGTATGTGCATAACCTATTTTAATTTGTTACTGGGGTGGAGGACGCCAATGAAATTCATTATGTTTTTTTGATGTCCAGAGAATGATTATAATTTTCTTTTCACATGAATTTTTATGTCTGTTTAACCTTAACTGTTTGAAGAGTGAAAGTTAAATATTTAATAAATCTGAGAGTACCTAATTTAATGTGAAATGTAATTTAAACCTTTGGACATGGTCCTTTTTTAATCTCTCGGGTTTTGTTTTCGGTTGTTTTGCGTTTACGTACACAATGGAAAATATTAATTAAAAGTCAGGAAAATGATGAATGCTACTTGACAAAAAATCAATTTACATTACATTTCCTTTGGTATTTTATAAACCAACTGTAACAAATATTCCATACAGCAGCCACAATTTGTTTTTACAGTCAGAATTTAATAAATATTTTACAATAATTGTGAATGAAAAATCATTCACGCGTTATGACAGTTAAATGAAATTGACTTTTTCATGAAATACACAGAGTTGAAATTCTAATAGCCAAAATAAATTCGTAATGCATTTTATTAGTTCAAAAACTGGATAAATAAAATGAAAATTAAATCCTTTAATGAATAAACATATACTGTATTTTTTATTTGTTTTCATGGCTCACATTATTGATTTATAAAACCCCAATTTGTAGATAAATATTGAGGTTATATGCACAAAAAACTATTTTGTGTTTTCAAATAAAATTCTTTTGTAAATAAATATTAGCGACAAATAAAAATATAATGTGATTTGGCTATAATCATGGATGTGCCTGTAATTTATGCAACCTAAAATGCCTTCTTTCCACATGAGAATAAGGTAGAAATACAAGGTTTCAAAATTTTCTGAGTTAGAGCGTAAAGAGGATCCACACATACACAGAGACATCATCGTGAACATGTTAAAAATGGATTCTGAGGACCCTAAAACGTGGTCATTTACCAAAATCTCGATATGCGATTTTTAGCACGATCCCTATACCTCCTTTACTAAGGGTACTGGGAGGTAAAAAGCTTCAAGTAAATATTGTAGAGGGCATAAAATTCTACATTAGAATCAATAAATAATAGTTATTTTTTATACAAGACGATAAAATTATATTCTATCGATGAGCGGAAAGTTTAATTCACGAGTGATTTCGCGAGTGAATTATTCTATTAAATTATTTAAAAACAATTTTAAAATCTCAGTAGCGTGGGTTGTTATGGAATTAGTTTGAAAACAATTTCATATTATTCTGTTATACTGTTTTTTAGTGATTTTGTGTAAAAAAATCTGATGTGACCAACACAGTACCTCCCGCCATTTACCTATGTATATAATTTTTATATTACTTTATAAATTTATCCATACAATATATAGAAAAAGTATTAAAGCAAGCTTGTAGAAAATGGAATAATCTTTAATTTTTATAATAACAAATTGAGAAAAAAGTACATTTAAAGATATTTTTTGAAGAAAAACTATCTTGAGCTTCAAGTAAGCTGCCATTTCCGGTTATCCGATTGCCACCAAAATCTAATCAGTTTTTTCCATATTAGAATAATGTAGAAATACATGGTTTCAAAACTTTCTGAATGATAGTATTTGAGTTAGAGCGTAAACAGGTTCCACACACACATACATACATACATACACACAGACATCATCGTGAAAATGTTAAAAATGGATTCTAGGGACCTTAAAACGTGGTCATTTACCAAAATATCGATATGCGATTTTTAGCACGATCCCTGTACCTCCCTTACCAAGGGTAGCGGGAGGTAAAAAGGTAAGAAATGTAATTTCAAGAAGAAAAACTTCCATCTGATGTCGAAGAAGAGGCATCAGATGCATTACATAAATTATTGCCTCAAAAAACACGCAAAACATATGAAAAAGAAGTGCTTTCAAAAATGGAAAGCGCGAAGAATATCAATAGCGTGAATGAAAACGTGTTTCTGGCATATTTTTCTGAGAAGTTAAAGAAAGTCAGGCCATCAACTTTATGGTCCTATTACTCGATGCTCAAGTGTACAGCAAAATACAAGTGGTGGATATATTTCTAGAATACATGTTTTTGGTAACATTAGTTGTAAAATTGAAGTTATATTTAATATGAATCGCCAAAATTTATAGTGTATTTTTATTTAAATAAAAATCAAAGTTCTTTATCTATCCTTACTGTTAAAGTATTACTTTATCTACCTTTGCGGTTACAATTTACAATGTCCCTTAGTCAACTATTTTGAGTTGAACCATTGATTATATATACTAAGTAAACATTAGTATATATAATCAATGGTTGAACAAAGCATATTTTAAAATCTGCTATAGAAAAAAAAATTGCATTCTCTATAACGGCAGAAATGTATGAAAATGTCGAAAATCACTTTAAGAATAGCGATAGCCATGGAATTGAAACTAAAAATTAACAAATATTAGCAATTTATCTGTCAAGCTAGGTTAATCTATTTTTATTATTATTTGTAATTTATGTTAAATTAAACAAAACTTATTTAAAATAATAGATAATTGTTCATTTGAACAGATACCTAATAAAAATATATTAACCTATAACTTGACCGATAAAACTTCAAACATTTGTTAATTTATCTGTTTTAATTACATGACTATCGCTATTTTAAGGATGATTTTCGACATTTTCATACTTAATTTCTACCGTTACAAAGCATGTAAAATTAATTTTATTGACTTAGATGCAGAATTTAAAGCTCTACAACTTTTATTTGAAGCATTTTTACCTAAAATAGTTAGGGAAGTAGTAAATTACGAAAATATGTATTTACGAGTTGCAGTCTTATATTCAGGTGTCGCAGTCAGTACCCTGTATATAAAATAATTAATAAGATAAACAAAATATATTTTCCGTATGAGTTACATTTTTAACATATTTAATCTATGATAATTATGATCAACAAAAATGAAAATGATGCAAAAATAACAAAAAAGAAAAAGAATAAAGAACAGAGGAAATTGAAATGAAACTGCAAACAATGGCAAAGAAGTGGTGTTTTGTGAAAAAAAACTGAAAAGAATTGCATTGTTGAGTAAATTAGAACAGCAATGATGAATGGTTATCCTTATGAAAAGAGATTACTGAGTCTCTAAGGATTCAATTATTCACAGTGTCTCTCTAGTTATGATATATTAACTGATACTCCATTTATTCAACCTCGTTTAACAAAAAATGAAATAAATCTGTTAGAATGAAAGTAGACTGAAAATTAAGTTGACATTCGCATTTTGAAATTTTCGTCATGTATTTTTGTTAGGAACCCTTATGGCACCAATGTTTACTGAATTTTTTTTCTCGTTTGGTATTTAGAATTCTGTCTATGAAACACTTTGTATAGATTATTTAAGGCAGTGATTCTCAAACTTATCAAAATAGTACATTAAGATACAAGTTTCATAAGACATGATTTTAGCGCACGCGTCTTTATTAGAAACGAGCGGCTTGCCGCGAGTTTTCTAACGGGACAAGTGCGCTGAAATGTCTTATGAAACGTGTATTTTATACTATTTTTTCTATTTTGGTCCTTTTGTCAAAAATATATTTACAAATATACGTGATTTCATGTTTATAGAAGTACTCTTCTATATTATTAAATAAGCAACCATACTTACCACGAAACTGATTATAACAATTAAAAACTTATTTGCATCCGAAGTTCCTACTGTCATCTGCGAAAAGGTTATGTTTACAGGATAATACAAACCATTCTTATTTAAAATACAATATTAATATATTTAAAATATAACAAAATAATTATTAATATACAGTAAATTTTTTGAAAGATGTCCGATCAAGGGCACCTGTATCACGAACGAATTAACAAATAGGCATACATTTATCTCTTTCTTTGGCAAAGGCTGTAAGAGTGTGTGATAAGGATGGATATAACACGCTTGTCTTTCAAAAATTCATATTGTTTCGACTAAGTTAGGACATTCCATTTATAAACGATGCTCGTTGTTGATAATACTTTCGCTGTAACGTAAGTTTATTTATTAATACAGATACATTACCTGGATTCATAGCCGTACGTATAACGTTATATTCTGTCAGAGTCACTGACACTGATATTGTGTCAGTATCTTATTTTTAACATATTTGGTTTTACATTTGCTTATAAACTTACTAGTTTTATAATAATAAAATAACAGTAGTAGTATAAAAACTAAGCAAACGATACTACTGAATTTGTCATGATGGGCGGAGCAAAAATCTGAATTCATACAATTCGTAGACAACCTTGATCGGACATCTTTCAAAAATTTTACTGTATTTACTTATATGTATTATTACTTCATTTCAATAGTGGGGTCTTCTAGGCTAGAAATAATATTTACTTTCAAATGACAAATGTCTAGAAATGTAGGTACTACGTACCAACCTAACAGAAATTAGGTTTGAGTTCTTTTAAGAAGTACTTTATGACATCCAAATGGGTTTCATAAAGTACACATTAAAGAACCAAAATAGAAAAAATATATTTTTTCAATGTCCCCTCAGGACATATACTCTTTTATCCCTGATCACGTTAGTATATAAATCAATGCTTTGTACGCTCACCAAAAATTGCTTAATGCCTATAAGATTTGCACAAAGTAAGAGGTTTGGATGTTTTCCCTCTATTTATGGTATTTTGGCAACAGCATATGTCTATGACACTGACACATCGTAAATACCTTAAGAGTTCAAATTTATAAATTTGTCGGCTTAAAGAAAATGAATTTATGATTTTTTCTCTATAAATTTTGATAGTTGATAAAAACAGGAATTGATAACTCGATAAATAGAGACAGTATTGTTCGACAGTGATGTTATATTTCCAAAAGAGTTTTTAAATTTATGTTCGCTGAAAGTCCATTAATACATATATCCTGCGATGAAAATCAAATGAAATTTATATTCATAATAAGGAAGTCGAACTGTGTGTAGCACTCATGGTATGGTGGTTCTAATTTTAAAAATCTTTGTATTCGTAAATAAAGAGAGTTTTTATCGTTTTATGTCGTTCTTTCGAGTATTGAAGAAATTAACTACGTATTATATTTTAATTCCTAAAATCTTGTTTCGAAACAAATCACTTTGGAACACTGAAAATTTAAAGGAAAAATATTGAAAAATATTTTAGTCGGTATTTTTTTTGAGCGTTTTCTTATTTATTGCCCTTTTTAGATTTCATTGCCCACTTACTGTTCTTCAATGCTCCCCTGTTAACTCTGAGGCCACCATCGCTCCCCAACGCCCAGAAGGGGCGATATCGCCCACTTTGAGAATCAGTGATCTAAGGTAAATTGCATGTAAATAATTGAAGAGTGATTTTCCAAAACGTAGTATGCCTTGTTAGGCGAATTTCCGCTATATGATATTTTTAGTTTAAACTTACAATGAACGTATTAGTGAAAGTGAAAGTCTAGTATATAAATTGCATATGACATAGGTTCGTTTGAATAAAAGCAGTATATTCATTGAAATAGAGTTTGAAAAACTGAACAAAATAACATAAAAAAAAAATTAATAAATTACTGGGTTGCAGTCAAATTATTTTATTTAAATTTTGGCCTCTACCGGTTTCGGCATCTCCTATGCCTTCTTCAGTTTCCCTACTGTTTTCTCTTCAAAACTAAAAGCCAATATAGATAAAATGTACAATTATAATATAATATACAAAATTCCATGTGACGATTGCCCTGCCCAGTATACAGGTCAAACAAAACGTTATTTAAAAACAAGATTAGAGGAACATAAAAGAAATTGTAGGAATAACAACAATATTGGAAAGTGTGCTCTAGTAACACATGTAAAAAACACAGGCCACAGCTTTAATTTTGAAGATGTTAAAATCTTGAGCACAGAATCTAATTTACAAAAACGTTTAGCTCTTAAAATGTTGCAGATTAATAATGATAAAAACAATATTGATTTAAAAACAGATATTGATAAATTAAGTACTATATATATAAACATTTTAAAATACAATATAAAGAATAAATAAAACAAAAATAATTAAACTTAAGACTAAACAATAAGAAGAATGTATAAAATATTTTTTAATTTTTTTAATGGTAAAACAACAAATTTCCGAACTATAGATGTTAAAACTAAATTATATTTTTTCCATAAGGGTGCCGAAAATTCACATATGTATTTATTTTATTTTTAAACGATTTTGACGACTTTTTGAGTATTTTATTATATTTATTTATTTTATTTTTTAACTGTTTTGACTTCCTATGCGTGTTGTTATGTTTTTTTGGTTATTATTTTAATGTGTACATACAAATGTAGAAAAAAAATTCACGTAAGTTTTATATTAAAAAATCTGTTGTGGCCAACACAATACCTTCCGTCAATCCTGTGTATAATGTATAAATTCCATACATAATTTTTCTTGGAAAAGATTTTAAATTTCCAGTAAAATTATTTCATAAACAAACTATTCAAATTGCACTTGACACTGACATCTTCCTCTTTAGCTTTTCCCATTCGTTAGGAGTCGATATTTTTGCGTGTCGTTCTCATTCGGTTCTTTTTCTCTCAAGTCTTCCGCAATACAGTACTTCCATCTTATCTTTGGTCTTTCTCTGCTTCTTCAACCCCCCATTACTAAACTACTCATTCTTGTTCAAATATAATTCTTCATTTCTCCTCATGATATGTTCAAACCAATGTAATCGTCTTTCTTGTATCTTTCTAGACAATTGTAACACTAGAGTTATTTTCTTACCGTATCTTTCCGTGTTTCCCCAACATCTACTTCAACATCCTCATCTCTGCCACATTAATTTACTTTTTACTCATACTGACATCTGTCAATTTGAATTATATGAATATAGTAGCAGTTTCCATGTTTAGCATAGCTGGCTGAATTATAAAATTTAATTTCTTTAAAATTCTTTAACTCTGTATCTAGTAAATATGAAGTATAAAATGTAATCAAATCGTATAGAGAATAATATATTCTTT
Organism: Harpalus rufipes; assembly: GCA_951394225.1. NCBI lineage: Eukaryota > Metazoa > Arthropoda > Insecta > Coleoptera > Carabidae > Harpalus > Harpalus rufipes. The sequence continues at coordinate 78,338,235 of OX596274.1, forward strand.
AAGTTATAATAATATTAAATGTCAATAAATCAAATTTAACTGTCAAATCTTCAAATGTGGCAACTTCCGGTTCACCAATTATAACCAAAATCTAATCACTTGTTCTTCTGGATGTAAACTTGAGGAATACGAAAAAATTATAATTTTTGGAATCGTGGTATTGAAGTTATGGGGTCCAGAACTTTTGTCACACACACACAGACACACATACATACATACAGACATCATCGTAAAAATGATAAAATCGTATTATAAGGACCATAAAACATGCTTATTCAGTAATAACTCATCACTGAATTTTTTGACCAAAGACAATACCTTCCTTACCTAAAGGTAACGGAAGGTAAAAAACAATGTATTTAAATGTTTTTTTTTTAATTTGTATCAATTTGTAGCTCCTAAAGAAGGCATAGGAGATGCCGAAACCGGTAGAGGCCGAAATTTAAATAAAATAATTTGACTGCAATCCAGTAAATTTATTAATTTCCATATATCCATCCAGTCAAAAAGCTTCATCATCCACATCAAAAAAATAAATTCCCTAAAAATATGACTACAGGGGTATTCTGTAAGCATCGTTATGACATAAAGAATCGTTAAAACGTTATATCGTTATAATAATAACAAAAATCGTTTAATAGGTTTATTCTACAAACGTTTGTTATGACATTACGCATTGTTATTTGTTATATCGTCATTATAACGATAATCGTTAAAGTGGTATTCTGTAAGCAATAATTTAATTGTACATAACCTAAAAAAGATAATGATATAGTTATTTTTTAACGACTGGAAAAAGTTTTGTCAATAATCCAGTATTTTTATTCGTGTCAAAATAAAATTGCTATTATGTTGAATAGTGATCTCAACAACCCGTCATATTATAGTTTTTTGCAAGGTAATATTAAAATAATTTAACAAGTTTTTATTCCTACCGCCTAGCGCAAGCTTCCCAATTTGTCTACAGATGGTAATAGTAGCTCTAGCATAGCCCACAACAAGAAGAAGAAAGAGTCTGACAGATAACTCCCACCAGAACTAATCTAACCTAGAAGCACGCTTAGAAGTTTTGTGAGTGATATTGAATTATTTTAGATATTTCATTTAAAATTATAATTTGATTTTAGGAAATAAAGTTCTTAACTAGATTCCAAGGTTATTATTTTTTAAAATGTGTTACAGAATACGGATACGAAGATAATGATTTTCACAATAACGATTTCGTTATGATAACGATTCGTTAAGCGAATATTTTACAGAATAGGCCTGTTTATGTTTTGAAAAATCATTCTTCAATTGTAAAAAATGTTTCTTTCTTATTGAATTTGACAAGTATGTGAGTGCATGTTAAAAGATTTTTTACGAGACCGGCGAGAGTGTATTTATCGTGAGATTCTGCTTGGCAATGTTTTATGAGTTAGAAGTAGCAATATTTTACCACCTGGAGTCGACCTAGAGGCTGAGACAATATTAAACCACGGGTCGCCCGGACGCTTTTGCGTAATATTTGGGCCAAGAATGATGTTGCTTGCTGTTTCGCAGATTCTGCCTTCAGCGAGATCAATACGATGTTTTTACCGACGCCTCAAAATATATAAAGGATGTATTGTGATCGCGCCAATGTTACGCTGTCAAAAAACTCATAACACTTCATGAATTTTTTGATATACAATGATACAAAGAAGTCTCCGTCTCCGTATGACAATAGTTTCATTCTATTTTAGAAAAGATAAAAGTCTTATGCCCAGTTGCACCAACAGGGCTTGAATTTTAAGCTGGGCTTAAACAAAAAAATGCGAATCGAAATTTGACAGCAATATATTATAATGCATTTGACATTTTATTTCGATGCAATATTGTCTATTAAAGCCAAGTTTAATAGTTAAGTTACATTGGTGGAACCGGCCATTAATCCTAGTATTATTAATTTAAAAACTTTATTTTATATAACTTGTGCACCAATCGTTAGAACTACAATCAATCACTTAACGCAATGAACCATGCAATTCCATGGATTGTGAAAAAAGAACGTTAAATGAAAGTAAACATAAAAAAAAATCTGTTGTGGCCAGCACAATACCTCTCGCCATTTTCATTTTATGTTGCATAGGGCGCGAGCAGTTATGCAAAGGCAAACAAAGTCACATGACTGCTCGTGCCCTATAAGTAACGAATTTAACATTTTTTGTACACACAAATAATTGAAATTGTATCTCTTCTTTCGTTCTAGGAGAAATTTTGTCCTACTATTCTAATATGTTCAAAATTCTTCAAATTTATTGACGGTATTAGCGGTATTTCTTAAGGATATATGTAATATTACCATACCTATAATTTAAATACATATTTAATTAATAATACAACCATATATATTAAATATTAAATGTACTCGTATCTCTCAGAAAAATCTTCCAGTAATGTTATTAAAACTATTGAATTTTCTCACTGACATTTTGCATTTATCTGTCAATTACAAACATATAAATATCTCAACTGTTTTTTGGGCAACGAGATTTATTACAACAGATTATTTTATATTATTATATCCTATATCTTCAAACCTATACGAGATATAATAAAAAAATTAAATGTGCCAGAATGAGAATTTAATTATCTTTAATATTTATAGTAACAAATTTTCAAAAAAATTATATTTGGATTTTTTTTTAGAAACTACCACTTTCAGTTGTCCAATTGTTACCAGAACCTATTCAACTCTTCCCATTACTGTTAGATTGAGGAATCCGAAGTCAAGCAGGTCTTTAGTCTTATAGAATTTGAGAAATAGTATTTCCAACAACCTAACACACACACACACATACACATCCACAAACACACACACACACACACTCACAGACATCATATCGTGCTTATTCAATAAAATCAGAATATGCGATTTTTAGCATGAATCCAATACCTCTTTTAGCGAGAGGTAAATATTACGCCTTATTTTTTCTTTTCATTTCTTTGCGATAGAATTCAAGTTACAAGCGTCGTTCTCCGTCTTCAAAAACATCCCCCACCACCATGTGACATCATTATCCGGGTTGACCCATATTCTTCGATATGATTTGTACAGTAATGTTATAATTTAATTTTCTTGTAATTTTGTGCATTTTATAAATACATAGTATATAAAAGAATATATGTAAATATAAGAAAGTAGTAAGTAATATATATTATTTTCAGTCTAAAAACTAACCTATCTACCAACTGACAAGCTAATAAATACAGAATTTTTACTGAATAATGGAAAATTAACAATTATTTTTTATTGTAATCAGTAGTATATGTAGTTTTATAATTAATATAACTAGTATTTCAAGATAATCAGTGATGTATAATTTCAGAATATTATGAAAATAGTACCTAAAAAATCTGATGTGGCCAGTACAATACCTTCCGTCAATTCTACGTATTTTGTACAAATTCCACACAGAATTTTTTTGCTAACTATTCTATGGGCGTTTTCTTTTTAGGGGAGAAATGAACTGATCTTACCTCGTACTGAACTGAAATGAACTACTCCTAAAAAGAACAGTATGGTTCTTAAAATAAGAAGTAGAAAATGAAAACATATATAGCATTATATTTATAAAATAATGTAACGTTTATTTATATGGGTGTGTAAAAATCAAAGATATATTATTTAATTAAAATAGAAGTTTATTAAACGATAAATAATTAAGGATAAATATTAAAAAGATAATAAAAATAATTAACACTATGATTAAAAAATTATAAACACTAATTTAAGACTAAAGTATCATTCCCAGCTACTGTTTTAATTTTAGTTTTGGTTTTAATTTTACTGTTTTAGTCGCAAGAATAGTATAGCATATGGCAGTGTGCGTAATCATTCCCAGCGCATGTTTTAATTTTAATTTTAATTCTAGTTTTATGTTTTAGTTTTACGAGTATGCAAACTCCAAACTTTCTAAAACTAAAAATTAAAACTTGACACAATAGTGGTTATTTTTATCGGCCGGGCTTAACCTAAAATCTATAATAACTAAAACAAATTTGTAAAATAAAGAAAATCGGTATTATAAGTTCAAAAATATTAAAAGTTTATTGTTAAATAATAAAATCTAGTTTAAAATGCTAACGGCAAACCACTGTTGACAGTAATAACGCGTGCGCATTGTGCACCATGTTTGAAATAACAACTAATACTAAAACTCAGCAAGAAACAGCACATCATTTCTGCGATTAAAACATACAATTAAAATTAAAACATAAAATTAAAACTAAAACCTAAAATTAAAACTGTAGATGGGAATGAGGCTTAAGAATATTATTAAATACTTAAACACTAAGATTATTTATTTAAACAATATTTATATAATTATATTTATATAATTACATTTATTTATGTTCATAACTCGTAGACTGTTTATTTATATCGCACACTGTTCATTATTCTTTGCTTCTACATGTTCGCTGGCTTTGGCAACGGGTTTATATAGCGCGATGTCCTTGTGGAACTTTCCGACGCTACAATAACATCGAATACAAAGAATCAACCCACCGGATGTAATTATACATGTCTAGACGTCTGGGTTTATCCCGCCGGGGATTACGTCATCGCTCGAGAACATTCTACAACAATAATCTGTTAAATTGGCGTATGGCTATAATCTGTTGTATTACCTTATGTGATTTGTTTTTGCCACAATCAATTATTTTACATTTTTATATTTCCAGTAAAATCATTTCACAAAGATATTGTTTCATGGTGCAGCTTTTAGCAGCATTAGATTGCAAGATATTTCTTTATAATACTTTATCTCTAAATTCATTGAATATGAAGAAAAAAATATAATTAAATTAAATAGAGAATAACATATTCAAATTAGGGTACTTCCGGTTAACCAATCCTAACCAAAATCTAATCAACTTTTCATATAGACGTACGAAAGAGGAATATGAAGGAATTATAATTTTTGGAATACACACATACAGACATCATCGTATAAACAGTAAATTAGTATTCTAGGGACTCTAGAATGTGCTTATACATTAAAAACTCACCATCGAATTTTTTGATTAAAGACAATACCTTTCTTACCTGGGTGACGGAAGATAGAAATGTAAGAAAATTTTATTGTGAAAATTACATAGAATGGAAAATACAAATATTTATTACTTAGTGTTTATGTCTTTATTATATTACAAAAAAACTTGTAGTATTCTTATGTTAATTACAATATAGAATATTTACCGTCTAAGAACATTGATTACAACAATGAATATAAAATCTAAAAAGGGAATTTAATAATTTAAGCATTTAGCGTAGAATAAAAAATGAGGCATATGCATTAAGCACTACTGTAACATATTTTTTTTACTTTTTTATGTATCTACACTGTATACTACAGTAGTAATTTTGATATGACGGCGAGATAATTTTTTTAGTACTGCTACTGACCAGCTAAAAAACACATAATTTTAAGTAAATACACCTTAACCGTATCTTAATTTCAATAAAAATGAAATTCACATACATTTAAAAAAGTTTTATTAGATATTTTATGTTTTCTTTGGCCAATTTCCACTTTCAAAGTTGGTTAACCTATCTTGTCATGTTATAAATCAAAAATATTAAATTTATGGGAGTGTCTGCTGTACTCTCCAGACTGCCGCAAAAAAAATGAGTAAACTGTTGCACATGCGCAGAAATAGACCTAGCGGCTACTTCTCGAACAGAACCTAAAAACCACTGTTTACCAATTATGAATTGTCAGTTAGGTATTGTGGGCCATATTAAGAATAGGGTAGTCCTCATATTACACTAGGGATCCGCCGGAAGCCAATCACTCCGCTTCGATCCGTGTGGCTTCCATCGATGCTTAAAATAACCCCTAACTTTTCAGAGGGCAAGAATTACATTAGCCGCGGTTTTAACTGGGATGGAGGATGAAGGAGGGGCTGGAATTTAATGTTGGACAAAAATTAGTTTTTTGAACCCTGTAACCTTACTAAATATTTTGTTACTATTTGAAACAATCAAATTAGTGGTAGCGTGAGTCTAAGACACCAAATACAAAACACCCTAATTGATATACTTCGTTTCATGTACGAAAATAGCGTTAGTTCAAATAGGGATACAAATTCGCCCCTTTGATTGATCAGAATGCTAACCTAGTTCACAAAAAGGAAAAAAATATCAACTGTCACTTGTTAGTTATCAAATAAAATCTACATGTTTTGTTGTAGTTTTTAATATTCAGGACTAGTACATTTTTACGGATAAAAATATTTACAATTGATAAGTTTAGTTTCACAAATTTAAATTATATACTTAATGCATGTAAAAACGGGCGGCTCTCAAGCGCCATCTACTATTTTCTTACATGAAATGATGTATAATACAAGTCTATGTCCTTTCCTGCGCATGTGTGACAGTTCACCAATTTTTACCTTCCGTCACCTTTAGGTAAGGAAGGTAATGTCTTTGGTCAAAAAATCCAATCATGAGTTTTTAGTGAATAAGCATGTTTTAGGGTCCCTATAATACGATTTTACCATTTTTACGATGATATCTGTATGTATGTGTGTCTGTGTGTCTGTGTGACAAAAGTTCCGGATCTCATAACTTCAATACCACGATTCTAAAAATTATAATTCGTATTCCTCAAGTTTACATCCAGAAGAACAAGTGATTAGATTTTGGTTATATTTGGTGAACCGGAAGTACCCGCATTTGAAGATTTAACAGTTAAATTTGATTTATTGACATGTTGAAGTAGATGTTGCGGAAAACACGGAAAGATACGGTAAGAAAATAACTCTAGTATTACAAGTTTCTAGAAAGATACAAGAAAGATGATTACTTTGGTTTGAACATATCATGAGGAGAAATGAAGAATTATATTGGAACAAGAATGAATAGTTTAGTAATAGGATGTTGAAGAAACAGAGGAAGATCAAAGATAAGATGGAAGGACTGTATTGCGGAAGACTTGAGAGAAAAGGAGCTGAATGATAACGACACGCAAAAATAGCGACCCCTAACGAATGGGAAAAGCTAAAGAAGAAGAAGATGTCAGTGTCAAGTGTAATTGGAATAGTTTTTTTATGAAATAATTTTACTGGAAATTTAGAATCTTTTGCAAGAAAAATTATGTATGGAATTTATACATTATACACAGGATTGACGGAAGGTATTGTGCTGGCCACAACAGATTTTTTTGCGGCTCTGCAGTAGACACTTCCTAAATTTATTTGAGCTGTTTTTGTTTGTATTTGTTCATACTATAATAGTGCAATAATTACTTTTCATTTTTAGTCCAATTATTTCTATTTTAAAAGTTTAAACACAAAAATAGACAATCTCATTTGTTTCAGTAAATAAGAATTCTGGTTCTGAAATATGAATATGTTAGGTGATTTTATTTACTTATTTTTTAAAAAAATGACACAGAATTTAATGTTTTTATTTATTAAGATCAGTGCATCGAACCCGCCAAAAATTGGGTTCGGTTCAGATAATAGTTAATTTGTTTTTTGAGAGATGGATTCGTGAGCGGTTTTGGTTCAAGTACTAATAAAATTTGCGGTTTTGTTCCGGGTTTAGGTAATGAAAATTTAATTAATGTTTTTTGAATAACAATCTTTATATAGAAATAATTTAAAATACGAGTCGGAATTTATAATGTAACGCAGAACGCAAGACAAGAACACGAACACAATTTTCACGAACAGTAGCAACATAGACGTAGAAGGCGTCCATGATCGGAAGTAAGAATTACGATCACGTTTACGACTCGAACTAGAAATGAACTTAACCGGAGCTGAACCCTGGACCAGAATTTGAATACACGGTTCGATTTCGACTCGGGTTCAATTAAAAAATATATCTGAGATTTGGTGCTGGGTTTGGGTTCGCCAAAATGTTCCGAGTTGATTCCGGTTCTGATTTGGGTTGGATGCCCTGATGAGATCGTATAGTGTATGTTTAAATAATAATTTTGTATAGTTTTTGAGGAAATTAAAATTTATGAAATGACCCTATTGCGAAATAAATAGTAATAAAGTAAATATTAATGTATTATTATTATTCTTTCTTTAAAATTAACAATGCACCATTACAATACCGTTAAAATCCTACTTGATATCAAATTGCATATAAAACTAGTCGCCTATATGTATATAGTTAAAATTATATAAATCATAATATAGTGAGTGTAGAATTAAGGTAAACCATTAAAATTTCAACTTAATCCTACACCGTCGGTGAGCGTCCATCATTATTAAAACTAAGCAGTGGAAGGTTTAATATTCAAACTAATCTCAACATGAACCTAGCAACACGAATTATTACGTCCAGGTGTTAAAAAATTCATTATTGCAGATTATCATTTCCCTCCTTTTACACAACAAAAATGAAACAACTCAAAAATTACACACCGAAACACATATGACGCCCGACAAAGGATATTATTTTGGTTGGCAGTACAACACTGTCCAAAAATATAAGGGTACATCTGTTTATTTTTAAATATTAATATACATAAATTATTGTTTCTCTCATATAAGGGACACACGCTAGAACCAGTTTCAATATTTAGTCCAAATTGAAAATAATGGACCACAAGTGGCTGACATTATCTAGGGCAATGAAAAGTAATATTCAATGAAATATTTAAGAAGAGTATATATGTACTAGGAGTAAAGGCTGGGTTATGCAACTTTTCATAAGGATAAAAATAAAACATTGTGATAATACATAATACATAGTGTAGTAACCAGAAACTAGAAACCAGAGCGATGACGTAATCGCCAGCAGGAAAAACCCATACGTCTAGACTGGTTTAATTACATCCGGTGGGCTGATCCTTTGTATTCAATGTCATTGTCGCGTTGGAAAGTTCCACAAGGACACCGGGCTGTATAAATACCGTCGGGAGGACAGCCGAGGAGACAGTCTGTTATATAGAAGCAACAAGCAATGAGTGTGGGTGATATAAATAAACAGTCTACGTGTGGTGAACATAAATAAATGTAGTTATATAAATAAATATAGTGATAAAAATATTGTTTAAATAAATATTCTTAGTGTTTAAGCATTTAATAATATTCTTAGTCTTAAATTAGTGTTTATAATTATTTAATCATAAAATTAGTTATTTTTATTATCTTGTTAATATTTATCCTAATTATTTATCGTTTAATAAAGGTATTATTTTAATTAATAATATTTCTTGATTTTTACACTTCACCCATATAAATAAAGTCAGTTTATGCAATTTACATAAAGCATAAGTTTTAACCAATCATAGAAAAGATATTTATTTGACGGGTAAAATATAATCACGAATACCGCTTTCTAAAAAAATTTATTACACTTCAGTGCATTTCAATTTATCTATCGAGGCATACATTCTATAACTACAATCTTATAATTGCTATTTACGTCATTAGGCCGGTAGCTAAGCGTTTACGGGGGAGCTAGTACTAGCGAGACCGTAAATGCAGCTACCGGCTGTGTGTCGTATAAATTTTTTCTGTATACTCCACTATTATTTTGAAAGCAAATTATTTAGAATAGGTAACTATTTTTTAATCAAAAGTATCGTGTTTGTTCTGAACAAGTTTGCTGTGATGCATTGTTAAGGTAAAATTTATTAAAAGCATTTTTTATCTAGTTTACAATTTACAAATTATGTACTTAGTCAATTTTGAAATACCTACCGGACGTCGTTAAGGGCGTTGCAATATACTACCGGCCTACCGGACTCGTCGCTAAGAAAATAGATAGTTGTTTACAGCTGAGTATACAGAAAAAGTAATAATTAAAAATTCAAGTCGAAAACAATGTCATACTAATCTGTTTCATTCAAGAACTATTGACATTTTGATATAACACATAAGGATAAAAGACATAAGATATAAAATTTGGTCATTTCTTCTTTATTATGTTTATGTATCTTATGTTTATGTTTTATCTCAAAACTGCGTAAACGGTCCGATATATGAGTGCACATTTATATTTTATGTTTTATTTCTTATTCATTATAAAAGTTGCATAAACCAGCCTTTACACTACGAGACAGAATCAGAAATGTAATAACTACAGAACAACTACAATGTAAGTCTGTATTACAGTATTAGGACTTCACCGAGGAGAGACAACTAGTTGGTGAATGAATGAAGATAAACCGGTGAAACAAATATGATCAGTGCTATCATGTTTTTAATGAAATAAATTAAAAATTGCAAGCTACAGTAAACTTTTTTAAAAATGTCCGATCAAGGTCATTTACGAATTGTATGAATTAAGATTTTAGCTCCGCTCATTCTGTCAAATTCGTTACTGTCGTTTATTTAGTTTTTAAGAGGGTACGTAAGATACTATTGTTATTTTATTATTATAAAAATATATGTTACAGTAAAAGCATTCAAAATTCAAAATAAGTCAACTGGTAAGTTTATTAGCAAATGTAAAACCAAAATTATGAAAAATAAGATACTGACATAGTGTCAGTGTCAGTGACAGAAAATAACGTTATTCCTACGGCTATGAATCAGCGAAAGTATTGTCAATAACGAGCATCGTGTGGATTGTCCTAACAATATGAATTTTTGAAAGACAAACGTGTAATATCCATCCTTATCGCACACGCTTGTAGTCTTTGCAAATGACTAAACAACAAATGATGGGATCAACGGAGAGAAATGCTGAAGGGGTGAGCATTTGATCGACTAGGCCAAAATGGATGTCGCTCTTTCTAAAAATTTGTTGTCCTTTTCTAAATTGTGTAGAGGGGGGTTCGCCGCTGATGTCAAAATTACAAGTCCCCATTAGTTTAGAATTTTAATGTTTCGTTTATCGTAAATAAACATTTGGTATATATATTTAAAACCATGTTAAATAAATAAAAACGATACAATATTGTGGGTCTGCCACTTTTAAGCATATTTGTAATAATACATTAAAATTAGGCTTATGGATTTAATTAAAACAAACTGATATTATCCTATATAAACCTGGATTACAAAAAATACAAAAAAACAAGTCTTATAAATATATATTTACATTTGTTTGTTTTTTAATAACTAGAATTATAAATACAAATCCCAAATAAAAATATGATGAATATTAATAACCTACCATTATTTTTTTCATATTATTTTGTATCCTTAATGACGTACAATTTAACATTTTGCAAGGCGCGATGATATATTAAGTTCGCGCACCGTAAATTCACCGATAAAGTCTTAGAGAATTATGTAAAAAGGAAATTGTCTTTCACAACTTGTGATATCAAAAACAAGAAAATGATATAGCGATAAAATAAATTGCTCGGAGCAGTTTGGCATTCAAATATTCTGGTATTTATATTTAAACGAACTGCCAAACAAGGGTATTCTCAGTCAACAAACCTATCTTAATCAAATATCTAGTCCTGAAGCACACTTGTGTGACGGTGAAAACGTACTCGAAAACTGCTCTTATGCTCTTTTTGTTGAAGGAACAGAATTCTACTTTCATTTCCTCCAAATGCACAATAATAAAATGTTTAACAAATGGAAAAACATTATCGGAAAAATCGGACATCGGAGCTGGATTTCGCAAAACGGCTGGGGCATATCGACAAGCTATAAGGTCGACAAGTCAAATACCGACAAGGTGGTAGATCGAAATGGGGTCCTGTACTATTTTTACCTTCCGGCACTTTTAGGTAAGGAAGGTATTGTCTGATCAAAAAATTCAACAATGAGTTTTTAGTGAATAAGTACGTTTTAGGGTCCATATGTGTGTGTGTATATATATATATATATATATATATATATATATATATATATATATATATATATATATATATATATATATATATATGTGTGTGTGTGTGTGTGTGTGTGTGTGTCTGTGTGTGTGTGACGAAAGTTTCGGATCGAATAACTTCAATACTACGATTCCAAGAGTTATAATTTTTTCATATTTCTCAAGTTTACATCCAGAAGAACAAGTGATTAGATTTTGGTTATAAATGGTCAACCGGAAGTACCCTTAATTAGAAGATTTTATTGAAAAAACGCAGTTAAGTATCATTTATTGACATTTAACGTTAATATAACTTGAAGAATATATTATTCTCTATACGATTTGATCGCATTTTATACTTCATATTCAATAGATAGAGTTAAAGAATTATAAAGATATTAAAATTGACTCGAAAATTCATAAATTAACCAGATATGCTAACCATGGAAACTTCTAATATATTCAGATAATACAAATTAACAGATGTCAGTATGAATAGATGTGTTCAATGAAGTAGGCAGTTCAAGCAAATGCTAGGTAAGCAAACGAGACTTGTTGCTTAGTACACTGAAATATTTGCTATACTTTGGTTCACGAAAGATGACTATTCAAGGTCACTTGTTCGAGAAAAGAATACACAGCACTTATACAGTAATAGCTTAGCAACATTTCATGTTAAAAAGAGACATATTATTTAGCGTATGTCTATATAGTTTATGTTGGCTGACAGATATACGTAAATGAAATGGCGACATTACTTTTTAACACATTACAAATAATAATGACGTATGTCGTAGAATTACAGATATCTAATTATCTACTGCACTGCCCTCTGTCCTAATAGTTACCCAGTGACGTTGACATTTAAATCAAATTATTATTCCATGGTTTTTGTCAAGTCTATGTTTTTGGGTTTTGCAAATACATAGGTGAAGAGCATAAATCTGTGAGAAAGGCATTTTTTAAAAAGGAACATAATTTTCAATTAAATTACACTTATTTTTTCAGTTAAAATGTATCCATAAATATTTCATGGTGCACGTCTATGTATACGAAATGCAGTGAAGTTATCTGCTAGTAATATTATACCATGCGGTTAATAAATGACCTTGAGTTTTCATCTTCCGTGAATCAAACTATAGCTATATGACGAACAGATATTCACAAATGTCAACGAGAAAGTTATAGAATTGTCAAATATAACATGTGCATCTCTCATATCCCTTTTATTGGTCTGGAAAGTTATACAAAATGAATTTATAGGTAGGTACAGTTATTTGCAGATAGTGGAATTAATTTTGAACATTCTTTTAGGTCTAAGAAAATATTTCAAATTTTACAATGTTATGAACATTCATCACATATAATTGGCATAAACAAACCATAAAATGAGATAGAAACAGTACAAGTTAAATTAATGTATGTATAATTTGCATTTCCCGCCATTATATTTCATAAGTTAGCAAGACAAGCGAGAAATTTGGCGCTTGGATTGGTTGCGAGCAAATCAAGCAAATGCTGGGCTAGCAAAGTGGTTCAACAAATTTTACTTCCGATTGCTTGTTTTCCTAGGGCTTATAGAACGCACCTAATAAAAAGTAAATGAATGTGGCAGAGATGAGGATGTTGAAGTAGATGTTGGGGAAGACACGGAAAGATACGGTAAGGATTGAAAGAATAAGGGAAATGACTCTAGTGTTAAAAGTTTCTAGAAAGATACAAGAGAGACGATTACATTGGTTTGTACATGTCATGAGAAGAGAAATGAATAGCTTAGATATAGAAGGTTGAAGAAACAGAGGAAGACCAAAGATAAGTTGGAAGGACTGTATTGCGGAAGACTTGAGAGAAAAGGAACTGAATAAAAACGACACGCAAAACAGAAATGAGTGGAAGAAGAAAATAAAAAATAGTGGCCCGTAACGAACGGGAAAAGCTAAAGAAGAAGATGTCAGTGTCAAGTGCAATTTGCATAGTTTGTTTATGAAATAATTTTATTGGAAATTTAGGATCTTTTGCAAGAAAATTTATGTATGGAATTTATATATAATACACAGGATTGACGGAAGGTATTGTGCTGGCCACATCAGATTTTTTAAAATTGTTTTAATGAAACTTCATCTGAATTGAAAGCTGTCTGTCGTTCTAGAGAGTCTTTATTGTTATTCATTAACTCATATTTTTTTTAAACTCCAATGTGTAAAGTTGACACTTTACACTGCAAACAATGTGCAAAGCATTTCATTTCATAACGTCATAAAAAGAAATAATTCGTTACATAACGTTATATTAAAGTTATTTTTGTTCCGTTATTATAACGTTATAATAACCGTATTTTTAGTTTGTAATAAAAATTAATTAAAAATTAAAAACAACGTATTAAAAAAATTTACGCACTTATTTTAGAAATGAAATAAATGTTCAAAATTTGAATTTAACACTAGTGACATCTATTTATTATAAAACTCGAATAAATTGTCAGGAAATTATACTTTCAAAGGCCAAAAATCTTGTAAAATTTGTAAACTAGGATAACGTTCTTGAGAATCGTTTTCCGTCCATGGTGTAAAGTAAACGATTTTCATATTGTATTTTATACATTACAAAATCATCAATACACGTTTGACATTTGAGTTATCTTACCTAAATTTAGTTTTTTTTTTGTATATTCATGTTGGTAATACTGACAGAACTGCAGTATTCAACTTCAGATCTATTTAATGTGAACTGGGTATTTGGTGTGTTCAAACTGGCGTCTGCTCGTCTGTCAAATTTCAATTATTTTTAGGAATTTTATTTAAGGTCATATACAAAATCTGGTATGCATCTTAAGTGTAAACAACATTCGGTCAATAATTAACGTCATGGCATACAGCTTGTGTTTACCTTCTTGTTGCATAAATAACTATTATGCATAACTGTATCAATATTGCTTGTTAACATTTTAGTTACCATGGCAGAAAGTTGAAGTTTACTTGTAACAAAAGTACAATAGCGAACTCTCGGTGAAACAATGTCTAATAAAGTATTAGAAAAACATGTGGTTAGTTACTTCTGAAGTTATCTACCTTGTTTGAGATAATATATCTCGGGATGAGGCCAGTTAGTCATTGCCTCTGTAAAGAGGCGACAGTTACATCATGCTAATGAACTCCAATTCCTTTGGTTACTAACTGGGCTCGGCCAGCAAATCTTGTGAAACATGTGTTTTTCTAATAATATGTTAAGTATTATTTGGTTTACTTTTGTTGTTTCGTTATTTTTTGTATTCATTTATTTGAAAATGGATTCTAAATTTGAAAAAGGCGATAGTAGAATAATTGAAAGTATTAAGAATTTGAAATAGCGAGTAGATGTGAGACGTATATGTTAAAGGGCATTAAAAACTGGAAAATTTAAAATACAAATAACTTTTTTAAACTTTGATAATCTTTATAATACAGTTTTAAAGTTTAGTTTTAATATAAAAGATCCATGTTCTAATTTGTTATTATGGTGGAGATCCTCATTGCTTATTTAATTGTCGGTCTTGAGTTGTCGATGTTTCAACCTGCTGTAGAAAAGATGATGTGTTTGGTTTCCTGCTCCTTTTGCGGAGTCCTGCTGTAGATCGATGTGAGTAATCTACCAGTTGAATGCGAAAGCCTCGAATACGTTTTATTTAGATTCGGAGGGGATAAAACAAATTATGTTGAGTGGTGATGACCCACAAACATGACCATTAACAAATTATACCTTTGACAAGTGAGCAACAGTCAGCACTATTCAATATAGCTCCATTTAAAATGTCAACTTTGTACATTATTATCGTTTTTAAATATTTAAATGTTTGCCAAACAGGGTGAATGATTTTTTTTTTACATGGTTTACCGTATACAGGTGGTTTTTATTTTATTTTTTAATACCTATAAGGCGACTTTTCAGTAGTGCTGTGAGGATTCAACAAAACTTGGATCCGAGAATCCGGATTTCTAAATATCCGAATCCTCGTATATTCGACGTTCGGATATTGAAGCGGATATCCGAACATATAAATGGCATTTGGATCCGAATCTGGACTTGGATCCGGATTCGAATCTGGACTTGGATCCGGATTCGATGTTTTGTTTACGGATCCGGATCCACATTTTAATTCTGGATCCGATTCTTCATTTTGAATGTGCAGGCTAACATCTGGAATTGAGTTCAAATTCAAACTTCAAACTGTTAAAATGGGCTTGTTTATCTTTACAGCGGTCTGTAAACACTAGTAAACAAACAGTAATACATTTTATAATACTCCTCTAAAATAGCCAGGTAGTTTGTGTAAATGTAAAGAAATAAGGAATATATACTTTCACAGAGTCCTATTTAGTAAATTGTGAATAAAAAATTCAATTTTTTATTATTTTTATTATACATTTAAAGTAACATATTAATATGAAATGAATTTCATTAATTTATTATGTGCTGTTCATGAGATCCTATTCTAATATTTGAATGTAAGGTTCAATAATGAGAATATTCGAATCCGAGGACCGATCCGGATACTGAAATTCCATATCCAAAATCCGATACTCATACTCATATTTGAATCTAAGATCCGATACTCAAATCCGTTTCCAAGATTCGATATTCGGATCCGGATTCAAGATCCGATACTCAGATTCGGAACCAAATTCCAGTACTCCGATTCGGATCCAAAATCCGATGCTCAGATCCGGATCCAAAATCCGATACTTAGATCCGGATCCAAAATCCGATACTCAGATCCGGATTCAAAATCCTATACTGAGATTTGGATCCGATATCCGGATAGTTAAACATTCAATTATCCGGATATTTTTGGATCCGAGACCGAAACTCTCCGGATCCGGATCCTGATCCTACCACTACTTCTCAGTGCTCCTCTCTTAGATAACCTGGCCAATGTTCCAGTATTTCTGATCATAGTAACGCTGTCCTACTGCCCTCTTATAGTTCAAGGTCGAGGAGAGTAACCTCTGGAGATAGATATTCTATGTCGAGTTTAAACCTGCTTTTCGGCAAAAATTGGTCTTCTGTAGTGAGATGTCGTGAGAGCCGGATGTGGCAGTTTTTCATGTCGATTTGTCGGCTTTATCGTTTAGAGGGATTTGAGCCGCGTCTAGTACATTTGGAAATGAGTTTTCGTCGGACGTTTCGAGTTTTTAAACACATTGTTCTGTAGAGGCAATTTTCACTTTAAAAGCCACTCACTAACTCAGGCTCTTACTTTTACTTTAAATTTTATTGTATATTTCGTTCATGTTTGTTCGTCGTCCATCTTCGTCGCGTTTCTCCATTCTCAACTGGCGCCCTAAACTATCCTTATTTACCCAGCCCTATTTTTTCACTGGGTTAAGTTGCCTCAAACCGCATGCTCAGGCCTACTCATCTGAGCGTTACAACAATGCAGCAATTTGTTTTATCAAACAGTGAAGTTCGTTAATAATTAGAGTAGAATTAATTTATTTACGAGGGTCACTTCATAAATATTGCACAGAATTGTTAGTTTATTCATTTGTTTATTTTTATTACACTATCTCTTTATTATCCTTCAATAAAGTCTCCTTGCTACCGAGTCCCAACTTGTGGGAAGCGTTACTATTCCATCCAAGACACCATCTCTATTCATCTGTCGAATGGCTTAGGTTGGGTAACGGCAGCATGAACCTTTTTCAGAGAGGGAAACGATGTCCGCGTATATGCTGTTTCACCTTTGGGAATAGGTCCAAGTCTGGTGGACTCATGTCCGGACTGTAGGGAGCATGAGGTAACACTTCCCAACCGTATTTACGCAGTTTTTCGGTTACGATATTCCCAATGTGGAGCCGAGCATTGTCATGGGTGACCATGAGTGGCCCAACCTCGAGCAACTGAGGTCGAGTTTTGTGAAATTTTCTGCAAAGTTTTTGCATGAAGGCCCGATAATGTGACACTTGTTTTGTATGGAACTCTGCCTGTCATGATGCTTTATTTGTAATCATAAGCAAAGATCATCATTTGTTTAACTTTTGAGTGAGGTATCCGAATTTTTTTATGGTCGTGTAGAATTTGGACCTCTCCACTCGTTGGACTGTGATTTCAACTCCGGCTCAAAATCTCTAACCCACGTTTCATCAATAGCGACTATTCGATACAAGAGTGCTTGACCTTCAATGCCAAATCTTTGTTTGATCTTCAACAATCATAATACCCAAGACACGTGAAGATATCTAGATAACGTTTGTGAAAAACAGATTGCGCAATAGTTGAAAACAAAACACATGCTTTTTCCCCATGCCTTCTACTACAACTGACGTAAATGTCACTGTTGTTGCGTCGTCCAATTCGCAGTATTGCCAACCTGTGTATTATTTATAAAATGACCCTTGTATTTCAACACCTATAAAATATATATTTATATTTTTGAACCTTACTGTAGATATTTATGTAGAATTGAACAACTTTATTGCTATTTACATATAATTTAATATTTCTTGTATCATTCCGATTTTTTCGATATATAATGTGTACGGTACGCTCTCATTGATTTCCAATAATGCGCCCGGATGTTCCGGACTCACCTCGTGCTCGTCTTCCAGCGGAGCGCCAGAACCAACACTACCAAATCACAATACACGACCAATATAACAAATATTTACTCCAAGAAAACTACATTTCTTACTGCCAGAACAAATTCGAACTAGCTGAAATAATTTTGTTTGGACTGTGGTTTATACCCTCATTTATTTAGTTACTGGATAATAATACTGATTAGTTGCAGTGCATGGGCGCCGGCAAGAACTTTTAAAGGATGGTGCATTGCATGCGACTCATGCGAGGATATACAGTTGCGATAAAAAAAGTAGTCGTAAATGTTATTCTTTGACACATTCGATTGATGGTGTTTACTGATATAATACAACTTGAAATACTGGTATGCGTATGCAGAAATATATCTAACAAGGAATAAAACATATTTGCTGGATACAAGATATTTGAAGAAAAATAGTGACATTTTATTAATAAAAGATATTATCAATCAGGGGAAATTTGTAGTTTGTGGAAAAATGAAATTGACGACTACATTTTTATCCTAACTACATACACGCCTATTTAGAGACAAAAAATAATCATTGTTTAATTTTTATATTTTATTAATTTTTTCATTCAGACTACCATTTTAAGCCTATTTACAAATTTTTACACTATACAGGGTATTTCAGGACTAGTGTAATAAACTTTAACAGCTTATTCCTGAGGTCATTTTGAGCCAAAAATGTCATATGAACATAGGTCCTATTCCTTCTAGTTACCAAAATACAAGAGGTTGAAGTTCTATAAATAACACGAAATTTTCTAATTTTTGTAATCAAGGTACTTTCGGAAAACAAGACGGTAAATAAATATTAAAAATATAATTAAAAGATAATAAATGGTTTATAAAGGTAACTAACACTATGATAAACAAATATTAACACTAATTTAAAGACTAAGAATATTGTAAGACAATTAAACACTAAGATTATTTATTTAAACAATTAACACTACTCTTTATGTCACTAATTACATTTATTTATGTTCACTTGTCGACTGTTGTTTATATCACCAACTATTCACAACGCTTATTTATATCAGACTTGTTTACTCGTTATTTC